>OY743140.1:30200340-31444225 GCA_963555695.1 Dasypolia templi | reverse complement strand
CACATGGACGTATTAGGCCCACTACCTATTTCAAACGAAAAAAAATATGTACTGCTTATTGTAGATGCCTTTTTTTTTTTGTTCCCGGGTTGGAAAATCCTCATGGATGTCCTCTGCCCTGGGGCGGGCGGAGGGGTCTGTCAGACTCTTACTGACTAAAAACCACCCCGGTGTTCCATCTCACACCTACGTCGGGGTCGTGGGAACATATGATTCTTCCGCGACCCCGACTGGTGCCGGCCCGCCTCTGCGGGCCTCCTCGGGTTGGGGGGGGGAGTGAGGTGTTAGACTCCCCCAGCAACGTCTAAGAGGGGCGCGCGTGGAATACTACGCGCCGCCACCTCGGGTCCTGATGTATGGGGGGCGCCGGACGTCCCCGAGTCCGCCGTCCCTGGACCCATTTAGGGGGGCTGGAAGAGGGCGTTGTCCGCCCTCCGCCTGCGCCCGGTGCGCCTGCTGCGGATCGGGAGAGTGGACGAGATCTCTCTCTCCCTTTCCGCAGCCTCCTTCTGCGAGATCACTGTTTCGCAGAAGGAAACCACCGAGTCCCAAGACTCGACGCTGCCGACCATCGCACTCACTATGGCCGGCAGCGACAGGTCACTGCCTACTTCTGTAATGAGGGCACGGCGCGGCTCCTCCCAAGCGGCACACTCAGCCAGCGTATGCCACGCCGTATCCTCCCGGCAGTCGACGCAGTGGTGACACCGGGCGTCCGGCGCCCTGTTTATGCGATACAGGTACTTCCCGAAGTAACCATGCCCCGAGAGCACCTGCGTCGCCCGAAACGACAGGGAGCCGTGCCTCCACCCGAGCCAGAGTTCGAGCACTGGCCGGACCGCCTCGACGGTGACGAGGCCGGCGGTAGGGCGTGAGAGCCTGTCCCGCCATTCCGCCACCAGGACCTCGCGAAGCTGCGACCGACGCTGCTCCATATGGCGCTGCATCGGCCGCTCGCCCCGCGCCCTGGCTTCCTCGCGCCACCGATAAATTGACGCGAGCACCTTCGCATCTAGGTCCTGGGTGGCGGGGAACCGGCCAGTGCACAAGCCGCCTCGTAGGAGATCGTGCGTTACGAGAATTACAAAGACAGCGCGCTAGCGAACTGCTTGACCAGAATAGACATAAACAAGATGAATACGTTAATAGGAATCGGAAAGTCAAGCGTACGTTTAATCTAAATGATGTGTTTGTTATAAAAACTTCTCAAGTTACAGGCAAGTTGGACTCGGGAATGCGAAGGCCATATCGTGTGGTGAAAGCCCTTCCCCACGGCCGATACGAGCTACAGCTGTTAAGTGGTTCGTATGGCAAAGTCAATCAGGCTGCCGCCGAGCACATTGTTGCTTGGCGAGGAGAGTGGACTCCCGCCTCGTGTGCCACGTTCTTTGATAGTAAGTAGATTTACTTTTCTATCGTAAATGATGTATGATCGTGTATTGTATCTGATGTGTATGATTACATGGACTGTGAGTCGTGTGTACATGCATAAGGTTGTAAGGGCATTGAGATTTGTCTCTGCTTAGACGTGCTAACTGAGTGCCTCCGTCTGTTAACTTACAAGGGCATTTAGCGATGGCTCTGCCGAGACGTGCTAACTGGGTGCCTCCGTCTCAGTTTATTTATAAGGGCATTGAGATATGTCTCTGCCAAGACGTGCTAACTAGGTGCCTCCGTCTGTTAACTTACAAGGGCATTGAGCGATGGCTCTGCCGAGACGTGCTAACTGGGTGCCTCCGTCTCAGTTTATTTATAAGGGCATTGAGATATGTCTCTGCCAAGACGTGCTAACTGGGTGCCTCCGTCTGTTAACTTACAAGGGCTTTGAGCGATGGCTCTGCCGAGACGTGCTAACTGGGTGCCTTCGTCTCAGTTTATTTATAAGGGCATTGAGATATGTCTCTGCCAAGACGTGCTAACTGGGTGCTTCCGTCTGTTTACTTACAAGGGCATTGAGCGATGGCTCTGCCGAGACGTGCTAACTGGGTGCCTCCGTCTCAGTTTATCTATAAGGGCATTGAGATATGTCCCTGCCCAGACGAGCTAACATACAGGTGTTAGATTAAGTAATAAGGATATTACTAAGAAGTGCTATTCTCTTATTTGTAGTTGAAGAGGATTGTCTCGCAGCACCATCTACCAGTGCAACTAGCTGTGACGACCACTCAAGTCGTGGAGATGCAGACACACACCAGGGTCCACCAATTACTGATGCAGCTATTGAAGACATGAGCCCTTCACGTTGCCCGAATCCACTTGCCGAAGATCGTGACTGTGACGAACAAGGACCATCATCTGGACAAAGTGGTTGAGGACAACCACAAGTCAGGAGAAGCCGTATTAGCGTCAAAATTTTATTATTAACGTCAAAACGTTATTTTAAATGTACCGTGCAGTGGTGCCTATAATAGCAGAGTGCGGCCAGTACTCGTCCCTCGACTTGACGCTCGACTCTCGCCGCGGACGGACGTGTCTGTGCGCTCTCCCGCTCCCGGCCCAGTATTGTGTTTCGTGAATATTCTCGTCGCTACCACGTGACGTCATCGTAGTCGCCCCGACTACATAGTAAACAATTTGCTTTTTGTGATACTATCACAAAAAGCAAATTGTTTACTAGTCTATGAAAAATCGGAAAAGAAAAATTAAAAAAAAAAAAACAAAAAGGCGTGGCAGCCAAGAGATGACCAGTCCCCACAGACGGCGCCCGTTCACGAACATGACGTATGGATCAGCACCATTCAGCTCAACCATTTTGAAGGGAACTTAATGATCCAACACACACGCCACCACCAGCGAGACATTTGAGTGAGCGTGACATACTCTCAGCCGCCAGGGCACATTCAAGTCAATGACAGACGTGCCCAGTATAGGGTAGCTTTATAGTAGGTACTACATAGTGCTCACACGTGTGCTTTGCAATTATACAATACTAAAAGATTGAATTTATACAGTGCAAAGATAGTTTTTACAACAAGTAATCCTAATACCTCTGGTTGCCCAGTCACTAAATATAAATTTAGTGCAAATATTTTTTGTTTTCTTTTCAAAAGTTTTATTGAATTCAGTGTGGACTAATGAAAAGAAATCCTCATAAAATTTATTTGCATCGTCCATATTATGGCCCAGAACATTTAACTTATTATTTAGGGCACTATTGAAACTATTTAATTTGCCAGTAGTTATTGGTCTAAATTGTATTTGCAATTTTTGTAAAGGTGTTTTAAACCTAAAAGTTACCGTTTGTCCACTATGATCTGACGGCAGAAAATTTACGATGGCTTTTTCTAAATAATCAAAATCGCAGAAACATTATCAATACAAGTAGCAGAAGTTGGAGTTACTCTAGTCGGTTCGGTAAAAACATTAAATAAATTGAACGATTTAAAAAGGCTTAGTAATCTACTGTTATTTGAATTATTTTCCAGAATATTAATATTAAAATCACCACAAATAATTGCGGCTTTGTTACTGGATGCAAGTTTCGCTAGGACATCTTCCATTATTGACTCAAATAAAGAAAAGGTCTGATAATTAGGGGGTCTGTACACGCACACTACAACATGCTTATCTAGCTCAACACAGGACAGTTCGATGCAATGTTCAACTGATAAACCAACTATGTCATTGCGTTGCTTGGATTTTAAACAATTTTTAATCAAGATTAGAGACCCTCCACGCAGCATAGATTTACGGGTAAAACAACTGCCCACACTATAGTTCTCGTAATTAATTAGCATTTGGTAATCCCTTAACCAATGTTCAGTAAAAATGTCAAACTTTGTTTTCTCTAAAAACATTTCAATTTCTAATAATTTGGAAGAAATACCTTGAATATTTTGATGAAATAACTTCAAGGCATTCTGCTGACCTTCTTTTTGATAATGACATATTTTTGAGCAAGAAGATACCGTGTTGTTGTTAGTTATAAGAATATTCTTCCTGGTACCTTCTGTTGTCTTACAAACTAGTTCAAATGATTATCCGGAGTTAAGCCCAAGACTTGAATGTCACCACCAGACAGTGAGCTAGTAGTGAGTGAGGGACATGTAACCTCCTTCGTACAGTTTGTAGAATTACTTATAGCTACATTTGAGCTACATTTATTCAGGCTCGCTACGTGATTTTTAGTATTATTACTAACTATTGTGGTATTAATAACACAAGACTTCGACATACTGCTTATGTCTGAGTTTATATAAAAAGCTAATAGCCTTGCTATTATGTGTCTAAAATTAACAGGCAGATACACAGTATCCCTAGTCGATTTTAAAGTTTCAACAAAACTGTTGGTGTCAAAAAACACAAGCTTGTCACTGTGATGACTAGCTAAAAAGTGCATATGCTTATTAAGCATATGAATATAATTGTTTTGTCTATTCGTCAGTCTTTCAAAATATGGGAAAGCACACAATATTATTTTACTACAATCTATCTGTAACAACTTTGTTACACAGTCAGTGATTTCATCTATTTTGACATTAGAACTATTACCTACAAATACAGTAATGTTGGTTTCAGGATTACATTCATTTCCTGTTACTGATGCTATTATTCGTTTGTAGGTTGACCCAGGCGTACAATAGTTTTGAGTAGAATAACTCAGGTTGTTATTAATTAATTTAACTAAACCTCTTCCTATACTATCTGAGAACATAACTGAATGATAACAATGATAACTACTTAAAGATGGACAGCTACTGATATCAAGCTGTACCACTTGAGATAGATCTTGCACTATATCAGATATATCTTGGTTAATAATACAGTCTTGAGACAAACTCTCAGTCTGGGATGGGTCATCCGTTAACTTAGACTGGACAGCATCAGGTTTTGAAACCTTTTGACAAGTACACTGACACATAACTAACTCATTAGCTGCAAGGATATGTTCTTTAATTTGGTTCTGAGAACCCACATATTTAATGTAAAGGGAACTAAGTCTGCCCTCAAGTACCTGTATGTCAGACTGTAAGCGCTGTGTATCAATTTCATAGATTTTTTTGTTGTCTTCTAATTTGGTCTGATAATTGTTTAACTTATTGATAAGATCAACACGTTCTTTTCTCAGTGGAATATTTTGAGAAAAGTGTTTTTGCTGTTTCCTAAATTGCTTGCATTTTTTAATTATTCGATTCAGTTTTGCATTTTTTTTTATTTTGTTATGACTAACATTATGACTATAATTACAATTATAATTCTGTTTCAGCAAGGAATCTTCAGTTAGATCAATAGTTGTTATGGAGTGAGGGTTACAATTTGTGTTTACCAATTCATTATATATGTGATTAGTTTCTTTAACCTGAGTACATTCTTTTTCTTTCTCTAACTAGATAATACGACTATTAGCATGAATTAATTCATCTTCTAGGTCCCTAATTTTGCCTAAAGCCTCCTCATACAAATTACTACAGTCAATGAAACCATCCGTGACCACCTTCAGTTGATCGCGTTCTTCAACAATATTCAAATATTGCTGATGTAGGTCAACTAGCTCCCGTTTAAGGCTTGAGTTTTTGTCAACTATCTTCTTGATTTCCTCCTCACTTTCATCATTCTCCTGTAACAATTGTTGACATTGGAGTTTTGATGCTTCAAGTTTTTGGAGGGCCGTTCTCAATTTAAGCTCCATATCCTGAGCAGTAGCCTTACGGGTCATCACAGGCATGATTTCAGGATTTGTTACTGAAATTAGGATAAAGAAACGGTAAGAACAAGTAGGATAGAGAAATAAAGCTGGAAAATAAAAGGGAAAATGGGAGAAGTTAGCGTAGTTCAGTGGAGAAATGAGGTTGGCTATTGAATTGGCTTGAACAGCTATTAACAAAGTTATACTCGTATTATTAAATTGAATGTATAACTTTGATGCTTTTATTGCCTTAGGATTTTACTTTTCCATAGGTGGGTAGGTTGCCTAGATTTTAAATTAATTAGTTATTCGTTATTACAGTATAAGGAAAATGCAAAAATAACGATCATAAGCGTTTTATTGTTGTATTAATAATAAAGATCAGATTGAGATTAGCAAAATCTTCGCTTATTTTCGATTTTCAACAATGTAAACAATGCAATTTAGACCCAATGCAGGGTGCTTAATAGAATACCTAACGAGGATGTGTAACAGAGTTATAGTGACGATTGTGTGCTATTAAAAAGTAATGGGAAACAAATACTTCCCCGTTTAAATCCAAAGTTGGAATGTCAGCTGCTGGTTTTAGGTTACCGGTGTGTAACCAAACACTGTATTTTACTTTATATTTTTACAGGAAAACAATAATCCTGAGTATTTATGCAATTATACTACGTTTACACATAAAAAGACACCTTAATTTCACATAAATAACTAATTAAAATTAATTTTTTTTTTCTTCCCGTTAATGGCAATTGAGTCGCATATTGAGTCGACTATTCCACCCTTCGCGCTAGACTGGTCAGGGCCCCGTTCGCACAATAAGACTGGCGACGAGTTTACTAGCTTGTCTACACCCGACAGGAAGGGAACTCATCCCCGGGCCAATCCACCCGGGGAGTTAGGTATAGGATTAGGCTAGTGGAAACTTAATTGCCACCATTCCCTCCCTTAAGTTTTCCCCCCACTTCGACCATGGAGGACGCCCTAATAGTGGCGTTCTTCAAGGAGGTCCTCTTTAAGGACCCCAACTTCCTCGCCAGATATAGCGCCAAATTCGCTGCTCTGCAGCAGTCCGTCCCCGGTCCCTCTGACCAAGTAGGCACCGCCAGCTTAGACATCGCTACATTTAGCGATACCCTCGAGCCCTCTCCGTCGCAACTTCCAAGTTGCACAAAACACAGAAACAAATCGCGAGGTGGTGCTGTATCCATGTACATCCATACCGACTTAAAACATGAGTTTATAGACGAACACTGTGAAGACGGAAACCATTTCTTATGGGTGCATCTAAACACCCTCGCTTTGGATATAGGGGCTATATATAAACAACCGGCAGCAAATACGTCAAAATTTCTTGAGAACTACAATCATCACCTTTCAAAAAGAAAACGAACTGTTAATTTTGGGGATCTGAACCTGAACCTACTCAGCACTGCAAAGTCTGTTAAAGAATATAAACAAATTCTGCAAGAAAATAATACAAAAATATTAAATAAAATTACTTTAGAATATTGTACATCGTGAAACAGCTTCTATAAAAACTATCATAGATCATGTGGCTACCAGCTTACAAGACAATACATTTCAAATGACAGTTATTGATTCCTCAGCTTCTGACCATAAACAAATATATCTTGAGATAAATAGGACTGAACCTGAATGCACAAAACGTGTACAGTATGAAAAAACCAAGCATATCCTTGACCATGATGACCTAGAAGCTACACTAATGGATGCAATATCTATAAACAAGACACGAAAAACCAAGATACTAAATCCACCTTGCAAATAATGGATTAATAGCAACCTCATTACCCTGATAAATGAAAGAAACTACATATGGCAAAAACTAAAACATACACCTAATAATAAGCTTCTGAAACAACAATTTACACTTATAAGGAATACTACATTCAAAAACATTCAAAATACCAAAAATACTTACTATAGTAAATCTTTCGAAGACTGTAAGAGGGATCCTTTAAGATTGTGGCAATTAATTAACAGACTCTCAAAAAACAAAACTGAAATCAGCAGTGAGCCATCAAAGATCAATACCTTCTCGGTTGAAACTACAGACATCAAAGAAATATGTGACTGTTTTAGTTATTTTTTCTCAACAATAGGAAGCAATCTAGCTAACAAAATACCAAAAAACTCGAATAACTACGCAAAGGTGTGTTCATTTCACGAGTCTTCCAATAGAAGACTTAAAATTAAAAGGACTCGATCTCTGAATATTTTTTGTGAGACTCGCATCACAAAAAAACGACTTTTCAAGGAAAACTCAAGTTTTATTACAATAAGTTTTTTTACAATAATACATACACATTTTTAGTTTGCAAATACTCACTTCGTGTTGTGACGACGCTTGCAAAAAAAAATACGTTTCTGCAAATAACATAGACGAAGAAACAAGTAGTCCTAGCTAGGAACGTTTCTTAACTTAAGTCAGACGCACTTTCAATATTAGTAGTCTGCTTGGTAGTCAAACATACGAAAATGAAAAAATTAACGCATTTTGGCTCTTAAGCCCTTTGCATATTTAAGTTAGATTTAATTCAGTTAAGTTTTAGTTCCATGCTGTTACTGACTTTTAGGCTGACATATTTATGCCCATGTTTCTAATAAATAAGTGTTACAATCTTAAAGCGCATTTTAACTGTCTTACCACTGTCATCATACGGGTACATAACAACGTTCGTTTTCATATTAAAAAGGCATATTTGATGATCTGAAATTGACGAGACATCAAATGATTGATTGATTGTTTAATTTGATTGATTGTTTTTTATGAGTAATTATTTAAATCCTTTTAATGTATTTGACAGTACGCACGATTAATTTTCAACATAGATATGATCAAAACCCACTATTAGAAAAACTCCTGCAATGACCCTTATAAATACGACGTTCATGTCTATTAATAGACTGGACAACGACGTGCAAAGAATAGTTCAGCCTCACACATACTCGTACACACACACATTACGCTCTCTGTATTCTTCACTTCAAAATACATAATTAGAAATAGTTTTATCACTCATTGTGAAAAAAAAAAACCCATATTTCTGTTCTTTACTATTTCATTTTATAATGTTTCCTGTCTCTATTGTCGGTTCGACGATAAACACAGTTGTTTTCCGGAGGCAGCGTTGCTGGCGACAGCTGCGGTCTCACAGGTGATGAGCCACATACAGCGCCTAGGCCTGGAGGTGGCCCTCGATAAGTCGGAAGCCATGGTTATTTCATGGTCCCTGGCGGGCGCCGCCTCCCGAATCACGAATAGTGGTCGGGGGGCTTCGGATCGCTGTCGAGCCCACCATGAAGTACCTGGGATTAGTGCGCGACAGCCGGTGGAATTTCGGCCCCCACTATCGGCGGCTGGCGCCCAAGTTGTTGGGCGCGGCTGGGGTGCTGTCAACTCTGCTTCCCAATCTGGGTGGCCCGAGCGCCGCTTGTAGGGGGCTCTACGTGGGGATCGTGCGATCGATGCCCCTTTCGGCCCCGATCTGGGCAGCTGACCTGACGCCCGCTAGTATCTCTGTTCTGCGAAGGCCGCAGAGAGCAATGGCCGTCAGTAGGGTAAACTTGGGGCTTCTGCATCACTTCCCTTCGCTTCGCTCGGTTCGTGATGCGATGCAATTTTACACACGCAGCGTCTTACCGATGCGGAGTAAAATACCGTCCGGATTTCATTACGATATTGTTATCGGTTGCAGTGCAGTGCACTTTTAGTCCTGATGAACCGATCGATTAAAGTGTGGTATACTGTAATAGATTAACTGTTTCAGGCACTTAAAAATATAAAATTTCCTTTCACAGCGTTCAAATAAAACATTGAAGAAAATTTATAGTATGTTGCATACTAGGATTATCGCGAATCTCCGAATCTTCTACAACACCTCCACATGCTACTTTATCATTTATATAAAATTCTGGTGTCACAGTTTTCGTTGCCATACTCCTCCGAAACGGCTTGACCGATTTTGATGAAATTTTTTGTGCTTATCCGGTATCTATGAGAATCGGCCAACATCTATTTTTCAAAAAAAAAAAAAAAATGAAGCAAAACAACGTTTGCGGGGTCAGCTAGTCATTTATATAATTTTCGCCATAAAAAAATCCAGCGTCAGCCATTTCCATCACCAATCTTCGCGTCAAATCAGTCGTCGCCCAATAATTATTAAATGAAAATTTACACATTTTAACGTGTTATACACTTCGTAGCGAGCGATACGTTTTGTTTATTCACTTCTTAGTTCTTGATACAGGTAATTATAAAATCATAATGAGGTCGTTGTCAGCAACTTATAACGATTAACATTGAGCGGGATTGGAATATGAAACACTAAGATAGGTATTACATAATTTTGAAATTAGACAAGAAAATATTTATTTTAAAAAATTATAAATCAAACACCATTTATTTAAACATATAACAATTTTAAATCACATATGGAATCATGATAAATACAACTATACAAATCATGAGACTTTTCATATTTCGCGTACAGGCTTAACAAACTAGGACAGCCAATATCTTATTTTTTAGCCATAACGCTTTTTCTAAACCTTTGGTGTAAACACGTTGTGAACGCCGGTACTGCGGTTTTTGTGAATATTCGGTCAGGGTGGAAGAATGATGCGAGACACATACTTTAGAAGTTTCGAACACGTTTATTAAACGTTTTACAAAATGTATTGAGCGTATGGTAACGTTGACGGTCTTTGGGCGAGTGGGGCGCGCGGCGGGGTCGCGCGCGGCGGTCGAGTCTACGTCGTGTGCGTGTGTGCGTGAGACGTCTGTGCACACACACGCTAGGCGTTAACATGTTGCCGCCCCAGGAACGCAGTTCTGGTCCATGACTGGTAGCGGGTACAGTCGGTTGAAGGCTCTTCGAAGAGTCCCCGAAGTGGTGAGTACGTCGGCCACGCGGGTCACGCCGTCGGAGCCGGGGTACAGGCGAACTACGCGCCCTAGCAGCCACCGGGTGGGAGGCAGCCGGTCATTTTTCACCAGCACCATTTCTCCAAGCCGAAGTTGATCTCCTTGTTTGCGCCATTTCTGTCTCTTCTGGAGTTCTGTAATATATTCTATATAGTAACGTTTCCAGAAATGGGCTTTCAGTTGCTGGATTCTCATATATCGTGAGAGAGAAAGTATCGCCGCAGGGTCAGTATCCTGAGGAGAAGGCAAAGCTGTAAGCGGTCGTCCAATTAAGAAATATGATGGGGTAAGCGCCGTGAGATCAGAAGGGTCTGATGATAACGGGGTGAGAGGCCTAGAATTCAGAACACCTTCGATCTGTACAAGAACTGTATTCATCTCTTCATAAGTTAAGTTAGCTAAACCTAAAACCCTCTTTAAATGATATTTCACAGATTTTACGGAACCCTCTGCTAATCCGTTAAAATGTGGGCTATAAGCTGGTGAGAATTTGAAATTGATATGTGAATTAGATGCTTGAGAGCAAATTTCGTTAGAATTTGACTTAAAAAATCTAGCCAACTCATTACTGGCACCGACAAAACAAGTACCATTATCAGAGTAAATGGTTAGCGGTCGTCCTCTACGGGCAACGAACCGGTCTAATGCAGCTAAAAATGTTGTGCTGCTTAAGTCAGTGACAAGTTCTATATGTACTGCCTTAATGGCCAGACAAACAAATATACATAAATAGGACTTTATGAGTCTGCCTCCTCTGCCCTTTCGGTTCAGTATCATGACGGGACCGGCATAGTCGACTGCCGTGTTGGCAAATATATACTCTGTATGCAGGCGAGTGGAAGGAAGGTTGCTCATGATCGGTTGAATACTTTTTCCTGCAAAACGACAACATTTAATGGATTTTTGAACTATTTGTCTGGCAAGGTTTCGACCATTAATAAACCAGAATTTATGACGAAGTGTAGAAAGTAATAATTGCGGGGGCGCATGCAATAAAATTATATGATAATGCCTAAATATTAATGTGGCCAAATGATGCCGTGAATCAAGCAGGATGGGATGTTTTGTGTCAAAATCATAAAATGAATTTTTAAGTCGACCACCTACTCGTAATAATGTGTCATTTTCGTTATAAAATGGATTTAATTGAAGTAGTTTATTTTTAACTGATAATTGTTTATTGTTTTTTAATAAGTTGTATTCCGAGTTGAAAAGTTCAAGTTGCACAAATCTGCACAGTGAAATTAATGAAGAATTTAATTCATAGATTTTTATGAACCCAGTACGTTTGTGTTGTGGGTGCAAACAATTGTGAATGAACCGCTGCACATATACAATCACACGTTGTAATTTACTAAAATTAGAGAAACTCTTCATGAAGGCAGAGTAATAAGTAACAGAATCGGTACAGTCAGAAGTCAAATTACATTTAACCTTGAACTCTGATAAGTCAGGCTCTTGAAGGTGTGATGGTTGGTTAGGCCATGACTGTTCGTCATGTAGAAGGAATGGCGGCCCTGACCACCATAAACTACAGTTTTTTAACTGTTTGGCATCTGCCCCACGTGACCCAATATCAGCTGGGTTATTTTTAGTGGACACTTAACGCCATTTGCATGATTCAGTTTTCTCAGATATTTCACTGATTCTGTTAAATACAAACGGTTTAAGCAAGTGTGCTCATTATTACATAAGTTAAGTAATTCGTCGCTAGTACTTTCACCAACGACTTCAGTGACAACATGAGCACTATTTGAATGAAATTTACGTAAATGTAATTTTCCATTTTCTAACTGTCCCAGTACACCCTTACATATGTCTATGAGTTGCGATTCAGTAGCGGCACCTGTAATTAAGTCGTCGACATAGAAGTCATGTAAGATGACTTCCGAGACGGTTTGGTCTGGGCATTCGTTACCAAGCTGCGTCAAACACCTTGTCGCGAGATAAGGAGCAGATGCGGTTCCGTACGTAACTGTGTGTTGTTTATACTGCCTCAGTTGTTCGTGAGGTTCGAATCGCCATAGGTTTTGTTGAAGCATTTGTTGTGATGGTTTGACATTCACCATTCTGTACATTTTCTCGACATCTGCAGTCACGAGAAACCTATGCTGGCGCATTCTAGTTAAGATACTAATTAGGTCATCTTGGACTGTTGGACCTACCATTTGAATTTGATTGAATGAGACACCAGAGGTCGTCGCTGCAGACGCGTCATATACTACCCGAAGTTTTGTCGATAAGCTTGAGTCACGTAATACACCGTGGTGTGGTAAAATATAAGTGAGAGTATCATTTTCAGGATTTTCATTTAATGACATATGATTTAATGAAATGTACTCTTTGATGAAATTACAATATTGCTTTTTAAAATGTGGTTCGCGTTTGAATCTGCGTTACAAGGATAAGAATCTGGACAAAGCTTGTTCATAAGAGTCGCCCAGCTTATCAGGCGAATACTTTAATGGAATCATCACTTCGAATCGCCCATCAGGCAACCGAGTGGTATTATTTATAAAACTTTGTTCACATTCAAGCTCTTCCATAGATAGTTGTTTACGTGTTGCTACTGTTTCTAGTTCAAAGAATTAAGATAATTTATTATGTAATTGATCGTCGTTGTTTTGTAAGGCAATATGATTGCAGTGGACTGTATTTATGAATTTTGTATGTTGTGTTGGCACTGGGCCTGAAATTAAGTAACCCAGTTTAGATTTATTTAGTGTTGGTTTATTTTTACCTAGTGATATATTTTGGGAACCTAGTATGGTCCAGAAAATATCAGCGCCAAGTAGCATATCGACTGGAGCAGGTATGTGGAATTTGGGATCCGCCAACGTTATGTGAGGCGGTATATTTAGTGTTGTATGGTCAACTTTTGTAGTTGGCAATAACTGAGTGATGCGCGGAACAACATAACAGTAGACGCTCTCGCTATAATTATTAAATAATGACGATATGAGTACGTCACAACGCTTTGACCAGCAAGATATTTGAGAATTTAATCCTTCGACTACGGTCGAAGTGGAACATGTAGGTAAGTTAAGTTTGGCACATAGACTTTCAGTTATAAAACTGGAGGTACTTCCACTGTCAAGTATGGTACGCACTATATGGCATATGCCATTATTGTCTGTCACTTGGACTAAGGCCGTAGATAGTAGAACACAGTTGTTTTGAGTGGCTGACAAAGCAATGTCTTGAGGAGGACTAGGAGGTTGTCCTTGACCGTCAGGCTGTGGCAAAGAGTGTAACATGACGTTATTTGTTGAAGGTACAGACGCAGACGGTGCAGGAGCTTCATGCTCGTGTAATAAACTGTTGCGCCGCAGGTCGCACAAGCGACATGACCCTAACTTGCATGTATTGTCAGCATGACCTTGACGTAAACAATTTAAACATAATTTAAGTGCCTTAGCCTTTTCAACCCTGGTTGCTAAGGGTAATGATTTGAATTTTTGACTAACATAAAGTGCATGATTACCCTTGCAATATGGACTAGGGTACCTGCGAGCAGGGTGAGTTTCTGAGTTGGCCACAAATGTTTTATGACGAACATGTGGAGGATCACTTGACCTACGGTTTTTATGAGTATTCTCCATTGTTTCCAAAAAATCTTCCCGATCTTTTAGAAAGTTATTAAACATTTTAAGTGTAGGGAACTCTTTCACATTGTTACGATAAGATTCCCACTTACTGCTTGTGACTTCGTCAAGCTTGTTTGACAGGATTTGAATTACTAGTACATCCCAGTGTTCAGTAGGAAGGTTAAGTGTTTTGAGTGCTCTGAGGTTCCTATTGACTGTATCGATTAAGCTACGTAATGCTGTAGGTGATTCCTTTGCCAACGGCTCCAAATTAACAATGGCTTGAGAGTGATTATTGACCAATGACCTTTCATTATTATAGCGGTCACAAAGTAGTTCCCAAGCAACTTCATAATTACTACTTGAGAAATCTAAAGACTGAATGACTACAGCGGCACTGTCTTTCACCGCAGCTCGTAAATAATGAAATTTATTAATATTGGGTATTGACTTGTCTGAGTGAATGAGACTGCTAAATGTGTCACGGAATTCCAACCAGTCATGATACTGACCTTGAAAACTAGGCAAATGAATAGTAGGAAGTGCAAGTTTTGGCCCACCTTCACGCGCAGTACAACAAGAACCCGTCACAGACCTGTCGCTGCCCGCAGGGCCGGCTGGAGCCAGCAGACCACGAGCTCGTGCGATCGTCTCGAAGTACTTGGTCTCGAATTTTGTGTGCTTTCCCATACTTTGAGCAATTGTCAAATAGACAAAACAACTACATTCACATGCTAAATAATTACATGCATTTCTTAGTTAGTCACCATAGTGACAAGTTTGTATTTTTTGACACCAACATTTTTGTTGAAAAGCTAAAGTCGACTAGAGATACTGTGTATCTGCCGATTAGTTTTAGACGTCAAATAGCTAGACTATTAGCTTTTATTATTAACCCAGACATAAGTAGTATGTCGAAGTCACCTTTAGTTAGCACCACTATTAGTAATAGTACTAATGTTGAGGTGGTTAGCTCAGATAATTTAAACTAGTTTGTAAGACAACAGAAGGTACCAATAATACTATAGTTCCACTTAAAAACAAAAAGGTATTTTCTAGCACTACAATAGTTAACTGTAGAAAAGGGGCTAAGCAGAAATCCTTGAAATTGTTTCATCAAAATATTCAAGGATTTAACTCCAAACAATTGGAAATTGAATTGTTTTTAGAAAAAACAATGTTTGACATTATTTGCATAACTGAGCATTGGTTAAAAGATTCTGAAATGTTAATTAATTACGAGAATTATAATGTGGCCAGTTGTTTTAACCGAAAATCAATGCTGCGTGGTGGTTCACTAATCCTAATTAAACGTTGTATAAAATCAAAAGCTCGTAAAGACATAGTTGAACTATCGGTTGAACATAGCGTTGAACTGTCTTGTGTTGAGCTAGATAAGCATGTTATAGTGTGCGTTTACAGACCCCCAAATTATCAAAACTTCTCTATATTTGAGTCAGTAATGGAAGATGTTTTGGCTAAACTTGCAACTGGTAATAAATCAGTTATTATCTGTGGAGACTTTAACATTAATATTTTAGAAAATAATTCAAATACCAGTAGATTATTGAATTTGTTTAAATCATTCAATTTGTCAAATGTGTTTTTGGAACCAACCCGAACAACTACAACTACTGTTTCATGTATTGATAATGTATTTTGTTGCTGCGACTATTTAGATAAAGCTATCGTTAATTATCTCCCTTCAGATCACAGCGGTCAAACCGTAACTTTTGAGTCCAACATAGCGATACAAAAAGTGCAGATACAATCCAGACCAATAACATGTGTCAATTTAAATAAATTTAAAAGCACTTTAATTTGTAAGTTAAGTAATCAGGACCTTACAATGAATAATGTTAATAGTTTGTATAAAGAATTCTTTTCGGTAGTTCAAACCGAGTTTAATAATATTTTTAAGAAGAAGTCTAAAAGTATCAGCCCTAAGTTTTTATTTAGTGACTGGGCAACTAAAGGACTTAGGAAAAGTAGGGAAAAACTTTTCGAGCTGTATGGCCTTAAGCCTTATATTAACACGGAAACTTTTAATAAGTATGTTGCTTCTTACTCAAAAATTTTTAAGAACACTTGTAAGGCTGCTAAAGCCTTACACATTAGCAACAAGGTAAAATCAGCAGACAATAAAATAAAGACGGTTTGGAAAATTATCAATAATGAAACGAACAGGATCAAAAAGCAAAATTCTGATTACACACTGGAGACGTCACGTGGTCTCATTTGCGATAACAAAAAAGTTGCTCAGGAATTTGTGAATTTCTTTACCAGTGTCCCACTAAAAACCACTGAAATCTTAAATTCTTCGCCCTCGCGTGCTTTTGATTTAATGAGGGCGAATGTTTCTGCCTGCCCGATTGAATTTAACTTTAAGCATATTAACCCCTTAACAGTAATAAAATCTTTTAAGCAAATCAAGATCAAATTGACCGAAGATCTTTGGGGAATGTCTATTAAAGTCTGTACCTCCATAATTGAAACTATAGCACCTTACTTAGCCTTAATATTTAATTTGTGTGTGGATCAAGGAGTCTTCCCGGATCTAATGAAATACAGTAAGGTAATACCACTTTTCAAATCCGGGGACAGTAAAGACACTAATAATTATAGACCTGTGTCCGTGTTGCCGGTTTTCAGCAAGGTTTTTGAAAAGATAATACTTAATCAGATGCTCAATCATTTTAATACTAATAAAATCCTTCACGAGCAACAGTATGGTTTCACCAAAGGGCGTTGTACGACCGACGCTGGTGTTACCTTATTAAAACATATTTTTAACGCGTGGGAAGAGGCTCAAGACGCCATAGGAATCTTTTGTGACCTCTCCAAGGCATTTGATTGCGTCGATCACGAAACCCTGCTTTTGAAACTTGAGCATTACGGGCTTGGAAAACTTGCGCTCAGTTTAATAAAATCTTATTTAAATGATAGACAACAGCAAGTTCAAATAAATGGTGTCAATTCACTTGGTTTAAAGGTAAAAATGGGTGTTCCACAAGGCTCGATATTGGGTCCTTTCCTCTTTTTAGTATATATTAATGACCTACTCCATTTATTAATAAATCAACCACAAATGGTGTTATTTGCTGACGATACTTCCTTAATTTTTAAGGTAGATAGACGTGCTTCAAATTTTGACGACGTAAATAACGCCCTACTGCTGGTCCAAAATTGGTTCACGGCTAATAATTTAGTACTAAATGGAAATAAAACTAAGTGTATAAGATTTTCTTTACCAAACGTCAAGAGTAGTGATTGTGAGATAGTATTGAATCAAGAGAAGCTAGAATTCGTCGATAAAACTGTTTTCTTGGGGATCACGCTCGACTCAAGGCTACAATGGGGTCCTCATTTAACATCTCTAGCAGGACGGCTAAGTTCAGCAGCTTACGCTGTCAGAAAAATCCGTCAATTTACTGATATAGATACCGCGAGGCTGGTCTATTTTAGTTACTTTCATAGTATCATGTCTTACGGTATTTTGCTTTGGGGACGGGCTGCAGACATCGAGTCTATTTTTATTCTGCAGAAAAGAGCCATCAGAGCCATATATAATCTCCGCAGGCGCGATTCTCTAAGGGAATTGTTTAAGGATATTAACATCATGACTGTACCTTGTCAATACATCTATGAAAACATCATGTACGTAAGAAAAAATTTACATCTTTACAGTAAAAGAGGTGAAAGACATAATTATAGTACTAGAAATCGGGACCTATTAGTTCAACCAGGTTTCAGACTGGCTAAAGTAGACTCATCTTTCATGGGGTACTGTCTAAAATGTTATAATAAAATACCTCCCCACATACTTCAACTGAATGAGACAAAATTCAAATCCTTTGTCAAACGCACACTATTCAGGCAGGCATATTATAGGTTGGAGGACTACATAACAGATAAAAATGCCTGGCTTAATGCCGGTCCTGCTCCACACCACAACTAATTAATTGACATTCGAATCACTGTTGAAGCTGCTGAAGATAGTAAGAATTTATTTGCATTATATAAACTCAATCTCCTTTTTATTATATAGATGCATTGCACAGATGTGAGTACTTTGTACTATAGAGCTACCATTTACCGGGTAATGTCATAGATTGACTTGAATGTGCCTTGGCGGCTGATAGTATGTCATGCTCACTCAAATGTCTCGCTGACGGTGGCGCGTGTGTCGGATCATTTAGCTCCCTTCAAAATGGTTGAGCTGAATGGTGCTGATCCATGCGTCATGTTCGTGAACGGGCGCCGTCAGTTGGGACTGGTCATCTCTTAGCTGCCCGGGCTTATTTTAATAATTAATTAGCTGGATTGTTTTTAATTATGTTTTGATGCACTCTGGACGCTTTTAACGTGTACGGTTTTTTGTACATCGTTCTCACTTATAGTGAACAACATTAATCGATGTAACTAAGATATATGTAAAAACATTATTATTTAAAAGAGTGTCCATGGAGTTTCTTGCCCGTTCTTCTCCATAGGTACCTACTACGCATTGGAATGGGCAACTAGCTTCATATTTCTGACTGACCGACTCCTTGACAATTCAAAAGT
This sequence comes from Dasypolia templi, assembly GCA_963555695.1. Taxonomy (NCBI): domain Eukaryota; kingdom Metazoa; phylum Arthropoda; class Insecta; order Lepidoptera; family Noctuidae; genus Dasypolia; species Dasypolia templi. The sequence goes on along the minus strand of OY743140.1, from coordinate 31,425,492 downwards.
GCCTGTAAATGGTTTAATTGAAATAAATGATTTGAGTTTGAGTTTGAGTTTGAGTTCGAAGGCTTCGCGTTCTTTGTACTGTTAGTCTGGAATTTCCATAAAATTTTCTATATCACACTGAATTGAATCAAACTCGGGATAGACTTCTTCAATTTTTGATAAACGGATGTTCAATTCATTTGTTTGTAATTTACTTAAGTTGTCACAACTCTCAACAGTTAGCAAATAATTTTCAAATATTGTAAGCTTAGCTTTGCATGATGCACGCCTTTTAATTAAATTTTTATCTTCCATGGTGAAGTAGGTAAAGGGATATTTTTTAGTAAGAATTGAAATCAATGTGAAGAGGCGACTATTTATGTCAATGAAAGCAAGTCTAAACCAAAATGAGAATAGATTGAGTATATTACACCAAACAATGCGATGAAATGAGTTGCTGGAAAGAATCACAAACAAAATATTATTGCAATGCAGTTAATTTGTAGACAAGAAATGGAACGATTACTTAAATTATCATAAATGAAGCGGAGTGAGGGTACACGTAAAATGTGCAATAATCAAGCAGCGGGTGGTGCGCAAAAGTAGCAAGCCAGTAACAGCGTAAATTGCTGGTCCGGCCCGAACCCGTTCTCAGCGCAGGCGACAGGCAGCGGTCAACCGAATGCACTAAAACATGCGAAACAGCAATAGTAATTACGCGATATTATACAGTTCCCGTACACACCAATGGAATCTGAAATGCCTAGAACCTCTGAGATGAAACTTACGTTAGGTTATGAGTAAGCACTTCAGTTTTATTTAATTACGAAATAAGTTCTATACATGTGGGTATTATAAGTGAGATTTTACTGAGCGTAATGAGTAATATGTATCAGGATAGATATGAGCAATGGGAAGTTTATTGCGCAATATGAAATAAGCTATCTGAATATACAGGGTTGTATAGTTTTACCTTGTAATTTATTGTTAATTCGAAGTTGAAAGTAGGGTGAGCGACTTTTTTCCAGTTTTTCGTACAAAAGTGGTCATAATTATAAAATAAAAGCATTGTTTCCAGATGTTATTGTTCTATTTACATCTAGACCAATCATTTTACAACAATCAATAAAAAAACCAGACATCTTCAAACATTTTATTCATAGGACACGCATTACAATAACACGCCTCAGGCAATCGACTGTGACGGCGGACATAAAAAAAGGGTATGTTTACACATTCATTCCGGGAACTCTGTAAGCCAGGAGGTTAAAGTTCTTATCTTATTACTTAGTTTGGTACACAAACATAACACTGGCAAAGTCGTAGCTCCAAAAAATGTTTAGTTTACAATGAGTGAGTCACAATGCAAGCCCTTGAAATTATGCGATAAAAAATACCCTTTCATACTTTGAATCACACATCAATTATTATTGCATTTATTTTAAATCTGTCTTTGCATTCTACACTAGTAGGATATTTACTAATGGAAAAACAATACACAAAGGCATGTTGCCTAACAAAAACATTTCAAAATAAACAAAGAAAATCATAAAACAAGCAATTTTAGAACAAAATCATGAATCTGAACAAAATCAGAACACAGTATATGATACAGCCAGTTCATCCCATCTGAACAACAACGAAAAAAAAAAGAAAATGAAGCGGTTATCAATCAGGGGTAGGATTAGATATATTTTTTTTAAATAAAAATCAAATCTGATAAAAAAAAATGAAAAAAAATAATGTTCAACGTACATCGCGCTAATAGTTGAACATTGTACAATTCGCCAATGAAACAAAGGTGCGGTTCAAAAAATATATATACAATATATAGATACATACAAAGAAATAAATATTTATAAATATATTTACGTACATAAATTATTATAAATGAAGGGCAAGAAAACATGGTTCCATGCAACAGGTTTTGTTGCAACCAACACAGTACGTTTGCACCTGTTTGCCACATTCGGCGTTAGCACACTTCCGCCGCCGGCGTTGGTGTTTTACTTTTGTATCACCAAACGGAAACTCTGCCAGGCGGTGGACACTCAAGTCATAGCGCGTATTCAGGTGCAAACTCTGTGTGGTTGCAGGAAGGATAGAAGAAGAGCAGTGTTTAGACAGAAGTGATTTGACAAGAGATATACGAAAATTTCTGTGGGTTAAAAGAGAAGAACAAGATTATGATGAAGAAAAAGAAGGCAAAGAACTACGATGAATAATATAAGAATTTAGAATGGAGACATTTAAAAGTCTCCTAAATAGTTTTTTGTACCAGACCCTTGTTCGTTTCCGCTCGATACGGAACATGGCAAGCATCTGGTCTTTCTTGTCCACCCCACCCATCATGATATTGTAATCTTGTATCAAGATGGGTTTGGTGGCATCTCGGATTCGGGAAACGCCGTTGCCATGGTATGTCGAGATCATAGCGACCCGATTGTTGTCCCTCCATACCATGACATCGACGTCTCCCGAGGTGAGACCAGTGATTTGACCTGGGCGCATGTTCCCCTTGGTCAGACTGTGCAGGACCTGCGGAACAAACTTGCGATTGGTCCGCAGGGTTCCAACACAGTCAAAGCCCAACACCTTAAGGCGTCGAGCGAGGCATGGCGAATTATAAAAGTTATCCATCCACAGCGTGTGACCCTTGCGTTGATGCTTTCATTGGGTCCTCTAACTGCTGCGGTGGAGATCTTTGAGACTTACCAATTGCGTGAACCTCAAAACGCCATAAGTACCCGGTTTGAGATTCACAAATCTCGTACGTCTTGATCCCCATCGTAGCAGCTTTGTTTGGAATCAATTGGCTGATGTCCAACCAACCCTTCCACTGTAGAAGACTCGTCCAAGGCAATATTTTGCCCCAGACGATATATTGACTTGAATTTGTTGTTCAGATGCGACAACAATGGCTGCACCTTAAAGAGTTTTGCCTCGGAGGCGTTCAGCTCTAGCGCACACATAGTCTCATTGTTAACAAAATGGATACATTTATTCAGGATGAGAAAGCGGTTCTAAGATATGTGTGCGCTAAAGCCGGGAGTATAGAATACGTCAGCGGTGACGTTCCAGTAATCCTCGATGCGCGACTTGACCACAACGCCCATCGCAATTACAATGCTGAAATAAACGTACAGTTCGTCGGCATTTGTATCGCGCCATTTGCCGATACGGCTATTGGGATGGAGGTTGTTGGTCTCGATCATACTGGACGCCACCTGCTGAGCGTACCTATTTGTCACCGAGGCAATGTACTCCATAAATTGCCGATCCCAAATGCTAATAAAAATTTCATATGGGTGTCGACACATGGAGTTGTCGGACCAACATTATTGTGCGAAAACATTTCCCGTCTCGATTCAGGTGAAATCGGTACATTCGGAAACGGTTTCCAGTCAAACTCGTACAAACCCCAAGGCTGGTCCATCGCGCTTGGGGGAACATCTGTGCTGCTGTCGCTGGTGCTGGCATCCGCGGGCGCAGGGGCGGGAGCAGGAGCAGGTGCGTCAGGTGGTATGTCGTCGGCATCAAGTGGCGTCTCCAAGGCGCTTCTCAGCGACCTGGGGAAGTTAAAGGTCGCCACATCTTCGTCGTGGCTCTCGCCAGAGTCTGGTTCGCTTCCTGTGAAATGATAAGTAGGTAAAACATCTGGTGGGAACTAGAAGTTGGCCCCTCGACCCATCCCGAGCTAAAAAAGCAGTTACTTACCATAAAACAGCTGACTTAATATGTCCTCATCCCTCAGACTCTGACGAGGACGATTGACTGATGCCGACGCAGACGCAAACTCCACAAACCTGAAAAAAAAAACAGGTTATGAAAAAACAAAAAAATTCATGGATATCTAGAAAAATTTGTAAGATAGTAAAGTACTTACAACGCCGGTGAGGGCACAGAAAATGCGGGAGAAGGTGGTGGTGGTGTGCTGGGTGGAAGAACCTCTTCCACCACATCTTGAGCCATCTGAAGTGGTGGTGATGGTGGCGTTGGTTGAGGTGCAAGAGCAGAAGATCTGAAAAAAGGGAATTCATCTTGTAAAATTTGTCTCCGTAGTGTAATACAACCAGATACAATGTAGAACTACTTACGGTTCCCACCGGCGCTTCCGGCTAGGGTGAAGAGGGGTCTCCAGGCCCTCACCCTCCGGCAGTTCGACGATGTCGAATATTGATAATCTGAAATGCAAAATTCAATTGTAATGCTCAAAAATTATTAATGGTTTTGATGATATATAAGAACATGGTTAAAAAAGCTGCTTACTCTTCGATAGTGCGCGGCCCAGGCCTGTTAGAGCCTGCACCGGCTGCTCGTCCTGCTCGCCCACCACGACCACGACCACGACCACGACTACGCTCACCTCGACCTCGACCTCGCGTAACCGCCGTCCCTTCATCCAGCTCCAAAGCTACTCTAGCTCCGCTAGAGCCGCCGTGCACTCGACCTCGTCGAGAGCTTGCGCCGCCACGTGGAACGGGCTCTAATGTTGCTGGCGTAGCTGTGGAGCCGCCTGCACGCACACGCACTGCACGTAGCACGGGCTCCATGGGAGAGGGAAAGGTTGGCTCTTGACCACCACGTAGCTCGCTTGAACAAAATAAAAAGCAAAAAAATTACACATGCGCAACTGTAGCAAAACACTTTAGGAGTAACTATAAAACCAACCTACATAAATAACCAACCAAGCAAACAAATGTAAATACAAAAAGTTTAAAAAAAACGCTATAATAATATAACTAAGGCCGCCCATTGTATATGTCGGCGTGATCTATGTAAACGACAAGTGCAGCGGGCCGAGTTACGCTGTGCAAAGTGTCACATTCACCTCCCCACTCTCCCCACTACTCAGGCCACTTTATGTTAGCGAGTGCGCAGCGTTGGAAGGGATCATTCTTGTGGCAGGCTCGGCCCGGTGCGCCTGCTGTAGCGCCTAGAGCTATTATAGCGATCTATTTAATTAATTAACAAGCGGTTGGAATAAATAAGTTGGTTACTGCTATATTTCATACTTTCATTTATTATGTCGGACCTCTGCCTGTTGGGGAATTTTAGGTGACTGTTCAAAGAAACTCCAAAAATGCTGAATATTAGTCAAACGTGTATTGCCTCGATGACGAACAAAAATGGAAGCATAATGACAAGCAAGTACAGAGGATCCTTACATCTGATTAGTACGTTGGTCGTTGAATTGCTGATGCCAAACGAGCAGGCGTTTGCTCGAACATGCCCCCGGACGTTGGAAGCAGCAGAGGCGCTTTCAACAAACGCAGAATCAACGGGCAGTGGGCAAATCCTATTAAAGGCTCTTCTGATGACTCCAGCGGTTGTTTTGACGTCTGCCACACGAACAATTCCGTCTGATCCTGGATGCACGGCGATGACTTTTCCCAATCTCCATTTAAGAGGAGGAAGATGGTCCTCCTTTATGACGACCAAAGAACCCAACTTTATCGTGTCTTTGCAGGTATGCCACTTGGTACTTTGCTGCAGCTCAGACACAAACTCCTTACTCCAACGAGCCCAAAAGTGTTGGCGTAGCTGCTCAATCCTTTGGAAACGAGACAACGAAGCAGTGGAGTGGCTCTGTAGATCTCGCTGAGGGAGTGAAGTCAGTGGCCGGCCAACCAGAAAATGACCCGGAGTCAGTGGGGTGCAGTCCGCTGGATCTGATGACAACGGCGTCAGTGGACGTGAATTCAGTATCGCCTCAATCTGGGATAAAGTGGTGTTAAGCTCTTCAAATGTTAAATTACAATTTCCCAACACTCGCCTGAGATGATATTTAGTTGACTTAACACCCGCTTCCCAGAGTCCGCCAAAGTGAGGAGTATACGCGGGTATAAAATGGAATTTAATTCCGTCATTAGCCAATTGCTCGCCCAAGGAATTGCAATTAGATTTAAGGAACCTCGAAAGTTCATTGCAGGCACCGACGAAAGAGGTACCGTTGTCGGAGTAGATGTCACTGGGTTTTCCCCGTCGCGAGATAAATCTAAATAAAGCTAGCATGTATTTATTGCTGGTTAAGTCACTTACCAGCTCTAAGTGAATAGCCTTGGTGGTGAAGCACACAAAGATGGCTATGTACACTTTTACCAGCCTACATCCCCGACCTTGTCTACTAGCAGCCATGATGGGACCAGCATAATCCACACCAGTGCTTTCAAAAGGATAACCGCCTGGAAGCAGACGCTGCTGTGGCAAATTACCCATCAAAGGAGTAACTGTTCTACCCGACATGCGACAACAACGCACGCAATTACGATAACAACTCTTTGCAAGGCTTCGTCCGCCTATGGGCCAGTATGAATCCCTAATAGAAGCCAGCAGTAACTGAGGGCCTGCATGCATTAGCTTTTCATGTTTAAATTTGAATAGTAACTTCGTAAATTTGTGAGTGGACTGTAAAAGAATGGGGTGCTTTTTATAAAAAGAAAAAAATGAATTTGCTAAGCGTCCTCTGATACGCATAATTTTATTACTATCTAAAAATACGTTAAATTTTATAAGGGCGCTTTTATAAGGCAACTTCTGATTATGAATGAGTAATTGATACTCAGGAAAAGACTCAATTTGGCTTCTAATAATAATAATATTTAATGCATCCTGCAACTCGACTTGTGAGAGAAAAGTAATACAAGGAGTTACCCTAAACAATTTTATAAACCTTAAAACTGTTGCTACACAACGGATCAGCTTTAAATAACTAGAAAAACGATTAAAGTCGACGAATGTATGATATTGACTATTACTACTAATACTAGCGCTCAATAAAACATGAGGTCGAGTTTCAGGCAGCTTGTCTGACTCTAACGATTTATGTTTAGACGGCCAATAAGACTGGACTTGCTTCAAAAAACTGGGACCACTCCACCATAAGTCCAAAGATTGCAGAACACTAATATCCACGCCACGAGATATTAGGTCTGCAGGGTTTTTGGAGGTTGGGATGTGTCGCAAAGTACAGTGCCCCGCCTTATCTAAAACTTCAGCAACGCGATTGCGCACAAATGGCTGAAGCTTGGAAGGTAACATCTGCAACCATCCCAACACGACTGTGGAGTCAGTCCAGAAATAAACATGACAAAACTTTAGTCGCAGTGAACTCGTAACCTTCTCGCACAAACGAGCTCCGACTACGGCGCCACACAATTCAAGCCTTGGAATGGTGGTCGGCTTAATCGGCGCCACTCGACTTTTAGCGGCTAACAGACTAACCATATACTCACCCTGATCATTGGCACTACGGACATAGACGCACGCACCATACGCACGCTCAGATGCGTCTGTGAATATATGTAGTTCTAATGTAGTATATGCATCACATACAAAGAGTCGTGGAACACGATATTTATTAATAAGCGGCAATGCTTTGAAAATAGTATTCCAACGAGCAATAAGTGCTGGGTTTAGTGGCTCATCCCACGAGAGCTTGTCTAACCACATCCGTTGTAAAAACATTTTCATTGTGACTACGCAAGGAGATAAGAGTCCTAGGGGGTCAAAAATACGTGCTATGGCAGAAAGTATATCACGCTTTGTAACAGAATCCTTAGAAGGTAACGTTGAACTTGAAAACCCAAATTCGTCGGAACTAGAAAACCAGTCAAGCCCTAATAACTTATTAGGTTCATTAGATCCCATATCTAAATCTAATGACGACTGAGAATCTCCGGAGACTAAGTTAGGGACGTTAGACCTCCACTTTCTAAGCGGCATGCCAGCAGATGCTAGTGCGTTGGTGACCTCTTTGCGGATATATATAACGTCAAAAGGTCGTCGACGTAAAAATCATGCATGATGACGTCAGCAATCCTATCTCTGCTACCTGAGGATGACTCACCCTCAGAACGCGAAGTGATCTTACTGTCATTGGTTAGATAATCCATCCCTATTTGATTGAGGCAACGCGTAGCAAGAAATGGTGCACTAGCCATACCATAAGTAACAGTATTTAATTTGTAAACCTTGACAGGTTCGCATGCATTATCACGCCACAGAACCTGTTGCAGGTACCTATCGGATGGGTGGACGTATATACATCTATACATCTTCGCAACATCAGCTGTTAAGACGAACTTGTGTTGTCGAAACCGAAGAAGTATAGATAATAGATCGTCCTGCACTGTAGGACCCACCATCTGCATGTCATTGAAGGATACCCCTGAAGAAGTAGCACAGCTTGCATTAAAAACTACACGAAGCTTGGTAGTCGTACTACATTCACGCAGTACCCCGTGGTGTGGTATGAAATATCCACTGGGACTGACATTATCCTTGTTTTCGGTCATATGTCCTAAAGTCTCATATTCAGACATGAAGTCACGATATAACTTACCGAACTCAGGCTTGGACTTCAGCCTGCGTTCTAGGGCATATAGACACTTAGAAGCCCTTTGGACCGATTCTCCTAAAATAGAAGGATTTTGCTTAACAGGAATACGAACACAAAAATTACCATTCTCTAAACGTGTCGTATTCTTGACTAATGCTCCTCACACAACTTCTCCTCGGGTAAATAATGTGAGGATTGTGTGTTAATCTCTTCCAGATTCCAGAATTTTTCCAAATCAGTACGAATTTTATTTAAATCACCGTAACTAGGGAAATCCGTTTGAGTTAAATTGCATGAAATATTATTCAACATCAATTTACCATTATTATAGGTAACAGGGCCAGAAACAATCCAGCCTAACAACGTTTCACACAACACTGGCTTACCTACTCCTAGTCTAATTCTCTGTGAACCAATCAAGTCCCAGAAGAGATCCGCTCCTATTAGGACATCTACTTCTGAAGGCTTGTAAAAAGTGGGGTCAGCTAAACAGACATTATCTGGAATGTTCAAGTCAGAAATGTCAACTTCACGACAGGGCACAACAGTCGTTAATGATGGCAAAACAAAACAATAAAACTTAGTTACATAACTATTGTCTAATGACGTAATTTTTACATGACATGTTTTGCCTACGCGAGAACTTACGTTATTAATGCCATAGACCGAACCATTTATCTGACTAGTATTTAAGTTAAGCCGTGTACATAATTGTTCCGTCATAAAACACGATGTGCTACCACTATCAAGCATGGCTCGCACTACGTGCTCACGATCATACAGATCACATAACTTGATAAGAGCGGTGGACAATAACACAGCGCTTTGTTTACGATCACAACTTAACGAACTGAGATCCGCAGACAAAGTTAAATTATTTGCACTCACATTAGTGCTAGACATGGGCGAAACAGCTCACTGAAAAGAAAAAGAGCGACTAGCTCTTTCACTCTAAAGAGCTATATCACTCTTCTAGCTCACTAGCTCTTCTATAGCTCAGTAACTCAGTCGCTCAGACATCGACTGTTAGCTCATTTGACTCACGCCGCACACGCGTCGACTCGTCGAATGAGACGGCTCGGCTCGCTCAATATCAATAGCTCTTTGGAAGTTTGGACTGTGTATTACGGTTCTTTAGATCATAAACACGCTACGCGAATTACTACGGATATTGATAATACCTTGTTTTTTTTTGTGGCTGTGGTTATAGGAACGGTCGAGGATCTTATTAGGATTGATTTTGTGAAATTATTTCACATGTAGTTTCAATTTAGTTCACAGAAATATTTAAAAAGTTCACAAAATTGTACCTCACTAAATCTAAAGTAATAACGTAATTCATTTTCACAGCTTGCTACTCACAAAATCTCATTTATTAATAAGAATACACTATTGGTACTTTTTATGCAGCGGCATGCATGTCATTTCGTCGAAACAACCGAAAAAGTTATAAGTTTTATTGTTTGATTTTACGTAAACAACCGGCAAAATACAATGCCGCGGTTTCTTTGAATAACGTGCCAAAGTGTTTTCTACTATAACACAATGAAAATAAAGATAGATTTACAGTGACGTATGTCGTATGAGTAGATTGCAATGACGTATTGCGCCGGACAAGCAGAGAGCCTTGTTGAAAGAGCGAACAAATGCGATTCGAATTCATCCGAAGCATTCCGAAGCGAGCCGATGAGCCGTTTAGTCGGTGACTTCGGTCATCGGTGTCTCGCTCGGAACGAACCTACTGAAGTACTGAGCTACTGAGCTAGTGAGCTAGTTAGCGAGCGAGTGAGTGATCGAGAGCGACGTCAATCGAAAAGAGCTAGCTCTTTTCTATCACTAGCTCACGAGCTACCCATGTCTAATTAGTGCTAGCCACGGCGTCAGTGGGTGATGACGTTGATACGGAATGCGACGAGCCACTGTCTGATTTGTTGTCGTTAGTGAATGAAATCGTCGTACTTTTATTCTCCGGCGAATGAATTAAAGTGTTATGTCGGCGCTTACATAATCTTGCATCCCGGTTTTTTGCACCGGTTAGCGAAGTGACCTGCACCAAAACAGTTATGGCACACTTTATAGTTAGGTATTAATTTGAGTCGGGCGTATATACCTTAGTATATACGCCCTATATAAGGAATTTTGAACAACTACTTAAAACGTGATCAGCTTTACAGTGCAGGCACAACTTACTTAGTTCATTGCTGGAATTATTAGCATTTTGTGATACAACCATAGATTTCAACTTACTAGTATTTGAACTAGGCTTAGCGGGAGTGGGATTACTACTATTTCGTGCTGTTTCTAACGTTTCTAACAAGTCAGCGCGAAAGCGAATGAATTGTGCTATACGACCTTTGTGCTCCTCCCACTCCCGATAAGTTAACTGATCCAGTTTTCGAGTAACTACGAATATTAATAAAGTGTCCCAATACTTGATGGGCTCACCTAATGATTCCAACGCACGGAGGTTTTTATTAAGATGGTCAATCAATCCTTTCAACGCAACAGAGGACTCTTTTGCAATAGCATTCAAGTTAAATAAGGATGACACATGATTGTGAACTAACAACCTTTTGTTATCAAAACGATCACAAATTAGCTTCCAAGCTGTTTCGTAATTACTTGCGGAAAACTCAATCGCGTGGATTACAACAGCAGCAGATCCTTCCAGGGACGCTCGCAAATAATGGAATTTGTTAACTTGATCGATTTCATCGTTGCAGTGAATGAGGCTAGTATAAGTGTCACGGAATTCCAACCAATTGCTAAAACACCCATTAAATTTAGGTAACTGTATCGTGGGCAACTTAACAGGCTTACGTTACATTTTTCACTATTCATCGACTCATTATCGTTGTTATATTTACATAACAACTCCTGTGACCTAGACAGTGCTTTGTAATACTGTGACTCAAACTCAGTACGCTCAGAGAATTGAGCTTTAACATCTTCTACCAGACATTGTAATCGTAACTGTACCTCATCGTAATGCTCATACAAAGATTCGATTTTTCCAATCCGTAACTGCAATTCCTTGACCTCACAACTAGTCAACTCCTTGTCACTGGATGCATCAAGGTAATTGATGAACGCAGTTAAACGTCCCTTGAAGCTTCCTCGTTTTTTAACTAGTTCCCTTTCTTCGAACATACTGGGAATCGAATGTAGTCAACCTGGAATTTGTACAATAACAACTTAGGTTTATTTTTATACAAAACAACTTTAATTCAAGGTACCTACGTTTAGCTACTATGGTATAACAATTTATCAAAAGATGTAAATACTGTAAATAGTGTCTTCTACTTGTTGTAAATATTACATTTGTGAATAGGTACAAGATGAGATTTTTTATTTAGACTTTTATTTAAGCTACTTATATTCCTCAAAACTTAAACACTTAATTACCTAACGTCGAACTTTCAAGAAATACGACTGATACGGTTTGATCGTGATAATGACAATAGCTTCAATGGCACATCTCATCGTTGAAGCACAACGGACCAAAAATCAATTGATTGAAGCAAGTGGCAGTACGAACCTTTGAACGAAGTGAAGAATTCGAATCGAGCACCAGCACCGGAGAGTCGTGATACGAACCGTCTCACCTGTTACGTGTATGGACAACCACATCATCCGGTGAGCTCGTTCCTTTTCTTTTTAATAGATAATGTGCTAGTTCGTTTGTAGCTTTTAGCTTTTTCAAAAAGTTCCCGGGCACTATGCGCTGTGATTTAGTTTACCTTACGTATAGGTTACCTTAGGTATAGGTAAAGAAAACGTTAAATATTAATCGCAGAATACTGAGCCGTGGTGAAGATCAACACGTCATTGTCCTTTTTTTGTTTCATGTTGTGCCTGTTAACTCAATTACAGAACCAGTTATTATAGGTAGAGATCTATTAGATAGTGGTATCCATGTACGTACAGATATTGACAAAATTACATTATATTCGGGGAAAGAAGTTAACGTTACTGAAGAGATTCATTATTCTTATATAACATTAATACTGACCTACATGGTGAAGGTAAACTCGCATTAGTTCAGATATTGCAAAAGGATTATGATTTCTTTATGGCAGGTATACCGCGTTGCATTACGACTGGTGTTTATGACTAAATAAATTTATTTCTCATTAAGAACTTACAAAGATTTCACTTACTTGAGAACATTTTTAAACTTTAAATATAACTTGGACACACAAACCAAGCTGCTAATCTAATTATCATCTAAGTAGTAATACCATTTCTTTTCGTACTCAAATAACATTATTAACTAACACAAAACTTAAAACTTTTCGATCCACCCGCAAAAGAAATAATTACCGTAGATAAGGAATGCGATCCCGGTGCCACAATAAAGCAAAACAGCAGCAGGGCAAGTCTGTTTATTGGAGTAGTATTTGATAATTTAGATTGTGATTTTCTTAAATTAAATTTTGTAAATAACCAACGAGTTTGCATTCTTTACCTCTTTAGGTAGCTTATTATATTATTGCACCTTGAAAAAATAATTGTTCTCTCGCCATTGACTGTCCGCACTCGCGGTAGTAAAATGTGATCCTTCCTACGACAGCCGCGATTGTGTCACTGATGTATTTTTGTGAAATGTGACTGTAGGTGCAAGGTAATCATAGTGAAATAATATGTAGTTTAATCATTTTATTTTGAACGATCTGTAGGTCCTTGAGGTTAGTTTTTGGCTCGTTGCCCCATATTTCACGTGTTTTACGTTTTGAACCTTGAATCAAATCAAAAAGGGCCTATCAAATGGACTTACATCAGAACCGGTTCTGACTATAATTATTTGACTGTAACGCACTGATGGAACTAAACACCGAGCTCTGAGGGTACGGGGCAATATTGATATAAAGTAAGTTTTTTGTTTCTTATGTCTTGTCTGACTTTAGCCGACGAATAACTGATACAGAATCGCAGTGTTGTTTTTGCAAGTTGGAGACCCTGGCCGTCATTGAAGCTGTTGAAGGTTTCCAGCGACGGGCGTATACTGTGTTTACAGATCGTAGCTCCGTCAAGGCATCTAGTTCAGTGATCGGCCTCGTTCCAGGTGCTCACGTGAGGTGGGCCTTTTTGTGGGTCTATGACTTCGATAGAATCCATGGGCCGTGGAGTGGCATAGAGCATGCAGGTTTTCTGTCCCCGAAATCGAATTACGGAGTTGGTGCATGGTCACGTCCCACGGTCTGGCAGGAAAAATTGTGTAATTTGTTAAATTGCATCTGTGTTGGCTTTCATTGGTGGGGCCGCCGCAACTCTAGATCCATGATATCATGGGTGGGCGAAGCAGTCAGGCTGTGGCTCACACTTGCGACGTTCGTGGGTTAGTATAGTGCAGGAGAATTGAGCGTGGTAAGTGTGTATTTTGGCTTCCATTCGTTCCGGGGTCACTAACATGGACTTTGATAAGTCGTGTTCACACAGAGGTTGGATTCCTTGGTGCGGATGAAGCCCTTGCTGGGGTTTGTGAGCAATTCTGGTTCCCTGAGATGGCTAGGTGGGTGCGAAAGTAAGTCCTGCATTGTGTGCTGGGCCTCAAGGGATTGTTCGGGGCTCCATAGGTACGGGGACTCCATCCGATGCTTAGGGTTTCTGCACAATGGCATGCTGTACATTTAGACACCGCGGGGAAGTTTAGTGGAGAAATCGATAGCAAGGAGTTTTCTTGTCATTGTTAACTCTTCCACTAAATGCATCCTTTTCGAGTGCACTTCCTAGTTGGATGCAGCTGGTGCAGTTTAAGTTCTAAAGGATGCTGTCTGTCTTTTCTCTCGTCTGGCTTCATATTTTGAGTCTGGGTTTCGGTTAGATTTGTTGAAATTCGTAAGATAGCATCTGAGAATATTGGGAGAGCTGCTGCGTCGCAAAGGGAAAAATGAGACCGTTTTATAGTGGCGATACCTTCTTCACTGAATGTGCCAGATGGGTCACTTTGCAGGGAGTACCGACTTCCCTTTGCTGTGTGTCTTAGACCATACAAATATAGTCGTGAGCGTTTGCGTGCCATGCCCGGGGAATGTGAGGGCTTGGTGGATGTAGCTACCACCTTGACTGGTAGCTTGAAGGAGGCCGAGAAGGCGGCAGTCCGGGATTGACGAGTGGAATGGGTGTCGTCGGGTGGTGGCAGTGATGTATTGTCTATTTGTAGTTCACGTACGTTAACCACCAGCTTTGGAAACCTCTCCGCATCGGAAAAGGAATATATAAGGGACAGACTCACTCAGGTTGACGTCCTATGATGTGTGTCATTGGTTGTACTATAGAACTGGAATATGCAGGCTGATGTTCTGGATCATAATTATTATAAAGTGATCGTCTAGTCTGAGAGGCTATGAGATCAATGAAGATATGTGTGGGTGGTACTAGTGAGTGATCGGAGCGACGCCGATGGGTGGCCCGGTCCATGTTATTTGGCGAGATAGCTGGTTGGAGGGACGCCTATTTCAGTTGTCCGGGTCAGCTCCTAAAGGTTGAGTTTGTGGGTATATAAAACATTGTAATGTGTGTCACTGATGGACGAGCGTAAAAGTAATGTTTCTACCAGTTTTATTATCTTTACAGAAAAATGGGCCCGCGGTTACTGACGGCGACATATGAGGATGGAGACGCAGAAGGACGCGCGAATGTCAGTCTGGTCGTGACGGCGCTTCAATACTAAAATTATTGTTATTTAGATTTCATAGTTGTCGCTGCTAGTTTAGTGTCATGAACACGAATTATGTGTCTGATAAGATACATTCGGTGACATGACACTATGACACAACACCGAACGCTTATGCACATTGAAGTGACGATTTGCTGGCTTTATGACTTGAGACTCGGTCGGCATTACACAGGCCTGCTACGCGTTCGGTGGAGTGTCTAATTTGTGTCTATTATTAAAATTCAAATAAAAACTAATAATTTGCATATGAGGTAACCCTGTAGAGTCCGCAATGACTGGTCCAGAGAACAAAAAAAAAAGGAAAAAAAATGATGAGTACTGAAGGTTCAAAAATGAACGGTCCAGAATTAGTAGCAAGCTCTGAAGGGGTGAACCGGTCCAGATTGCTAAAGTCCTGTAGGCTTAATAACAAGCGGTCCAGAATTAGTTGCAAACTCTGCAGGGGTGACCCGGACCATAACATAAAAATAACATAACATCACGCCTTGTTTCCCCGAAGGGTTAGGCAGAGGTGTACCTATAGTACACCCACATTTCGCCACCGGACCAGATTGCTAGTATTAGGATAAATAACGAAGGCTCGATGTCGAACGGTCTAGAGTAAGTGGCAAACTGTGAAGGGATGATCCAGACCAGATTGCTAGTCAGGATGAACGAACATGAGTACTAACGTCTGTCATTTTAGATAATGCTTGATGAGACTACGCGTACGAGGACGTCCGCACGTCAGTATGGCCGTGTCGGCGTGATCTATGTAAACGACAAGTGCAGCGGGCCGAGTTACGCTGTGCCAAGTGGCACATTCACCTCCCCACTCTCCCCACTACTCAGGCCACTTTATGTAAGCGAGTGCGCAGCGTTGGAAGGGATCATTCTTGTGGCAGGCTCGGCCCGGTGCGCCTGCTGTAGCGCCTAGAGCTATTATAGCGATCTATTTAATTAATTAACAAGCGGTTGGAATAAATAAGTTGGTTACTGCTATATTTCATACTTTCATTTAATATGTCGGACCTCTGCCTTCAGGTGATTTCATGGTGATTATTTTATAAGAAATTGTGAGTGAAATAAAGTGATTGTGCTGTTACTAGTTTCTCTATTTTCTTCGCCCGATAATCCACGCCTACTTACAAAGTGCAAGTGTAATATCGCTGATGAGGGCCTATCCCGATATATATTTGTAGTGTTTGTTTTTACTTTTTGTAATGTATTTTTGAGGTGAACAATAAAGTATATTTAAAATATATAAATAAATAACTTCGCTTATTTCTAAGTCGACAAACATTACGGTAAATTACTGTGCATTGTCCATACTGTGTACGGAACACATAAAACATGGCGGCTTGGATGTCATAAACCCTACTGTTACGCGATCTCAATGAGCTCGATGTTAGGTAAAAAATTTAATTTCAATAATTACGTAAAACTATATAGTATTTCACTAATAAAACGCGTAATACATACGTAGTAACGTATCTAAATCATGTTTCTAACAACATTTTGCCGTCACTAGTGTATTTTCAACTCAAATCTAGTGGAATATAGCGGCATGGTGCGCAAAATTCTTAACAACATATAAAATAACAAATTCTGTATAAAATCTTTAT
This sequence comes from Dasypolia templi, assembly GCA_963555695.1. Classification (NCBI taxonomy): domain Eukaryota; kingdom Metazoa; phylum Arthropoda; class Insecta; order Lepidoptera; family Noctuidae; genus Dasypolia; species Dasypolia templi. The sequence goes on along the minus strand of OY743140.1, from coordinate 31,408,889 downwards.
CCAATACACAAAGCAGCAATTAAAAACTGTTTATTACTTACCCGTCCATGCTTGTTTCTTCCAGTTTCTTTCTAAATTCCGTAATTATTTAACACTTACACTTTCGCGTGCGACTGCAAAAACGAAATGAACGCGTTCCCAGAGACTAAAGAGAATACAACATTCCGTTACGAAATGTTGTTAGTTGTTTAACATGTGATGTTATATGCCTTGCCTATTCCTTTTCCTACACTCTGTGTAAGTTTTGCCATTTGCCGTTTTAGCCGCCATGACAAACGCTGTCTCGATGAGTCGACTGACAGTTATGCCGTTTTTGGCGCCATCTCAATGAGTGGGCTTGTCACTCCAGGGGATGCGGTACACGCCATTGCACTTTTTTATATCTATTTGAAAATGTGCAACATCATCAGCTACTATGATACTTTTTATGTTAGTGTTACTTCTATTCAGTTTAAGTTCATGTTTACAATTTATCATAATTTTGTTGTAATCCTCCGCAAACCCTAAAATCTAAATAAGAGGAACAATATCGCTAAAATGACCATCGCTTTTAAATTCATCTATGTTCCAACCCCACAGTGCAGAAACTTTACTTTCTCCATCATTCATTGAATCGTATGACTTTATTGTCGACGTTATTCCAGAATTTTTGATGCGATCTATTTCAATTCCATTTATTTCGTATCTGATATCTTAAAACAAAAAAATAACAGGGTCATTACTGAACGTAACAGTTTTCTTAATCGGTTTTCCATCTTTGTCGAATAAGTTTGCTTGACCCTCGACGTAAATTGAACTGGCTGATGGTAACACGTTTATGTCTTGTTGGTGTACGGGAATTCTGATTTCGTCGTTTTCTGTAAAGCTTTTAGTGTAGGGACTGTATGAGTGGACTTCATAGCTTTCAATCGAACTATCGAAGTGGGGTAATTCAGTAATTTGTAAATTCATATTTTAAAACCTTTTTTTTTTAGGTGGGAATTCATCAAATGACTTCTTCCGCCCTGGGTGGAGCGGGAGGGCGTGTCAGACTTTTACTGACTAAAACCCACCCGTGTTCCTTCAGTTGCCTGTGCCAGAGCCACGGTTATCTCTTTTCGAATTACCCGGGACCCTGAGGCGTCGGCCCTATCGGACCCCGTCATTTTGTGCTGACATCTCTTTGAGGCGCGCTAGGAACACGACGCGCCGTCGACCCGGGCCTGGTCCTTACCGGACGGCGAGCTACCCGTTGCTCGCCGTCCGCAAGCCCGCGCCTACGGTTGCCGGGAATCTGCAGGCGGCTCCCGACGCCCAGGGCGTCTCCTGCGGCGACTAGTGGTGGCGTGAGGGCGCAAGGCTCTCTCCCTCACGCGCTCCGCCTCCTCCTTCGCAAGCATTACGGCTTCGCAGAAGGAGGTGACGGCTTTCCATTCTCTCTCGCTCCGTACCATGGCCTGGACCAGGGCCGGACGCGAGAGATCGCCGCCGCCAATCGCCTCCGCGAGGACACTGCAGTGCTCCGCCCAAGCTGGGCATACCTCCATCGTATGCTCCACCGTGTCCTCCGGGCGATCCACACAATGGTGACGCCCGGGCGTTTCCTCCCGCCTTATGCGAAACAGGAACTCCCGAAACAACCGTGTCCGGTGAGGACCTGTGTCAGGTGGAAGGTGAGGACGCCGTGGCGCCTCTGTAACTACTCCTCAAAGAGGGTACTTACCGTCGCTATTGTGGCGTGCCCAATATTTAAAAACCTAAGGTTTTAAGAAAATCTTAATTTGTTTTAGTCAATTTAATGACTTTTTTCTTTCGTCTTTGCACCATTGTGGTTGTAGAAGAAATAGGATGCTTTTTGTTAATTGGAGGGTTTTTATAATATTTAATAATTGTGTTTGTCTTATACGAAGGCGTAGTTGAATATTATTACTATGTTCTTCTCTAAAGTTAATACAGTAACCAAATTGATCAACTATTCCAATAGATATAGATTAAATAATATTTTTGTTAACTGGAAAGTAAATTGCGGTTTTTCTATGAGTTGCTGACATGTAGCAGTATTAAATACAAAATGAAGAATATGACTTGGTAACCCGCTCGAGTATGAACCGTGTACAAGATCGCATTCGATTCAGATCGCAGGAAGAATGTTTTATTAATGGGTGTATTTGGTATTGAATTTAATACTGAAAAGTATAACAGACAGTATTCATATTGACCAGATAAATTAAGAGGTAGATGAAAGAATTTTTCCAATTCTGATTTATTTCCAGAGATGGTAACCGTTATAAACATGCCTGTATACTGATCACTTTTAGAAGATCCTGTTTATTTTATTCCATGACTATACCAACAATTCTTCGAAAAACCTAAACATAGGTGTCCGCAATTGTAAGGAACTTTAACACCGTATTTTATAAATTCCTTTGCCGGTTTAAGATTTCCATAACTGTCAAAATACTCAATAAAATCATGTGTGAGTTTTTTGCATACGTTACACAATGAGAACCTTGATTTTTAGAAGTATCTAAGTTAATAATTCCGCATTCTTTTTTTAAAGGTTTTTTAGGAAGCTCATCTCTCATAAAGACACGTCGAAAATAGGGAATATTATCTCTATACTTAAAAATATCAGTATTAGTTAATCCTCGCCAGGGTAGCCGATTTTTTTTGTTTTTTTCTTTTGTTGCAAAAGTTCCAAGCCAGCTTTTATGAGGTTTAAGATGTAGTACCTTTCCAATTAAAAGAGCTTCCATTTTTTCATTATGTCTTATCAATTCAGTAAAACGTTTATTAGCCATCTTGATTTCATTTATCGTTTTTGATATTCTAGCAGCACCACCCGCTAAGGCTCCCGCTGCTGATAATCCCGCAAATTTGGAATCAAAGGCAATACTCCGCCAGTTTTTGGTATAGGTATAACTCGAGGAAGTTTTATAGCAGAATCTTCAACCAATTCTCTAGCAACAGCCATAGCTAATTCTATTGCAATTTTCTTGCATTTTGGTAGAATTTTTTTTAACGTGTTTTTTGGTTTTAGTAATCATATTTATTTATTTATTTTTAAGACCAGTTCCAGACGTAATTTTTCTTGAAGCCTTTTAATACAGTTATGTTTTTTTAGGCCCGCACCAGATAAAATTTTTGCAAGCATAGCGCTGCTTACTAGATGAGCTGCGAACTTTTCATCCGTAGTCGCATCAGAAGCCGATGCTCGCTTTTTTAACCATTTTTAACAAAACTAAATCTGCTTATGTCGATCATTTAAGTAAGATGACTTGTGTTAAGCAATATCGTGTTCTTTACAATAAAATCATCCAACTTATTCACACCTTTATCTCCAAGTGTAAGTCTTTTAATTAATTTTGTGTCAGGGCCACAATAATTGTATCCTGGTAAGTGTAATTCAAATGGTAAATTATTTATAAGCCAATTGAGAAGACTACTCTCTCCGATACACATCATAAGACTGATCAATCATTTGACATTTGCGTTTGATTATAGGGAAACGGAGAAGGCCTGCCACTTTATTTGACACTCAGCACTGACGCTCGACTTTTGACGACTTTGACCCGTAACTTGCGCAACCACATATGGAAGGCAGAACCGTAAATACTCTCAGTAAACTTTAAACTCTACTACTTTTAACTTTAAACTTTAAAACTTTAAAATCTACACCGGCATATGGTTTGCCAATTTTTAAATCGACACTATTTATCGAGACACGACAATTTGGACGCTTTGCCGCTGACAGCCGCACTGTATCCTCGAAATGCGGAAGTTTTACGAGATGTGAGGTGACGAAATACCACCTCGGCATGCACGGAGTACGATCGCATTAAGTTTTGCTACAGAGTGAGTCTACGGTACGCTTGTGCGATATTTTCTGTTATTTTAGTAAAAAATGGGCCTAGGCTGCCGTAAAGGTGATATTAACATTAATACGCGTTTAGAATTTTATACTCAATACTTGTCTCACTCAATGGCAGTTGGGCTTCGTAGTGCATTGTCTCTAGGATTGAGTAAGACATTTATATAGTGCTTAGGAAACGTGTTCTACTAAAATCGTATTTTGTTCTCAGAGGTTTTATGCGTTAGGTGTAGTAGAACACGTACAATGAGACAAACGTTGTAAAACGGTTCCCCGACTCACTGAAATGGGTACATCATACACAGAAACATTAACGTACCTATTATTGATTGATTAAAGCGCAAGCGTAGCGATCCCTTTACCCCTTAACATTATGAAGATTCTATTACAGGTATTATTAGCGCTACCTGCGAGAAGGGAGATAGATCACGGTAGGAAGCGGTCGGTGTAAGGCTAGGCTAAGGAGATTAGGAAAATTATTGAGGCCAGAGGCCTTGTCCAAGTGGGCTGTTGAATGAGAGCGAGTTAATATTTAATAAGTTAAATATAGTTGAATCTATAGTACACCCAGTATAGGTACTTTTCTGCCCAACCCTTCGGGGTAACAAGGCGTGATGTTATGTTATGTGTAATATAGTTGTGTTGAAGCACAGATTTACGTTATTATTATTCTATAAACTAGTATTTAACGTAGTATGTGTGAGTGTTTGTAGATGAGACTGGGTGAGTCTTTAGTTACTAAAATTATCCTAGGCTGATGGAGTTGAAAGTCATTATAACTAATCAGACAGACACGTGTTGCTGGGGAGTTTGTTGCGCCACTTCTTCTTCCCAGCATAAACACTAGGAAGTGGTGAAGGGTGGGCTCTTCGAGGCTGTCTGTAGACTTACAAGAGAGTTGATTCGCAACTCTATTAATGATGCTTGAGTTTGATTCTCTACTCTCATAGCTAGTAATTCTTGAATGTTGTATTCGTTGCCTCTGGCCAATACTAGGAGTTTAAACTCTATTTAATCCTTGAGTTTTGATTTCTCAACTCCAATTATCAAGTAATTCTTGAATTTTGCATTCATTATCTCAGACCAATAATTCAGTCTGACTGACATGAACACGTGTCTTGCAAATATGCTTATTGTGCAAAGAGTGAACTTCCAGGGGTTTGGGTGACCACAACTATCTCATATCCAGTCTAAGGACTGAAAGGGACCATGTCTCCTTAAGAGCCTGATGCAGACGCAATGCCGCAGAAAAGCCGCTTGCGTCACTTTATGGAAGTGTATCTCTGAGTACTCCGAGTGCAGAGGTAGGTATCGTGTGAGTTACGCCTGACCAAATATCTGTTACGCTATCGTTTGAGTAACTCACAAGTTTATATCATAATATACTCTGCATCCCTCTATTATTTAGCTTTCAAAAACCTCATCTAATATATTTCATAACTTTGAATTCCTAAGTGTCATTTAACATTGTTACAATAATTTCCTTGCCTTATTATTAATGTCAACTATATGTCATAAAAAGGAAAAAAAATAGAATTAGATGGTATAATTCGTTTTCTATTAGAAGTACACCAAAAAAAAGTTAAAGATCTGTATATTACAGGCACCGGTTAATAGAATGTACAATCTTAAAAATAGAGGAAGGTTTGTGTGATAGTCCGGTGTCGGTCCTCAGTTACAGATCTTTTAGATAGTACATGTTAATTTACAAAACGGTTAGAGAGTCAAGATATTATTTTAAAAAGTTTAAGATTGCAATTAAGTATTTAAGTATAAGAGAACCTAGTAATTTAACAGAAAAATCTAAAAAATAAATAAAATGTTCAATTGTCTAATTAGGATACTCGTAAAACTGGGCAAACTTGCAAATTGTATTGACTAAAATCTAATTTGCCTAATTCATAATTATCAATTTGAAAGCAGTACTTACAGTTACTACTAGTTAACAAAATTCACGGAAATATACAAATTATGCATAACGTGACAAAATGAAATAAGAATAAGCGTAACAAAAAATAAAGGATGGAATTGGGGTAATGAAGAATGTTGTGTGTATGATGAATGAATGTCTAAGTGATTTTACGATACGGGTTTTAATAAGTATTCAGTGGCAATGTAGTCAAGGTTTAGTAGCCAAATGCGTTGTTTTCTTTTACAAAAAACTTTTGTTTGCATGTAGATCGATATTTTGTAATTAATTTAGTTATACAGAACAGTGCCAAGAAAACTGAAAAACTTTTGGAAGAAACTGGTGTTATAGCGGGTGATTGAGCAAACATTTGTTGCTCGTCTATTTTGTGTTGAGAGATCTTGATCTAAGGGAAGTTTTAATGTTTTTTTTGTGCAGTTATGAGAATAAACAACTGTCGGACCTGTGGCGGCATCTACACAGCCACATGCGAACAAACGCATCAATCCTGCATCGCGCAAGCAGAGTTTATCGCGCAGATGGCATATATACAACTTCCCGACAACAATCATCGGGCAGTTGCCCACCAGATACGACAACCATCTGGTCGGAGGATCCTCCTTTTTCTAAAGAGTATGAGTGAACTTTACACCCTGTTCCTCATACCTCTAAACTGGTGACCCCGACGTGATCAGTATAGTGCTATTATTCGGTGCGTGTAAGGCAGAGTGGTAAATAAAAGTCAATCTGCTAAGTAGGTACTCACGGTTATATTAGGTTCGACACACACACAACACAGAAAACAGTCAGAAGGAGTACAGTAATATACACAACAGTCACACACGGTCAACTCAACTCAACTCAAAGCATTTATTTCAAATAAACCCATTACAGGCACTTTTGAATTGTCAAGGGGTCGGTCAGTCAGCTAGTTGCCCATTCCAAAGCGAAGTAGATACCTATGGAGAAGAACGGGCAAGAAACTCCATGGACACTCTTTTAAATAATATGGTTACAGAAAATTTGTTACATCAGTCTTGTTGAATTAATTTCAACAAGACTGATGTAACAAATTTATTAAACATGTGAGAACGATGTAGAAAGACCCGTAATAAAAAACATAAAAATCGGAAAAGAAAAATTAAAAAAGCCGTGGCAGCCAAGAGATGACCAGTCCCCACTGACGGCGCCCGTTCACGAACATGACGTATGGATCAGCACCATTCAGCTCAACCATTTTGAAGGGAACTTAATGATCCAACACACGCCACCACCAGCGAGACATTTGAGTGAGCGTGACATACTCTCAGCCGCCAGGGCACATTCAAGTCAATGACAGACGTGCCCAGTATAGGGTAGCTTTATAGTAGGTACTACATAGTGCTCACACGTGTGCTTTGCAATTATACAATACTAAAAGATTGAATTTATACAGTGCAAAGATAGTTTTTACAATCTTCAGCAGCTCCAACAATATTTCCGAATGCTAATCAATTGTTTAGGCGCCCTTGTGGAGCAGAACCAGCGTTGAGCCAAGCATTTTTGTCAGAGATGTAATCCTCAAACTTATAATATGCTTGGCTGCATAGTGTGCGTTTGATACAGGTTTTGAACTTCACAATCACAATAGTAACGGCACAATAGACAACAGTTATTATTGGATATTCCGGAAACAATAAGCAAGGTACGTAAATCATGCGCAGCCGAGCGTCGCGTGAGCAAATATCGACTGAAGGTCGTGGCAAGGTGGTCGAACGATAGTTACCAGGACTCCCCACCTTGGCGCTCGCCGCTACGTCACAATGACGTAGATTGGTCCAGTGTTTACCACTGACCCGTCATCAACCGTATGTGAATATGTATAATGTGATAATATAAATAAATGTAAATATATATTATGATGGTATTTGTATTGTGTGAGTTTATGTTATTAATAAATAAATAAATGGTATGTACCCCACACCAACCCCCTCCTTTTTTTTTCTTTTTTTTTATTTAAACTCATTATAATTTAATATTTACACAAAACAGTAATGAAAATCACAGTGAGATTTAAAACATCAATAGATGATACATCGATGTATGAACAACGAACATATAGATAGTAGATAGTAAGCATAGGTAAATATTAATGATCCACAACTGGGTAAAAACCCTTTTAATTTTTTCAGTACAAGGAGAGGTGTCAACCACACAGAACATTATAAGAGTAGGTACAATACAATCTCGATAGTGGCTCTTCGTGATACGGAACTAGCTAGAGCCCAGATCTCATAATAAACACAGAAGGCCAATTCTCGTACAAAACGTTCAAATTTAAGTCGCAATCTCATCTCAGCGATAATCAATGTCAAAAACATGTCAAAAATGTATGAAACATGATTGTATTTTTGACAGACAGATTAGAATGCGAACATTCTTAGTTTAAATACTGGAATAGCCCCTCAGATGACAGTTTATTTTGAATAGTTTTTTTTTAATTTAAAGGTTTTATGAGATCTGGTTCACAACATTGTTAATATTGTCTCTATATACCTAACACACAAAACATCTACCATATTGCACAAATTGCAATTTGCAGACGGCGTTCCTTTAGTTACCAAGTCATACAGAACAGGATATTTAATTAAATCCTAACCCATTTCTTTTTATTGATGCTTCTTAGTATAACTGCTACTACAGTCAAGTGAGGAATGATACTCGATTTCGGAGGTGAAAATAGTCGCGAGACGGACTCGACTCTTTGATCAAAGATTGCCCACTAACAGCATTGGATCGAGATAAGTGAAAAGGGGGAGGGAAAACTTTGAACTGCAGTAGTACCTACCTGCACAAAAGCTTAATAATCAAAACAAATGTCGGTAACTAGGTACTTCCATACGAAATTGATGTGACCATGCGAATGTTAGATACGTATTGTAGGTAGTTACTTAGGGTTTCAAAACATCCTTTCCTATAGATTAAGCAGCATTTATAAGAAACTATAAGAGAAATAAATAGAAGAAAATAGTTTGAAGATTGGTCATTCTGAAATCGTTCACAACGGAATTAATACAAGATTAAAAGTAGGTAGTCAGCTACCTAACAGTCGATCCAATATTACTTCGTAATTTCAGTCAGTATAAACATAGGTGCATAGTTAAAGGTAATATAAACAAGTTTATCAACAGAGCCATTAGGCATGGTTCTAAAATACAGTCTAATATCGTAACTTAATGACGAAAATGCAATGATGAAATTGCAAAAACATTTTAAGCAACGCGTGGAAATCTAAGAAATGTTAGAAAACCTATATGTGTAGGTAATACCTGAGTCAATTATGGACTATGACTGTTAAACTTTCTATTAGTAATTTATAGTGAGACGAATTTCCTTCCCAATACTGTGAAGAACTCTAACAACACTCGACTGAAAATATATTTTTAGTAGTGTGTGAAAACAGACAGCATGTTACCGATTAGTTGAACAGTAGTATATTTATCCTCAAAAGTCAAAATTTGGCACTCGGCAGTGTTGGTAAAGTTAGAAAGTTGGATAGAGGATTAGGAAAAAACCACTCACTTTTAATATAGCTCTTCGAGCTCTCTCTAACTAGTAAGTTTTAGATGTACCACCCCAAATGGTAATGCAATATACTAACAGAGATTGGCATATTGCAAAGTAAACTGTCTTAATAACTGATGTTTCAGTTGTTATGTCTAAGATTTTTTTAATATGTAAATTAATTTTCTGGTTATGGTTAGGTTTGACTATTGTTTCAATTTGTTGTTGTAAGTTGAGACGTTAATCTATGGTTATGGCAAGATATTAGAATTTGTTTTTAACTAAAACAGCACCCTAATTGCGTAATACACAATCAATCGGAATCTGAATCGTTTTGAAACAGATTGCTAATCCATTGCTTCTTAAGTTCGATAAAAATTCTGCTCAACAATATATAGAACGCAATTAATGTTCTTGAACCGTCAAAATCAAACAGATTAGTCGTAATCGTTTACGAAAATGTGCAGGACATGGTTAGTGAATTTACATGAGAGGGCTTTAAAGTTGAAGTTAGGTTGATCCTGGGGTCTAAGGGAATATGTCATATATTTAATATTATCGACATTGACAGTAAGCAAATTAGAATGTTATATTCCTAATTACATTTACACACGGTATCAAAACCTTGCTGAACATACTTCTTAACCTCATACCACGTGTTAGCATCGAGTATCAAAGCAGTATTGAGGTCGCTAATTGTTTACGCGTTGCTAATGGATTAAGTGATCGGGTGCTTCTCCCCTGTTGCACTGGTTACTTGAATTTTCGATATGTTGTTAGGTTCTTGAGTTGGTCGATTCCTGCGCTATAGTTTGCTGGTTACTGTTGTACTGGTCGCCGTCAATTTGTCCACCAGTTATCATAGTGCTGTTCATTGTAGAACATATGTAAGTTGCCTGGCCGGTAGGTAAATATACCAGTGTGCTCCCGCCGTTCGTGCTATTTGTGTGAACATACATGCTTACAAGGTAGAATTCCGACGCTGCAATAAGGATGTCTTCTCCTCCCCAGAGCGCCTCACTAAACTGCGCGGCAACGCATTTTGTTATCATTCGTTCCTGAGATACATTATTGTTATGGAGAAAGTCCTGATTATTATTTAAAATCGAAAAGCATATTTTGATAAGTGGTAAAACATGGCGAGCTAGGGCCCTAAATAAACAATTCCGGACCCATTTCATAGGTACTATTATAACCAATGTAGAGTCTGTTTTGTTTAAACTTCAAAGACAAAAACACAGAAATTTGACCAAGACAGGGGTAATATTAATGGGCAGTTCACGAAACGTTGAAATTTTCAGGGAAACGAAACTCATGAATATAAAACCACTTCATGCATAATGTACCAGCATATTTATAAGAAAAATTCTAAACAAGTCCATTCGCACACAATTACACTTAGTTTCACAAAACTTTATCAATAACTTACTAGCCGTAGGAAGGATCACATTTGACTACCGCGAGTGCAAACAGACAATGGCGAGAGAACAATTATTTTATAGGGGTGCAACCATATAATAAACTACCTATAACTGCACAGAGGTAAAGAATGCTAACTCGCTTGGTATTTTAGAATAGTTATACGGCATAGTTAGCAAGCGCGCAAAGGTCCTTTTAAAAATTATAACTTGTAAAAAAATACCTGCGCTCAACAATGCGCCAGGAAAGATTAACAAATTTAGCAACAATATCCACAGAGGAGGTCATACTAGACAATATACCGGATGACATTTTTTACCGTCTCGAAAATAATATGGTGTGTTGTGTAAGTGGAACAGAAGCCATACACGTCAATATTTGCTTAGAACCATTGAGATTGTAAAAGTCCCGAATTTCCATAAAAAGTCATGAAAACTGTCCATCCTACGGCCCGTGCGTAAAACTAATAATAGCCAAAATAGGGAGATTAGCTGCGATCGTGCATGAATGAAAATTGTACGTGCGAGCGAGGACGTCGACAGTTCGTTCTATCGCCCCGTTGCTAAGCAACGACGGCTTACGCGCCTGTTTTAGCGTTCTAAACAAACACGAACAGAGAAACTTGATGTGTGCGTGTTCACCTACGGGATCACGTCGCGTCGACGCAATGTTATGTAAACAAACAATGATTATCCGTGCGTGGTGACTAGGTCTGTTGGCCGTTACTAACTAAACCATCCAAGGTCGAGGTGACCCGTTTGTTTACATTATTACTTTGTGATTTCGATCATTCCTTCATACTTTTGTGGGCCGTCTAATATGCTGTAGTTTCGTAGAGTTACGTACAATTTTAACTGTTTTCGTAGTAAATTGATAAAATATTTCTAATTAGTTTTTTATGTCAATCGTATAATACAACATTCTAGGCGTATTTAATAGATCCAAATCAACTTATTTACAAATTACACTGGTTGATTAAAAATATATTATTATTTACAAAAAAAATTAGTTACCTTTTTAGCGATATCGCAGTACCTAATTGTTCAAAATGTCCACCGTTTCTTTCTAAACATACACTAGCACGTCTTTGCAAATTGTTTGTTAAACTTCGAAGCGTGTCTCTATCACTTTTTAAAACATTAAAAGCGTCTATTATTCGCTGTTTTAAATCATCAACACTTTGAGCTTCTTCGGTATACACTAAACGTTTTAGTTCGGCCCACAAATAAAAGTCTAACGATGTTAGGTCTGGTGACCTCGGCGGCCAGTTCACAGGTCCACCGCGACCTATCACTATCGAGATATGCACGTACAGATCGTTCGTAGTGAGCTGGACATCCGTCGTGCTGGAAGTAGATGTCTCGCAGGTAGAGCACAGGAACGTCATCCTGCAAGGTGTCAATGACGGAACGTATCATTTGTAGATACGTTATTCCCGTCAAACGACCTTCTATCCAAACTGGACCAATTATGCGATCGTGAATTATCGCTGCCTAAACGTTGACACTGAAGCGAACTTGATGTGCATGTTCTTTAACTTTGTGTGGGTTTTGGAAGCTCCACCAGTGCTCGTTGTGTACGTTGTAAATGCCAACGCGGGTAAATATGGACTCGTCGCTCCACAAGATGTTAGCCTCCGCATGGTTCTGTAGCGAGTGACAAAACTCCATGCGGGGTCCGGGGTCTGGTGCGGCTTGCCGAGTGCTCCTTCTCGGGTGTCTTTGGAAATGATCCAGTCTGGCGTCTTCAGTGTGTCTGGCCAAGGGTGGCCGGCCCCTGCTTCTGGCATGACTGGGTAGCTGGAACTGCCCATGATCAAGTAATCGGTGATACGTCCGTAATATTAGAGCAGTGCTAGGAATTTGAGGAACAGGGATACCGTTTCTTCGCAACGACTGTAGGTGGTCTTCTTCTGCGTACATTCGCCTATCACCGTATAAGTTTTCACCAGACAGGATATAAAATCGTTCCATTGCTAGGTACTCTACATTAGAATATTCGTACGTCATGTTCTATCACTCAGATGATGCACACGCGGAAACGTAAACAATGCGCCGTCACACCGTGACTAATCGCAGATGACTGGAGAGAAAGAGAATTATAATAATTAAATTGAGAGAGCGCGGGGTGCGGGCACTCGTGCGCTTGCGAAAGGATATTATTATCAAAGACGCCGACGGCATGTGCGGCGAGTATACGTACCTACCTACCGGCCGGCTTAAAGAAATAGGATCGCGCTAGGATTTCATTGATAAATTCCGCGCATTTAGTAGGGTGCGTATGATTTGAATTTCGATTTTTTTTTCAATGTTTTTTTTTTTTATTTACTCTTTTAATTGTTCTGGTATGAAAAGTTTACTTCAAATGTGTAGTATTTAATTATACATGAATTTGTTTTTATTTTATTGAAAAAAAAACTATGCCATCGGGTTCTACTCCGTTCACCTAATACACCCTATTTTTTTTGAGAAGGTAAAAAAAATCAGCCGGCATACATACACGAGGTTATTAAGGATTTCGCGAACAGAAAAGCGAGAAGAGTGAAAATAATATAATTTAAGTGTGTTTATATTTTTTTCACATATTTTAGACTCTTGTTGTTTTTTAAAATAGTGTCCATGGAGTTTCTTGCCCGTTCTTCTCCATAGGTACCTACTGCGCTTTGGAATGGGCAACTAGCTTCATATTTCTGACTGACCGACTCCTTGACAATTCAAAAGTGCCTGTAAATGGTTTAAATGAAATAAATGATTTGAGTTTGAGTTAAACATAGCATACGTAATAGTTAAATCAGTATTATTAGAAAAGTCAGCTGTTTTGTTATTAATATCTAACATCATAAATAAAGTATGTAAAAATTAATTTCTGTGTTTTATTTTTGGCAGGAAGTGGCAAGCGGAAGCGAACTGATTTTACCTATTTAGGATATTATTATCTAAGTATATAAAACTGGAAAACATTTATTTGGGACAAAATTAATAAATAATAAAAAAACATAAGTTGAAACATGAAGATTCGTGAAACACAGAGGCGCTTCATAGGTTTCGCACACAGGCGCTGTGGGGGGTCGACGCGGCCCTGTACGCAATATAATAAATTGTCTCCCTCGAAAAGTGCGATATCTTATCTATTATTCTCTGGATAAGCCTCATATCGACTACCTCATTGAAATCTGGGGCACTGCAGCCAAGACTAATATAGATCCAATTCAAGGTACTTCGAATAGATTAATTAAAAATGTATTTAACAAAAAAAATCGGACACCAACTGAAAAGATATACGAGCAAACAAAAATAATGATTATAAAACAAACGTACATGTACTACACATGTATTCTAATACTTAAAATATTAAATAAGATAATCCATTCCAATATAAGATTTGTAACAAAACAACAAACAGGAAAGATTAACTCAAGCCGTGCTAGTTACTTAACTCCGTTATTCCTTCCATAGTTAGTTCTAGCAGGGCGGGTTCCTAGAACTAACTATGGAAGAAAAAACTTGGAGTTTGAGGGTGTTATAATTTATAATAAATTAACATCAGTAATAAAAGTAGAACAAAGTTATGTCCGGTTCAAAAAGCTACTAAAAACTCACACAATTAATACATACAAAGGAGTGAAAAAATAGTGAAAGGAAAAAAAACAGATATACATACAGAAATACAATCCAACATTATATAGATTAACTATACAATATGTAACAAAAACCCAGTCCGATCCAAAAAAGGCGTATTCCTGGTTTAACATACGTACTAGAAAAAATAGTAAAAAAATCTAACTCATAAAAACCAAAAGCTATTGATTTTTTTATTTTTAGTTACCATGCGAAATGTAACACTAAATATGGTAAATTTTCATAAGTTGACAACACTCTACCGGCCGGCGAAATCTTTTATTTTTTGCCTATTTTTATTTCAAGGGACACCGCCGTGCTCTAGCCGCATTGTAAGTACTCATAACGAGTCCTCGATCCTTTGATGTAGCCGACTGGTCGCTACTTGTTTGGACACTTCGCCAGTCTCACGTGGAGATAGCTTGCGATCGAATGTCCGTACGTATCACGTGCCGCTATCGTATCGCGAACAATGTCGTATACCAATCAGGAATATTTGAATATGTTAATTTTTATTTGTGAGTGAATGTGTGATTCGGAAATCGAAGTAACAGCTCGGATTGTGGAAGCTTTCGAGTCACTCAAATCGTACACATGTGCGCTGCGTAGAGTACGTGCAAATTTAATAAAAAGGTGTCGAATGTGTACTAATGTTCTAGATAGATAGAGGTATGTTACAAGTAAATGTTTTAATAAACTGATACATACAGTGGGTTCATTGCCAAAAGCACATCACATTAACTCAATAATAATTGTTCTTTGATAAACAGAAGGTCAGAAATCGGGGTCATTGTGCGTAAGCCTACAATAAAATATCAGCTGATACCTACGCGTAGGCAAAACGTAGATGTCTTTAGTCCTACGTTTCTTTGGCAGCGTGCGACAAAAGACCGCCGCGCTCAGGCGGTTTCTTTGACACGAAACTGTAGGTGAACTCTGGAGAACCCTGTCGAGCGATCAGTGTTGCCTTTGGTATGATTATTTTTAATTTTTTAAATTAATTGTTTTCATTGGGGAAATATAATTATCTCGTATCCATTAAATGATTACGTATTTGTGTACGCACTACGATACCAAATAATACCCTTCAGGATCGGACAGGGTTTTCGTTACATGCTGTATACCTCTAAATAAAAAATATGCATTAGTGATTACTTAAATTAAACAAAAACCAATAAAATCCAATACTCAAAATGTTTTACAAGCCATATAGGTACCCAAAATGTATAAATAGAACATTGAACTAAAAATAAACTTGCTAAAAACAGAATATGCTATCAATCTAGTAAAAATCAAACTCATACATCCATGTTGTGTTTGGTTAGCTTACGATCGAATTTATGTTATCTGTTTCCCCACATTTTTTTGATTTTTTCTTTGCTATTTTGTTTTGTTATTTTATAAACGTACATCTGTGCGCTCTAATTATTAATCTTAGTTTTATATTGTTTCTCAGTAAGAGAATTATGGGTGTAATTCTTTATGAGAAATAAAGTTGTTCTTAAACCTATTATCGAAAAAGCCCACCGCCGCACGTTTCATGCAGGGGTTCGGACGACGTTAGCGAGTACCAGATAAAACTACTGGATATTAGGTGGGAACAGAGCTGTTGCATTATGTGCAAGTAGCATAAAGCTGACATACAAAAACAATGATGGGGATTTACCTAAATCTCGGAGCAATCGCGTGCTATTCAGCACACCGGCGTTGACTTCACGGGATATGTTGACGTGAAACTCATCTGCATTTTTAGCTGCTCCAAAAAGCATGTCTTCACGTCGGGGTCATATTGGTGCCATTGTCTACAGCGACAATGGCATCAATTTTGTTGGAGCCAAAAGAGCACTGCAGCAAGAACTGACATAACTGCGCAAGACATTCAATTATGAGTTTTACACAGAGATCAATGAGTTGGGAATACAGTGGCATTTACGCCTGCATCATCATCGACGTGTTTTTGGAGAGCCAATACTCACGTTCGAGGAATACAATTGTGGCAAGCGGGTTTCTAGGGTAGATATATTAGGAATGAAACCAAGAGGTCGCTTAACACATTTATTTAACAAGAGATTTCAGGGTAGTGAGTTCTAAGGTCTCTGAGTACTGGTTCTGGTCACTGAAGTTAGAAGAGAAGAGAATGTTACTGCCCTGGGCTTGGCTACGCCGCAGCACGAGGTCCGGCGTGAGGTCTCAGGGCAGGCAGCAGAATTGGGCGGCGACTTCAGAGGTCGCTCGACGTAGGCAGCACCACGCTTGGGTGTACGACCGCGTGTAGGCACGGTCGTGCTAAGGCAGGGCCTCAACACGTGGCGGGCGTGGGGTCTCGGCACCCACGACCCACGTGGATGGCAGGTTAGGCGGCGGTAGCGGCCGCGTGTTTAGTACGCGTGACTGCAGTCTCTCCAGCGGTAGGGCGGAGGCAGCGAGGACGTCAGTCAGCGGTAGGCAGGATAGAAATTGTGAAGCCCAATACTGGAACCCTGGAATCAGCGCGAGGCGGGTGCTTCCGTAAGCGATGTGCCAGGACTGCAAACCTCCGCCGATGTGTGCGTCTCCCAGCCGTAAGCCCAAAGCAAGGTGGATGGAGGAAGACTCACCCATCGTGGCGGCTTACAATTTTAGGTTATGTCGTGCGATTTAAGCGAACAGCAAGGCGCAGCGCGGCGAGACAAGCAAAGCGGAGAATGCGAGAAGCATGCGCACGCATTCACAGAGGTGCAGTAAAGGTGACACGTGATGTGGCAGAAGCCACTATAGGTAAATAGCTTTCTCGACAGTCATAGGGAGGCTGCCGAGAACAATTACATTAGCTGCCAGACCGCGCAGACAGAAATACATAGAGAATGCGATCTGGCAGGACACAATTAAGAATAGAAGCAATCACGCTGAGCACTTAATCGTTTTTAGGAAGACTTTGGTTCAGTAGAAGGTGGAAGAAATACTCGTTGTCGATGAATGAATGTGAATAATTTATTATGAAAATAATGCGAATTTTATACTATTTTACAAACTAAAATCTACCAATAAAAACTTGTACATTAAATTAAATAAAACGTTTGCAAAAACATAGCAAATAGGATTGCGTTATTTCGTCCAATCACATCACAGCACACTGTTCTCGTAATGAATCCGCGAGGTAGCGCCTGTGTGCTCGCGGCTGCGACTTGGCGGGCTCTCCGAAGGGATAAATATAGGTGCCTCGTAGTTCGCGATTCCTTTGCAGAGCGGCCGCCGTCGAATGAAGATTCGTGTTGGAAACTGTGGATTGCAGACGTGCCTCGTGTGACGAAGACTGGAGTGTCCTGGAGATCACGTCGTCGGCGTGTGGCCTCTGCAGCTCCTATTTCTTTAACGGATGTCAAAACGTTGTGTCAGTTCTTTTCAGAACTGTTGGCTTCTGTGTTTCTTTAAATGATGGTCAAAACGTGGTAAGGTGCTGTGATGAGTGGTGGCTACAGTACTCCCCTTCAAGCGAAGCGTACCGGCAGCTTGACGACGCGGCCCGAGCGAGTTGTTTTGATGATGGTGGGCTGTGACGTCACGTTGGCCGTAGGTACTCGTGCTTGAGGCTTGGTAATGGTTGGTAATGGTATGGTACTGGTATTGGTTTGCTTGGTAATGGTAATCTTGCTCGGAGGTAAGGTATTGGTATGCTCTGTGATGACATACGCAGGCTTCAGTCGATCGATTGAGATGTTAGCTTGCCGATTAGGTAGCTGTATAGAATACACTTTATCTGTTCGGCTTAAAACTCGGTAAGGGCCTTCATACGGAGGTTGAAGTGGTTTCTTAACTGCATCGGTTCTGATAAACACGTGACTGCACTTGAGTAAATCTTGATGCACAAAAACGCGTTTATTGTTACTGTGATGCTCGGTGACGGCTTGCGGTTTGTTTACATTGATGATGTCACGCAGTTTGTCGACGTAAGTATAGTCCATTGTAGGTGTGTAGGTAACGGATGTGAAAAAATCGCCTGGTAGACGTAAGTTGTAACCGTAGGTAAGTTCGGCGGCGCTTACGCCGGTGTCGGTGCGTAGTGCGGCACGCAGTCCAAGTAACACCGTAGGTAGCTCGTCTATCCATGTACTTGCGTCCGAAAGTTTCGCGCGCAATGCAGTTTTGAGCGAGCGATGCCAACGTTCGACCATCCCGTTGCTTTGAGGATGATACGCTGTTGTGCGATTTTTCTTGATTCCCATTTGTTTCATTAGGTTTTGAAAAAGCTGACTCTCGAACTGGCGACCTTGGTCGCTTGTTAGTGTGGTCGGACATCCAAATCTTGATATCCAATGCCGGTAGACGATATCGGCTATTCGGTCAGCTGATATTTCGTCGGTAGGGATTGCTTCAGGCCACTTCGTTAGTCGGTCGATCATTGTAACTAAGTAACGATGTCCTTGAGCTGTTGTAGGTAGCGGTCCAACGATGTCAACGTGTAGGTGTTGAAAGCGATCACTTGGCGGGAAAGATGAGATGTTCGAGAATGTGTGACGCTGTATCTTGCTTTTCTGACAATGTATACAGGTTCGAGTCCAACGGCTGATGTCTGCGTTCATTGATGGCCAGAAGTATTTTTGAGTTGCGAGTTTGCGAGTCGTGCGGATACCAGGATGGCTGATATTATGCACGCTGTTAAAAACTTCTTTTCTATGTACTTCAGGTATATACGGGCGTATATAAGGTGTAGATGTTTCGCAGTATAACTCGACGTCCGTGTTAGGTATTACTATTTTCTTGATAGTGATGTTGTCTGCTTGTAATAATTGTTCAATGTTGCTGTCCTGTTCTTGCGAGCTGGCTATGTCCTTGTAGTTTATTGTAGTTGGGCATGATATTGTTTCTATGCGGCTGAGTGTGTCGGCGACGATGTTTTGTTTACCGCTCACGTGTCGTATGTCTGTGGTAAATTCGCTGATAAACAAAAGTTGTCTCGTTCGTCTCGGTGTTTCGGTATTCGATTGAGTTTTTGCAATTACGAATGTTAGCGGCTTGTGATCGGTGAAAATTATAAGATGACGTCCTTCGAATGTTTTGCGGAAGTGTTTGACTGCCATGTAGATTGCGAGTAGCTCTCGGTCGAAAGTAGAATATTTCTTTTGTGCGTCACTGAATTTCTTCGAATAATATCCAAGTGGTTGCCATGTTTCATTTATGAATTGTTGTAGGACGGCGCCTGCTGCGTTATCGGATGCGTCGCAGAATAATGCTAGCGTAGCATTATGTGATGGGTGAGCGAGTAAAGCTGCGTTTATGATGCTAGCTTTACATTGCTCGAACGCTTGAGTTGCTTCGTCGGTCCACGTAATCTGAGTCTTGTCTCGTTTCTTTACGTTATGTAGGTATGAATTCAGAGGTGCTTGTAGAGCTGCGGCGTTTGGTATGTGATCACGATAAAAGTTAATCATTCCGAGAAATCTTCTTAATTCTTCGACTGTAGTCGGCCGGGGGTAATCGGTAATTGCTTGTATTTTATGTTGCGGAGGTTTGATGCCTTCTTTTGTTACGGTGTAACCCAGGAACTGGACTTGTGATTTGCCTAGGTTGCATTTGACGGGGTTAATAGTTATTCCGTTGTCTTCTAATCTCTTTAGAACGATTTTGAGATGTTCTCTGTGTTGGTCTTCGTTTTCTGATGCCAATAACAAATCGTCTATGAATGGGAAAACAAAATCTAATCCTCGTAGTACTTCATGGATATAGCGTTGAAACGTTTGTCCCGCGTTTTTCAAACCGGGGCACATACGTGGGAATTCAAATAATCCCATCGGAGTGATGATGGCTGTCTTCTCAATGTCTTCTTCTCTTACGCTCAGTTGTTGGTATGCACGGTTGAGATCAATTGTTGAGAAGATAGTTTTTCCGGATAGATGATGAGTGAAGTCTTTGATGCGTGGAACGGGGTAGCGATCTGGAATGGTGATGGAGTTGAGTCGGCGATAGTCACCACAAACTCTAATATCGCCATTCTTCTTGGGAACTATGTGTAGAGGTGATGACCATGGGCTTTTGCTAGGTCTGCATAGTCCCTGTTCGATCATGCTTTCAAATTCCTTCTTCACTATTTCGAAGCGATGTGGTGGAATCGGTCTTGCTCGGCTGTGTATCGGTGGGCCTCGCGTTTCGATAAAATGTTGCACGTGGATATCGGAGTTTAATTTCATCGATGTTAATCTTGTTATGCCGGGATACTGGGCTAAGATGTCGTGGTACGATTGAGACATGTCGATGCTGCGTACTGTAGGCACGTTCGATACTCGTACCGGGGCGTTGACCTTCAAATTTGTAACACCGTCAATTAGTCTTCTGTTTTGCAAGTCGACGATTAGTTGATGATGTTTGAGGAAGTCTGCTCCAAGTATGGGTTTTGAAACGTCAGCGACGATGAATTTCCACAAATACGGGCGGCGTAGATTGAGATCGAGAGATAATGTTTTCTCGCCATACGTAGCTATAGCAGTGTTGTTCGCTGCATATAGCTGGAATGGTAATGGCGTTGGTATTTGTCCTTTTCTTCTCGGTAGCACGGATATGTTGGCACCAGTGTCGACTAAGAATGATAGATTTGAGTTTTTGTCGGTGATGTATAGGCGGTGAGATTTTTCTTGAACGCCGGTGTCCGCCACTGCCAACGTTCCGTCTAGTTTTCCGTATTTGGTTTCTTGAATGAACAAGGCGATGTACAGCGTCTAGCTTGATCTTTGAAGCGGCGGTGATAATAACAAAATGGAGATGGCGAATCTTCTCGACTGCGCTGTCGTGATGTGCTGCGGTGATGAGATGAATGACGACTGCGGCGATAGTTATTGTTGTTGGGATATCGTCTTGATTTTAGCTCGGCTATCTCTAGCGATAATTTTCTGATCTCGCTGATGAGGTACTGCGTATCTGCTTGCGGTGCGGATGGTGCAGGTAGTGCGGGTGCGTGCACAGCTGCGACTTCTGTTGCTGTTGTCTGCTCCATTATTTTGTCAGCGAGTAGCGCGAGTTCGTCGAGTGCTGTCTTGGTGGTGAAAGTTTCACTGACTGCAAGGACTGAGCGGACGTGTGGTGGAAGGTGATTGGTCCACATAAGTCGCAAAGTGGAGTCGGGAACTTTGTCTCTGGCGAGGTTTCGCATGCGGCGGAGTAGTTGCGTTGGCTTTTGGTCTCCGAGTTCCATCTCGGACAGCAGTTTTTGGAACTGTCGACTGTCGGATTCCTCGTAGGCGGATATGAGTCTTTCTTTGATGGCTTTGTATTGGTCCGTCTCTGGTGGGTTGTATAGAAGGTCCATTATCTGCTCGATGTCTTGTCGCTCGAGCTGTGCAATGACCATTTGAGCAAGCTGGGCTTGGCCTTTCTTGAGGTCGTTAGTGGCTGCTTCGAAGCTGATGAACCAGAGCCGTGGTCGATCGCGCCAGAATGGTGGAATTCTCATGGTGAGGGATATGGCGGCAGCTTCGGTCTTCGGGGCTGGGTGTACTGTTGAGCTGGAGTGTTCGTCCGTTGAGCAGGGATTCGACATCTTGAATTGGCTGAAGGTGCTTCGACGATGCTGGCTGAGCTTCGATGATCTTGAATTTCTTCACTGTGTTCAGGCAGGGGTCACCACTTTAGGAAGACTTTGGTTCAGTAGAAGGTGGAAGAAATACTCGTTGTCGATGAATGAATGTGAATAATTTATTATGAAAATAATGCGAATTTTATACTATTTTACAAACTAAAATCTACCAATAAAAACTTGTACATTAAATTAAATAAAACGTTTGCAAAAACATAGCAAATAGGATTGCGTTATTTCGTCCAATCACATCACAGCACACTGTTCTCGTAATGAATCCGCGAGGTAGCGCCTGTGTGCTCGCGGCTGCGACTTGGCGGGCTCTCCGAAGGGATAAATATAGGTGCCTCGTAGTTCGCGATTCCTTTGCAGAGCGGCCGCCGTCGAATGAAGATTCGTGTTGGAAACTGTGGATTGCAGACGTGCCTCGTGTGACGAAGACTGGAGTGTCCTGGAGATCACGTCGTCGGCGTGTGGCCTCTGCAGCTCCTATTTCTTTAACGGATGTCAAAACGTTGTGTCAGTTCTTTTCAGAACTGTTGGCTTCTGTGTTTCTTTAAATGATGGTCAAAACGTGGTAAGGTGCTGTGATGAGTGGTGGCTACACGTTTATCTCGGGGTTATTTAGACTTACAACTTGATCTGCTTGATGCGAAGGAAAGGGAACGTTAGGCGTCAAGCAGGGATATTTATAGCCTTAACCATACCACGACACCGAGTGACGTGGTGGGAACTTGTAAGATTTAGGGATGTCATTCTTTTAAACCGTAACTAGTGATGTGCGTTTTAGTTTATCTGTAGGAAATCGACTACAACGCCACAGTACCCCGGCTGCTATGAAAGGATTTTCCCTAGGGGAAATCCGCTAGAAGGCCTGAACCACTAAACTGACTACCTGTACGTTCATACATCCCATTCATGTGCTTCCATTCCATCAATCATTCATCTTCTCATACTATGTCCGTCACTGACTTGGAAGTAGTCCTAAATCAGTGACTTACTCTAACATGCAAGAGGTAAACTAATAGTAGGGTAAGTTTAACTCAAGACAGTCAGTTGGAAAAACAACAAGATTATATAGCAAGTGAATCTCCGTAGGGTTAGGTAACCCAGGTGTTAAAATGCAGGGTAATGTATCTTTAGTTAGGTAAGAGTTTAGTCCGTTGTCATGCATGCAGTTATAATAAAAAATAATAGTCTTCATAGTTCAAGTCGAAGCATTTCCAAGAAAATTTTTTTTTTTTTTTGGCAGGCTAGCAAAAGTTTAAGTTAGTCTAAGTCTAGATAAAAACAAAAAAAAAAATTTTTTTTTTTTTTTTAGGATGAGCCTAAAGTTTTTCTTTTTAATTTATTCTTGATAAATATTATTTATTTAGGAAAAACTTGTAAAAAAATAATTTGATTTTATTATAGTATTGTTAGCGGAGAATCCTGCGTTTGTAGGCGTGGCGGCTGAATGAAGTCACGAGGTGCAAGAGTGGGGCGGATGGACAGCTGCAGCAGCGAGCGCATTTCCTCGGTCATTTCATTTTGGGGCGCTTGGAGCGTTAGGACGGGTTTTAGCTAGGCGTATTTGGTTACTTGTGTTTAAATTATTATTTATTTTGGTTAATTGTTTGTTTAAAGGATTATAAGATTTGTTTTGTTGTCATTATCTTTTTTTTAAACTCCAACTTGTTCACTCTGCTTACATCAGAAGTGGGATAGCTCTCATAGCTATATACACTGAGATTTGGCATTCTGACGAGTTATAGCATTTTAGATAATTCTAGTAGTGATCTCCACGGTTACGTTCTGCAGTTCGAATATTGTACTAGCAGAATGCCCAAACGGAGTAAAAGTAAAACCAGCAGACGCAGCAAGACGCGAGACCGTACACCAGATTTAGATTTGCAACAAACTCTTCGAGTTATGTAGAACCGCATTAATTCATTAGAGCGAAATGTAGGTAGCAGTCAAAGTAGTAACGGTATCGAGCGCGGGGAATCGTGCGACGGCGGTGGCGCCACGTTGTCGTCAAGCGCGGGCGCGCGTCTGCTGACGCCCGCCATAGCGGCGCCTGCGCCGTCACTGATTGGCGTCTCGACTACCGACCTGTCGGTTCCTGTACCTGAAAGCCCGCCTGGTTGTAACGACATGATGGGTAACATGACCGACCGAATTGTAAGTGCAATTGGCAAGCTGAGCACGGTAAGATCGAACCATTTTTATATCTCTAATTTCGACCCTGCTATTCATGATATTGATGTTTGGTGTAACGAAGTCGACCATGTGCGTAGTTTAAATTGTTGGGATGATCGAGAATGCTTGGCTAGAATAGGAAATTGTTTAAAAGGAGACGCGAAGCAGTTGCTAAATGAGTGGGTCACGAATGATCGGAGTTGGTCAAACTTTAAACGAGAGTTTAAACCGTTGTGTCCGCGTAAGGTAGACGTAGCAAACATTTTATTTCAAGTCATGAGTACCAATTCCGAACATTACACGACGTATGCAGATTATGCACGACGATCCCTATTACGTCTTCGAATAGTAGGTGGATTAAGTGACGAACTTATGAGTGCTATAGTTATACGTGGTATAGCCGATCCACAAATACGTGCCGTCGCGACCAATGCCAATCTGAAACCAGAAGATTTTGTCAGCTTTCCCTCGATTTATGTTAAACCGGCTACATTGGTTTCTAATCGTAAACCTTTTCAACGTACAAGTAATACCGACGCTAGGCCTCACAACGGTGACCATCGCAAACGTGATCATAGTGACAATCGGTCAAAATGCTTTTCTTGTGGTAGCTTCGGTCACAAACAATATTCTTGTACCAAACGTATAAAAGCGGATGAACAAGCTCGTACAAAGTCTTCGCAATCTAACCCTAGTACCAATAATAACAATTCAACTTCTAATAATGTTTTCAACAAATCTATAGTACGAGTATGTTCCTTTTGCAAAAAATGGGTCATAGCATGGAAGAGTGTTTTACAAAGCAACGTTCAGAGTCACGAGGGTAGTCAAACATTATTTTTTGTCGTGCCGTGATTGAAGGTATACCTGTGGACATATTAATAGATAGTGGCTCGGTAGTATCTCTTATTTCAGATAGCCTTACCAAGCATTTTCAATGCAAACAAATACCGTCATTTCGTATGTTTTGTGGGTTAGGAGAAAACAAAATACAATTGAGTCATTACACCGTGTTGACCGTCGAGTTTATTGAATTAACATTAGAAATTGAATTTTATATAATCGCCGATAAATATTTGAGTACTCCAGTCATTATCGGTACCGATGTTCTGTACAGATACAGAATTACGTACGTAAGGTCGAAAGGCCAGCAGCGTCTTATGCGAATGGACCGGGTATTACCCATAAATCGAGCGTGAAGCCTCTGATTCAAACGCCGTTGGTAGGTATTGAAAAGGAGCATTTGTTTTCAATTATCGCGGACTTCTCAGAATTCTTTATTACTGGTACAGCCACGACTACTGTGAATACCGGTTCTATGCATATCAAGGTTAATAGCAGTGTACCTGTAGTTTACAGACCGTATAAACTATCTCATGATGAAAAATTGCGAGTGCGTGATATTATCCGGGAACTACTTGACAAAAATATTATAAGGGAGTCAGAATCTGAATATTCCAGTCCAATATTGCTTGTAAAGAAAAAGGATGGCAGTGATAGAATGTGTGTAGACTACCGCGCACTAAATACGATAACTGTTAAGGATCGTTATCCATTGCCTCTGATTGATGATCATGTAGACCGCCTAGGTAAAAGTAAATACTTCACCTGTATTGACATGGCTACAGGCTTTCTTCAAATTAAGATGGATAGCGACTCTATACCGTTAACTGGCTTCGTTACTCCGGAAGGACACTATGAGTACTTAAAGATGCCATATGGTTTGGCCAACGCGCCAGTTGTCTATCAACGTATTATAAGCCATACTCTGCGTACGTTTATTGAATCGGGCAAGGTTCTAGTGTACGTTGACGACGTATTATT
This sequence comes from Dasypolia templi, assembly GCA_963555695.1. Taxonomy (NCBI): domain Eukaryota; kingdom Metazoa; phylum Arthropoda; class Insecta; order Lepidoptera; family Noctuidae; genus Dasypolia; species Dasypolia templi. The sequence goes on along the minus strand of OY743140.1, from coordinate 31,383,003 downwards.
GCCCTCGTTGACAGTAGATGAAGGTTTACAACATTTAAGAGAGGTCCTACAAACACTAACTCAAGCGGGGTTCTCTATAAACCTGAAAAAGTGTATTTTTCTGGCTGAGGAGATAGAATATCTAGGTAGACTAATTAGTAAAGGTCAGGTAAGACCGAGCTGTCATAAGGTTGAGGCACTAACCAATGCCCCAATCCCAGGTAATGTGAAACAAGTGAGGCAATTCCTAGGGCTGGCTGGATATTTTAGACGATATGTACCTAATTATTCACTTAGAACTGCTTGCATTGCACATCTCTTTCGCAAAGGCGTCTCATTTGAATGGAATGATGAACGTGAGTGCGTTCGTCAAGACATAATAAAGTGCTTAACAAATGAGCCTGCTCTAGCAATATTTGATCCGTCTTTCCTAACAGAGGTTCACACAGACGCCTCTGCAGTGGGATATGGTGCGGTGCTATTGCAGAACCGTTCTTAATATGATAAGAATTGAAGTTAACTTTAGAAATGAAAAGTGGTCAGATGTATTATTGAATTATTTATATGAATTTATTATCCGGCAGCCAAGCTATGACACCCGTCCTACGCTCCATTGTGCGCGATGTGGCCCTGGAAGGGACGAGTCCCAATCGGGAGGCCCTACGTGAGCTGGCCAGACAACGCGCCTCCGAACTTCTGGACGAGAACAGAGTTCGACAAGACGCCCGAGTCAATGAAAAACGAAAGCCGCCGCGCAGTTTCACTGTTCACGACGTTGTTTTTGTGCATAAGGGCAGCCAATCAAAGGGCAAGTTAGACGCATGTATGCGTGGCCCATATCAAATTATGAAAGTATTGCCGCATGGACGTTATGAACTGAAAATTATAGCGGATTCGTATGGTAAAACCACGCAAGCGGCCGCAGAGTACATAACTTTGTGGCGTGGAGAATGGACGCCTGATGTATGCGGTGCATTTTTTGATAGCAAGTAGTTTACCTATTTATTTCTTGTTTGGGACATGTCGACCTCTGTTTCATGCTTGAAATACTTGTGGTAATTGAAGGACATGCTGAGGCCTCTGTCATGTGAGTTTCAAAAAGGTTTTGGCATCCTGAGGGCTCTGCCTTAATGATGACAAGTTGAGATTCTCATCTGATTGAGGATTTGGTGACATTTGGTATTTAGACATCCCGAGGGCTCTGTCTTATTGTTCACAGTAATCAGTACTTGGACTTTATGTGTGTTAGTAACATCCCGAGGGCTCTGTTTCTGATAATTGGTTCATAATTACCGTACGGCTCTTCTTTCCAAGAGCATTGTGGAGTATTACTGTACTGAAGCACGCTGAGGCCTCTGTTTCCTTCAGTTATACGACTGAAAATGAATGTTGAACTAATGCAAAACAATATAACTGTTTCAGGCACTAATGAAAATGGTCGTGAAGATGGTACTTCAGGAGCACCAGGGTCCAGTCAGGCTAATCCACCACTAAATCAAGCGAGCGAGGACGCGCCGCTGTCAGGAGAGGCCGTGTTAGCGGAGAATCCTGCGTTTGTAGGCGTGGCGGCTGAATGAAGTCACGAGGTGCAAGAGTGGGGCGGATGGACAGCTGCAGCAGCGAGCGCATTTCCTCGGTCATTTCATTTTGGGGCGCTTGGAGCGTTAGGACGGGTTTTAGCTAGGCGTATTTGGTTACTTGTGTTTAAATTATTATTTATTTTGGTTAATTGTTTGTTTAAAGGATTATAAGATTTGTTTTGTTGTCATTATCTTTTTTTTAAACTCCAACTTGTTCACTCTGCTTACAGTATAATATAATAAACATGCATTTAAAAAAAAAATTAAGCTAAACCGGTCTATGTTAGAATTGATCTAGTTCTCGGCCTATGATCAATGTCTATGGTATAATTTTACTAAGTTAAGATTCAGTACAAGTCCAATATCAATGACGAAACTCTTTTATGAGAATATCCGAATATTATTGACGATGTTCCAAAAGCCAAGTGTCCATGACCATAACAAATGTCAAAGTTGACAAGTGTCAGTTGTCATTTAGATCAAAAATGTCATCTGTCACCGACACCGGAATTATTCTAGGTTATTTTAGAGGACATGCTGACTGGTAGATTGAATAAGTTTAATTAGCTTATTAGGGATATAGTTAACAAATAGTTGAGACTATAATTACGCCCATTGTGTTATTAGTGGTTGAGCGAAGTTATTGAAGTAGTTTCGTTATAGAAAGTTTAGTTTTATTTTTAAGTTTATTGAAAGTTTAGAGTTTAGTATACATGCGTTCAACAATCATACGAAGTGACGAAGTTAGATTAGGTTTTAGATTGAGTGCTTAGGTGATTGAATTTTAGATAATTATAGTTTAAGATCAAAGTTAATAATAGTTAGTATACTGGTCAGCTCCAGTATGGTAGACTTTGGTCACCGGGTTTGAACCGGGAGCAAAGAAGTTTAGAAAAATATCATGTAGTGATATTTACCCAGGAATCTGGTTAGGGCCAATTCCATTAGACTTGTTACCAAGGCAGACTGGCACAAGATTCAACTGTAGTATGTAGTACCTACAGTTGTTAGAATAATGTTTGACTATGTCTTTTTATAGTTAAACACATTAAAGTAAGAAGTATTAATAGTTTTAGGGACTTCTATTGTAATAATAAAAATTTAATGGATAATACGGTCCCTAATTGGGAAGCCAAACGTAATATTAAAAATTAAAAAGAATAGGTGTGTGTGATCTCCTAAAAAAAATATGATAATGTAAGAAATTAAATTTCGGGCGCCGTGGAGCGACACACTATTAATAGATAGCCAGATAAAGTTGGAGAGATTTGGACCATTAATCTTAGGATGGGGGCCTGTGGATGTCAATGGTGATTAAAAGTCTCACTACCTTGAACGTTCCCAGTTTATTGTATACCTTTAGCCTAATGAATACAATTATATTAATATAAATTTTAGTTGCCATATCATCATTGCATCTTTGTTACTTTAAATTCGCAGCTGAAGGCTGTTATGTTATAGAGGAAAAAATATATAAAAAATATGTAACTGGAAGCTTGAAGATGACCCCGAGAGCAGGAAGGTGGTACCTCTCAGGTAATCAGCCCCCGTGGAAGGCCAGTAGAAATTTATTGAAGTAAAGGTGGAATAAGCACCCACAATTGTAGGCTGTGGACAAAAAGGAACTCTGAGATGTGATTTCACTCCGAACTCGGACACGCGGGGACGCATCGACCAACGAAAAACTTACCGCTTATTCCAGGTATATAAACTCGCGTCTCCCTCGGTGTACCGTGAAGATATTTGGTATCAAAAGACGTAGGGAGGTGACGAGGAAACCTGCGAAAAACCGTAAGATGGTCACAAACGAACCGCCATCGTCGAAGGAAATTTTCTCTCGAAAAGAGTCCAACTTACCAAAAATCCGATAGAAATATCCACCGGGACCATTCCACGGGTCCTTTGGTTTAGGATTAGGGCATTAAAGCGCCACTATAAACCAGATTAGTTACGATTCCATTCAGGGAAAATCAGGAGACCTGTCACCTTCACCAACAAAGATCGCAAAAGTGACTCGTCGAATGTTGACGTCCAAAATGTCATACGAAATGTATCACAGATAAAAAATACAATTAAGAAATCGTTCCGAAATCGACTACAATCATCATTACATGTAGTGTAAAAAAACTCGTTACATTATATTAGATAAATCAGAAGTTAAAGGAACGAAGTCAATAAAATACACTGTTGGTTAACATTCAGAACACACATTTATTTTCATTAATCATGATATCTCATAATCTTTTACTTATATTTCACGTAATACTTAGTATTTTTGGAATATAGAAAATTGTACATACTTGCTACATAAATTCTACAATTAGCAACAGTTACGCAAAATATAATCCAACATTTTTAAAACAAAATAACGGCCACAGTTAATAACTTTGTATGATATTCAAAGAATAGTTATTAAATCAGATTGACTTACAGTAGGTCCTTCACTTGATATTTTACGACTTGTTCCCTTGGTGTTCCGTGCTCGAATGCCCCAGAGTCCGATGGTTTCAACCTCTCCTGTGAGTGTTGAACCCACAGACAAAAATATACAAATGATAGTTGTCACGTGATGTGGCAGGCAAAGGAAATGTAGTCAATCAGCCAATATGGTTTTAACAAAATGGAAATATAGTAAACTAAATGTACTTATTGTGGCAAAGTGATATAATACAATCTTACTTCTCTAACAGACGGCCGTCCTGCAAAAGGAATGACCCCATTGCTTTCCGGCCATTCGAGTATATTTGTGTGTCTACACAAATATACTCGAATGGCCGGAAAGTACAAACAATAAGTTCCAGACTAAGCTAGCACATTAGTGACACAACTGAAAATACATTAATAAACTTGTGTGCGTTTTAAAACATGTAACTAATACGAAATAACAAATAATAAAAATAATAAAACATAAAAATATAAAACACCTAATACAATAACATCTTCCTTAATAACAAAGATCATGAAAATATAACGTAACTAACACATTTTATAATTTATTCCCAATAAGTATAATTCTTGAAGTAATTGATAGAGTAGGAACAAAAATAAGTGTCATCCCGTTAAAGGTCATCGCACACTCATCAGCCTAGCACTGGATCATCATGGGATCGCATCATCTGCTCCTCGTCAACCAGGCGTCAATCAAACATAACGACACGTAACCGGAACGGCTCGTCTCGCGAAGTGTCGCCGCGGCCGAGTAGACCGCGATCACACGCTTATGGCTGAGCGTACGTGTGTGCAATGAGCCCTAACGTGATTGTGTAGGTAGTGTAGATATCTGAAAAAAAAAAAATATTAGTGGAGTTTTATTGGGAGTGCAATACATAATGATTCATAGTTCAATTACTGATGAAAAATAAACTAAATAAAGAGAAGTTATAGTGAATGTAAAAATCTTTATATCTATGTAATGCTTATTTTAATTTGTAACGAACACCGCTTATACATTTTGTACTTAAGCCTCGGCCGTCGCAACAGAGGGTGAACACCGCTTGTACTTCGGCATCTGTCATTGTTACTGACTACCGCTTGTACTTCGGCCTCGGTCCACTTTTTAGGGGGGGGCGTGAACACCGCTTGTACTTCGGCATCCGTCATTGTTACTGACTACCGCTTGTACTTCGGCCTCGGTCCACTTTTTAGGGTGGCGTGAACACCGCTTGTACTTCGGCATCTGTCATTGTTACTGACTACCGCTTGTACTTCGGCCTCGGTCCACTTTTTAGGGTGGCGTGAACACCGCTTGTACTTCGGCATCTGTCATTGTTACTGACTACCGCTTGTACTTCGGCCTCGGTCCGCTACTAATACTTACAAGCAGCTCCAGAATAGCTAGATGCAGCCTGTTAGTCGCGTAAGATCTATTCTGTAATCATGTAACTGGGAAGGATATGGAAAGGAAAGTCAGAATTTGTTAACAGTCTAGCTGAGAGAGTAAAGTAGGTAAGTAAGTATCAGTCATAACGTCAGCATTTTATCTTAATTTTTATCGGAACAGGAACTACTTCCGTCAACACCCTCGTTACTCAAAATGTCATTGTCTTCGCCATCAGTGTCATTACTAGGTGCGAAAGTTATCCAACGTTTTAACTGGTCTGCTGGATAAATACTTTTATATTTACGTTTTGAGTGTCCTTTAATGCTAGAAATTTCATACCGGTCATTTTCTAAAACAGCAGTTATTTTTAAGGGGCCCCGAAACTTTAGACATAATTTTTTACTTTTTCCATCTGCTGGATTGTGATGATTGGGAATCATGACTAGATCATCTATTTGAAAGAATTTTGTTGGAGCCCTACTGCTATCAAATTTCTTCTTCATATATTGTTGACTCTTCTCAGTTTTCTCAAGAGCAGCCAACCGTATTGCATCTCTAGATGGACCCGATTCAGAGGTATCTTTTAATTCGGCTAACTCGTTTAAAATAGGACCCTCCCCAGGACAGATTGTGCGACGTCCAAATACTATTTCAGAAGGAGATTTGCCCGTGGTTTTATTGGTTACGTTATTTAAACTCCATTGCACTTTACCTGCCCTGATATCCCAGTCGCGCTCCTCCTGATCATAATTGGTCGCGGCTAAAGAATCGAGAATTGTACGATTATATCGTTCAATCTGTCCATTGGCTCGTGGTGTTGCTACGGCGTTCAGTACATGCCTAGCACCTATTAATTTAACAAAGCTTTTGAATGCCGCCGATGTAAAACTAGTACCGCGATCGCTGATTATCACATTTGGACTACCTATTACATCAAATATTTCCTGCAGAGTTTTGATAGTAGTTTTAGTTTTTACATCTTTAACTGGTCTTATAAAAATAAATTTACTGAAACCGTCAATTACACCTAGTATGTAAGAATTCCCCTTTTTGCTCCTAACAAATGGTCCTAGATGGTCCATGTGAAGAGTGTGAAATGGGACGTTACCTTTGGGGATTGGATGTAAGTAACCAGTGGGTTTACTAGTAGATGCTTTATTGTATGCACAATTAATACATGCTTCCACGTATTTGCGAACGAAACGTTTCATTTTTGGAAACCAATAGTCTTGTTTTATTTTATCCAGAGTCTTTTCGACCGCAAAGTGCCCCATCTCGTCATGACATAACTGACAGATGCGCCAACGTGCCCCATTAGGTACAACCCATTTTTTTTGATCCCCTACTATTCTATAGATCTTGTCATCCTGGAGGAGGAAATTTGTGTGAATATCTTTAACCTCCTTTTTGTTACTTTTTAAGATTAATTTGATGTGTTGTAATTTAGGGTCAGACATTTGAACAGTTTGAAGCCAATCGGTGGCACTGATATTCATGATATCATACTCCCTAGCATCTATCAGTTCTGACGAGTCTCGATAAGCAATAGGATTTCGGCTTAACGCGTCAACATGTTTCATGTTGTCGCCTGGCCTGTATTCAATGCTGAAATCGTATTCTTGTAATAATAACCACCACCGTGCTATTCGCGGCATCAAGTCACGCTTTGTCAGGGTGGTCCTCAATGCGTTGCAGTCCGTGAAGACTTTGAACGGTATACCAATTAAATATATACGGAACTTCTTTAGTGACAGGACGACCGCAAGAGTCTCTAATTCATAGGAATGCAGGTATTCTTCATCTTTAGTTGTTTGTTTGCTAAAGTATGCCACCGGCCTAGGAGGAGATTTTTCATCAGGCTTTTGAAGCAGAATTCCGCCTACTCCTAGTTTGCTGGCGTCGCAATGTACCTCCGTTATGTAAGTCGTATCATACAGAGCCAATATGGGACGTTCGATTAACTTATTTTTTATTGTATTAAATGCTTCCTCTTGGAGACTACTCCAAGCCCAGGGACATTTGCTTTTGTAAGAGACGTCAAAGGTTTAGCTATACTCGCAAAGTTGGGAATAAACCGTCTAAAAAAACTAGCAAGACCAACGAATTGTCGGACCTGATGAACGCTGCTTGGTGTCGGGAATAAAGCTACTGCCTCGGTTTTTCTACTACTGGGCCTCAGGCCATCTTTACAAATTTCATATCCTAAGTAATCTAGCTTCGTCTCAAAGAAGAAACATTTTTCGATATTTAAAGTCAATCCGGCTTTCCGTAGGCAATTTAATATTTTCCTTAATTTTTCCATACCTTCGTCTACGTCAGTAGAGGGTGACAAGATGTCATCTAAATAGGGCAAGGCTAGGTCGAATCTATCTTTCCCTAGGGTTTTATTTATCATATGTTGAAATACCGCTGGTGCGTTGACCAAACCGAATGGCATTCGCGTAAATTCGAAATGTCCGTCAGGGGTTACGAACGCTGTTACATGAGTCGAATCTCTCGCCATCGAAATCTGGTAGTAACCCGATTTTAGGTCTAAACTCGTAAAGAATCTTTTGCGGCTAAGTCTGTCTAGTTGGTCATCTATAACTGGCATAGGGTACGAATCTTTGACGGTCTTTTTGTTGAGTGCCCTATAATCTACACATAAACGATAATCGTTATTCTTCTTTTTAACTAAAACTATTGGGCTTGCGTAAGAAGAATTAGATTCTTGTACGATATTGTTATCAAGAAGCTCATTCACAAGTTTTTGAACTAATATGCGTTCGCTATATGGTAATCTGTATGGTTTGTAAGATACTGGGGAATTATCAGTAAGTGTAATATGCATTTCTGAAATTGTCGATGTTCCTAGCTCGCTCATGTTTAAAGCGAAACAATCACGATATTCATTAACCAACTTTAAAAGTTTTTGTTTCTGTTTGTCAGTAGTCTCAGAACCTATTTTTAGCATGTCCATTGTCAGGGGATCAGGACTGTTGTCACTAGGTTTGTCAACTGTCAGCTTGTAGACCCCTAATTTGTCAGCCTTGTGGAAATCGCTATAAATGTCAACTGAGATCGGTAATAAATTAGCCCTTGCAATAAGCTTTCCCTTATGCAACACATGTTTATCCCCAGATAAATTTATAACTAATATCTTTCCTAAGCCATTTTTAACTGCATACAGACCTTGAGGAATTACAATTTCTTCCCCAGTCTTAAAACAAGTGGTTCCTGGTAAGTATATTAGCCCCGTGTGTTTACTTCCTAAATGTATATCTACACCGACTAGCCCATTAACCTCTACATCTGATTTACAGATGTAAACTTCAGATTTCTCTGCTTCGGCCTCCGCTGAATATAACACTAAAATGCTATTTGTTTTGTAAACTCTTACTTCAGATAACTCAGTTAGAGTCTGACCAACCAATACATCTGTGTTAATAAACTCATTATGTACAATAAACACTTCTACTATGGCAGTAACAAAGTCCACGCTTATCTCGACGGATGCCTTACCTAACGGTAACACTACACCAGCTGCAAAGCCTTTTAATACAGGTAGTCCCTCTGTCGTGGTGTCTAATTTTAATTCGTCCGCCGTGCTTTGTTTGATAAGCGTGCACTCGCTACCAAAATCGACAAATGCAGTTTTAGATATTCCGTTTACCGTTATACTTTTTGTGTAAATATTGTGAGCAGCTTTACTGGCTTCGATTAACTGTACCTTATTGACGGGGTTTACACTATTTTTATCTTTATCTGCATCACGCTTGCAATGTTCTGCTAAATGGCCCATTCGGTTGCATTTCTGACATTTTTGGAGAGCCTTTGGGCATTTTGGAACAGTATGTCCAAGCTCCGAACAATTGTAACAACGGACTTTGAACGAGGGATTTTTAATGTTTCTCGTGATTTCTTTAGTTTGCAAGGGAGTTTTCTTAATTTCCTTTATACTTTCGCAAGAAATATTGCGTAAATACTTGAGTAGCCTACTCGGTCGCCCAAAGTCTGAGCCTAACGCATTCAGACGGATATTATTATCATAAATGCCCTGTACTATACAGTCTACTGCGTTTTTCCCCTCAATACCACAATGATTGACAAGTTTTGCTTTATCATAAAAGTATTCTTCTAGAGTTTCATCCCTCTTGCTCTTCCTATCTAGCATCTCGATGAGTTTATCCGCATAATTTTGATCGTCTGGAAAACTTTTTAATAACTTGGCCTGCCATTCCTTCCAGTTAAGCTTAACTGACGGTAAGCCTTCATACCATCTGCGTGCAAGACCGGCGAGCTTAGGTAATGCGTTATAAATAATTTCTTTATCATTCCAGTAATATATTTGAGCAGTTTCGTTCACTTTCTTTAACCAAGATGTCATCGTTTGATTTTTTTGACTCGGACCGAAGTTTGAAATAACGTCTTTAGCGCCTATGAAGCTACTTTCGTTACGTTTATTTATCGCATCTATTAACTTCTCCATTACACTATTTTCTTTTGATTTAGAAGTTACGCTTTGCATTTTGCGTTTAGTACGGTTTGATTTCACTGGGGACCGTCTATGCCTGCTGCTATTCGATTCAGAAGAATTTGTGGTAGTACTTATTACTGAACTTATGCTAGCATGTCTCTTTTCTACGTGTATGCGTTCACGGCGCGAACGTTTTTTATTTTTATGCAAGCGTGAGCGCGAACGTCCCCTGTGTGCTTTGGACGATTGTGAATCTAAACTGCGTGATCTCCCAATAGAACGAGAAAGTCTGGTGCGGTGCTTTCGCATTTGCTTTAGCGATTTAATCCCATGTAAACGTGAATGTTTAGCATCTGAAGAGGCCAATGTTGAGCTGCTAGACGAAGCCCTACGTCTAGTTGATCGCGAGCGTATGCGAGGACGTTTGGGTCCGCGAGAACGAACCCGCGTGTTCCTCTCCTTAGATCTACTCCTACGCTCGACAACACGTGGAGGTGTATAGGCCTCTCTAGCAGACGCCCTATCCGACATTGTCACAATCTTTTATTATTATTGTCAAGTCAAGGTCAAATCGGAATCAGGATAGGAAAATATTGATATGATTAGAATAGTATTCTTAGAACCTTAGTAGGTACATGTGAAAAAATTATGACACTAATTACAAATTGTAAATTACAGATGACAGGAAAGAACATTAATAAATAAAAACGGAAATTAAATTGTCACTAAAGCAATAAACATAGTTATTCCATTAAATATCATTCGAGTTATCATCATTGTATTAAATTCCTTTACTGTGTATATACCCTCACGTTTCACTGTGTGCTGGTGTAGGTGTATTTGTTCCATTCAGCACAATATAAACCTAACAGCAAGATACAGCAGAATACCCGTGCCCAGTACGGCACTCTCTTGTCGAAAAACACCAAAACAAGTTCATATTTTACCAAAGAAAATATCCACACCCATCCCGGAGTGTAGCCCCGGCAAGGTGAGAGTGGACATCTCGCGGTGTTCCTACCCGTACCTCCATAGAGTAGCCATGGCAAAGTATTTGCAGGAACACCCCACAATGAAAAATATGCATTTGTTCAATGACCCCCATCAGCATCTCCGTAGAGTGAACATAGAAAGATGCATGCATGGAGGAACACTATAATACTATCCCAGAAAACCTTTGCGGTGTGTATCCCGGAGAGTAGCCCCGGCAAGATACACAAGGTCCGCAAGATCCATGCCTACGTCTCCATAGAGTGGCCATGGCAAGACGCATGCACGTTGGAACATCATTATATCGCTCTGGAAAACATGTGTATCCCGGAGTGTAGCCCCGGCAACATACACAATGCCTTCACAATCCATGCCTGCATCCCCGTAATGATTTAGACATGATTAAAGCACACAGTGAAATACTCATTTCGTTCTTAATTTTCTTTACCTAACATGTGACCGTTATTTTATTCAAATAGCTAGGTTGAAAATTATTTAACTCATAATAAATATGGGCGCAAAATCATCCCACTTCTGATTTATTAGATAAATCCGAAGTTAAAGGAACGAAGTCAATAAAATACACTGTTGGTTAACATTCAGAACACACATTTATTTTCATTAATCATGATATCTCATAATCTTTTACTTATATTTCACGTAATACTAAGTATTTTTGGAATATAGAAAATTGTACATACTTGCTACATAAATTCTACAATTAGCAACAGTTACGCAAAATATAATCCAACATTTTTAAAACAAAATAACGGCCACAGTTAATAACTTTGTATGATATTCAAAGAATAGTTATTAAATCAGATTGACTTACAGTAGGTCCTTCACTTGATATTTTACGACTTGTTCCCTTGGTGTTCCGTGCTCGAATGCCCCAGAGTCCGATGGTTTCAACCTCTCCTGTGAGTGTTGAACCCACAGACAAAAATATACAAATGATAGTTGTCACGTGATGTGGCAGGCAAAGGAAATGTAGTCAATCAGCCAATATGGTTTTAACAAAATGGAAATATAGTAAACTAAATGTACTTATTGTGGCAAAGTGATATAATACAATCTTACTTCTCTAACAATTACATCCCTCCCCGAAAAAAATAAAAGAAAGCAATTTCTTTTATGCCAAAAAAACAACGATCAAGGTAAAACGAACAGATTCCCAAGAAACAGGAAATATAAACAACAACGTGTATACAAACAACACTTACAGGTGCAGACTAAATACTAGCACAACCGACCCATAATATCAAAAGAACCACAAGAGTACAGTTAAGCACCTTCGCCACTGACTAACAAGTTAAATCCAAGTTCTACTATAGAATCAGTTAAGTGCAGCAGTCGCTTAACACTGTAAAACAATACAACAGAACTATACCCAATTGAGTGCGGTTGGGCACCATCGCCACCGACTAACAAGTATAAAATTCTAAAAAGACACAAAAAAAAATACCAATACAAATTCGGTTAAGCACTATAGCCGCCGACTAGCAAGTATAAAGCTTTACAAACAAACAAAAAAATACTAATAAGAGTTCGGTTAGGCACCATAGCCGCCGGCTAGCAAGTATATGTTTAATGTAACAGGATAAAAATAATATTAATTCGAGTACAGTTAAGCGCAAAGGCCGCTGTTTAACGAGATTAATCCAAAAAATTCTATATGAGTGCAGTTAGGCACCATCGCCACTGACTAGCAGGAACAAATTATAACTGTGAGAAACAGTATAGGAACCTTCACATCTCTAAAGATGCAAAGAAAAAAGATGTTGTGATCGGCTCAACTCCACCAACTTTCCGGGCACAAACAAAAAAAATGTTGTGATCGGCTCAACTCCACCAACTTTCCGGGCACAAACAAAAAAAATGTTGTGATCGGCTCAACTCCACCAACTTTCCGGGCACAAACAAAAAAAAATGTTGTGATCGGCTCAACTCCACCAACTTTCCGGGCACAAACAAAAAAAAATGTTGTGATCGGCTCAACTCCACCAACTTTCCGGGCACAAACAAAAAAATGTTGTGATCGGCTCAACTCCACCAACTTTCCGGGCACAAACAAAAAAGAAATCACTGTGTTCTTCCTAAGTGCACCGCGAAATATTCCGGGTGACAGAGTCACTATAGGAGCACAATGATAAAAAAAATAGGTAAACCTCTACAAGTGTAAACAAAACGTACAAAGGTAGTTAAACAAAACGTACAAAGGTAGTAGGCACCAATTCAGGAATTGCATGCAAAATTTACACAGGAAAAATGCATACAAGACTATTTAAAAAAATATATATACATGATAATAATAGTATAATAATAAGATCCTTCGATATGGAAAATGTATCTGTGTGGGTTGAAGAAGTTTATAAAAATGTCCTAAGTTGTAATTTAGAATGTTAAATCAAGATTTAATAATTTTTTAAGAAGTTACCTAATATACATCTTCATTCAAACTGTCGATAACCTATCATCCATCCCAATGTCCTTCACACTATCAAAAACAGCCTTCTGTCAAAATCATCAAAATCAAGATTAACAATGATAAACCAAATTAAAATTTAATTATATCCTTAACATGATAACGACCAGTCGTTCCCTTATTAAGGTCTTTCAGAATATAAACATTATCAGAAATCTTTTCAATAATTTTACATTTAATAAACTTAGGAGCAAGTTTTGCCGAAAAATAAGTAGGTGCATGAGATTGAACGAAACTTCTTCTCCACACGACATCACCCACATCAAAAGAAATGACTTTGCGACCTTTGTTATAATAGCGAGCATTACGCTGATAAGCTTTTAATAAATGAGTTTGCACTTTAACAAAAATATTACTAAGTGAATTGAGAGAATCGGCATAGTGAACTCTATTGGAAAATTCCAGTTCATCTATGTTATCGATAGAATCACTAAAACGATGTAAAGAAGCATCAAAAATAATTTCTCTACCAAACATCAAAAAATTAGGTGTGATATCTGTGGCCAGATTAACACTATTATTCAAAGCTAGTTGAATATTAGGTAAATATTTAGACCAAGTTCTATGATCATCTTTGACAAAACAAGCTATGCAAGTTTCAACAGTTTTATTATATCTCTCAACAGTATTATTTTGAGGCGTGTAAAAAGTATTATAAAATATTTTATTAATGTTAAAACCCTTCAAAAACTCTACAAAATGTTTAGAAGTGAATTGTGTACCATTATCACAAACAATTATTTTGGGACAACCAAATTTAAGAAATATTTCTTTTTCAAAAAGTTTATTTATTACTCTAGTAGTAATTTATCATAGGAAAAATCCAGCAGTATTTAGTGAAAACATCAACAACTGAAAGAATATATTTATGTCCAGAATAAGATTTAGGCAATATACCTATAATGTCTACTGAAAGCATCAACATAGGACGATCAACTTTTTTAGGGTTAACCATAATACCAAAAGGAGGTTGAGTGGTATGTTTATAAACTTTACAAGTATCACAAGCAAGAATATATTTTTGAACATCATTAAGCATCCCTTTCCAAAAATAGTGTTGTTTTAATTTATTTAAAGTTTTATGAATACCTAAGTGTCCAGAATTAATATCATTATGATTAGAACGAATTGTATCTAATATGTGTTCTTTAGGAATAACTATCTTCCAATTAAGATTACTATTAGGATCAAACTTACTTTTACAAAACTTATATAAGGCTTTATTTTCTACTCTAAAGTTCTTATATCTGCAAGGAGACTTTTGGCAATTAATAAATACTTTTTTATACCAAGGATCATAAATATCATCCTCGGGTAAGACTACATTATTTTCAGAGATTCCTATAGCAGCTATTTCAATACGAGACAAAGCGTCTGGGACTAAATGTAAAGATCCTTTTTTATGAACTATATCAAAAGTAAATTGAGAAATTCTAGCAGCCCAACGTGCTAAGCGTCCACTAGGATTGCTAAGACCTAAAAGCCAAAACGAATTTTAACCAAAAATCAAATCCTAAAATGAAATCAGGTTGGAAAGAAGGTATTATTTGAAAATTAATATTTTTAGTTAAATTATCACAAGTTACAGGTAATTCAGTGATACCAATAATTATAAGCATTACTAAAATCAGAATTTATTTTATAACCTAACTGTAAAAATTGTCATGACTATTTGAACCAACTAACAAAATCTCTTCAAAATGTATAAAATATTCTTCAACTTCAGTAATAAATTCTCCAACACAAGATAACCAAAGCATTCATAGAACTAAATGAAGGCAGAGCGTGCAAAGCAAAAGCAGACGAAGAGTGTGCAATCCTTTCATTATGATCAAAAGGAGGAAAATGTCGGGAGCAGTTTGTGCAACATTAGGATCCGAGCAAGCGCCATCAGATTCTGTGTGGTCTTTAGCAATAGGCGGAAAAGACTGGTCTTCATTAGCCATCATGAATAAACTAAACGAAAATTGATGAGCAAAGCAAGATGTAAATTTAAAAAAAAGTGAAATATTTGAGGGTACCTAAGTGTAAAATATTTTCTACGTTTTTTTTTGTTTTGATGAAACTATCAAGTAAAAAGATGCAATAATAATTTACAGGATAAGTTTAAACTACTTAAAGTAAGGTTACCAAGTTAAACCAAAGTTTACATAAGATTAAATATGAAACAAAACTTCCAAAGTTGTAAATATTTGAGGTTAAAAAGATATGTTCAAAGTTTGTTTTGATGAAAATTTCAAGTTTAAAAAATGCAGTAACAATTTACAAGATCAATTCAAGTTACTAAAAGTAAGATTACTTAGTTAAACTAAAGTTTGCTTTAGATTAAATATGAAACAAAGTTTCACCGCACTTAATTTACACTGTTGAGACACTTAGATAAAACAAACTGTCTTACCATACAAAACCATTGTAAGAAAAAGAAGAAGTACTGCTGTAACCATAAACATTAAACATACACAATAGTACAAAGTACAATAATGATAGTAGAAAATACTGTTTACTTAAAAGCAAACATCCAAAGAATTTAAGTTTTAAATTACAACATTGTACAATAATGTGTTACTACAAAATATCAAGATGCAATGAATCAATAACAAAATAAGTAAGCTAAATTCAAGTCCCGCTTGCCAAATGTAATAATAAAAATTTTTACGGATAATACGGTCTCTAATTGGGAAGCCAAACGTAATATTAAAAATTAAAAAGAATAGGTGTGTGTGATCTCCTAAAAAAAATATGATAATGTAAGAAATTAAATTTCGGGCGCCGTGGAGCGACACACTATTAATAGATAGCCAGATAAAGTTGGAGAGATTTGGACCATTAATCTTAGGATGGGGGCCTGTGGATGTCAATGGTGATTAAAAGTCTCACTACCTTGAACGTTCCCAGTTTATTGTATACCTTTAGCCTAATGAATACAATTATATTAATATAAATTTTAGTTGCCATATCATCATTGCATCTTTGTTACTTTAAATTCGCAGCTGAAGGCTGTTATGTTATAGAGGAAAAAAAATAAAAAAAATATGTAACTGGAAGCTTGAAGATGACCCCGAGAGCCGGAAGGTGGTACCTCTCAGGTAATCAGCCCCCGTGGAAGGCCAGTAGAAATTTATTGAAGTAAAGGTAGAATAAGCACCCGCAATTGTAGGCTGTGGACAAAAAGGAACTCTGAGATGTGATTTCACTCCGACCTCGGACACGCGGGGACGCATCGACCAACGAAAAACTTACCGCTTATTCCAGGTATATAACTCGCGTCTCCCTCGGTGTACCGTGAAGATATTTGGTATCAAAAGACGTAGGGAGGCGACGAGGAAACCTGCGAAAAACCGTAAGATGGTCACAAACGAACCGCCATCGTCGAAGGAAATTTTCTCTCGAAAAGAGTCCAACTTACCAAAAATCCGATAGAAATATCCACCGGGACCATTCCACGGGTCCTTTGGTTTAGGATTAGGGCATTAAAGCGCCACTATAAACCAGATTAGTTACGATTCCATTCAGGGAAAATCAGGAGACCTGTCACCTTCACCAACAAAGATCGCAAAAGTGACTAGTCGAATGTTGACGTCCAAAATGTCATACGAAATGTATCACAGATAAAAAATACAATTAAGAAATCGTTCCGAAATCGACTACAATCATCATTACATGTAACGGTGTAAAAAAACTCGTTACACTATTTAGGTTTAGAATCCTATTAATAATTGAATGCGGTTATTTAATTTAAAATACCGGCTTTAAGCTGTTTATAGTTAAACAGTAGGAAGACAAACACAATAGTGAATGGTAGTAAGCTATAGAGAATTTACTTTGACAACCAGAATAGCTTTGGGGTCAACAGCAGCTCTTTATAGCTAGGCTTTAACAGAGAAAAATATAAACATTAGGTTGCGGACATCCCATGTTTCAGGGGCCGTCTTGAAGATGCTCATAGGCACATGAAAGACAACACATAAGGTAATGGTAGTGTACCACAAGAGACTACTCTGCTAATAAATAATAATCGCTCTTGAGAGCCTACAGTATCACTTGTGGCAACGCCAAGAGAAAAACCGAATGGATCTTCTGGGTAGGCAGAATGAAACAGTATGTGATGTGTAGTGTGTGTGTGTGTGTGTGTGTGTGGTCAGCAGATAGTAGGTAACTAAAGTGGCTTACAACCATGCAACCCATGGCTGTACGCTGGTAGGTATGTCAAGTTACTAAAATCAAAATTAGGTATGAAGTTTATTTCGTTAAGTTTTGATTTTCTTTAGTCAGAATTGGTTATAAGTAAGTAACTTTAGTCAATGTTTATAAAATCCACACACAGTAGGTAGGCAAATGGTATGCCATTAGAATAACTATAACGACGTTATAGCTATCTTAGGTAGTCGGCGAAAGCGGTAGAAGCTTGCACGCCGGAGACTAGTCAGACCTAGCCTCTGGTACAAGTTGACCTCCTACAACTAGATGGAGTACAGTCGTAGGTGTGTAGTTCCCTTGGCATCGTCTGACCCAGTAATGAGCCAGACACTATTTAGTATTAGCTAGGCCTACGGGATTTACGGTGGACTATTCCGCCTTAAATCCTTGGCATGCCAAGTACCAAGAGGTTTTCCCTGCATGTCAACCAATTCATAAACAATAGGAGAATTTTTGGCAGATATTTTACACTTGTTAGAAAGATAACCTAAGTTTTCAGCATATTGATCTCTAGGTTGAAATACTATTTCCTTGATGTCAGCATTTTTGTAGAAGGAACCGTCAGCAACTAGTTCTCTACCAAACACCAGGAATGCAGGAGTGAAACCCGTAACTTCACTAGTCGAACTATTTAAAGCAAATTGTACTGCAGGTATATGTAAATCCCAAGAACGTTGGTCATTGTTAATGTAGGTAGAAACAGCTGTTATGATAGTTTTATTATACCTTTCCCATCGATCACTAATAAAAAACTAGATACACAATCCCATGCAAAAGTTCTCTTAAAACTGTCCCCAATTATGTTTACGAAATTCTAGTTGAAATAAATATACGTAATGGAAATTCAACCTTAAACGCTACGCTCAAAGTTGTATTCACAAAGCCATGTACAAAAAGCAATAATTTTTTACGAGCGATACTCGCTGGTCAACATACATCAAAACAAATTCAACCTTACAAGCATGTTTCAAAGTAGAAAAACAATGTGCCAAATGAAAGCAATAAAACTTTACGACCGAGGGTCGCCGCTAGGACAAGGAGTGAGTGGAGTTGAACTGTTTTTTTTTTTTTTTTGTTTGTAATGGTAAATGGTTTTTTTTTGTCAATGCATCAAAAAGTTGGTGTAGGTAATAAAGCATATCTTAGTCTATGTTGCATAAGTGTAATGATTATAATTTACCTGAAAAGTAAATATGGTTTTGTACATATACGTATGGCGCTTAGTACATAATTTATAAAAAGAAAATGTAAAGGGGTGGGATCCTGGTGTCCTGAAACACAGGCCACGAGCCTAGCTTAGGCACCAGTCTCCCACAATATATATATACTTACCAGAATTATGTATCTTTCTCGAATCTGACAAATGTAAAATAATTTATGTATATTGAGGTGAGAAAAAATAAAGTTGATTGATTGATTGATTGATGGTTTTGGATAGGGCACCACATTAAATTAATAATTAAACTAAAAATTATATTACTTATTTTTTCTTTAATTTGTGATAAAATAATAAAGGTATTGCTTGACAAAAAACTTATATCAAAATTCAATAGTTACTTAATATAAAAAGTAGGTACAGAAAGTTCTTATAAAATCAAAACGAAATTGTTGACGTAATATTCAGATTAAAAAAAAATACAGCTACAACTGATTTACATAGGTAATTAACCTATGTTATTATTTTTCATGAAATGAAATGAGTTTATTATATAATCGTCTTTTCGATAGATTTTTATGTTTTCCGTGTATTGTATAGCCTTGTAATTTTTTTCGTAGTCACACTCACCATCACTCGTCATCACTTTCTAAAAAAATACTCGAACATACAACGTTTCCTTGGGTCGGCTTTAAGACTGATATCCATTCTCCACACCTCACTCGTTCTCGTGGAAAGCAAAAAAGACAAAAATAAAAATCTATGAAATAATACTATAATATTTATAGAAGCAGTAAAGAAGTCTCATAATACAAAAAACAAAACAATCATTCTTTAATAATAAAATAAAAAAATAAACAATAGCGTCTCCAACAATGAAACAGAGTCAACGCACGTAACCCGAACAATTTAAGTGGACATGCGTACGAGTAAATACGTTAACTAAGAGTCTTTACAATTAAGATGCTTTATAACTCGTGCTGTTTATTAGGATTTAATTTAAAAAAATGTTTTACGATGATTTCTTGACAAAATATCAATATTTACAATAAAGAGATAACAATAATATAATGATAATATTAATACTTACCGAAAATATAAAACTCCATCCTTTTTTAGCGTTCTAGATGTGTTATTTTTACAGTTTTTATACGAGCATTGAGGCGTGTTTACCGTTCGAGCGTTCGAACACCACTAGATTAAAAGCGCACCCGAATGTTCAAATGGGTGCGCGTTTGGTGAGGACACTTTTTGTCGCTGATTGTGTATCTAGTTCTTTATTAGTGATCGATGACCTTTCCACAGTATTTATCTGTGGTGCATACCTAGGAGTGTAGTGTATGCTAGGAATATTATATTTAGTGAATAAGTTTTTAGTTTCATTAGATGTGAACTGAGTGCCATTGTCAAGTATTACACATTGTGGTATTCCATGTACCAGGAATAAATTATCCTATAGTAGTTTGCTGATGGTTTTAGCGGTAGCGTTTCTCATAGGAAAAAGAAGACAATATTTGGAGAAACAACATGTGACTACGAAAAGATAAGCATTCTGGCGTCTGGAAACAGGCAAAGGACCAACAATGTCTATGCTGACCATCTGGAAGGGCCGAGAGCATTCCTTTGGCTTGCCCATAATTCCCAGTGGAGCATGGTTTACTTGTTTATGAGCTAGACAGATTTCACATGAAGTTACAGCTTTCACTACGTCCTTGTGCATACCTGGCCAGTAATAACGAAGAGTTAGTCTTTTATATGTTTTATATATGCCTAAGTGACCTGCTGTGGGTTCTGCATGGTTGTCAGCAATCACTTTTGACCTAGATTCAGACGGTATCACCTCCTTCCAGTCAAATTCATTAAAAATAGCGAATTTACTTTTCATGTGACGGAATATTTTATTTTCTTTAATTAAATAGTTGGGATAAGATGTTGGGTTCTGTAGACAGCCATTATATATGTTTAGGTACCAAGTGTCGTTAGTTACCGGAGGAATGGTTTGAGAAGACAATACAGCCACTGGTAGAGCGCGGGATAAAGCGTCAGGAAAAGTATTGTCAGAACCGCGACGGTGTTTTATATCGAAGTTAAATGCAGAAAGTCTAATTCCCCAGCGGGCCAATCTACCTGTAGGATTTTGTAGTTTTAGGAACCACTTTAGTGCAGAGTGATCAGTGTAGACTGTAAATTTTAGACCATTTTCAAGATAACAACGCCAGTGTTCTAGTGCCAGCAATACTGCTAAAGCTTCCCTTTCAGTGATGCTGTAATTTTGTTCTGGTTTAGACAAAGACTTACTCATATACGCAACAGGATGCTCAACTCCATCTTTTGTTTGTGTGAGCAGTGCACCAATTCCATAATTACTAGCGTCAGTGTGCACTTCAAAGGGTAAACTATAATCTGGACATGACAAAACCGGTGCTGAAATTAATATCATCCTGAGCTTGTCAAATGATTCTTGACACTCGTTGGTCCAAGCAAAAGGTGGAGCCTTTTTGCTGGAACTGGTAAGTTTGTTTAGAGGAGCTGCTAGTGTACAAAAGTTAGGAACAATCCGTCTGTACCAGGATGCTGTACCCAAGAATCGTTTTACTTCCTTAGGGTTTGTTTGAATTGGGAAGTTTACTATTGCCTCTACCTTCTCTGGGTCTGGGTGTAAGCCCTTTGAATTGACAATATAACCTAGGTATTTCAGCTCATCACGGAAGAATTGACATTTATTTAGATTAATAGTTAAGTTAGCATTTTTAAGTTTAGTAAGTACTTTTAATAGTAGAGATATATGATGATCAAAATCAGAAGAAACCAGAACTACGTCATCTAAGAAGGCAAAAACTCTGTTTTCAAATTCCGGGCCATAGAATAGTTTATCTACCAGCCTCTGCTGAGTAGCTGGGGCGTTGGTTAGCCCAAATGGTGTAGTATTGAACCTGTAGGTACCACGGCCTGGAATGTAAAAAGCAGTCTTGTTTTTGTCATCTTCATTTAAAGGCAATTGCCAAAAACTTTTATAAAGATCTAGACTTGTTAGGTATTTAGCATCTTTTAGGTTATCTAGTATTTCAGATATGTATGGTAGATTATACGCATCCTTTTTAGTTATAGAATTTAGTTTTCGGCTGTCTAGACAGAACCGCAATTTGCCATCTTTTTTTGGTGTAAGAAGTACTGGTGATGACCAAGGACTTTCACAGGGTTCAACAACATCTAGCTTTAGCATTTCGTCCAACTCTTCACACAGAATGCGCTGTTTTTCAGGCGACATCCTGTAGTAACGCTGCCTAATAGGAGGTGAGTCACCTATGTCGATGCAGTGTGTGATGTGGTTGGTACGACCTAAACCCTTTTTGTCTGAAGATATAGTTTCAAATTGTTTGATAATATTGTCCGCTGTCAATTGTTGTGCCTCTGAAAGTTGAGCAAAAGAATGGAGGTGTAAATCTGTAGTTGATTCTTTAATTTGTTTATTATGACTCATAAGGAAAATAGATGTAGTATTTTTAGGAAACAGTTCAAAGAGATACCAGAAATCGATTCCCAACAGTATAGGTATATCAACTGATGGAATAACATATGCTTTAAGTGTGTGAAATTTATTTTCAAATGTTATAGGCATGTTTAGGGTACCTATAGGTGATAACATTTGTCCCCCAGCGGCGACAAATTTTAAGGAGTTATCACAGGATTGTAGGGTCGGGCCTCACGTTGGGCGCCACTGTGGCAAGCGGATTTCTAGGGTAGATATATTAGGAATGAAACCAAGAGGTCGCTTAACACATTTATTTAACAAGAGATTTCAGGGTAGTGAGTTCTAAGGTCTCTGAGTACTGGTTCTGGTCACTGAAGTTAGAAGAGAAGAGAATGTTACTGCCCTGGGCTTGGCTACGCCGCAGCACGAGGTCCGGCGTGAGGTCTCAGGGCAGGCAGCAGAATTGGGCGGCGACTTCAGAGGTCGCTCGACGTAGGCAGCACCACGCTTGGGTGTACGACCGCGTGTAGGCACGGTCGTGCTAAGGCAGGGCCTCAACACGTGGACACTGTGGAGCATACGGTGGAGGTATGCCCAGCTTGGGCGGAGCACCGCAGTGTCCTCGCGGAGGCGATTGGCGGCGGCGATCTCTCGCGTCCGGCCCTGGTCCAGGCCATGGTACGGAGCGAGAGGGAATGGCAAGCCGTCACCTCCTTCTGCGAAGCAGTAATGCTAGCAAAGGAGGAGGCGGAGCGGGTGAGGGAGAGAGCCTTGCGCCCTCACGCCCCCACTAACCGTCGCAGGAGACGCCCTGGGCGTCGGGAGTCGCCTGCAGATTCCCGGCCACCGTAGGCGCGGGCTTGCGGACGGCGAGCAATGGGTAGCTCGCCGTCCGGTAAGGACCAGGCCCGGGTCGACGGCGCGTTGTGTTCCACGCGCGCCTCAAAGAGATGTCAGCACATAGTGACGGGGATAGGGCCGATGCCTCAGGGTCGCGGGTTATTCTACAGAGAAAACCGTGGCCCTGGCACAGGCAACTGAAGGAACACGGTGGGTTTTAGTCAGTAAAAGTCTGACACGCCCTCCCGCTCCACCCAGAGCGGGAGAAGTCATTTGATGATTTCCCACCCAAAAAAAAAAAAAAAAAAAAAAAAAAAAAAAAAAAAAAAAAAAAAAAAAAAAGGGCCTCAACACGTGGCGGGCGTGGGGTCTCGGCACCCACGACCCACGTGGATGGCAGGTTAGGCGGCGGTAGCGGCCGCGTGTTTAGTACGCGTGACTGCAGTCTCTCCAGCGGTAGGGCGGAGGCTCCGAGGACGTCAGTCAGCGGTAGGCAGGATAAAAATTGTGAAGCCCAATACTGGAACCCTGGAATCAGGCGGGTGCTTCCGTAAGCGATGTGCCAGGACTGCAAACCTCCGCCGATGTGTGCGTCTCCCAGCCGTAAGCCTAAAGCAAGGTGGATGGAGGAAGACTCACCCATCGTGGCGGCTTACAATTTTAGGTTATGTCGTGCGATTTAAGCGAACAGCAAGGCGCAGCGCGGCGAGACAAGCAAAGCGGAGAATGCGAGAAGCATGCGCACGCATTCACAGAGGTGCAGTAAAGGTGACACGTGATGTGGCAGAAGCCACTATAGGTAAATAGCTTTCTCGACAGTCATAGGGAGGCTGCCGAGAACAATTACATTAGCTGCCAGACCGCGCAGACAGAAATACATAGAGAATGCGATCTGGCAGGACACAATTAAGAATAGAAGCAATCACGCTGAGCACTTACCCGTTTATCTCGGGGTTATTTAGACTTACAACTTGATCTGCTTGATGCGAAGGAAAGGGAACGTTAGGCGTCAAGCAGGGATATTTATAGCCTTAACCATACCACGACACCGAGTGACGTGGTGGGAACTTGTAAGATTTAGGGATGTCATTCTTATTCATGTACTATAGGTACACCTCTGCCCAACCCTTCGGGGAAACAAGGCGTGATGTTTATGTTATTCTTTTAAACCGTAACTAGTGATGTGCGTTTTAGTTGATCTGTAGGAAATCGACTACAACGCCACACAATACTCTACTGGCTCAACTTGAAACATTCTCAGTCTCAACAGCCGGCCGCTGTGTGCAATTACAGAGGACCCAGATAATTTAAATTATCTGACTCCTTCACACTCTTTGAGCAGCGGCCCCATAATGACTATCTTAGACACCGAACAAGATGAAAGGACAAGGTGGAAGCGAAAACAGATTTTTTTCGAAAAAATTCGGAAGAGTTGGCAATCAGACTACTCTCAACAAGGAGTAAATGAAAGAGACCTCACAAAAACGTTCGAGTAGATGACGTCGTGAACACTCATGAGCCTAACCTCCCCGCGGGAAGATGGGTTCTAGGCAGAGTCACTGAGCTACATCTTGGTACCGATGGATTGGCCAGGTACCTCAATTGTCCTGTGATAAATCAGTCAGTGCTGCTATCTGACTCACAATCAGTACCCGTGCAGACAGAGAAAAGTAGGGACAGCTAAAATATTAAGACCATAGACAAACAATCAAAACGACTACCAGTGGCGTCTTATCTGATATCAACTCTCTTTACACTATTTCTCTTCATGACATGCGTCTTTGGCTACGAACAGTTAGCATCTCCATATCGTGACGGTTCGGAAACCTTCGATAAATACCTCAAACAAATAAACACTAGGTGAAAGAACCACAAACAAAGCACTATGGGACATCATCCTGTTGCAGCTACGTCACTCTCATGACAACTACAATTGAATGTTACTGATTCAGCATTTCGAAGAACGCACACGACGGCGGCATAGCCTCACCGACGGTGTGAGCTATGTTGCCAACAGTTTATTTGGCGTTTTAGATCAACGTTTCGCCGCTCAAAACAAGCACTTGGCACTCTTATGGAAAAATCAGACCTCCGAGTAGAAGCAGAATGGGCAATACAAGGCCATCAATCAACATTTAAACAATCTAAAGAAGGCCACCAATATGTTGAACAAAAATTTGGAAGAACAAGAAGTGATGAGCGAGCTAGCACTGTCCACCATAATAGCCACTAAAACCATGGACATGGTTCGACCCACTTTAGAAACACATTAAATCTTGATTTCATTATTTGTCGCGTTACCCTAATTAATAACAAAATATTCCAATTCTCTACACTTGTAAAACATTGAACCCCTTAGAAACCCATTCCATTTCCATTTGATGGCACACAAATGGGCACAAATGGTGACATCTTGGAATCGTAGAAGCCCTTCAGGCAATTGGGAAACAATTAAGATATAGAAAAATGTATTTTAAGTTGATTTTACAACAGAAAAAAGCATGTGAAAGGACTGGAGCCCAGTGGAGGCTGGCGGGAGTGGTGAATGCAGGACAGTTGGTTTTAGGCCGCGATAGGGGACAGTTGATAGACAGAGGGCAGGCTAGTTAAGTTAGGAGGTTGGTGAGTGTTGGGAGCTGTGGGAGCTGAGAGGTGAAATTGCTAGTACGTGCTGCATTTCGTAAGTGAGTAGTAATCTAATTCCCTCCAAAGAGATAATTGGTAAGTGTCAAACTTAATCTTTACTATTAATGTGACTTTTGCATAACATTATTCTTATGGGTTGATTTGTATTATGATATAAAGTTTACAGTTAGATGATATCGCCGCAGAGCTGTTAATGATAATTTAATCCAGCATAGCGAAATTACGCTATTAATTAACGCTATTTTCTCTTGTATGACGTGTCCATCTCCTAATCCGTACCCTGACAGATGTTTGTCGTTTGCGTTTGATTATAGGGATGCGGAGAAGGCCTTCCTCATTATTTGACACTGAACTCTGACGCTCGACTTGTGACGACTTTGACCCGTAACTTGCGCACCACATATGGTAGGCAGAACCCTAAATACTCACAGTTCATCTAAATCAAAATATGCTATAAAGCCGATCTAAATCGGCATTATAAAACAATCAAACGTACGAAAATGACTGCTTCCAAAAAGGTTTGGCCATAGAATACTTTGCGAGAAGCTCGTTGTAGGCGCAACTCCGGGAGAAGGGGTAGGCTTCACCAAGCTCCCCAAACTAAATTGGTAGTCGTTCTAAGAACGCCGTGTCTCGATAAAACCTACACCCGGCATATGGTTTGCCAATTTTTTAATCGACACTATTTATCGAAACATGACAATTTGGACACTTTGCCGCTGACAGCTGCACTGTATCCTCGAAATGGGGAAAATTAACGGGATGTGAGGTGACGAAATAACACCTCGGCAGGCACCGAGTACGATAGCATTGAGTTTTGCTACACTAGACTGAGTCTACGGTACGCTTGTGTGATATTTTCCGTATTCTTAGTAAGGGGCTAGGCTGCCGTAAAGGGGTTATTAATATAAGTACGTGTTTAGAATGTTATACTCAATACTTTTACTTGTGCCTCTAGGATTGAGTAAGACATTTATATGAAAGAAAGAAAGAAAATAAATTTATTTGACCCAGGTTAAGGACACAATATTCATACAAAACAAAACAAAACAGAAGAAAATTGTATTGTGTGCCTCACGGCTGCGCCAAATAGGCAATAGGAAATATATATAGTGGTTTTTTTTTTGTGTATGGCATCTCGTAGTTGACTTATCTCGTAGTTGGACTATCCTGTGGCTGCCTTAAGCGGACTCAAAGCCTCCAGCCAGGGGCGTAAAACTACTTACATTACTAAGCGAACGCTGGCTAAGGGCATCCCCTGTGGGGTACGGACCTCGGCTTAGGGCGTCGCTGTCGGGAGGACAGCAAGATGGGACAGGCTGGATCTGGATTATAATATTATTATCTGGGGAATTTAAAGCTACAGGCTCAGCTACGGCGCGGGCTGGCACTTCGTCATGCAAGGGTCGGGGGGGACAGTTACGTCGGGATCTTCGCGAGGAACCTCGGCGGAATGTCGGTCTGTGTTTGTGCACTGTACTGGTGGCCCTACTGCTCTCCTGAATGAGAGTTATGTTGTCATCGGGATCGGTGAGGACATGCTTGGGACGGCGGACATGACTAATGGAGGAGGGAATATAGCTAGCGGCCTTGACAACCAGAGGGTTGCGGTGATTCGCGGCGGTCCCGAAGTAACGCTTTGAAATGCGTTTCATGAACTGGCAGATAGTGGGAATCTTGAGGTCAACGTGAAGGATCTCGTTGCGAACGTACCAGGGGGAGCCTGTGATCCTACGGAGGAACTTGTTCTGGAGGGTCTGCATTCTATTGAAGCGATGGGGCTTGGCGTGTGCAAAGACTGCACTGGCATATGTCATGATCGGGCGGATGCACGCTGTGTAGATACGCATTTTGCACTTTAGTGACAATTTGCTACGTGCATTTAGGACAAAGTGAAGTCTACCTAGAGCGAAGGCGGCGCGCGAACGAGCCGCCTTAATGTAAAAAAGATAAAAAGAGAGATGTTCATCGAGCACTACACCCAGATATTTGGCTCGCTTCTCCCAAGGGATCGGCTTGCCGAACATGGTGATCGGTCGAGGGGGGCAGGGGTTGCGACGCGGCTTTGAGAAAAGAACCGCTTGACTTTTGTCGAGATTGACTTCGATTCGCCATTTTCTAAACCAAGCGCCAAGCTTGTTCAGTTGAGTTTGGAGAATGCGAGCTATCGAATTTTCATCACGGCCGGTGTAGTAGATGTCCGTGTCGTCTGCGAACAGGGCCAACTGCGCCTTACTGAACTTGGGCATATCGCTGGTGAATAGCGTGAAAGCTAGAGGAGAGATCACAGAGCCCTGAGGGACTCCTGCGCGAATAGGGTGGGGGGGAGGATAGCACTCCTTCGATGCGATAACGGAAGGTGCGGTTCGACAAAATGTCCCGTAAGATGAGCACGAGACAATCTGGCACACCGAGTTGGTACAGCTTATATAATAAGCCGTTGTGCCAGACTTTGTCGAACGCTTTCGCTATGTCGAAGAAGACAGCACCGGTCATTGGCCGATGGCGGTTTCGTGCGCGTTGATATAGGTCCTCTTTATACGTTCGGATATGCCAATCGCGCGCATCAAACAGCTAATTGATGTTGTTTAGTAACCTAGGACGTCCCTAATACTATTAAGTCTATGGTTTGACTTGATATTTTATTGTTGTGATTTGTTATATTAATTATCGTAACGATACAACGTTACAATACCCCCCGCTTAGGTTAGGGTTTTTGCCTCAGTAAAAATCCTTTCACTTTAACATCTTCCTAAATCTGAATTACGACCCCTTGTCGACTAATCTAGGGTTAAGCTTGATGTTATTTACAAATAATATATATTAATAGTTTTTGTATGTTATTACTCACACACGCACCCACCCATACACACACATATTCACACAAAATATACATCCACACACTCATAAATACACATTAATTATATAAACATTAATTTATACAAAACACACTCTAGCTTCACATTGCCATGAACACGATTTTTCGATTTTAATTTTAGTATTATTTTAATTTTAGTATTAGTTTTATAGAAAAATGTGTAACTTATACCTAATTAGCACAACGAAACGAATGTTAATCACTCTAGGAAGAGCGAGGTTTATCCCATCACAAGTATCTTCGGATTACTTTCTGGGAAGCCCCGGCAACTTAATTGTATAGATTTAAGATAATAAACACATTTTTTTTATTTTTTTATTTTTTTTATTAATAATACCTAAAATGAGAAATTTTTGATTGTTTTAATAAAATTACTTGAAGTGGTTCGATAATCATTCGATACTTGACTCGTTCATCTTGTTTACTTAAATAATAAAAGTTTATAGGTAGACCACAGAAAACTGATTTAATTATTTCGACGAGTATTCACCTAATTGAACGTTGTTGGTTACTGACGATTTTTAAGTCTGTTAATTAGCAGTATTGTGGTTATAATTTTCAAGACGCAATGTAATAATATAAATATTGAAGCGTTGGCAATAATATTTCGCTTTGTAAAAGTCGACGTACATGATGTGATAACAAAAATGGACTAAGTGTGAGTGTGAGTGTTAAGTCCCGTAAGATGAGCACGAGACGATCTGGCACACCGAGTTGGTACAGCTTATATAATAAGCCGTTGTGCCAGACTTTGTCGAACGCTTTCACTATGTCGAAGAAGACAGCACCGGTCATCAAACCTCGTTGGAAACCGAAGTTGATGTGTTCGACTATACGGTGGACCTGTTGTACGCACGAGTGTTGGGTTCTAAAACCAAACTGTTCGTTGGGGATGAGGCCCTTTGTCTCGGCGTAGTCTCTGAGACGCTTATTAATAAGCCTCTCATAGATTTTGCCGAGGACATTGAGCAGACTGATGGGGCGGTAACTAGTAGGCTCCGACTTTGGCTTGCCGAGCTTCGGGATACCGATGACGGTGGCTTGTTTGAATGCCTGTGGGAAGATGTTATTGCTCAGAGCACCATTGAAGATGGTGGTCAGTAGCATTATCAGGTGGGCAGGGAAACGTTGGAATACCCTATTGGTGATTCCATCTGAGCCTGGGGCTTTACGAGCCTTAAGACCTTTGATGAGGTCGTGCACTTCGTCTGGCGTGACGGGGGGCAGTGGATACTCTGGGTCTTCGACGGGAGGGAGGGAGGCTCTATGTTCGATTTCAGCGTCGACCTCAGAGAGGTGAGCTTGGTCTACTAGTTGAGAGCTAGGCTAGCATAGGGCTTCTAGACTGTCGGCTAGAAGCTCAGCCTTGTCGACATCATCGAAGGCGATGGTCTTGTCGGGACGGATCAGGGGGGGGCATGGAGACTATTTCTCCGGATCTAAGTTTCCTCTGGAGTTGCCAGAAGGCTAGGTGGGTGGGCTCTATTTCGCTCAGCATCTTGTCCCAGCCGGCGGTACGCAGCTCTTCTATGCGTGTTCTTACAGTACGCTGTAAGTAACGCATATGGGCTTTGTTCGCGTCGCAGGGGAAGTTGCTGTAGGCACGGACAGCCGCGTTCTTCTCATTCAACAGTTCGCGTACATCGTCCGGCAACTTCCTGGAATTTCCCTTTAACAATCGTTCAGGGCTGATTGTACGTGAGCTGTAAATGAGTCGATCGCGGCCGTCGTGTCAGCGATAGAGTCAAAATGATCGGGGATTGGGTCCAAGTGGGGGGGCGTGGTGGATTTTAAGCGATCGCTTACTATCCTCCAGTCCGTTACCACTTTGGTGGGAGGGGGTTGGGTGGAGTCGGGCAGAATAGTGGGATAGAAAGATCTCTCCCTTATATAGTGCTTAGGAAACGTGTTCTACTAAAATCGTATATTGTCCTCATAGGTTCTATGCGTATATTGTCCTATAGGTTTAGTAGAACACGTACAATGAGACAAACGTTGTAAAACGGTTTCCGGTCTCACTGAATTGGGTACATCATAGGTAGGTAATACGGTAATAGGTTATACAGGCTGGTGTCCGCAACTCCACGACAATGCGCGTATTTTGCGTACGGTGGGAAAATCGATCATTCGATCCACCCCAGCTCCTCGAGGAAGGTCAGCAATGCCATGGTGTTACTGACAGCCTCGCGTAGGGTACCAAGGCGAAGGTGACACTCGTATATTAGCTAAATTCAACTGTGTGGCTGTTCAGCGCTTGCAGAACAGCCCTGCTGGCTGAGAGTTTACGGGTCGAGTGGTCCTTAACTTCCCTGGCCATGATGGCCGAAGCAGCCAGATAAATACCCATGCATTCGGCCTGGAACACTGTGTTATGAACCCCCAATGGTGTGTCTAAGCGTATATTGAGGTCCTCTGAGAAGACTCCAGCACCTGTGCCATTACCTGTTTTGGATCCGTCTGTGAAGATACGCAGCTCTGCAGGGCACAAACCCTCGTACCTACGATCCTCATGAAGCTGGACCTTGTATTTTTTATCGAAGTTAAGTTGTTTGGGTACCTGATCATTAATAGCTTTAGTAATAGGGAACTCCTTGTTGAGTCCCTCAAGTAGCGTGGTGTGTGGTATGTCTCTCTTACCCCAGAGATCTATTGCCTTAACACTTACCGCCGCTAGTGTCACTTCCTGCTGTATGAACAGGTGGAGCGGTGGCAGTTCCAGCATGGCTTCAACTACTGCAGTCGGAGTGGTCCTCATGCAGCCCGTAGCTACCAAGCAGGCTAGTCGTTGCATGCGTTTTAGTTTGTTTGAGGCTGTAGCCAGCTTGGTTCGGGGCCAACAGACCGCGGCCCCATAGGTGATCAAAGGGCGGATCACTGCGGTGTACAGCCATAGTATAATTTTAGGGGATAGGCCCTACTTCTTACCTATAATTTTCCTACACTGCCAGAAGGTAATGCAGGCCCTGTTTAGTTTGTTGTCCAAAAGACTACTCCAGTTTAACTTAGTGTCTAGAATGACCCCCAGGTACTTGACCTAGTTGGCCAACTGAAGTTCTGTATTGAACAGTTTTGGTATGCGGAAAGGGCCCAATGCTCGTTTTTGGGTATTATGACTAGTTCAGTTTTAGTGGAGTTCACTGATAGGTCAAATTCCCTGCATCAATTTTCTACGATACGTAGTGCTTGCTGAGTGAGGTTGCAGATCGTAACCGTCACGTTCCCCGAAACAAGGATTGCGAGGTCGTCAGCATACCCTATTGTGTAATAGCGGCTGGCGTTGAGTTTGGTGATGAGGTCATTAATCAGCAGATTCCATAGAAGGGGGGACAGCACCCCTCCCTGGGGCACCCTCTGGCTATCATGGCCAGTTGCGACTCACCCTCAAGGCGTACCACTCGTTTGCTTAGCGTGTTTGTAATCCAGTCCGTTAGTACCTGTTCTACTCCATGTCTGGAGAGAGCGCTGCTGATGCTGGAGAAGTAAGTTTTATCAAAAGCTCCTTCGATGTCTATGAAAGTGCCCAGGCAGGCCTTTTTGATGAATCGTTTCCTCTATCTGGCTGACTACCAGGTGAAGAGCAGATTCGGTCGACTTACCCGAGTTGTATGCATGTTGATTACCGTGAAGCGGTAATGTTTTCAGAGCACCGTCCCTCAGCTCCCTATCACACAGCCTTTCCAGCGTCTTTAGTAGAAAGGAGGTCAGGCTGATTGGCCGGTAGGATTTGGCTTTTGTGTAGTCACCCTTAACTGGCTTAGGGATGAATATTACTTTCACTTCCCTCCATCCTTTAGGAACGTATCTAAAAAAATGGGTACATCATACACAGATACATCGACGTAGGTATTATTGATTGATTAAAGCGCAAGCATAGCGATTCCTTCTTCACATTATAAAAATTCTATTACAGGTTCGCTTACCTGCGAGAAGGGAGATGGACCAAGGTAGGAAACTGTCGATGTAAGGTTAGGCTAAGGAAGTTAGGCGAGTTATTGAGTGCCAGAAGCCTTGTCCAAGTGGGCTGTTGTAGGAGAGCGAGTTAAAATTAAATAAGTTAAATATATTTGGTTTGAAGCCCGGATTAGACTTATCTAGTATTTAACGTAGTATGTGTGTGTGTTTGTTGGTGAGACTGGGTGAGTCTTTAGTTATTATAATTATCCTAGGCTGATGGAGTTGATGGTCATTATAACCAATCAGAAAGACACATGTTGCTGGGGAGTTTGTTGCGCCACTTCTTCTTCCCAGCATAAACACTAGGAAGTGGTGAAGTGTGGGCTCTTCGAGGCTGTCTGTAGACTTACAAGAGAGTTGATTCGCAACTCTATTAATGATGCTTGAGTTTAATTCTCTACTCTCATAGCTAGTAGTTCTTGAATGTTGTATTCGTTGCCTCTGGCCAATACTAGGACTTTAAACTCATCAAACTCATCTTCTCAACATTTCACTCATCTTTCAAAAACCTCATCTAATATATTTCATAACTTTGAATTCCTAAGTGTCATTTAACATTGTTACAATAATTTCCTTGCCTTATTATTAATGTTAACTATATGTCATAAAAAGGGAAAAAAATAGAATTAGATGGTATAATTAGTTTTCTATTTGAAGTACACCAAAAAAAAGTTAAAGATCTGTAAAGTTGACCACTTAATACTTTTGATTTTAGCAATGAATAATACAGGTTCGGATTCCGCTTTAAAAGTCAAATACGACCACGTATTTGGTTGAAAATCAGAGTCCGGAATCACAGCAATAAACACCACAAAACTCAAAAAAACACGGAAACACTTCGTCACTTGTGATATCACGCGGGAGAAGTAAATAAAACTTTTTGAAAGTGACAGATACAATTTTAAGACGGTATCGAAAATCGAATTGAATTATTTTTATTTATTAAATTATTGTAAAATATGTATTTAAAAATGTAACTAAATGCTATTTATTGATGTTATAATATGTTAAGTGACATTTGTAAGTAATTAATTCACTTACATAGTTACATATTTATATTTTTTCAATCGATTTGCAAGAGCAGTTTTGTATCGATATAAATATTTTGATGAAATTATAGGTATTGTAGATTATGAAAAGTGTTGATATATTTGTGGCGGCATCTACACCGCCACATGCGAACAAACGCATCAATCCTGCATCGCGCAAGCAGAGTTTACCGTGCAGATAGCATATATACAACTTCCCGACAACAATCATCGGGCAGTTGCCCACCAGATACGTCATCCATCTGGTCGGAGGATCCTCCCTTTTCCAAGAGTATGAGTGAACCGGTACGTCCGGGGTGGAGTGCGGCCTATTCCCGTTACGGGGAAACCGACCTTAACACTAACATAAACATAATTAGGAAAAACGAAAATTTTATCAGTCTAGGGTAATTTAGGTACAGTCACATCAGGACAATTATCGCGAGAGTTATATTTACCGATTGAAAAACATACAGACATTACTATAAAAAAATTACCACCTCCCGAAGGTCAAAACAAAGGTCACACAGCAGTACTTCATATTTTCAAATTAGAATACCGCTGGTCTACAGAGAGAGTTATGACCTTTATCAACTCATATCCATACCACAACAACATGGAAACACTACAGTCCTCGTCGTGCCGATATCAGATTACATCGCGAGTAAATTACGTAAAGATACCTATCTGGCAATGATGGCGAGAGACATACAGCAATGTGTCCAGTACGACGAATCTACTCGCCTCTGCCATCCCCGA
Organism: Dasypolia templi; assembly: GCA_963555695.1. Taxonomy (NCBI): domain Eukaryota; kingdom Metazoa; phylum Arthropoda; class Insecta; order Lepidoptera; family Noctuidae; genus Dasypolia; species Dasypolia templi. The sequence goes on along the minus strand of OY743140.1, from coordinate 31,348,763 downwards.
AAACCCATTTTTAAGTTGAAGTCAGAGATTCGAGTCGTATCCCGCCAAAAGGCATACTAAATATCAAAGGTTCTATAATACAATAATCAAAACTACAAAATTATAAAAATCAAATCATTTATTTTTGCAAACATGGGTAATTGGTACATAAACGTTTTCTTAAATTAAAGTAATCCATATTCTACTGTGTCATGGGCATGTAAATAATATTCAATTCCAAAATTAAACAGAGATTCTATTGATGTCGATTAAATATGAATGACAACAAATCATTAGAATTACAAAAGAATAAAAATACAGACTAATAACAATAGTATTTTTTTTTACAGTAATGTCAAAAAATAATGAAGTATGTCAAAGTGTCAATCAGAATAAAAGTGTCAGAATAGGAACATGTATATTAATTAGCGGTGGGTAATCTTTATTCCGGCAAGTGAATTGATTCACTTATTCCGACTCCGGGTCCGGTACCGGTTCACCTTATTTATTCCTTTGGCACCATTTGGCACCGGCACTCACTCGCTCATTTTGGTTCCCCGGTTTCGCAGAACATTTTATTCATTTGATTCACTGGATCATTTGGCACATTTTGAATAATCGAACAGTTGGTTATTTTATTGATATTAAGATTTAAATTTTGTACAGCTTATTATTTTTATTTTACTTCCTTCCCCGAAGTATTTTATTTAAATAAATAACAGTTTTTAGTTAAAAACTGTTATTAATTAATTTATTAAAATCTTCCTTACAACTATCATTACAAGTGCATACTTAATGCGATAGTATGGGCTGTTAAAGTTTGCGGAAGAATACAAACATTCTCTAAAAATAAATAAAATACATATATAATTTTGTTAATAAGCGTGGTCTGTTTTTGAGCGACTCTACAATGACACAACAATCACGTTTTATGCGTGCCTGTCAATCCATATTTAACTCTAAGTCAATTGAAATAAGAGCGCACCGTACTTTTATTGTGTCCCTACTAATGTCATAGTGCCAAGGTACTATAGCGATACGACGTGTTCCGAGTACTTCCGAGTGACTTGAGCGAGTGAAAAGTGAACGCGCGCTCCGGAATCATTTGGTACCGCGGTGCCGGTAAGGATAGTGAGGAATAAATAAGGTTTACGTATCCGCGTTCGGAACCGGCTCCTTTGGATCAGTACCTCCGGAGTTACCCACCTCTAATATTAATAGTTTATCAATCAGTGCAAAGATTTATCATTGAGGAATAGCTTTTCTCAATTAATAATTGGTTTAGTGCCCTTTTAAATTTTATTACAGTGTTTAATTTCGTTAGTATGTCACATAACATAAGAACGGGTTGGATTTAGTTTAACAGGTATTATAATTAAAATTTGTCATTTAAATATTCGTCAACAGAATAATACACCTTGTTACTTAATAATTTCAATAGATTTCTATTAAATTCTTTAATGTTAATACTTGAAATAACTTGTCCTGGTAACCTGGTAATAATATAGTTTTTGAGTCATTGCATAAAAGCTGTTGCTATAAAATTTTGTGTTTGTTGTGTGGTATTTTGTTACAACAAAATCACATCTTATAATCTATTTATCTATTTAACACCTGAGGAGCTGTTGTGCACAGTAATAAGTACCAAAGTTTTTATGAAAATTGTATGAAACTCATTTTACTTACATTTCTTTAATTTCGTTAGTATGTCACATAACATAAGAACGGGTTGGATTTAGTTTAACAGGTATTATAATTAAAATTTGTCATTTAAATATTCGTCAACAGAATAATACACCTTGTTACTTAATAATTTCAATAGATTTCTATTAAATTCTTTAATGTTAATACTTGAAATAACTTGTCCTGGTAACCTGGTAATAATATAGTTTTTGAGTCATTGCATAAAAGCTGTTGCTATAAAATTTTGTGTTTGTTGTGTGGTATTTTGTTACAACAAAATCACATCTTATAATCTATTTATCTATTTAACACCTGAGGAGCTGTTGTGCACAGTAATAAGTACCAAAGTTTTTATGAAAATTGTATGAAACTCATTTTACTTACATTTCTTTATCTGATAATTATTGTACTGCCGAAAAGCAAACCTTTAGATACATCTGTCTATTTTTCCACATCCTTTTATATCATTTCATGTGATCTCTTATTATTTTCTTGTATTAAATGTTGTGACATTTTGTATGTAACATTGTCATCTGTCAGTTTTTCTTTTTCTATGGTATAGAGCTAAGAGGTCGTCTATTTTATTATAAAGGTATCGTAAAATTAGTGTTAAGCCAGGTTCTCACTGTAAGCCATCTTTATTGTTCCTGGCCGATATCTAATTAAGTAGTATTTGATTTAAAAAGTCACTTCTAGAACGATCGGCCAGAGTCTATAAAAGGCAACCGTTAGTTTTTACCAGGTTCTTTCTTTTCTTTTCCTTTGCTCGATACTCACTAGTCAAAATGTATTTCTAAAGCTTCTGAAATATAAACAGTTTGAAACTAAGTGAATTTATTTATTATAAACATCTTGTGTGCGTGAAAGTATTTGACTCACTTAATCACCTCCGACCCTCCCACTTTCGTCTTCGAGAGGAGTTGGAGACATATTGGAGAGAATTGAAAACGTGGTGTAAGACGCCGCCAACTGAAGGTGTTCGAATTAGTCGATCACCTCCGACCCTCCGACTTGCTTCTACTACAGGAGTTCAAAACGAATTCGAGAGAATAACTTGGCGTGAGACGCCACCTCCAGTACAGTGAGACGTAAGGTTCTCACGTCTACACTATTAAAATTTATATTTTATTAATTTCTAAGATAGACCACCACGCGGTTTTCCTTCCGACGCGAGCTCCCTCACAACGGGCTGCGGGCTGGTGGAGTGGCTGCTGCGAGCTCTCACTCGACGGACTGCGAGACGGAGGAGCGGCCGACGAGATCTGCTTCAACCTCGAGGAGGATCGTCCTACGCGAGCTAACCTACTAATCATTTCTAATCCTTAATCTTTTTGTACGTAGTTTTGTATTACATATTTTAAAAAATATCTTTTAACTTGTAACCACGTTTAGCCAGTTGGCTAAACGTTTCGTTACAGTTGGTAAAACCTGAATTTTTTTTGAGCGCCTATTATTTTCTATAAATCTATATAAATTCATGTTGTGTCTTATAAAAATACATGTTTCATAAATATAAAGTGACGGTAAAGTTTGTATTTTTAGCTTATGAAAATGTCGCCCCATAGTACATGGGACTTAAACATAACTGGCGAGATGTGGGTGTTCTATAGGTACACCTCTGCCTGACCCTTCTGGGATTACAGGAGTGATGTTATGTGTGAAAATGTGGCTTGCATGATTCTCTCTGTTTTATTTTACAAATCGCTCGGACACATTTTGTCTGTGCCATAAGTACTTCTCGAATCTTAGGGGCATTTCCCCAGAATATGAGGACATACCGCAGAGCCGAGGCGACATAACCATAATTAAGTCACTATTGATCTAACCGAAGTTTAACATTAATAGTATACATATTTGCTGTAAAATTACATTAAAGGCTTAGCTTCTGGATAGATTATTTTAATGATTACTAATAAATGTTCTTAGTTCTTCAGTGTAGAATAGACAACTTTCTGTTATTATTAGGATGACGAATTCAGAAATGTGTGTTTAATTAGGTAAGCACCTATTGATCGAACCGAATTTGAACTTTTACAGTAAACATATTTGCTGTCAAATTACATAATAGGTAGGTTCTGAATGGTTTTTTTATTATTTGGTTCTACTCAATAATTATATTACTTGAAATCATTGCAATTGAGGACATATTGAAAAATAAGTAATTTCACAGAAAAGCAAACTGCAGCAGAACAAAAATGTAACTAGCTAAGAGTTCTGTCAGAAGTATCGGTAGAGTGGCGTCTATAGTAAACAGGCCACACGCTGTCATCTTACTGAAGGTCCGGTTAAGTTGTAGCACGCGCTTGCACAGATGTCTAACACATCCTGTAAGGAATACGAAAAAATGAGTTGATTTATTTATCAAGCAAGAGACGCAATGACAATTATACTACTCTGTAAAGAAAGTACCGAGAAAATATCAATATTACCTACGAATGAATGAATGAATGATGAATGAATGAAATGCACCGACCCCAGCGTGGTTTGACCAGACTCGATTAATCGAATGAACCCCAAGATTTGCAATAGCCCCTGAAGCCTCATGTTTCATGGTGCTACATAGACCATTGCAAATCAAGGAGTAGACCGGGGGGCACTGTAATGGTAGGGAAGACGTGCCCTTAGGATAGGATTAGGAGTATGAGAGCCAATCGAGTAATGCACCCTAAAATTAGCATTGGACTAGTGGAGGGGGGGGGGCGGTAATATTTGTCAATGGGAGGGCATCTTTTAACGACGTCTCAGCCGGTCGCTGCTATGCTGTGTTGTTCCAATATCTTCATCTGAGGTCTCGCTACTATCCGTTTCCGGATTCCTGTATATCTCGCTAGCAGCCTTTTTGACCTTATCTCGTTCTTCGGCCGTGTCCAACCAGAAGTTGATTTCCTTGTCGAAGTAAGACATGTCTTGTTTCAAGTTGTCATTCCAAGTGTAAATAGGTCGGCCGACTTTTTTGGATTTTGCCTTATACTGCATTGCTGCATGTAGTAGGTGTGGTTTTCGTCGTCTGTGGACATGTGACCACCGAACAAGCCACCGAGTGCCACCATGTGCGAGATAACACAGATGTGTTATCTCGCACATGGTGGCACTCGGTGGCTTGTTCGCAGCGTTTTTTAATTGTACTCTTTCTGCTTAATGCAGATGTTATGTATGTGCCTAGATATTTCATTTCTTCGACTGTAGGTAAATTGACTCCATTAATGGTAACGTAGGTCGTTTTCTGTGAAGCTGTGGGGTCCCTTATTAGTATTTTTGTTTTTGTTTCGTTTATTTGGAGGCCGACACTAGACAATAAGGGTTTAATATGGTAAATGATACCTTCAAGCCTTTCTAGGTCTTCTGTAATGAAGATAAGATCGTCCGCAAATGATAATACCAGGGGGAGACAAATTGCCTGATCTTGGTCCAATTTAATTAATTGCGTTTCATCCTCAAGGGTTCTTAGGACATCATCCATAACCAGTGTAAACAGGCGAGGGGATAGAGGGCAACCTTGTTTGACTCCCTTTCCCTTGATAATCCAGTTGCTTTGTTGGCCACACCATTTGATGTATGTTCGTTCATTCATGCAAACTTTGATTATCCTGTTGGCTAACGATTTGTTAGTTCGTTGTACTAATATATCACTCAGTGCGTTCAGGTCAATGTTATGAAATGCCTTTTCTATGTCGAGGGCGAGTACAAAGATTCTTCTACCGGCACGCCATTCTTCGTCCAGTACCCTCTTAAGTGTAAAGATGTGATCATCTGTTGACCGATTGTTTAGAAAGGCAGCTTGGTAATTGCCCAATTCTTTTATCGTTTCGTCTAATTTTTGTAGCAGATAGGAGGCGTAGATTCTGTAGCCTGTATTGCAAATTGATATGCGTCGATAGTCGCTTGTATCTTTAGGGTTATTATTTTTCGGAATTGGTACCTGCTCTGTTTCTAACCACGTGTCGGGTACTTCATTCTGATTCCATGCTTTGTTCATATGATTGGTGACGGCTTTCTGTAATATAAGGGGCATCGCTTTGTAAAGCTCAATTACGACTTGGTCTGTTCCCGGAGCTGTCCCGTTTTTCATGTTGTTAATAATTTTCATTACGTCATCCCACAGTGGGTCCTACATTTTGAGCGTCAGTTATCGGCTTCGTTACGTTAACCGTTGGTATAGGTGGGCCCTCTGAGCTTTTTAGGATTTGTTCCTATTTGGACATTGGTATATATGCGTTTCTTTTACGACGTTTGGTGTGTTGTTTGCTGCTCCTGTAAAATAGGTACAGTACCTGCATGCGTTTTGAAGGATGTTTTTTTCCCAGTCCATTAAAGAAGTCCCTACATGCGTTTTGTTCTTCTTTGTATTTAATCTTTTGAAGCGTTGCCTGACATTCTTTTACACGATAATGTCTATTTGGGTTATCTGGTTGTCTTCTTTCTAAGAATTTAGCCTTTTGGAGGTTGGCAATAGCTAATCGATGCTCCCTGGAATGAGTCGGTTGAAAAATCAGGGTTTCCTGGGCCGCTTCTTTTAGTACTCCCGTTATGGTACTCCAAGGTATTTCGATATTTGCTTCCGTTGAATTTATTCCTATATTTCCTAGTTTTTTGGTTATGCATTCTTGGTATTTTGTTGTGGTGGATTTGCTATTGAGAGCGGCGTAATGGCATTGTTTATATTTAAAATCCTTGGCCTCCAGTTCTTTTCCCTTCGCGCCTTGCGCTAGCCCTTTCGAGAAAATATCAATATTACATAAAACATTAATTATTCATCAAAATATATTTTATCGACTTCAAAGAATGCTCCTTTTAGAAACGATACATTTACGCCAACGAATAATTCCAATCATCAAAACATTTTTAAACGCTTTTTCTGGAATTGAGTTCAGTTCTTGTCGCAAATTCTCCTTTACGTCATCTACCGAATGTAAACGCGTGCCACGAAGTGGTACTTTGAGTTTAGAGAAAAATAAAGAGGTCAGCTGGAGACTTATTAGGTGAATAAAACCTACTTTTCGTCGAATTTTCTATCTTAAGTGCCATATAATGCTCAATTAATATTCTATATATACCGTTTGACCTTCCGGCAAGAATTCCGAGTGAACAATACCGCGATAGTCAAAGAAAACAGTTAACATGCCTTTGACTTTTGATCGACTTTGGCATGGTGTTTTCGGTTACGGTTCAGTTGGAAGGCGCCACTACGAAGCTTGTTGACTAGTTTGCATATCAAACTCGTAAACCCACGTCTCGTCACCAGTAACAATGCATTTCATGAATGTTGGGAGAAAATTCAGGTCATTTAGAGACTAGCCGTAGTAGATTTTCTGGCACTATGTCCTTCACTTTGCGATGTTGACTTCCGTTAAAGACGTTGACGGCCTACCAGAGCGAAGCAAATCTTCCATCACATCTCGACCACTTTTGAACGCTTTTTACTACTCATAAAGTACGTGTTTTTGATTAAGTCGATTCACCGTAAGCCTTCTGTAACATATTCAGTGACTCCGAACACTAAATTCCAATGGCGATACAAAATTTAAGACAAACTCTTAGTTGTTTTTGTCAGTTATGAAATTTACAATACACACTTATGATCTTACTCAAAACAGCACTGTATTAAATCTAAACAACAGATGCAACTCAAACTCCGCGTCAAAATGAAAAACAGTTGTGAGATTCTACCAACAAAAAAAAACAAAACAACTGAATTTGGAACCATGAACAAATCATCCATTCCCGATACTTTTTTGACAGAATGTAAACAAGGCTAGTTAGTTATAATAGGTAATCACGTATCTTCCAGAATTCCTCAGATTTCTGCATTGATTCTAAAAACCCATCTTCCAGAATCAATGTTAATCAGAGGAATTGAAATTGACGATATTTGTATTAAAAATAAAATGATATGCGTAGTCGAAACTTTTGTTCTTACCTGGACAGCTTTTATTCATTACACGTTGAATACACGCCGACTGAGCTTCTTCCACAGATTTATAGAACTTCTCACATTGCCAACAAGTTATCATTACAAGTGATACACTTTTTGCAATAGTTAAGATCAAAAGGACGATCAGAGGGAAAAGTAACTGAAAAGTAAATGACCAAAAGTATATTAAGAGCAGGCTAAAAACAAGACATTATAATATAATTTAGTGAAGGAAATGAAGGCTGCGGAAGTACCCATCCAAAAATTGTTCCAAAAATGATACATCATTTGAAATAATATCGAAGCCAAACATATTGGAATCTTGGTAAAGAAGTGATTAAATATAAAAGAAAGTAGAAATAAATAAAAGATGTTGACTTTTTGTGAGGCTTCATGTAAATCTAACAATGCAGAGCCATGTGTAATTTTTTTTGGGTGGGAAATCATCAAATGACTTTTGCCGCTCTGGGTGGAGCGGGAGGGCGTGTCAGACTTTTACTGACTAAAACCCACCCTGTTCCTTCAGTTGCTTGTGCCGGGGCCATGTTATCTCTTTGGAACATGCCGCGACCCTGAGGCATCGGCCCTATCAGACCCCATCATTATGTGCTGACATCTCTTTAAGGCGCGCGTGAAATACGACGCGCCGTCGACCACTCTCGTCTCTCGTCTGGCCGTTACCGAACGGCCAGCTACCCATTGCTCAAAGACCGCAAGCCCGCGCCTTCGGTGGCCTGGAATCTGCAGGCGACTCCGGACGCCCAGGGTGTCTCCTGCGGCGACTAGGGGAGTGAGGGCGCAAGGCTCTCTCCCTCACGCGCTTCACCTCCAAAGTAGGAAAGAGAAGGAGAGAAGGAGCAGTCATTCGCGAGTATTACTTCTTCGCAGAAGAAGGTGACGGATTCCCATTATCTCTCGCTCCGTACCATGTTCTGTACCAGGGCCGGAGATCCGCGCCGCCAATCGCCTCTGCGAGGACACGGCGGTGCTCCGCCCAAGCTGGGCAGACCTCCACCGTATGCTCCACCGTGTCTCCTCCCGCCTTATGCGAAACAGGAACCTTCCGAAACAACCATGTCCGGTGAGGGCATGTGTCAGGCGGAAGGTGAGGACGCCGAGGCGCTTCTCCAACCCCTCCTCAAAGACGGGACTTATCGCAGCTATTGTGGCGTGCCCAGCACTGGGTTGCGATAATCGCACCCTCAATTTCACCATGGAATCCCGCTGTAGCTCTGTCCGGTGCACCGTGATTTCTCGCGGTCTTTTGAATAAAGAGCCATTGCAGCTTTGAGTTGACTGTCACAACAGACGGCATGCAGGCATCAGTCATCGTGTTGCTCAACCCTATTTTAGGGAGCTCAACGACCCGTCACACGTCGCTACCAGATCTTCATTACATTTTCTTAGGCCATATACAAAACATGATTTATAATTGATATCTATAAGTTTGTAAGGTATATGCGAAGTTCATTACCGCGATGTACGTTCTTAACTGTAGTTTAGACTGATGTAGTATTAGTCACCAGGCACCGCTCGCTTCGCTCGCTCGGCTTGAGCGCGGTTGGTCACTGTTCTGACCTAATCTTACCCATTACTTTCGCAACAACGTCGCGATAATAATCTTTCGCAGTAATTTAAATCGCTGATGTCTACGGGATATTGTAGATTGTAATAAAAAAAAATTGTTAGAATTATTAAAATATTCAAAAGTTTATGTAACTGCTCATCACCTGTTACCGAATGAAACCTTAAGATATTTAATATGCTTATTACTCACGGCGTATATTGAATGCACATGTGAAGTAAATATCTGCACGTAACATAAACTACGAAGAAACGAGTCGAATGTTCGATGTAATATCTGAAAACGAAAAGATTATCATTGCTTGAGTCGGAGGGACTTGAACTATAGGTAACAATGTAAGTAAGAACTGACTTACCAATATTCGGAAACATTTTGTGTAGATTTTGTAACATTCTAAAATGTTTTCATACGTCTTAAAAAACTTGTTACAATATTCATCATTATTTATTGTAAGTATGTTCTTAGTCCATTCTTTCAGATACGTTGTCAGCAATGTTGTAAGGCGAATACCATAAATTAAATTAAGATCATATTGTGTCATCAGTAATACCTCTGGAGCTTCATAAAAATAAATTGACCCCTTTGTAATATACAATAATATAGATGGTGAATTAAAAATACCGAGTACAATAAAAAATGAGATCCAGTTCCAAATAATATAATTTCGAAGATTTTTGCTAATTTCAATGTTTCTATGAATGTCTTGGATCTTTAATATAAGGGAAACGTTGCTACGGCTATGAACAATGTTACAAATAAACAGCAAACTGTAGCTGAGGAAATACGCAGCGTGAAAAAACCAAAAAATTGCACTCGCGACACCCGGTTTAATAGGTTCCGGATTGTTACTGTGTTTTTTATCTTCTAACTGACGACCGATACAGAAAGCATTACAAAATAAAAAAGTAAAGAACAGAAATATGTGATACTTCTTCTCACACGGAGTGATATAACTATTTCTAATTTTGTATTTTGAAGTGAAAAATACAGAGAGCGTAATGTTGAAAGGTTGGACCATTCTTTGGACGTCTTTGTCGAGTCTATTATTGAGTAACAATTGAACTGGAGGATTTGAGTTGTTCCACATGATTACTAGGCAACTGTTAGATTCCATATGAACGTCACATTTTCATTGCTGAAGTTTTTCTATTTGTGGCTTTGATCATAGCTAAGTTCACATTTAATCGTGCTGATTGACAAATAACATAAAAGGATGATATGATTACTAATTCATCGTCAAATATTGAATTGTATTTGAATACTAACGTCGTCCAGTTTATTAATGGATATCATTTATTCATCTTGATGTGTTGAGTTGTCCCACATGAATTATTATAACCGTTGTTTTAAATTAAATATGTTTAATTTATTCATTGCTATAATGCTTTATTGTTTTCATTGATCGTGTATCCTGCTTCATCAGTAAAAATTAATAGGAACATTTTTTTTTTTTGAAGTTTTTGCATGTAATTGGTGCGCTAGCGAACGGTTCGAATATAGGCTACCACTTCTGACTATACGAATATAGGTACACACACTCGACCACGCGACAGAGGTAGGTCGGAATCCGGTGATACTGCAATGTCTCCCTGATGCAACTCCAGGGCAGGGTATTGAAGGCATTGGCGATGTCTAGAAACACCGCCAAGACGACCCAACCCCGGGCCGCAGCATCTCCCGTCGTGAGGGCTCGCATGCGCATGATGGCGTCCGCCGTAGAGCGCCCCCTGCGGAAACCAAGCTGGCTCTCCGCCAAATCCGGCCCTACCCGTACCAGCCGCCCGACGAGGCGGTTTGCAATGACTCTTTCAAAGAGCTTGCCCACCCCGTCGAGTAGCACGATGGGCCGTGTACCGGGAACCCCAAGCCACGTTTTAGGCATTGAAGTGCGCGAGGACGAGCATGAGGAGTGAACAGAACCCGACGATGACGACTCTCAACTCCGCCCGGGAGTTGTGGAATTCGGCTAGATTTCGGTTCGGTGTGTACGTGAGATGACCACCAGACCTATCCTGACGACGGACCGGTTGTCCCGCCACTAGCCCGGTTCCATTCATCGACCAATAAGTATGATCGATGATGGGAACCATGACCCTTCCCCGTTTGTTGAAGATTAGCCGCCTAATCCAACTGTCAAAAGTGCATAGACACGTTAAGAGTCGTATTGCTGTGAACTCGCGGTACGACTGAATTTGTTTAAATGAGACACACCACAAAGATCGCAGTTTTACACGACACACACTAACGTAAAGTCGCGCACTCGCATCGCACTACACGAAACAAAAATATGTTTCCGTCGCTTTCGTTAGACACGTATCAGGCTCGTGACCTGGCCGGTTTATGACATTGCTAAAATTGGAGTTAAAAATACGACCTGGTAGCAGTAGGCGCCAAGCGTTGGACTGAGAAGCATTTGGCTTTGATTCTGATATCATATGATGCAGCGCAGTTTTATTGGGATTTTTTTTATTTTGGTTTTGCAATAATACCAATTTAAAAAAAAATGTGCTTTTTATTATTTTTGTCATTGCAATAAAGGGTAATTAATATAAAAAAGCGTTGCAAGTGATGACAAATATAATAACATATTTATTCGCTATAATATTTTACATAGGTATGGATGACAAACCGTAACGATTATTTATAAAAACTTCTTCAGCCAAATAGGATGTGCAATACTACATCAAGGAACTTAGAAGCAATTTGTTTTATTTTGGTATGTGAAATGTAAAAAAAAATTGATAAGTAGATTTATTTCACCATAAACATTAAGCTTCGAGCATTAATTTTCAAAATAAGTGATTTTAATAAGTGGTTATGTAGGGCAGTTTGTTTACATTAAGTATTTCAGATTTTATTTGGCTTTAGTGAATATAGATTACATTTGAGGGTAGCTTAAGTATTCATTTTCTTTAAGGAAAGATGATTGAAACTAAACCTTATTCATTTTTTTTAATTAAATATTCAGGATAAACTATTCCGGAACTTAAACGTTCTTGTTTATAATGTTATTATTTGATGGGCTTCGGTGATGCAACCTATATAGCGTGGAGTACACGGCGAACAGTTTTTAATGACGTGTTGAATAATTCAGCGTAATGTCCGGTTGGTATAAACCATTTGTTTTCGTATTCATTTACCGTGCGAAGTCTTGTTAAAATAAGCTTTCCACTTCATAAATAAGCGCTCCGACTAGCAAGGATTCCCTCTTCCTCACATCTCTTAACCCACAGACTCACAGTATTTCTCTAGAACAAAGAATGTAATACTATTAGATATTTCTAAGCAAAACACTACAAACTATAAGAATTAAGAAAACATATTATAAATAACATTATGTTTATAACGCTTTACTCATCATTGACTACTTTGGACTAAATGTGAGTGTTATCATTTAGATGTTTCATCTTTTACTTAATATAAATTATTATAAAAAAATAATAATTTATATTTAGTAAAAGATGAAGAGAGGTGCTCATCGAGCACAGTACTCGATGAGCACCTCTCTTTTTCAGAGCACATTAAGGCGGCTCGTTCGCGCGCCGCCTTCGCTCTAGGTAAACTTCACTTTGTCCTAAATGCACGTAGCAAATTGTCACTAAAGTGCAAAATGCGTATCTACACAGCGTGCATCCGCCCGATCATAACATATGCCAGTGCAGTCTTTGCACACGCCAAGCCCCATCGCTTCAATAGAATGCAGACCCTCCAGAACAAGTTCCTCCGTAGGATCACAGGCTCCCCCTGGTGCGTTCGCAACGAGATCCTTCACGTTGACCTCACGATTCCCACTATCCGCCAGTTCATCAAACACATTTCAAAGCGTTTCTTCGAGACCGCCGCGAATCACCGCAACCCTCTGGTTGTCAAGGCCGCTAGCTATATTCCCTTCCCCATTAGTCATGTACGCCGTCCCAAGCATGTCCTCACCGATCCCGATGACCACATAACTCTCATTCAGGAGAGCAGTAGGGCCACCAGTACAGTGCACAAACACAGACCGACATTCCGACCTCGCCGACGAGGTTCCTCGCGAAGATCCCGACGTAACTGTCCCCCCCGACCCTTGCTCGACGAAGTGCCAGCCCGCGCCGTAGCTGAGCCTGTAGCTTTAAATTCCCCAGATAATAATATTATAATCCAGATACAGCCTGTCCCATCTTGCTGTCCTCCCGTCAGCGACGCCCTAAGCCGAGGTCCGTACCCCACCGGAGGGGTGCCTTAGCGAGCGTTCGCTTAGTAATGTAAGTAGTTTTACGCCCCTGGCTGGAGGCTTTGAGTCCGCTTAAGGCAGCCACAGGATAGTCCGGTAGTCACGACCTCTCAAGGTCAACTACGAGATGCCATTATAAAAAAAAACCATCGGCCATTTCACTCGCGGTGACCTGACATTCGAAATCCTGCTCCGGGCGAAGAGGCACGTTCACTTGATCCTGTATCACCTGTGACCTTACTTATGTGGTCTCCGCCATTTTAGAAGGCCTAAAGCAGGCAACAGTTTTATTGACTTATATTAGTCAACTTGGTTAAGATCTGTGTTTTCCTAATCCCCATATTGGGAAAGTGTTGAACAGCTAATTGCGTTTTTATTCCTATCTAGGTCATCCTTTTTTTTTTTTTTGTTCCCGGGGTGGGAACATCCATGAGGGTCCGTCAGACTCTTACTGACTAAAAACCACCCCGGTGTTCCATCTCAAACCTACGCCGGGGTCGTGGGAACACATAATTCTTCCGCAACCCCGGCTAGTGCCGGCCCGCTTGCGTGGGCCCCGTCTCGGGCGGGGGGAGTGAGGTGTACTCCCCTCCCAACGTCTGTGAGCGGCGCACGCGGAACACTACGCGCGCCGCCTTCTCGGGTCCTGATGTTGGGGGGCGTCGGATGTCCCCGAATCCGTCGCCCCTGGACCCATTTAGGGGGGCCGGAAGAGTGCGTTGTCCGCCCTCCTCCGACGCCCGGTGCGTCTGCTGCGGGCCGGGTCGAGAGTCGAAATCTCTCTCTCCCTTTCCGCAGCCTCCTTCTGCGAGATGACCGTTTCGCAAAAGGAGACCACTGCGTCCCAGGACTCTGCGCCGCCGACCATCGCGTTCACGACGGCCGGCAGCGACAGGTCGTTGCCTACTTCGGTGATGAGGGCACGGCGCGGCTCCTCCCTAGCGGCACACTCTGCCAGCGTGTGCCACGCCGTGTCCTCCCGGCAGTCGACGCAGTGGTGACACCGGGCGTCCGGCTCCCTGTTTATGCGACACAGGTACTTCCCGAAGCAACCATGCCCCGAGAGCACCTGCGTCGCCCGAAATGTCAGGGAGCCGTGCCTTCTCCCGAGCCAGCGGTCGAGCACTGGCCGGATCGCCTCGATGGTGCTGAGGCCGGCGGTAGGGCGTGAAAGCCTCACCCGCCATTCTGCCACCAGGACCTCGCGGAGCTGCAACCGACGCTGCTCGATATGTTGCTGCATCGGTCGCTCGCCCCGCTCCCGCGCTGCCTCGCGCCACCGGTACAGTGACGCGAGCACCTCCAGGTCCCAGGGCGGTGATCCGGCCAGTGCACAACCCGCCTCGAAGGAGATCGTGCGATACCCCCGAATGACTCTGACGGCCATCGCCCGCTGCGGCTTGCGCAGAACAGCTATGCTGCCGGCCGTCAGGTCAGACGCCCAGATCGGCGCTCCGTAGAGCGCCATGGATCGCACGATCCCCATATAGAGCCGCCTACAGGTGGCGCTCGGGCCCCCCAGATTGGGAAGCAGCGTTGCCAGCGCCCCGGCCGCGCCCAACAACTTGGGTGCCAGCCGCCCCGCCGGGGGCCATGAAACACCATAGCCTCCGACTTGTTTAGGGCCACCTCCAGGCCGAGACGCCGTATGCGGCTCCCTGTACGAACTCCCCCGGGCCGTGACCAGCGTGTCGTCCGCGTAACACGTCAGGTCCGCGCCCAGCGGGAGCTCGCCCCTCAGCACCCAGTCGTACCCGATGTTCCACAGGAGCGGTCCCACGACCGATCCCTGTGGAACACCGCACGACACTTGGCGCTGGTTTCCGCCATCACGTCCCATGTAGGTGACACACCTCCCCGCCAGATAAGCCCCAACGATGCGGCGGAGGTAGAGAGGCACCCGATGATAACGCAGTGCCTCCCGTATGCAGCTCCAGGGCAGGGTGTTGAAGGCGTTGGAGATGTCCAAGGACACCGCCACCACCACCCCGCCCCGGGACATTGTTTCCTCCGCCAGGACTCTCACCCTCGACACAGCGTGGATGGCAGAGCGCCCATGCCGAAAGGCGAACTGGCTCTCGTCCAGGTCCAGCCCCTCTCTGCACAAGTGGCCGACGAGGCGGGCTGCGAGTATGCGCTAGAACAGCTTGCCCACCTCGTCGAGCAGCACTATGGGCCGGTACGCAGATGGCGAGTCGGCAGGGCGCCCCGCCTTCCTGAGCAGGACCAGACGTCCAATCTTCCACAGACTGGGAAACTGGCCCCGCTCAAGGCACGCTGTGTAGAGTCCTCTCAGTTGGGGCTCCAACTCCTTCAGAGCGAGGGCCAATTCCGGGTGAATTCCGTCGGGCCCCGGAGCCACGTTCTTGGCCCGGAGCCACATCACGGCCGCCCTCATCTCTGCCTGTGTCACCTCTGGGACGCTGACGGCGTTCTCCTCCTCCTCTGCAGACTCTGTGGCTGCGGACTATGCCATCGGCGGCGGAATATGCTCCGCTCTCACCGGGAAGAGGGCTGCTACCACTTCCTCCAGCAGCTCGGGTTGGAGACTCTCCGTAAGTGGGGGCGCCGCGGCTCGAAGTTGCCCTCGAACCGCTTTATACGGGCGCCCCCACGGATCCCCGTCCAGAGTCTCCAACATCCTCTCCCGGGATCGCGTCCTCGCCTCGTCGATGGCCAGCCACAGAGTCTGCTTTGCCGCGCGGTACACCTCGTACAGCGCGGCCTCCTCGTCGGGTACCCGACGACGTCTCCTCCGGTAACGGGTGTACCGGAGTCTCACCACCACGCATGCGACGCGCAGCTGCGCGATCTCGGCGGACCACCAGTACACCTGGCGCCTTGCACCCTGTGCGTGGGCGCGGGGCATGGACGCGTCGCATATCTGCGTCATTGCCCCGCGGAACCACAGCGCCTCCAGCTCGACCATTGACGCGTAGCTCAGCGGTCTTCATCGGCCTGGACACCCGGACGTCCACCGGGTTGAGGAACTTTTTTTTTTTTTTTTTGTTCCCGGAGTGGAAAACCCTCATGGATGTCCTGGGGCGGGCGGAGGGGTCTGTCAGACTCTTACTGACTAAAAACCACCCCGGTGTTCCATCTCTCACCTACGCCGGGGTCGCGGGAACACATTATTCTTCCACAACCCCGGCTGGTGCCGGCCCGCTTGCGCGGGCCCCGTCTCGGGCAGGGGGAGTGAGGTGTACTCCCCCCGCAACGTCTGTGGTCGGCGCGCGAGGAACACTATGCGCGCCGCCTACTCGGGTCCTGATGTTGGGGGGCGACGGATTCGGGGACATCCGTCGCCCCCCAACATCAGGACCAGAGTGGGGGGCGGCGGACGTCCCCGAGCCCGCCGTCCCTGAACCCATTTAGGGGGGCTGGAAGAGGGCGTTGTCCGCCCTCCGCCTGCGCCCGGTGCGCCTGCTGCGGATCGGGAGAGTGGACGAAATCTCTCTCTCCCTTTCCGCAGCCTCCTTCTGCGAGATGACTGTTTCGCAGGAGGAAACCACCGCGTTCCAGGACTCGGCGCTGCCGACCATCGAACTCACTACGGTCGGCAGCGACAGGTCACTGCCTACTCCTGAGATGAGGGCACGGCGCGGCTCCTCCCAAGCGGCACACTCTGCCAGCGTATGCCACGCCGTGTCCTCCCGGCAGTCGACGCAGTGGTGACACCGAGCGTCCGGCTCCCTGTTTATGCGACACAGGTACTTCCCGAAGCAACCATGCCCCGAGAGAACCTGCGTCGCCCGAAACGACAGAGAGCCGTGCCTCCTCCCGAGCCAGAGGTCGAGCACTGGCCGGACCGCCTCAATGGTGACGAGGCCGGCGGTAGGGCGTGAAAGCCTGTCCCGCCATTCCGCCACCAGGACCTCGCGAAGCTGCGACCGACGCTGCTCCATATGGCGCTGCATCGGCCGCTTGCCCCGCGCCCTCGCTTCCTCACGCCACCGATAAAGTGACGCGAGCACCTTCGCGTCTAGGTCCCATGGCGGGGATCCGGCCAATGCACAAGCCGCCTCGTAGGAGATCGTGCGATACCCCCGAATGACTCTGACGGCCATTGTTCTCTGCGGCTTTCGCAGCACAGAGATGCTGGCGGCCGTCAGGTCAGCCGCCCAGATCGGGGCCCCGTAAAGGGCCATCGATCGCACGATCCCCACGTAGAGCCGCCTACAAGCGGCGCTCGGGCCCCCCAAATTGGGAAGCAGCGTTGCCAGCGCCCCGGCCGCGCCCAACAACTTGGGCGCCAGCCGCCGGAAGTGGGGTCCGAAGTCCCACCGGCTGTCAAGCACCAATCCCAGATATTTCATGGTGGGCTCGACAGCGATCCGGACCCCCCCGACCACAATGTGTGATCCGGCCGGCGGCGCCCGCCGGGGGCCATGAAACACCACGGCCTCCGACTTGTTGAGGGCCACCTCCAGGCCGAGGCGCCGTATGCGGCTCACCGTGAGTGAGACCGCCGCCGTCGCGAGCAACGCTGCCTCCCTGTGCGAACTCCCCCGGGCCGTGACCAGCGTGTCGTCTGCGTAACACGTCAGGTCCGCGCCCGGCGGGAGCTCGCCCCTCAGCACCCAGTCGTACCCTAGCTCGGCGGTCTTCATCGGCCTGGTAATTCGAACGTCCTCCGGGCTGAGGACCTCCCTCAACTTGGCGGCCAGAACGTCCGCCCTTTCGCGGCTGGAGGCACCGGACACCTCGAGCAGCCGCGCCCCCGTAACCGCCGGCCTCAATCTGAGGACCGCCGCGTAGGTGACGCCCCTCTCAGCGGCTCCGGACTGCAGTGTGATCACCACAGCCGCAGAGCGTGGGGCCCTACGCCGTCCTCGTGACTTCTTTTTATTAGGTGTATTGGCCGGTGCCGGTGCTCCCTCGGCGTTCCTCCCGCTCCTCTTCTTCTTAATCTTTTTCCCACCGTCGTCCACCCCTCGGCATCCTGGGTGGGAGGTGAGGTGGGAGGTGGTGCGGTCGCCGGAGGTGAGGTAGGTGCGGTCGCCAGAGGCGCGGTCGCCGGAGGTGGTGCGGGCGAAGCCCCTGTGGGCTTTTTGGGCCCCTACGTGGGCTTTTTGGGACCCTGCGCGGGCTTTTTGCCCCCCAACGTGGAGTTCGTCCCGGCGGCAGCCTCCTCTGCTCTCCTCCTATCCGCCGCAAGCGGGGGTCGGAGGGTCGCGGCTGGTGGGAGTCGCGACTCCAGCGCCTGCAACCGGGCATTTACCATACCGCCGCACTGCATCATGCAGATGCGGGCGATCTTTTCGATCTCCGCATCCGCACGCGCAGGCGACGGCCGGACCGCCGGCGGGATCGTGACGGGAGTGACGCCGGTGGCGGCGGGAGCCACCCTCTGGGCAGCAAACTGCCGCTCGAGCTCCTCGAGCTTGGATCGGAGACGGTCATTCTCCTCCCAGAGCCTCGCCGTCTCGTCCGTGCTGGTGCGGTTCACGAGGAGCTCGACCGCCTCCTTGATCCCGTCCACCGCCTCCTTTAGGGCACGAACGTAAGTCCCCCTCAGGTTGCCGGACTTGGTGGCAACCGTCATGACGACATCGACGCTGTCCAGCACCTGGCTACTGAGCGCCAATCCGGTAACGCTCCCTCCGGCTGCCATCCGGGCTGCGCGTCTCTCTCTGTTCTGGCTGGCCATTTCAGCCACCACGTCGGCTGCGGCAGCCTTCCGCTGCGCCCTTTTGGCAGCGTTGGCCTCCGCCCTGTTAGAGCATAGGCCTAAGCCTATGCTCGCGAAGTCCTCCCTCCCCAGTTCGGCGTCGCTCCCCGCGCTCTCCGACGGAGCTGACGAAGGAGCCGGTGACGGAGCCGGCGATGAAGCCTGCGATGGGCCCGGCGTAGCAGGGCGCGTGAAGCGGCCCGATGGGTCACGCCCCGGCTTTGCAGCCGCACCACCCCGACCACTCGTCACCTTGGGCGCCTTTGGTGCCGGCAGGATTTCTTCCTCCGTCTGCCGCCTCTTCGCCTTGCCACGCCTGCTCAGATCCGGATCGGACCTACTGTGGTCCCCGGAGGGACCGGAGCCTCCTCGGCTCTGGTTGCCATCAAAGGTGGCAAGTGGCTCAATCACCACGCGCGGGAGCTTCAAAAGGAGCTCCGTTTCTCGCTGGTGACCGGCGGCAGCCACTCGAGGGCCCGCCAAACCATCGTTCAGCGGGTCCCCGAATGACTGCGACCGGGTTCTTCCTCTCTCTCCTCCCTCGAGACAGTTGTTCCCCCCCCAGAATACGAGGGGCATGACGCATCCGAAATCGGATGCGTGGCGGATTCTCCGACTGCTAAGCAGTCGGTACCGCCCTGGGGTAAAATTTTCCCAGCTGACTTTTCCATTTATATTTTTTCCTTTGAAGGGTGCGGTCCCTTTGATCCCCCTGGATCCCCCCCCCCAACGCTAACGACCGGATACCCTCCGGCCATACACCCCCTCGGCACGCTCGACCTTGGAGTTGGGGTTATTTTTTAAGAGGTTTTCTTCCTCTCCTCCCACAAGACCACGCCCACACAACTCACCCTCTGTAAGCAGAGGGGGGGTGGGCGTACGACCTACTCCTACGACCCTTCCCTAGCCCGGTTCCCTTCCACGATCATCAAAGATGATCGGGGAATGGAACCGTGCCCTTCCCCGTTTGTTGAGATTTGCCGCCAGCGCCGATTGTCCACCAGTACCGGTGGGCGATTGGAGCTGACGTTGCCCAGGATGCGCCACGAGGAGGCTCTTCAACTGCACCCCAGAGCGTGGGGCCCTACGCCGTCCTCTCGACTTCTTTTTTGTAGGCGTCTTGGCCGGTGCCGGTGCTCCGTCGGCGTTCTTCCCGCTCTTCTTCCTCTTTTGTTTCCTCCTCTTCCCCACCGTCGTCCACCCCTCGGCATCCTGGGTGGGAGGTGAGGTGGGAGGCGGTGCGAGGCGGTGCGGTCGCCAGAGGCGCGATAGGTGCGGTCACCGGAGGTGCTGTCGCCGGAGGCGCGGTCGCCGGAGGTGGCGCGGGATAAGCCCCCGTGGGCTTCCTGGGCCCCTGCGTGGGCTTTTTGGGCCCCTGCGCGGGCTTTCTGCCCCCCGGCGTGGAGTTCGTCCCGGCGGCGGCCTCCTCCGCCCTCCTCCTATCCGCCGCAAGCGGGGGTCGGAGGGTCGCGGCTGGTGGGAGTCGCGACTCCAGCGCCTCCATCCGGGCGTTAATCATCCCGCCGCACTGCATCATGCAGATGCGGGCGATCTTTTCGATCTCCGCATCCGCACGCGCAGGCGATGACTGGACTGCCGGCGGAATCGAGACGGGAGTGACGCTGGGGGCGGAGGGAGCCGCCCTCTGGGCAGCAAACTGCCGCTCGAGCTCCTCGAGCTTGGATCGGAGTCGGCGATTCTCCTCCCAGAGCCTCGCCGTCTCCTCCGTGCTGGTGCGGTTCACGAGGAGCTCGACCGCCTCCTTGATGTCGTCCACCGCCTCCTTTAGGGCACGAATGTACGTCCCCCTCAGGTTGCCTGACTTCATGGCAACCGTCATGACGACATCGACGCTGTCCAGAACCTGGCTACTGAGCGCCACCCCGGTAACGGTCCCTCCGACGCTCGCGAGGTCCTCCCTCCCCAGTTCGACGTCGCTCCCCGCGCTCTCCGACGGAGCTGACGAAGGAGCCGGTGACTGAGCCGGCGATGAAGCCTGCGATGGGCCCGGCGTAGCAGGCTTTGCAGCCGCACGACCCCGACCACTCGTCACCTTGGGTGCCTTTGGTGCCGGCAGGATTTCTTCCTCCGTCTGCCGCCTCTTCGCCTTGCCGCGCCTGCTCAGATCCGGATCGGACCTACTGTGGTCCCCGGAGGGACCGGAGCCTCCTCGGCTCTGGTTGCCAAAAGGAGGTCCGTTTCTCGCTGGTGACCGGCGGCAGCCACTCGAGGGCCCGCCAAACCATCGTTCAGCGGGTCCCCGAATGACTGCGACCGGGTTCTTCCTCTCTCTCCTCCCTCGAGACAGTTGTTGCCCCCCCCAGAATACGAGGGGCATGACGCATCCGAAACCGGATGCGTGGCGGATTCTCTGACTGCTAAGCAGTCGGTACCGCCCTGGGGTAAAATATTAGCAACTGACTTTTCCATTTTGGTTTTTTCCTGAGGGGGGGTGGGCGTACGACCTACACCAACGACCCTTCCCTAGCCCGGTTCCCTTCCACGACCATCAAAGATGATCGGGGAATGGAATCGTGCCCTTCCCCGTTTGTTGAGATTTGCCGCCAGCGCCAATTGTCCACCAGAACCGGTGGGCGATTGGAGCTGACGTTGCTCAGGATGCGCCACGAGGAGGCTCTTCAACTGCACCCCATCTAGGTCATCCTAGGTTGTGTGCCTATCCCAATCTGGGGGGCCCGAGCGCCGCCTGTAGGCGGCTCTATATGGGGATCGTGCGATCCATGGCGCTCTACGGAGCGCCGATCTGGGCGTCTGACCTGACGGCCGGCAGCATAGCTGTCCTGCGCAAGCCGCAGCGGGCGATGGCCGTCAGAGTCATTCGGGGGTATCGCACGATCTCCTTCGAGGCGGGTTGTGCACTGGCCGGATCACCGCCCTGGGACCTGGAGGCGAAGGTGCTCGCGTCACTGTACCGGTGGCGCGAGGCAGCGCGGGAGCGGGGCGAGCGACCGATGCAGCAACATATCGAGCAGCATCGGTTGCAGCTCCGCGAGGTCCTGGTGGCGGAATGGCGGGTGAGGCTTTCACGCCCTACCGCCGGCCTCAGCACCATCGAGGCGATCCGGCCAGTGCTCGACCGCTGGCTCGGGAGAAGGCACGGCTCCCTGTCGTTTCGGGCGACGCAGGTGCTCTCGGGGCATGGTTGCTTCGGGAAGTACCTGTGTCGCATAAACAGGGAGCCGGACGCCCGGTGTCACCACTGCGTCGACTGCCGGGAGGACACGGCGTGGCACACGCTGGCAGAGTGTGCCGCTTGGGAGGAGCCGCGCCGTGCCCTCATCACCGAAGTAGGCAACGACCTGTCGCTGCCGGCCGTCGTGAACGCGATGGTCGGCGGCGCAGAGTCCTGGGACGCAGTGGTCTCCTTTTGCGAAACGGTCATCTCGCAGAAGGAGGCTGCGGAAAGGGAGAGAGAGATCTCGACTCTCAACCCGGCCCGCAGCAGACGCACCGGGCGTCGAAGGAGGGCGGACAACGCCCTCTTCCGGCCCCCCTAAATGGGTCCAGGGGCGACGGATTCGGGGACATCCGTCGCCCCCCAACATCAGGACCCGAGAAGGTGGCGCGCGTAGTGTTCCGCGTGCGCCGCTCACAGACGTTGCGGGGGGAGTACACCTCACTCCCCCCGCCCGAGACGGGGCCCGCGCAAGCGGGCCGGCACCAGCCGGGGTTGTGGAAGAATAATGTGTTCCCGCGACCCCGGCGTAGGTGTGAGATGGAACACCGGGGTGGTTTTTAGTCAGTACGAGTCTGACAGACCCATGGACAGGACATCCATGAGGATTTTCCACTCCGGGAACAAAAAAAAAAAAAAAAAAGGTTGTGTGCCTACCTGCTGATTGTTCATTATTGTTTTAAATTAATGTGCCTTATGCTTAGACTCTAGTACGAGTATGCAACCTAATTGCCTCATTTGTGCAAGTCATGTCGTGCTTCTCACACACAATTGTAAACTCCGTACTGATTGTGATCACCACACACCTCCATCATAGCGCACTAGTACATCTCGCTTTGCTTATGCTTGGGTGTCACAATCAGCGGAGATGACCAGTATGGCCAAGTTTTCGTGGTGTCATTTCTCTCCCCACTAAGGCCTGTGGCTCGCCCGCCAATAAGAAGAAGAGAGGGTCTGCCAAGGCTGCCGGGGGCGCTTTACACCCATCTGAATACCTAATACCTACCGCCGGCCTCGTCACCATCGAGGCGTCCGGCCAGTGCTCGACCTCTGGCTCGGGAGAAGGCACGGCTCCTTGTCGTTTCGGGCGACGCAGGCTCTCGGGGCATGGTTGCTACGGGAAGTACCTGTGTCGCATGAACAGGGAGCTGGACGCCCGGTGTCACCACTGCGTCGACTGCCGGGAGGATACGGCGTGGCATACGCTGGCAAAGTGTGCCGCGTGGGAGGGGCCGCGCCGTGCCCTCATCACAGAAGTAGGTAGTGACCTGTCGCTGCCGACCGTAGTAAGTTCGATGGTCGGCAGCGTCGAGTCCTGGAACGCGGTGGTTTGGTTGTGGGCTGCGGAAAGGGAAAGAGAGATCTCGTCCACTCTCCCGATCCGCAGCAGGCGCACCGGGCGCAGGCGGAGGGCGGACAACGCCCTCTTCCAGCCCCCCTAAATGGGTCCAGGGACGGCGGGCTCGGGGACGTCCGCCGCCCCCCACACATCAGGACCTGAGGTGGCGGTGCGAAGTTTTCCACGCGCACCCCTCTTAGATGTTGCGGGGGGAGTCAAACACCTCACTCCCCTCCTACCTACCGACCAACCAAGGCGGGCCTGCACCAGTCGGGGTTGCGGAAGAATCGTATATTCTGCGACCCCGACGTAGGTGTTAGATGGAACACCGGGGTGGTTTTCAGTCAGTAAGAGTCTGATAGACCCCGCCGTCCGCTCCAGGTGTAGGAATAGGGACAAATGAGTAAATTTATCATTTAGTAGATTTTCCCCGTTACCATGACGGACGCTAGCATCCTGCTAGCATTCGTCAGGAATGTCCTCCTAAAGGACCCCGACGACATCCTCGCCAAATATGGCAAGGAAATTGTTGGCCTACTCTAACGCTCCACTCCCACTCCGTCCCAGAGCGCACTCGTGGAATTTAGTGACGCACTGGAAAGTCCGCTTTCGCCACCTGTTGCCGAACAAGGCATTCCACCCTTTGTTCCGGCAGACAATGTTCCGGCCGCTGTTTCGGCCCCCATTGACCCAGCAGTAATTACTTCGGCCGCTAATCCGGCTCCTTTTGTCGCGCCCGCCATTTCCGATGTACTCGATGTAGCGTTGCTCAAGAATGTGAACCTCCGTTTGCAATCGATAGAGACGTTCCGGGTTTCGGGTTTCCGGGCCCGATATACTCAACCGCACCCCTTTTTTTTTTTTTTGGGTGGGAAATCATCATTAGACTTTTCTCGTTCTTGGTGGAGCGGGAGGGCGTGTCAGACTTTTACTGACTAAAACCCACCCGTGTTCCTTCAGTTGCCTGTGCCAGGGCCACGGTTACACTTTCGAATTACCCGCGACCCTGAGGCGTCGGCCCTATCCGACCCCGTCATTTTGTGCTGACATCTC
Organism: Dasypolia templi; assembly: GCA_963555695.1. Classification (NCBI taxonomy): domain Eukaryota; kingdom Metazoa; phylum Arthropoda; class Insecta; order Lepidoptera; family Noctuidae; genus Dasypolia; species Dasypolia templi. Next base: position 31,324,133 of record OY743140.1, on the reverse strand, counting down.
TTTGAAGCGAGCGTGGAATACGACGCGCCGTCGACCCGGGCCTGGTCCCTACTGTAGCGTTCGTCCTCTTTCCTTCGCATCAAGCAGTAAGTTAACATAACACCGAGATAAACAGGTAAGTGCACAGTGTGATTGCCTATACTCTTATTTGTGTCCTGTCAGATCGCATTCTCTATGTATTTGTCTGCGCGGGCTGGCAGCTATTGTAATAGTTCTCGGCAGCCCCACAATGACTGTCGAGAAAGGTATTTACCGATAGTGGCTTCTGCCACATCACCTGTCACCATTACTGCACCTCTCTGTGAATGCGTGCGCATGCTTCTCGCATCATACGCTATGCTTGTATCACCGCGCTGCGCCTTGCTGTTCGCTAAAATAGCCTGGCCACGTGGCGAGGGACCTCCGAGAATGCCCGCGGCATGTGCACCGCGTGCGCCACGATGGGTGAGTCTTCCTCCATCCACCTTGCTTTGGGCTTACGGCTGGGAGACGCACACATTGACGGAGGCTTGCAGTTCTAGCAATACGCTTACGGGAGCTCCCGCCTTGCGCTGATTCCAGGGTTCAAGTCTTAGGCTATACTTCCTGCATCCCGCTGACTGACGTCATCGCTGCCTCCGCCCTACCGCTGGAGAGACGCCCGTCACGCGGACTACACACGCGGCCGCCACCGCTGCCTGAACTTGCCATCCACGTGGCTCGTAGGTGCCGAGACCCCACGCCCGCCACGTGTTGAGGCCCCTGCCTGAGAGGACCACGTGCCTACACACACGGTCATTCATTCCTGCCCACGCCTAGTGATCCCTGGGGTCGCTCCTACACTCTGCTGCCTGCCCTGTGACCTCGCGCCGGACCACGTGCTGCGGCGTAGCCAAGCCCAGGGCAGTAACGTTATTTCCTTGCTAACTACAGTGACCAGTGAACCTGTACTTTAGAGACAATACTTGTGAACGATTGACGCATGACGATAGAGCTGCGCTATTTTACCGGTCGATAACCGGTTTACTTACTTTGCAGTTTTCTAGCTTAAAACAAAACATAATATTGGTATTCTTAGAAAAAGATCACATTTCTAACAACATAGTTTTGAGTGTCGAAGCGCGAACGGTGCTGCTTAGACGTGTGTTTGCAGTAATTAGCTAATTACATCGTAATCTATTGTGTACGAAGCGGCCGGCCGCTCGGCCGAACCGGTTATCGCTCGCGCAAATCTACACCTTATGCGTAATGAGTACAAGCGAGAATCATAATGAAGATATAATCAGTGCAATTACTATGGAGGAAGAAGAAAATACACATTTAGAAGACATAACACAATTATTTGAGATTGAGGGTACTGAGACGTCGAATAATGGAATGCGACCTACAAAAAGGAAAAAAGATGAATGGACCGAGGTTAGGAATAGTAAAAACAGGACGAGACTTATAAGAGGGATTACTGATCTACGTGTTACTTGCAAAGATACATTTCCCAAGCAATTTGCACTTGCTAAATTATTTAAAGAACATAAAATTATGAACATTACAAAAGTAAAGCATATAAATCCGTACAAAATTACTGTCGAACTTGATAATGCCGACAGCGCTGAGAAGTGAGTGAACTCAGAATATTTTAAAGGATTAGGGTGGAGGTTCCAGCGACCTTTTGAAGTTGGTTTATCATATGGAGTCATAAAAAATATTGAACTAGACATTTCTGAGGATGAGCTACTTTCATGTCTATCAAGTAAATGCAAGGTCGTAAATGTGAGACGCCTACAACGAAGAGACGGAGAAGCAACCAGTTGGATCGAAAGCGAAACATGGAGAATAGGATTTGAAGGGCCATCGTTGCCCTCTTATGTACTCATTTACGAAATGAGAGTACAGGTAGAACCTTATGTTTTTTCTGTTACACAATGCTCCAAGTGCTGGAGGTACGGTCACTCGGCTAAAATGTGTCCAACCACGAAAATGGTATGTCCGAAATGCGGAGGTAAACACGAAAACTGTGAAACGATTTCTTTTAAGTGTGTTAATTGCACAAATAATCACATGGCATTGGACAGAAATTGCCCTATATACATTAAGGAAAAGAAAATACGTACTATTATGAGTGACCTTAATGTTTCCTATAGAAAGGCATTGGATATATATGTACCTCCTCCTGCACCCTCCTACGAAACAGACGTTAATAGGCAGACACCTTCCTATGAGACAGTACCAGTTACGCTAGCACCAAACTCTAGTACACCTATGTCACCTGTGTTACAGTCGAAAGCTACATTCGCGCAAAAAACAGCACGCCTTGTCCCAAGTAAAGAATCAGTGTCCACCCAAAAAGATAACACAAACGGACAAGAAACCAAAAATGTGTCACAAATGGACAAAACACAGACGGAGAAAGAAGAACAAACAATTAAGAAAAATAAGAAGAAAAAACATAAAAAGAAAACGCCCCAATTTGAAGCTACCCAAACTCAGGAGTGTAATATGGACTTTCAGGAGGATACGTGCAAGGGAGACGTAACTGAGGAAGAGGACGATAGTAAAAAGGAGGATTCTGAAGACGATATTTCATTAGGATGGCTGATAGATAAAATTAAATATATTTTATTTGTGAGAAATGATACTTTCAAGGAAAAAATTATAACTGTTGTTCAAATCAGCGTGGAGTGGGCAATATCTTGTTTCCTAAATAAGATAATACCTAAAGATTTTTCCTCTTTTACAAAATATTTCTGTAATGATGACGGTTAAGATAAACATTTTGCAATGGAACTCACAAAGCGTGTTACCCAAAAAACTAGATCTAGAACAAATTCTGTTTTTAGAAAAAGTTCATATTGCTGCTTTATGCGAGACCTGGTTGGATTCTGGCTGTTATTTTGGTTTTAAAGATTACAACGTGTTTCGCTGCGATAGACCTGACTCATATGGGGGAGTCGCAATTCTAACTCATAAATCCATCAAGGCTCAGCAATGTCATTCTATTATTTCAAATTCGCTTATTGAGATGGTCCACGTCAAAATCATTAATTGTAACTTCATTCAAAACGTAATTTCAATTTATTGCCCACCTAACGTCCGTACTACAGAAAATGACTGGGACTCGTTGTTTGCTGTAGCCAACTCTAAAACTGTAATTTTGGGAGATTTTAATGGTCATCACTCAAGTTTGTCCACGAAAACAGATGAAAGAGGTACTCAAATTTTTGACTCCTTAATTGACCACAATTTGGTTACCTTGAATGATGGGAAGCCTACTCGTGTAAAGCTAGTTACTGGAATTTTGCAAAAGTCGGCTCCTGATTTATCTATAGTTTCCTCGGGGCGAGCTGGATTGCTCCAACACGAATGTATGCGTACATCCGCGGTGGGGCGACCCGGATCGCCAGGCACTTCTTCTCTTGCAACCGAGCGGGTGGGCAGGTTGCGGATAGCCCAACTCCGGCTGTGGGACCATCTAGAATGGTCGATCCCGGCCGGAGCATCTTGTAAGAGATCCCGGACAAGAGAAGTTCCCGAAGGCCCAATCCCAGGCTCAGGGTAACCCAGTTACCCTACCTCCCATGAACCTGAACGCCTAACAAAACCATCCCTCCCTATCCACTAATTTCCTGCCGCTTCCCAAATCCTTAGGCCTAATCCCAGACCTAAGGTGACCCCAAATTACCCATACCTTCTCACCAAATGCCTTCCTTCCTATCCCTATTTCCCGTCGGTCCCAGAGGAGGGGTAACCTCGATTCCAAAAAAGCCCACCCCCAAATAAAGATATAATGCCGAATGTCAATAAAACTACCCAGGTGGGTCCCGGCCAGGCCGGGGAATCCCACACCGCCACGGCGGTCAGCCCCCAACGTATTCTGGGGGGGGCAACGGACTGCAAAGTATCCCAGCGCTCTTCAGCGCCTACAAACCAGGCAGCGACTAACGCGCCTAACCCCTCAACACCGGCCGCGACTAACGCGCCTACACACACAAACTCGGCCGCGACCAACGCGCCAGTACCCGCATCCCAACGCATAACGCCCCCCACGAGCCTCTGGCAACAGAGTATTGTGCGGAACAGCGTCACTAACCCCGACTATGACCAAGACAAACACAGACAGAGGGCGACAGGGAAGGATGACGGAGCTGGCAGCTCTACCACCCTCCCGGCTGACGAAGTACGACTGCTGAAGAAGCGCGGAAAAATCACTGCCCGGGACGGGAAAGTAGGCGACCGAAAGCAGGACTGCGAAGGCACTAGCCAGCGCGAAATGCGATCGGACGCCGAAATAACAGTACGCGACCAGCCACGAGTACGCGAAGGGGCAACCCGGCGCGCAAAGTGGCCGGACGCGGAACCAAGCGGGCAGGGGCAAGTACGCGAAGGGGAAACCCGGCGCGAAAAGCTCCCGAACGCAACAGAGTCTGCCAGGGCCGCCAGTCGACCCCATAACACAGACCATACTCACACTAGAACTCGACCAAGACAGCACAGGGGTAGGCGCCTTAGAGCCTCACACGCACAGGCGCAGCTGGCGGACAACTTGCCAGGCACCTCCAAACCGCAGCCTGGACCAAGCGGTACAGGGCCGGCGAAGAGAGTGTGCCCTGACGACACAGCCTCACCGAGAGCACTTCAGGGGGACGCCAAACGTGTGAGGGTCCACTCCGCCCAGGGGGAGCAGAGAACCTACGCGCGAGCCACGAAGGATATACCTGCGCGGCTGGCCGTGGCGATCTGCTTCCCTACCCCATCCAGAGACCTGACTAGGGATGAGGCTGAACTAATAAAGTCAGGCCTCGAAGACCTGATGATGAACACGGACTCGACGACACCACTCCCCTCCTTCCGCGGTTACCCACGGGTAGCGGAAGGCACCGTGCAGATGTGGTGCGAGGACGACTATGCCCTGACTTGGTTGTCGCAAAATGCGCCCAAAATCCGACTACCAGACACCGACCTTACACTTACGGTACTACGACAATCTGACGTGCCCACCCGTGTCCGAGCCTCGCTTTTCGTCCCTCGTTATGGAGGTGACGTGGCCCGGCTCCAAAGTGTTCTGATTCGTCAGAACACCTGGTATGACATCGCCAGGTGGTCGCTGTACAGGGCAACTACCGTCGGTGGCAACAACTGTGGGACTTTTTTGACCCTGGGTGTGCCACCGGAGGAAGTGGAAAAGGTCTTGGCCCGGGAGCGACGGATATCGTACCTTCTTGGGTCGATATACGTACGCTTCTGGCCCACGACCCAGCCTGCCGACACAAAGACTGACGGTACAGTAGTGAAAGAGACAGCACTGACATCGACACAGACGACTGAACCGGACATCGCCCACCTCGAGGAGGTCATGGCCCGTGCGGCAATGGCCGATGCTGTCACCATATCGCCCGGATCACCTGGTTGGAACGAGCAACTCCTCGCCTCGTCGCCATGTGATCAACAGGAATACCAAGCCAGAGTGGAGGAAGCGGAGATACCGTCCGATGGATCTATCTCCGACTAACTCCACCATACTGCCTTCGAAGCCCCTAAACGTCATACAGACCAACCTCCAGCATAGTCAAACTGCCACGGCTAGCTTGCGCAGGGCACTGGAGGTAAAACCCCGAACCATCGCACTGATCCAGGAACCATGGATCAGGAACAATAGGATATGCGGCCTCGGCAACATCGGAGGTAAGCTAATCCTCAACACACACAATTCAGACAAACCAAGAACCTGCGCCTACATACCCAATGGAATTCCTACCACACCACTCACTCAGTTCTGTTCCAGAGATCTGACAGCTGTCAGGCTCCAGACCGAAGGCGGCGTTCCCGATGTTGTATTGGCCTCGGTATACATGCCAGGCGAGGACGCAAACTGCCCGCCAAAAGAGATGACCGACCTGGTACAACACTGCGAGCGTGCAAATCTGGACCTGATCATCTGCACCGACTCAAACGCTCACCACCCACTCTGGGGCAGCGACGCACCGAAACCCAGAGGAGAGGTACTATCCACCTATTTATTCTCCACTAACCTTAACATTGTTAACCGTGGTGCTGAACCCACTTGGGTCACAGTCCGAGGGCAAACGATCATAGACCTAACCCTTGCAACAGAAAATGCAACAAACCTTATCACAAACTGGCACGTATCCGACGAGCCTTCTTGCTCAGACCATAGAAGGATTCGCTTTACATTAACTACCAACACAAGTAAACCAGTGCCTAGGCGGAACCCGCGGCGCACCAATGTACCCGGGTATAAGCGCCTCCTAGCCTCCTCACTAGGCAGACACCTATCACTAGTAACCATAACAGACCACGCACAACTAGAATACACCGTAAACAAACTATCAGAATATATTACCGAGGCATACCATGCATGCTGCAAACTAAGGGCGCCAAAAACTAACAGCGAGAGGAACCCCTGGTGGAACGCTGAACTTAGTAAGCTCAGAGGTGCATTACGTAAGCAATTCAACAGAGCCAAAAACACCAGACACCCAGACGACTGGGAGTCATACAAAGAGACCCAACATACATACAAAAAGCAAATCAGAACTGCCAGAAGAACAGCATGGCGGAAGTTCTGTGAATCCATCGAAACCAATAATGAAGCCGCAAGGGTAAGGAAAATCCTATCAACTGATCAGGACCGAACCCTTGGCGCGCTGAAAAAACCCGACAACTCATACACACTAAATGACCATGAAACCAGTAAGATCCTCCTCGAGACTCACTTCCCAGACTGCAAACTCCTAGAGGACAAGGTGTGGGAAGCTGAACCAGAATGGACCCCAACGGATCAAGACTGGTCTAGAGCCCGCAATATAGTAACAGAAGACCGGATAAAGTGGGCCATCAACACCTTTCAGCCCTATAAGTCCGCTGGGCTGGATGGCATCTTTCCAGCCCTCCTACAATGGGGGGTTGATATAATGACACCATGCCTGGTGGAGACCTTCCGAGCCTGTATAGCACTCAGACACATACCCCTAGCTTGGCGCGAAGTGAAAGTCATATTCATACCCAAACCAGGCAAATCCGACTACACACAACCCAAGGCCTATAGGCCCATAAGCCTCACATCCTTCCTACTGAAAACCCTGGAGAGACTCTGTGATAGATACATTCGAGACGGACCTCTTCAGGCAAAACCACTTCATAAACAACAACATGCGTACTCCACAGGCAGATCAACGGAATCTGCGTTACATAGCGTGGTTTCCAAGATTGAATGCGCGGTGGACCACAAATGCTCAGCACTAGCTGTCTTCGTTGATATCGAGGGTGCTTTTGACAAAACCACGTTCGGTAGCATCAACATGGCCCTCGACAGACACAATATAGACCCGACCCTGAGCGGGTGGATCACTAATCTGCTCAAATTGAGAGCTGTACAGGTAACAGTGAACGACACCACAAGGGCCATTGTGGCGAAGGGCTGCCCGCAGGGGGGCGTTCTCTCGCCACTTCTGTGGAACTTGGTTGTGGACAGCCTCATCAGAACACTCAATGACAAAGGCTACTTTACTGTAGGCTATGCCGATGACATAACCATAATAATAAATGGCACCCACGAAAATACCCTATGCAACCTTATGCGCCAAGCCTTAAAAGTAGTAGAGGACTGGTGCAACGAACACCAGCTAACCGCCAACCCCACAAAGACCGAACTGATCCTCTTTACGAAAAAGAGGAAACTGACGACACTACAACTACCACGATTCTTCGGAACTACCCTAAGCCTATCAACCGAAACCAAGTACCTAGGCATCTATTTGGATAAACAGCTGAATTGGGCAAAACACACCAACTACATCACTACAAAAGCCAGCATATCTCTGTGGCAGTGCAAGCGAATGCTTGGCAGAAACTGGGGGATTAACCCCAAGGTAACCTACTGGCTATACACTACTGTCATTAGACCAATTATCACGTACGGCTCGTTAGTCTGGTGGCCTAGGACAGACCTGAGCACAGCCCAAAAAGATCTCGAAAAACTGCAGCGGTTTGCTTGTGTAGCAATCACTAGCTGCATGAGAACCACACCCACTGCTGCCCTACAGGCAATGCTTGGGCTGCCACCCCTACACCTCATCGTGCGGGAGGAGGCGACCCTGGCTGCCTTTAGGCTTCATATATCGGGAACCCTAAGCAAAGATTCTAGGGTCAGGCACACACGCATAAAGGAGGATGCAGTCAAACGACAGCCGATGTTAGCATCACCCTGCGACAAAACCCCGAAGCAACACTACTTCCAAAAGCACTACAACATCGTTCTCTCGGAAGAACAGTGTGATTACTCACGCCCGAATGAGATGAGAGTATACACCGACGGCTCGAAGACCGGATCCGGGACCGGAGTTGGAGTCTTTTCACACGACCTCAACATAAACATATCGAACCCGCTGGGAATGTTCAACACTGTCTATCAGGCGGAGTGTGTGGGCATTATACAAGCGGTATACGCCATAGAAACCAGGAAAGTTACGGACACACATATACGTATACTCTCCGACAGCACCTCAGTCCTCCAATCATTGAGGAAAAAATATATTACCTCAAGTATAGTACTAGAATGTCACAAGGCTCTAGAACGAGTAACGGTATTAACCGCAACACAGTGACACTGCAATGGATAAAAGGACACAGCGGATCGCTGGGCAATGACGCAGCTGACGAATTAGCCAGGAGAGCATCCAGCACGTCGGCATGCGGGCCTGAACCCATCATACCCATCCCCTTCAACCAGATACGCAGGTGGCTGCAGGAGTCCACCCATGCACAAGCCGAGAGGTGGTGGACCTCGACACCAGGCTGCAGGCAGTCTAAGGAAGCCTTGCCATCCTTAGACGACAGGCTAACCAGACGTTTATTACGTCTGAATAGAAATGGCCTGCGCCTGATGACGGGGACCATCACAGGACACTGCTCGCTGAATAAGCACTTCTACACAATAGGTATAACGGACAGCCCTCTGTGCAGAGCTTGCATGGAGTCGGACGAGACCGTTGCGCACGTGCTCTTTGAGTGCACAGGCGTTACCCAGATTAGAACAGAAACACTCGGGACACTCGGATCTTACACAGAGGTTCTCAACAGACCAGAAGCTTTGATCGGCTTCTGGAGGGAGGTGGGCTGGTTGGAATAAAAACCACCGACGGCCGCTATGGCCCACGTACAATGGTCCACATGTAGGACTAAGTGCGGAAACCATACCCTCTAACATAGAACATAGACATCTATAGTTTCTTCAGACGTATCATTGCTGTTTGATTGGACCATAACTAATGAGTCCTTAGGCAGTGACCACATGATAATAAAATTGAAAACGTTGGAAAACTGTGTACCACGTATCGTAAAAAAACGAAACTTTAAAAAAGCCGACTGGGTAAAGTACCGTAATTCTATTCAAGAAACACTAGTTGATTGTTCATTGCCTGAAAATCCCCAAGAAGCGTATAATTTCTTTCTAGATATCATTAACAGAGCCGCTGACGCAAATATTCCTTATTTTAAATTTAACCAAAATCCCAGTAGTCAATTTAAACCGAAACCTTACTGGTCTCCAATACTATCTAAAGCGGTGGCGGAAAGACGATTGGCTTTAACGGACTTCAGAAAAAACCCAACTCCAGATAACTTACAAAAAATTCAAGACAAAACTCGAGAAGCTCAAAAACTAACTAGAGGTGCCCGTAATGTGGGATTCCGTAAGTTTTGTTCTTCAGTGGACGAGGTCACTTCGGTTAGTGACATGTGGCGACGCATGCGCTGGTTGAAAGGATACCGTTCAGCTAGACTCCATGTGGACGAGACGTTGGCTGAACAAGTGCTTTTTAATTTAGCTCCTGATTTTACATGCCCCCCATTACCTACTTTTAGTTCTCAAAATAATTTATTGGAAGTTGCTATAACAAGACAGGAGCTTGACAAATGTGTTAAATCTAAAGATACCGCACCGGGTTGCGATGATATTTCCTTTTCGATGGTTAAAAATCTTCCGGACATTGCTAAGAATATTTTGATACAAATTTATAACTTATTTTTTTCTTTAAACTTCGTTCCTGAGCAATGGCGCCAAGTACGCATAGTACCAATCCCCAAACCTGGTCGAGATTTAACTTCCGCTTCCGCAATAAGACCTATTTCCTTAATGTCCTGTTTATGTAAAATCTTTCATTCCGTTATTAATAAGAGAATTGAACGGTATTTGGAAAGTGGAGGATTTTTTTCTGATGAGACTGTAGGTTTTAGGAAAGCGCGTTCATGTTTAGATAACTTAAATTTACTAACGTCAAAAATACAAATTAATTACTCAAAAAAGCTTGTTACGATCGGATGTTTCCTTGATATTGATAACGCTTACAATAACGTTGACGTTACTACTCTTCTGTTAACTTTGGACCAACTTGGTGTGGGAGCACAATACTGTAGATATCTATGGGAGTTTCTTAAAGAAAGATATTTAACAATTAATACCATCACTAGAACGGCCAGAAGGGGCTTGGCACAAGGTGATCCCTTGTCGCCACTGTTATTTAATGTCGCGACCATCCGTATTTTTAAAGCAATACCTAGCTCCGTATCTATCTCGCAGTACGCTGATGATTACGTACTATATATAACTTCTCAAAACTCAGATGAAGCTACCGCTGAGTTACAGGATGCGTTGGATATCTTATGTAGTCAATTTGATACCCTAAATCTAACTATATCACCAAATAAGAGTAAAATTTGCATTTTTAACAGGGGCTACAGGAGACTTTCAGTTAACCTGTCCATTGGATGTGATAGATTAGAGGTTGTTGACACAGTTCGATATCTTGGTGTGTGGTTGGACCGTTCTCTCAGGTGGGGAAAGCATATCAATGAGGTTTGCCAAAAAGTTCTTAAATTCATTAAAATTCTCAAAGTGTTAGTCGGTTCAACTTGGGGTGTGCACCCAAAATATTTAAGAAAACTTTATATATCTTTAATTAGAAGCCGAATTGACTATGGAAGCTTTTTCTATGATAACAGTGCAAATACTCATTTGGAAAAATTAAATAAAGTACAAAACCAAGCAATGAGAGTAGTGGGTAGTTTTATAAAAAAAAAAGTTCAGTTTTTTAAAAGTTCATTGCAGTAATAAATTAGATATGTTTTCCCAGAATACATGGGTTAGTAGTATAGATAGCAACAATTTTATTAAACACGACGTAAGCTTTATGACCCAACCAAAAAGGTATTACAATCCTGTTAGCTTAAGAAACTTATTAATTGAGTACATTACTTCCGAATACTCGACTTACTTTAAGATATTTACGGACGGATCTAAGGACAGTGACGGTGTGGGGGCCGCCTTTTATGAGTCTGAAGGAAATTCAATGAAGTTTCGAATTAATGCCAGTGTGTGTATAATGGAAGCGGAACTGATTGCGATCGCAGAAGCTCTGTCGTATGTAGAATCCATTAATCAGAACAATATTGTCATTCTCACAGACTCCAGAAGTTCGCTCCAGTACTTGGCTCGGTGTACCTCGACATTTCGAGGAACACCGATAGCCTACACTATACTGAAAATTGTTTTGAAACTACAATCTGATGGAAGACACATAGTTCTTCAATGGATTCCATCACATATCGGAATAAGAGGCAATGATATTGTTGATTTACTAGCCAAGCAGGCCATATGTGATGGAATTCCTGTTAACTTTCCTCCTTATTTTACGAACTTTATACCTAATATCAAACAGGATTGTTATTCGCTTTGGAAGGAATACTTTAATAAAAGATCACTAGATAAAGGAATCTGGTACAGAACGATCCAACCGCATCCATTGAACTCACCGTGGATAGATAATCAGTTGTTGAACAGATGTGATACTGTTATCGCACTGAGACTTCGTTCCGAACACATTCCGTGTAATAAGTTCTTATATCTAATGGCAAAATCAACAACGACAAAATGTGGTTTTTGTACTAATTCCGTTGATGATGTTTATCACATATTAACCGAGTGTGTCCGCAACGAGGAATTTAGAAATAGCTTAGATTGTAGGATTAGAGAGATAGGTTACTGTAATAGTGCCCTAGCTATGCCACTTTCTGATGCAGCTAGATTGCTTTACAAACTAGCCATGCTAAGGTTATGTTAAATAGATAAGTAAGATTTTGTTTAACCAACCAGGGCGGCATAATCGCGTGTGCGACAAAGCCCTTTACTTTGGAATAAAAAAAATAAAAAAAAACAACATAGTTTTATTATGTCTTTAGTTAGAGAATTGAACTATTTATGCCATTTTAATCCGTTTCGTGGCCTTGACCTGTTAATACCTTTGCCCTTTTTCTTTCTGAAGGCAACTTTCAAATGAAATGTCAGTTTTTTCAAAATATTTATTTACTTTAAGTGTACTTTCATAATATTATTTATACGACGCGGGAAGTTTTCGCTAGTTTATTAAAATGGCCCCAACCGCTCCAGCAGCAATTCATGCACAAATTGAGGCCCTCCTCGATTTTATGAGTGAGCATAATGAGTTGGCTCGCGGACTATTGAGGGGTGCCGAGAATCCGATCAAAACGGCTGTGGGAAAGCCTGTGCAACTCCCTTAATTCAATGGGGAGTTGCACAAAGTCCGTGGAGCAGTGGCAAAGGGTAAGTTTAATACATTACTCGTATTAATATGATTTTAAGGTCATTATTAAAGTGCATTATAAAATGATAAAAAACATATGGCCGAAAAAGCTGCTGGATCTGCCAGACGTTCAACATATGCTACAGGTGGAGGCCCATCGGTAGCACCAACCCTCTCGCAAGTTGAATTGAGGATACTGTCAATTATGGGAGAGGGATTTAGAGAGCCGCAAACTGAGGCAAGAGTGCCAGTTTTTCCATCGGTAATAATTAAATTTATAATTGAACATAGGTAGTAAATTTATTCTGATGGTAAAAAAAACAACAAACAACAGCATTTATGTATTTATAATTATTTTGCATGGAGTCTTTCCCGTGACTTTTAAATTAATACATTTCTTGTATCCGTCAATGATATTCAGTTTTTGTTGTACAGGGTCCACCTGTAAGACAAGACCTAGCAGTCATCACACCCACACAAATCTCTGCTGCTACACCTGCCAACCCACTTTCCCAGGAGCAACCCGCAGTGATCACTGAGGCACTGGTAAAAGGAACTGCCTATTCATAATCAGCGAAGTAAGTATTATAGATCACTAGTAAATAGATCACATTAATCATGGTTATAAAATACTAAGCTGAGTAATTTTAACACTGAGTAATATTTTTTTTCATTTGTTTACAGTACTACGTTCTCGTCGTGCACGACCACGAGTTCGGCGACACCTACCTGCCGATTCAGCAAGAAGCCGAGTTGTGTTGATTGATGCAATTTATTTTTTTACCAAAACCAATACCCTTATTGTGTAAATTTGTTTTTTAACAGTATCTTCCGCCTGTCCTAACACCCATTATGTCCTGTAAGCAATATAAATACAAATACCCTATTTATTGACATGTTTTAACAAGAGGCAATCGGCGACGCCTTCGATCTACCTGTAAAGCTTCTTCGAGCATTACAAAAGCAGCCATATTTTCAATTTATCAACTTTCGGCAGCAGCACGATAACTATTTTGATGTCGTGTCAAATGACATAACGTTCCGTCAAAACAAGTGTCAATACCAACTTTTCGGACGGGCAAAAACGCATCGGGAGTAGGGACAACTGTCAAATCGTGTTGTCATTCATTCTTAGTTCGAGTTCGGGACTAATCGTAAGTCCGTAGGTGATACGGAGTAGGAAATGTCCGTAACGAAGGCCGAAACTACGGACTTCGTGCTTGGAGAGTAGACCCCCACGTTTGGCCAGTCGGCTAAACGTTTCGTTACAACTTAACGGCACCCCAGAATGATCTGCGTCGCCTAGAGGACTACTGCCAAAGAAATAAGCTGGATCTTAATCCCGCCAAATGCTTGGTTACTACATATTCTCGGAAGCGCTCAATCATTGCCACATCGTATACCCTAGGCGATCAAGTTCTACCTAGATCAAACTCCATCCGTGATCTGGGGGTTCAACATGTCGCCAAGGCCTCAAAATCACTGGGTTTCATAATGCGGTTGTCCAAGTGCTTCACTCAAGCCAAAACATTAAAAATCCTATACTGTACTTTTGTTAGAAGCCACTTGGAATATGCGTCTGAAATATGGAACCCATGTTACCACAAATATATTAACCGCATTGAGAGCATCCAAAAAAGATTCATAAGGTATCTATTTTACCATCATACTCTATGTTACCATCAAAAAGTACCGTATCATTCGGAAAACTACCATAACCTATGTAAAAAGTTTCAAATATTACCTTTACACAACCGCCGCGAGATTTGAGACTGTTTGTGTTTGTTAAAAATCTTTAATAACACTAATAACAGTTCCGATATTTTGACAAAATTTTATTTCAACATTCCCATGAAGTCTAGGCGATACAATCCACCTTTGCGCGTGCCATTTGCCTCAACCAACTTTAGGCAAAATTCGTACATTGTGCGTGCTAGCAGAACTTTAAACAAACTTTGTAAACAGTACGATATAGATCCATTCCTAAGTAGTATTTCATCAGCCAGGAAGTGCTTAAGCCGTGACTTTTTCAAGTGATTTATTTTGTTATGATTTTTGTTAAGCAGTGCGAGCAACATAGTATTTATGCTATAGTTTATGTATAGTAATATGGTGTGAATGTCCTTAGATTTTTTTTTTCTCTGTATTTTATAAGTAGAGACCTGTAATTGGCTTTCAAACTAATGTACTATCCTTGATCTGTTTGTTTTAGCTGTAAGTCTCCCATATTGTTTTTATAAATAAATAATATTAAAATACCAACTCCCTTTAAATTCCTACATTTAGTTTTCACTGTATTAAATTTAAATACACTTGTAAATGAACTTTTACTGAGACTTATAATTTTAGCACATTAATCACTTACTACTATTTAGTCTAGTGGTTGCAATCGCTACTGCTGAGCATGAGGTCCTGGGTTCGATTCCCAGGTCGGGCAACGTGTTATTGGGTTTTCTATCTGGAATTTCTCAGTAGCAGCCCGAAGTCTGGATTTGTGCCCGGTAGATGGCAATAGGCTCGCCCCCTATTACATGGGACTTAAACATAACTGGCGAAATGTGGGTGTACTATAGGTACACCTCTGCCCAACCCTTCGGGGAAACAAGGCGTGATGTTATGTTACTATTTACTTTACCACTTAGAGCTGCGTGCTGAACTGAAATGGTTTTGCGTTTTTTTTTTTTGGGAATGGCATCTCGCAGGTCAACCTGTGAGGTTGTCGTCTGCTGAAGCGGACTTGCCTATGGTTGCGCTAATAAATTAAGGCCTCTAGCCAGGACCTAAACTTAAATACTAACATAAACTAAGCGACTACACGCTAAGGGCACCCCCTGTGGGGTACGAAACGCGGCTTAAGGCGTCGCTGGAAGAGGGCAGCAAGGGACTAGCTGGATCAGGATTTGAGTGATCTTGGGACGAATTTAAAGCTACAGGCTCAGCGGCGCGGGCTGGCTCGAGCAAGGGATTTGGGAGTCGCGGTGGGCCTCGGCGGCGAGGACGGTAGGACGGCGATCGGGTTTTGCGCTTGTGTAAAGTGCTGGTGGCCTTACTGCTCTCCTGGAGGAGGGTAGTTGCGTCGTCGGGGGCGATTAGGTTATGCCTTGGTCTGCGAATACTGCTTATGCGGGAAGGAGAAATGCGGCCGCTGAAATCAAGGGATTTGGGTGTTTTACGCCACATTCGAAGAAACGCTTTGATAAACGTTTCATAAACTGGTTTATGGTTGGGATTTTAAGGTCGAAGTGGAGATCTATATTGCGAACATAGTAGGGGGCACCCGTGACCTTTCTGAGGAAACGGTTCTGAAGGTTCTGTATATTATGGAGATGATGTGGGTGAGCGTGCGCAAATAAAACGCAGGCATAGGTCATTATGGGTCGGATGACTGCGGTTTAGATGCGCAGCTTGCATTTAAGTGACAGAGCACTATGGGCTGTCAGTATGAAATGGAGTCTACCAAGAGCGACGGAGGCGCGCGCGCGAACCGCCTTAATGTGCTGCTTAAAGGTGAGGTTTTGGTCTAGGATCACGCCTAGGTACTTGGCTTACTTCTCCCAAGGGATCGGCTTGCCGTACATAGTGATCGGGCTCGGAAGGGGGAGGGGAATCGACGAAGTCTCGAGAAGAGAACCACCTGACTCTTATCCGGTGTCACCGGTGTTGACCTCGATTCTCCATTTCCGGAACCAAGCGCCTAAGACGTTTGCGGAGATTTGGAGAGTACGAGCTATAGCATTGGGACAGTGACCGGTATAGTAAACGGCAGTGTCGTCGCCGAAGAGAGCCAACTGAGCCTTTTTACTCTTTGGGATATCGCTGGTGAACAGCGTGAAGACTAGAGGAGATATAACGTAAACCTGAGGGACACCGGCGCGAATAGAGTGAGGGGACGAGAATGCACCCTCGATGCGATAGCGGAAGGTGCGATTAGACAAAAAGCCTCGTAAGATGAGCACGAGACGATCTGGCACTCATAGTTGGTAAAGCTTGTATAACAAGCCGTTGTGCCAGACTTTGTCAAAGGCTTTCGCTATGTCGAAGAATAGCACACCCGTCGTCGCGTTACTCTGCAGATCAGCGCACAAGTGTTCTACGATACGGTGGACCTGGTGGATACTCGAGTGTTGGGGTCGGAAACCAAACTGCTCGTTGGGAATAAGGCTCTTTGCTTCGGCATAGTCTTTGAGACGCTTATAAATAAGCTTCTCGTTGATTTTGCCGAGAACATTGAGTAAGCTAATAGGGCGGTAGCTAGAGGGCTCAGACTTAGGCTTGCCTGGCTTTGGGATACCGATGACGGTTGCTTCTTTCCACGCTTGTGGGAAGATGTTGTTGCAAGGCGCCATTGAAGATGGCGGTCATAAGCATTATTAGAGGGGCAGGAAGGAGTTTGTATACCTTATTGGTAATACCGTCCGAACCGGGGCTTTACCAGCGTGGAACCCTTTAATGATGTCGTGCACTTCGTCTGGAGTGACGGGAGGCAGAGGATCATCAGGGTCTTGAACGGGTGGACCTTGTTCAGGTGAGCTTGGTCTACTGGTTGAGAGCTGGGAGAACATTGGGACTCTAGGCTCTGTCAAAAGCGACGCTCTTGTCGGGGCGAATGAGAGGAGGCAAAGAGACCTCTTCAGATGGACGCAATTTCCTCTGTAAGTGCCAGAAGGTTCGATGGGTTCACTTAGCATCTTGTTCCAGCCCTCAGAGCGAACCTCCCCTATGCGTTTCTTTACAGCATGCTGTAAATGGCGCATGTGGGCTTTGTTCGCGTCACAAGGGCAGGAATCGTAGGCACGAATAGCCGCGTTCTTCTCGGGTATCAAGCCACGTACGTCAGTAGGTAGTTTCTAGCGATGGTCTTCCATCACCGGAACTCCCCGTGAACAATCCGTCAATACGAATTGGACATGCTTTGTAAACGAGTCGATTGCGACCGCCGTGTCGGCGACTGACACTTTGTGATCGGAGATGGTGTCCAAGTGAGCCGACGTGGTGGATTTCAGTCTCTCGCTTACATTCCTCCATTCGGTTATCATCTGGGTCTGAGGGGGGCAGTTGACCTCCTTCTGCGAAGCAGTAATGCTCGCGAAGGAGAAGGCGGAGCGCATGAGGGAGAGAGCCTTGCGCCCTCACGCCCCTAGTCGCCGCAGGAGACGCCCTGGGCGTCGGGAGTCGCCTGCAGATTCCCGGCACCCGTAGGCGCGGGCTTGCAGTGTGTGCTTGCAGTGGTAGTGTGGCAGGTGGGTTTCTTCGTAGGTTAAGGAATGAAAACCGTATTCACTTTACACATTTATTGCACAAGACACAGAAATCAGGGAAGTAGGTTATAAGGTCTCTAAAGTACAGGTTCACTGGTCACTGTAGTTAGCAAGGAAAGAACGTTACTGCCCTGGGCTTGGCTACGCCGCAGCACATGGTCCGGCGCGAGGTCACAGGGCAGGCAGCAGAGTGTAGGAGCGACCCCAGAGATCACTAGGCGTGGGCAGCACCACGCAGGAATGAATGACCGTGTGTGTAGGCACGTGGTCCTCTCAGGCAGGGGCCTCAACACGTGGCGGGCGTGGGGTCTCGGCACCTACGAGCCACGTGGATGGCAGGTTCAGGCAGCGGTGGCGGCCGCGTGGGTAGTCCGCGTGACGGGCGTCTCTCCAGCGGTAGGGCGGCGGCAGCGATGACGTCAGTCAGCGGTATGCAGGAAGTATAGCCTAAGACTGGAACCCTGGAATCAGCGCAAAGCGGGAGCTCCCGTAAGCGTTTTGCCAGAACTGCAAGCCTCCGTCAATGTGTGCGTCTCCCAGCCGTAAGCCCAAAGCAAGGTGGATGGAGGAAGACTCACCCATCGTGGCGCACGCGGTGCACATGCCGCGGGTATTCTCGGAGGTCCCTCGCCACGTGGCCAGGCGATTTTAGCGAACAGCAAGGCGAAGCGCGGTGATACAAGCATAGCGTATGATGCGAGAAGCATGCGCACGCATTCACAGAGAGGTGCAGTAATGGTGACAGGTGATGTGGCAGAAGCCACTATCGGTAAATACCTTTCTCGGCAGTCATAGTGGGGCTGCCGAGAACAATTACAATAGCTGCCAGACCGCGCAGACAAATACATAGAGAATGCGATCTGACAGGACACAAATAAGAGTATAGGCAATCACACTGAGCACTTACCCGTTTATCTCGGGGTTATGTTAACTTACTGCTTGATGCGAAGGAAAGAGGACGAACGCTACAGTAGGGACCAGGCCCGGGTCGACGGCGCGTCGTATTCCACGCTCGCTTCAAAGAGATGTCAGCACATAATGACGGGGTCCGATAGGGCCGACGCCTCAGGGTCGCGGGTAATTCGAAAATGTAACCGTGGCCCTGGCACAGGCAACTGAAGGAACACGGGTGGATTTTAGTCAGTAAAAGTCTGACACGCCCTCCCGCTCCACCAAGAGCAAGAAAAGTCATTTGATGATTTCCCACCCATCAAAAAAAAAACACAAAAAAGGGGGGCGGTTGAGTCTATCGGGCCCGAGTAGGAGGGCGGTGGTCAGAGTTAAGCTCGTGGAACGACTCTATCGATTGCAAACGGAGGTTCACATTCTTGAGCAGCGCTACATCGAGTATATCGGAAATGGCGGGCGTGACAAAAGGAGCTGGATTAGCGGCCGGCGTAATTACTGCCGGGACAATGGGGGCCGAAACAGCGGCCGGAACATTGTCTGCCGGAACAAAGGGTGGAATGCCTTGTGAAATTTTTATATCAAGATATAGTTTTAAAAAGATCTTCAATTTGTGTATAATCTAATGTGATAAGCCAGTCAGTTATTTTCCTTTTAAAAACTGCTTTGTTTAGGTTATGAACAGAGAGTAAATGATTCAGTCTGTTATATAGAAATGGGCCAAGAAAAGAAAAGAAATTTCGGGCAAATTTGGATTTTACTGATTTAGGTTGGCATATATTCCTTCTTCTTCTTCTCATATCGTAATTATTATCGGTATTTACAAAAGGAATAAGAGATCGTTGTTTCAAAGCCACATGGAGAACAAAAAGCTGACGAATTGAGAGGACTTTAGCAGACTTATAAACTTCTACAGTGGGATGACGGAAAGGAAGAAATAGTGCAACTTTAAGGACTGCTGTTTGAGCCCTCTCCAGTGCTAAAAGGTTAGTTTTAAACGTTCCACCCCATGAAGTGATGCAGTACGTCAGGAGCGATTGGCACAAAGCACAATAAACAGATAGTAGTTGCTTGGAGTTTAGGATCGACCGAAGATTCCTAACCACATAGATAAATTTCCGTATTTTGCCAGTCAGACAATTTATATGTTCCGCAAAGTTTAATTTAGAGTCTAAGGTGATACCCAAGTATTTAATATGGTTTACTCTCTGCAATTTGGGACAAGAGCAATCACCGTTATGAGGTGTTTGACTCCCCCTGCAACGTCTAAGAGGGGTGCGAGTGGAAAACTTCGCACCGCCATCTCAGGTCCTGATGTGTGGGGGGCGGCGGACGTCCCCGAGCCCGCCGTCCCTGGACCCATTTAGGGGAGCTGGAAGAGGGCGTTCTCCGCCCTTCGCCTACTACCAACCCCTTGCGACGGGTCAGATAAATGGCCCCGTCGCGTACCATTCTTCGGCCGCAGAGGATAGGGAGAGCGGCCAACGACATACCTTCCCCTGCTGCCCCACCGCGTCCGCCATCAAACGGGGCGACCCCGTTAAGGCCGCAGAAGGTAGGGAGAGTGGCGCACAGCAATACCGGCACTCCTTTCCCGCTGCGGCCTCAGTTGCGATGTCGCCCAAGCGGCACCGCAACCTTGGCAGCTACGTCGTCGGCTTTTCGGCAAAAGCCCTGACGAGCGGCCCTTCCTCGGGATCCTCTTAGCTTCACCGTGGGGCCAAAACCACGGCTACTGAGCCCCCCACCTCGTCAATGCGGGAACCCACCGGGGGGGAACCAAACCTTTTTTTTTCCGGGGTGGAAAATCCACATGGATGTCCTCCGCCCGCCCCAGGGCCAGGGTATGTCAGGCTCTTACTGACTAAAAACCACCCCGGTGTTCCATCTCACACCTACGCCGGGGTCGTGGGAACACATAATTCTTCCGCAACCCCGACTGGTGCAGGCCCGCCTCGGGTTGGTCGGTAGGTAGGGGGGGGAATGAGGTGTTTGACTCCCCCCGGAACATCTAAGAGGGGCGCGCATGGTAAAGAGCCCCCGGCAGTCTTGGCAGACCCTCTCTTCTTCTTATTGGCGGGCGCGCCACAGGACTTAGTGGGGAGAGAAATGACAACACGAAAACTTTAATAAAATAAAATAAAATTGGCCATACTGGTCATCTCCGCTGATTGTGACACCCAAGCATAAGCAAAGCGAGATGTACTAGTGCGCTATGATGGAGGTGTGTGGTTATCACAATCAGTACGGAGTTACCACCCGCTCTGCCCAGCGGGCCTCCCTGCAACTGTACAGAGGCTGCGGTTTGGCGCCGCGGAGCACTGAGCCGAATTATGTCCGATCTGGCGGCAGCGATAGCACTGCTCGCTGCGGTCAATTGCGGCGGTGCACCGTGCCCTAACATGCCCCATGTCCAGGCATCGGAAGCACCGCAAGGCCCTGGGCTGCAGCAGCTTCACCCTCGCCGTAACCCACCCCACCAACAGACGCCCACCGTCAGCGACCTTATTCGCCGCCGCCACCGGGCACCGCACCCAAATCGTGCCGAGCTCGGAAGCGTCGGCGCGTATGTCGCCCGTCCGCACGTCTCCTGGCGGACATCCGCCGACTCGGGCGACGGCCACCACGACTTCAGCCGGGGTCGTCGAGCCGTCCAGGCCATCGACGCGCAGCTCAGCGGTCTTCATCGGCCTGGACACCCGAACGTCCTCCGGGTTGAGGACCTCCCTAAGTTTGGTGGCCAGGATGTCCGCCTTTTCCCCGCTAGAGGCACCCGACACCTCGAGCAGCCGCGCCCCCGTAATCGCCGGCCTCAATCTGAAGCCGGACGGTGTGCCAAGGTCGGGGAACGCGACTTTGGCTTTCGCCTGTGCTAGGACCGCCTTGTAGGTAATGCCCCGTTCGACGGCTCCGGGCTGCAGTGTAATAACTACAGCTGCGGAGCGTGGGGCTCTGACCTTAGGCGGTCCCTGGGCCTTCTTTGGAGCCGATGCTGGTGCCGGTGCTCCAGCGGGTGCTGGTGTCGCCGTCTTCTTTCCGCGACGCCGCCCTTTCTTGACGACCGTTGCCCAGGTCTCTGTGAGAGGCGCGAGCGAGTCCTCCGGGGGGGCAGTCGCCCGGGAAGTGGGCACGGACGTACCCTCCATGGGTTTTTTGGTCCCCCTCCCGGACTGGCTCGACACAGCCGCCGCGGTTATTGTCCCCCGGTTAGTTGGACCCTCCTTCCGCTTGTCCACAGCGAGCGGTGGGCGGAGATTCACCGCTGGGAGGAGCCTAACCTCGAAAGCCTCCATACGTCTTTTGCTGCGCCCACTTTGCAGCACTCGCCTCCGCCCTGTTAGTTCCCAACAGGGACGTATTGGAGCCTCCGCTAACCTCCACCACGGGCTCGGGGTCCATCTCCTCGCTCTAAACGGGCTCACCAGCGACCGGCGTGTCGGGGCGCTTGAGAAATCGTCCCTCGCGACCTCGCCCTCTTGTGCCCGTTGGCCCCATAGGGGCTGATAGGTTCTCCTCGCTGGAACAGGAACCTGTCTTCAAAAATTTGGAGGGACCACCATCCACCTCTTCTTCGCTCTCCTGGGTCTTGCGCTTTGAGCTTACGCTCGACACGCTCACCACACTCATCGCGTCTGATGCAATGTCGGAATCTGACACCGCATCACGAACTAGTTGTTGGTCTCCTCCGATATTTTCCTTCATTTGTTTGTCCCCTGAGGGACAGTAGCCTCCTCGGCTCTTGTTGCCACTGGCAAGCGGATGACAGTTGATGCCCCCCCCCAGAATACGTGGGGCATGACGCTACTGAAGGTAGCGTGGCGGATTCTCCAGCTGCTGCGCAGCTGGTACCGCCCTGGGGTAATATTTTTTCAAGTGTCGTTTCCATTGTGGGTTTATTTCCTTTGAAGGGTGCGGTCCCTTTGATCCCCCTGGATCCCCCCCCCCCAGCGCTAGGGACCGGATGCCCTCCGGCCATACACTCCCTCGGCACGCTCGACCTTGGAGTTGGGGTTATTTTTTTAAGAGGTTTTCTTCCTCTCCTACCGGCCGTGACCAGCGTGTCGTCCGGGTAACACGTCAGGTCCGCGCCCGGCGGGAGCTCGCCCCTCAGCACCAAGTCGTACCCGACGTTCCACAGGAGCGGTCCCACGACCGATCCCTGTGGAACACCGCACGACACCAGGCGCTGGTTTCCGCCATCACGTCCCATGTAGGTGACACACCTCCCCGCCAGATAAGCCCCAACGATGCGGCGGAGGTAGAGAGGCACCCGATGATAACGCAGTGCCTCCCGAATACATCTCCAGGCCAGGGTGTTGAAGGCGTTAGAGATGTCCAAGGACACCGCCACCACCACCCCGATCCGGCTTAAGGACCTCCCACAGCTTGGCGGCCAGAATGTCCGCCTTTTCTCCGCTAGAGGCACCCGACACCTCGAGCAGCCGCGCCCCCGTAATCGCCGGCCTCAATCTGAAGCCGGACGGTGTGCCACGGTCGGGGAACGCGACATTGTCTTTCGCCTGCGCTAGGACCTCCTTGTAGGTAACGCCCCGTTCGACGGCTCCGGGCTGCAGCGCAATAACTACAGCCGCGGAGCGTGGGGCTCTGACCCTAGGCGGTCCTTGGGCCTTCTTCTGTGCCGGTGCCGGTGCTTCAGCGGGTGCGGATAGCGCCGGCTTCTTCCCGCGACGCCGGCCCGTCTTGACGACCGTCGCCCAGGTCTCTGTGGGAGGCGCGAGTGAGGTCGCCGATGCCGCAGTCACCCGGGAAGTGGGCACGGATGGGCTCGGGTCTAGTATCGTTTGGCAGGAGTTTTGGGGTAAAAAGGGTTGAAGTTGGTAGGGGTGGGTTCCCTGATTATAACGCTACCACTCTTATTAAAAGTTAATGCGTATTTTTCGAGAAATTAATAATAAATGTTTCTAACCTCAAATTAGATTACAGCGCAACGAAACGTTAATATCGGCGATTGACAACCAAATCTGTACTAGTGTATTGTCTGTGGTGTAAAATGTCGTGCAAAATCGATGAAACGGAACGTAAAAAACAAAAAAAACGCTATTTGCGTCATGTGTCAGTATCATTTGTTTACGTTCATTCCGTTTCTCTCAGAGTTGTGAGAAGTTAGTGTATTGGGGATACACTAACTTCTCACAACTTCATGGTTAAAATAGGTCGACATTGTTCCAAAACCGAATCGGGGCACCCCGACTCCACGTAGTCTTTTGGCTCCTACCCCTAGAGTGTTTATAAAAATCCGGAGGCGCGAAGGGGTTGCACTTGAGACGTTAGAAAAGCGACATTTAAGTATTTTTAGGTTAGGTTACAATAATTAGTTTTTCTCAAGAACGGTGCGTTACCTTTTCATGGGAGTGGTACCAGGGGGGGGGGGAGCACCAAACTCCATCCCCCCCACCACCTCCCCATCCCCTACTCCTGCCAAACGATGTTAAACTTTAACCCCTCGTCAGTGGGCCCCTTCTTCCGCTTGTCCGCAGCGAGCGGTGGGCGGAGATTCACCGCTGGGAGGAGCCTCTCCTCTTTTGCCTCTATTCGGGCACTCACCATCTGCCCACACTGCATCATGCAGATGCGCGCGATCTTCTCGATCTCCGCATCCGCAAAAGCAGGTGTCGACGACGGGACCGGTGATGGAGCCGAAGACAGACCGAAGAGTAGTCAGTGGCTGCGGGTAGTGCCCTATGGGCGGCGAACTGCCGCTTGAGGTCCTCCAACTCGGATCGGAGACGGCCATTCTCCTCCCAAAGCTTCGTCGTCTCCTCCGTACTTGTGCGATTAAGGAGGACCTCAACCACCTCCTAAATGCCCTCAGCCGCCAGATTTCGTGGCCACGCCGTCCAACACCTGGCGACTGAGCGCCACCCCCGTTACGCTCCACTCCCCTGTTGGTGTGTGGTGGAGTGGAGCCTCCGCTAACCTCCACCACGGGCTCGGGGTCCATCTCCTCGCTCTCAACGCGCTCACCAGGGACCGGCGTGTCGGGGCGCTTGAGAAAGCGTCCCTTAGAGTCGCGCGACGCCGAAGAAGCTGACGCGTTCTTGGCGCGACCTCGCCCTCTTGTGCCCGTTGGCCCCGTAGGGGCCGATAGGTTCTCCTCGCTAGAGGAGAAACCTGTCATCCAAAATTTGGCAGGACCAACATCCACCTCTTCTTCAGTCCCTTGGGTCTTGCGCTTTGAGCTAACGCTCGACACGCTCACCACACTCATCTCGGATGCAGTGTCAGAATCTGACACCGCCCGTCCCATCTGCTCGACCAAAACAATCGGCAGTTTCGTAAGTTGTTTTTCTTGTTCCTTACGTTGTGACTCCGTTTTGGACATACTTTGGTCCCCTGAGGGACTGGAGCCTCCTCGACTCTTGTTACCATCGGCAAACGGAAGACAATTGATGTCCCCCCCAGAATACGTGGGACATGACGCACCCGAAGGTAACGTGGCGGATTCTCCAGCCGCTGAGCAGCTGGTACCGCCCTGGGGTAGTTTTTTTCAATTCGCTTATTCATTTTGTTGGTTTCGCTTTTAAAGGGAGCGTACCCTGACGCGCTAGCGACTGGTCCCCCACCAGCCACTCATCCTCTCGCAACGCTTCAATGCTTAGGATTAGGTGGTTTTTTATCTATGAGGTGTCCTTCCTCTTCGACGGCGGCATTAGACATGCCTCCGTTCGCTGTCTGGCCAAACCGGCTCAACGAACCCGCCGAGAGTTCTCTCCTAAAGATTGCTCTTGAGAGAGAAACGTCAGCCACGTTGGTACGCCTGCACCATTTTGCCAGGGTCGCGTACAGTGTCAATCGACGGTCGTCGATTGATCAGGAGCAACCCATCTTTCTTGTTTCTCCACTGTGCCCTCTGCTAATCAGAGGGACACGTGGAAGAACATCATTGAGCACACTGCTCCCCCACCCGCAGAAATTCCGCACAGACAATACACTCTCCGAAAAAAACCCCCAAACCCTTTTTTCAAACGAGAATATAATCCATGCCCAGGGTGCACCGGCCCGACAACTGCTCTTCCCCTCGAAGGTATCCGTAAGGGATTTGCAGCTATCAGGCACACAAGGAGGTTTTCTGCACGCACCCAATTGGGGGGGAACCTAACCTAACCTAACCCGTCTCCCTCTCTCTCTATGTATACAGTACGTGTCTAATAAGGTAAAATAAAAATATAAACATTCAAGGAACTTTTTTAAAGCTTACCGCTTTAAAAAAGTTTGTGCGTGAACATAAATCACACGACATTAGGTGGGTAACAACTGTGCCAAAAAGCAAGCAGTTATGCGTGTTGCGTACAAGCGAGAACGAGTCAAACATATTTAAATGCATTAGAGCTCTAAAGTAAACAGCGCGATAAGAAACACAAAGGATTCCTGTAGCTAAACAAAAGAGAGGTGTCGAGCTCATTAGTGGGGTGCTAAACCTTTTGTAAACAAATAATGAGATACTTAGGATCACAAAAAATACAAGCAATTGAAATGTAATAAAACAATGAAATAAGCTAAAAAAAAACGAAGTAAAAATAGGAAGCATATTACACGATCTCGTTTAAATCGGATTCTTTACGTATAATTGCTACTTTACAATAAGCATTTTTTATATATGGATTTTCCCATGCTTTACCCAAAGGAACTCATAATATTTCTCCTTGGCCATGGTCTTAACCTTATTTAAAAGCTTCTTATACTCAACGCTCAGGGGATCATTGACATATGAACTCGTACTAACAACATAATGGTTTCGTTATATGGATGACAATTTGGCGAGCTTCCCCGACGTGTCTACAGCTACCAAGGTGTCAAAAGAAGTGAATGAAATCCCCCAGAATAGAGGTTTCTTCCTTCCTTGCTGGGTGACAATGATTCAAGAGTTCACCGATGCAGAGAACACAACACAATCCGTCGCACTCGGAGAACAGAAAAATCAAGTTGAGAAAACCCTTGGACTCAACTGGGACGTCCACGAAGATAGCCTGCATTTTACTCTAAGCCTACGTAACACTCCTGATGAAGCCAAAGAAGGAAGACGTACGCAAACCAAGAGAGAAGCAACAAGTGCTGTGATGTCGGTCTTTGATCCCTTAGGACTGGCCTCACGAATAACAATACAAGGAAAGCCAATGCTGCAGAACTTATGGAGAGACGGCTTGGAATGGGACGAAAGGATACCCCATCCAGAGAAGAGGAATGGAAAAAGTGGCTGAAAGATCTAAGGAAACTGGAAGATCTTCGAATCCTTCGCTGTCTCACTTACGACGTGACCGAGGGGGAGCTTCACACATTCTGCGACGCAAGCGAAAGAGCATACGCCTGCTCGGTGTTCTGGCGCTCCCGACATCCAGATAATTACATCTATGTAAAGTTATTAACAGCGAAGGCAAAGGTAACACCTCTCAAACCAACTTCCATACCTAGAAAGAAAAAGAAAAGAAAGACAAAAAAAACGTTTATTTTCAGTAAACGTGACGCAAGGTGGCCCAGTGGTAACGGTCCCGACTTACGAGTTGTAGGTCGTGAGTTCGAACCCAAGCAGGCGCTTTACTTTGTGTAAATAATTTAATCACCACTGCTCTCAAAATGGTGAAGGAAAACATCGTGAGGAAACCGGCATGTCCTAGAACCAAAAATTCGAAGACATGCGACATCTACCAACCCGCACTGAGCCCGCGTGGTGGATTACGGCTCACTACCTCTCATAGAGAGGAGGCCTGTGTCCCAGCAGTGGGAACGTTATAGGCTGATTATGCTATGCATGCTTATGCTGTGACGCAAATAACGTGAACAAACACACAAAAAAGAAAAGGTTCAATTCAATTCAATTAATCTTTATTGCAATTCATAATGTACACATACAGGTGATTAGTATTAATGAAAGAGAATGGAATGTATGGAATGGAATAGATAAAGGTTGTGGGAAACATGCGTCACATACACGCAAAATGGCTATCGCTCAGCATAATGCTGTGACCCGATGCAAGACAGAGCCCCAGCGCTGGTTTTCAGCGACAGCCGGCGCTGACGTTATGACGTCGGTACAGCATACTTAAAAAAATTATAATAATATATTTTAATGTGATAGAAAATTCTAAACGGACATAAAAAAATTAAGTAAAATGAAAAATAAATAGAAAAACATGCTACGAGAATACCATTCTCAATATTCGTTTTACGTTTTATGTAGTGGCAAAATTTCAGAACGTCATATTGACGTAGACCCAACATTCACCAAAGAAATTATGATGTAATTAATTACAAAATGGCCAATTACGTAATGTGTTGATGTTATGTGTCAGTGCTATGAGCGTTTATGAGAGAATGTGCCCCCGCCCCGTGTGTGTGTCCTCGACTTGAATCTATTATATCGCCAATAATCTACATGTAGTTATTTTAATATTATATTTTCCATACAAAAAGTAAAAACTTCCATACTAAACACGTCGAGGCTGCCCCAGGCTGCCTCCGGCTCTAACAAAGACGTAGCGGAACCAAAAGAAAAATAAACACTTGGAATCGCGATTGTCAAATTCGATTATAATTTTGTCAACATTATTTTTAAATTTAGAGATATTTTGCGCAGAATAGCTTCAAGATTCTCATAGTAAAAAGTAAGGAATTTTAGTGATAGTTTAGTTCGGTGTACAAGAGAATTGGCACCATTAAAGACTCCATGGATGGAATGTAGCATTATAAATGTGAAAACTATACACTTTGAAAGTTTATTCTGTACCGTCACCACCCATTTGAACTATACTGCGAATCTGTGTGCGGTATACCGACCACCAAGCTCTAGTAAAATTCTATTTATTGACGAACTACAAACTTTACTACAAAACTTCACTATAAACACAGAATTATACTTACTGGGAGATACTTACATAAACGGATAATCCTGTAAGGCATAAATACAATTACATGTTATGGAGCATAAGCCTTTTGTGTGGGATCACTGAACTTACCAGAACAGCAATTTCCATCGGTAAAATAAGTAAATCTTGTATTGATCATATTTATGCGCGATCTCGTACTCAAGACGTACTTACAGCAGCGCTCGGTACCACACTGGCTGACCATCGCGCTGAGATGCTCGCATCTTCTAGCGCGCAAATACAGGATGTCCCTAAATATAAGACCTGCATAAATAATCATAAACTTATTAAAAGTTTCAATAAATTCAGTGGGAAAAATCACAGGATATAAAATGCCCTTTAACCCTATATAACTTCATGCATACCCAGTTCAAAGAATGATATAAAAAATCTGAATATAAAACCAAAGTTAAATGTAGCTTATCGTGTAGTAAAAATGTATGGATGAATAAAAATAAAAAAAAGCCTGTGAACGTCGTGATAAATTATTCATGAAATGGATAAAATACTGCAATAACCTAGTCTTAACTCAAGAAACTATGCAAATACTTGTTGTATTAAATACATATAATATGTTTCTATATTATATTGCATTAATAAACTAAATTGTGTTGCTCTGAAAAGAGTGGACATTTATTCATTACAATATTTTACATTAACATTGTGTAAAATAGAACAAAACCAAACATAAACCTTACCTGAAAGGAGAAACAACATTTAAAACCTTCGATTTTTTCATTTTTATTGTTGTTTTAAGCATTGAATATGTACTCCATAGAATGCTTGACTTCTTGGTCTCGGATAATTCAATAAAATATGCCACCAAAACGTTTTCCGAGAAAGATTTGGCTCCTTTAGCTAGTCGCCACGTGTTAAACATATCGTACTGTTTTAAATACTTCTCACGTGATTGTTAGGGAAGAAAACTCGTTTGCGCATTGTTACAGTTTCAATCAATTCTGTAGACGTCAAATAAACTTCCTCGTCGCTTGAATCACTCATTTTTGGTTTTACACTGGATTTCAAGTTTATTTTTAACATGGTTTGTTTTAACAATCAATATGATCAACGTGAAAAGAAAAACGTGCGATGCAATTTTTTTATTTTATTTCCGAATCAAATTCCGAACAATAGAGCACCATAGAGGTAGAAGTAAAAAGGTTTAATAATGTTTCGAATTCACAAACATCGTGCACACGATGATCTAAATTCAATTTAGTTTATCCACTAGAGGATAAAAACGGCTTTTACGCTCAGATATCGAAGAGAAAAAATAGTATTTCCGAGATGGGGGGTTGAAAAAATATTTAACAGATTACAGAATGATAATAAAATAGAAATAATACAGAAGTATGATATTCTAGAAAAGTTACATATTATAAAAACTAACAAGTACCAACTAAGCGAGCATATCTTGCATCTAGTTGAAGAATGAAAGGAGCTCATAGCTTGCTAAGCAAAAAAGAAAATAGAAAACAAATTGTAGATTTAAGTAAAGCAATATGAGAAAGTATAAGAAAAGATCGAAAGTCAAAAAGTTAAAAACATTCGGGGAGTCGAACAAGCAGGTTTCAGAAGAGGATTTTCAGCTATTGACCATTTCACCAAAACAAACAGGTATTCGAAAAATTTAATGAACAAAACAGGAAAATCTATGTAGCTTTTATTGACAATGCCAAGGCCTTCGATAGCTTCAATCCCGAATTCATATACTCGTAGAGAAGTCTAGATCAACAAGAATTGCCAGGCATCTATCTATACTAAAATCATAAAAAAAACATCTACTTAATCCTCAAACAGGAACGCCTGAAACCAGTTAAAAATTTGCATACAAATGGTTGTGGAGCAGGGAGACATATTGTCACAAAAATTGTTCTCTGCAGTGCTGCAAAACATGAGAGGCGAGTAGATGCGGCATCAATATCGTCATGTACCATCTTAGATTCGCCGATGACCTTACTATATATTTGAAGAACGTCCTGAAAATCTTGATGATGTGTTAAATAATCTAAACAAAGAGAGCATGAAAGTCGGGCTAAAAATAAACCCTACTACCAAAATAATAACAAACACCACAAAATTTTACATCAGAATTAAAGGCGGTTCTCTAGAATACGTGCAAGACATGTACATGGGTCAAGTCACCTCCATAGAAGATCAAATGACGAATAATAATTTCGACCCAAACATGTGCTACGTAGCCACTGCACAGCGTGTGCTTAGCCTCAGTCCAGCTTAGGGTTGCCAACCCTACTATATAATATAGTATCCTCATATATAACATAGTGCAATTCACGAAGAGGCGCCCCACCAATTTTTGGTTGCGGGGATCGCGGGGTGCGGGGAGGTTGCTCCGAGCGTCAGTCGCGAACCGTCAGCGGTTCGATGCACACAACAAGTACACCCTACGTTGCAAAAATCCAGACTTGGCACGAAAGTTGCTCTACTTTATATTTTTTTTAAATGTCGAGAAAATCTCAGCGTGTTGTACTTAAAAGCCAGGTGTGTAAATGATTGTTTAGAAGTTCGTAGTTACTAAAACACATGACAAAAGCAAAGGAAAGTATTTTAATTTTGAAAATAGCAAATTTTACTAAAAAGAAGACTTCATTTCATCTTTAAAAATAAGTAAAACTATTGAATGTTTTTTTTTATTTTAGGCAAGAGAAATTATTTCTAAAGTTTATGATTTTATGAAAAAAGAAGCAAGTAAAAATTATGCAGAAAAACTCACTGATGCGCGATGGAGAACCGCACAGGCTGTTGGAGTATCTGAAAGCACAGTGACTAGAATTCTACGCGAAAGAAAGGAATATACTAATACAATGAAGCAAACTACAGTACCTGCTATGGAATCGAATATAACTATGGAGACGGATGCGATAGTTCCTGTAGTCCCAAGTGCGGAGCGTACAACAGAGCCGACTACGGAAGCGGATATTGAGTCTGAAAATGAAGCGAGTACGTCGCATTCGAATCTAGTAGGCAGAAGTGCTTCTATTTTTACATCACCTATGAAGAAGAGAAGGGTAAGACCACAAAAAATTAATTTAGACGAATTTGATATTGGTGTAGTCCGAAGAACTAACTATCCTAAACTATCATAGAGAACATCGGCAATTTCCAACATTATCACGACTTAATATTGTTTTGAAAGACCGTATACAATTTGACGGATGTATTACAACCCTAAGAACATTGTTACTTGAAAATCCTGGGCCGAAATGTTCTAAAACAGCAATAAAACAAAATATAACAAAAGGAGTGCGCATAATTATAGTACATGGCGGAAGTGCAGAGGGTTTCGTACCAAATGCGTTGTTGACATACAGAGCAGGGATCAAATCCGGAGACTACCACGATTACATGAACACAGAAAATTACTTAAAGTGTCTAAAGGAGAAACTAATACCAAATCTCCCAAATGATGCCGTGGTAGTCTTGGATAATGCAGCCTATCACAATACTAGTTCGGAAAAAATACCAAAATCCAACTCCAACAAATTAGACATGAAGACATGGCTGAATGCAAAAAAAATATCCATTTTGAACCAAGCTACAAAAAACCTGAACTTTATAAC
Organism: Dasypolia templi; assembly: GCA_963555695.1. Lineage (NCBI taxonomy): Eukaryota > Metazoa > Arthropoda > Insecta > Lepidoptera > Noctuidae > Dasypolia > Dasypolia templi. Next base: position 31,291,917 of record OY743140.1, on the reverse strand, counting down.
CTTATATTAAAAAACAAAGAAAACTTCCGCAGGTACAAAGTTGACGAATTATTGAAAGAACATGGATTCACAGTGCTTCGGCTGCCTCCTTATCATCCAGATTTAAACCCAATCGAAAACATTTGGGGTATTGTAAAAAACGACGTTGCTAGCCGCAATATCAATCAAAATTACACTTCGATTATGCCCATTTTAAATGAATCATTTGATCGAGTAAATAAAGATGTCTGGTTCAATACTTGTCAGCACGTGGAAAAAATAGAAGACGAATACATGAGACACTGTGATCTTGATTTTAGTTTTATTATAAATGACGGTGATACATCAGACTCTGAATCAGATATTTCTGAAACGAGTGAATGACGATTTTCATTTCTCAATAAAGTTCAATAAAACTTTTTCACGTATTTCATTTATATCTATAATTACCACTATTAAAATAAAAATGGTAATATTATCGTATAGTAGCTAATAATCACATAAAATATCCACACCTAAAAATATAAAAAAAACATAACCCTTTCCTTGCAGTCGGGTAAAAAATATAAAATTTAAGTAGAGCATCTTTCACTTTGACCATGACGCTCTCTCCTGATTAGTCTATTCATTGTAGTGTGCGTGTGCACTCATAGGTAATTAGTGTGTACTGATAACATTCAAACATTGACGGAAGCTTGCACACATATACTATAAACGTTTAGGAGAAATTGTGGGGCGCGTCTTCGTGGATTGCACTATCTTATATAATAGAGGAAAATTTTGAAACTACCTACTAAATTTTCGTTGAAAATTTGAACACATTTTTTTATAAAATAAGTGTAAAACGGACCGCAGCCGTAATCTGTTTAAAAATATGGATTAAAAACAGTTTAAAAAAAACTGACTATTAGTCATTTTGACCAAAAATGTGTTGCTAAATCTACTTCAGAAAAATGGCAACAAGTATTGCTCAGAGATTCAGAGTTTTCTTATATTTATAACATACTCGTAGTATTATTTCTTCTTTCTATACCAGCAACTTCAGCTTTTACTGAACGCATATTTTCAGTGCTGCAGTGCATAGTATTTTGTAATCGTTATTTATTTTTAGAGTTTAATAATAGTTATGACTGTTAAGAGATTTTTTTTTTAAAGCCCGCTATCGCCACCTGCATGCGAACAAGGCATTCCGCCCTTTGTTCCGCATTCCAATGTTCCGGCTAATATCTCGGCCCCCATTGTCTCACCCGCTTTTGTACCGGCAGATAATACTCCGGCCGCTAATCCGGCCCCTATTGTCTCGCCCGCCTTTGTCCCGGCCGCCATTGTCACGGCCGCCATTGTTCCGGCCGCCTTTGTCTCAGAGACATAGCAGCTGCGCGCCGCAGTATCAAACACGACTCACCCGAAGAGCATGGACACGTCAGTCCCACTCTCCGAGGACGAAGCCCGCACCTCCTCCTCCAGCGACGACGACTTCCAAGTCGTCGTTAAAGGAGGCAAGAGGAAGGCTAAATCCTCCGCCCCCGCTGGCCCGGTCACCAAGGCCCAGAAACAGGACACCTTATCGTCCAGCTCTACCTCCGCCCCTAGTCCGCGGGCCAGTCGCCCCGCCAGCCCTATGGCTTGCCCACCCGCTTCTACCGCGAGGAAGCAAAAGCCTCCTCCCCCATTTACGTCCAAGACAAGTCCAAATGGACTGAAATTTCTAGAATGTGTGTATCAACACACATTCTAGAAATTTCAGTCTATTCAACTACACTAACGCCCGATCCACCCTCGAGGGGATCAAAGTTACCGTCCCCACGTCTGCGGACTTTAGGGATCTCTCCCGCGCCCTGCGTGAAAGGAACTACTCCTTTCATACTTACTCCCTTCCGGAAGAAACCCCCACTCGCGTCGTCATTAGGCGCGTTCCCCAGGAAATCTCCACTGAGGAGATTAAGGACGACCTTATTGCACAAGGCGTCCCAGTATCCGCCATCCATCGCTTGCATAAAGCAAGACAGGGCCTTGTGTACGACATGGTCCTGGTCATCTGTGACCCCACGGAAGGTCACCACCCGATCTTCAAGGTGAAGTCGGTGTGCTCGCTCTCAGGTATTTCTATTGAGAAGCCCTACCGTGCCAACTTGATTGGTCAGTGTCATCGCTGCCAATTGTACGGACACTCGCAGTCCAACTGCTATGCGACCCCTAGATGCGTCAAGTGTCTAGGTGAGCATGGCACCGCCGACTGCTCTCGCCCTAAAGATAGGGAGCTATGTGCAGAGCCGCCGAGCTGCGTCCTCTGCGGCCAATCCGGTCACCCGGCAAACTACCGGGGCTGCCCGAAAGCGCCAAAGTCCTCCTCTCCGAAACTCGCGAAACGCGCGAGTGACCGCCAGTATAGAGAAAGCCCCTGCGGGTAGCTTCCCTCCGCGCAAATGCCGGAGCGGCTTAGTCCTCAAAGGCCCTCTCCCTGGGCAAACCTTACGCACTTTAAAGCTCCCGCAGCTTCGGTGCCCTCAAAACCCGCTCAACCCGCTGAAGTTCCAGCGCTGATGGCTACCGCCATCCCAGCGCCTGCGGCAACAACCGCGGCCCCTACAGCTCCACCGGTTGCACCGCAAAGAGCCCCGGGCCGCGATAGCGCCCAAATCATAATCAGTACATACGCGGCCCTCTATTCCACCGCCGCGGACAAAATGGCCGATGAAATCGTTGCTGCAAACGGCAACCCTCGTCGCCTTTTAGAAATCCTCAACGCGTACCCCGAGATCGCGTTAGTCCTGAAATCATTAAAATTCTAATTCTCAATGGATAACACAAGGTTAAATTCCACCAAACCCCGATCCCTCAAACTAGGCTTTTTCAACGCAAATGGCGTTTCCGGTCAACGCGACGAGATCGCCGCTCTCCTCCGCGACCATCAGCTTGACATCCTCCTCATACAGGAAACCTTTTTAAAACCTCACCATCGAAACCCGAACATTGCAAACTTTAAGCTAGTTCGCAATGACAGGTCTCGATGCCATAAGGGTGGCACCCTAATCTACTGTAGAAAATCCTTATACTGCATTCCTATTGACCCACCTCCTCTCCTCTCTCATCTGGAGAGAACTATCTGTCGGCTCGGCATGACCGGCCACCAACCGATCACCATCATCTCCGCTTATATTCCACCCGACAATGGTCCGGAGGATCCCATCTCGCTTCAAAAGGACTTCACTGCCCTCTTCGGTATGAGTGACTCCGTGATCTTGGCGGGGGATCTTAATGCCAAGCACCCGGCATGGAATAGTAGCACAACCTCAACCAGAGGTAGGATAGTTTTCAAGTTAGGCGAATCCCTTAACTTTGACGTCATCGCTCCAATGAGCCCGACTCATTTCCCAGGAAATCCTAATCACCTTCCCGACGTTCTCGATGTAGCGCTGCTCAAGAATGTGAACCTCCGTTTGCAATCGATAGAGACGTTCCACGAGCTTAACTCTGACCACCGCCCAGTAGTCATGCATCTTGCACCCTACGATCTGGGGTCGATCGGGCCCGAGCCCGATCGACCCCAACCGCCCCCCTCAGACCCAGATGATAACCGACTGGAGGAAAGTAAGCGAAAGACTGAAATCCACCACGTCGCCTCACTTGGACACCATCCCCGATCACTTAGTGTCAGTCGCCGACACGACGGCCGTTTCGACTCGTTTACAGAGCACGTACAATCCGTATTGACGGATTGTTCACGGGAAGTTCCGGTGATGGAAGACCATCGCTGGAAACTACCTACTGACGTACGTGACCTGATAACCGAGAAGAACGCGGCCATTCGTGCCTACGACTCCTTCCCTTGTGACGCGAACAAAGCCCACATGCGCCATTTACAGCGTGCTGTAAAGAAACGCATAGGGGAGGTTCGCTCTGAGGGTTGGAACAAGATGCTCAGTGAACTCGAGCCCACTCATCAAGCCTTCTGGCAATTACAGAGGAAATTGCGTTCCTCAGAAGAGGTCTCTATGCCTCCTCTCATCCGCCCCGACAATAGTGTCGCTTTCGACAGTCCCGAAAAGGCTGAATGTCTTGCCGACAGCCTAGAGTCCCAATGTTCTCCCAGCTCTCAACCAGTAGACCAAGCTTACCTGAACAAGGTCGACGCTGAAGTCGAACGGAGAGCCTCCCTCCCTCCCGTCGAAGACCCTGATGATCCTCTGCCTCCCGTCACTCCAGACGAAGTGCACGACATTATTAAAGGGCTCCACGCTCGTAAGGCCCCCGGTTCGGATGGTATTACCAATAAGGTATACAAACTCCTTCCTGCCCCGCTAATAATGCTTATGACCGCCATCTTCAATGACGCCTTGAGCAACAACATCTTCCCACAAGCATGGAAAGAAGCCACCGCCATCGGTATCCCTAAGCCAGGCAAGCCAAAGTCTGAGCCCTCCAGCTACCGCCCTATTAGCTTACTCAATGTTCTCGGCTAAATCTACGAGAGGCTTATTTATAAGCGTCTCAAAGACTACGCCGAAGCAAAGAGCCTCATACCCAACGAGCAGTTTGGTTTCTGAAGCCAACACTCGGACACCCAACAGGTCCACCGTAGCGTAGAGCACGTATGCGCTGGTCTGCAGCGTAACGCGACGACGGGTGTGCTATTCTTCGACATAGCGAAAGCCTTCGACAAAGTCTGGCACAACGGCTTGATATACAAGCTTTACCAACTAGGAGTGCCAGATCGTCTCGTGCTCATCTTACGAGACTTTTTGTCGAATCGCACCTTTCGCTATCGCATCGAGGGAGCACTCTCGTCCCCTAATCCTATTTGCGCCGGTGTCCCTCAGGGTTCCGTACTATCTCCTCTCGTCTTCACGCTGTTCACCAGCGATATCCCAAAAAGTAAAAAGGCTCAGTTGGCTCTCTTCGCCGACGACACTGCTGTTTACTATACCGGTCACTGTCCCAATGCTATAGCTCGTATTCTCGAAACCTCCGCAAACGTCTTAGGCGCTTGGTTCCGGAAATGGAGAATCGAGGTCAACCCCTTCTCGAGACGTCGTCGAGTAAGCCCGATCACTATGTACGGCAAGCCGATCCCTTGGGAGAAGCAAGCCAAATACCTAGGCGTGATCATCGATCAAAACCTAACGTTTAAACAGCACATTAAGGCGGTTCGCGCGCGCGCCGCTTTCGCTCTTGGTAGACTACACTTCATTCTGACAGCCCGTTGCAAACTGTCACTTAAATGCAAGCTGCGTAACTATACCGCAGTCATCCGTCCCATCATGACCTATGCCTGCGTTGTATTTGCGCACGCTCACCCACGTCAGCTCCATAAGATGCAGACCCTCCAAAATCGTTTCCTTAGAAAGGTCACGGGTGCCCCCTTCTATGTCCGTAATATAGATCTCCACGTAGACCTTAAAATGCCAACCATAAAACAGTTCATGAAACGCTTATCGAAGCGTTTCTTCGACTGTGGCATCAAACACCCAAACCCCTTGATCTCAGCGGCCGCCCGCTATACTCCCTCCCGCATTAGCAGTATTCGCCGACCAAGGCATACTTTAATCGACCCCGATGACGCCACTACCCTCCTCCAGGAGAGTAGTAAGGCCACCAGCACTTTACACAAGCGCAAAACCCGATCGCCGTCATACCGTCCTCGCCGCCGAGGCCCGCCGCGACGCCCAAATCCACGCCCCTCCCGACCCTTGCTCGAGCCAGCCCGCTCCGCTGAGCCTGTAGCTTTAAATTCGTCCCTAAATCAAAGAAATCCTGATCCAGCTAGTCCCTTGCTGCCCTCTTCCAGCGACGCCCTAAGCCGAGGTTCGTACCCCACAGGGGGTGCCCTTAGCGTTGTCGCTTAGTTTTTAAGTTAGTACATAAGTTTAAGTCCTGGCTGGAGGCCTTAATTTATTAGGGCAAACACAGGCAAATCCGTCTAAGCAGACGACAACCTCATAGGTTGACCTGCGAGATGCCATTCCCAAAAAAAAAAAAAAAAGAGTTTTTTTTTAAATGGTTGTAATGGCTTAAGTAGCAAACAACATGCCAAATTTTTTAAATACTACTCCTTGCATATTTTTTCGCCTACTACTATTGTATTACAGGCAATTGCTTCGAAAATACTATATTTGATATAAAAAAAGGTTAGCAACCCTAGTCTAACTAGAGAATGATCTACAAGTTAGCACATAACATTTAAAGTTTCGTAATAAAATTACAATTATAATGTATATCAAAAGTATTAGTGTATGAGTAAGTTTTTATTATTCCCTTGAGTCACTGATTCAATGATATTATCCTGTAGATACACAGTTACACTTCGCGGGGTGACAACTATCTAAGAACGCGCATGAACTTGGTAATGAGTAGGTTAGTGTGCACGATGCCCTAAGGTCACTTCCTACGTGGGCGCAAGTAGTGTGTCGAGCGCTGAAATCATCGCGACATTGTAATATGATTTCTTATTGCAATTTACGTGATTTATGTACATAATTTACGTTTCTGTAGTAAATTTTGTTAAGTATTAGTAAATAGGAATAATAGGAGCCATAATTGTTACGTAGAATATAGAATTAAAGTTTTATAATGTGTTACTCAGCTGTCAAATCATAAATCATCATTAATTAGTAGGAAATAAGTGATTAGAAACTGTTATCGAACTATTTAGATTAACTAAGTTAAAAAGGACATGTTTGTAAACGAAATAAAGCGTTATAACGTTGTGCGTTTCATTATCTTACCTCTGCGACGCCCGCGATAAGAATAACAAGGGCCCGGTTTTTTTTTTTTGGGAATGGCATCTTGCAGGTCAACCTATGAGGTTGTCGTCTGCTTAAGCCGAGGTTCGTACCCCATAGGGGCACCCTTAGCGTGTAGTCGCTTAGTTTTTAGTTAGTATTTTAGTTTAAGTCCTGGCTGGAGGCCTTAATTTATTAGGGCAACCACAGGCAAGTCCGTTTAAGCAGACGACAACCTCATAGGTTGACCTGCGAACTGCCATTCCCAAAAAAAAAATATATATAGACCGACACACTTCAGTTCCAGCGCTCGAGAAGAAAGGGAGGCATTGCGGTATCACCGGATGCCGACCTACCTCTGTCGCGTGGTCGAGGCCTATTTGACGGAAAGGGCCGTCATCTACCCCGGTCACCGGGGAGAGTGGAACCGGCGAGAGATGTCGTGCGGTGTCCCACAGGGATCGGTCCTGGGGCCGCTTCTGTGGGATATCGGTTACGACTGGGTGCTGCGCGCCGACCTCCCGAATGGCGTCAGCGTGGTGTGCTACGCTGACGACACGCTGGTCCTGGCACAGGGGAGGTCGCACTAGGAGGCGGCTGAACAAGCGACACTCGGGGTTGCGACAATCGTCGAGAGATTCCGGTAGTTGGGACTCGAAGTGGCCCTGCACAAGTCCGAGGCCATGTGTTTTCATGGTCCTCGGAACGCGCCACTGTCGGGTTCCCAGATAACGGCGGGAGGGGTTCACATCGGCGTCGAGTCGACGATGAAGTACCTGGGACTCGTCCTCGACAGCCGGTAGAACTTCGTGGAGCATTTCCGACGTTTGGCTCCCAGACTGGCGCGGGCTGGGGCAATCTAGGGGGTCCGAACGCCTCCTGCCGGAGGCTCTACGCGGGAGTCGTGCGGTCCATGGCCCTTTATGGGGCACCGGTGTGGGCGCGTTCTTTGAGGCGCCGACCGGCCCGCCGGTTGAACGCGTCCCAAAGGGTCATGGCCGTCCGGCTGGTCTGGGGATACCGCACGGTCTCCTACGAGGCGGCGAGCCTCCTTGCTGGATTGCCGCCATGGGATCGGGAGGCAAAAGCCCTCGCGCACATATGGGAGTGGCGCGAGGAGGCAAAACGCCGGGGTGTAACTCCACTGCCGCGAGAAATCACGGTACAGCGGACAGAGCTCCGGCGGGATCTCAAGGAGACATGGAGGGTGCGATTGCCGCAACCCAGTGCTGGGCACGCCACAATAGCGGCGGTAAGTCCCCTCTTTGAGGAGTGATTGGAAAGGCGCCACGGCGTCCTCACCTTCCGCCTGACACAGGTCCTTACCGGACACGGTTGTTTCGGGAGGTTCCTGTTTCGCATAAGGCGGGAGGAAACGCCCGGGTGTCACCATTGTGTGGATCGCCCGGAGGACACGGTGGAGCACACGGTGGAGGTAAGACCAGCTTGGGCGGAGCACCGCAGTGTCCTCGCGGAGGCGATTGGCGGCGGCGATCTCTCGCGTCCGGCCCTGGTCCAGGCCATGGTACGGAGCGAGAGGGAATGGAAAGGCGTCACCTCCTTCTGCGAAGCAGAAATGCTCGCGAAGGAGGAGGCGGAGCGCGTGAGGGAGAGAGCCTTGCGCCCTCACGCCCCCACTAGCCGCCGCAGGAGACGCCCTGGGCGTCGGGAGTCGCCTGCAGATTCCCGGCCACCGTAGGCGCGGGCTTGCGGACGGCGAGCAATGGGTAGCTCGCCGTCCGGTAAGGACCAGGCCCGGGTCGACGGCGCGTTGTGTTCCACGCACGCCTCAAAAAGATGTCAGCACAAAGTGACGGGGTCCGATAGGGTCGACGCCTCAGGGTCGCGGGTTATTCTAAAGAGAAAACCGTGGCCCTGGCACAGGCAACTGAAGGAACACGGGTGGGTTTTAGTCAGTAAAAGTCTGACACGCCCTCCCTCTCCACCAAGAGCGGGAGAAGTCATTTGATGATTTCCCACACAAAAAAAAAAAAGGGGGGCACCCTTGAAAGTCCCAAATGCCCACGAGGGGGCGTTACCGCCCACGATGAAAACCTATGCACTAGAAGGACATAGTTATAGTGCAATTTTTTCTTGGTGTTGTTTTTATATCTATATGAGTATGTGTATTGTTTTCTTACAACTCACATTTTCTGATGTACGAGTATCTCATTTGTTTTACAGGCAAGTAATGGACCGCATGACATCGCAGAAATTGCCAGCGAGTAAGATGAAGGTTCTCTTCAAGACGTGGATAGAAGTAGAAGAGAAGATAGGAGATCAAGAACAAGTGGACAAGATAAGGCAACGAGCAATGGAATATATAGAAAAAGCCAAGTTTTAATCGACAGTGTTAATTAAATCACTCCTTCACAGACCCAGTCAGTACAGTTAGGTACTTCACACCGAAATTGAGCTCTCTCGGCCAAGTGCGCCCGTTTATAAAGTACCCCTTCCCTAACAAAATTGACAGTTGGACAGTGTTAACAAGCCGCTGTTCACCGGGGTTGTACTGAAACTGTGGTGCGGTAACGACCATACCTTAGCCTGGCTAAGGAAGACTGTCTTCGACCTTTCTCTCCCAACTAGCACCTCGTTGTCAAGAGTCAGTCGGAGATTCTAAAGCGAGCACGATGTGGAGTCGTGATCCCAGACGAGCAGGGGGTCTTCAGAGAGGCGACCAATATTGGGCGCGCTCTCAGCTACCAGAACCCCTGGGTCGACATTAAGAGGTGAGTGCTCTGGCATGCCGACAAACAGGCTGCGGCATGGTTCGTTGTGGTCGGTGTCCCTGAGTACCAAATTCCGACCCTGATGGAGGCCGGACGCCGTCTCTCAATAGGATTGGGGACGGTGTACGTGAAGTTTCAGGGTCGGAACGGGAGGTTCACCGACGTCCGAGGTCCGGTGGGTGAAGGATTGTAAGATTTGGGGTGGGGTGGGGGGCATATGAAGGAAAAGTTAGGGGTTAAGGGACTTATGGGAAGGGATGTGCTGTGATCGCGCCTGGAGGTTTCTGTTACGTCTATTTCTTAAGGAATTAAACCAAGAACGGGGTGGCAACCACGTGAATGTGCAACCTCCAGACTTGCCTTGAGGATCAACACGACTGTAGCGCTCTCCCTCAAGACCCCGCCACCTTACCACCTCTGAAGGAGGCGGCACGGTAGGCCTGCATCTATACTTCCAAGTAGTACCAAGCAAATCAAAGCAAAACATGTCGTTGTGCGACAGTGAAAGCATAAAAACAGGCTCCTCCCCTGCAGAGAGATATAGACAGAGTGGTAATCGGAACAAGAGTAATCTCCTGCAGTTTATCACATCTAAGTGCGTGACCATAACTTTCTCACGCGCACACACACCCATCACATATACTTATACGGTGGAAGGGGTGCCGATGGTGGTCACTCAAGTGAGGGACCTGGGAGTTCGTTTCACCACTGTACTCACGTTTCGTGATCATATAGTTAAGGCATGCAAAAAAGCATGTAGAAACCTAGGATTTGTGCTTAGAATGGTTGAAAGCTTCACAAATATTAAAGCTATCACGGCATTATATAATGCTTAAGTAAGAAGCCAACTAGATTGTAATGCAGGTATCTGGGCTCCACATGAAGTATAGTCTCATGTTGGAGCGAGTACAAAATAAATTTATTAGCTACAAATACATGAAGGAATACGGGGTATATCCATTTTGTCCATAGATGTATCCAACTCTAATTGTCTTGGGTATGGTCGGATATAATTAACTGAGGTTCAGGAGGTAACTCACACTAGTGACTTATATCTTTAAGGTAATAATTTAAAAGGGAAGATACACAATGCGGATAGGGTGGAGCTAGTCGTGCCCCGGACGGGAATGTGGGTCGTCGTCGTCAGCCGCGGTCGCTGGCTGAACCGCACGCGCGAACTAACTTGCTACGCGAGGCGCCACTCACGAGTGTACTCTTAACCTCATTGCGGATGACTTGGACATATTCTGTTCCACTTTGGGTGAATTTACAAGAACAGCTACCTCTAAAATTAGCTATGGTTAAAACAGTTGAACTATTAAATTTTTTTGTGTGCTACAATATCGTATTGGGTCTAGCCTGTAAGGATATTTGTATATTTAAAGTGAATAAATAAATAAAAAACTCCGGACATTGCTTTCGCTACGCTTCAATCACGCTTTTGGCTGATTCAAGAGTCAAGCATTCTTACAGTTTTTGCGTGTGCCTTTTATTCTGTGCTAAATAAATGAATTTTCTTTCCTTCTTTCTTCATTACATTAAAACGACACGGCGGATGGAGGTCAAATACGGTCGCGGAAGGATTTATTGAGGGTTCGATGCAAAATAAATCTAAAATCTGTAAGCGTGTAAGTATTGAAAATAAGCTTTAAACATACCTTCTGCTTTTTCTTCTTTTATACCTCAAATCCTTTGTCTCGCCCGTCTACTTCCTATCACGAATACCGCCGCTGGCCTCAGCGTCGGTATTGAGGTCCCCATTGTAATTTCTCGTGAATTCTAAAGTGGGAACCATCAAATCAAATCCCAGGCAATGTCAACCGTTTAAACTAATTTTAATTATTTCAATAAAATAAACCACAAGCGACATCGCGACTTTCCTCGCATGGGAAGTCTGGGTTCAGACCAACTAAATTACGTGGCGCGAAGGAAATCCAACAATTTAAGACAAAGGTCCCAGTCGATGTCAATTGAATTTAATATAATTACTGCATCGCGTGCATTATACCAGAAAATTAATTAAATTCTTGGCCAAAGAATTACGGCAATGCTGGCAGCATCTCAGTGTCTTCTGGGCACGTTTACGGATGACAGCGATGCAGACGAGTACTCAGACGCTTAGGAGTCCTTCTGCTATTGTATTTATTTGTATAATTAGTTGGTTAGTCATTTAATTTAGTACCTAGTGTAAATAGTTAGATATGGTCAGTTTTGACTTAGCTCGGACCAATGTTTAACAAATTCTCGTCGAATAAAAAAATTGTTATTAATCGCTGATTTTGAATTGTTTTATCCGCCTGCAAATCTGAAAACATCCCTTTCATTATTGTTGACCTAGGACGTCTAGTTTTTGAGATATTTGTGAAAAACTCAATAAGTTGATTCCAAGTTATTTGAACTTGTCTCAATTCATAGTAAATGTTGATAGTAAACATAATAAATGTTGGTGTATTCTACTTGCTAGGCTGAATTTTGTCGTCTGTATCAATCAAATGGGTTCAAAATACAAAAAAAAGGATAATTCGTAATATTTTATTGATGATTTAATTAACATTGTAGATTAAAACTTGGCTTTTTCTATATATTCCAATGCTCGTCGCCTTATCTTGTCCACTTGTTCTTGATCTCCTATCTTCTCTTCTACTTCTATCCACTTCTTGAAGAGAACCTTCATCTTCCTCGCTGGCAATTTCTGCGATGTCATGCGTTCCATTACTTGCCTGTAAAACAAATGAGATACATCAGAAAATGTGAGTTGTAAGAAAACTATACACACACTCATACAGATATAAAAACAACACCAAGAAAAAATTGCACTATAACTATGTCTTTCTAGTGCATAGGTTTTCATCGTGGGCGGTAACGCCCCCTCGTGGGCATTTCGGACTTTCAGGGGTGTCCCCCTGAAAGACCCAGAGAAAATAGGAGGCGTTAATATAGGATCTTAACGTTTGATCTATTGAACCATCAAAAGCAAACTTGGCAGCACTGACTTCAGTCCCGTACTAAATGAATCTGATCCGAACCGGGCGGCCATTTTGAATTAATTAAACAAATAAGGTACCCATAAACATTCACAAATTGTCAAAGTATCTAACAAGTTCTCAAACCATGGATGACAGCGGCTCTTGTCCGTTGTATCCAAAACCGCCATAACCTTCAACAAAAATCGACCTCGTCGCCCGATAAATTTATATTAAAAATAACCTATACGCGTTACAACTTCCTGAAAAATCTGAAAAAAAAACTGAAGCGCGCACACGACAGGAGCGAGTTAATAAAGGCTAAAAATAACATCAAAGCCACTTGGAAAGTAGTCAAAGCCATCACTAACTCTAGTTTCCAACCCCAGTCACCTGATGATCTTATCCTGGGCTCTACTGATGTTCATTAATCTATCAACCAAATAAATATTTTCTTGTTCGTTTATCAGTGTGGGCGAAAACCTAGACTCAAATATTAAGCCTCCCAGTAATCTCCCCCTAAATAACATAACTCAGCCGACTCCGTCAAATTCCCTCTTTATCATGCCGGTCGACGAATCACAAGTATACGGGATAATATTAGCTTGCGAACAACAGACTGTGCCACTGGCCACGATAACATCCCAGTAAAAATACTTAAGCAATCCAGCCATATACTCACTTCACCTATAACCTATTTGTAATCGATATTTTTGAAATCGATACCGGTATTTTTCCTAGAGTATTTAATAAAACCTTAGTCCATCCAATTTATAAGAGTGGGAACAGAAGCATCGTGTCTAATTATAGGCCGATTTCTGTTTTGAGCTCCTTGTGTAAATTTCTTGAAAAAATATTAGATCTTGGACAACGTCTTCGGTGGAGATTCCCTATATCCACCGAAGACGTTGTCCAAGATCTTGTAAACAGCGTTGTTACTAATTTGAATACAAAGCAAAAATGCTGTGGTGTTTTTCTAGACTTATGTAAAGCATTCGAATCGGTTTCTGTCCCCACACTGCTTTTGAAGACGGAAAAGATTGGAATACGTGGACTTGCGTTAAAAATGTTTACAGATTACTTGTCTGGAAAACTCAGTATGTAACGATCAATTCCTTTGTCAGTAAAGATGAATGTATCAGTTTTAGGGTACCACAGGGAAGTATTTTAGGACCTACCTTGTTTCTACATACATTAATGATTTGTGCAAAATGTCATGCCGTGTCGTGTTGTGAGTCTAACAGTGATGTAATCACCTATGCTGGCGATAGACCATGACCTGGGTAAGGACATAGGCTACTCTTCAACCTGGATCGCAGACAAAGTAGCGGGCAACAACTGGTTTTAAATAAATAAATAAACTGACCGGACGTGTTCGTTGTCTTTGTTCTTAAACAGCATGTCGATATAGGCGGCGCACACGTCGACGCGGGCGGGGTACACCGCCAGCACCTGCTCGAACAGGGCCTCCGCGCGCTCACGGGCCCCGCCACGGCTCTCCAGCAGTGCGAACTGAACTAGCACCGGCACATCTGTCCACAAACAAATATAGGTACATAATATCAGCCTGTAAGCCCTCGAACGCTCGTTTGAGCAAGAGTTGTGTTGTCTTCTCTGTATGAGAAGAGGCCTTTGCCTTATGACTACCATAGAAACGAGTTATGTTGACGGTTGAATAGACAAAACGACGGATGCATAAAAGTAATGTCATTTTGTCTATACTATCTTTCATTTTCTCTATTCTTCTGTAGACAAAAGTTGATCATGCTACGCGTGCTGGTAGGTACCTATTAATGGGCCATTTTTTACGCGAACTAGATTTTCAACGCTCTGCTCATGGACGAGAGTTGAAAATCCAAGTGTATTTTTTGGCTAAGATTAACACTGTTGGATTCTCAATGATCAGCTCAATATCGAGAGTTGAAAATCTAGTGCTCGAGGAAAAACTACAAGGCAAAGACCTCTTCGCATACAGAGAACGCATGAGCATTGATCACCACGTTGCGCAAAGCGGTTTCATCACGGTGTTTTCCTTCACCGATATAACACACATAAAACAATCATAAACAGGGTATAATCTCAAATTTAAGCATTTTGTCTACCAAAGTTAGTATTATTGAGAAAAAATATTGCAGGAAAAAAAAATCGGGTGAAGGATTGCAGTTTACGGCAGCGCGCATAACATTGCGCTTATGGGGTGCATGCCGTTCGGTACAGGAGTTTGTGGTTATCTAATATTAAGTTATACCTAACATTTAATCCTTCAATATCTCCGTAACCATTAGGTACGGTCCAGTGAAAAAAAAGATCACAATGTCGGAGAGTACAAGTGACTCGGCTTCGTTAAGCGTGTCACATACAGACAGAAAAGACACGAACTATAATCTTTTTCATTTAGCACGGTGACATTTCGCTTCGTTTCGTCTCTTGGCTCAGTAACAAACGGTGATAAGGTGATTAATTTCATATTCGGTGTCGGAAAGCACGTTGGGCCGTCAGTCCAGGCTGACATTCGTAGATCCTTCATCTTTCAGTCGTCAAGGGATTGTGTTACCCAGTAACTTGTTTAGGGGCTGGGCAGATGACATTCGAGGCCCTAGTGTGAGTTTATTTTAACCATCTCGACGTTACGCATCGACCGCGTTCGCGTTCCCGTGTCGTAACGTCGAGATGGTTAAAATAAACTCACACTAGGGCCAACGATGGGTACGGAGATATTTGGTCGTTTTGGTCGAAACTCCGAATGATGTAAACTCCAACGGGATAAAATGGATTGAAATGGACGTCCACTGCTGGACACAGGTCTTCCTCAAGCACCGCAACTTCGACCGGTTCTGTGCTTCCCGTATCCAGCGGATTCCTGCTTCATCTGTTTTGTGTATATACTTATAAGGCGTTTTTTGTTGTTTCTATCTTTGTATTCTTTTCTTGAAGTATCCGATAATAATGCTTTTGATTGAAAGAGCTCTATTAACTGCATTATTATGTCATTGCACGCTACTGCTAAGTTTATAAACTGGTTGCAAACACGTCCACACATATCAACAACAGGGATAATGACTCATATTAAAAATGTTCTAAAATATTGTAATTTCATAATGAGATAATTGAAAAAAAAAGTTAAATCGATGTAAATATGAAGAAGCTACACGCTTTAAAAGTTTTTGGAGGGAATTATTCCCGTCCTTGTCGCGCGGTACCGACAATGTATGGCGCTAGTATGAAGTTACATAGTCGTTACGTCACTTCTACGATACTACTATCTTTGTCTAACTGTAATTTAAGAACGTTTATAACTTGTTTTTTTTTTAGCTTTTACACTTTTTATTGCACTGTTTGCACTTTTTTGGAAACTTCTTTTTTTAAATATTTAAAAAAAAAAAAAAACATCCCTATTGATAAATAAATACATAAAAACTTACGATCTTTCTTCTCGAGCACGGAAATTGCTTTTTGCATGACCTGAAAAATAAAAAAGTTAGAATATATTAGAATAATGAAACCTGTAAAATCTAGTATAAGACAAACACTTATTCTAATGTGTAGAGGAATGAGAATTGATTTTATATCAGTGCACCATTGTAATGGCTATACGATATGGTAAATATCGTAAAATGCGAGTACAACGCTAGAAGGTTCATGTGGTGCTTGGCCAAGATCTGAAGTCAACCCCAAAGCATTTATTTCAATCAAAACATTTCCAAGCACTTTTGAATTGTCAAGGAGTCGGTCAGTCAGAAATATGAAGCAAGCCCATTCCAAACCGTAGTAGGTACCTATGGTTGAGACAAAGAAAACACTCTTTTAAATTATATTGTAACAAAATATTAGTTACAATCTTAAGTGCCAATTTCAACAATGAAACTGAACGCGATCGGCATATATATATAAATAGGTTTGTAAAAACACTTATACACGTCAATCATATTTTAAAAACTAGATGAAATCGGCGTTTCCTATCTGACTACTCTGAGAAGAAAAGCCGAAACAAACTCAGAGGTCACAGTCTCTTTTAAAGTAAGACAAAATCTTGGTCAGGTCATGTGAAGATCATGTGGATTGATGTCTGAAATGGTCTTCTGAGGAAAGAACCCACAGAACGAGTGGGCCTGTCCAGTCAGTGCACGCATTTGTCAGTTGTCATGCAGCGTAACACAGAACTAAAGGAGCTAAACGATTCGACGAACATTACCAAAGAAAGGACATTTGGGTAGGCCGCATAAATTACTGTAACTGACAGACCATGATTAAAACTAATAATAAAAATGCATTAAAAAAAAAAACAAATCCACAATGTCTTCACATTCACAATAATTAAAATAACAATGCTTTACAAAGTAAATTAACATGTATAAATAAAGTCCAATGTCAAAGTGTAAATAAAAATCCGAAAATAAATCTTGGTCATATCATATGAGGACCATGTAGACTGGTGTCTGAAATGGTCTTTCGAGGAAAGAACCACACGGATTTGAGTGTACATGTCCAGTCAGTGCACGCATTTGTCAATCATCGTGCAGCTCAACTCAGAACTAAGGAGCTAAACGATTTGACGAACAATACAAAAGAAAGGACATTTGGGTAGGCCGCGTAAAGTACTCAAACAGCCAGACCCTCGTTAAAAGAAAAAAAGAAAAATACAATGACCCTCATAGTCCTCACATTCTCAAAAATTAAAACAATTGTATACTTTAAACAGTAAATACATAGACGTCATAGTTTATCTAAAAAGGTACGAATATAGAAAAAATCAAAAATAAAAGTTAAACAGCAAATTAAACATCAACAATATCTGTGTTAACTTATTGGAGCAGCTCAATCCCAAGCCGTCTTGTCCTCAATATAGCCTTTGACAGTATAATAGGCATTCTGACATAATTTCCGCTTTATAAAAGATTTGAATTTATTAAGGCTTAGTTCTTGAATGTGGCTAGGAGTTTTATTATAAAAACGTATATTGTCATTTAAAGTGTGTTCCTAGTATTTATGTTATGGATATCATTGTATTTTTTTAACAGATTCATATTTTTATGTGTATACAAAAGATTTTCATAAATTTACTGAGAGGGCACAGTCATTCTATTAATCTCTTTAAATTTGTATCTGAGGGAGTGTCTGGGACTTAATTTATAAATTGAACGAATTGCCCTTTTTTGTAAAACAAAAATTGTTTGAATATCAGCGGCATTTCCACACAAAAGAATACCGTACGACATCTAATCATCTAAGACGCGTCAGAGCTGTCAGTGTCAATATTTCACAAAAAATAATGACACTGACAGCCCTTAAACCTAAACTAGGTTTAAGGGCTGTCAGTGTCATTATTTTCAATTGAATATTGGCACTGTCAGCTCTTGAACGCGTTTAATATGTCCTGAACGCGTTCAGTAATATTGGTGAAATCGGCACTTAGTATGATTAAGGTTTTTGTCCTCCCGTACCTGCCGAGCCTTGTCGACGAGTCCCAGCTTGAAGCACGCGGCGCCGCAGAGTGTGTACATGCTCGTCTGCCGCTTGTACTTCTTCATCATCAACTCCACCAGCGCCAGCAGTTCTTGGTGCTTACTGGTATCCACATAGATGTCCAGCAGCTTCGAGTGAACGTCGAACGGCTCGTTCATCTGGATAACTTCTTCCAACGTCTTTTGTAGGGATTCCTGGAGTGAGAGATATTTTTGGTATTATTTGCAAAATATATAAAGTCAATTTAAATAAGCTCGCGTAGTATAACAGATTAATAAAAGATATCTGTCATTTTCTCTATTCTATGTGTAATTTTGTCTATACTTTAGTCGACAAAGCTCGCGTCTATCGGGGACATGCGGGTGCAGTGAAACTCCGCAGAAGAAATGGCTATCGATATTCAAAACATGATGAAACCAAAACGAAAAAGATTTGATGTTTATTTTGTCAACGACCGCTGATAATCGTTTCTTGGTTATTTTTTTTATAGAGAACAATTTTTGAAATAGATGTGAATTATTTTTCACAAATAAAGCCATTTCCAATATACATATGTAACGACGGAAACGTTAATATTTTCAAAGATTTGAAATAAGGAACACAGCTATCTGTTGTCTTTAGACTGCACATTGACCGTATGCATCGCTTTTGCATCCTAACCACAAGTTCCTTATCAGTAGACTGCCCCCAAAAAATAACGCAATACCGCAAAACAGAGGCAACTAGTCCATGGGTATTTATAGCATGATGCGTAAACTCTATGGTCGGGGAATCACGAAAATTTGAGAGGTCGTCGGAGTCGCTCGCGATATTTGCGAGACACGTCACGTGCGAAAACATGACACATACTTAATACATAATTCTTCCGCAATTTGTAGTCTATGATCGAAGAATCAATGTATGTAGGTACATATGGGAAAATAACAGGTGTTGAATTATTTTTTTCAAAATGCTTACATCCTTCTATTCTTTACATTGTTATAACTATTAATATAATCACGTATTCTCCAGACACCCGTTTATCTAACATGCGTAATAAGTGTTAGTAAAAAGAGAATATTTCTAAAACATCATGTAATATTTTCTCAAGCCGACATTTGCAAAACTGTGTCGCATTTCGCGCAAAACTTTTATGAGCCCGCTGAACGTAGCCTCTTCGAGGACGAAAACGCGCATGGTACAGTGGAGTGCACAATCTTTATTGTAGATTACTACATTGGCTTTAAGGTACTTTTGCAACCACTTGCTGCAACTTCCGAGAGCTCATAAAGTTCAATTTAGTCAAGGTTGACTATTAATAGTTCTATATCGCTTATTCGTATGTATAATAAACATCCAAATAAATGGTATACATACATATATAAACTCACGCCTTCTTCCCATGGGGGTAGGCAGAAACACACAGTACGCCACCTGCTACGATCCTTACATACACCTTTTGCTTCGTGTACGTTCATACATCTGCACCCTAATTGCGTAACACATTTTCGTAAACGATTACGACTAATCTGTTTGATTTTGACGGTTCAACAACATTCATTGCGTTATTTACGTTGTTGAGCAGAATTTTTTATCGAACGTATGAAGCAATGGATTAGCAATCTGTTTCAAAACTATACAGATTCCGATTGATTGTGTATTACGCAATTAGGGTACTGCACCCTAATTGCGTAATACACAATCAATCGGAATCTGAATCGTTTTGAAACAGATTGCTAATCCATTGCTTCTTAAGTTCGATAAAAATTCTGCTCAACAATATATAGAACGCAATGAATGTTCTTGAACCGTCAAAATCAAACAGATTAGTCGTAATCGTTTACGAAAATGTGTTACGCAATTAGGGTGCAGGTCATACACGCGCGCCGGTTGCGAGTACCACCTGCCGTTTCTGAAGAACATCACCAATAAGGTCACTATATGTCCTTTTAGGGCGTCCCCTCCCGGCGTGAAATAGCATGCGTTTTAAATTATTTGCCAACGGGATGTATTTTGCATGTGTGGTCGTGGTTCGAATCACATGTCGGGCAAATATTTTTTTGTATTTTCGGTATGAATTTGTCAGGGGCCGTATTATAAAGTATTAATACCATAATTATTCCACTGCGAAAACGGGATGGTGCTTTAGGCCTTTTATAGCTCCGTCTCTCTCTCACACTGGAAAAATGGTGGCATTAATACGTCATAATACGGCCCCAGTTCCCATTTGGGACTAAACGCATCAAGCTCGCCCCAATGACATGGAACATAACTGGCGAAATAAGAGTGTATTAAGCGCCTGTGAAATCGGTTAATCCCTTCGGGGAATAGTTGTGATGTTTTAGTAAAATATGGTTGTGATAGCAACTCATTATTATCTGCGTAGCCTATATCCAACTATGCTGGGGTGAAGGGTCGGCTTCCAGTCTTAAAGGATGTATGGAGTGACTAACCAGTTGCAGGGTAACACGATAACCCTAGGTAAGACTGGTTGTCAGATTTTCGGGCATCTGAATACTCAGATCCCGGCTGTCATTGTCAAGCTGCATGACAACTGACAAATGCGTGCACTGACTGGACAGGTCCACTCATTCTGTGTGGTTCTTTCCTCGAAAGACCATTTCAGATATCAATCCACATGGTCTTCACATGACCTGACCAAGATTATGTCTGGACTTTAAAAGAGACTGTGACCTCTGAGTTTGTTTCGGCGTTTCTTCTCAGAGTAGTCAGATAGGAAATGCCGATCTCACCTAGTTTTTAAAATATGATTGACGTGTAAAAGTGTTTGTACAAACCTATTTACAGAAATAAAATAATTTATCATTTATCATTTATCATTATCATTTATCAAATGAGCCGGGAACCTCTCGGATATGTAATGGATGGTCACCCAACCACGGACCACCCTCGGCAACCATGTTATTACTTGCCACGAATCCCGGTGTTCCATAACAACAGAATGTATGTGCATATTTAGAACAAAACCATTGTAAGCTCACGTTTAAATGGAAATCGGTAGGTAACTTTTGCGGTTGTCGAATATCGAATTTTGTGAAAGATGGCTATTAAAGAAACATCACTGATCTGTGGAAATTACATCAAGGATAAGTTCAAATTAAACTATGAGAAGTTCTCATATTACACGGTGAAAAAAAATCTTGACACAGTTTTATTCATGTCACTCCCAATGAGATGGTTAATTAATAATACATCAAACTAACAATCTATTTTTAAGTAAGAAAGTTTTACAGATTTAAATGACAAAATTTCACATGGAGTGACACAATAGACGGTATTATCGCTGAAAACGATCTAATAGTTAATTAATTTCATTTATTTTATTAAAAGTCGAGCCGACATTTGCTGGTTTTATTATTGGAGTTTCAATTTATTCAAGGCTGATTATGAATTAGTATTTATTTTAATGCTTATTCGTATTTATTTTATTTATTTCTTTCTGCTCCATCACACTGCGGGGGCAAGATGTAAAGCTCGGCTTAGTTTGGTTTTCGACCCCCAAACCCCTATTCTGTCCCTATTCTGTAAGCGTTACCGCCAAAAGAAAACTCAAATTGTATGGAGCTGACATTTGCTGACCACATGTCACGTGATTGCTGCTAAATTCGGAACGTCGCAATGAGCGTGACACGTAAACGACAAAAATGTTCATCAAAATGGTAGACAAGTGCCACTTTTGCAGACGCCAATGATATTTTGGCGTTTCCGCGACACGCTTCATTAGTGGGAGATAGAACCCTGACGCCAACGCAAAAAAAAAGTAAACAGTGATACTTTTGTTATGATTAGTGTACAGTGAGGATAAGAGTCAGTAAACATACAGTTTACTACTAGCATTCTAATACCCTATCTAGGAAAGAAGTATTAAGGTTTGTAATCGAGTTTATCTTTATAGGAACAACAAATGTAAGAACCACAATCATTTAAGCGCACCATTGTACGGTTGTTTACATTATGCATTCCATAATCTCAAGTAGGTCCAATACTAGTTAAAATGGTAGTCAAAGAACAATGGCAGGTGCCCATACATCATTTTATTTGAAGTAAAAAAGCTTGTTATATTAATAAAACTACCGTAAAATGTTCGTAATAAGTTCCTAGACTTATATTAGAAAAGATTTTCGTCAAAAAACTCCGTTTTTAATAAATATTGAGACTTTAGTCTTTTTGGCGGGAATTTTGAATTTGAAACAACTTTTATGTTTTGGAGTTTTTTGACTATCGTCAATCGTGTGAATTTTCGTTTCTTTAATAAATGATAAAATAATGAATTATTTAATAAAGAACACTGTTATAAATACTTATCCTATCGATTTTATCCCTAAATCCCGTTATAACTTATTGTATTTTCGTTAGCTTTGTTTCCTTCGTAATAAACTAAGCGTGACGCTGGCTGAATGCACAAACCGTACGAAGCGAAAAGGAAAAAAAAAACAGCGGCTCGAGAGCAACTGTCACTGTCAGTGTTTCTAACAACGCAAAGTCTGAGTTGCCATCTTAATAATTCATTCGGACAACTAAAACAAAAAACTTGTTACCTCTTTCAAACGACGACATAGTTAATAAATAGGTATTGCGTTTAGGTCGATTTATTTATACCACCAGCCACCTCCTAGTACGTATTTCTTAGACGTATAACTGCAGTCCACAGCTAGAAAAATTCTCGATCTCGCGAAAAGCATTCAGTTGGCAACATTGTTCAGAGTAGTTGTTTTAAAATTCATATTTACCGCTAAAAAACCAAAGAATTAAACTCTCAATATTTATTAACCACGGAGTTTAAATTATAAAAACGTTGAAATAACGTATTTAGGAATTAGAAACGAACATTTTACAATATTTTTTATTTATGTAACAAGCTTTTATTGTTCAAATAATTAGCCGCCCATGTTCTTTGGAGTAAATGATAAAGTATCGGAAAAAAACCTGCCTTTGCAGAATGGGCCTGCGGAATGGGCGTTCTGGTTTTCCGTTCACGCTAAGGACTTGACGTAAGCGTGTGTAAAATGGTAGACAAGTTACACATGGAACGCAGAACGCCCATTCCGCAGCGTTACACGAAACACTCTATAATTAGTATAGGGAATAGTGTGTAGCAAGTGTCACTATTGCGTTCAGTGTTCCTGTCACTGTCAAACGCAATAGCGCGCTAACAATATACATAATTCAAAAGTGTTGTGTGTGGTGAAACTTAGAAAGTAATTGAAGAGTGTTTTATTACAAATAAAGTGAGTGAACGGCTTTAAATAATAATTCAAGTTTGTAAGAACTGTGATCTACTCAGTATTTTTGTAAAAATAATAGTTTCTGGTGCGATAAGTACAATCAATACACATTTTTTAAATTTTAGATGGAATCTAGAGTTCGGGCGAGTCCCGAGCAATTTACTTTGCTGATGGAATTTATGGAAAGGCAGGTTTTTTCCGATACTTTATCATTTACTCCAAATTTGACTACCATTTTTATTCCGATTGATTAGATTCCGATTGATTGTGTATTACGCAATTAGGGTACTGCACCCTAATTGCGTAATACACAATCAATCGGAATCTGAATCGTTTTGAAACAGATTGCTAATCCATTGCTTCTTAAGTTCGATAAAAATTCTGCTCAACAATATATAGAACGCAATGAATGTTCTTGAACCGTCAAAATCAAACAGATTAGTCGTAATCGTTTACGAAAATGTGTTACGCAATTAGGGTGCAGGTCATACACGCGCGCCGGTTGCGAGTACCACCTGCCGTTTCTGAAGAACATCACCAATAAGGTCACTATATGTCCTTTTAGGGCGTCCCCTCCCGGCGTGAAATAGCATGCGTTTTAAATTATTTGCCAACGGGATGTATTTTGCATGTGTGGTCGTGGTTCGAATCACATGTCGGGCAAATATTTTTTTGTATTTTCGGTATGAATTTGTCAGGGGCCGTATTATAAAGTATTAATACCATAATTATTCCACTGCGAAAACGGGATGGTGCTTTAGGCCTTTTATAGCTCCGTCTCTCTCTCACACTGGAAAAATGGTGGCATTAATACGTCATAATACGGCCCCAGTTCCCATTTGGGACTAAACGCATCAAGCTCGCCCCAATGACATGGAACATAACTGGCGAAATAAGAGTGTATTAAGCGCCTGTGAAATCGGTTAATCCCTTCGGGGAATAGTTGTGATGTTTTAGTAAAATATGGTTGTGATAGCAACTCATTATTATCTGCGTAGCCTATATCCAACTATGCTGGGGTGAAGGGTCGGCTTCCAGTCTTAAAGGATGTATGGAGTGACTAACCAGTTGCAGGGTAACACGATAACCCTAGGTAGGACTGGTTGTCAGATTTTCGGGCATCTGAATACTCAGATCCCGGCTGTCATTGTCAAGCTGCATGACAACTGACAAATGCGTGCACTGACTGGACAGGTCCACTCATTCTGTGTGGTTCTTTCCTCGAAAGACCATTTCAGATATCAATCCACATGGTCTTCACATGACCTGACCAAGATTATGTCTGGACTTTAAAAGAGACTGTGACCTCTGAGTTTGTTTCGGCGTTTCTTCTCAGAGTAGTCAGATAGGAAATGCCGATCTCACCTAGTTTTTAAAATATGATTGACGTGTAAAAGTGTTTGTACAAACCTATTTACAGAAATAAAATAATTTATCATTTATCATTTATCATTATCATTTATCAAATGAGCCGGGAACCTCTCGGATATGTAATGGATGGTCACCCAACCACGGACCACCCTCGGCAACCATGTTATTACTTGCCACGAATCCCGGTGTTCCATAACAACAGAATGTATGTGCATATTTAGAACAAAACCATTGTAAGCTCACGTTTAAATGGAAATCGGTAGGTAACTTTTGCGGTTGTCGAATATCGAATTTTGTGAAAGATGGCTATTAAAGAAACATCACTGATCTGTGGAAATTACATAAAGGATAAGTTCAAATTAAACTATGAGAAGTTCTCATATTACACGGTGAAAAAAAATCTTGACACAGTTTTATTCATGTCACTCCCAATGAGATGGTTAATTAATAATACATCAAACTAACAATCTATTTTTAAGTAAGAAAGTTTTACAGATTTAAATGACAAAATTTCACATGGAGTGACACAATAGACGGTATTATCGCTGAAAACGATCTAATAGTTAATTAATTTCATTTATTTTATTAAAAGTCGAGCCGACATTTGCTGGTTTTATTATTGGAGTTTCAATTTATTCAAGGCTGATTATGAATTAGTATTTATTTTAATGCTTATTCGTATTTATTTTATTTCTTTCTTTCTGCTCCATCACACTGCGGGGGCAAGATGTAAAGCTCGGCTTAGTTTGGTTTTCGACCCCCAAACCCCTATTCTGTCCCTATTCTGTAAGCGTTACCGCCAAAAGAAAACTCAAATTGTATGGAGCTGACATTTGCTGACCACATGTCACGTGATTGCTGCTAAATTCGGAACGTCGCAATGAGCGTGACACGTAAACGACAAAAATGTTCATCAAAATGGTAGACAAGTGCCACTTTTGCAGACGCCAATGATATTTTGGCGTTTCCGCGACACGCTTCATTAGTGGGAGATAGAACCCTGACGCCAACGCAAAAAAAAAGTAAACAGTGATACTTTTGTTATGATTAGTGTACAGTGAGGATAAGAGTCAGTAAACATACAGTTTACTACTAGCATTCTAATACCCTATCTAGGAAAGAAGTATTAAGGTTTGTAATCGAGTTTATCTTTATAGGAACAACAAATGTAAGAACCACAATCATTTAAGCGCACCATTGTACGGTTGTTTACATTATGCATTCCATAATCTCAAGTAGGTCCAATACTAGTTAAAATGGTAGTCAAAGAACAATGGCAGGTGCCCATACATCATTTTATTTGAAGTAAAAAAGCTTGTTATATTAATAAAACTACCGTAAAATGTTCGTAATAAGTTCCTAGACTTATATTAGAAAAGATTTTCGTCAAAAAACTCCGTTTTTAATAAATATTGAGACTTTAGTCTTTTTGGCGGGAATTTTGAATTTGAAACAACTTTTATGTTTTGGAGTTTTTTGACTATCGTCAATCGTGTGAATTTTCGTTTCTTTAATAAATGATAAAATAATGAATTATTTAATAAAGAACACTGTTATAAATACTTATCCTATCGATTTTATCCCTAAATCCCGTTATAACTTATTGTATTTTCGTTAGCTTTGTTTCCTTCGTAATAAACTAAGCGTGACGCTGGCTGAATGCACAAACCGTACGAAGCGAAAAGGAAAAAAAAAACAGCGGCTCGAGAGCAACTGTCACTGTCAGTGTTTCTAACAACGCAAAGTCTGAGTTGCCATCTTAATAATTCATTCGGACAACTAAAACAAAAAACTTGTTACCTCTTTCAAACGACGACATAGTTAATAAATAGGTATTGCGTTTAGGTCGATTTATTTATACCACCAGCCACCTCCTAGTACGTATTTCTTAGACGTATAACTGCAGTCCACAGCTAGAAAAATTCTCGATCTCGCGAAAAGCATTCAGTTGGCAACATTGTTCAGAGTAGTTGTTTTAAAATTCATATTTACCGCTAAAAAACCAAAGAATTAAACTCTCAATATTTATTAACCACGGAGTTTAAATTATAAAAACGTTGAAATAACGTATTTAGGAATTAGAAACGAACATTTTACAATATTTTTTATTTATGTAACAAGCTTTTATTGTTCAAATAATTAGCCGCCCATGTTCTTTGGAGTAAATGATAAAGTATCGGAAAAAAACCTGCCTTTGCAGAATGGGCCTGCGGAATGGGCGTTCTGGTTTTCCGTTCACGCTAAGGACTTGACGTAAGCGTGTGTAAAATGGTAGACAAGTTACACATGGAACGCAGAACGCCCATTCCGCAGCGTTACACGAAACACTCTATAATTAGTATAGGGAATAGTGTGTAGCAAGTGTCACTATTGCGTTCAGTGTTCCTGTCACTGTCAAACGCAATAGCGCGCTAACAATATACATAATTCAAAAGTGTTGTGTGTGGTGAAACTTAGAAAGTAATTGAAGAGTGTTTTATTACAAATAAAGTGAGTGAACGGCTTTAAATAATAATTCAAGTTTGTAAGAACTGTGATCTACTCAGTATTTTTGTAAAAATAATAGTTTCTGGTGCGATAAGTACAATCAATACACATTTTTTAAATTTTAGATGGAATCTAGAGTTCGGGCGAGTCCCGAGCAATTTACTTTGCTGATGGAATTTATGGAAAGGCAGGTTTTTTCCGATACTTTATCATTTACTCCAAATTTGACTACCATTTTTATTCCGATTGATTAGATTCCGATTGATTGTGTATTACGCAATTAGGGTACTGCACCCTAATTGCGTAATACACAATCAATCGGAATCTGAATCGTTTTGAAACAGATTGCTAATCCATTGCTTCTTAAGTTCGATAAAAATTCTGCTCAACAATATATAGAACGCAATGAATGTTCTTGAACCGTCAAAATCAAACAGATTAGTCGTAATCGTTTACGAAAATGTGTTACGCAATTAGGGTGCAGGTCATACACGCGCGCCGGTTGCGAGTACCACCTGCCGTTTCTGAAGAACATCACCAATAAGGTCACTATATGTCCTTTTAGGGCGTCCCCTCCCGGCGTGAAATAGCATGCGTTTTAAATTATTTGCCAACGGGATGTATTTTGCATGTGTGGTCGTGGTTCGAATCACATGTCGGGCAAATATTTTTTTGTATTTTCGGTATGAATTTGTCAGGGGCCGTATTATAAAGTATTAATACCATAATTATTCCACTGCGAAAACGGGATGGTGCTTTAGGCCTTTTATAGCTCCGTCTCTCTCTCACACTGGAAAAATGGTGGCATTAATACGTCATAATACGGCCCCAGTTCCCATTTGGGACTAAACGCATCAAGCTCGCCCCAATGACATGGAACATAACTGGCGAAATAAGAGTGTATTAAGCGCCTGTGAAATCGGTTAATCCCTTCGGGGAATAGTTGTGATGTTTTAGTAAAATATGGTTGTGATAGCAACTCATTATTATCTGCGTAGCCTATATCCAACTATGCTGGGGTGAAGGGTCGGCTTCCAGTCTTAAAGGATGTATGGAGTGACTAACCAGTTGCAGGGTAACACGATAACCCTAGGTAAGACTGGTTGTCAGATTTTCGGGCATCTGAATACTCAGATCCCGGCTGTCATTGTCAAGCTGCATGACAACTGACAAATGCGTGCACTGACTGGACAGGTCCACTCATTCTGTGTGGTTCTTTCCTCGAAAGACCATTTCAGATATCAATCCACATGGTCTTCACATGACCTGACCAAGATTATGTCTGGACTTTAAAAGAGACTGTGACCTCTGAGTTTGTTTCGGCGTTTCTTCTCAGAGTAGTCAGATAGGAAATGCCGATCTCACCTAGTTTTTAAAATATGATTGACGTGTAAAAGTGTTTGTACAAACCTATTTACAGAAATAAAATAATTTATCATTTATCATTTATCATTATCATTTATCAAATGAGCCGGGAACCTCTCGGATATGTAATGGATGGTCACCCAACCACGGACCACCCTCGGCAACCATGTTATTACTTGCCACGAATCCCGGTGTTCCATAACAACAGAATGTATGTGCATATTTAGAACAAAACCATTGTAAGCTCACGTTTAAATGGAAATCGGTAGGTAACTTTTGCGGTTGTCGAATATCGAATTTTGTGAAAGATGGCTATTAAAGAAACATCACTGATCTGTGGAAATTACATCAAGGATAAGTTCAAATTAAACTATGAGAAGTTCTCATATTACACGGTGAAAAAAAATCTTGACACAGTTTTATTCATGTCACTCCCAATGAGATGGTTAATTAATAATACATCAAACTAACAATCTATTTTTAAGTAAGAAAGTTTTACAGATTTAAATGACAAAATTTCACATGGAGTGACACAATAGACGGTATTATCGCTGAAAACGATCTAATAGTTAATTAATTTCATTTATTTTATTAAAAGTCGAGCCGACATTTGCTGGTTTTATTATTGGAGTTTCAATTTATTCAAGGCTGATTATGAATTAGTATTTATTTTAATGCTTATTCGTATTTATTTTATTTATTTCTTTCTGCTCCATCACACTGCGGGGGCAAGATGTAAAGCTCGGCTTAGTTTGGTTTTCGACCCCCAAACCCCTATTCTGTCCCTATTCTGTAAGCGTTACCGCCAAAAGAAAACTCAAATTGTATGGAGCTGACATTTGCTGACCACATGTCACGTGATTGCTGCTAAATTCGGAACGTCGCAATGAGCGTGACACGTAAACGACAAAAATGTTCATCAAAATGGTAGACAAGTGCCACTTTTGCAGACGCCAATGATATTTTGGCGTTTCCGCGACACGCTTCATTAGTGGGAGATAGAACCCTGACGCCAACGCAAAAAAAAAGTAAACAGTGATACTTTTGTTATGATTAGTGTACAGTGAGGATAAGAGTCAGTAAACATACAGTTTACTACTAGCATTCTAATACCCTATCTAGGAAAGAAGTATTAAGGTTTGTAATCGAGTTTATCTTTATAGGAACAACAAATGTAAGAACCACAATCATTTAAGCGCACCATTGTACGGTTGTTTACATTATGCATTCCATAATCTCAAGTAGGTCCAATACTAGTTAAAATGGTAGTCAAAGAACAATGGCAGGTGCCCATACATCATTTTATTTGAAGTAAAAAAGCTTGTTATATTAATAAAACTACCGTAAAATGTTCGTAATAAGTTCCTAGACTTATATTAGAAAAGATTTTCGTCAAAAAACTCCGTTTTTAATAAATATTGAGACTTTAGTCTTTTTGGCGGGAATTTTGAATTTGAAACAACTTTTATGTTTTGGAGTTTTTTGACTATCGTCAATCGTGTGAATTTTCGTTTCTTTAATAAATGATAAAATAATGAATTATTTAATAAAGAACACTGTTATAAATACTTATCCTATCGATTTTATCCCTAAATCCCGTTATAACTTATTGTATTTTCGTTAGCTTTGTTTCCTTCGTAATAAACTAAGCGTGACGCTGGCTGAATGCACAAACCGTACGAAGCGAAAAGGAAAAAAAAAACAGCGGCTCGAGAGCAACTGTCACTGTCAGTGTTTCTAACAACGCAAAGTCTGAGTTGCCATCTTAATAATTCATTCGGACAACTAAAACAAAAAACTTGTTACCTCTTTCAAACGACGACATAGTTAATAAATAGGTATTGCGTTTAGGTCGATTTATTTATACCACCAGCCACCTCCTAGTACGTATTTCTTAGACGTATAACTGCAGTCCACAGCTAGAAAAATTCTCGATCTCGCGAAAAGCATTCAGTTGGCAACATTGTTCAGAGTAGTTGTTTTAAAATTCATATTTACCGCTAAAAAACCAAAGAATTAAACTCTCAATATTTATTAACCACGGAGTTTAAATTATAAAAACGTTGAAATAACGTATTTAGGAATTAGAAACGAACATTTTACAATATTTTTTATTTATGTAACAAGCTTTTATTGTTCAAATAATTAGCCGCCCATGTTCTTTGGAGTAAATGATAAAGTATCGGAAAAAAACCTGCCTTTGCAGAATGGGCCTGCGGAATGGGCGTTCTGGTTTTCCGTTCACGCTAAGGACTTGACGTAAGCGTGTGTAAAATGGTAGACAAGTTACACATGGAACGCAGAACGCCCATTCCGCAGCGTTACACGAAACACTCTATAATTAGTATAGGGAATAGTGTGTAGCAAGTGTCACTATTGCGTTCAGTGTTCCTGTCACTGTCAAACGCAATAGCGCGCTAACAATATACATAATTCAAAAGTGTTGTGTGTGGTGAAACTTAGAAAGTAATTGAAGAGTGTTTTATTACAAATAAAGTGAGTGAACGGCTTTAAATAATAATTCAAGTTTGTAAGAACTGTGATCTACTCAGTATTTTTGTAAAAATAATAGTTTCTGGTGCGATAAGTACAATCAATACACATTTTTTAAATTTTAGATGGAATCTAGAGTTCGGGCGAGTCCCGAGCAATTTACTTTGCTGATGGAATTTATGGAAAGGCAGGTTTTTTCCGATACTTTATCATTTACTCCAAATTTGACTACCATTTTTAACTAGTATTGGACCTACTTGAGATTATGGAATGCATAATGTAAACAACCGCACAATGGTGCGCTTAAATGATTGTGGTTCTGACATTTGTTATTCCGATAAAGATAAACTCGATTCCAAACCTTAATACTTCTTTCTTAGATAGGGTATTAGAATGCTAGTAGTAAACTGTATGTTTACTGACTCTTATCCTCACTGTACATTAATCATAACAAAAGTATCATTGTTTACTTTTTTTTGCGTTGGCGTCAGGGTTCGACCTCCCGCTAATGAAGCGTGTTGCGGAAACTAGCGGTGGGTAATCTTTATTCCGGCAAGTGAATTGATTCACTTATTCCGACTCCGGGTCCGGTACCGGTTCACCTTATTTATTCCTTTGGCACCGGCACTCACTCGCTCATTTTGGTTCCCCGGTTTCGCAGAACATTTTATTCATTTGGTTCACTGGATCATTTGTCACATTTTGAATTGAACATTTTAGTTAAAGCGATACGACGTGTTCCGAGTACTTCCGAGTGACTTGAGCGAGTGAAAGAGAGTGAACAGTGAACGCGCGCTCCGGAATCATTTGGTACCGCGGTGCCGGTAAGGATTGTGAGGAATAAATAAGGTTTACGTATCCGCGTTCGGTACCGGCTCCTTTGGATCAGTACCTCCGGAGTTACCCACCGCTAGCGGAAACGCCAAAATATCATAGGCGTCTGTCAAAAGTGGCACTTGTCTACCATTTTGATGAACATTTTTGTCGTTTACGTGTCACGCTCATTGCGACGTTCCTTTCCGCATTAGGAATACTGACTTTGTCTACCAATTTAGCAGCAATCACGTGACATGTGGTTAGCAAGTGTCAGCTCCATACAATTTGAGTTTTCCTTTGTCGGTAGCGCTTACAGAAAAGGGATTTTGTCTAGGCCCCCTGGACGGTTCGACTCACATTCTTATTTCGTTTTTCATGATGAATTTAAAAACTATCAAGTTTGTAGAAACATTCGGATTATTTAAGGATTCCCAAATTTGTCGATTTTTTAAATATAAATGACTAATTAGTACCTGTAGGTAAATTAGTACAAACACGTTTAAACGCCAATCATATTTTAAAAACTAGATGAGGACGATGCGACGTTTCCTATCCGACTACTCCACACCCACCCGCGCACACTCATGCACACACACACACACACATGCACACACACACTCATGCGCACACACACACTTACAAATAGTGCTTATTGCGTTCTAAATATTCCTTTAGCCATATATATTATTTTTAATTTCACTGTTTTAAGTCTAGACAATGTTTAAATTTTTTAATAACTGTATAATAACAATTTGGATGTGCTTCTTGACTGTAATAATCCATCAGTATTTATGTTATGCGCATTTTCATTATGTGTTAATGGAGCATGGACTCCACGACACAGTCTCGACCTAGTGTGGAGTTCATAAGCAAAATGCTTCCTTTGCGTCTTATTCTTTATTAAATTACTGTTACTGTTACATAGCTACATAGTAATGTGGACTATAAGAAGTTGTAAAGCACTGATTTTGGAAAATAAATAAACCTAAAGGTCGAAAAGAAAAACCGAAAGAAACTCAAAAGTCACACTCTCTTTTAAAGTCCAGACATAATCTTGTTCAGATCATTCAGACAATTTATCATCGATAACTTGCACTATTTGATCATTGTTTGTAACACTGACATAATAAACATGCTCGAATCAATCTTGTCTCCGTTATATTAAACTGGTTTGGCTCCTTTTTCGATGCTTACGAGTAGCCACGAACGTCGCCGAATACATTTTGTTGATTGCCAAAAATGTTGCATTCACTGTGGCCAGTTCTGTTCGCAATCGGCCTAGGTGCACGTCTCGTGTTATTTGCGGTGTTCAAACTCATTTATATTGTTATTTATGGACTAGTGGGTTCTTGAGCATTAAACCTTTCATCGAAAGACAGTGATTTGGGACAAAAATTGCCACAATGTATAGAGCAAATGTGTAGAGTATTCTTGAAGAAAAGTGCAAACAATTTGTCTTTGAAAACAAGTTCATCGAAAGTATTGCGTGTGCTGTGCAAAACAGTGTTTGTGTCATTGACACGCTACATCTCAGAATGTGCCCAAGAGTATAAAGAATAAAGATAAAGGTTATAAAATATTGATTTACATAATATTAGTTCGTTAGATCGAGTCTGGTCAAATCACGCTGGGGGTCGGTGTATTTCATTCATTCGTTCATTAATTTATTCATTCATATTCGAAACACGCACTTGCGCAGACAAAATACTGTCTGATTCCAAATAAAATATTATTGTCTCTGAGTTCGAGAAGAACCAACGAAATAAATAAGTCAATAATCTTATGCAAGGTCACATTTATAAGCAGTCAACATAAATGACGTCACCGGACGTCGAAATATGGGGAACTAGTTCTTAGCCCGCGACTACGCCCGCGTGGATTTCATCTGCCTCGTTGATCAAGAGAAGAGCTACGGCTGAGCATGAGGTCCTGGGTTCGATTCCCAGGTCGGGCAAATGTCGTTCAGTTTTTTTTTTCATCAGGTATTTCTTAGAAGCAGCCCGTAGTCTGGGTTTGTGACCGGTTGATGGCAATAGGCGCGCTCCCTATTACATGGAACTTATACATACCTTACGAAATGTGGGTGTAAGTACTACAGGTACAACACTGCCTAACCCTTCTTGGATTACAGGCGTGATGTGATGTTATGAAAGTATATGTGCCAAGTTTAAAGTTTCTAAACTGAAGAAATGAGGTTTTTTTTACAAACCCCTTTCCGTCATTTTTTCTAGTTTGTTGCGATAAGATAAAAAATAATAATAAGATAACGAAGTCTAGTTTGGGGACCACTGTTCATATTACTATGGTAAATACTCCAATTACAGTAAGCACACAATATTATAATTTTTTGTAACAAATGGCCCAATAATTATTATATTACATTCTCAATTTTTCTATTATTCGACCCTAGCATTATAATGAGTATGAAAACCGAAATAAGGTATTCTGATAACGTTACAAAGGATATAGGTAGAGGTACCAAGCAATAGTTATGTGTAGAACGGGGCGGTTATCATCGGACACTTGAATATCTGCACAATATTTTTTTCTATTTCAAATTTGGAGCGTCCTATTTTGAAAATTTTAAGCAGCTTCCGATATTCCTAAGAAAATAGGAATAGAACATTTAGGGAATTCCAGAATTACTGTTTAATTTTCGGTTCCTTAAACATTAAGTACTTGGCAATAACGTTAATGTTGATGTACACATCCGAGTTGTTTATCACGCGTAGGCCGAATTATGTATACATTTAATAAGTATAGGTATAATTAAATCGATAATTCTGGCTACATTCGTTTAATTTTCTTCATTCGTCCATAAAGCCACTCAAGCGAGTATGGTTTTGGACTTCGATTGAATAACACTACTTTACACTTTACCTTAAGTTATTAAAAGTAATTCCTGTGTTTATTTTTTAATTGTAAGATATTCGGAAATACTTCCTACTATCTAACGGTTCGGTTCGCGGACTTGTTGTAGTGATTGTAATTTCTATTTTTAAGCATAGTTGAGCATCGACCGGCCATTTTATCAAAGCAAGATAGTAAACAATGATAAAAACGTGTAACGTGTTCATTTGAACATAACCTCTGCCAACAAAATACTGTGTCTAAATGATGATGTGATATCGAAAAACAATAATATTAGATAATCTTACTTCAGAAAGAGAAAACAAATTAATGAGTGTTTTTTTTTTGTTTAATCAAATATAAAATACATAAATAACAAAGTTTACCTGTTGTTTGTTAGTTTGTTGTTTTGTAAAATACAGATACAAAAACTTAGTGAGTGTGAAATACTACGCTTTTGTAATATCAAATAACCTATGCTGAACAGGATAATCAAAAGTTTTAAAGCGTGTTTTGGTGGTCAAACAAGGTCATGCGCAGTCGAACGTTGTTAAAATAATTTAAAAACCTTAGACACTCCAACCCAGCCCGATCACTATGTACGGCAAGCCAATCCCTTGGGAGAAGCAAGCCAAATACCTAGGCGTGATCCTCGATGAGAACCTTACCTTTAAGGCTCATATTAAGGCGGTTCGCGCGCGCGCCTCCTTCGCTCTTAGCAGGCTCCAATTCGTACTGACAGCCCGTAGCAAACTGTCCCTCAAATGCAAGCTCCGCATCTATACCGCAGTCATCCGTCCCATCATGACCTATGCCTGCGTTGTATTTGCGCACGCTCACCCACGTCATCTTCATAAGATGCAGACCCTCCAAAACCGTTTCCTCAGAAGGGTCACGGGTGCCCCCTTCTATGTCCGTAATATAGATCTTCACGTCGACCTCAAAATGCCAACCATAAAACAGTTCATGAAACGCTTATCAAAGCGTTTCTTCGACTGCGGCATCAAACATTCTAACCCCCTGATTACAGCGGCCGCCCGCTACACTCCCTCTCGCATTAGCAGTATTCGCCGACCAAGGCATACTTTAATCGACCCCGACGACGCCACTACCCTCCTCCAGGAGAGTAGTAAGGCCACTAGCACGCTACAAAAGCCCAAAACCCGATCGCCGTCCTACCGCCCTCGCCGCCGAGGCCCGCCGCGACGCCCAAATCGACGCCCCTCCCGACCCTTGCTCGAGCCAGCCCGCGCCGCTGAGCCTGTAGCTTTAAATTCGTCCATAAATAATACCAATCCTGATCCAGCTAGTCATTTGCTGCCCTCTTCCAGCGACGCCCTAAGCCCAGGTTCGTACCCCACAGGGGGTGCCCTTAGCGTTGTCGCTTAGTTTTAGTTAGTATATAAGTTTAAGTCCTGGCTGGAGGCCCTAATTTATTAGGGAATCCACAGGCAAGTCCGCTTAAGCAGACGACAACCGCATAGGTTGACCTGCGAGATGCCAAACAAACAAACAAAGACACTCCAACATTTTTTATGGATGTAAATTGATGTAAGTAGCAAACTTATAAATGCAAGTATATCACATAAAATATGAATTTATCCTATTTTATTCACAAATTATTTTCTTAATTCTTAGTCGTGTCCTACTTGTTCTAATTGATATGACTTACTCACAGAACATAAATACCCTGGACTTACTAAAGGACAGATCTAACCATCAAATAAATCTGTACCCTAATTGCGTAATACACATTCAATCGGAATATGAACCGGTTTGAAACAGATTGCTAATACATTGCTTCATAAGTTCGATAAAAAATCTGCTCAACAATGTAAATAACGCAATGATTGTTGTTGTACTGTCAAAATCAAACAGATTAGTCGTAATCGTTGTAGAAAATGTGTTACGCAATTAGGCTGCTGTTCAGGGCCACAATGAGGAAAACGGGAGTAAATAAAATAATAGATTGCATTAATTATTTTGAATTTCACTCATACATTATAAATATGCTAAACGTTCTCATACATTATATCTCATCGATTATTAAAACTCAATCAATCTCAGCCTATCGCAGTCCACTGCTAGACATACCTCTCTCAAGCTGCGTCACAACACCCGGCCCTCCGACCTATGCATTAATTCTATCCCACTCTCCCTATGATACTTTCTTTACAAAATCAAAATACATTATATTTATCTTATTTCACATAAACCTAAACGGCACCTACACGGTTCTAACTAGTCGTTTCACTCGTTTGCTATGGAAAAGAGCCGGCAACAAACTCCACGATTGTCTTTTAAAAATAATTGGCTTTAACAATGGTTTATAATTACAGTCTTAATAGGAACGGGAAAACAAAAGATAATGAATTGTGTCGGGTCCAAATTTTGAGCGTAAGTGAGTCAAAACCTGGCCACTATTGTGACAAACGTCACTTTTTGCTGGATTATGGACTGAGTCATGGTGAAAACCTTAGTAAGGAGTTAATAGTCTTATTCATTATCCGTTAAGGCAGAAGCCATTGTTTAGACAAGCACGGACATCATTGTACTTTATTATTTTTATAAGAAAGATGCACATAAATATATATGTAGTTCTGAAGTACAGCTTTACAGCACTAAAGCTCTGAAAACCGTTCAAATTCAGGTAGCCATCTCATTTCAGCAACAATCAATGTCAAAAATATGTCAAAAATGTACATAAATCGATTGTGGTTTTGACAGATTGAAAGGTTCTTAAAAATACGGGAATTGCCGCTCTGATGAAAACTACGCAGTTTTATTATACCCACTATAATCCAGAGTGCAGGAAAAATACAAGGACGTATATGTTCCTTTATGTAAGTAAGGTATACCAATTATGTAGGTTATGTTATTATGTAGTAGGAGTGCCGGCCGGCAACGGGCAAAGAGACAGATCGACATCGATAAGCGAATAACTTCACTTCAGTCTGCATTCAACGAGCGCGCTAAACAGGCGCCACAGAGTACACTATAGTATACTAGGCGCCAACAATATAACCTGTTCGTTATCTGTATTATTGTGATCAAAAGTTGAGCTCCCATAGTGACTCTTACGAGTTGTGACAGTGTGAAGTGCCCATCAAACTTTTTAAGCTTGTAGCCAACTTTCTGATGTGAACTTATGCTGATGTTTTGAAAACTTTTCTTCAAGGGTGAATATTTATTTTTCTTTCAACATGTGACCGTCTGGTCGACACCGTGGATGGCTATTTATAGAATTGTAATCATCTCATTTTTGCAGTGTTATAAGACTGCGTGTATTTCGCATTTACGTGAAAGTAGACGATTTTTATTTACATTCTGAGGGGAAGATAATGACAAAGAAAACTGACCCAAAACTCTTTTTTAATATATACACCGTAGGTATTGGTGTCGAATCTGCTAATTCATCTACTTAGGTATACAATTATCATTTAAAGAATTTCGTATTAAGATTATAGAATAAATAAACGAAAACTAGTGACTGCAATTCTTATCAAAAGATAGTTTGTCTTATCTTTTTAACATTATTATTGGTGATAAAAACAATGCAGAAACTTGTACTGTTGTTAACGTTTGATATTTTCTCTAAAAATCAACACGCTTTGATATGAAGGCGGGGTCAAGTGTCCCAAAACACCTCCAGTGTCAAGTACCCAACTGCGCAGTAGAATCGGGTAAACTGCGAGCGAAGAACGATACATATACCATTATTTACTCACTACGCCTAAAAACGCAACAAAGGACATCAATAAATTTGAACATTCAGTACCTACTTTTGTCTAAGTTTAAGTCCATTAGGTTAATGAGTTTTGCATAAATACTACGACATTTATTTACTTTATTTATAATGAAATTTAAACGAGGAGGTATTTGCAAATTCCAGCATTCATTCATAAATGATAGTGAAAACAGCATCAGAATCCGTTGCGTAGTTTTAGAAGAACAACACGTTTATAATATTAGTAGAATTAGTATGGATGCATGGATGAAAGTTGTGTGTGTCTACACACAACTTTCATCCATGCATCCATACTAATTCTACTAATATTATAAACGCGAAACTTTGTGAGGATGAATGGATGGATGTTTAGTACCGCTATCACGCAAAATATACTGAACGGATTTGGCTGAAAGGACAATGCCAGATCCTGCACCAGCTATTAACAGGAAATGTCAATTAATGAAAATAATTGCTATGATTAACGGTCCTTTTCTTATTACATTGTTTTTCAGTAGAACTTGCCGATTACAAATCAATGATAAAAAGAATTCAACCCCTGAATTTCCTATTGCGTTACTTATTCCGCATGATACTCAACAAAAAATTTTAAAACATAAACTCATATTACGATTATAATAATTATGATAATGCGTAACGTATAATTTTGTTTAATTCGCTTTTTAACAATTATGAAATGCACCTGCACCTATAATCAATGTCCTTATTGTTTTAAGATTTTAACAGAAACCGCAAGTTCTACAGGCATTAGGACAAATGTTTAGTTAACAGTAATAAATTTTAATAAGCTTTAAGATTCTGTATATAATTTCTTTAAGATCTTTTGATATCTTTTTGATTTGAGTGCGGCAAAGTTCTATAGAGTTTCTGGCATTGTCTTTTGGCACATAGTTTATGACCTGGATTAACCATAAGATACTTTTTATCCCAGTAGGTAATACGTTCTTGTAGGATGATTTCCGACATCCACAAAATGCGGCGGGCTGACGCTACTTTATCATATATAATATACATACCTATATGTATAGATTTGACACATTTTAAGAATGTCCTACAAGCAAAGTCACCGTAATGTTAACTTACTATTTATTATTAATTTTATTTATATATACTTTATTGTACACCACAAAATGACATCACAAAAAAAAATCGTACTAAAAACATACAATGGGCGGCCTTATCGCTTTCTGCGATCTCTTCCAGGCAACCTTAGAATGGACAGTGATTTGTCTGGACATAAAAAGGGGCTGTCAGTGGTGCAAGAAATAAATATACATTAAACTAAAATAGATACACAGATATATACATATTAACATATCCTAAGGAATAGATACATAAATACATACATACATGCGAAAAATAAGAAACGTAAATAAATGATAATTACAGTTTACGAAAGCAAGATCACAACGACAAGTAATGATCCTTCACGAGTCTTTTAAACACAAATAACGATATGTGATACAAATTATGTTCAATTTAATTTGGTAAACTTTGAAAATGTGTTCCATCTAAGAACTTTTCACAACATTTCATATGAACATTTTAAGGTGGAACAAATACAAATACAATTTAATTTTATTGGTTGAATAATATAGGTAGTTAGGTACAGTTGTAATTACAAAACGCTATGTCTAGCCGTCATCGGCGTACAAATATTTTACAAACATGCTGATAAATTATCAAACAGTTATCACACAGAAATAATTCAAAATCAAAATCAAAAGTCATTTATTCAAACTAGGCTGAGAGTCAGCACTTTTCGAACGTCAAAATTACATAAGACAGTCCTCCAAAACGCCCGCCCTTCACCACTTCCTAGTGCTTTAGCTGGGAAGAAGAAGTGTCGCAACAAACTCCCCA
Source organism: Dasypolia templi (assembly GCA_963555695.1). NCBI lineage: Eukaryota > Metazoa > Arthropoda > Insecta > Lepidoptera > Noctuidae > Dasypolia > Dasypolia templi. Next base: position 31,251,840 of record OY743140.1, on the reverse strand, counting down.
GCAGCACAGCTGTCTGTTTATTAATTCTAATTCTAACTGTCGACTCATTCCAATGAAATATAATAATAATAATTTTGTACCATTAAGGAATTCATGAGTTATAAGACAAACGGGAAAGTTGCATGACATGAAAATTAAATTTGATAATTTTATTTAAGACATTTGTAATTTATTTCCTTTGTTGACATTTGAAAGTTGACTTATATACAATTTGTAATTTATGATATTTGTAATTTGATATGTAGACAAATCTTGATTTAGTACTTTTTTTTGACATGGGAATCTAATTATTTTGTTTAAATTGATTAAATTAGAATTGTTACTATTGTCACAAAAGTTAAATTAAATTATAAATTAAATAAATTAAATTATATATTAAATTATATATTATTGTGCATATTACAAAATTAAATTAATTAATAATCTTGTAAAGAAAATCACTACACTCGTGTTGTTCCTTTTCTTAAGATTAGTTATCTGTAGATTCCTATTAGATGTCAAATGACACCGACTGTCGTTAGTGACAGTTATTTTAAATATGTGGAATTTAGGTTATTTTATTTGAGAAAAACGTGTTTTATTTAAGTTTCCTGTGCATATTACAAAAACCACTAGAGTAAAGGCTTTAAATGTTGTTTTTGTTATTTCAGGTAAGTTATTTATTAGGATAGTGTAATTTATTTTAATCTTTGTATTTAATTGGCTGGAAATAAAAGTTAATTTGTTATTTCAGAAACGCAAATACAGTCTTTATTTCATAAAAGCATAATACCATTATAAAACAACATTTTCTGCAAACATTTCAAGAATTATGGAGAAGTTAAGATTTGATTTTTGTGTGAAAACATCATCAGATGGAAAATCAAACATTATTTGCATAACCTCAATAGGTACGCCTGGTGGTCAAACTTTTGGCATACCGGCCGAATATCAACCAGCAAGTTTACATCAAGTAATAACAAATACATCTTACTATGCAAAGATAAGAAAAACATTGAACAAAAGACATCAGACAAGGAAAATATGGATAACTTTAACTGATGAGATATCAAAGACATATTTAGATGGAGAACAAAATATACAGTTTAATGACTTTTACCTTGAAGAGATTATGGGAGACATAAATGATCAAAAATCTTTAATTAGAAGTTCAAATGAAACACTGGAAAAACTATTAGAGAAATTACTAGAAGAAAAGCAAAGAAAATCAGAAACTCAGAATTTGGGGAAAATTTCAAAAGATTTTGTGATAGAAAAATTCACTGGTAGGAATGCAAATGCTCACCAATGGATTAAGGATTTCAACAAAGAGTGTGAACGTTTCCACATCGATGAAGACAGAAAAAAAATTGAAATTTTAAAACAATTTCTAGAATATTCAAGTGTGAATTGGTACAGTTGTATGTTAATAAAATTTACAGTAGAATCAGAGTGGATTTTATGGGAAAAGAACTTCTGTGAAACATTTGGAAACAAAGGTTGGTCGCCAATCAGATATGCTCTTGGATTTAAATATCAAACGGGAACATTGCTTGAGTATGCATTGAAAAAAGAAAAATTGTTATTAGAGGTTAGGAAGACAATTGATACTGGTACTCTAATAGACCTTATAGCAGCAGGTTTGCCTAATTACATAAGTGATAAAATTGATCGAGAGACATTACATGGAACCGAAGATCTCTATAATGAGATAGGCAAATTAGAACATCTTGCTGGGAGAAACAAATATGAAAAAAAGAACTACACATACACTGACATAAAAATTAAAAAAAACGAAGACAAGAAACCATGTCAAATTTGTGTCACTGAGAAAAAAGGTAAATGCTTTCATCCTGAGGAAATCTGCTGGTTTAATATGAAAAATCAAAAATCTGTTGTAAAAAGTGTGAATAACTCAGAATTAGAAATTGAACTAAATAAGGAGAATCCAAAAAACTAGAAGTACCACCATTAATAAAAGTAAAGTTATTATTAAATGACACTTTAAAAGTTACTGCAATTTATGATTCAGGTTCAAATGTGTCGTTAATTAATGCAAAAATATTGAAAATACATGAAAAAGAAGAAGACAAACATGATAAACAAACAGCAAACTTGAAAACTATTAATGGTGAGAATAAAACAAAAGGTATGGTAACATTAAAAATAAAAATATATGACATTGAAAGAAAAATGAATATTTTTGTGATAGATAATGAAAATTTTCACTATGATTTTCTCATTGGTTTGGATTGCATAAAAAAATTTAAACTAATCCAAAATGAAGAATTGAATATCACACAATGTAAAAATCCACAAAAAGATAACAAAGTCCAAAATAAAGAGGATAACAAAAATAAAAACTCAGAAGCGAGTATTTTAAATTTAAACAATGTCGAAATTCCTGATGTACTAGGTGACAAAAATGAAAATGAAGTTTCCCCATATACTAAGGTACGGAAACAAGAGATGAACTATATAAACAGACGTGAAGTAAATTTCAACGAACATATAAACTTCAGTAAATTTGTAATTTCAGTAAACCACTGAGATTTGTGTAAACAAACTGAAATTGATAAATTAATAGAAAAATACAAACCAGTCTTTGCTAAAGACAAATACGACGTTGGTACAGTACGAGGTTATGAAGCTCACATAGACATGATAGTAGATAAATATTGCTGCAAGCGCCCATACAGATGCACAACTGATGATAGAAAAGAAATTGAAAATCAAATATCAAAACTATTGAAGAACAACTTAATTGAGGAATCATACAGCCCTTTTGCTGCACCAATTACCTTGGCATATAAGAAAGAAGATGGGAAAAGAACAAGGCTGTGTATAGATTTCCGGGAATTAAATAAAATTGTTGTCCCACAATCACAACCATTCCCCTTGATCGAAGACTTGATGGTAAAGACTGTAAACTGTGAGTATTATTCCACTTTAGATATAAATTCAGCATTTTGGTCCATTCCATTGAAAATTACAGATAGATATAAGACAGCATTTGTCACGCAAGAAGGCCACTACCAATGGACATGCCTCCCATTTGGTTTAAAGACAGCCCCGGCTATTTTCCAAAGAATATTGAGAAACATAATAAGAAAATATAAACTCACAGATTTTGCAGTGAATTTCATTGACGATATCCTAGTTTTCTCAAAAAGTTTTAACGAACACATAATACATATATCAAAACTGCTTCAGGCAATACAAGCAGAAGGATTTAGACTGAAATTCTCGAAATGCACTTTTGCAAACAATCATGCCAAGTATTTGGGACACATAATAGAAAACAATTCAGTTAGACCTCTCAAGGATTATTTAACAGCTGTCAGAAACTTCCCCGTTCCAGAAACAAGGAAAAATATACGCCAGTTCCTTGGAAAAGTAAACTTTTATCATAAATTTGTACCACACAATGCAATTATCCTGGATCCATTACACAATTTATTACGGAAAGATGTAAAATTTCTATGGACCAAAGAATGCCAGAGATCATTTGATAATATAAAGGAATTACTATGCTCGAAACCAATTCTAAAAATATTTGACCCAGAAAAACCAATAAAAATTTACACTGATGCTAGTATAAAAGGAGTGGGAGCAGTGTTAAAACAGGAAGATGAAAACGGAGTAAATAAACCAGTGGCTTACTTCTCAAAAAAATTGACAGAAACTCAAAAGAAGAAGAAGGCAATATATTTAGAATGTCTGGCAATTAAGGAAGCTGTAAAATACTGGCAACATTGGCTTATGAGTAAAGAATGTATAGTATATTCAGATCATAAACCATTGGAAAATCTAAACATCAAGTCTAGAACTGATGAGGAACTGGGTGATTTAACATATTATTTATCCCAATACAATTTTAAGATAAAATATAACCCGGGACAGTCAAATCAAGAAGCAGACTGCTTAAGCAGAAATCCAGTCCTAGAACCCCATGACAATACTGAAGATTTTTTAAAAGTTGTAAACTTAATAGGGACAAACTTTCAACTTGGAAGATATAAAAAAGGACCAAGACACAAATCAAATTTTACAAGATGGACAAACAAAGTATATACTGGAGAATAACGTTTATTACAAAAAAACAAAAAGAAGAAAGAAAATAATATTGTCAGAAGCATTTAGCACAACACTAATTAGAGATGTCCACAATACTTATTGCCACATTGGGAGAACCCAGATGATAAATAAAATAACCCCATTTTATACAGCAAAGAATATCATCACAAACATAAAGAAAATTTGTGATGAGTGTGACATTTGTATAAAAAACAAATCAAGAAGGAAATCAAAATTCGGTCTGATGTCCTATTTAGGCCCAGCAACACGCCCATTTGAAATTATATCAATTGATACAATTGGAGGCTTTGGAGGATCACGGTCTACAAAAAAATACCTACATCTTTTGGTTGACCATTTTACACGATATGCTTATATTTTGACATCAAGACATCAAAACTCCAATGATTTCATCAAATTGATAAAAAATGTGACACAAAGCAATCATATTGACATGGTATTAACAGACCAATACCCTGGCATTAATTCCAAAGAATTTAAAGATTTCCTGAAAAAGGAAAATATAACAATGGTATTCACTGCTGTGGACACACCATTTTCAAATGGACTTAATGAAAGGCTAAATCAAACTTTAGTAAATAGGATAAGGTGCAAAATAAACGAAGGGGACAAGAAAACAGCTTGGACAACCATTGCACACAAATGTGTAGAAAAATATAACGAAACAGAACATACAGTCACTAAATTTACCCCAAAATATCTTTTGGAAGGAGAGAAAATGGATTTTTTGCCACTGGAATTGAAATCAAGATGCACAACGGAAGATCTCAAAAGAGACAGAGAGATAGCATTTGAAAATTCAATAAAATCACACAAATATAATAAAAAAATGTATGATCTACATAGACAAGAATATAAATTCGAAGTGGGTGATAGAGTATATGTCGAAAACGGAAACCGGCTAAATAGGAAGAAAATGGATGAATTAAGGATTGGACCATACAAAATCCTAAGAAAGATTTCGAATTCAATCTATGAAGTTGAAACTGGACATAAGAAGGCGGAGTCAACCTACTACCATATTACAAAGTTATCTCCAGTAAAGATCGAACAATAATTTTGATTTGTTCTCTTCGAGGGTGGGAGATGTAAAGAAAATCACTACACTCGTGTTGTTCCTTTTCTTAAGATTAGTTATCTGTAGACTCCTATTAGATGTCAAATGACACCGACTGTCGTTAGTGACAGTTATTTTAAATATGTGGAATTTAGGTTATTTTATTTGAGAAAAACGTGTTTGATTTAAGTTTCCTGTGCATATTACAAAAACCACTAGAGTAAAGGCTTTAAATGTTGTTTTTGTTATTTCAGGTAAGTTATTTATTAGGATAGTGTAATTTATTTTAATCTTTGTATTTAATTGGCTGGAAATAAAAGTTAATTTGTTATTTCAGAAACGCAAATACAGTCTTTATTTCATAAAAGCATAATACCATTATATACAATTTGTAATTTATGATATTTGTAATTTGATATCTAGACAAATCTTGATTTAGTACTTTTTTTTGACATGGGAATCTAATTATTTTGTTTAAATTGATTAAATTAGAATTGTTACTATTGTCACAAAAGTTGCATGCCGAATTTAGTAGGCGGAATGTGATGAACTGTTTTGTATGTGTTATAAAATCTGTAAGATACCATATTTCAGGCAAATAAATGAATCTATCTATCTACAGTTTAACAAATCAATAACAGTACAATTTAATTTTTTATTTTATTATAATACATAATATGTCAGTCAGGTATTCGTTCACCGTATAATATGTTTTAACAAATAATATTTTCAGTAAATACTTTTTCCGAAGTTTGACGATTGATATGAAATTGATGATTATTATTCAGTTAATCTATCATTCCTACAGTCTTGAATAGAGTTTTGATCGACAATGAACGAAAACAAACAGAGCTGCAATTTGCAAAAATCCAAAGAAAATTTGAATTTGGCGGGCTACAGCTGAGTATTTTTCTTAAACGGCTATTCATAGATCTTGAAACCATGAAATCATAACTGGTACTTATAATATACCAAGTTTCTGCGATTCGTTTGCATATACTTACAAATGTTTGTTGGCAAGTTGAAACTTATTTACGTTAAAAAGTGAAGTGGTGCAATCGATAAGGCACGTAAGAGGTCTCATGTTTCATAGTTTGTGACGATGTAACAGGTATATTTACTTAAAGTCCAGCAGGGAGTAACACACTTACAATTTCAATGCTTTTCATTTTGACAGGTCAAAAACATTCATTGCGTTATTTACGTTGTCGAGCGAATAACTTTTCAAACTTATGAAGCAATGGATTAGGAATTTCTTTCAAAATCTGTCGGATTGTGATAGGAAGAGTGTTATGCAATTGTGGTGCAGGTTTCCAAACGATGTTTTCATTTACTTGTGTCCAAAATAATTATAAAAAAAATTCGTATTTGAAAAAGTCATAAACAGACTTGTCAGATTTTTTGATGCAAGTTTCTTAAATTTTTCAACAAAAAATATAATGTAACATCAAAACTGTATTCCCCGAAGGGATCATAAGTTTATTACTAGTTTCTGCCCGCGCCTGCCGCAGCGTGGACGTCAGTAATTATGCCACGCGAAAGTGCTACCGGAACAAAAAGTAGGCTATGTCCTTCCCCAGAAAGCGATCTACCTCCTTGCTAAATTTTATCTAAATCCGTTCAGTGGTTTAGGCGTGAAAGGTTCTTCAGGGACGGAAGAGATACCGTGGCACTGGCACAGGCAACTGAAGGAACACGCGTGGGTTTTACTCAGTAAAAGACTGACACGCCCTCCCGTTCCACGCAGAGCGGGTGAAGTCATTTGATGATTTCCCACCAAAAAACGCCTCTCGCAGAGTAGGATAAATAATATTATATAGTAAGGTTGGTAACCCTAATCATGTCTATGAAAATTCAGAAAATTAATAGGAGTGGAAAAAGTCACATTGGTACAGTCCGCGAGGCCTAAGATGAGCTATGCATTTGTGTGAGTGATTACCAACCGCACCAATGTGATAGACGCACAGCGCTTCAGTCCACGCGATTGCCGCGCAAAGGACGTGTCGCTGTGCACTTCCACAAATACAAAGCTCAGCTTAGACCTCGCAGACTGTATTTGCCAAGATTTGAACTCATAACTTTCAGCATGAGACACCTTTGTAATGTCATTATGATAATTACCTAGTGTTCTAATATAAATATTTTGGTAACTTCCAGATGACTGACCTTCGTGCCGAAGCGGCACTCGATGTTGAGCATGGCGATCCCCACGTTGAATTTCTCGCGTGGCTCGCGGAAGCTTATCGTCGCCAGGGCCTTCCTCCCCGTCTTGCGAGCTTTTTCAACCTCGGTAGCCTGCCCGAAAAGGAGAAAGTAAGATAAACAAAATAAATGTTATTTATTTATTTTGATATATACTTTATTGTACACCACAAAATGGCATAATGAAAGAAAAAAAAACTAAAAAACACAATGGGCGGCCTTATCGCTTTCTGCCAGGAAACCTTAGAATGGACAGCGATTTGTCTGGACATAAAATGGGGCTGTCAGCGGTGCAAGAAATAAATATACATTAAACTAAAATAGATACACAGATATATACATATTAACATATCCTAAGGAATAGATACATAAATACATACATACGGAATATATAAGAAACGTAAATAAATGATAATTACAGTTTACGAAAGCAAGATCACAACGACAAGTAATGATCCTTCACGAGTCTTTTAAACGCAAATAACGACTGCGCGCGTTTTATTTCGACAGGCAGTGCATTCCACAGACGAACGGCCTGGACAGTAAAAGATTTGTCGAGGAAAGTGCTTAGGCATTTTAAGGAGTGCTTAGGTTTTAACGCCGGCTGTCGCTGAAAACCAGCGCTGGGGCTCTGTCTCGCATAGGGTCGTAGCATTAAGCTGACCGTTAGCCGTTTTGCGTGGATGTGACGCATATTTTCCCCCAACTTGTTATTTTTGGTGTTTGTGTTCAATCACTGCGTCATGTTTACCGCAAATAAACGTTTTTTTTTCTTTCTTTTCTTCTTTCTTTCTTTAAGTTATCCGATGATCTTAAAATTTTCGTGTGGGAGTCGCAAAGAAACTGGAAACGTTTCTTGAGATAGATAGGAGTGGAGGGGGAAAAGAGCACATTATACACCAGGGAAAGAATGTGAGCATTACGGCGAAGGCGAATTGGTAACCACTTGAGCTTTACACGAAATTCGGAAACATGGTCATATTTGCGCAAACCAAATAAAAATCTTAAACAAAAATTTTTGCCGCTCAAGTTTATCGAGTTGGTCTTGGGTAAGGTCAAGATAGCTGGCATCAGCATAGTCAAGGATGGGTAAAAGAAGCGATTGTGCAAGCGCAATCTTGGTAGCAGTCGGCAGAAAATAACGCAATCTCTTCAAAGTTGCAGTGGATGCAAATAGCTTGCGGCTAACTTCCTGTAGCTGGGCAGTGCAAGAAAAGTTAGCATAATCAGCCTATGATGTTCCCACTGCTGTGACACAGGCCTCATTTCTGTGAGAGGGAGTGGGCCGTGATCCAACACTGGGTAAGCGCGGGTTGGTGGATCTCATGGATCTCATATGACTTCGAATTTTTGTTTTTAGGACATACACCATGACATCTTCACCGTTTTAAGAGCAGTGGTGATGAAATAAATAGCTCAAAGTAAACTGCCTGTCTGGGTTCGAAACCACGACCTACTACTCGTAAGTGTAAGCCATTACCACTGGGTCACAATTGCTCTCTTAGAACCCATATACATTATAATCAGTTTTACTCATCATCAGAGGCTAGAGGAAACCTCTACTGGATGATGCCTATTTAAATGTCTCCAATCACATGTTGTTTAACTAAATTCCGCGGCCACTCTCATACAGCTGCTACGGTCAACAACGCCAGTAGATTAAAATTGCTAAATTTTACATGATATGATGATATCATGTCTAAACTAGTACAAATATTTTAGTTTTAACTCAAAAAAATCGTTTCCAATTATTGCAAACAATAATATAAAGACAACACTAAAGGCTTTTAATTTCCATGTTATAAACGTTTTAAAATAACTGTTAGACAAAGACAACACTATCGTAGAAGTGTCGTCACGAATTTGTTACTTCGTTAAGCGCCATACAATGCCCGTACCGCGCGACAAGGACGGATATAATTCCCTCAAAAAACTTTTAAAGCATGTGGCTTCGTCATAATTGCATCGATTTAATGATTTTTTTAGATTACCTCATTGTCAGTCTTTAAAATTACACTATTTGTTCGAACATTTCTAATATTAGTCATCATCTCTTTTGACCAATACACTACTCAAAGTCAAAGCATTTATTTCAAATAGGCACATTAGAGGCACTTATGAACGTCGACATTTACATTCAAATAGAATTAATTCTAGGCGCCCCTTCCAAAAGGTAGTTTGGTATGGAGAAGAAGGGGCAAGAAACTCTACCGTAACTCTTTTAAAACGTTTAACAATATTTTGTGTCCATTAATTATATTTTTTATGTGAAAACGATGCTACTACTACTACTTTCCAGAAAGTCATGTAATCTTATTGTCACATAATCTTCTTATTTTTAAGTCGATATCAAACGAGTTGAGTCAACTGTATTATTTTAAACTGTGTTCAATATTATGGTTTAAAAACCGAAGTGTCCATCGAATATCGTTGCTGTCTGTGTCCGCCAAGTGCTAAAAACCTCAACTTTTTATTAGAAACCGTGAATGAAAGTTGTGGTAGACGTGTTCTTGAGTGGAAACCGCGAATCGACAAACGCAAGGTAGGACGCCCTCAGGCTCCAGATTCGAGATGAATGACGTGCAATTGGAGAGGCCAATGTCCAGCAGTGGACTGCTGTAGGCTGTCGATGATGGATGAAAGTATTTACCTGAAGGTAGAACGCCATGTAAGCGATCCAGAGCTGACTGGAGTTGGGGTTGGCCAGCAAGGCCCGTTCGAACTGCTCGCTGGACCGCGGCTGGTTCTCGCTCTCCGTCGCACGTCGCTCCATCTCCCTCACTCGCTCCTCTTCTTCCCGCACTTTGGCTAGCTTCTCGGCCACTGACAACTTCTTGCGTTTCTTCTTTGGCTGGTCTGTGTCCTGTTGAGTTGATTTGTCAATAAGATACTTACATTATTTAACGACTAACAATAGTATTGTAGGATACAAGGTAATAGTGCTCAGGGATTATGAAAAACTTTTACAATAGGACTAGATATATCGAAACAAATATCAACTGTTTCATATATTTGATGTAAAAAGTCCTGAGAATAGTTTGATCATAGTTGACTACTAAATCGATTTCAGTAACTTTGAATACAAGTTTTTTTTTTTTGTATTTGCCATACTGACCGCAGATTGAGCTAAATAAAATTAAATCTTATTGCAAGGTAATAATACTCAATTTTAAATGCATATAGTACTACCAGAGTCAACACGATTTCCTTCAAAATATTGTTAGCTTTAAAAAAAACAAGGTTTTGGTCACTGTATCATGCTTTTAACCCAATACTCTAATTGGTGTGTAACAAGAATTATTTAAGCTTGAATTTAAAAGATAACTCAGAGAAAATGATAGTTAAAATTAAAATGTATTTTTAACAGACTAGCTTCAACATAGAGGAATAATTCTTATAATTATCTAATAAGAAAATATACGTACACAAAAAATATACACACGACCTGCATGCGTACCATCACTTCCACAGAAACGAGTTTTGTCCACGGAAGAATAGACAAAACGATAGATAAAAAGTAATCTATAAATTGGTCTATTCTATTTGTAATTTTGTCTAATACATAGGTCATTTTGTCTTTTGTAAATGTCATGTTGTCTATAATGTCTATTATTTTGTGTATGCTAAAGGTCATTTTGTCTATCCTATCTGTCATTTTGTCTATTCCAACTGTCGTTTTGTCTATTCTATCTGGCATTTTGTCTGTTCTATATGTCATTTTGTCTAATCTTCCGTCGAAAAATCCCGGTCACGCTACGCGCGCTGGGGATCGAAACCAGTATCCTTGCACGGCAGTTGCAGTAAGGACCACAAGTTCAAAAAAACAGAAGCAAGTGTACACTGACCTCATCTTCACTGCTGCTATCCTGTTCATCTTGATCGGCCTTCGTCAGACTTTCAACTCCCGCAGACCAGAACTCCTGAACACTGGGCGCCTCCAAAGCCGGCTCTAAACTCTCCGCGACCTTTACTTCTAATTTATCTCTCTTTTTTTCTTCTGCTGTCTTCTTCTCCTTTTTAAACTCCTGTTTTAACTCTACTCCAAACTCTTTTAACTTCGCCTGCGCAACATCTAAGGCTTGCATCAGCCTATCAATCCGTTCTTGCACGATAATTCTGTCAGTCTGCATCGCCGTATGGAACAGTTTCGTCTGAGAGTTTAAACCTTTTTCTTCTAACTTTGATATTTTTCTGTCTATCTTAGCTATGCGTTTCGATCTATTGTTTATGGATTTTAGTAGGGACATGACTTTTTTCTTGTAATGTTTCGGTGTTGTGCATTCGCTCATGTCTATTAACACGGCGTCTTGCGGATCAAGTATTGTTTCTAAGTCAATGTCTGCTTCTATGGCATCACTTTCTTCTGATTTTGATTCTTTTCTTTCTTTCTGTTTCCTTTTGTTTAATTTTTCTTTTACTGGTGTGTCGTCTTCTTCTGTCTTTAGTTTCGTTTTCTTCTTTTTATCTTTTTTGTTAACTGGCTCTTCTGGGACTTCGTCTGTTTGATTGTTTTTTATTTTCTTCTTTTTCCTTGTACTGTCATGTTCATCTTTAACTTCTGTGTCAGATTCTTCTGCGGGTTCTTTCTTCTTCTCTGTTTTAGTTTTTTTATGCGGCACTTCGTCGTCCTGCGTGGACTTGCGTTTGTTTGGCTTTTCTCTTTGAATCTGTGTAAAAATAAGGTAGGTTGGGTTATTATAGTATGTACCAATTCATAGCAAAAAAAAAAGTGAAAAGTCATGTAGAGATCATATTTGAGTTGCTATTTTAAACAGACATCCATTACTATTATCGTCTGCCTACATTTCTTGTTTACTTTCACCACTCGATACAGGACAAATAGTTCAAAATAACTTTTTAATAAAAAGAGTTTTAGTAGTAAACATTTATCAAGTGTCGAGAACACAAACCCAATGTCATACATGACAAACTTCAAATTCCATTGTAACACCTTAGAACCTTTTTTAGAAACGGTCATTCAAAAATCAACTTAGTCTCCATCATGCTAAAATAGATAGTTCATTTAGTTGCAACACACGTAGATAATATATAAATACTCACGGTCGGTGTGAATGGTTGCGTTGTCAGACTGCCCGACATCTTCTTCTCATCCGGATTCACTCGCAATATAGTACAATTTACCTGAAAATACCAAATTCTATAAACTAACATAACATTACTCCTGTATTTCGCGAAAGGAAAGGCATTTGACAATGAACTTAAATATAACTGAAATAGAGTTGAAAATAGCATACGCGAACATATTTTCAACTTTATAGTAGCTGTGTTTTTCTTTCTTTGGCTTGAACGCACTAATCTGTGGAACAACCCGTCGGATACGAAAAAATATTTTTGCATTTGATATCTTAATTCTTGAGGAAGGCTTTATGATATTTAACATCACGCCATGACGCTTTGAAGCCGAGCAAAAAAAAAAAATAGACAGAAAGATCGTTAAGCAAAAACGAAGTATTAGCGAGGGCAGGCGATGCAATGGGCCGGGTATGTGTCGAAGGAGCAAGAAAGGACAATGCCAGAAACTCTATAGAGCTTTGCCCCAATCAAATCAAAAAGTCATTTAAAAGCCTGCAAAATGCAGCATCTTAAAGCTTATTTATTACTGTTAACTAAACATTTGTCATAATGCCTATAGAACTTGCGGTTCCTGTTAAAATCCTAAAACAATAATGACGTAGAATAAAGGTTAGGTGCAGTTTATAATTGTTAAAAAGCTATTTACCCAACATCTAGGTTACGCATCATCATAATTATTATAATCGTAATATGAGTTATTGTTTTACAGGTATTTAATAAAAAAATTGTTGTGTATCATGCGCTATAAGTACCGCAATAGGAAATTCTGGGGTTTTATTCCTTTTATCATAAATTTGTAATCGGCAAGTTCTACTGTAAAATAATGTATTATGAAAAGGTCCTTTGATCATTACAATTATTTTCATTAATTGACATTTGCTGTAAATAGCTGGGGCAGGATCTGGCATTGTCGTTTCAAGCGGAAGAAGTCGCGAAACGAAGCTAGTTCGTTATGAATATGACAAAGTTTTAAGTAAAATCTAAATTAACCTTCACTTAGGACCTTTTTATAGGGCGTTTATACTTACAATCTGTCCGATGTGGAAAGCCTGTGCGATGTTCTCTAGGGGTTCTTTGCTGATAAACTGTCGCGGGATATACGCTATGACGTTGTTGAAAAACGAGACTAATATGTAGTCCTTTATGGTCTGAAATAAAACAATCAGATAAGGAAAGAAGCCCTTTTTAAATTGTGAGTTTATATGTACTCGAAATTTGAAATGGGTAAGGACAGCTGAATTACTGATAATCCCGAACGTCTGATAACCAGTCTTAACAAGGGCACAGATATTATAATACTACGTACAGATACCAAATCCCATACAAATGACTCTCCTTAAGTTTGACTATTGAGCTGGCTAAATTACTTCGTCCAATTTTTCAACAGAAGCATCAGCGACCCACTAATTACCAGAGACTGTAGTTTTACAACGCTATCTAGGAGTCGACCTAGTTTTAAAACGTTTTGTGCAATCTTTTTACTATCGTTTTATAGTTGCGGGAATAGAAAACCTGTTAATAGATTTCTTTAATATTTCTATGTAAAGTAATAGATAAATAAATGAAGTTGTTTCATTTAAATTAGTAACGATAGTGGATATTGTGATGACAGGACAAATTGAGTCAAACGCCATCTATTGCAAAGAGCTCTAAACAAAATTATAGCCAATTTTATCATGATATGGGTTCTAATTGAAGTTAAAGGCTTCAGTCATGTTCTTTGTTAAAAAAAGTGCATTATGAGTGTAAATAGATAAATCAGCATTAAACAAGGAAATTTCGATTTTTATCAATCATACTTCAGTCAAAATTATGCCGTTTAACGATTTTTAATTTCATAAAGGTTACCTATGCTCCCATCTATGTTTTTTTCTTCAAGTCTAATTATAATTTGTTCGAGTTGAGACGTCATGACAAGGGGTATCGTGTTACCCAGTAACTGGCTTCTGGTCGACAGGTAGGCAGTCGCTCCATGTAAAATACTTGTATTCAGCTGATTTCAACATGGTTGGGCTAAGGGTAAGCTGATCTCTAATTTTATAAAATTTCCGTACAATGAGAGGTCAGCTTATACTGGAAATGATGCTTATACTTGATGTGTAGCTGTGTGTACTACTGTACCTTAATAACTCCTGTGTAGGCCTTCCCAATGGCAGCTTGTGCGTAGCTGTCCAGGACTTGCAAATCCGGGGATAGAAGCGATGGCTTTAACGTCAGGAATAGGGTTTTTCTGCTGGGGTCCACGAACAATACACGGGCCTTCACTGACTGGCCCACCTGATACAACAACATTCATAAGATAATATGAGATATATTTATTTGCATAAAATTGGAAAAAATAAAGATAGAAGGATAGATCAGAAGGACAATTCCCGATCGTTACTAATCAGAAACTTGACAAAAAAATGGTAAATTAAAGGTATTTTTGACGGATTAAAAAAGAGATTGGAATGCGATCGTTCTTAAAAAGAATTGTTCTTCTGCCAGCTAACCATCTTGCCAAACGAGCGTAAGGGCCGTTCAACGCGACAAGGACGCGAACAATCCCCTCCAAAAACTTTTAAAGAATGTAGCTTCTTCATATTTACATAGATTTAACAGATTTTTTCGATTATCACATTTTTACTATGCGTGCTTTGAAATAACACTATTTTTACGTTTTTTTTTTTTATATTAGTCATCATCCCTATTCGAGCTGTTTCTGTGGAAATCCTGCACCTATGAAAAACCCAATAACACTTTATCTGAGCTAGGGCCGAACCCACGACCACTAAACAATGACCAAGGTGAACAAGCACCATTTATTTGGTCATCTGAAGTTACATATTTTTATTCGTTTTGCTTATCCGATATTTGGTGTTTCCTCAAATATAAATTACTGTTAACAATTAATTAGCCACAATAAATCTAACTGTTCTAAATGACTCAATAAGGAAATAGGAATAAAGGAAAAAAGCAAAAAAATATAAGGACAATCTGACTGCTCCAAATTATCCGAACAGTTAAGAAAATGTCAATAACATAACGACTGTATTTCCAGAACGGTTCGGCAGACGTATCATTATTTTACTTACACCCTTACTTCGCCAGTTATGTTCAAGTCTTGTGAAGAAAATATAATTAAAATCCTTGTCAGCAAAACAGATGTTTTGAAGTGTGTTCATTCTAAAACACCCCTTGTGAAATTAAGATAAAGTTAAATTTTCTTTGTATTTTATATCTTTTAAGTCAGTTTGTACGAGCCTATTATTGCGATGCAAAATGTACAACTGTATGCAATGAATATGAATATGAAATCGGCTCGCTCCCTATGATATGGGAGCGAGCCGATTTCATACATAAACACACACACAATTATGTTTATTTAAAAAACGACGATAACTACTTCATTCAAACCCAGGAACGAATGATAATAACTTAGATAGTGAAGTAGCTGGGTCAAAGTGCAAAATTTAACAATACAAAACAAAAGTTAACATAATTGTTAAGTTTACTTTCACATAATCATTAAACACTATCAGTAGTCATAGTTACCAAATAAACAAATCTTTAAATACTGACGGAAATATTGTGCATAACATACATAAATACATAGTAAGGCTGTAACGTTCCCACTGCTGGGACACAGGCGTCCTCTTTGTGAGAGGGAGTGGGCCGTGATCCACCACGTGGGCAAAATTACGTCATGATGGGTGATTTGTCGACAAAATTGATCGAATTACTTGCCATAATCAAATAATTCATCTTGACGCCACCAAGATTTACAGATAAACCTAGAGTTAAACTTTTAAATTATTAAACCCACCGATGTGGGAGAGTTAAGTCGCTAACTCGGGGTTAGTTTTAGTAATGCCAAAAAATATTACGATGTGTGGTACGGCTGATAACTATTAAATATTTTGCATTGTTCGACGTTATCGTAAGTGAAAGTGAAAGGCAATATATTCATGACGTCATGTAAAAATAAATACAAACATTAAAAAAAAACTAAAACATATATTTCCATATTATGACGTCTTCGTCAATCTATGAAAACCACATTAACATTCGATGGAAATGAAATTTCATGTTATAAAATTCAAAGACAAGAAAGTATTATGTATTATATTGTAGGGGGAAACAGATGGGTGCACATTTTCCGTTCATTGTTCGTTCATTAATTTTTGGTCGGGGGAAACAGATGGGTACACAATTTCCGTTCATTGTTCTTTCATTAATTTTTGGTCGGGGGAAACAGATGGGTACACAATTTCCGTTCATTGTTCGTTCATTAATTTTTGGTCGGGGCAAACAGATGGGTGCACAATTTCCGTTCATTGTTCGTTCATTAATTTTTGGTCGGGGGAAACAGATGGGTACACAATTTCCGTTCATTGTTCGTTCATTCATTTTTGGTCGTATTACATATCAGGGTCATTGTAAGTCTATATTATATGTCGTCGACTGAACTGCAATGTTCCCAATTCAATAAACACGTATGTCTGGTTAATAAAACCGGTGTTATTTTTACGGCCAAACCCAATAATCTAAGACAGATCGCTACTGATGATAGACAGTACAATTTTATCTGTAACTGTCAAACAAATAGCTGTCAACACGTTATAGGGTCGCATACTTTCGCTTTATTGGGTTCGGCCGTTAGTGGCGCAATGCGTAATTAGAGTTAAAATCCGAGTTTAAAAACTCTATATTTATTCATATAAACCGACAAAACGTGCAAACGGGCCTTAATGAGTTAGACATCAGTGACCAGACCCACTGTATAAAAAAAACACAGAGAGACAGTCTGACAAACTTCGCTTGTTATACAAATATCAGGACGCTAACTTACCCTATACTTTTTCTTTGGCAACTTCGAAGTCGTAGTCTTTTTATTGTCGACCAGGATCCCAGAATCGAACAGGTGTGCTTGCGATACGTAACCTACAAAGATAAGAAAATATTAACAATAGGTTCAATTAATCTTTTGACCTATTTCTATATTTTATTGACCGGTTTTTAAAGGTAACAAAATTTCTTAGAACGCATTCATAACTATAAAATGTATGGAAACACATGTACATTATAACGTCACCGTGGATGGAGATTTAAAAGCATAATCAGCCTATTATGTTCCCACTGCTGGGACACAGCCCTCTCTGTGAGAGGGAGTGGGCCGTAATCCACCACGCGGGCCCAGTGCGGGTTGGTAGATGTCACATGTCCTCGAATTTCTGGTTCTAAGATATGCCGGTTTCCTCACGATGTTTCCCTTTAGTGTTTTGAGAGCAGTGGTGATAAATAATTTACACAAAGTAAAGCGCCTGTCTTCAACAAAAGCTTCTCTAAATATTTCCATACATTTAACTTCCCTGTTATCGTGATATCGTGACGTGGACGTGTACGTCCACAGTAATATAGCCACGTTAGAAATCATAAATGCGCACAATGGATTTGAAACAATATATCGCAGCTGTTGTACAAACTTTGTAACCTGCAAATTTCTTATTAACCGTGTCAAAAACTAGAACTAAAAAAGGGCCTGTGAGAAGCCAATATATAAACCTAATAAAATGTTAGCTACAATACAGCTTTGCTTAAGAATGGTGTTTTGTGTGTCAGTGCGCAAACTATAATTATGAATTCAGCACGTGATTCTTAGATATTTCCCCTAGCATAGTCAATTTTCGTCGGTTATTAAAAAAAACTAGCTGTTCAGTACATTTTGACCGCGTAGGTTTTGCATTTTTCTTTGAAACAGCATTTTTTGATATATTATAAATCTGAATGTAATTAAATTCATTCATTAACATTTAACATTGTGTCGAAAATTACATATTAAATAAAATTACTACGAGCAGAAACAATACATTTAAAAACCTAATTAAAATTGAGCCTAATTAATCGCTCAGTGCGCAGGTAAACGGCCAGCGTCCTTTGCACGTGACGGGATCTGTACAATAGCAACAAATAAATGTACTCTGTTCCCGATCCCGGTGGTCCACAATTTTTTTATTATTTTTAATTGTTTTTTTAAAAGTGATCTATGTAGATTGACGAAAATCACTTCTATTATACACACACAATATTTAAGAACGTAATTTATGTGTTAATTATCTGTTGCCCACGACATCGTCTGCTATCCAGGATGAAAATTAACCTCTGTCCTTACCCAAGTCACGGTCTATCTGTGTGCAAAATTTCATCCCAATCCGTTCAGTCGTTGTAGCGTGAAAGCGTAACTTACAAACAAATTTTCTTCCGCAATAGGGATGATGACTGATATTAGAAATGTTCATAAAAATAATGTAATTTAAATGAAGGCATAGTGAAAATGCGATAATTTCAAAAAATCTTGTAAATATGAAAAAGATACACGCTTTTAAAGCTTGTGGCGGGGATTATTCCCGTCCTTGTCGCACAGTACGGACAATGTACGGCGCTAGTATGTTATATAGTTACATAGTCGTGACATCACTTCTACGATAGTGCTGTCCTTGTCTAACACCTTTAAAACGTTGATAACTTGGCAATTTTTTAAGCGTTTTGACTTTTTGTTATTTTGTTTGCACTATTTGGGAAGAAACAATTTATTGAGATAAAAATAAAAAAATTGTCATCATCCCTATTATAATATTAAAAGTTAATAGAGGAGGATAATAATAAGAATTATTGTCACCTGAAAACCTCCCCACATTGAGTACCACATGGTTATCTGCAACAGTCTTGACAGTAGCGTCGACGAGGTCGCCACTCTTGAGCTGTTCCATGTTAAAGTACTTCTCGGAGACCACTTCGGGCTGGTCGGTCACGGAGTACACGTAGTCAGACAGGTTGTAACACAGCACGCGCACTTTGTGACTGCTTCCTGTACACAATTATGAATAAATTCTTACGTCATTTCATTAGAGAAACAAAAATTCGAACACATAATATGACATTCACCACCCCGATCTTTGACTGGATATAGTGACTAATCTATTGCAGATGTTTCTAATCTATTGATGATGTAAATACGCAGTTTCAATTATTGTTGTATTGTCGTCTCCACCTTGTATATTTTTATTGACATAACCAGAACATAACATATTAATATTGGCTTTTCGAATGTATTTTAAGCGGAAGTTTTGTAACTTTGGTTGTGTTTTATTTATTTAAACTTCCACACACTATCTTTACAGGATTACCCCAATACAATAGTGGTTTGCAACCAAGCTTTTGTGTCGGAGTGTCTACTTCGTTTGTACGTCTTCTCGTTTAGTGTATCGTTGTTGAGCAGACTAATGTTACAAATCTATGAAGAAAAATGTATCGATTTATAAATCTATTGATTGTTTTTTTTTCTGATTGTGACTGATCGTGTTACGCAATGAGAAACAGAAACCGGGTGTAATAGGTACCAAATACAAAGTACGTCAACTTTAATTTATTAGTTATATGTTTCATTGTTTGAAGTCAGTCTAATGAGAATTTAGTCAACTGCGTAAAAAGGGCTAGTAGGTAGTTTTCAGCCTATAATATTAACCTACAGTTTGGCCCGAGGGCCACGTTTTCGAGGGCACGCGTTCGTTTCGTGGCCCGAGGGCCACGAAACGAACGCCAAAAGCGTGTTCACTCTGCGCTTAAAAAGTTAGAGTTGAAAACAGCACAAAAAGAAACTTTATTTACATTAAGTTAAATTTGACATTTGTTAAAGTGAAAATATCCCTTGTTTACGCAGTAGCGAAACTCGCTATGCGAGGGTTTCTTGGCCCACGGATAAGCGGTAATCTCGTGGCCCAGACATTGGCGTTACTTGTAACTTACCTATAGGGTAAGACTTGGCGACCACCTCCTCATCAGTGAGGTCTTCGTCCACTTGGATTCGCTTCAGGCTCATGGTGCCGAAACACCCCCCACCCAGTCGGAAGTGGATCGACCGGCCTGTGATCTTCAAAACCTATAAAAATTACATAATCTGTCACCAGCTCACTCACATAAATACATACATTGTATCATTAGTATCAAATAATACTATTTCAGGCAGTTCAATAAGGGATATTTTTAGTACCTCCTCATGAACAGCTTTGCATGTTTTTTATTCTGATGTTCCATACAAAAGTGTAATACTAACGAGATCAAGATGTATGGCACATCTTTTCGTTCCGTTGCTATGAAACTGCAGACATGTTCACAAGTACAATGCGTTATGTTGTGTGTGTGTTGTGTTATAAATGTTTTCTTTTTCTTGTGTCAATTTTTTTTTTTTTAGTAATTGTTAAATTGCATATTTTAACAAAGGTTTTTTGTTTGTTCTCAGGTCACGAAAACACCAGTTAAGAAAAGGGAATATAAACCAAAACACAGTCCGAAAATAGAAGCGTTGAAGAAAAAAGCAAACCAACACAAATCCAAATTACAAGAAACAAAGAAAGAATTACAAACCGAGACGTCGATGGCAAGAGTAAAAAACATATTAGATAGGATTGAAAAAGATAAAACTATATTAGAAAATACTTTGGCATCTATGGAGAAAAAAAACATTGAACTTGACAAGAATAATAAACAGAGGATGGCAGCGACGTCAAGGGAAATTGAGAAAATTAAAAATAACATGAATGAAATAAATGAAAATGTAGCTGCCAAGAGAGTTGCAATTGATCGTGAAACAAAAATATGGAAAAAAAAGGAAGCGCAGGCGAAAACTGAGATGAAGAAAAGAATTGAGGAAATGGAAAACACGTTAGATGCGACTAAAGAGGAAATTAATGAGCGTATTCAAGCCGTGAAACAACACGAGGCTGAAGAAAAAGATAGAATCGACCGCGAAATTCAATATATAAAAGACGCAGGAGCTAAGGAGGAAAACAATATTCAAAAAAATATTGAAGCAAAGAAAAATACATTAGCGATGAAAAAAGACCAATTTGAGAAGAATATTCAAAAAAAGAAGGAAGAAGAGGCTAATACAATAACCAGAATTGACGAGGTAATTAAAAAGTTAAAGGATGTGGAGTTGAAAATAAAAGAAAAGACAGATAGTAATATCGCCGCAAAGCGCACTGCATTCGCTGCATTTAAAAAGGAAATGGAAAAAAACTTTAAGGTAATGGAGAGACCCGAACATGAGAAGGTAACTGATTTTGATAGGAAAATCCAAAAATTTAAAGATGTCGAGGCGGCGGAGAAAAGAAAAATGGAAAAGGACAATGAAAAAAGGTTTAAAAACTTAATCATGGCAAAAGAAGAATCCGAGAAGAAGATTCAAGCCATGAAAATACACCTGTCTGAGAGAAAGAGAGCTATTGACGCTGAAATCAAACATTTGAAACAAGAAGAGGCTCAGCAAGGAGTCAATTGGGCGAAAAATGTTGAGATAATGCAAAACAAATTATCTAAGAGTAAAGAAGAATTTGAAAAAAATATTCAAGTTATCCAACAGTTTGAAGCTGAGAAACAGAGTGAAATTGAAGCTGAGATTCAAACATTGAAAGAAAGAGAGGATCAGGCAAGAACCGATCTGGAGAATAATTTTAAAGCCTGGAGAAACTCGTTAGCAATCAATAAAGATCAAGTAGAAAAGAATATTGAGGAAATGCAACAAAAAGAAGCTGCGATGAAAGAAGAAATTAAAAAACAAATACAGCAAATTAATGAAAATGAGGCTCGGAAAATAATGGACATTGAAAAGAATATTAAAGACATGAAAAATAAGTTGGAGTTAAATGAAGAAGAATCCGAAGACAGAATTGTAAGTATGCAATACGAGGCGCAGCAAGCAATAATAATAGAGAAGAATATTGAGGCAATGAAACAACGCGAAGCTGAGAAGCGGAAAGAATTTGAAGCTCAAATAAAAAAAATGAAAAAATCAGAGGGTCTCATACAATCCAAAATTGAGAAAAAACTTAAAGCATTGCAAAACAACGTAGCTGAAGAAAAAGCCAAACACGAGGAATTTATTGAGGCAATGGAAAAATTTAGGGCTGAAAAAAAACATGACATTGAAGCTAAAATTAAAAGCATCAACGAAAAGAAGGCCCAAGTGAAAAACAATATAGTTAATGATATTGAAGCATTGCAAGAAACTTATGAAAAGAATAAGTACGAGTTTAAGAAAAACATGCAAGCAATGGAAAATGCCATGGCTGGCAAAAAAGCTAAAATTGAAAAAGTTATCGAAAAGATGAAAATAATTCAGAATAATAAGAAAATAGTCATGGATGATAATATTAAAGCATTGACAAATAAGATAGCTGAAATTAAAAAGGAAATGGAAGATAACTTTAAGTTAATGCAGCAAAATGAAGCCAACAAGAAACGTGAAATTGAAGCTGAAATCCAAAATATGAAAAATATTGAAGCTCAGATGAAAGATACTATTGACAATAATATTGAATCATTAAAAAACAAGTTAGCTATGAATAAAATCGAATTCGAGAAGAATATGCAGGAAATGGAACTATACGAAGCTGAGAAAAAAAATGAAATGGAAGCTGAAAATCAAAGAATGAAAGAAATTAAAGCTCAGATGAAAGACAATATCAGGAAGAATATTGAAGCATTACAAAACACCTTAATTATGAATCAAAATCCAAACTCTTTAGCAATGGATACAGTTCAATTACAGAAGAACGTTGAAACTATGGAACAGTATGAAGCCGAGAAGACAACTGAAATTGAAGCTGAAATTCAAAGAGTAAAAGAAATTGAGGAACAAAAGAAATACGACATTACGAAGAATATAGCAGTCTTTGAAAACAAGCTTGCTATCAATAAAGCGGAGTTTGAAAAGAATATTGACACAATGCAACTATTCGAAACTGAGAAAACAAATGAAATTGAACTTGCCATTCAAAAAATGAAAGAAATTGAAGCTCAGAAAAAAGCCAATATTGAGAAGTTTGTCGAAACATTGCAAAAAGAGCTGGCTATCAATAAAGCCGAATTCGAGAAAAATATTCAGGCACTGCAACAATACGAGACCGGGGAAAAAATTGAATTTGAAGCCCAAATCCAAAACATGAAAGAAATTGAATCTGAAGTGAAAGACAATACTGTTAAGAATATTGAAGTATTAAAACAACAGAAGGATGAGGTCAAACACAATATTGACAAAAGCATTGAAGAAATGCAAAAATCATTTGCTATTCAAAAAAACTTATTAAGCAAAAACATTCAAGCTTTGCAACAATATGAAGCAGAGCAGAAAACGGAAATTGAAGCCGAAATCAAAAAACTTGAGGTAACTGCAGCCGAGGCAAACACTAATTTGGAGAGAAATATTGAGGCAATGCAACAACAAAAAGATAAGAAAACAAGCGAACTTGACGCACAAATCCAAAACATGAAATATATTGAGGCTCAGATGAAAGATAGTACTGAGAAGAGTATCGAAGCATTGAAAACCCTGTTGTCGACGAAAGAAGACGAGTTTGCAAAGAGTATTGAGGCCATGCAACAACATGAAGCGGAAAAAAAGAGTGTAATTGAAGCTAAAATTCAAAGCATGAATGAAATGAAGGCCCAAAATCGACTTAAAATGGAAAAGAATATTGAGGCAATGCAAACCATGTTAGTAACAAACGAAAAAGAATTTGAAAAGAGCCTTGAGAGTATGCGAGAATACGAGGCTAAAAACACGAGAGAAATTCAAGCTGAAATTCAAAGAATGAATGAAATTAAGTCTGTTAAGAAGGAAAACATTCAGAAGAATATTGAAGCATTGCAAAACTCGTTAGCAATGAATGAAGAAGAATTTGAAAAGGATATTGAAGTTTTGCGACAGCAAGAGGAAGAAAAGAAAAAAGAAATTGAAGCTAAACACCGAATAATGAATGAGATTAAGGCGCAAAAGAAAGACAACATTGAGGCACTTTATAAAAAGTCAGGTTTGAACGAGGAGGGAGTATCAATTGGCGGTACAGCCCCCGTACGCTACACCCGAGAGCTGCCAAGAGATCTTCACGCCTCCAGACCATCGACCAGCAGTGTCATTGAAGCGGTAGACTTGACAGACGAAGACACTGACCTCCCGAGTAACAGTGCCAATAACACGGCCATTAGTTCCCGGTGGCCTCGCTTCTGGCAGCGATCTCGTTCGGACTAAGATCGAGGGTAAAAACCCCTAGAAACGGCTGGCTTTTAACGATCACTACACCTAGTCGGTTCAATCATCGAACATGCCAAAGATGAGGCGAGAGTTAATCGTTCGTCCCTGACGTAATACAAAGTCTAATATTGTCAAGAAAGTTGAGGGTTTCTACGCAAGAGGTAATGACAGGTTTCGAGCAGCTGAGAACAAGGCACCTGACGATGACGGAACCTGGTTAAAACTTGAGTCTTATCAACTCCGACATCTAGTTAAGTAGTACACGGAAGATATTGTGAGCGTTCTAGAGACGTTCACAGCATTTTGATGGCGATGTGTACTACCTCAACCTTTCCTCTAGTTAGTCTAGTCTAACTTTACTTCTTATTGTTAGAATATCGATGTTCCATACGATTATTTTTGCATTTTTTTATATTATTAGGAGTAAGAACGCCACATCAGCTTGTGGTTGTTGCACGCATTTCACAGTTCGGGAGCGTTACTTGTTAGAGTGAGAACGAGGTTTTAAACCCAAAGACCAATTTCGGTGCAAATCTCGGTGTTGCTTCTTGATAGAATTTTAAAAATATTAATGTGTGTTTGAAATGTTGTATGTTTTCAGAAGTAATATTTAGAGTTACGGTTTTCTGTTAAGTACTAAAGATGTCAGACTTCTTTTCCGCTCTGATGAGTTGAGATGAGTTTGAAAGAATGAAAGAAAAAGTATTTGTTTTGACTCTCATACGAAGAACACAAACTAGGAGAGAAGAGAGAGAGAGTAAAGAGGATGAATTTCGTATGGTCGATCACACGATCAAAAGTGAACTGTTTGTCCTATGACCAACGAAAGCGCGGGAAGCCTGCTCAGAGCGGCTAAGAAGGATGGCAAAGTCACAGACTATAAGATTTTATGCATTTAAATGTATTCGTTTCCTAGGTTTCTACTATTTTTATGTTTCTAAAAAAGAAAAGAAATAATTGTATACAATAAACTGTTTTTTTAAATCACACAAGACTATAAGAATGTGTGTACTTCAAATTGCTATACAATGAAAACTTATAAAACTAAATAAGCTTTTATGGTATAGCATATAAACATAATCAGCCTATTATGTTCCCACTGCTGGGACACAGGCCTCCTATCTGAGAGAGGGAGTGGGTCGTAATCAACCACGCGGGCCCAGTGCGGGTTGATAGATGTCAAATGTCTTCGAAATTTTGGTCCTCTCGATGTTTTCCTGCACCGTTTTGAGAGCAATGATGATGAAAAAAATTACACATAGTAAAGCGCCTGTCTGGGTTCGAACCTATGACCTACAACTCTTAAGTCGCGGCCGTTACCACTGCTGCTTTATGTTGTGTTTATTTTAGACCAGATAAATAATTTTATGAAATCTGTGTTTTTATTTCTGGACACAAATATTTTTTTTTTTCATTACAAGACTGAGATTTCATGTACTTTAATGTATTCGTTTTAAAAGTTTTTACTTCATATTTGTACGTGTCTCATCAGAACAAATAAGTAAGTTGACAAAATTCGTCTCTTTTTTTACTTGATTCCCCGTCTTTTCTGGTACAAGAATCGATTGACGTTGACAGTGAGCTGTTGGTAAACATTTCTGCAATTGTTTTGTAAATCAATATGGTGGCGTTGGCTCCGATTTTGTCCACGCACCACAAGATCCTTGTATTACATCCTTGCTATTTATAGCGAGATTTGAAAACAGATATTCTGATCGAACACATACCTGCGCCTCTTCGATGATCTGGCCATCCTTCAGCTGCTGTTCCGAGCCAAGGTCAGGGTATGTCGTGTCGAAGATGCTCTTCATAGTCAGGAATGGGGTATTCCTAGTCGGCATCACGTATAAAAGTCGAGCACGAATCTATAGGAGAAAGAGGCATTTTACTTATTTATTTAAACTTCAGGCATTCTCTATCAGTCAACCAAGGCCACCCTTGGTTGACTGGCAGAGAATGCCTGAGAATGTAGAGATACCATTCAGTCAAGAAAGTACCGGGAAAAGATCAATGACACACAAAATGTTAGTTATTAATCCAAAGGATGATGGGAAGAAACGTCCCCACCATACAACTGATTTGAAATAAGTGTCATTTGAAGCGTATAGTATGATAGATAGTTATGTTTTAATAGACCGGGATTTGGCTGGTAGACATCCTATTGCTTATTGATACTGCACTTGCCTTACCGGCAATCGCACTGTGGGAAGTTGTGCGCACATAATATCCATTGTATGGTATATGGGGTTAGGGCGTCATATTGACTTAGACCAATATCCCGCATAAGAAACTTAATAAACAGCATGCCCAATCGCCTAGCAGCTTTGAAAATACCCAGTGGAGTCAATGCAAAGCATTAACTTTGTATTAAAGTTCGTTTTTGTGTTGTGCACCAGCACAAATGCTTGATTGTAATTGTTAGTACAGTCTCTGTTTTGTATGGCACGCAGTATAAATCAGAGCTAAACTTAAGCTAGTAGTGTGTCGTTTGACATGCTTTTGGCTGTACTAATGAGTTAATAGGTATATTAATTAACTTAAACACTGATATTATACTCAATGATTTTCAGTTTAAGAATAAAACATTTTTTTTTATAGAATCGTAATTTTTTTACGTGAAATATGATTTTTTTTTTGTGGAAAAATCTTCTTTTTTTTAAAATCATAAATGAACCCATTAGTTTTTGCAACTGATACAGGTACTACAAGCTTTTTTGGATCCCAATGAACAAATTGGCACGTATCCCATGATTGTTGTAGGGTGGGGACCGGGTTCATACAAAATCGCCCATGGTCCTTTATTTTATCGCCTTCAAAGTATGTATAAAATAGGTATTTATTATAGTAAATATGTACGTATGTGTATTATAAACGTATAACGTATGTACTTTTATACCTATTTTATTTATGTAATAATGCTATCTTTTTATTATTATTAACAGACCTGCCAACTTACATTATGTAAAAAAAGTATTGTATTTTTGGATTTTGCATCACGAAAATGCTTCTACGCACATGGACATCCTAATCCCTCCAGTCGGCTCCTTTTTTTTCGTAAAAAATGTGTCGGCTTGCCCCAGTTTTGACCCCTAGGCACGCCACTGGACACAGGCCTCCTCTCTGTGAGAGCACATGGGCCGTACGGTGCGGGTTTGTGCATAATAGATAAAAGGCATATTTTACATAACTGGAGGAGGCCTATACCCAGAGAGGGGTGCTTAATTAATTTTAATCAATATTACTTGAGAGCAGTGGTGGCCCAGTGGTAACGGCCGCAAATTACCGAGTTGTAGGTCGTAGGTTCGAACCCAGACAGGTGCTTTACTTTGTATAAATTATTTCATCACCACTGCTCTCATAACGGTGAATGAAAACATCGTATATTTTATTTTGAAATCATCAAAAAAATTGCCGTGCTAAGCCGAGTCGGGTCAGCTAGTTTTATATGAGTAATTACAATTTTGTAAGATCTAAGTTGTAATCTAGCTTCCTTTTAACAACAATGGCGTGCCAACAGGTTATCGTGAACGTATTTAGAACTGTGCATTCCAAGAAATCTAAAACTAAAATAGAATTCATTGAATGCGCAGTGCAGTTATCAGGATGTTACTGCGCATGTACACATAGTTCATCATATTATTTATCCTTTAAGTTGTACAGGATATGATATCATCGCGGTTAAAAGTTTCCTTTGAACCGCGATGTTATCATATCCTGTACAATAGAATTATTTCTAGTCTATACTAATAATAATAGGCATGAAATTGCCGTTTAGAATACAGAAAATTAAAAGTAACTTAATTTACATATTTTTTTATTTGTATCAATCAACGCAGTGGTAATTTTACAATATTTATATATTGTACCTATTATTGTATAGATTCAAGTTTTTTCTAACTGAATCGACAGCTGTGCTGCTCGGGAGTTTGTTGCGCCACTTCTTTTACCCAGCTAAAGCACTAGGAAGTGGTGAAGTTTTGGTAGACTGCCTTCTCAGCCTAATTTGAATAAATGTCTATTGATTTTGAATGCCTTTCTTGAAGAAGTCAGGTGTACGGGAGCCAACGAACTCTTCAAAGGCATTTTGTACTGCCTCTCACGGTGGATGACGCAAAACTTCCAACCCTAGGTCTTGTAGCTTAAAGACCGTCTGTTGTGCCGTATGAGGTCGAGCGTTGTCGGGTAGGCGCAGCGGCGACGAGCGATTAACCAATAACGAGCCGTGCGTTCGTTTGTAGTGTTCACTCCGTACACGCAATTAATGTTGCGAGCCGTTTGTGTGGCTTCATCTTCTCCATATTGATGAAAAAGATACAAATATAATGAAAACAAAACACTAATCAATAAACAAATGACAGAATTTGAAAAAAGAATTCCATATTTTGTTAATTTAAATCATTTGTACCGCCTCAGAATTAATAAAATCCGTTCCATACAAAATGTATGAGAATATGAATTATTTTCATAATATTTTCTTCCCATGTTTACAAGTTATTCTGCTATTCGGGGCGGGAACAAATCCAAAATGTATGAGAAAATTAATTAGCTTTGTTATTCGCAAAAGCTACTGCTTTCGGGTTCGATTCCCAGGTCGGGGAAAATGTAATTGGGTTTTTCTATCTACAATTTCCCAGTAGCAGCCCAGAGTCTGGATTTGTGCCCGGTTGATGGCAATAGGCTCTCCCCCTATTAAATGGGACTTTAACATAACTGGCGAAATATGGGTGTATTTATTTATTTATACTTTATTGTACAACACAAAATGACATAACAAAAAAATTAAATAAAACTAAAAAACATACAATGGGCGGCCTTATCGCTTTCTGCGATGTACTACAACCTCTGCCTTATCCTTCTGGGATTACAGGCGTGATGTTATATTATGTGTATTGCATTTTTCTACGAAATAGCTGTTTTTTTTTTTATCGACGAAAAATGTCTATGCAAGGGGGACTAGAATCATGTGATGAATTCATGGTTAGTTTGAGCGTTGGTTAACTGCTACTACTTCCAGAGATTAGCGCCATCAAACCAACAAACTGACTCTTCAGCTTTATTTTTAGCATACATAGATAAAAAGGTACAATTTGTGACTTCGTAGGGTATGTTATCACCGGAACTGCTGCTCCGATTACGAAAATTCATTCACTAATGGAACACGCAGTTACAGTAATGCCGAGTGTTTTTGGATGTGTTTTATGTTAAAACAAGAATTTTGTCGCTCAAACTGAAAGCATTAATTTCAATTAAACCATTTACAGGCACTTTTGAATTGTCAAGGAGTCGGTCAGTCATAAATATGGAGCTAGTTGCCCATTTCAAAGCGTAGTAGGTACCTATGGAGAAACAAGTAAGTATATAAAAAAAAATTACACGGTGTAATTGGGATGATGACTAATATTAACAATGTTCATAAAATTTATGTAATTTAAAAGAAGGTTTAGTAAAAATTCGATAATCGAAAAAATCTGTTAAATCGGTGTACATTTTAAGAAGATACACGGTTTAAAAGTTTTTGGAGGCGTCCTTGTCGCGCGGTACTAACAGTGTACGGCGCTAGTATGAAGTTACATAGTCGTGTCGTCACTTCTACGATGGTGCTGTCCTTGTCTAACAATTATCTTAAAACGTTTATAACTTGGCAATTTGAGATAAAAAAAAGGTGTCGCCATCCCAATTGTGCCAAAAGCACAAGGATATAAGTAATGCTTTAGTTAAAGTTTAATTACAGTTTCTGTGGTTTAATAGTGTTATTGTTAGGTTTTCCTTAACAACACTACTAGCATAAACTACCGTAGAAACGAGGTTTGTCGACAGAAAAATAGACAAAAAGACAGATCAATTTAAAAAATGTGATTTTGTTTATTTTTTCGTCGACAAATCTCGTTTCTATGGTAACACAAAAGTTGATCAAGCTACGCGTGCAGTTAAGTAATATAACTTAACACCGGTTTTCCCGAAGGACTGGACAGAGTTCTGTGTCTTGTGAGAATGAGACAGTGAAAAAAAAATGTGGATCTTTTTTTACACCATAATCAGCTTATAAGGACGCGACACAATCTACGCTCGTACGCGCATGACGCCAAAAAATAAGGCGCAGCTCGGGAGCATTGATTTGTGCTTTATTGAATTGTGAGCACAATTTAATTAAGCACAATTTATAATATTTATAGACATAGAATCTTAGGTATTTATATTTCATTGCCTGGCGGCTGGCTGCTCCCTAAACGGTAAAGGATAACGGCATGCATAATGCATAATCAGCCGATTATTTTCCCACTGCTGGGACACAGGCCTCTTCTCTGTAAGAGGGAGTGCGCCGTAATCCACCACGCGGGCCCAGTGCGGGTAGTATATGTCACATGTCTTAAAATTTTTGGGTTCTGCCATGCCATTTTCAGAGTAGTGGTGCCAACAGGGGAAACATAATAGGCTGATCGATCATGTATATTATGTATTGCTGTATGAATCGAGTATTGAAGACTAAGTTGATTATTGACTAACCATAATTATGTCCGTAAAGATTTGGTTTGAATGGAATTTGAACTTTGTCAACTTACGTTTATGGTTCCAAAACCTTAATTATCGAAGATTCAGAATTCGGCTTCAGTTATTTTTCAATAGACTAAATTATTTGTCTATTATGACCATGAGCTATAAACAATAGTAGGTTTTTTTAAGTAGGTTCATTCAAACAAAAAGGTAATATTATAATGGACAAAACAACTTTATACGGTATTTTTTCCCGTATTGAGTGATTGGGTTTGATTCATTGAGGTTATTTAACTTTTGGCAATTATTTGAGCCTATAGTTGAGGTAACAGGCGGAATTAAATGCCTACATACACAATACAATATATCGGAACAAATTTGCGTATTTTACTAGGTTTTTTTTTAAAGAATCAATAAACCCGCCTGTAACTAAAATGTCAAAACAAGCTCACTTTTCAAGCAGTCGGGTGGCAGTTATTTTAGTTGAAACTCAGTTTTGATACCGCCAACAATATTTTATTTATTATTGTTTTATTTTTAACCTATGTTGTCCCACTGCAGGGCAAATGCCTCCCTTTCTGTTTTCCACACTTCTCTGTCTTGGGACAGTGTGGACTAATCCTGTTTGTAGGTGTCAAGCTCGTCCTGCCAGCTTCTCCTGGGTCTGCCTCGATGTCGCAGGACGTTTTCGGGGACCCACATGGTGTTAGATTGGGCCCATGACTCGTTCGACATGCGGCAAACGTGCCCGGCCCAGTCCCACTTAAGCTTAACTGCTTTTTGAGTGACGTCGGCGAGTTGGGTTTTGGAGCGGTTTATAACCAACTGCATCAGTTTATTTTAATTCTGCCCGCGGATTCATCTGCGTGAATTTTTCTTAGCCCGTCGCTTCGCCAGCCTCCGTTATTGCGTGCTTTCTGCCTTCTTTTCTTTTGTCATGGCACCTACGGATCTTAACGTGGTGTTTAATAGCTTATAGCCTTCAACCGTAGATCATAATGACAATACGGAGCCGAAACGTGGACACTCGCGGTACGCCTGGTCCATAAATTCAAGGTCGCTCAGCGAGCTATGGAACGTGCTACGCTTGGAGTCTCTCTGAGGGAAAGAATCCAGAATAAGGTGATCCTGCAGAGACCAAAGTTTTCGACATAGCTCACAGAATAAGCAAGCTGAAGTGGCAATTAGCCGGTCATATTAGCCGTAGAACCGATGGTAGACCTATTCTTGAGTGGAGACCGCGAATCGGCAAACGTAACGTAGGACGTCCTCAGGCTAGGTGGAGCGACGATCTTCGCAGGGTGGCTGGTAGCAGCTGGATGAGAGTTGCTGAGAGTCGAGCTGAATGGCGTGCAATTGGAGAGGCCTATGGACTGCTGTAGACTGTTTTCATTTTATTAAAACAAAAGCTATCCAGCTCGAGACCTAGACGAGTTGATAGACACCTAAGGTACTAATCCATCCGGCCGTTAGGATGCTTCGAGAGTAAATCCCACGTTCAAAGATACTATGAAATGAAATACAAAAGGACTGAAAATAAATCGAAGGTTCCGGGTGACCTGGACTCCTATAATAAAGATTGGTGCTTGGCAGCTCTGGACAGAGAGAGGTGGAAAAACAGAATGGAGGTTTTTTCCTAGCAGTGAGACATACATTTTGTTCTAACATATAAAATCAATTGCTGTTCGTTAGTCTCGTTAAAACTCAAAAAACGGCTTAACTGATTTGAGTTTTTTGTTTATTGTTTCGTTCACTCTAATATAGGGGTGGTTTAAATAAAAACATTTGCATTTGCAAGCATTGCAACGCATACTGAGGCATTAGGTTGTATATAATTAAAAATCAATGGTCACAAATGTTTGTCCGCGCATCACTTCAAAGCGACTGGTGCCATTTGGCTTACTTATTTATTTTTTTGTTGTATTAGTACAGTCTGCGAGGCCTAAGCTGAGCTTTGCATTTGTGTGTGATTACCAATTGCTCGAGGGACGCACAGCGCCTCAGGTCCATTGGCCGATTGCCAAGCAAAGGACGCGTCGCTACGTGCACTCACACAAATGCAAAGCTCAGCTTAGGCCTCGCGGACTGCAACAGTCATGACAATTTTTTACTGGACAAAGGCCCTGGGTTCGATTCCCAAGTTTGGCATAGTGTTAGTACTCAATCTGGAATTTCAAAGTAACCCGTTGTCTGGATTTGTGCCCGATTAGCAACAGGCTCGCCCCCTATACATGGAACTTAAACATATCTGGTACAAATCTGTCTCAACCCTTCCGGGATTACAACCGTAATGTTTTCTTGTGTACATAGTTACCTTCTGGCCGAGCGCCGGCTTCTTGCCCCGCACGGTGTCAGCATGCTGTCGCTGTATGTACGCGGTGGTGTCGCCAAACACGTGGCCCTCGATACCGTTGTCCAAAGGCTGCAAGTAAGTAACTAACATTTTCTTAACACTGTCAATAAATAAATAAAGAAAGAACAGTATTTATTGTGACTCGCACAGGAAAACGCAGTATGTAGTGTGAGACGCAGTATCACACTGTAAAAGATAAACAAAAGTTAAACGAATAAAGAAAAAAGCAAAGGAATGAAGAAAAAGTAAATAATTTCCATTATATTTGGCAATCTCAAGGCCATTAAAAACGCAAAGTCTTAAATCTAAGTCAATAATAATAAAATGGTTACAACATAGCTTTGCTCCGAAAGAGTCGTAAGTGCGAGCGAGAAAGTACGATAAAAAGATCTATGGCGTAAAGCTCTATTCGTTCAACCCGTATAGATCGTCGAATTTAATTGCGCAACCCTAAACTGCCACAGCATTTCAGCACATTTACATTCAAACTTGCAAAGTTTGTAGTCGACCTCGTTATGGCTTTACCGCTTTTGAACTTCATGAAGGTTAAAACTATCTCTCAGGACAAGTCACCTTAGGGGTGATGCAAGAGAACTTGTTATTACAGTCTTTGAGGCTGTTAGTAAAAGAAACTGTAATCCTAGTTTTCAGTAGTTAGAATCTTTTGTTACAGTATTATCGTCTCAAGAACCGACACGCGCTTTACTTGTGGTAACAAGTAAAGCGCGTGTCGCAAACACGCTGTGAATGTGTGCGTGAAGACAAGTAGTGTCTTCACGCTCACATTCACAGCGTCTTTGTACACATGGTAAACACAAGTAAAGCGCGAGTTGCTTCTAGGTCACGGCGACAAATTCAAGCGCAAAGTACTACAAGGATCTTTTGGCGCCTGAATAACATTGTCAGGGGGGCGTAAGTGCCGATTTTGGCCACGCGCCCCAAGGTTCTAGTACGACTGCATGTCAAATGAGACGATTTATACCAATATTATATGACATAAATAGCTGCTAAATACCGTATCAACGAGGAAGTCAAGATTGGATCCTGGCAATATGTGCCCGTGCGTCTTGTGTCGCAGCCAGGAGTTCTGCAGCGCCACCAGCTCGTTGGACAGCGTCACCACGCCGCCCCCAGGAGCTGGAGGTGACTTGATGCTGCACCAGCATACCATGCCGACATCTGAAAAATAGAAATCTTTATTCAGAGCCAAATTTGTTAAAATAAAATATGAATCTGAGATACATAATTAAGGTTATTATTAAATTTAAATGATTATAATTATGTTAATATTTTTATTTGAAATAATCGTGAATCATATTTCGATCAACATACTTAAACCTAACTGACCTGTAAATTACATAAAATGTAAGGAAAATTTAATTTCGGGGGTTACCTTGGCGCATTTCCTATAATGTACGAAAAGTATGTTTTTTTTTGGAATTTCGTGCTTCTAAGTGCTGGTACTCTAACTTCAGCTGGTCTAGGAAAATCATTTAATTCTCATCGGAAACCGCAAACGTTAATTTTCACGTTGCTTTTATCATGCCAATGCATAATAAAAATAAAACGTGAAAATTAACGTTTTCTAGTTGACTACTATTTTTGCAAAATCTGTGAATGCAATTACTCCAAAATTTAAGGCCGGTCTCCCAAAAACTTTTTGCTATAGCTGCAACGTTTAAGGTACCTGAGGGCCTAGACAAAGAAACATTCGTAACATTCGACTAATCGAATACGACTACGCTAGTAGAAAAGCCAAAAATTTTATGGGGTTGACATAAGCTCCCGAAATGTCACGTGATCATACGTCATAGCGTAGTATCATAGTGAATGATTGCGATTGTAGAAATAGAATCGCTCCGAAGAAAGAAAAAAAAAAGAAAGAAAAAAACGTTTATTTACGGTAAACATGACGCAGTGATCGAACACAAACACCAAAGAGAACAAATCGGGGGAAAATATGCGTCACATCCACGCAAAACGGCCATCGCTCAGCTTAATGCTACGACCCTATGCGAGACAGAGCCCCAGCGCTGGTTTTCAGCGACAGCCGGCGTTGAATGACGTCGACCAGTGTAGCAAACGCTAAGATGAAAATAAAAATACATACACATAATAACTGGATAAATGTTCAACAAAATAAAATAAACAATATTTATAAAAATGGTAACATTCCGGGCATTGAAAGCTCACGCGCCGTTAGCCTTTGATAATCTGTCGCGCAGCTGTCATTTAAAATAGGTTTGACGTTTTGACATACTGTGATTGTTATTGTTCTACCATTTCCATACCATTTGTCTAGGCCCCCTGTCCATACTGACCCATCTCAAAAATCCTATTGGTATGTGGACACATTACAGCCTAGCAAATATGTATTCCTTTTATTTCTTAATTGACTGCCTCATTAGTCTAGTGTTCGCAAGAGCTACTGCTGAGCATGAGGTCCTGGGTTCGATTCCCAGGTCGGGCAAAGTGTTGTTGGGTTTTTCTATACAGAATTTATCAGTAGCAGCCCGGAGTCTGGGTTTGTGCCCGGTTGATGGCAATAGGCTCGCCCCCTATTACATGGGACTTAAGCATAACTGTCGAAATGTGGGTGTTACATAGGTACATCTCTGCCCAACCCTTCTGGGATTACAGGCGTGATGTTATGTTTATGTTTCTTTACTGCACCTACCAGTTCATCTCTGCATCACCCAACAAAAGATTGACTGGCAGAAAATGCCTACGGAATTAAGTCCGCCCCTGTAAGAACATTATGTAAAACGAAATGACGTATGTTGGAAAGCGCATCAGTTAAGAACAGCTGGACCAATTTGTCTATTTTGACGTGAATACGTCTTAAAATTGCTGTAATAGTAGGAGGCCATTCAAAAACAAAAAATCGGGGGAAACGGTTTGGTGTTGCAGCTATATGTATATCATCTACATCCGCTATGGATAAAGAATCAAAGAATTTGTGACGTCGAGTCGGGACTGTGACGGCACGACCTCTACCCACTTCAAAAAATTATACTCGTTACGTCCACGTATTCACATAAAACACACGGCTGTTTTCACGACACAGCCACACCCGATTTTTATTTTGAAATATTCTTAGTAGTCCGAATTAATTTTTTATCGAATGCTAAAATTGGAAAGTTTCCCGGAAATGTTCAAATTCGGGAAAAATCAAAAGTCATTTATTCAAATTAGTCTGAGAGTCAGCACTATTCGAACGTCAAAATTACATAAGACAGTCCCCCGGCACGCCCGCCCTTCACCACTTCCTAGTGCTTTATCTGGGAAGAAGTGGCGCAACAAACTCCCCAGCGGCACAGCTGTCTGTTCAGTTAGAAATAATATGAATCTTTACAATAAAACATAACTTACTAAATAAATTAAAGCCTACAGGCATAAAGGGCGTGACAACTTACATAATTATGCAATAATGGATTAATTTTAAAGTTCACATAAATGATAAACTAGGGCCATCGAATTAAAATAAATTAAAATAATAATTACTGTAAAAATAACAAAACCATAGACAGCAAGACGACAAGCAGCACCCTTTTAGGAGCATAACGCAAAGATCAGCCATCAACCCCCTCGCCATATTTGAGGGAAGGAAGCAACCCGACCCCCGACGCTACCGCAAGCAGTGACATCTAAGAGAGCATGACGAACTTGCTGCCTGTTGCACCGGCAAGAATAATATGATCAATTGTCGAGGTCGCTAGCTAACCACATATTGCAATACAACTCATTAAAAAAAGATTGTAATAAGTAGATCATGTCAATAGTAAATGAATGACCGTTGTTATATGGGATTTATGTATTAATAAAGTTAGTAAATAATAAATTTGTTATTCTCTACACTCACCTAGTTCAATCTCTGGGTTTGTGTTGGTCTTGGGAAGAAAAGCCGTGGTGTCGGGCACGCCGATGTCCATCACATAGCCGTGGTCTTCCACGGACGACACGGCAGCCTGCACGAGGTTACCTATAACACCGTACATAGTTTTTTTTTTTTTCTTAATTATGAAAAAGGTAATTTTAAATCTAAAACCCGACTACTGAAAAATGACGGTCTAAAATATACGAAACAAGAAAATATTTCAGACAGAAATCCAGACATAGATACAATGCAAAAACGGTCGCATCCATGTGGGTACCAGGAACACCTACAAAATCATAATAAATAACTACGAAGTTTAATTCAGACTACGAAGTTCATAGAATATTAGTACATTAAACAACTTAAAAACTAGTGTTAGTACTTAGATAAATAGTAAAATTAAATTAAATTAACATTTAACATTATAACCACCTATTTAATGTCTAATGTGGGTATTAACCCAGTGCTGGACGTAACGCGTGTCCAGCCTATCCGCTATAACCGCCAGTATACCGTTAGTGCTTGCGCGCAACCTGCCGAGCGCCGCGGCGCATTGCTTGCGGAACACGGCATGGAAACCGTCAACGTGTGCATCCGCGAACATGCCCGAAGCACTGCACCAGCGCGGCAGCCCCAACAATGCCCTGAACGCATTGTTATATTGGACGCGCAAGGCGCTGAATGATCTTTGCGTATAATCAGCCCACAAGCTTTAATTGTATAGCGATGAACAATGCGCTCTGAACAGTGTTATTTTCACTTGAGCATTACACCGTTTAAACATGTGGGCTATCATGTTCAGGTTGTTATAAAGGAACGCGACCACGGCTATACCCTGACCATTTTTGTACCTATTTCTTGATTTGGCTGCTTAGAAAACGCTCTGTTCGAGCACATGCATTGTTAAATTATTTCATTCACAAGCTTTTCTTTTACACAAGGGACATTTATTTTTGTTTAGCTGACACAGTCGCATTGTTGGGCATGGCCTGCCCCAAATTCTTCTACCTATCCTATTTCTGTGTCATATTAACAAGTGTTGAAGGAGCACGATATCTAAGGGAA
The DNA here is from genome assembly GCA_963555695.1 of Dasypolia templi. Lineage (NCBI taxonomy): Eukaryota > Metazoa > Arthropoda > Insecta > Lepidoptera > Noctuidae > Dasypolia > Dasypolia templi. The sequence goes on along the minus strand of OY743140.1, from coordinate 31,213,553 downwards.
AAATACACACCTTTTTGTAGATCCTTGCCTGCCATCTGCCCGTTGACATGTTGCGGCATCACAGAGAGCATAAGACTGAGTTCCTTGACCTCCAGCACTTTGACGGCGATGTATTGCCCGGGGCGGAACATCTGACCCAGTTCTAATACTCTGTCCGTCTGTAAAATGAAAGAAGTGAGGTTTTAGTTGTGTATTAAATAATAAAGCTTCTTTATTCCATATTAAAGGTTCCAAATCATTCACATTTTATTATTAGAGTTTTGTGTTGTACCTTGTATCAGTGAAATTTTTCCCAGTCTTTGTATTTAGACCAGTGACATTTTTCGAGACTCCACTATAGCCACAAAAAATACTAAAGGAAAAGCATGGATAAGTTAAAAATGCTGCTATTATACAAGCTGAACAGAACTTTTAACATAGGTTTTTTTCTAACATTATGCATTTTGCCATAGTGACCGCCGATTGAGCCAAAGACAATCAAATCTTATTTCAAGGCAATAAGACTCAATATTTTAAATGCAGAGTTAACACGATTTTCTTAACAATAATTTTAAGAAAATCGTGTTAGCTTACAAAACATTTTTTTTTTTGTCATAGTCGATGGGTATATTTATGTTACTTAGTCAATATGTAACATAAATAACGCAAGTCGCGTTATTTAGGTTGCACATTATAAAGATAATAAATAGTTAATTGTCCAGGTAGTACTTACAGTAAGAAGGTTCATAGTTTAACAACAAGTTGAGAAGACATGAGTAGCTTAAAATATTACCGAAGCTAGGTTAAAATATATTTATTATGAGGAAAGAACCATAGAGATTTAAAGAGTTGATTTCAGAAGGCCAATTCTCGTACTAAAAACGTTCAAATTCAAGTATCTCATCTCAGCGACAACCAATGTGAAAAACTTGACAAAAAAGTGTGTAAATCGATTGTATTTTTGACAGATTGGGGTTGAATGCGAACGTTCAGAAAATACGGGAATTGCCCCTTCACGGTTGTTCGAAAGAGATACCGTCGCCCCGGCACAGTTAACTGAAGGAACACGGGTTGTAGTCAGTAAAAGTCTGACACGCCCTCCCGCTCCGCCCAGAGCGAGAGAAATCATTTGATGATTTCCAACACAAAAAAAAAACGTGGTATGGTATGTTTGTGTCTATTGTGCTTCGTTTCATTCGGTGTCAGTTCTATTGATGCTGATGATGTCAGTTCTAAACCCAGTATGCTGTGTGTCTAACCTATCTGCTAGCAGTAGCCAATGCTGCCAACGGTAATCTGCAAAATCAGATGCAGAGGCTTCGCAAATAATGCGCTTCCGTTCTAGAAATAGAGCTGAATCCAGTGCCTGTCAGGGAGACACTGAAATAAAACCCATACTCTTCAATGAGAGTGCAGCAGCTACACTGCTACAAGTTTTTTTTTTAAATTGCTGATTGTGTTTGCTCTTGACCTCGATAACGCCTGATGAAAAGCAATGGATGAGTTCTATGATGGAACGGGCGTGCCCAGAAGATGTCAGCTTTACTACTACTGAAATAGATCTCGGAATTCGCTGAAGCCGGTAGACGGGTTACAGGGCCATACCTCTTTTCCAAGGTAGACCCATTTGCAAGGCACCTCGAAAAAGTCTTTACACCAAATCCAGCTATAGACTTGGAAAATGAAGAACTAGTTGATAGCGTCCTACAACAAGATTTCCAAATGTCGCCACCCCCGCGCCCTATTACAGTACGCGATGTCTGGAGGCTTATCTCAAAGCTTCAAGACAAGAAAGCTCCCGGGTACGATCTCCTCACCAAAGAAATACTGAAACAGCTACCCAGAAAACACATTGTGTTTCTTACATCACTTGTTAATGCCATTTTGAGAATCCAGTACTTTCCTCTGGCGTGGAAGGTGTCCCAAATGATAATGATACACAAGATGGGTAAACCTCTTAACGAAGTAACTTCATACAGACCCAATAAGCCTTCTGCCAATCCTCTCCAAAGTCTTCGAGAAGCTACTGATGTGTAGAATATTACCTTCCCTAATATAATGAGAAAATTATTCCCGACCACCAATTCGGCTTCAGACAGGCACATTCTACCACTAAACAAGTACATCGAGTCTACGATAAGATAAGGAAAAGCCTAGAAGAAAAGTTATACTGCTCTTCTGTGTTCCTGGACATACAACAGGCCTTCGATAAGGTTTGGCATAAGGGTCTGTTATGGAAGCTGAAAATAAAACATCCCCGACAGTACTACTCACTAATGAAATCCTATTTGTCGGAAAGAGTATTTCAAGTTAAAGATGCAAATGTGACGTCGCTATTCCATAATATAACTGCTGGAGTACCGCAAGGTTCGGTAATAGGACCGGTATTGTACACATTATAAACTGCACATCTCCCGCAGGCTGATGAGGTAACTACAGCAACATTTGCTGATGACACCGCAATACTGGCCAGCCACACAGATCCTGCTATGGCCTCACACATGCTGCAAGGGAGTCTGGACAAAATAACCACATAACTACAAAGGTGGCGGATAAAGACAAGCGCAAGCAAATCGGTCCACGTCACATTTACGCTGCCCACCTGTACACCTGGAGAATGTCACACTAACTCACCATGAAAGCGTAAGATACCTAGGTTTACATCTCGACCGACGTCTTACGTGGAAGAAACATCTTAAGACCAAGAGACACGAACTTAATATCCGTTACAAGAACCTACACTGGATCATGGGACGCAACAGTAAACTGAGTACCGATAACAAACTTTTAATTTATAAAGTAATCTTGAAGCCAGTGTGGCTTTATGGAATCCAACTTTGGGGCAGCGCCTGTAACTCTAGCATTAGCATCATTCAGAGAATGCAAAACGCTATTTTGAGGGCAATCAGTGGCGTTCCTTAGCTTGTCACGAACGCTGAAATACACATAGGGGTTATCAACGAATACCGTCTGGGACGAAATCAAGTACATCACAAAAAGGTACTAGAAAAAACTGAAAAGGCACCCCAACAATCTGGCTGCCGCACTGAAAACAAGAAGCTGCAGGAAAAGACTTAAAAGGAAAGACATCGTGTAGTCCACCCACACCTGTGTGGACCTAAGTACGAATACAGAGTAGATGGCTCGCTGGAGTCACGCTCTTCCCGCTAATGTTGGGGGTAAACATTTGTTTACATAATGTTTACCCCCAACCCATTAGCTTAAAGTACCTCAAGAAAAAAAAACCGCTTTCCCGATTAACCTGCCTGTAAACAAAGACACGACATAGGACCGTTTAAGCGAAGCCTATGGCAAGCGCCTGAGCAACTTGTGTGTCATACAATTGCTATTCGTATTTCTACAGGCGCGCCACATTAACAAAATGCCGTTGTTACCTTCCTACCTTCACATCAATTTAACTGTCTCTGGACTTGTTAACTCTAACCATTTATATAATATAACTTCACGCCTGAATTCCCCGAAGGGTTTGGCAGTGGTGTTCAGTATACCTGCAGGCCACATTCCACCAGTACATAATGTTTAAATTCTTTGTAATAGAGGGCAAGCCCACTTTTAACATCTTCTCTATTAGTTGTAATCTCAGTAAATAGGAGGTGGCCCTTTTCAGCAAAAATTTTTCACACAATTGATCCATTACAACCAGTAGACTAAGCATTTTTTTAAATTAGTGGCATATAAACCAACTATACTTATTCCTTTTTTAATTTTAAATACCAACCTTGTCATTAACATAAGCTTCAAGTTCCTTATTGTATGGTTCACTGATGTGGCAGGCATTCACCGAACCAATCAGTCGACATGGCAGACTGACTACTATCTTAGTTTCTAGGATATTCTTAACTCTGCCAAGTATTAATAAACCTTCTTTTATTGTCTGTGAAAAAGGAAAAATAAAATCATTTAGTTTTTTTGACTTTGAGATTTTTTTTGGGAATTAAACTATCTTGGACGAAGAGCGATGGTGATTAGTTTAACTTCACGAAACTTAATTTGAGAAGAAGAGAAAAAGTAATTTGAGAATTATTTCACTTAAAAAGTAATAATTGGATTGGATAGAACTCAAGAATATTTTTACTGCAGTAATCTTTTTTGTTAACAATAACTATTCTTACCAAAACATTATTTTATTGTGCAAACAAACTATTAGCAGGAGGTAAAAAGCAAAAAAAAAAATGCATAAAAAGGCCGTTGGATTATCAGAATAATTCTATGACAAAATATGCAATATTTCACAATAACGAAATCACCTAAAGATTTATTTTACTGTTGCCTGTAAATAAACAGTATTAATTAAAGAGATTTATTTAACCATCATCATATTATATTCATTCTTTTTGCTGTACAAACAAAGATATAATTTTTTATGTCCTTCATTAATAAATATCTATGATGGGTTGATGAAACAATTTTCTTACTATGTATTGCGCAACAAACAAACAAATTATAAATAGTTAGGCAATCCATCCTTTATTTATTATAATATTAAATTATATAATTAAATAATATGATATTAATATTAAATTTATTAGGATTTTATCAAAAAATTACAAGGCATAACAATTTGTACAGTTTTCCTTAAATGTAAATAATATTCCTAAGACTCATGTGCCTGAAATAGTCTTATAAAATTAATAACTAATCAAAGTTGGGTATCCTAACTTCCTAACAAATATTAGATGTAAAAGTGAGTTTGTTTTTTTTTTGCTTTCACACCAAAGCCGATGAACAGATTGCAATGAAATTTGGCACACAGATAGACCATGACCTGGGTAAAAACATAGGCCCCTTTTCATCCTGGATCGCATACAAAGTCGCCTGCAACAGCTAGTAGACAAATAAATTCTATGTTGAGTAACTGAACCCTCTGTTTCTAAATTTGATAAATACTTTTTAATGGTATTGTTGCTTGTTAACACACACTTTGAAGAACCTCCTTCAGAATTTTTAAAAGAATTGTGTAGTTCCGGGAATAAATAAATGTAATGTAATTTAATGTACTGTAAAATAACAAACCTTATAGCTCAAACCAAATGCACAATTTTTAAATGATCGGTCAATCTCTTTCGTGCCCTCGTCAGATAAATATCCATCGTCCCCTTCGGACTTCTTCTTCGGCTTCTTTTTTTTCTTTTCTCCCTTCTCGGGAGCGCCTAAAAACTATAAAAACGAAAGTTAAACTAAGTATTTTCAAGCACGAAAGTTCAACTTCATTTATTTTAGACTTACGTTTGCACTTTGTTTGAAGTATGTTGTTGTGGGCTTCTTTCCTCCACGGGGAAAGTATTCCTCTGTGTCTGCCATTATTATTAAATGTTTTCACTATCAAAATCACAATTTAACTCACACCACAACTGTTTACGCGTGAGAAATATAGGTTATCTTCGTTTTGTTGTCGTGGTGATTTTTTGACACACGTTTTTTGAATTTCCTTCGTTTTTAATTAAAAAAAATATTACAAATTTACAAAACTTTCACTAAAGAAACATACAACTTTAAGTTTTGAAAGAGTATTGATGTTTTCAATTTCAATTTGAATTTTTTTAAATACATAGAAAGTTTTCAAAAAGCAGCTGTAAAATGAAGAAATAACTAAACGCCATGAAAATCAAAAAGTGTTGCCACTTATCGACTTTCAATATCTACTATTTTGTGAAACGAACGTTGTCAAAAACAGTTCTACCAAGGTTAGTGGATCGAATGATCGATTTTCCCACCTCCACGCAAAATTGAAAAAATAACATACAAAGATCTAATTTCCGAAATAAAGCACCCATGTCGTTGACGATGTTTACACCTTTCTTTACAAGTAGCACCACCACATTCTTTCTGAGCTTTGTCTGGCCGTGTCGCATGTCAACTTGCAACTTTATGCGGACGGTAACTGGTAACGCGGACAATCTTTGTGCGGCGCGCTAATCGTTGCTTGTATTTTTGTCTTGCTAATAATAATAATGCCAGCTTATTACTGTCCCACTGCAGGGCAAAGGCCTCTTTTCATACAGAGCAGTGAACACATTATTTGCGTCAATATTTAGGTCACTGATGCATGTCATGATACATGATCCACGTTCAAGAGACATGTTCATTTTCGACTAGGTTAGCCAAATTGTTACTTAAATTAAGGTAGCCACATATGTATTCTCAGGTGCCTGAGAATACATATGTGGCTGGTATGTGGATAATTCTTATTTATACCCGTTTATTTATTTTATTTTATTATTTAACCTCTCTATCTATGTTAACACAGTAAAATTGATACAGATATGACGTATTAATATTGAGTACGTACCTTTTGTGTATTACCTTTGCTAGTATTACTTACGTCTGTGCGTTCAGTATGCTAGATTTTTGGCTTCATCTAAAAGTTTAGGTACAAACAAAACTGTCAACTGTTAAAGAGCTCGCAGAAATGCAGTCAAGATCCGAACGAAGAAATTGACATTGTAATCATGAAGGGCCAGACAAAAGCACCCGTGAGCATTCTAGCTTTGTCGTGCGTCTCTTAGGTAATTTGTAGGACTACAAGGTCTTCGGACGCAGGACGTTAGCACTACATACTACATTATAGTAGTATTTAGTGATACTAAATGCACTAGTACACCTTCCCCAGCACTTCCACATACTTTACAGTCTCATCACCGATTATCGTGCGTAAGTGATGAATTTATTGCGTTCAGCACATAGTTGTGTTCTTATGGCAATCCTTATAGAACCAAGCCCTTAACCCACCTAGTTGAGTACTGGAAGACTACATGTTTAAACCAATCCCAAACGGTCGCAAGCAATCGCCGCAAAATATTTGTAGCTTAATCCCTTGAAATTCATGGTTCTCTTTTTTAGCAAGCGAAGAACCACTTTCAATTGCCCTCACATTCCCACACACGACACCGGGGTGCAAAGTAAAAATTGTTTTATAACTCCTGCTCTCGCAACCAAGACTCATAAGGGTGCCTTACTGTATGGGATAAGGCTCACGAATTATGAGACATGAATGCGGCCATCAGGTGATCAGGCGTCAACGAATCCCTTTTCTCTATCTCATCTTCTATATCTATCTACATCTATGTAATACAACATAATAATGTGATAAAAACAGGTAACTTTATTTGTATTTTTTATGTAGGGGGTATTCTCTGACGTACCAGTCGGATTTGAAAAAATCTTTTTGTATTTGGTAGCCCAAATCTTGAGTAAGCTAAGGTTATTTTTAGGAAGCAATCCATAAGACGTTTACTAAATGACATAACAGAATGGAGGCAACCCAAGGTCAAAATATATATTGATAATCAGGCTGCCATACAATTGACGAAAAATCCTGTGATTGACAAAGCATATTGATACGAAACTTCATTTCATACGACAGTTAAAGGAAGTTGAAATAGAATACCGTCCAAGCATCTACATGGAGGCAGATATGTTGACTAAGAGCTTATCAGGACCAAGGCTTAATGGGTTGAGATCCTCACTTGGTTTGTTATAGCAATCATGCTAGTGGTGAGTAGGAGTGTTCGAGTTTGCATCGCAGAGCATGATCTCCTTGCCGTTGATAAGGAGGTTTTTCTTATCAGACTTGTAATTCATAGTTCTGTACCTATAATAACCATGTATCAAATAATTTTATTTATTTATTTATATAAACTTCACGCACATATTGTACAGCGGCGAACTTAATACCATAGGCATTTTCTACCAGTCAAAAAAAGTCAGGTGTTATAAATGTAATTTAAATAAATAAATAACCTTTGGGTGATGCAGAGACCAGCAGTGGTAGGTGCAATTTATAAAAAACCAAAGAATAAATATTTAATCTAAGACATAGATATACATATATACCTAATTATATATAAATATAAGCACAAATAAATATACATAAATATATAATTATACTAAAACAAATAAAACAGCCAATGAGAAAACATTACCCTTAAGATGATACTGCCAGCTTCTTGCGAATGTGCTCACGAACTTTAACTTTAAAGGATAATCGGTTGGTTGCCACCCTGATTTCTTGGGGGAGTGCATTCCACAGAGAGATAGACTGAACGAAGAAGGAAGAGTGAATGAAGTCTGTGCGGTGAGTGGGACATTGAAGAAGACGATTGTGTGATGAACGAAGATCACATTGTTTTATTTAATTGTGCAGTAACTGAAGAGCCGAGCAAAAATAAAAATAAACGTCAGAAAGAACGATAAACGAAAACGAACTGATAGATCCGGCAGGTGATGCGACGCGACGCGACGCGACGGGGCGGACGATGTCGCGGGCAGAGGCTAGGCTGAAAAAAAATCTACATTTTAGAAAGACTGTGGGCCACCATGACATAACATAATTTGACAGACGTGACAGTGACCAGACATCCTAGTTGGAAATTACATAGTACGGTAAAATCGAAATCGTGTCGACTGACAACGTAGGTATCATCTTTTGTCTTTTAATAAATCTTTGTAAGTGAAAGAGATAGCATGACATCGTATCCGATAAGAGTAGAGATTTTTAGACACGACGATCTCCGTCTCTGTAATTTAGTCGGTTGCTTAAAAGTTGCTGTCAGAGTCACATGACAGAAAATAGCAATTTTAAAGTTAGTGTAAGCCCATTTTTAGACACTTACTTACATCACACCACACACTGCTATTTAAGTATATTGTTTACTGTTCACTACCACCAAAATATTTGCCGGCACTGTTGCTATTCGTACCTAATGTCAGTTGAATTGTCAGTTTCAGTCAAAGAGTACTATAATTAGACTGGTTTCAGTCTAAAAACATTACTTTGTATCACATTTTGTAACAAGTAATTAGATCGGTAAGTTCTCACCAACATCGATTGAAATGGATTATTTTTATGAGATAAAAACCTATGCGATTGAGAAAATACTCTTATGTGAGCGTAACTCAATATTTATCTAACGAAATGAGTAGTTTTGACTGACAATAAATGTTTTTTTTTTCTCGCATGTATTGATAACTAATTCCAATAAGGTAAAGGGAATTAAATCTAGTATGTAGTTTAGTAGGTTCTGAGATAAACTCGTTTAACCGGTTAAGTAGTAGTTAACATGTAAAGTGCTACAAAAGTGTTTTCCATTTGCAGAAGATGAAACTTGTGATTTTTGGTTCCACCGGCCAGTCCGGCCTTTGCGCCATCGCAGCTGCCTTGAAAAAAGGTAAATTATCTACATAGTTTTTATTTATAAGATAAGTTAGCTAATAGAAGTTACAAAAAAAATTGAAGTTTTTTTTTAAACTTCGTTTGGAGTGTAGCCGCTGTAGGGCGCAGGATGTGTTTTTTTTTGAAATTTTCCTTTTATTGTAGTATCGGATTAACCTTGTATACTGAAACCATCTAGGTTCTGAGAAGCGTGATTCTACGACGCACCGTTTTCGAGAAATAGGCATTTGAAAGTTTTTGAAACTTACTGAATAATATAGAAAAATAAAAAATTTTAAACAAAAAATTTAACTTCGCAAATGTTAGTTTCTCGATTCTATTTATTTATATTAATTTATATTATGTTATACTAAAAACATATAAGGTAAGGCCAGAATCGTCTTGGTGTTTTTTGTACAAATGATGTTGCAATGGATGCAAGGGGCTTTGGGCACCCCTACTCGGACAGGTTACAATCGAAGGGGATGGCGGGGTCCGAAACAAAAAACGAAAAATGGACTAAGCCCCAAAAAAAGATAAGATAAGATCCGATTTATTAGCGCAGACATGTGTACACTTACAAGAATAAATACATGCATGCAGGTATACAACATCTAATATACTGCACAACTCCTACTACTCCCCCCCTAAGACACCCCACTGACCAAAACTTCAGTTGTTCCAATTCAATTCTTTATTGCAAACTAGCTGCTCCCCGCGGTTTCACTTGCATAAATCTTGATCCCATGGGAGTATCGGGATAAAAAGTACTCTGTGTTAATCAAGGTTATAAACTATCTGTGTGCCAAATTTCATCCAAATCCATTCAGTAGTTTTTGCATGAAAGAGTAACAAACATCCATCCATACTCACAAACTTTCTCGTTTATAATATTAGTAGGATATAACATGTTACATGCCATTTCTTGTTAAGATGCTGGTGAACTGGGTGACCATTAGAACATCCACTGCTGAATGTGGTCATAGACATAATTATAGAATTGCTAATTAACTAAATAACAGGTTGCCATAGCCACCACATTTTGCTAAGTTTCTCATTCAGACTTTGATACAGTACATAATCTTTAAAAGTGTGTGATTTTTGAGGAGGTATTTGAACTTATAACACCCCTATTTTGCTAGTCATATTATGTAAAACGATTAAATGTGACGATTATGATGATTAGTTCACGATTTTTTAAGATGTTGTTTTTTGTGAATTATGTATTGAAATAATTGTTGAGGTAATTGAGGTGAATGTGCATAATTTAAAAAAAATGCTTAAATTATATTTATCAACTAGCTTTAGCCCCCGGCTTCGCTCGCGTGTTTTTTCGTAAATAGTCCAAGGGTACTTTCTCTATTTACTGGTGCACGCGACAGCAAAGCTCCCAGTCGGCATGATGGGCATTTTAAAAGAAACACATTTATTAATGTTACAGATACAGTAATGTTACACACTAAAAGTTGAACCTTTAATGTGTTAATGTGTAACAGAAATAAGCAGATTTAGGTGTAATTACACGGTACCGCAACAACGCACAGCGAACAGACAGACGCGGCGTTGTCAAAATAGCCGCAATCCAGCCGGGGTTGGGGCAATTTTGGCAACGCCTCGTTTACCTGTTACACTTATTAACACTGTACTTTTATATCTGTTACAGTTAAATTACTTTCACATTTTTGTTAGTGTTTTTGGGTTAATACATTGAAAAACACATATCAAAATTAAAATTGTATCACTTGTAATAGGGATGATGACTAATATTTAAAATGTTCGATAAAATAATGTAATATCAAGAAAGGCATAGTAAAAATAAGATAAATGATTGAGTATTGAGTTTTGATAATCGAAAAAATCTATGTATATATATATGAAAAAGCTACACGCTTTAAAAGTTTTTGGAGGGGATTATACCCGTCCTTGTCGCGCGCTACGGGTAATGTATGGCGCTAGTATGAAGTTAATTAGTCGTGACGTCATTTCTACGATAGTGCTATCCTTGTCTAACTTTTTTTAAATCTTTTATAACTTGGCAATTTTTTAAGCTTTTATACTTTTTATAATATTGTTTGCACTATTTGAAAAAAAATATTCATCATCCCTATTCTTTAACCTTTATGACGGTGGTTTTAAGTTCCTGAAAGCGCCAGTGTAGCCCGCGAAATTCAATTACTGGTATTCAACTGCGTCCAGATAGGGTTGAAGCAGACCTTAACATTGGTAAAACGTTTTGCAGATGATGATGTATGTGTGTGTGATGTGTAGAGATCGGATATTCGGGCGCATTTCTACCTAAAGTTAATTTATCGCTATAGAACAAAACCATTTATTTGCATAAATAAGGCACAGAAGGTTTGTAAAAAGTACAAAATTGTTCTCTTATTCTGCCTTTAATTTCGGCGTGTAAATATAAAATAAAGTTACTAATTTTATTTAAACTAATTATTGATCACAATTATGCAGTCATTTAACAGATAATCCATTAAAATTGTATTATTGAATGAAGTCAATATAACAATGCAATAATAATAAAAATAATAATCATAAATGTCAATATTAATCATGTCGATGATGAGAGAGATTTGCCACACAATAATTATTACAATAATAATTTTAAATGCTCGTGCAATTTACAAAACTTATAATTTAAAATCCAAAACTCATTTATGTACACTATAGAAGCAGTTTTCAAATGACAAATTATTCACACGTTTTGTAAACGTTGAATTAACAAGGTTAAATAATTGAACCTATCGATCTTTGACATATTTTCGTAAGTTTTAGATTACCATTGTCTAAACTATGACGTTGTAGGTACGTATACAGCTCCCCTTATTAGATCAAATGGTATATTCAAAAATATGAAGGTTAAATATTTTATCATTGTGAATAGTAAGATCAATTCATCATCAAGCATACTGAAACCCGTCTTGAGCAAGCGATCAATTCTTGTGCCTTCTCTGTATGATAAGAGGTCCTGCTGCCTTAATCCTGCAGTGGGACAGTAATAGTTTAAAAATATTATTTATTTATAAGATTTATAGCTACACAATTGGTACAAACATAGAAATAAATAAGGGGTGTAATACACGAGGGTGACACTGTAAGTTCTTAGAAAATCAAAAACTGAACAAACTAGAAAGTTATTAGTGTTATTATATCTTTTCAAAATAGTGTCCATTTATATCAATACAGCGCTGCATCCGTTGGAACCAATAAGAAAAGCACTTTGCCCACTCGTTCTTACGGGTCTCTTCGACGGTATTTTCGGAAATAAACAAAGGTCGGGGCTATAGGGCGGGTGACCCAGTAATTCCACGTCTGACGTCGCCAAGTAGTCGATTGTTTGCTTGGCGGTGTGCGACGAGGCGTTGTCGTGGTGAAGGAGGATCCGAGTTCCTTTCTCCCGAACTTTTTCCAAGACAAGTGGCAAACAATTGTTAGACTCCGCAGTAATTGTTTTTCGATGCTCTAAAACATTTGTGGCGTAATAACCGGTCCTTCCGAAAACGACGCCACCATCTTTTTTCCCACGCTTCAACCTCTCTTCACTTTAGTTGGCAACTCCTCGGAAGGAAACACCCAGACAGTAGACTGTCTCTTAGTTTCAGGATCTTTCGTCACCTGTAAGTATGTCGAAGACAGCATTTGACTCACCTCCGTTAAATCTTCGAACCTTTTCACGAAACCAATGAACACGATGGAGTTTTTGGGCCTCTGTCAAATTACGAGGTATCCACCGAGCACAAAGCTTCCTGACCGCTAAATGTTCATGGAGGATTTTGTGCACCTGACACAAACCGATGCCAAAGCTTGTCCGAATCTGCTGACAAGTCACTCTTTTGTCAGTCTCTATCATACGCCGCACAACACTGATGTTATCATTAGTCGTCGCCGTAGAAGGACGGCCTTCTACGGCGACGACTCACGCAGATCATCGGTGAGATTAGTGCTACCACGTCTAAACTCATTAAACTAGATGTAAACAGTGGCACGAGATGGGGCTTCATTGTGAATGGCCAATCGAAGTCTATCATAACTTTCTTTATGACTAAATGACATCGAAAGTCATAAAAAACATTGTACGAAAATTTTCTCTCGTTAAATTCATGCTGACGTGGCGTGACACAGACAATTTTCAATTTGCCGCCAAATCGTAAACTAATGACAAATTAATATAATACAATACACAATAATATTGGCAAAGAGTTCCATTTTCAATATTTGAACTTATTTTTTAGTATCGTTTACAAGTGGCCAGTTCTAAAAACTTTCAGTGTCGCTTTCGTAATGATGAGGTGACAATTATATATATATATGTGGAATATAACCTAACATAAACCAGCGTTTTATAGATGCTACTAGATAATTGTCAACTTGGCATGACATAGTTGGTTTGGTATCGTTCACCTATACCGCTAATCAGCGATAAGATCTCTTGACATTAAAATGTGGCCGTTCTCAGGCGTTTGGGGCATCAAAAGGTGCGCCACTTGAGAAAAACCCTTTATACTTATCATTTCTCCAACGATAAACCTAGGTAGTTTCGTTTTTTTAACACATGATGCAACGAAGGTAACATGCCATCAATCTCAATCTGAATCATTTTAAAGGATTTTGCCAATCCATTGCTTTCTTAGTTCGAAAAATGTGTCTTCCCAACAACGTAAACAACGCTATGAATTGTGTTAAAATGAAAGCTATTTCTGCTAATAGTAAATAAAAACATTAAAAGGTTTTCATACGTATTATGTAACGCTTTATTCAATAAAGTAAACAAGGTTCGTGATCTAGGCATATTGCTCGACTCAAAACTCTGCACATCGAAAAAATAGTAAATAAAGCATAAAAGATGTACGGATTTATAATGAAATCCACTCATGACTGTTAGCGGACCTCTTCGTACCTCTGCCTGTATGAGACTCTAGTCCGTTCCCAGCTCGAATATGCAGTTTCCATCTGGAACCCGTACTATGGCAAATACATCGACATGATAGAAAACGTCCAACGTAGATTTCTTCGTGCAATGCCACTACAGGTGTCACAAAATTTATCTACCGTATAACCAGTTGCTCAGTGAATACAGGCTTTTGACGCTCAGCTCTAGGCGTAAACAATTGGAGGCAATGACATTGTATAACATTGTTAACGGCAATTTGGATTGTATTGATTTAAATAATTTATAATGCTATGCAGTCCCCAGAACTGTCCATAGACGGCAGGTGCGTGCAGGCAAACTCTTTGCAGTAGGTACGTGCCGATCTAACACTGGTCTACGTTCACCAGTTCGGCGAATGGCAGCAACCTACAATAAATAATTCGAACAGATAGACATACGAGGGCGGCACTGAAAATTTCGGGAATCAAGGAAGTGACACAACATTACTATTTAAAAATGTATTTATTGCTTTTCGAAGTATTCTCCGCGAAATTTGACACATTTTTCCATACGATGGAACTAATCATTGAAGCAACCATTCCATTCGGAAGTTGGGGGTCTCTAAAATGGCCGTTTTGTAGGCGTCCACAGCTTCTTCAGGTGATGAAAATCTCTGTCCACGCAATTTATTCTTTATTTTAGGGAAAGTATAGAAACCATTAGGGCTTAGGTCGGGGCTGGTCTAATAATTCTATGTTTTCTTGCTCTAAAAACTCTTTTGTTCTGTGTGCGGTGTGAGAACTCGCATTGTCGTGATGGAGGATGATGCGGCGGTTGCAGTTCTCTTTACGGAGTTCAGAAGCGACCTGTGGCAAACAAATGCTAGCATACCATTCTGCATTAACCGTTCTTTGTCCCTCAAGAGGAATAGTCGTAACATGGCCGGTTTTGGAGACAAACGTAGCCACCATTTTTTTTGCAACACTCCGTGAACGAACAATTTTTGTTGGCTTTAACTCATTTTCGAACACCCAAACTCGTGACTGGTTTTTTGTTTCGGGTTCGTACGCGTATATCCAGCACCCTAATTCTGATTTTGAGAGTTCAACAACATTCATTGCGTTATTTACATTGTTGAGCAGAGTTTTTATCGAACTTATGAAGCAATGGATTAGCAATCTGTTTCAAAACGATTCAGATTCCGATTTATTGTGTGTTACGCAATTAGGGTGCAGGATTCGTCACCTGATACGATGTTGTATACAGCATTTGAGGATCCTGCGTGGAATCTTTCGAGAGTTCTGATGCACCAAGTACCGCGAGCAGCTTTTTGCTCTTCACAGAGCGAATGCGGTATCCATCGGGAAAACAACTTTTTTACACCTAATTGTTCATGCAAGATTATTTGTATTTGACTCATGCCAATGTCTAAAGTTGCCTGAGTTTCGCGGTAAGTCACATGTCGATCTTCCTCAATCAGCTTACGCACAGCATCAACGTTTTCTTGGGTGACTGCAGTTTTTGGACGAACTTGACGGGGATCATCACTGAGCTTGACACGTCCACGTTGAAATTCAGAAAACCAGCGATAAATTGTGGTTTTGAATGGGGCTTCATCACCAAATGCAGAAATCATCCGGTCAACACACTGCTTTTGTGTTAAACCACTTCGAAAGTCATAATAAATCATCGCTCTTGACTTTTCTCGAGTCAATTCCATTTTTTCAACGACTAAACAAGTTTGACAAAACCTTGTGACAAGACCGAGAATCTTTTTTTAAATAATAAATGATATTCGATTTTTAAAACCAAGGAGTTTTCAATTAAAAAGATTATAACCGCTGACTTGTGTCGGCCATTTTGCGCGAATCGAGGTATATGTGTAGGTACTTCTGGGTGGTCCCGCGCGATAATGTCGCGTGTAACTAAAATAACAATAACTCGTAAGTTATTAATATGACAGGAACAGTGGAAATATTCCATTCCCGATACTTTTAGTGCAGCCCTCGTATTTACATGTTCTTTGAAAAGGTTTTGTAGACTTTTGTATGAGACACTTGAGCTCTTAGACTAATTATTTGTTGTTGTTTTTAAAACACATGTTTCTTTTTTATTGTTTTTACGAATTGTCAGTTGTTGTTTTTAAAATACTTATTTCTTTTTTATTGTTCTTTTATCATTAGTGTAACTGTCATGCATGAACAGTTTACCTCCTAGTGACTTTAGTTTTATTTATTATAGTAACAGCGATGTGGGCTACATTATTATTTGAGTAACTTATGTTTTATTTTTTCTTTGTTCGTAATATTGCATAATGTAGCTGTTTGTTGTTCCTATTTAATCAAATAAAATAAAATTGTGTGTTACGCAATTATCTACCTGGATCTAGTATTGCGGAATTAAAACCCCAGGATATCTCATAATTCGTCGTCAGGATCGTGTAAAAAAAAGTTGAAATAAACCCATGAAATAAAAATTCTCCTTCATACATGCGTGCATGACGAGTCAATAATGAATAAAAGAAGTGAATCACTAAAGGTATCGTAATTACATAACTACACAAAATTTCTTGCGTAGATACTTAGTACCTAGTTATCTGCATTAGGTAGATACATAACCATGAGATTTATTTTATGTAGATGTGTTAAAATAAAAATGATTGTATTTCTTTATGTAGGTTGCATGCATGAGGGTTGGTTGTAGGCATGAGGTCCTGGGTTCGATTCCCAGGCCGGGCAACGTGTTATTGGGTTTTTCTATCTGGAATTTCTCAGTAGCAGCCCGGAATCTGGATTTGTGCCCGGTTGATGGCAATAGGCTCGCCCCCTGTTACATGGGACTTAAACATAACGGCGAAATGTGGGTGTACGATAGGTACACCTCTGCCCAATCCTTCGGGGAAAAAAGGCATGATGTTATGTTATGTAGGTTTGTACAAACACTTTTACAAGTTAATCGTATTTTAAAAACGACTACGACTATTATTTTAAGTAATGTTATAAAATTTAATTAATATGTAAGCGCTGTGCACACCTTTAAGTGATAAATTCACTCTAGTCTTTAAATTCAATTGTTACAGGACCCTTAAAAATGTATAAGTTAATAAGTGGTTGGAGTGCTATAAATAATTAAATATATAAAAAAAGGCCGAAACAAACTCAAAGTTCAAAAGTCCAGACATAACCTTGGTCAGATCACTTCACATGATCTGACCAAGGTTATGTCTGGACTTTAGTGTCTGAAATTGTCTTTTGAGTTAAGAAACCCACAGATTGAGTGAACCTGCTCAGTCAGTGCACGCATTTGTGAGTAATGATGCAGCTCAACTCAGAACTTCAGGAGCTCAACGATTAGACGAACAATACCATAGAAAGGACATTTGGGTAGGCAGCATAAATTACTCAAACTGCCAGATCCTGATTAAAACTAACTGAAAAAAAACACAATTAACATTTTTTTTTAAACACACTACCTTTCCATTCACATTTTTACAAATCAAAAACCTAAATTTTCTTCGCATGTGTGCGTGGATTAAACGAATAGGTACTACATTATACATACAACATTACATGACGCCTGTAATCCCCAAAAGGATCAGGCAGAGGTGTGCCTATAGTACACAAACATTTCGCCGGTTACGTTTAAATCTCGTGTCCCATGGAGGCCTATTGCCGTCACAAATCCAGACTGCGGACTGCAACTGAGAAATTTCTATCTCATATCGACAAAAGTAGCGTAGACCGTTGCCTTCCGCCAACGTACTTTAAAAGTAAGCCGGGCTTTAAGGTGGGGATAGTAAAGAGGCAGAACTGAGTTATATTTTGTACCACGTTAATAGCTATTCTCGCAGGCGATCTATAAATGGTACCTACTTCAGCACTTGCTGTGACTTAGACATGTTCCCGTCTCTATCTTGCAGTTGTATTATGACAGTTGTGCGACAGGGTCAGGAATAACGCTTAGCCAAAATACGTGCTAAGAAGTAACGTAAAAGTAAAAAAAATAAGAGGAAGGTCTTCGCATTCATTAGAAATATCAGCCTCCCGTAAACTAATAATTATATTTTTTTCCATCCAGGCTACTCAGTCCGCGCCTTTGTCCGGGACCCGAAAAAGATCCCAGCTGAGTACAAGAACAAAGTGGAAATCTTTCCCGGTAATGTATTAGAGCCTGATTCGGTGTCAGACGCCGTCGAGGGCGTTGATGGCGTCGTCATTGCTCTGGGAACTGGGCACGCAATGCCTGGTAGCCTAGCTCCCACTTCAGACATGTCCGAAGGAACGAGAAACATTCTAGACGCTATGAGGGCTAAGAATGTGAAAGCAGTGTCGGTCTGCCTATCTGCCTTCTTGCTTTTCGAGCCAGAGAAGGTGCCTAAGATGTTCGTGGAAATCACTAAGGACCACAAGAGGATGTGGGATGTTGTGAAGGAGAGCCCCCTGAATTGGATCGCTGTGTTTCCGCCGAGGATTGATGGTAAGACTTTATTTTTGTCTATAGTATGACCCTGTAAAAATCTTGAGCTTATCTTTACCCCACTACGGCAAAGCGGGTTATGATTTTAGATGGCTTTTTGTTTAGAGGACAAGGGAAACATACCTCTGCTGTTTTCTCGTATATCCTAAACTAGTCGTAGTATTTTTTGTCGACTACATAGTATCAGACTTACAACTGCTCTGCAAATTTCATGATTATGGGTCAGGCCCTGAACTAGATACTTTCCACTTTCCAGATAGCCCCAGCCGCGAGTACACAATAGTCGAGAATTGTACCAAATCTCCGGGCCCTGTTATCTCGAAATGGGACCTAGGAACTTTCCTCGTCGACTCCCTGACTGAGCCCAAGTACTTCAAGAAAGACATCGGCATTTGTAATAAGTAGGCTCATCTTTAAGTATGAACCGGACTAAGAATGGGTAATTTTAAAAGTGCCATTGACAGTTTTCAGTGTTTTTCTAGCTATATGTCACGTTTCTATGTGTGTCCGTATGACGTTTATCTTGTTAAAACATCCCTACATGCAAAATAAAGTGCCTCTACCGATAAATTCACAGGGAGTTCTTTGTTAAAATGTGCATCCTTGAATCAACATTGATGGCGCGAAGAAACCATGTTTTAAACATGAAAATAAGGTCTTACGACTAAGAATAACTGTTTGTTTTTTTACAAATAACTGGTTACATTGGCCCTAAAAAGCGCGACAGTTATTTCCACAAGGTGAAATTAAGATTTTTATCAAAAGAAAAAAAGTGAGCGTATGACCACTCGATAGAAGTCAAAACATATAAGAGCCGAGTATACCCGATTGGCCGTAATCTTTCTTGCCGTTAGCTTTAAGCCGTTAGCTTTCTTGATAATATCAGTGAGGATAATTATACTTAAAGATAACAAAACAAAATATAAATTTTTAAATTATATCTATATTGTTTAATCATGTATTTTCTTGTTAACAAAACTTAGTGATATAAATGACACGATTACTGCAATTGGTTTGATTTCAGCATAAATAATGTATAAGATTATTGAAATATTAATCGAATCTTTGTATGTTATTATTCTCAGTCCGGTATTAAATATACTTACTGCAGTGTATTTTTTTTTTGTGGTGAATAGTTATATTATGATTTTTGCAAAACAATTTATACAACTTAGTTGTACATAAAAAACTACTTAAATAGGCATCAAATATACGTTGTTACCAGGCAATCATGTTTTCCATTTATTTAAATTCATTTAAGTACCTACGTATTGTGGACGCGTGTGACGTCATTGCATGTAGAATTTAATTTATGAATATTGATTGATTCACTAATATAATAGTATTTTCTTCATTTCTTAACCATCATGTGTAATATTGTGTATTCTATATTATGTCTACTTGCATTTGACCGAATACATACAGAATATAGAGATCTTTTTAGTTTCGATGATGTTGTGATATATTGCAGTTAATAGTTAATAAACCATGTGTTGTATATTTTAAAAGTAAATCCAATAACATATCCAGGGACTTAGAAACACCTGTAAAACAGTAACAGAATTATAAGTGTTACATTTTTAATTGATAACATATTCAAATATTTAACACATTTAAATGGAGTTTTCAAAGTGTTAACCCAAAACACTTACAAAGGTGTAACAGCAATAAATCTGAAACCGATATAAAAGTGTTAATAAGTGTAACAAAATAGCCTTTGGCAACGCCGCATCTGTCTGTCCACCTCGCGTTGTTGCGGTACCATGCAATTATAGCTAAAACGGCTTATTTCTGTTACACATAATAACACTTATTAACACCTAAAAAAGGTTACACATTATATCTATTACATTTATAACGGTTTTTCTTTTTAAACTGTGTTTACAGTGTGAGTCCCTGTACTTATATAAGTGGATTAACACCAACTTATACCTCATTTTAAGTAAATAAATGTTAAACAAAAACATATTTTGTTGGTAATAAATTTTTTAATCGTTTTTGCTATTTTTTTATACCCTGGTGTCAATCAAATTGGGACAGAAATGACGATAGGGATCCCATGTTGCTTTGCAAAACTCCAATCTAACCCGATGTGTGGTTGAGGGTCGAGGGTGATGTGGTTGAAAGAAAGAAAGAAAGAAAACTATTTATTAGGACTCGCACAGGAATACACATTTACACAATATACAGTACGTTGTGTGATACGCAGTATCACAAACTTAAGTAAACACACTCATAAAAACATGAAAATTAATAACACCAAAATAAAAAATAAAACAAAGTCCTGTACGAGGCTAAAAGGCCCCTATCTCAGCATAATGCTGTCACACTTAAAAATAAGTGTCACAGCGCTGGTATTCTGATAGGGCCCACTGTGATGTCACGGACAGATACAGAAATATTTAATCGATCAAATAATACATAAATAATATAAATGCAAATTAATAAGTGCAAATTATATAAAATATTTAAATAATACACTAAATAAAATATTTATAACTTTATCCGCTTGTCAGCACCCGACGTAACATCAACCACTTGTCTATGCCACAAGTGTCTGTGGTACTCTATGGCTAGAGTGCTCCATGACATTATGGCATCTATGTGACAAGCAAGTAGACCAGAGACGCAGGCGCCGAAACTCCGGTAAACAAAATTAAAAACATTACGGCTGTTTAAACACAATGCTAAATAAATAAAGCTACAATAATTATAGTGATTAATACAAACAAAAGTGTTCAATAGTAGTCAACTACATTTGGAGAAATAAGGATAAAACCAATGATATGAGTGGCAGAATTCCAATATTCACAAGTGACAAACAACGAAAAATATAAAACAAAAACAAAATGCGAAACAACATCTGCGCCTGTACTGTTCAGCGAATAATCGCTGCCAATCGCTTGCCTCTATTGCCAGCTGCGTGTAGATCAAAGGTAAGTTCAAAGTGTGGTATCTTTTTGAAGCTGTAATAGGTGCTGTTTAAATTTGATTCTGAATGTACCAACTGTCTTTATAGCACGAAACGGAGGTGGCAAGTCGTTCCAGCAACGAGAGGCAGCGAACTTGAAACAACCACGAAATGCAGCAGTTCTGTGCGATGAGGCTAACATGAGGTACGAAGATGCTCTAGTTTTAATCTTGTTAACATCGCGCGACCAAGACAGTTTCTTATATAAATAGTCCGGTTTCTTTGTGAGAATAGTGCCAAAGAGTAGGGTAGCCAAGTGAAGCTGTCTACGTGCTGACATTCTCATCAAATTACCCTCATTCAAGAATGGAGTGATGTGGGAACGCGGTGGGACATTGTAGCAGAATCTTGCACAAGCATTCTGCACCCGCTGGATCAATTTTTCGCTTCTACCGAGAATGCACGCCCCATACACAGTGTCAGCATAGTTCAGCTTAGATAGTACAAGTGACTCACACAGCATAACACGCATATCCACACTTATGTAGGGACGGACACGATATAAGAGCTTGAGTCGGTAGAAGCAGTTGCGCACGGCCTCCATGATATGAGTTTCAAAATTAAGCTGCCCGTCAAATACTACCCCCAGATTACGGGCTTCCAGAACCCTTTCCACACTACAACCATCAATCACGAGATCTATGTTGCAAGCAAGCATTTTGTTCAGGAAATCCCTAGATCCCATTACAATATACTTGGATTTGCTAGGGTTCAGGACCAAGGAGTTTCTTCTGGACCAAGCAAAGATCCTTTCCAAATCGTCATTTATTCTTTTTACAGTTTCAGCAGTATCCTGGGAGCGGAAGGAAAGGTATAACTGCAGATCATCAGCATAGAGGTGGAACTTGGCATTGATCAGACAGTTAGTGATGTCAGCACTGTAAAGGATGAAGAGAAGTGGGCCTAGGATCGATCCCTGCGGTACGCCCCTGTCCACGCGCTTCGGCCCAGAGGACATGGTATTTCCGTTACTGTCGCATGTCACCTGGACAAACTGTGAACGATTTCTCAGGTAACTCTCAAACCAGTTTACTGTTTCCACATCACACCCATAGTAAGACAGCTTGGATAGCAGAAGCGAAGTATTAATAGAGTCAAAAGCACGCGAAAAATCTAGCAGGACAAGCAGGGTTCCCATGCCCTGATCTCTGGCTTCAATAATGTTGCCAACTACATCTAGGAGTGCTGTTGCTGTACTGTGGCCCCTACGAAATCCGGATTGAGCCAGTGGCAAAATGCTTTGGTTCTCAAGATAATCCCTAAGCTGGTCTGAGACAACCCTTTCTAAAATCTTAGATAGACATGGCAGTAGGCTTATCGGACGGAGGTCTGACACGCTAGTGGGGTTAGATACCTTTGGGATTGGTCTAACTATTGCCATTTTCCACAGATCGGGGAAAGAAGAGGTGACTATGGATCTGTTGATGATAGCTGTGACAACTGCAAGTGTTCGAGGAAGTGTCAACATCAGCATCTCCAGTGAAATATGGTCAGAGCCCTGCGCATTGGACTTAAGACCGCGCAAGATTCTCAGCACCACATCCTGCTGGACCTGCTCAAGCTGGAAATGACTGTTACTGTGTCTATGGTGCTCAAAAAAAGTTAAATCAGCAGTAGCGACTTTACCACTGCCAGGTACATTCAAAAAGTGTTGATTGATAGAATCAGGGTTATTACAGAAATGTGGCAGACTAGGCTCTGGTTTTTTTGAGGTGGCTATGGTTGATTTAATATGGGTCCATAACTTCTTAGGTTGCTTAATATTATTATTAATATATGTTTTAAAATATGCGCACTTCTCACTGTCAAAGGCAGCTCTAACCAGGTATTTTAATTCTTTATAGGATTTAATGTGATGTTCGGATTTTGTTGTTTTAGACTTCAAATGGCAATTGTCACGCAGCTTCATCATTTCCCTGACAGTGTCAGTAATCCAGGGATAAGATTTCTCTTTTATTAAGACTTTTTTAAGGGGAGCGTGTAAATCAAATAGTGACAAAACATATTGACTAAACATTGCAACCATGGAGTTCACATCGTCCAGACTTTCAATATGTTCCCAGTCCATTTTATTTAAGTCGTCATTAAAAAAATCAGGAAGGATGTCTTTAAGTGGCCTATATGTGATCCAGTATGGAGCAGACTTCTCTAGTTTAAAATTTAATTCAACAGAAATAATTGCGTGGTGACCGAGCTCCGGTATGTGTGATACAGAGACCCCACAAACACGGGCGTCAGTGCACACAACATCAATTAGAGTTTCACTGTGATCTGTGAAATGGGTTGGCTCAGTAACAACTTGTCTTAGCTTGCAGCAATGTATAAAATTGTTTAGTAGTTTAGATTTGTTGTCAGTTTGGTTCAAGACGTTAATATTGAAGTCACCAAGCAGGACAACCTTGTCCACGTTAGCAAAAGAGGAGAGAGAATCAGTAATTGCATCCAGGAAGACATTGACATCAAGCCACGGGGGCCTGTATGCGGTACCGATGATAATTGAACATGAATTAATGTTAAGCCTGAGCCACATTTGCTCGACCTGCGGCGCTGGCGGGTGCGGCACGGCGCGCACGCGCACCCCGCGGCGCACGTAGAAGCCCACGCCGCCCCCGCGCCCGCCGCGCACCGTGCGCGCGCGCGGCACGTGCCGCAGCCGGTAGCCCGGCACGGTCGGCGCGCGACCTTCCTCTCCCTGCCTGAGCCAGGTCTCATTAATCGCCATGATATCTGTCGAGAGGTTATGCATAGCAACAAGGAACTCCTCATGTCGCGAACCGAGTGACCCCGCATTAAATAATCCAACTTTAAGATTCCTTGCTTTAGTCATTTTTGTAAATAAAGATGTATATAATAATATGTTTGTTGTAGATAGCGTCAGAGGTATAATGTAGTGTAGAGTTCTGCCTAATATTTGGAGACCTAAATATAATGAAATTCATAACACTGGGTGTATCTTGTAGTAATATAAAGTGAAGTATTGTAAGTATTGTGTAGATATACAATGGTGGCCAAAATGTATCTAAAGTCCGTAAAAATAAATATATCATAATAAATAATGAAGAAGTGAAAAATGAGAGTGGAAGTGTGACACATATAAAATAAATATAAATAGGCATCGGACGAGCAGCTGATCCACCAGAAGTAACCAACTTATACTGAGACAGGAAAATAGCCAACCTCGCATAGGACAAGCATAAACACCAAAGTAATAACAATACAGATAAAAAAAAGTAATCAGGCATCCTTTGCCGCAGACACCTCACAACCAAAAACACGCGCAAGATCTTGCTCTGAGCGGATGCAGTGGGTAGGCTTGCCATCACCCTGCTTAGCTAGAATGCGGCCGAACTTCGTCCACGTGTACCTCCACCCGAGACGGCTGCCAGCTTCACGCACAAGGTAAAACAAATGCCTGTTGGATTTTGTGAGCCTCTCATTGAGATAGAAGCGACGCGGTTGTGCGGAGAGTCCCATGTCAGCGGTGCTGGACCCGCGCCGCACGCGCGCGCTCTGCAGCAGGTCGTCGCGCAGTGCACGCCGCGTCAGACGCACCACGATGCGCCGCCCGCGCCCCGTCGCCGCCGCTACTCCCACCGGGCTCGCTCCGCCGACCGGACTTGCGCTGCCCGTAGAACTCGTCAGCACCTCCCGTTCCGCTCGCATGCCCACCCGTTGCGCGAACACTATGTCCCGATGGTCGAGAGTCACTCCAAGCGTTGCCGCTACCAGGCCAACGGTGTGCAACACGTTTTCACCAGGAGTCTCCGGGATGTTGGCGATCTCCAAGTCCGAGCCAAGCAACTCCTGTTCGCGGTCGTTCAGGTCAAGCTGCAGCTGCTGCACTATCTGCTCCAGCCGGCCCACTTTGCCGTCCGACACCGCAACAGTTTGCCTACCCTCAAGAGCCTCGATCCTAGCCTCCAGGCTGTCGACCCGCTCTGTACAGACTCCCATCGACGAGTGCAGGCCGGCCATCTCTCGACGAAATTCACGCATTTCGTCCCGGACTTCCCGCAGCTCGGATCGGAAGAGCCTTATTTCCTCACGGAGGGTCAGCTGGGTATCTGGCGAGGGCTCCCCATCGGTACTCTGTTCGCTCCCAGCCCGACACAGTACCTTAGCCACCGCAGCGGGAGGTTTGGACACCGCAGCGGGGGGTTTAGTCACCGCAGCGGGGAGTTTAGTCACCGCAGCGGGGGGTTTTGTCACCACCGGGGGGGGTTTGGTTACCGCGACTGGTGACCTGATCATGCCGCCTTGGATTTCTGCCGCAACTGGAGCTGCTACCGCTGCTGACACTGCCGTAAGGGGAGCCGCTGCAGCTCGCGACGCTATCTCAACAGGGGCTACTGCCAGTGCCGGCGCTGCTGCAGGTGTTACAGGGGGACCACTACCCAGATCCTTGACAGGTGTGGCGCTGTTATCTCCCCTGGGCAACTTTCCCCTACACTCAGGGCACAGCCAGTCGCTGCTTATCTGCGATGGATCCGGCAACAACAAGCAAGCGAGGTGGTATCGATTGTGGCAATCAGAGTTGTTACACGTGGCGCCCCCTTTTGCAGACAGAAACCTTCCGCAAGCTGCACACTTCACCATATTAGTACGGCTCGGAGCAGCTAGATGGCGCAAAGCACTCACACTTTTTCCTTTTTCTTATTGCGGCGCTAGATGGCACCTGCTACGCAATAAATCATTGACTTTTATACACAATCTGTGGTCGATAATTGTCAAAACCTGTGAAAGTGACACTTTTTGGAGGTACCGGTGGCACAAAAAAAACGAGCAAGTGACTTCGAAGCTAAGAAAAGTTAATAAAATTGGAAATTGCTTATCGAATTTCACTGCCGAACTGCGGTTTATTTGCTTTGCAAATAATCACACACTTATGGAACACTACAAGGCTAATGTGAACACGACTTTTACTAAGAATCCAGTGATGTTTTATCTTTTTATCAGTGCTGACACGAACAGCTGATGTGAACCGTATTCCGTCCGTGACGTCACGACCAATGGTTGATATAGTTTATGGGGAAGTAGTCTTCTTTTGTAATTGAAGTCGCAGGCGTTACGCTGACCCTGCTTCCCTTCCTAGATGTGAGGGTATCTGCACTGCTCGGGTAGTAGTCTGTGCCACTACTGATTGGGCTCCACGGATGCTTCACACTGGCAACTTGAGACTTCTCCGAGATCAGCCCTTCACTTGTAAACGTCTCCAATGTCCATGAACTTAGCGTTGTTTGAGACGGATTCTTCACCAAAGGCAGGCATAGATGGATGCTGTTACTTGGAGTGGGCGCTAAACTGTACAAAGTTATTGTTGCCTTGCTGCCATCCGGGCTCGGCTGGCGGCTAGAAGCAGTGGTGGTCAGCGGGTCTACAGACGACGACGATATGTAAGTTTCCTTAGTCGTCCAAGACAATAAAGACTGGCTAGAAGTAAACCCACTCTCTGTACTCCATGGCGTGCTGACCATGCTCAAAGTGTTTATGGTGGCATTAGTGCGGTCTTCAGATCTGTTCGCGTCTACCGAGTTGGTAAACCAAACTGTGGAACGTTTTTTCGTCGGCGTGAGTCTTGATTTAAAAGATAAAGAATA
Source organism: Dasypolia templi (assembly GCA_963555695.1). Lineage (NCBI taxonomy): Eukaryota > Metazoa > Arthropoda > Insecta > Lepidoptera > Noctuidae > Dasypolia > Dasypolia templi. Next base: position 31,186,476 of record OY743140.1, on the reverse strand, counting down.
TTTTGTCTTTGAAACTCTACCCTTGGGAACTTCATTTTTAACGAGGTCCATGGTTTTGTTTTTCAAATAGTATCATGTTTAATCATGCTGTATGAATTTTCGCCATTACAGCGATTGGGTAGCAATCGTTAGCTATGTCGATGAGCCATCTATATTGTTGCATAGAACTCACGAATGTCTGAATGTATTGCAAGGGATCCATTATAAATTGGATGAGACTTGCTCACCCTGATGACTTAGAATGCAACCTTAGCATTGTTTAATTCTTTTGTACAATTTTGTACTGAGTCTGTTTGAAGGTATATATTATTTTTATGTTTAAATAATTTAAAAAAAATTGTAAGAATTTGAGCTCAGCTCAGCTTCAATTTGACTTCATAATTTTTTGTTTACTGTCGATTTGACAGTGACGTAATATCTTTGAATTTTAAATAAGCGCGTAGTTTTATGAATAGAGGTTGAATGTTAAGTTTATGGACATTTTAATTAAGTAACTATGTACTCTGCTTCTATTAATTGAAACACTACCTACCGTTATTAGATAATTGTCGCATCGGTCATACAAAACTCCTGATATCCATAATATATCAGGGATATAATAATCTAGTCCTAATAGGTAGGTACCACAAATAAAGAAAATACCAATAAGGTCTTCAATATTGTATTTGCAACTAGCTTACAATGTAAGGACTATAACTAACTGTACAATTATTTACATTTAACTAATCAATTCAATCCTATAAATAAGTATAAGGACTGTCCTAGCAGCATTTTGAGAAAATCAGAATATTTTCAAAATACACTATGGTAAACCTACCACACATGTAGAGAAGAGTTTGCAAAGGCAAACCTGAAAGAGTTCTGCCAGTGCTGCCAGAGAGAGAATGTTCTGCCAGTTTGGATGCGTGCACATAGGTAGACGAAAAAATATAAGACTGTTCAAATTAAGACCGCATTCTGAAAGTTGGTAACGTCGCAAAACGGCTGTAAAACATTTCGTTCTTTTGATGAATTTTAATGTTAGAGCAAAGGTATCCCAGTGGCATCGGCCCCGACTTGTTGTAGGTTGTGAGTTCAGGTACTGACCCAGGCAGGCGCTTTACTTTGTGTAAATAATTTCATCACAACTGCTCTCAAAACGGTGAACAAAACAACGTGAGGAAACCGGCATGTCCTAGAACCAAAAATTAGAAGACATGACATCTACCAATCCGCACTGGGTCCGTGTGGTGGATTACAGCTCACTCCCTCTCATAGAGAGGAGGCCTGTGTCCCAGCAGTGGGAACGTTATAAGCTAATTATGCATCAATTGTACATGAATCAATATTACTGAATTAAATGACCTATGGCACTGAAACGTGGTCGCTCTCAATGGGCCTTATTAGATGGCTCAAAATCACCGAAAGAGTTAAAGAGATCCGCAGGAGAACCAAGGCCACCGACGTCGAAGAATTGTCAAACTTAAGTGGCAGTGGGCCGGGAACATTGTACGCAGAACAGATGGGGCCGAAAGGTTCAGGAGTGGCGACCGCGTATCGGAAGACGTAGCGTTGGAAGGCCTCCCACAAGGTGGACCGGTGACCTTGTGAAGGCCGCAGGAATCCGCTGGATGCGGGAAGCACAGAACGGGTCGAAGTGGCGGGGCTTGGAGGAGGCCTGTGTCCAGCAGTGGACGTCTTTCGGGTGACATGATGCTGATAAGGACTAAATTAAATTATGAAATATCGCTCCGTGTTGCACCAAAACATTGTTTAATTTGATTAGGTGTTGTACCAGTTTGAGTTGTAATAAAAGCATTTGAAAGTCTTCTAAGTACTTTTATTACACCTAAAACTAAATATTCAGTGTTACGATATTCGTTTTTGCAATTCATACTCATATTTTAGTATTACACAGAACGATATTTAAAAAAAGTAATATTGATTTGGTAGTTGAAACAGTGAAATTTTTGACAACTATTAGAATGCAACAACGGTTCATATGGATCTCAAAGAGATGACGTCAAAGTGATCATGTAGGCAGCCTTTAAATTTAATTCTACGCTCAGAACAACTAACATTCCCACATTACGCTAACGAACGATCGACTTCAACATGCTTCTCGTCAAGTAATTCGATGTCCAGCAGTATCTTCCCTAGTTCTCCAGTTCTGAAGGCTTTGATCATTGTCCGGGCGACTTCGGTGAGGTCCGGAACGTCTCGGACCCGGCCGTCAAAATCCCTCGTCCGACGCACGCGGTTGTATTTTATCGCGCCAGCTATCAGCACCTGTAATGGTAAAAGAAAGAGTCACGTCAAATTAGCTAGCGGAACTCCGCAGACGTTGAGCGGTATTGATACCTAAACATGATAAAACGAAAGTTATTTTGTAAACAACGACCCGCTGGTAGCGTAGTTACTTATAGTAGAGAAAATCTGTTTTGTTTTTTTGTTTTATCATAACATAACATCACGCCTTGTTTCCCCGAAGGGTTGGGTAGAGGTGTACCTGTACACCTACATTTCGCAAGTTATGTTTTAAGTCCAATGTAATAGGGGGCGAGCCTATTGCCATCTACCGGGCACAAATCCAGACTTAGGGCTGCTACTGAGAAATTCCAGATAGAAAAACCCGATAACACGTTGCCCGACCTGGGGATCGAACCCAGGATCTCATGCTCAGCAGTAGCGATTGTGACCACTAGACCAACGAGGCAGGCGTTTGTTTTATCATGTTTAGATAATCGATTATATACCATTACTAATTTAAGCTAAACTCTCATTGTACGGAAATCTTATACAATGAGAGATCAGCTTATACTGGAAAAGTAATGTATGTACACATTACATTTCCAGTATAAGTTTATCTTTTTTTGTGCACAAAAAAAAAATACTGGGTTTTAAAAACTGATATTACAAGTAATTTCATCATCTGTCGAGTCTTTTCCCCACTACGTATTGTATGGAGCGACTGCCTGTCTGACCATCACATCATTTGTAGTTACTGGGTTTACTGGGTAATACCCCTTGGTAGGACTGGTCATCAGACTTCCGGGCTTCTGACGACCCGTAACGACTGTCAAAGATTTTAAATGACAGCCGGGACCAACGTCATAACGTGCTTTCCGAGACACGGAGGGGTCTTGTTATGTAAAGGGTGACCACTGACCAACCGCGGTAAGCGCAGCTTAACCAGCAGCCTAATTTATTGCGTAATACATTTTCGTAAACGATTACGACTAATCTGTTGTATTTTGACAGTTCAACAACATTCATTACGTTATTTACATTGCTGAGCAGATTTTTTTATCGAACATATGAAGCAATGGATAAGCTATCTGTTTGAAAATGATTCAGATTACGGTTGATTGTGTATTACGCAATTAGGGTACTGATCGACCCGTGCGGCTATTATTACTTAGCAAAGCCCAAGCCTTTCAAGCCCAAAAAAAGTTCCTTCTAGTTTTAGGGCTTAAGGAGGATCGTTAATGAAAGAGATCAACGAAAAAAAAAAAACTATGATCCATTATTTTCTGGTTTTTTGGTAGAAAAAGTTCACAATAACTGATTAGAATTCAAAATACAAAGACCAACCTAAAAGTTCAAACCATTAATAAAAAAAAAAAACATTCACTATTGAGTTATTCACCTTAGAAGTAGGCTGAACATGACGCAGCATATGTATATGAGTACAACTTCAGCTTTAGCACGAATTTTTTTTAATGAATATTACCACTATTAATAACATTGTACTTTTTTTTTCGTTATTTTGACTCACTGTTTCTTTGTCTAAGAATATGCAAACTCGTGATGATACCTACCTATTCGTTTTTTTTTTTTTTTTTAATGCTGTTTCCTACAACAGTACAAAACTTACTCGGTAAAAATGTATGGAACATGAGCTGTTCCATTCTTTTATGATCACCGGCGAAAATTTTCAACGCAGGGCGGTCAAGAACCATGTACTGAATCTGGTTGAAATACTGGTTGTGTGTAAATGTGCCTGCCACCCTGTATACTGGTGCCTCATTGGAAAATGAGTATCAGAAATGTAAAGAGCAGTATACTTAACATATGTATAACTTAATGTGCCTCCAAAGAGCTCAAAACGCCATCTTGAACAATATTGTCATTGCACTATGCATCACACAGAATTACCAAATCCATGATTATCTCAATATTCCTACCATTCTTGAGGAAATAAATCAGCACAAAAAGCGAGCTGATCGTCTAACCATACACCCAAATCCAGGCTGTTAAATTGCTGAACAGCAGCGAATCTGCCAATCAACTGAAGAGAGGTCGAGTAATCTAAAGAGTGGCAATGGCCCCTTTAGGTATATATTTGGTGTTTCAGGTAAACTGCCCTCAGACCTCAAAGGCCTGCTCTCAGATACAAAAAAAAAACATGTTATCTGCTGGAGAACAACTAGAAACATAAACTTACCCTATTAATATCATCACACGGTTCTGGTAACCCCATGTAGTCCACATAATTAAACTGTCCGTGCTTATTGAGCCAGTACAGTAAGTAGTCAGCAATGATCTCTTCGCCCACCAAGTGATCTTGTAGAGACGCACAAAGGGCCAGCTTTAGACCCATCTCAATGTCTGTTACAGATGGCTCTAGAATACCTGAAAAATGTTAACTAGGGGGGTCATTATTTGAGAAAAGTTAAGTTTTCAATCACTGCAATAAATAAGTAAATTCTATCCTATGTTATTCCTATGATTCTTGTCCTAGCTTTTCATGCCAAGGTCTTTTATCTTACATTGACCATGACTTAATTACAAAGGGCACACGCAGAGAGAGTTTAGTAAAACTCAAACCATTTATTTCAATTAAACCAATTAGTGGCACTGTTGAATTGTGAAAGGGTTGGTCAGTCAGAAAGAAGAAGCTAGTTGCCCATTCTAAAGCGTAGTAGGTATAAATGTACCTATGGAAAAGAACGGGCAAGAAACTCCACGGACTTTTGAATAAAAATTGTAAAAAAATGAGTTTTATCATTCATGTTGAAATTATACCATGTGGGAATGGTGTTAAGAATCCATAATAAAAAAGACAAAGCCAAAAAAATATAATACAAAATTTAAAATTAGCCGTAAGAGATGACCAGTCCCTACTGACGGCCCCCGTTCACGAACATGACATATCGCATTTATAATAACATTTTGCATTTATAATATCAGCACCGTTCAGCTCTACCATTTTGAAGGGACCTTAATCATCAAACACACACACCACCACCAGCGAGCCATTTGAGTGAGGCTTACTCTCAGCCAGCAGGATGAACGACGTACCCAGTAAATGGTAGCTTTATAGTAGGTGAAATAAAATAAGTGAACTCATTCTTTTTGCCCAGAAACATGTAGCCAGTGACCTGTGCGCTGCAACCAATAACGCTGTGGAAGTGGCAAAGTTTTGGGCCAACAGTACTTAAGGAAGTGTCGTGCCATTGACACAAAGAAGAAGAAGTAGGTACTTGGTGCTAGTCAAAGGACCAACGGCTTAACATGCTTATCGAAGCACAGGGGTATCACACAGCCAACTTCCAAACCCCAGATTGTTTCTGAGAAATTCCTTCCTATTCCTAAATTGGAAAAACTCAATAACATTTTGCTCAACTTGCCACTGCTGCTGCTGCCTTGCCATCCCAGCACACTATGACAGTGAGGAAAGAGTGAGTGTACTTGTGTCACGCACTGTGCACTAAAATTTCTGCTGTGTAGATGGCTAGTCTCTGAGTTTGGCTGCTATGGCCGAAATTTGATCTAGAGGACTATACAAAGGTCTAGACAAAGGAAAGGAAAGTACAACCTATTCCATCTGAAATCCATTTCTCCTCTCAAATCAGCCTTTTGAGTTCAAAAGTTATAAAAACTAGCTGTTGCCCATGACTTTGTATGCGCTCCAGGATAAAAAGTTGCCCTTATTTCCCAGGTTATGGTCTATCTGTGTGCCAATCTTCATCTTCAAAAATCTGTTCAGCTGTTTTAGCGTGAAAGTGTAATGAACAAACAAGCTAACAAACTTGCTTTTGCATTTATAATATTATTACAGTTAGGATCTTACCTGGTGTGTCAAGCATAAAAATAACAGGGTCATTATTAATTCTTATCTTCATCATGACACTCCTTGTCACTCCAGCCACCGCTCCTACCGGCAGTGCGTGTCTGATGCTCATATTATTCGACCTTAACATATTTATCAGAGAAGACTTCCCCACGTTTGGCACCCCCATTATCATCACGTTGTAATCCCGTTCCTCACTCCTATTGTACCTGAATAGAATAGAGTACTTTTTGTTTTCTGTAGCTTGTAGAAATAAAGTTGTTCATAATTAAAAAGTATCTCTACACCATAGGTGCCTCTATGGTGTACAATAATATTAAGAACATAAATAAAAAGAACATTCTAACATTGATAGAAAAAACAGAATCTAAGTTAAGTACAAGACAACAACTATTCTAGTAAATACAGGGAAAGATATGCAGTTGTTTTTTACTTTAGCTTGTAGGTTACCTGTTCGAGCCCTTAATCAGGTCCACCATGAGCGGCTTGAGGCTTTTCAACCCTTTGCAGTGCTGGTCTTTGCTGTTCGTAAACATTATATTCCGTACATTCTGTTCCGCTTTCAACTTTTCTTTTATTTTTGGTATTAGACTAGGTATTGTTAAATCCCTCTTGTTTAGCACAAGTATGTGAGGCTTTGCGCCTATTAGTGTTTTGGTAAATATTGGATTTCGACCCGTAAAAGGAATCCGGGCATCGTGGACTTCGATCACGCAGTCAACACTTTTTAATTTACGTTGCATTTGCTTCAAGCCTTTGTTCATGTGCCCAGGGAACCAGCGCAGTAGGTCCTTGGTCACAAAAGGACATTTCTTCCGGAAATTATAAGCAGCAACGTCGAATTTTGTAGCCATTTCTTATTGTTTTGTTTGTTTTCGTTATTTTTTGAGGTTATGTTATGGTTGCGAAATGATAAAAAGATTTTGAGTCTAGAGTAATATCTGAACAACAACAAAAATAATTGCTTATTAGCGTTGTTTTTCACACAAAGTTTAAATAACTTTGAGGGGAAAATTAGGAAAAAAAGAGAGATATTTGACTTGACTTTGACAGATACATTTGAAGAGATCAGTCAAAATGACGTAAAATGATGAGAAAGTTTAGAAACTTCTGAATCTTTACCATCGGTGAGGCATTGAAGTTTTTATTTGATTTGATAGGATGAAATAATTATAAATCCTTACAATACGTGTCTTCTGCTGTTGTAATGTGAATATACGTAAACATTTATAGCTTTATTTGTGATGGTACACTTTCAGATACTTTCATAGTGCATAATAAATATTACGCTTGCATCAAACAGGCCGTTTAATAAAAGAAAGAAAACCAAAATTAAATTCAAAATCTAGCGCCAATCGCCAGCTGACATATTAACGTTTTTACATCACAGAGTACTTAAATACGGATAATTTACATGAAAATAAGGCCTAATCATGTCGCAAACATTTTTATTAGAACCGGACATTATAGCGGCGACAGAAAATGTTATGCCTGATCTCAACAACGATTTGATTCTGGCAAAGAACTTTTTGAAACAGCAAAGTGCGGCTACCGGAGACTCCCTGTAAGATATTATATAACATGAATAACCTAATATCACGCCTATTTTTCACGAAAAGCTAGGCAGAGATACTTAGTGTACCCACATTTCATCAAGGGCTCCGTGCAGGCAGGATACTAGTAATGGAAAAATCCAAACTTTACCTCGAACTCAAACCAAACCAAGGATGCTCAGCATTCTCAATTGCGAACCCAAGACCTACGAGGCAGGCAATAATGATCGTACTCGCGATTATTGTTGACTGCCTTTAGACTGAAATTAGCGTTACGGCTATTTGGAACACTCTTCAATCTTTCAGATACGATCATTTAGTAGACATCGTCCAAAAAATACTGTCCCAGAAACCACCGGACGTGGTGGACAACTTCGAGCAGTACTCATGGGAAGTGAAGCAGGAGAAGTTCCGTCCAAACTTCGACTTACTCAATGACAGATACTTGTCCCCCCCACAACTGGCCACTGTGAGGAGGGTGGATGAAATGTTCAGGGTATATAAATTTGAGAATATAGAATGTTTTTTTTGGCATTTCGTTGATAAAACAACCTAGAAGATTTTCGACTGCTTAACCAGATTCTCCTGTGGTACCTTAATTTAAATCAAGGCCTCTAGCCAGGGCATAAACTTATAACCAAAGCGACTATGTGTACTATATATTTTTACTCTAAGAGCACCCCCAGTGGGGTAGGTACGGACCTCAGCTTAAGGCGTCGTCGCTTGGGGAGGACAGCAAGGCACGGAGGCTGGATAGGATGATCTTTTGTTGTGAAGTTTTGTACTCCTCAAAGAAACGCTACACGGGGAACCCCTTAGGGTTTTTAAAGAAGGGATAGATGGCACAAAAGTCCTTGCTATGCTCCGTTTGTGTCCCTATAGCTGATCAGATTCGTGCGTTTATTCCTTTCGGAATGAATACAAAATTTCGCGCGTATCGGCAAGCTTAGCGTGCGACGCCCTCAGCTAGATGGGCCGGTGACCTTGAAAAGGTGGGTCAGACATTGGCGAAAGGAGGAGAATCTGATGTTGTAGCGCAACTTGGGAATAGCCCTTAACCAGCAGCTAGTGAACTGCTATAGTCTGAGTTGATCGATTGACTAAATTCTTGCATGTCTGAAGCGCAAGCGCGTATAAATGCTCGCCACGCTTTTATTTACAATTAATTCTTGATGATCGTTCAGTATTAAAGTAATCACAGCCGTATGTTTTCCTAAACTACAGCTGGTAGCAAGCAAAGCTACCAAGCTAGATGCGTTGGACGAGGAGGAGCAGGAACTAGACCTGGAAGAAGACAACTATAAACCGAGGATACAAGATCTGGTTGACCACAACAATTATTTTAGAGAGGTGATATAATTCCTGCTGTTTTTGCGTTGCGACTTATTATAATTTGCAAAAATTTAAAAACTTGGTAACAATCTGACTTGACAGCGCTTTTCGACGTGTAAGTAATAAAGAGAGAGTGTCCATGGGGTTTCTTGCACGTTCTTCTCCATAGAAACCAAAGTACAACGCTATGGGTTCTGCATCTAGCTTCATCTTTCTGACTGATCGAGTCCTTCAATGCAAAAAGTCCTCTAGGTAATTCAATTAGTACAGACTGTACCTAACACTCTTTTGAAGTTTTGAAATAACTTATTGTTTTTTTTATTTTATTTAATGCCTAATGGGCCTGCTCTTGCCCTCGATCTCGACTGACAGACAGAAAGCTGTGCTGCTGGGTAGTTTGTTGCGCCACTTCTTCTGCCCAGCTAAAGCACTAGGAGGTGGTAAAGGGCGGGCGTTTTGGGTCTTATGTAATTTTGACGTTCGAAAAGTGCTGGTTCTTAGCCTAATTTGAATAAATTACTTTTGATTGATTGATTGACTTATGAAAAACGATGGATAAGGTCTATGATAGAACGAGCGTGCCTTGAAGATGACAGAATTGAAATAAAATCTTTGCGTTGGAGTTACTGTATTATTTCCTACGCTGATGTGAGGTTGACCGCTATATAATTTCGATGCTTCCTCTAGGGCGGGTATGGTCTGCCAGCTGCTGAATGCTACTCGGTCTACATTGCTATGATCATGTTAGGCATCAAGGAGTCGGTTGCAACTGTCAGGTCAGTATATTTTCTATAATACTATCAGCAGTTTGTGTACCAGTTCAGGGTAAAGGCCTTCCTTCCCTCTCCTTCAATTTATCCCTTTCTACTGCTGTATGTGGCCATCATAAAATAAAGAGTCGAGTTAGCCCCGCCATCTCTTCCATTCCTTGCCGCGTTGCCGGGCAGCTGTTCGAAAAAAAAAACATGCACTGAAAACAGGAAATATTAATTGATCGATCAACAAAACCGTATAAAAATATTGAAAAGTTAAGTACCAACCTATTATCAAATAATCAATCTGTTAATTTAATCAAACGCTCTCTCTCTCTCTCTCTCTCTCTATTCTCGTGCTCTCTCATTCTCCCTCTCTCTATACAATATGTAACAAAAACCCTGTCCGATCCAAAAAAGGCGTATTCCTGGTTTAACATACGTACTAGAAGAAATATAAAAATACGTATACGTACTAAAAAAAATCTAAGTCATAAAACCAAAAGCTATTGATTTTTTTATTTTTAGTTACCATGCGAAATGTAACACTAAATATGGTAAATTTTCATATGTTGACAACACTCCACCGGCCGGCGAAATCTTTTATTTTTTGCCTATTTTATTTCAAAGGACACCGCCCTGCACTAGCCGCGCTGTAGGTACTCATAACGAGTCCTCGATCCTTTGATGTAGCCGACTGGTCGCTACTTGTTTGGACACTTCGCCAGTCTCACGTGGAGATAGCTTGCGATCGGATGTCCGTACGTATCACGTGCCGCTATCGTATCGCGAACAATGTCGTATACCAATCAGGAATATTTGAATATGTTAATTTTTATTTGTGAGTGAATGTGTGATTCGGAAATCGAAGTAACAGCTCGGATTGTGGAAGCTTTCGAGTCACTCAAATCGTACACATGTGCGCTGCGAAGAGTACGAGCAAATTTAATAAAAAGGTGTCGAATGTGTACTAATGTTCTAGATAGATAGAGGTATGTAACAAGTAATTGTTTTAATAAACTGATACCTGCTTTTGGCAATGTACCCAACATTGCCAAAAGCACATCACATTAACTCAATAATAATTGTTTCTTGATAAACAGAAGGTCAGAAATCCGGGTCATTGTGCGTAAGCCTACAATAAAATATCAGCTGATACCTACGCGTAGGCAAAACGTTTATTTTTTTAGTCCTACGTTTCTTTGGCGGCAGGCGACATAGGACCGCTCAGGCGGCTTCTTTGACACGAAACTGTAGGTGAACTCTGGTGAACCCTGTCGAGCGATCAGTGTTGCCTTTAGTATGATTATTTTTAATTTTTTAAATTAATTGTTTTCATTAGGGAAAAATAATTATCTCGTATCCATTAAATGATTACGTATTTGTGTACGCAGTACGATACCAAATAATACCCTTCAGGATCGGACAGGGTTTTCGTTACATGCTGTATATTCTCGTGAGGACACGGGCTATAGACACAGCAGGGTAGACGAATACTTTAATGCACGCATACGCTTTGGGAAAAATGATTCGCCTGGATTAGTTTCAGTAGGAAATTGAATTTTTGGTAGGTATCCCCTAAATAATTATATTCTATAAGCCAAAACTATCGTATTTACAGATTTTTCGGCAAGATATTTGGAACCAAAGCGAATTACTACGTCGCAGAGACAGATCTTACTTTGGAAGAGCTGGACAGAAGAATAAGGGTTAGTTCATATACTGTCCCGTCGTTATTATGCCTTGATCAGATTTACACGTACCGAGTAGTGCTCGGTACGTGTAAACACATCACCGATTGCTCGGCCATGTACATCCACTCGGACCCTGTTGACACAGAAATTGTATTTAACAACACAAGATGGCGGCGTTGGCTTGACCCAACATTACATTGTAGCGACGTAGGCTGTAGGCAGCATGAAGTTGAGGTAGATGATCAAAAGAGTCTAACTATGTTCCCTTTATTTTAAACTGGAAAGGACAATGCCAGATCCTGCCCCTGCTATTTACAGGAAATGTCATTAACTAAAATGTTTGTAATCATTAGGACCTTTTCATAATACATTGTTTTTCAGTAGAACTTGCCGATTACAAATCAATGATAAAAGGAATTCAACCCCTGAATTTCCTATTGCGTTACTTATTGCGCATGATACACATCAAAAAGGAAGTTTTAAATACCTGTAAAACAAAAACTAATATTACGAATTTAATAATTATGATAATGCGTAACGTATACGTTGTTTAAATCGCTGTTTAACAATTATAAACTGCAGCCACCTATATTCAATGTCATTATTGTTTTATGATTTTAACAGGAACCGCAAGTTCTACAGGCATTACGACAAAAATGTTCAGTTAACAGTAATAAATAAGCTTTAAGATGCTGCATATTGCAGGCTTGTAAATGAAATTTTGATTTGAGTGGGGCAAAATTCTGTAGAGTTTCAGGCATTGTCCTTTGCTATCTTACTTGGCAGAAGTAATATGTCTGAAATAATGATGGATGATATGGTGGTACTTCCCCGGAAAAGCTTCACAAGGGGCCCAAACATAGTTATCTTGTCCTTCTTACGGCTCTCAGATTCGTTTCTTTCGACGTTTGCAAGTAGCTCTTACGCTCTATTTAATTTAAAATCCTCAGGAGTTTGATCTGACCGACATGCCGGGAGAGGGCGAGGGTGAGGGGGAAGAGGGGAAGCCGCCGTTCGAGGAACAGGCAGAAATGCGTAAGTTGTGCCCTCATCATAAGAGGCTGCATGAATTTTGCCCTCGTTATGACGGACGTAGGAGAATATTGATATAATCACACATCACAAATGATCATCATTAATTACGTATGGTAAAACGTAACATGCAAACCAATATCAGTCCGTCAACTCACCCTGCCATACTGCCTGCAATCCACTGTTTTCCTCGAATTATTAGACAAAAGTTGTACATATAACTTCCATGTAATCGCGCATGTGCTCTTTGAGTGCACAGAGGCGTTACCCAGATTGGGACAGAAACCCTCAGCGCACCCAGATGTTCTTAACAGACCAGGAGATTTGAACAACTTGGCATGGCCCAAGCACAATGGTCCACCTGAAGGACTAAGTGCGGTAACCAAATAGAACTCTAACATAGAACCCATGTCATATGGGGGCGAGCCTATTACCATCAGCTGGCACAAATCCAGACTTCGGGCTGCTACTGAGAAATGAAAAACCGAAAAACGCTTTGTCCGAACTGTGCTTTGTCTGGAGCTCTGGACTAGATCAATCATTCCTAGGCATAAAAAAAATTAAGGATTAAGATCCCGATAGGACCTGAAGCCTTTATTTTTCACCAGCATCAACTCCTCTTACCATCACAAGCCCAATAACCCTTTCAATTAGACTGTAAGGCAGTTACATTGCCAGTGGTCAGTAACACTTATTACAAAACCTGACAGTTGGCGAAGGGGAGGAGAAAGAGCCGGTGTCCAAGGAACCAGTTCCTCCCAAGCTACCTCCAGAGCCAGTGTCCACATGGACACCACCCATACCAGTGCCGGTCGAGAGACCCGGTCAGGGAGTCAATAAGAAGGTTGTTCCACCCACATTAACCCTTCTGATTGCCCTACTCTTTATACACATTCAATACTCAAACTGCCCCATGAAATGATCCTCAATCTTCAGTATCACATAATAAACACATTTACATCATATATTGAAATAGACAGTATCAATCCATTACGTAAAGGACAGATAATAGCTGCCAGCTGCCAAGACCCTCGGTAAGACTTATAGTCCTCCAGATTGAATTTCGGCCATGGCGACCAATTTCAGCGGAGACGAGCCTTCGGCGCGGGCCATTTTATAGTGCACAAGTGTATGCGCAGACACAGGTGCAATCTTTCTTCCCTCGCTCACTCTCAAAACCCGATGGGACGGCAATCCGACACGATCGGAGAGAGATCAGGCGCAGGGCCAACGGCTTAACGTGTCTCCAAACTCCGACTGTTACTAAGAAATTCCTAATAGAAAAACCCAATAACACTTCGCCCGACCCGGGAATCGAACCTAAGACACACACACAGCAGTCGCTTGCGACCACGATACCAACGCGCAACGGGGCAGTCCAAAAATAACATCACGCCTGTAATCCCAGAAGGGTTAGCCTCTGACGTACGCTCGATCCCCGTTGGTTCCAGTAATTCGATAATCTGAGGGCACATTTCGTTCCCCGGGTCCGAGGCCTTGATCGGTATGTATGTTAACATCAATTATAGAAATTTTGTAAAACATGTCAATCCCACTAAAGTACACTGCTCTTCAAGATACAGGATTTTCCTAGTTTGAAGGGCAGGGGACTTACTCATCTGTAATAGCCATAAGTACCCATCCATTATTGAAAAAAACAGTGACGTTACCTAGGCTGTCTTTTGTAAATAAATGATTACTTACTTACTTACTTAAATATATTAAAACCCAATAAAACTTTGCCCGACCCGGGAATCGAACCTAGGACCTCATGCTCAGCAGCAGCTCTAACAAGAAACTTTACGCGGACGAAGTCGCGATACCTATAATGTACGTCAAAAGTCTGAATTCAAGAGGATCGTTCATATAATTTATCATTATCACACAAATTGTTTTAAACGCAGGTGTACTGGGTATGCAATCGTCCTGGTGACCCGTGGATCTGTTTGCCAGACCTCAACCCAAACCACATCAAAGTAGCCAGGCTCACCGTGCGGTGTATGACTGGAGACCTGGAATCAGAGGTACCCTTGCCAGTATACACATAGCTTAACGGCTCATAAGCATCCACAGCCGAACTGGAAGAATTTTATCCACACTGGCATGGACCTGACTGGTAAGAACGGTCAGGAGGACCATCCAAGCAATTTTTTTAATCTACAAGCAAATAACCAAAATATTTTATTTACATTACCTACATGGAAACTTATGAAACGGCAGAAGCTAATCTACGGCCAACGAGAAGAAAGTTTATTCGACCTTTAGACACTACCGTGGAGTTGCCAACATAAATAGAATCTCATTCTATCTTGTATAATTGTCATTCCTAATGTCTCGTTTTCTCGGTAATAATGTTTCTATGTCAAGTCATTGCTGCATTTGCTAATAACATAATGTTTACATTTGGATCGGTTTTCGTTGGCGGTACTTTAGGTGCACGGTTCCAATCCACTCCACGGATACTCTTTAAAAAAAAATACCACTCCTACTGCTGTTTTATCTCTGCATCATGGTTCTCGGGCAAAGAGATGAAATAGGTATTACTCCAAATGTTTCGAGTTTCAAACACAGGAGTCTGGAGTTTGGGACAATGATGCTGGAAACATTCCACAAAAGCACATCAATAGTGGGGTGTAACATGCGCATATCTTTGTAATATGTTTATTCATGTATACTTGTTTTTGATAGTAGATTTGTTATTATGGAAAAATCATATTTTGATTCTTGCAGGTGATATGCTTCCCTCCATTCGAGGGTTTGGAGCGCCATTACCTGCGAGCTCAGATAGCTCGGATCGCCGCCGCCACTTGTATCTCGCCGCAAGGATTCTTCACGTTCGGCTCTGGTGAAGAAGAGGAGGACATTGACATGGAAGAAGGAGCTGGTCTGTATAAATAACTGCATTTTTAGAAGAATGAAAAATTACGAAGATTAGGAGATAAAGGTCTAGTGATAGGAGAGGTGCCGTTAAACACCCGTCAGTAGAACTTAAACTTAAACAAAAACCGCCCGGATAAAGCCGATGTTTATTTTAAACCATGGTCATACAGCCTGCACACACAAAAAAAACACCCGAATGAATAACACCTTCTCCTTTTTTTGAAGTAAGATCAAAAGACGAGCTGTGCCGACCGAAATAAAGTAAGATCAGAGTAGAAGGATGATAATATTCTATCACCAAACTCCACCTACCTTATCAGCAACTGCAGTTAATAAGGTAAAAAAACATCACTTTCAGGTGACATGGAGTTCAATATGAACCCGTTCTACCAGGGACACACGTTGAAAGACCTGCTGGACTCCAACCTGTCGTACTGGGTGCATCACGGACGGCACATCCTGAAGCAGGGCCGGACTCTCTGGTGGAACCCTAATGCGGAGATAGTGAGGCATCTCTCTTTAAAACGAACACTAAACTTGTTGAAAAACAACACAACACACACACGAGTTTCACTTTTTTGTCTGTCTTAACCGCAAATATTTCACGAATAAGCACGGTGCTAAGATGAACGCGGGTCCTCAGAGTCGCCATTTATGGGCCAGATAGCTCGCTGGTGGAAATTCCAAAACGCGGTATTGTGAAAATTATACCTACCAACAGGCAATTTACGTTTGCAGCAACACACGGACCACGGTGTGTGTTTCCCAGCGATAAACGTGTTAAATGCTTATTCAATATCTTCAAAAACACATCACTGAATTGTATCACTTGAGCTACGTAAGCCGACTTTATACCTACGAAAACAAGGGGCTGTCAAAGTGCATTTAGTAAGTACAATGTCCGTGTGGTTGATTGGACATAACTCAAAACACTCCTTTCAGGAAGAGGGCTTAGAAGAGGAAGAGGACGAAGGCCCTCCCCCCGTGGAGCCAGAAGTCGGACCCTCACTCTTCACTCCACTGTCAGAAGACGCGAGAATCGAGGGTATGAGCGCGTGGAGCACCAGGGTCAGTAGCTTCATGTGCTCTGACCGGGCCCTGGCCATCATTAGGAGTAACC
The DNA here is from genome assembly GCA_963555695.1 of Dasypolia templi. NCBI lineage: Eukaryota > Metazoa > Arthropoda > Insecta > Lepidoptera > Noctuidae > Dasypolia > Dasypolia templi. The sequence continues at coordinate 31,170,058 of OY743140.1, read as the reverse complement.
TCTGGCCTGGAGCGGTTGCTTATGCTACGAGTGGCAAGTTAGTATTCTTCTCTTGTAACGGCGCAAAAATTTGGAAAGGGGGCTAACCATAGATTACGTCAACCCCCACAAGTCATAAAAAAAACAAAAGTCATCTATTAAAATTAAGCTGAGAAACAAAACTTTTCGAACGTCAAAATTACATTGAGTAACATTGCTGAGACTGGTGGTCAGACTTTTGGCTTGCTGACTACACCGTAACGACTGTCAAAGATCCACGAATGACATCCACCTATCCACAGACTGACCTCGGTAAATATTGCTAAACCTTGAAGATCAAGCCTAAGTCAGTCCCCCGGCACGTCCGACCTTCACCACTTCCTAGTGCTTTAGCTGGGAACAAGAAGTGGCGCAACAAACTCCCCAGCAGCAGAATTTTCTGTTCAGTTAGAAAAAAAATGAATCTATACAATAGTAGGTTTGCAAAGTTTTATACATTACGAGAAACAGGACATCAAATTAAATTCTTGGGTAACAGTCCGTGAAGAAGCCCAAACTGGCTTAACTAGTATCAAAAACTGGCTCGACCTTAACCTTCTGTCACTTAATATTAAAAAACGAACTACATCTGTTTCCATAAAACTCTCTCATCAGCACCTAAACTTCCTTTACAGCTTCAAATCCACCCTTCAACTTGCAGTTCAACTCCCTGCACCTGTGAGGAAATTAAAAAAGTTGAACCACTCAAATACATAGAGGTTCTGTTAGATCAACGTCTTTCATTCAGACCTCATATCGACTTGGTAGCTAAACGAATCAGAAAGCTGATTCACGTAATGAAATTGTTATGTAACTCGGACAGCAAAAAGATCTTACACCTGGTGTATGTGGCATTATATTATGTGAGTCAGTTCTCTGCTACTGCATACCAGTATGGGGCGGAGTCGGTATAACCTCAATGATACAATTGGAATGAGCCCAAAGATCAGTGCTTAAGGTTATGTATAGAAAACACTTTCGCTAACCTACAGATCACCTGTATAAAGAAGCATCAGTCCTTAATATCCGACAGTTACACATCCTTAAATTAGTACTAAAACAACACAGAATAACAATCCAATCCAAAGAATTAAAAATTATATAAAATTTACAAATGACCACTTACTGTTGTAAAAACCGCCTTTGCACAACATATGCAAGAATTTATACTCAGTTTCGTTTGCAATAAATTTGCAAAAATTTGTGGCATCAAAAATTTAAGAACCAACCAAGTTTAAAAAATGATTAAACAATGGCTGTTAGCTCAAACCTACAGAAACCGAAGCCTTCGTTAGAGTAATGTCATAACATATTTATAACAAACACTTTATACCAGTCACACACACACACACACACTCACTCATATCACTCTCACACTACCTCCGGCATACATTAAATTAGTTAAACACATTCCTTCGACACTTCAAATTTCAAACAATTGTTTTAACATTCATACATAATTATGTTTTTTTTTTTTCTTTTAAAACGTTGCCCCACACTAGGAATTACTCCTGTATCGTGGGTGCGTTCACAAACATGAAAACTCACATACACAAGGCACCCAGACCCGGAACAACTATTTGTAGGTCATACATATATTTGTTCCGTGCGGGAATCGAACCCGCGACACGCCGCTCAGCAGCCGATCGCTCAACCACTGCGCCAACCGTGCCGTTAAATTAAATTTAATTAAATTTTTCATGTCTTAATTTTTTATTTTGTTTTACGTAAAATTATCAATTAGTAATATATACATTTACAATTAAACGACCCTGAAATTTCAAATTGTTTAAAACTCTCAAGGACTCCACGAGACAGGCTCGACCTAGTGTGGAGTCCACAAGTTAAAATATTAAAATTATATTTCCTTTGTTACTATAATTTTAGGAATAATTTATTTTGTACTTTAGTTATAAGGAAATGTAAGAACACGATTTGGTTAATAAATTATTTATCTTATCTTATATTTATCTTAATTATCTGCCATGTCAGTTACCCACGCCAACATACCAAGAAAAACAATAAAAATCAAACAATTAACATAAAAAATGTAAACAAAACTGAATACATAAATAAAAGCCTCCTGGCGTAAAGGGCGTGACAGCTTACATATGCAATGCTGGATTAAGTACACATAAATGATAAACTAGGACCATCGAAGTACAATAAATAGACAGAACAATATCAAAACAAAACCATAATCAACAAGACGACCAGTCACCACAAGCAGCACCCGTTCACGAGCATAACGCAAAGATCAGCCTTTATCCCCCTCGCCATATTTGTGTGAACCACCCAACCCTGGTGTGGCGTCACATTTTGCAAATCAAATCACAATCTCGCAGCGACAATCAATGTAAAAAAAGCGTGTTAACTTGTCAAAAATATTGATAAATGATTATGGGATTAAATTGCGAACGTTCTTGAAAATACGGGAATATTACCTCTCCGATATGATGATGTTGCTGGTAATTAAAACAGCATTACATGCGATGTATCGGTCTTGTCACATGTAGAAGCTATTTTAAAAGTGTAATGCAAGACATTTTTCCGCACAGGAAATCCGAGTGTATGTACGTGGGGTGGGGGCTGAAGTTCCAGCCGCCCAACTTCTCCCCTCAGCAACTGCCCTGGCCGCAGGACGAGTACGTCATCGGGCCCGAGGTTATGGAGATGGCCGATCCCACCTTCGCTGATGAGGAGGTGCGAAGATTATTTGTTTTTTTCGTACGAGTATATAGGGTCAAATGAAAGTACTTGTGAAGAAACTCCACAGTTGTGATGGGTATTGATGTGTAAAGATGATAAAACAAAATAGATATGCTTCTATCGCGTTCGTGTTCCAGGCATTCCGCATCGCACACCTGCCCCCTCTCCCTCCGCCGGAGATCATGGGAGAAGGAGAAGGCTTTGGGGAAGAAGCCGAGGAAGAGGACGACTAGCTTTATTATTGAAGAAGAATATTATTCGGATAAATCAATGTTCATATTCGCATACAGTTAAACCAGAAAAGGTTTGCGCTCCGGGAATCTTCGTTTTTCCAAATTAGCACGAACGTCGAGCCATAGAGTACCTACCCATAGACAAAACTTCTAAGTGTAGTACTTCCGCGCTTTGTAACATTGAGCACTGCGAGTTTGTATGAATGTTTCTCTCCGCGAAAACTTTTATAAGTTTTTAGAAAGGCAAGTACTGCTATTACAGATACAAGCTCTATTATAGATCTCACCATTGCGCGGTCATTTGGTTCCGAAGATAGACGAGAGATGAATCACGAAGCGCATATTTTTTCCGAAATCTGTATGTTAATATTCGTAAGAAACAGTAACATCAACAATGAAAATTACGTGCATTACAATAAGGTACATATTGGTATGAAGCGCTTGTTCGTATTCCCTTAAAAAAACATGAACATTCTGCCCATATTATTTATATTCGTATTAAAATCGTGTGGAATATTATTTTAATTAGTAATTTACGCTATATCAGCTGTTGGCTATTATAATTACGATTGTTATTGCTATTTAAATATAAAAAGAAAACATGATTGTTTGTTATTTATTTGGGACTAACAATGTTTTATATTGTTTTAGATAGATAACTTTTATTTACAGAATATTGAGGACGCTTTCGAAAAAATCGGTACCAAGGGCTTAAGCAGACATGGTACTTGTAGAATGGATGATTGCATCGCGTCATAGTGACTTTACATAAGGTCGCGATAGCTTAATCGCGCATTATAGCGATTGTTTCGATGCTGCATCGCGTTTCGGCGACTCCCTGCGTTTGCGTTTGAGTACGATCTGCACGATATCAATACGCATGTTTATTTATTAATTAACTCATCATCACTATTATTACAAGAATTTCCTAATTCAATAATAATAAAGCTTTATAATAATATACTGCCTCGTTGGTCTAGTGGTCGCAATCGCTACTGCTGAGCATGAGGTCCTGGGTTCGATCCCCAGGTCGGGCAACGTGTTATTGGGATTTCTATCTGGAATTTCTCAGTAGCAGCCCGAAGTCTGGATTTGTGCCCGGTAGATGGCAATAGGCTCGCCCCCTATTACATGGGACTTAAACATAACTGGCGAAATGTGGGTGTACTATAGGTACACCTCTGCCCAACCCTTCGGGGAAACAAGGCGTGATGTTATGTTATGTTATAATAATATTAAAGCTTCGTTTATTTCCGCGCAAAATAAAAACATATTTATTAAACAAAGTTTATAAGTACATAAAGTAAAATATTATGTAGTTTGTACGGACCCCCTTCTGGTAAAAGCCATTTTTTTCCTAATTCAATATGCTGGCGTTAATTACAATGTGATTGTCAAGGTAAGCGTTATAAGGGGTTTACTCAGTAGCTAGGTACCACTGGGCACCCCCAATAGCCGTGGGCGTCGCCTTTGCAATACATAATTGTCGGGCACACAATTTTCTGCAGATGCAAGCTAAACCTTCACAAAACCCCTTCAACTTGCCCCAGAAATAGCTGTTCAGTCGGCAGTATTGAACTTCCGAAAACCAACAAAAATGCTAATGGCCGGTGCTTGAAGTTGCTTGTCTGCTTAGACCCTAATGGAAAATAACAACACAATAATATGTTGTTACCAGTGATCGGATTATCGGGCGCTTATGTACCTAAACTTCTTCCCAAGGAAGAATAATATGGACGATCCTTTGTGAATAAATAATTAATCCCGGCTTGCCGGGATTAAACTTAATAAAATCATAGCAGTGGTTATTTTGATCTATTTTCTTTATTTTATTCAAAACAAATGAAATATCAATAAAAAATGATATTGTGCACAATGTGGTCAAGTAGTGGAAATTGATTTATCTATCTAACAGATTAGTGATCGGATCGACAAAAATTATTACTTGAATTTATTACACGACCACCCATGAAAAGGAGTGTAATATTTTGCATGATACTTCTAAATGCCTGAACCGATTTAAATGTGTGTGGTATTGTTAGAATCCTTATGTCATCCTGAGTGACTTCAATTACACCCTTTGAAGTATTATTTTTAAGTATTTAATAATTTATTTTCATAAATATTGTGAAACATTTTATAATAACAGTTTGCTTTTGTACGAAAATAAATGTTGCTACACATCAAATTACAACTGTTTCAATTCCATAAGTAGTTAACGCTGCTGGCCTGTTACTAAACCAGTTCTCATAAAAACTTTTATTGTAAATTAAAAGTTCCATTAGAATCGGCTTTTTTAATCTAAAATAAAAATACAATGAGATTTTAACAAGGAACAGTCGTCTAGAAGGTACGAGTAAGCAGGTAAGCATTATTCAATTAATTGTTTTCATTTTCACAACGAGTTCTAACTATACAGAATACGCAGGTATTTTTTTTTAGCAATCTCAGGAATATCAAACGATTCCGGGATTCTGAAAAGCATGTCCGTATTATTCTTTTGTGGGAATTAAAAGTGAACTTTAGATTTTAGCGCCCGATGATACGATCACTGTTTATTACAGTAAATTGTCGGTTCTCATAGCTTATATCCAGTTCCCAAATTAATAATTTAAAGTTGAGAACTTGTCAAACTCTTCTTTAACATGCTTGAGGTGAAAGCCCGTGAAATTTAAAAATGTTTGCAAAAAAAAAACGTAAGAAATTTTGAATTACGCTGGCTTTATTAAAGGAATCACCATAAGTATCTACACTGTTTTTTTTTTTGGCGCTCGAATAACGTTGACAGGGAGGCGCTGTTAGTAAACATTTGTGCAATTGTGATAAGACTAATATTTGAAATGTTCGAACAAATAATGTAATTTCAAAGAAGACAATTCATATAAAAATGAGATGAGAAGCTACACGCTTTCAATTTTTTTTGGAGGGGATTATTCCCGTCTTTGTAGCGAGGTACGGACAATGTATGGCAATAGTATGAAGTAACATAGTCGTGACGTCACTTCTAGGATAGTGCTGTCTTTGTCTAACAGTTATTTTAAAACGTTTGTTTCTTGTATTTTCTATGCTTTTACACTTAAAAAAAAATTGTTTGCACACAAAATATTTATAGGAGTTCAAAATAAAACAAAATGGTCATCATCCCTATTGTTTTCTGAAATGTCTTGAAAAACAAGATGGCGTTAGTCCCGATTTTGGCCACGCGACAAACTAACCTTGTAGCGCTATAGTACAAAAGTATATTTTATCTAGTCCTGAACTTCAAATTCTCAATTCAAAATCGGGGTATTACAAAAAATCTGTATCACATCTTAAGTTCGTATCCCTGTTTACGTCATTATTCTATTTCTTATGTTTATGTAACTGTGGCGCGGACAGTTTGACCTTCCCGGGGAAGTTTCGCGCGACGTTCTCTTCTTTGACGGCTTTGAGCAGGTCCTTCTCTCGAGGAGTACTGGCCTTGTCTCTTAGGAACACCTGCACGGCTGTCTTGGCTGCCTTGCCGCGCTTGCCGGTGCCAGGAGTTAGCTTCACCTTGTATCTGAGGGATAAAGGGGTAAAATTACAATAAGTTTTCCGAGATCATCAGCAAAGGAAGGTCGTCGTCGTCTAGTTAAAAAAAATACAACATTTTTTCGCGTTAAACTTTCATAACGTAAAATTAAAAGTTTAAATTACATTTTATTGACAGATATATCATTTCATTTAATCATTGGTGTCTCATAATAACAGTAAAAATGAAACTTGCTATAGCTATATTAAATATAACATGCTCAGCAGTATAGCTTGCGGCCCCTTTTTTTTTTTTTTGTTCCCTGGGTGGAAAATCCTCATGGATGTCCTCCGCCCTGGGGCGGGCGGAGGGGTCTGTCAGACTCTTACTAACTAAAAACCACCCCGGTGTTCCATCTCACACCTACGCCGGGGTCGTGGGAACACATAATTCTTCCGCAACCCCGGCTGGTGCCGGCCCGTTTGCGCGGGCCCCGTCTCGGACGGGGGGAGTGAGGTGTTAAGACTCCCCCCGCAACGTATAAGAGGGGCGCGCGTGGAACACTACGCGCCGCCACCTCGGGTCCTGATGTATGGGGGGCGGTGGACGTCCCAGAGTCCGCCGTCCCTGGACCCATTTAGAGGGGATGGAATAGGGCGCTGCTCGCCCTCAGCCTACGACCAACCCCTTGCCCCCTGCGACGGGTCTGATGAATGGCCCCGTCGCCTACCATTTTTCGGCCGCAGAGGATAGGGAGAGCGGCCAACGACATACCGTCACTCCTCTTCCCCTGCGGCCCCACCGCGTCCGCCATCATACGGTGGCGACCCCGTTAAGGCCGCGGAAGGTAGGGAGAGCGGCGCACCGCAATACCGGCACTCCTCTCCCACCGCGGCCCCACCACAGTTGCGATGTCGCCCAACAACACCGCAACCTTGGCCGCTACGTCGTCGGCTTGTCTGCAAAAGCCCTGACGAGCGGCCCCTCCTCGGGTTCCTCTTAGCTTCACCGTGGGGGTCCAAACCACGGCTACTTAGCCCTCCCGCCTCGTCAATGCGGGAACCCATTGGGGGGGAGCTTGCGGCCCCTGGACCAACGAGGCTGTCAGAACCTTGATCAAAAATTTCGATGAAACTTGTCTAGATTCAGAATTTGTAATTAAATTTTAAATTTTTGTCTTATTCTTATCTAGAAAACCTCACTTAAAATAATCAGCCTATAACTTTCCCACTTAAAGGACACAGGCCTTTTCTGTGAGCAGCTCTGGGGGCAGGCCCAATGCGAGTGGTTGGTACATGTCACATGTCTTCGAAAATCGTCCTTACGGATACGTACTAAAGGTGAAGTTGTTAGCAATTAGTACTCACTTGTAGTTGATGAGCGCGGAGTAGGGCGCGACGACGGGCACCGCGAACAGGAGCTCGTCAGTGCTGTGCGGGACTCCGGTCAGCTGGCTCAGCAGCTCCGTGTCGGCGTCGGGACCTTGCTGTTCTGTCTGTGGACAGAAATTACTTCTTTAATATGTGTTTGGTCGGCAAAACGAATGATGTTGGTTCTTAATTTTTGGTTTTTCTAGTTGACTCCAATAATTTCCCTGACAAACTGCAATGTACAGGGTTTTTTTTTCTAGCCTTTCCTGCCCCACTCCTGGGCAAAGGCCTCCCTCCACTCCTTCCACCTGTCGCGAGCCCGCGCGTCCTCTTTCCGGTTCTCACGGAACCTGTCCAGCTCGTCCCGTCATCTTCTATGCGTTCTGCCGCGACGATTATAACAATACAATAGGGATGATGACTAATATTTTCGTAAAAATAATGTAATTACAAAAATGAAATAATCGAAAAAAAACTGTTAAATCGATGTCAATATTAATATACACGCTTTCAAAGTTTTTGGAGGGGATTATTCCCGTCCTTGTCGCGCGCTACGAGTAATGTATGGCGCTAGTATGAAGTTACATAGTCGTGAAGTCACTTCTACGATGTGTGTCCTTGTCTAACATTTATTTTAAAACGTTTATTGACAATATGTTAAGCTTTTACACCTTGCACTATTTAAAAACGAAACATTTTTTAAACTTAAAATATGTTTTTTATTTGTATCATCCCGATTTACATTACTATTGAAATCTTGAAGAGCAGCGGTAAAGATTAGAAATGAGTCCGAACTGAGTTATATCAGTTAACATGGTGATTTTAGCAGTTAATCCGAAAATATGGATAGTATCGATATCTTTTGCAAAAAGCATCCTGTATGTTTATACTATGCGATAGTATTGAATACTACAAAAGAAAAATGTGTAAATTGCAGTTTTATTTTCCCCCAAAATCGAGGTCATGGCCCCTTTGATCACGTTGTTCTATTACTTATTGTTAAGGCTTTCGACCTGAAGTACAATTTCAAAATTCACCAGTTTGAAACTGATTTAACTCAGCTCGATAAGCTTTACCGCCATACAACGTCCCGTTTCGTTCGTTATGTTAGCATATAATGGCCGCCAAAAAAGACACCAATTTCTGTCATTGATTTTTTGTTCATATTGATGAATATAATGACCCCTTTTCCTGTTTTCAACACCTACCCACCTTGGGTATAGGGACTAATTAAATTAGTAAGCGAAACTACGCGGACGTGATAGATATCGAAATACAAGGTGTTTGTTTTATATCCCATAACTCTAGGGTATGAATGAGACCACATCAAAGAATCAACTGGCATATAAATTATTTTTCAAGTTTTTTTTTTTTGTTTTAATTTTTCATACAAATAATTCGACAAAGTCTCGTTATAAAACACCCTTACGAGAAATATGACAACGTCGCATTTTCTTAGCTTTAAATATAAATGAAAATGAATCACTCATATTTACCAATGAAACTTAGATACCTACACACATATATGATTGATGATACCTTCGAAACTGTGCGTTTTTGGGCCACATATTCCGGGGACTTTTTGTAATTTTTTTACATAGAATATAACCCTTGAGTTAGGAGATATAAAAAAAACACGTTGTATTAACATGATAAAACAAACCAAATGTTTTTCTTCTTGGGATCAACGACCTTAGGTAGTGTAATTACTTGATCTGCCGAGCCTTTCCTCACCACGTTGAAGACTGCTTCCAGGCTTCTGAGCTGACCTCCACAACCCAGTTACAAGGTAACACAATACTCCTTGGCAAGACTAGTTGTCACACTTTCGGGCATCTGAGACTACCCGTTACGACTGTCGAAGATCTACGAACGACAGCCGGGACCAACGGCTTTACGTGCTTTCCGAGGCACGGAGGGTTATCGGTATGTTATGTTATGGATGGTCACCCATCCACGGACCAGCCGCGGCAAGCTCAGCTTAACCTCGACCCTTGTGGCTGTTATTACTTAGCCTTCAGTGTAATTACTTGATATATCAGTTTTAAAATCAGTTCTTTTTTTGTATTAACATCACAGATGTGCTGGGTACAGATACCTAAGAATAGTAAAACTGGCTTTTGCCCTCGCGGTGGTAGGAAAGTTATCCCAAAGAAACGTACTATCGGGATAAAAAGTATCCTATTTATGTTAATCCAGCTTAAAATGTATTAAGTATGTGGCGGCATCTACACCGCCACGTGCGAACAAACGCATCAATCCTGCATCGCGCAAGCAGAGTTTACCGCGCAGATAGCATATATACAACTTCCCGACAACTTACAATCATCGGGCAGTTGCCCACCAGATACGACGTCCATCTGGTCGGACGATCCTCCCTTTTCCGAAGAGTATGAGTGAACTTTACACCCTGTTCCTCATATCCCTTCAAGTATTTTAAAAATAACTCGCTTCTGATTTTTTTAATAAAATTCAATTACACGTAGCGCCATCTAGCGTCCTAAAGCAATTGTGATCCTTGAAAGTTATTGTTCTTTACCTCGGGAACAGTCCTTTTTTTCTGGATGAAAGGTACCCTATGTCTTTTTCTGTACCCCTGACCACATATATGCGAAATTTTGCATATATGTATGTGGTCAGGGTTATTTATGATGATCGGTTCAGTGGTTTAGGCGTGAAAATGTAACAAACAAACTGCCTTTCGCTTTTATAATATTAGTTAGGAAGTTAGGCTTAGGCAGTGTGGTCTCACTCACATCAAGGTCCGCGTCGGGCTCGTCGGGCTCGGAGTCGGCCTCCAGTATGAGCGGCGCAGGCGCAGGTATCTTGACGCCGCGGGGACCGGTCTTCACTTTGTTGGCTTTCGCTGCGGCCGCCTTCTTTTGAGCTTTCTTTGATTCTTTTTCAGGATTTCCTGACTGGAAATAAGAATGGATACAATGTAGAATATCTAGATAAACTGCTCCGTCGGTCGTGGGCAAAAAATGTGTCCTCGGTCCTGGATTTATTCTCCTCCCCATATAACAAACCCAGATTCTCATTTGGGTTTGAACCCCCCAAATGTTTGTGTAACTTTGTATTGTGATTAACAACAAGTTTATATATATACATATATTACAAGTATATAACTATATAACATTAATACTAAACTAACTATATTAACAATTATGAAAAAATTGTGTTCTATACATTTTGAGCGCGTAAGTATCACCCTTTTCTATGAAACAGCTGTTTTTTTTTAATAACTGACGGAGAAGTTCTACGCTAGTTGGTCTAAAATGTGCTAAATTCATAATTACAGTTTACACATCGATGTACCCGCCACCCTGTATTTAAGAATGACGTCAGTGGATACATCAGAGCTGTAGGACGTAAAACGCCATCCCTCTTATCATTGGAACTGGACTTTTCATAAAACGGCCACTCAATAACGCATCTATCTCCAATTTTGGCGTTCTGGAGATAAAAAAACCTATCAATCTCTTGTTTTAACGTCCCAATAAAGCCAAAGTATGCGACCTTATAACGTGTTTACAGCTATTTGTTTGACAGGGACAGATAGAATTATACTATCTATCATCGTTCGGACGTTAAAACCAGAGATAGATAGGTTTTTCTATCTCCAGTATGCCATAATTGGAGATAGATAAGTTATTGGGTTCGGCCGTTAGCTGCCACGGCTTATTTTAATGATTTAACTTTTGGAATTGGACTGTGTCTTTTTTGTTGTCCTCTGGACGCTTTTAACGTGTACGTGTTTTTACATCATTATCACATATAAATGATTATAAGTTCAACATTAATGATGTAACTAATATATGTATAACATTATTATTTAAAAGAGTGTCCATGGAGTTTCTTGCCCGTTCTTCTCCATAGGTAAATTTTTTGTACCTACTACGCTTTGGAACGGGCAACTAGCTTCTTATTTCTGACTGACCGATTCCTTGGCAATTCAAAAGTGCCTGTAAAATGGTTTAATTTAAATAAAAGCTTTGATTTGAGTTTGCACGCCATTCAGCTCGACTCTCAGCAACTCTCATCCAGCTGCTACCAGCCACCCTGCTCTTATCGTCGCTCCACCTAGCCTGAGGACGTCGTACCTTACGTTTGCCGATTCGCGGTCTCCACTCAAGAACACGTCCGCCCCAACGGTCATCGGTTGTAGGTACTCATGTGTACCAGCAAACCGAAACAATTTTAAACTCTATTTGTAAAATGATATACGGTTTAAATTGACTTGTAAAGGTTTTATAATAGGGGACGAGAGAAAAAAACTTTCAAGTATATGTATACCTGAAGTATCTCCATCATAACAGCTCTATCCTCTTCATCCTGATACTTATATTTTTCTTTAATCTTTCTTAGCTTGCTGCGCTGTCCTCGCTTTATGCCCTTCTCTTCTCGTCTCTCTTCTGGCTTCTGCTGCTTCTCCTTCTGCGGCTTTTTGCCGCCCTTCTTTGGTAGGTATGGGAATGTGGGGACTTCGCCTGAAATTCATGGTAAAATATTAATATGTAGCGACTCGCCACTGCGATTTCAAAATTATAGGTTAGTTTATTATTAATGTTATTCAAAGTGTTTTTTTTTTATATTCCATAAATCTAGGGTGTTATGAGGCGGAGCGCGGGAGGGAGAGGCAAGCTTTGCGCACTCACGCCCCCTGTCACCGCAGGAGACGCCCCCCCCCCCCGCGCCTCAAAGGGCCGCTGCCTGCCAGGGTCGCGGGTTGTTCGAAAGAGATACCGTGGCCCTGGCACAGGCAACTGAAGGAACACGGGTGAGTTAAGTCAGTAAAATACTGACACGCCTTCCGGCTCCGCCCAGAGCAAGAGAAGTCACGTTTTAATTTGCCACTCAAAAAAAAAGGTTATTTAAAGGGTAAAAAAAAGGTTAATTTTCTTTAGGTAAAATTAATAAAAATTGTCCTAGAATATGTGTGCCTAAAATAAATAGGGTCGAAGATAACATCAATAATAATGTGTGCGTAGGTATCTAAGTTTCATTGATAAATACGAGTAATTCATTATCATTCGAACCAAACATTCATATTTAAAGCTAAGTATATATTATTTTGTATGAAAATCTTAAAAAATAACTTGATAAACATATGCCAATATATTCTTTGATATGTTCTCTTTCATACCCTAGAGTTATGGGATATCATAAAAATAAAACACCTTGTATACACATGAACCTTGCGGAATAAATTCAAAAAACCGCAACAAAATCTGTTGCATAGTTTAGTTGAACAACGCGGTCACACGGACAGTCACAAAAAGCGGCTATAATTAAACACTTCGACCAACTTATCTGTGCAACGGCCGTTTTTCGAACTAACATTTCGAATGGGACATACGATCGGTTTTTGTTTAACTTTTGATTTTCGTTTACAACCAGCGCCACCAATGATTGCACATATATGTTGGTCGTACTACAATATGTATTGATATAAATGATATGAACTTACTTCTGTCCGATGTCTCAGAAAACGTTCTTGACTTTGACTGGACGATTACTTCTCCGGTTCCGTGATCAACCTGAAAATGATTTCACAGTCATTTATTGAATAATCAAGTAACAAAACCACAAAAGCGTACCTAACGCATTGGGTACTTTCTGCAAAGTATAATTCTCAGCCTAATTTGAATAAATAGGTTTAAAGATACTTTATTTATTCTGAAATAACATACATTGTTCACTAACGGCCAAACCCAATAACCTAACACAAATTGCTACTGATGATAGACAATACATGATTTCTTAAATGATATAATATGTTTATTATTCTCTAATTAATGTTACATTTCCATGCTATACTAAGGCAGAATGTACATGGATCCTATTATTAATGTATCAACTTATTTTAATGTACCTACATTGTAAGCAAATAAAGACCTATTATTTTTTCTACAATTCTTTCTGTTCCCGTCAAACAAATAGCTGTCAAAACATTACAGGGTCGCATACTTTGTCTGTATCGAGACGTTAAAACTAGAGATTGATAGGTTTTTCTATCTCCAGTACGCCAAAATTGGTGATAGATAACTCAAACTCAAATCATTTATTTCAATTAAACCATTTACAGGCACTTTTGAATTGTCAAGGAGTCGGTCAGTCAGAAATATGGAGCTAGTTGCTCATTTCAAAGCGCAGTAGGTACTTATGGAGAAGAACGGGCAAGAAACTCCATGGACACTCTTTTAAATAATATTGTTGTTACAAATATATTAGTTACATCGATTAATGTTGACACTATAAGTGAGAACGATGTACAAAAACTGTACACGTTATAAGCGTCCAGAGAGCAGCAAAACATAATTAAAAACAATCCAAAAAACTAATTATTAAAAATAAGCCGTGGCAGCTAAGAGATGACCAGTCCCAACTGACGGCGCCCGTTCACGAACATGACGCATGGATCAGCACCATTCAGCTCAACCATTTTGAAGGGAGCTAAATGATCCGACACACGCGCCACCGTCAGCGAGACATATGAGTGAGCATGACATACTATCAGCCGCCAAGGCACATTCAAGTCAATCTATGACATTACCCGGTAAATGGTAGCTCTATAGTACAAAGTACTCATATCGATACGTTATTGGGTTCGTCCGTTAGCGAATTAATATTTAACTAATGTAAGTGTAGTACAGTGGCTAATAGTTTATTTTTTATGTTTTTAGGTACGATGTCGCATTATTAGAAAGTATTTGCTACGTCGAATCAGGACTGTGACAGCACGACCTCTACCCTCTACGAAGAACGGCTGAACAGGTTTGAATGAATTTTGGCACTCTGGTAGACCACGACCTGAAGAAGGACCGCAGACGACGTCGCGGGCAACAACTAGTAAAATATAATTTTAAAATTCTCTATTTCCTACCTTTATATGAGTATCAAGAACATCTTCCGTCTCACTCTCACTGTCTGTTGCGTCTCCCTCTTGCGCATCATTCTCCTTCTCATTATCTCTCTCTTTCTCAATCTCCTCCTCATTCTCTCTCTCTTTATGTCCTGTCTCCTCTGCTTCTTGGCCAGGTTGCGACTCTTCTGTGATTGCGTCTAACTTGTTGGAGTCTGGCTTCTCATCTTCTTTATCTGATGGTTCATCTGTTGAGAATTAAACATTAGTAATAGTTACTTTTGCACTGCACGGCTTAGCGAAAAGGGAGGGCGAGGCCTGTGTTGTGCTGTGGAATAGCACAGTTTTGACATCTAGCGATTGTAATCTCTACATGGCGATTTTCAGCGCATCATACAACGGGTTCCTTTGTCTCTGCCAGAATGCACCTGACCTCAGGGGCGTAGCTACCGCCGTATCTGCCGTCTCAATTATACGGGGCCCCCGACATGAACGCCTGTCAGACCTGTCACTATTTATTTATTTATTTAAACATTTCGAACCCAAAGAGGTACAAAAGCGGACGTAATGCCTTAGGCATTCTCTACCAGTCAACCAAGGGTGGTGAAGAGATTAGATAGCAGGTGCTTTAATTGAAGGGAACAATGATGGAAACCTAAAAAAATATATAAATTGTGATGTGTGATGTAAAATAGATATTGTGTAACTTATAATACACATACATACATAAAAAAAAATACAATATATATATACATTTATACAAATTTAATGGTGAAAGGTGTTGAGAGGACTCTACGCTATTTGTTATGCTAACAACTCTGCAATTTCCGCTTAAATGCATATCGACTGGTGGCCGTCCTGATATCAAGAGGAAGCGCATTCCAAAGAAGAATGGACTGAATATGAAAGGAATAATGAAGAAAGTCAGAAGTATGAGAAGGACAGAGCAGGAGAAGATTGTTGGAAGAACGCAGTTTCTTAGCGTGAGATGAACATAGATATTGGAACTGAGACATAAGATAAGAAGGAGGAGTGCGAGAGTTGAGAAGGGAGAAAAGTGTGGTCAAAGCGCGCAAACTTCTTCTTTGGCGAATGGACATCCATTTGAGCTCAAACCTATAGCTCGACATATGATCATATTTGTCATGGTCACTATTGTCCGTAGAGACAGAAACTTTCGAAAAACTAAAGTCATCATCAGCTATAAATGATTTAATCAATCAGTTTGCCGAAAAAAGGCAACGAGAGTGTATATCGAATTTGAATTGTTTGTAAAAAATTTGGAAAAAGTGACAGATAGATAATTATGATGAATAAATATTTCTTTTAATTTTATGCATTTTTTTTTGTTAATTTTGTGAGAAATCTTTACACTTCTTATTATTATTATTATTTATTGATTTCAGACAACAATATGGTCCATTTTGTTAGTAAAACTCCTTAAAACTAGTGTTAGAAAATAAGATAACATAAAACAAAAAACACAGTCACAATTTTTGAGTCCGAAGCAGGTTGCGCAGAGAACGATCACTTCACGGTGGTAAACCCTGATTGAACATCATCCCCACAAAATGCCTCAGAATGGGGGAGTAAGGACTCTCCGCCACTGTTTTCAGGATGCTATTGTTACTGACCCGTGTTCGAAACATCAGTGATGCAACTTTTTTGCGCATGACTGCGTTAAATCCGTCGGTTCGGTTCTGCGAGAACATCTCTGATGCACTACAGAACCGGGGCAGTCTCAACAGCATCCTAAAAACATTATTATATTGGACTCGCAAGGCATCTAGCGATCTTTTGGCATAGCAGACCCATAGACCCCCCGCATACAAACCTTGACAATACGCCTTGAATAGGGTGATTTTGACTTGGTCGGTACAACGGGTGAATCTACGGGCCAACATATTACCTCGGACCGCTAGTATCCTACGTTCCCTCTCGATGTCTACATTATCCTTAAGGTCGACGGTAAGTATGTGCCCCAAGTATTTAAATTGGTTGACTTTAGTTATGTTCATGCCATTTAGGGTGAAATTAGGTGTATGATCAGAGCACTTACCGGCGGCCCTAAAGACCATGTACTCACATTTCTTGACATTGTAGACAAGTCCATGCGCTTCAGCGTATCTTTCACACACCTTCAGCATATCTCTGATAGATCCCTCAGTCGGGCCCAGCAGTACCATGTCGTCTGCGTAGCTGATGTTGTTAATATTAACACCACCAACTCGGCAGCCGACACGCATACCGCTGAGCTCCTCTAGGAGATCATTGACATATAGGTTGAAGAGTCCGGGAGACGTCAACCCCCCCTGCCTCACACCATCCAACCCATATGGCTCAGAGAAAGCTCCAGACCACTTGACACTATTTGTCTGATTCGCATACCAATACCGCAGGATTTTCAGAACTTCCTCTGGTACATTTCTGTCCCCTAGCTTTCTCCAAAGCACATCATATGACACCAGGTCGAAGGCTCTGGAAAGATCCAGGAAACAGGCGTACACTGGCGTTTTGCGTTCTGTGTAATACTGGACAGTATTCTTTAGACTCAGCATGGCACTAAGTCTAGTCTAAAGTAAAGTCTAGTCGACAGTTCAGGTTGAAACCCAAACTGTGCATCGTGCAAACTTAAATATTTTTTCAAATATGAGTTAAGCATACTGTCCAGTATTTTAGCCAAGGTAGTCGCCAGGGAAATTGGACGGTAGTTTCCTCTGTCCGAGATGTCCCCTGTCCTATTTTTAACAATAGGTACAACTATAGTTCGCATTAGTTCGGCTGGCAAGAACGAATGACTAATGCACATTGCATAGAACCAGGAAAGAATTCTCGGCAGGTGCACACCCGCAAATTTGAAATGTTCAATGCTGAGTCCGTCGTGGCCGGGGGACTTACCTCTGCTCATGTTTTGAATGGTGGCATTTATTTGTTTTGCCGAAAAATGTATCAGTGGTTGCCCCGTCTTACGGTCGGACTCAGCATCACCCACTGCAACAGAGGGGCCCAGAGGCGACTGCACCTTAAAATGTTCCATAAACATATTTGCAATCCCCACTGGATCAATGATTCCTCCTACTCTCACCGGTAGCCCAGGCCCAGCATCCAACCTAGTAGTGGATTTCCAAAATTCACCAAAGTTATTTGTGGCTCTTTGCTTTGCTATGATGTCCATTTTGATTTGGTATTTGTTCTTTTGACACCATTTCAGGCGCCCCTTAAATACTTTACGCGACTCGGTCATTTCGTCAAATACTGTTCCACTTGTCGGCCTGTTAAGTGCTACCCATAATTTGAACTTGTGTCTGGCCTCCCGGTGAGCGTCTCGTACATTACTGTTCCATCCACACAACACTTTGCCTCTCCTTGGCCTGCACTCTCCCGCAGTATTGGTCAACTCCGCAGCATTACATAAAATACCTATAATATCCTTGTACAGATTATCTAATATACCTTTGTGTGCTACCGAGCTGCAAGACCCATAACTACACTCCGCAAACTCTTTGGGAAAATCAATGTCACGCAACCTATTGGTACACAAGTCATGATAACGTTTGACCTGACATCCGTCCCTTTCCCCCCAAACAAATTTTTATACGGGGCCCGCCTAGGCACGCTACGCCATCGCCACTGCCTGACCTGCAACCTTCATTTTCCTTCGACACCTCATTTGTTTCGGCACGGGTTGGTAGATGTCACATGTCTTCGAATTTTCAGTTCTAGGACATGCCGGTTTCCTCACGATGTTTTCCTTCACCGTTTTAAGAGCAGTGGCGACGAAATAATTTACACAAAGGCCTGCCTGGGTTCGTAACTACAACTCGTATGTTGCGGCTGTTACCACTGGGCACCACTGATCCACAGCACTACTTCACCATTAAGTCAATGGGGATGATGACAATTTTATTATTTTTATCTCAATAAAATGTTTATTTCCAAATAGTGCAAATAGTATTACAAAAAGTGTAAAAGCTTTAAAAAACTGCCAAGTTATAAACGTTTTAAAGTGAGTGTTAGACTAGGACAGCACTATCGTAAAAGTGACGTCACGACTACGTAAATGCATACTAGCGCCGTACATTGTCCGTACCGCGCGACAAGGACAGGAATAATCCCCTCCAAAAACTTTGAAAGCGTGTATCTTCTTCATATTTACATCGATATATCAGATTTTTTCGATTTTCTCATTTTTACTATGCCTTCTTTGAAATTACGTTATTTTTACGAACATTTTTAATAGTAGTCATCATCCCAATTATATCTCACAATGCCACGGCACAGTTGCAATACTGTGACTCGAAAAGAAAGAAAGAGAACGTATCTTTTTAATTTAGAAGGGACACAAATTCGTTTATTAAGACTAACATAATGCACTAAAAGTGAATCTTAGCTAAAACACTAGTCAGCTAGCCCCTCACCATCATCCGAAACGAGTATCTCCTGGTCCTCCTCTAGCTCCTGCCCGGATGTGACGTCAGAGGCGTCCTCCAAAGCGATAGGCTTCCGTTCGTCGCGATGGGCCTCGATGCAGCTGTCCTCCAACTAATACATTCAAACGATTTTATTTACTTATTTAACGGTTTATGTACACACATATAAACAGACAAGAAAACAAAAGAACAGTTAAATACGTACAAAGGTGATGCTTATTTCTAAAGAAATCTCTTCCAGCATACCTGCGATAGGTGAGTATATAATAGATGTAGACAACGTGCGTAAGAGTAGAAGGGAAAACAAAATACATAAAAACAAGAAACAATTCACTCATTTAAAAATAAACATACAATGCGAATGCATACGATTTTATTTACTTTTGTTGGAATAAATGAAAAAAAATTGATGTATAGTTCACTATTAACAATCAAGTATTGAATGGAAATGTTTAAAATGCTAGAAATAAAAGGGAATTTAATTTTTTCAGGCTTTGACTCAATTACTTTGCAATCTTCTAAGGGTCGCCTAAAACCGACTCTATTTAAATATAAATGTTGACGTTCTAAAGTGCCTTTTAGTGCCTATTTGAAATAAATGCTTTGACGTTGTGTTGTGGTCAACCGCATATCAATGGCAACAAAGCTATTATTACCGGAACTGTGTTAGTATTTTAGTTGTAAACAAGGCTGCTGAAATACAGGGTGTAAGGGACATCGACGCATGCCCTGATACCATGGACTCAGTACATGATTCTGAACCCCCTTGAATTATTTGTTGGTTATTTAAAAAAAATTGCTTTGCCATATGTTCTGATCGCGTAGGTATTGCAACTACCTATGAAACAAAAAAAAAAACTGCAGTTTCATAGAAAAGTGCAGATAAGTGGGTATTGGGGGGTCAGAATCATGAGTCCATGATCACAAGTTTTGCGTCGATGTCCCTTCCACCCTGTATATTTAATTCAACCTCATGATAAATGAGATTGAGTATATTCATAGATATGAATAACTTTCACATTGGACCAATATACTATCACAAAAATTCCTTACTTTTTACTATGAGAATCTTGAAGCTATTCTGCGAAAAAAAATCTCTAAATTTAAAAATAATTTTGACACAACTATAATCGAATTTGACAATCGCGAGTCCACGTGTTTTTTTTTCTTTTGGTTTCGCAACGTGTTTGTTGTTAGAGTCGGAGGCAGCCTGGGGCAGCCTCGACGTGTTTTATATGGAAGTTTTTACTTTTTGTATGGAAAATATAAAATGAAAATGTAGAGTTTTGTAGGTTTCGGGGCTTCAAAGGGGGTCGAAATTATCAGTATTTTGTGATAGGACACACCGTTTTCGAGATATGAGCAAAAAAAGGGAAAAAAAAATTAAAGTACTGTTTTTGCACGTCTGAAGTCGAGGTGTTGGTGTGAATTTTAGTTCACGCCAACTAATTTTATTCCACACCTTTTTAATCGCGATTAAAAATAGTGAGATTCATGTTCAGATTTAGTTAGACAACCAAATTATTAGGTGAAAAACGTAAAATTCAGAATAGCAAAATTGCCATTTTCACTAAACTAATAACTCAGTGAAATCTTAGTGCTGTCAAACTAAAATATAGTTAAGTTGTGTCACTTTAGTCAATTTCAGTATGGAAAATCGTCATTTGACAGGATTAAACCAAATTATAGTGATTTTTTGTCTAGTTTAGAGGCATTTGTGACTAGAGAATCAGCACCATAGCAGGTGGGCCATTTTTTTTGCACGCATCTGTATGATTTCGTACACATGGTAATACAAAATAGGCTTCTTCTGTTGGGAAATTTTAGAAATATAAATATATATAGGTACATGAAGTTATTTATAAAAGATAAATTATGATATTTATTAAACTCTTGCATACGCTCGCACACTTACTCATACTTCACTTACAGTTACATACACTATCACAAACATATACCTACATTCTTCAAACACCCACACACACATAACTTCTGAAACACACTATAGACAAATACAACACTTTCTTTTAATGCTTTCTTTTCTTGAATTCAGTTTTTTTTTGTTTCTCTTGGACTTGCCCAATTGGATTTTTGTATATTATGTGTCCTATTTACTGTATGCAAATCACTTTGAAGGGACTCTGGCTTCTAAGTGCCGATTTCACCAATGAAACTGAACGCGTTCAAGAGCTGTCAGTGTCAAAATTGTTCTGGAATATTGACAATGACAGCTCTTGAACTAGGTTTAAAAGTGATGATCGCGTTCAGTTTTATTGGTGAAATCGGCACTAAGATACAGGTACATAAACCTGGTTTAGAAGTAAGGGTTTTTCACTCTGGAACACTATCTTAAGCCATTTTTAGATTTAAATAATGTAAATGCATTTATGGTGAAATTATTTAACTTTAAGTACCTCCATGGTTGTAACAGCTCTATGACTGACAGGACTATGATCTCTTCGTGTTTACGAAAATAGACGATTATTCCGGAACCGCGTAATTTTCTTTGAAGAGCTGTTAGATACTTATCATTCTTACCCGGAACATAAAGCTGAATCCGAACTGCATCTGGTCGGGCAGCAGGTAGTTCTTGCGGCCGCGGATCATGAAGGAGCCGGTGGTGAGGTACTCTCCTGTCGGCGCCGACTTGGATACTTGCGAGGCATGAACCCACCAAGCTCGGGTCATGACTTTAGCCTCCCATGCGACGCTGCGGACATAACATTGTAAAACATTATCATATTATCTTCTAATTATTATCTACGAGCTACTGCCCACGGCTTCGACATGCTTACTTAGATGTCACTGCTTGCGGTAGCGTCGGGGGTCGGGTTGCCTCCTTATCTCAAATATGGCGGTAATGGCTGATCTTTGCGTTATGCTTGTGAACGGGTGCTGCTTGCGGTGACCGGTCGTCTTGTTGACCATGGTTTTGTTATTGTTACTAGTAATTAACTGTTTATTTATTTTACTTCGAAGGTATTACTTTATCATTTGTGACTTCAAGTTACAGATAATATGTTAATTTTTTTTTTTTTTTTTTATTTATTTACTTCTTACAACTATCTTTACAGACCTTCGACCTAATTCGATGGTGTAGCTATCAACTATTATTACCTATATTATATTACACATGATGAAATATGTACATAATGAATAAAACAAAACAAACTAAACTACAATTAAATAAAAAATACCTACGTAAGTACAAACATAAATATAACAAGTTTACATCAAAATATAAAAAATTCAAAATAAAAGATATTAAAAAGAAAAAAAGAAAATCTTATAATTATTTACTTAACATAACTTATTACATTTAATAGAACGTTGGCGATTTCACTCAAACTACACGAAAATACATCTATTCTCTCGTGGACGTCGTTTACAATGTGGATTGTTCGGCTGAGGGGGGTTTTAGCCAGGAGATTGGTCCTGGCTACCGGTACGGCCAGCAGTTGTGGGCGCCGCCGCCTCTACACGTATCGGTCCGGCACGCACAGCTTCAGGTGACGCAGCGCTCCCGGGTTATGTGCTACACCACGCATTCGCTTAACTAGATACGCGGCGAGAGTGAATTCCCGACGCACCCTGAGCTCATTGTACCCCACCATACCCAGTATAAATAGTGTAGGGTACATCAATGGATAGAACGGGTATACCCCGTACATTTTAAAATACAAGTGTCTTGTGAATTTGTTTTGGACCCGCTCCAACATGAAACTGTATTTCGCTTCATGTGGAGACCAAATTACTGCACTATATTGTAAATGACTCCTGACAAGAGCGTCATACAGCACCTTGAGTGTGTTTATATTGGTGAAACCCTGTGACTGCCTCAGTACAAATCCTAAGTTTCTGTAGGCGTTCTTGCAGATCTTAACTACACGTTCAAGAAAAGTAAGGTCTGGAGTGAGACTGACCCCTAGGTCCCGTACCTGCGTCACTCGCTGCATCGGTGCTGCTTCTACCTTGTACTCGTAGCACAAAGGGGTCCGCGCGCGAGTGAACGTTATCACTGTGCATTTAGATACATTGAAGTAGAGTTTGTTTTTATGACTCCACTCTACCACTCTGTTTACATCCTCCTGCAGGCGTTCACAATCCGACTTAACCTCGAGCAGCAATTTAAGGTCATCAGCAAACAAACATAAGCTATTTTTTACGACCTCCGGTAAGTCATTTATCATTAAGATAAATTCAAGAGGCCCCAAATTAATGACCTGGCTTACACCGGACCTGGTGTAGTATGGTTCGGATTCGTATCCATTGTAGTCGATATACTGCTGTCTACAATGTGAACATAATGCAGCATTGCAAATGAATGCAAAAAATGTATTAAGTTATTTTTAGGTTTGTGGTTTATTTCTGCTTGAGTATAATTTTCAGTGTTTTTGGCATATTGGCGTGTGCTAGCTGATATATGGCAAATAATTTTATATAATGTTTCGTTATATTAACTACTACTGTACTATTGTATAGAATCACAGCTGTGCCGCTGGGGAGTTTGTTGCGCCACTTCTTCTTCCCAGCTAAAGCACACAGGAATTTTGAAGTTCAAAAAGTGCTGATTCTCAGATTAGTTTGACTTTTGATTCTCGCCCGCGGCGATATCGGAAATAATCCCACGGGAAAGTGCTACCGGGACTAAAAGCCCATGTCCTACTTCAGGATGCCGACTATCTCCTTGCAAAATTTTATCGAAATCCGTTCAGTGGTTTAGGCGTGGAAAGGTAACATACATCTTACAGAGACACACACATACATAGTTACTTTCGAATTTATAATAATAATATAAACATTAAACATAATTACCAAAAAAAAAAACTGACAGGACTTTTATCGCTAATTGGCCTGATATAGTGGTGATAGATCGATTAGCGCACCGCACAATGATTATCGATGTTACCATTCCAAAGGACGGGACCCTCGTGAAAGCTGAGAAAGAGAAACAAATGAAATATCTCGGCTTAGCACACGAGGTTGATGACCTGTGGAATGTGGGCTCGGCTGTCACTGTGCTGATTGTCGTATCGGCCAATGGCCTGATGGCCGAAAGCCGAGATCAACATCTCTCGAGGCTTTCGTTAGGCGGTTGGATCAAGGGCTTGATTCAGAAGGCAGTACTCCTTGACATGGCTCGCATCGTGAGGTTCCTGTCGCTGGAGCCCTAACCACCGGTAGCATGGACCCTGCTCTCGATACCGGCGGACCACTATTTTATAAATTTTGAAATGTTTTTTAATACATTTATTTATAAATTAATGTATTAAAATAAGGATATATTTGGTAAATTTTCATAAGTTGACAACACTCCACCGGCCGGAGAAGTCTTTTATTTTTTGCTTATTTTATTTCAAAGGTCACCGCCCTGCACTAGCCGCGCTGTAGGTACTCATAACGAGTCCTCGATCCTTTGATGTAGCCGACTGGTCGCTACTTGTTTGGACACTTCGCCAGTCTCACGTGGAGATAGCTTGCGATCGGATGTCCGTACGTATCACGTGCCGCTATCGGATCGCGAACAATGTCGTATACCAATCAGGAATATTTGAATATGTTAATTTTTATTTGTGAGTGAATGTGTGATTCGGAAATCGAAGTAACAGCTCGGATTGTGGAAGCTTTCGAGTCACTCAAATCGTACACATGTGCGCTGCGAAGAGTACGTGCAAATTTAATAAAAAGGTGTGATAAAAAGGTGTACTAATGTTCTAGATAGATAGAGGTATGTAACAAGTAAATGTTTTAATAAACAGATACCTACAGTGGGTACATTGCCAAAAGCACATCACATTAACTCAATAATAATTGTTTCTTGATAAACAGAAGGTCAGAAATCGGGGTTATTGTGCGTAAGCCTACAATAAAATATCAGCTGATACCTACGCGTAGGCAAAATGTAGATTTCTTTAGTCCTACGTTTCTTTGGCGGCATGCGACAAAGGACCGCCGCGCTCAGGCGGCTTCTTTGACACGAAACTGTAGGTGAACTCTGGTGAACCCTGTCGAGCGATCAGTGTTGCCTTTGGTATGATTATTTTTAATTTTTTAAATTAATTGTTTTCATTGGGGAAAAATAATTATCTCGTATCCATTAAATGATTACGTATTTGTGTACGCACTACGATACCAAATAATACCCTTCAGGATCGGACAGGGTTTTCGTTACATGCTGTATAATAAGTATGGGTATGTATAATCAATTAATCCCTTTTTATTTATAAAGTTTGCTTAAAGTCAAGGAATGATTAGCGACTGTTTAACCATACATTTAGACGTTTAAAACGTCTCTTAACTTTAATCATCGTTAATAATAAACCCCTAAATGCTGCAATTTAACAAATTTTGGGATAATATCAGTGCATTTTTAATGAATTCTCATGTAAGAATTATTGAAATTAGGACAGGACTACGTGTTTTGGGTCAGCTAGTTATAAATATAGAAAAATAATACTTAAAAAAACATAACCCTTCCTTTTGGCTCTGCTGTATTTAGGTAAAAACGGTTATGTAAAATGACATGATGAAATGATGATGAGTAATGCAGGGCTGTACCTATGGAACAGTACATTTGCCAGTAATTTTTAAGTCCCATTGTAAATCCTGAGTTATATCACCTGTAGGCCACAGCCGCCTGCCCCGCCTCGGCCAGCGTCCTGGGCGGCACGTCGCAGGGCGCGGGGTTCTTGATGATGATGGACGCTGCACCCGACACGTCGGCGTGCACGTACAAGTCGCGCGCGCGCATGTAGCGCTTTACGAGGAGCTCGTTTTGTTGTTGGTCGCGACCGCCTATCACCTGGGACCAAAGAACGAATATAAAATCGGTGAAACTCAACATAACACAATTAAAAAATTATATGATAACTCGTGGTACCCTTTGGCCACAGATAATATTATACTACGTACAGACACCTAATCCCTTACAACGAAATGGCACTTCCCTAGGTCTGGCTATTGAGCTAGCTATTTTAACTCGTCCAAATTTTCTACAGGTATCATCATCAGCGACTCACTTATTGCCATAGACTGTAGTTTTACAACGCCATCTAGGAATCGACCTACTTTTAAAACGTTTCGTGCAATCCTTATAGATACATTTTTATAGTTCCGGGTTCAGCAAAACATGTTATTAGATTTCTTTTATATTGCTATGTAAATTAATAGATAAAAAAAGTTTAATTTAGTAACGATAAAATGGTTACTGTCATGACAGGATAAATTGAGTAAAACGCCATCTATTGCAAAGAGTTATAAACAAAATGATTAACAAACGGCTACTTTTATCTTTTTAAGGGTCCGCATTGAAGTTTAAGGCTTCATTTATGTTTTTTGTTGAAAATACGTGCATATTCGTCAATAAATAAATAACAGCATTAAATAAGATGTTTTGATTTTTACTGATATTACTTCAGCCAATATTTTGCCCTAAATCGCTTTCTAATTATTGTTAATTTCATAAAGGTTACTGCCATCTATGATTTCCTTTTAAGACTAATTATAATTTGTTCGAGTTGAGACCCCATGCTTTGGCCAAGGTGGCGTCTCCATCTTTTTAACTCACATTGTCATAATGTCGTGTACTTGTATCTGTAAGTTGAAGAGTTAAATAAGCCTAGGCTGGTTTACCAACATTCTAACTAATTAAACAGAATTGGCATAAAATCTGGTTTCATTAAGAAAACTTTTTTTCCCTCAATTTAGAAGTATTCTAGCAAGTGTCATACCATTTTGAAATCCAGATTAAACGCGCCATCTTTTAAAGTCTTTTGCCAAAATAAAGTAATTCATTTCTTGTACAGTACAGTCGGTTAAAGTTGGTTGATGTAATTATTTTGAATTCAATATTGTGAAAAATTTAACATTTTATTTTAAACTGAGGCAGTTATGTTTGAAATTTAAACCCAAAGGAGAATGCCAAAGTTTCCCACAAGACTCGGCCAGAACCGACAAAGATGAACTATATGTCAAAAAAAGGAAAATAATTATAGAATTACATGGTATAGTTAGTTTTCTATTAGAAGAACACCAAACAAAGTTAAAGATCTGTAAAGTTGACCACTTAATACTTCTGATTTAAGCAATGAATAATACAGGTTCGGGTACCGTTTTAAAAGCCAAATACGACTACGTATTTAGTAGAAAATCGGAGTCCTGAAACACAGCAATAAACAATACAAAACTCAAAAAAACACGGAAACACTTCGTCACTGGTGATATCACGCGGGAGAAGTAAATACAACTTTTTGACAGTGACAGATTCAAGTTAAAGTTTGACATCTGGTGCTGCCAGCATTATAGGAATAAACTATGCGAAACGGTATCGATAATCGAATTGAATTATTTTTAATTATTACTTTATTGCAAAATACATATTCAAAAATGTAACTAAATGCTATTAATTGATATAATAATATGTTTAGTGACATAAGTAAGTAATTAATTCACTTACATAGTCCTATATTGATATTCTTGCAATCGATTTGCAAGAGAAGTTTCGTATCGATATAAATATTTTAGTATTGGCAACATTTCTAATTGAAGTTGTAGATTATGAAATGTGTTGATATATTGAATAACTATTTAAAATGAGTTTTCAACGGTGGGCTTCTACAGATTTCATTTATAATGTATAATTCTTACTGTTTTTTATTATCAAATATCATTATTATAGAAAGTCTGTCGGACGCTACACATGTTTCGAGCCTAATCTTGGCATTGTCCTTTACAGAAGGGTTAAATTACAGAAAAAAATAATAAGAAAAGTTAATATTTGTAGTCACAGGACTTGATCATTTTTGATACTTATAATTTGGAAAGTACATCAAGTTTTTTTTAATCAATTTTTCTGATACTTGTCACGACTTGACCTGACCCGACCCGTTTCCGGCTTGGCGTTGATTTCTGGGACATCCTGTTTACTCTATGGGCGTCTCCACAAACCCTATTAAATCTTACCAGATAATTATCAGAAGAGATGAACCAGTAGAACTTCTCGAACCAGTAAGTCTTCCGCGCCTTGATTATGTTGCTGACAGTGTGCGCTTCTTTCAGTGTCTGCTTCGTCTTGCGTTCAGCGCTCTTCAACGCTTTTCCCGCTGATTCTAATGTCTTTTGCTGTTTCTTAGCTGCATTGCGCTTTTGGTCGTAATACCTATAAATAAAAACATATTTTACATTACATTACATTTCCATTTACTCAACTCTCTACTTTAGCGTTATATAGTTCAAGTTGATTTAACCATTTTACGGTACTAATTAAATATTGGTGGCAAAGGAATTTGAAAATTGTTTCCAATGAATTGAGTTTGTGGTTCCAAAACATGTCAATGATTTAAGATTCTGTAATCAAGTTTACAGTCCAGTCCCTCCTGTGTCCCAGCAGTGGGAACATTATAGGCTGATTATGCAAATCATTGGACTAATCAGACCTGTCTACGCGCGCTTGACAATTTGTCACATTAATTTTGCGCTAACTTTCGTCCGAAAAACGAATTTAAAAGAAGGAGGTCTCACGTCGACACATTTTTTTAAAATGTTAGTGTGTACAGTCGATGGCACGTCTGTGACAGCAATTTGAAATTGTCAGCGCCTTTATGTCGTAGCAGTAAGAGCGGTGTACAGGTCGCGCGGTGGTTTAAGATCGCTCGGCAAAAGTGGAAGGGGCATGCGCAGTATTTAATTCTAAGGTCTATTTGGTGACGTGCGGCGTGAGGGGGGCGGGTGTGCGGCGTGAGGGGGGCGGGTGTGCGGCGTGAGGGGGGCGGGTGTACGGCGTGAGGGGGGCGGGTGTGCGGCGTGAGGGCGGCGGGTGTGCGGCGTGAGGGGGGCGGGTGTGCGCCGACGGCAACACGTCATTAGTAGATCAGTCGCTCTTCAACTCCCGCGTTGCGTTCACGCGTCTCATGCCTCTTGGGTACTGTTGCGTACAGCTTGTGTTATCGTATTAGTAAAAATAAAGTTTTGAAACGGCAAGCCAGAATTGTTAAGTTAAGAAAGAAACTAAGATTAATTAATGGAAGAAATATCACCACTGTCGGATGAATAATTTTCCTACAATTTTATGTAAGTATTAAATATAGTAATTAAAATTTACTTTTGTTTTTAATTTTTCTGAATTAACCTACTTACAAGATAAATTACAAGCAAAACCTAGTGTTATTATATGTTAAGTTACTAAGGTTCAACATAAAAAAAACCCTTAATAACACACTAAGAATTTCTGTGCGCGATTGTACACATGCGCCGATTGCCCCCCCCTACTTTCATCGAGCGATCTTAAACCACCGCGCGACCTGTACTTAGTTCAAATTTTACTTGCGGTTGACTTGAAGGTACATGTTTTTTTATTAAATTAAGAATATAACATAACATCACGCCTGAAATCCCACAAGGGTTAGGCAGAGGTGTAACTGTAGTACACCCACATTTCGCCAGTTATGCTTAAGTCCCATGTAATAGAGGTCGAGCCTATTGCCATCAACCGGGCACAAATCCAGACTCCGGGTTGCTACTGAGAAATTCTAGATAGAAAAATCCAATAACACTTTGCCCGACCTGGGATTCGAACCCAGGACCTCATGCTCGGCAGTAGCTCCTGCGACCACTAGACCAACGAGGCAGTCTATTAAGAATATAATATAATACTTTTTACTCTCTTTTCCACGCCATCCTGAACCAGCCTTGTAGTTAAATATTAAGTTTATATCTTTCTTAATGTTTTACCCAATAAAATTAATAAGAAGTATTCAATCTCTCACCTCCTAGCATTAGCAAAAGCCGTAAGCGAGAGATCGATATCAATCATCCTGGGCTTCAACCCCTCATCCTCTCCGTAAGGGTCGGTCAGCAGAAGGGTGATGTGGTTGGTGTTCAGCTTCAGGTGCTTGATGCAGGAGGCTATGGGGTCATTGTTGTCCTGGGCTGTTTTTACTAGGAGTTGGATGTCGTTCCAGGACATCTGAGGGCCAGAAAAGAGAGAGTTTTCGGTATAAAGATATTTATATTCTAACGGCCTGATTTTGGCGTGCAGGAGATAGAAAAACTCTGGTTTTAATGTCCCAATAATCTATCAGAGATTATGGTGTCTTACCGGGTCATGCTATCTATCGATGGGAAGGTCTATCGCTTGCTAAGGATAGTTTTGTATGGAAAACCCAAAGTATGTGACACAATAACCTGTTCACAGCTATTTGTTTGACAGGACAGATACTACAGATGACAGGTAGGTCTATCCACCGAATTGCAGTGGTGATCGTTTCTATCGAAGCAATATTTATAAATAGAATATACGTTATAACTAATCATTTAAAAGATGTCAGATTCAAGTAAAAGTACGTTGCGAGTGATTTTGAAATCGTAACAGAGTTATCCGAATGGAAAAAATGAGTTTGAGATGAAAATTATCTTCAAAATCTTCAAACCAGAAGAACTTATAAATGCCGCATTGACCATAACAATATGAGCAAATTAAGTTTTTATGAACTACATTAAAAGATCTCTTTCAAATAAATCAGCATTGAGTAATTTACTAACCGAAATATTAGGTTGGGGGAAAAGTCTTTTCGCATTACAGTATGTATGCGAAAATAATAAACTTGTAATAAAATATTTTTGGCTATACTATTTGTATCTGGATGGTTTTGCTATCATTGAAAATTTAAATTTTAAACAACATAATTCCAAATTCAAATTAGGAAAATGTGTGATTTTTATTTGTTTTTCGTACTGTCAAGATGAGTGAATCTAATGAAGAAATTCGCTACATTTAAAAATTTTACTACAAAAAAGGTAAAATGCAACGCAAGCCGCGAAAAAAATTTGCGATGTTTATGGACCTAGTGCAGTGTCTGTGAGAGTAGCACAAATTTGGTTTAAGCGTTTTCAATCCGGAAATATTGATGTAAAAGATGCACGTCGCTCTGGTCGCCCTATTACGGATAAAATGGATACCATTTTTGAAAAAGTGGAGCAAGATCGGCATATCAGTAGTTACGACGTAGCTGAAGAACTGGGAATTGACCACAAAACAGTTTTGACGCATTTGAAAAAAACTGGGTACACAAAAAAGCTCGATATTTGGGTACCTCACGAGCTCACTGAAAGAAACCTAATGAACCGTGTACTCATTTGTGATTCTTTATTACGACGTAATGAAACCGAACCATTTTTGAAGAAGCTGATAACTGGTGACGAAAAGTGGATCAAGTACGACAAGCACGTGCGAAAAAGGTCGTGGTCAAAGGCCGGTCAGGCTTCACAGACTGTGGCGAAACCCGGGTTAACTCGCAACAAGGTGATGCTGTGTGTGTGGTGGGATTGGAAGGGCATTATTATTATGAGCTGTTACCACCAGGCAGGACCATCGATTCTGAACTCTACTGCGAACAACTGATGAGATTAAAGCAAGAAGTTGAGAGAAAGCGGCCGCAATTAATCAACAGCAGGGGTGTGGTTTTTCATCATGATAACGGTAGACCTCACACATCTTTAGCCACTCAGCAAAAATTAAGAGAGTTTGGTTGGGAGGTGTTAATGCATCCGCCGTATAGTCCTGACCTTGCACCTTCAGATTTCCACCTGTTTCGGTCTCTTCAGAATTCTTTAGGCAGTGTCAGGTTAACATCACGAGAGGACTGCCAAAACCACTTGTCGCGGTATTTTGATCAGAAGTCCCAAAATTTCTATAGCAATGGGATCATGTCCCTACCTACAAGATGCCAAAAAGTTATCGAACAAAATGGTACCTACATACTTTAGTTAAATGTAAATAAACTATGTTAATTTTTTTTTTGGAATTTTCAAAAAAATGCGAAAAAACTTTTTCCCCAACCTATTATATCCTCATTTAAAGGCACCCGGAACAAGGTTTGGTGTTTCTTATGTCAATCTGTCAAATACGTTACATTCCTCCTCACCGGGGTAATATTCTGTTTGTTCAGCAAAATGCAGTTAAATCTTGTATAAATTACTACTTACTTTCTTAGAATTTTAATATATACTAATATATAATAAAGCAGAAGCTGTTAGGTATTAAACCTAAAAGAAAGTAGCCAATTTTTTATTTAAACTAGTCGATTTATTTATTCATATATAACCGGAATCACGAAACCGTAATAAAAAGAAAATGTTTTGATAATGCACTCAATTAGTTCAATTCCAGTTATGGTCGTCAATGTCAAATCAAATCCTGTATTGCAGCGATTTTAACGATTTTATGATATTAAAATTAAAGGAGATCCGCCAAAATTGCCCCAGGCCCGGCGCAAAAACAATGCATCTCAGATTTTAAATTAATAACAGTATACATTTTGTACAACATAACATCACGCCTGTAATCCCAGAAGGTTTCGGCAGAGGTGTACCTATAGTACACCCACATTTCGTAAGTTATGGTTAAGTCAACCGGGCACAAATCCAGACTCCAAGCTGCTACTGAGAAACTCTAGATAGAAAAACACAATAACACTTTGCCCGACCTGGGAATCGAACCTAGGACCTCGTGCTCAGCAGTAGCTCTTGCGACCACTAGACCAACGAGGCAGTCCAGTTATAAATGTTTTAAAGTATTGCTATTGTCAAATTGAGTGGCCAACCTGGTTTAGTAGCCCGGAGACGTTTCAGAAGCGCTAGATGTAAAAAATACACTGGGAACACTGCATCTTCCTGTGTTCTGTGATTAACCAATATTGGCAACTTAAGTATGTATTTTTTATGTGGCATATAAGTACATATACAGGGTGGAATTTTGTAATGTCACCTGAAGGGAAAGTACTCTTAAACCTGTAGATAGAAAATTTTACTCAAAGAAAACTGCCTTCAAAGATTTTCGAAAATTCGCTTGCCACACCCGGGAATCGGACCGACTAAAATCTGTAAAAATTAGTACTGCATTGCATCGATCATTAGGATTAATTATAAGGATGAAATCTCTCTAGCAAACTTGATAAATTAAATGAAAGGAAATCCATGAAATCTGGACTTATACATTCAATGTGTCAAGTTAAAGCTCTTTAACTCAAACATCCATCTGTTTACATAAGTAATAATTATCATTGACGTCATTTATCCATTAAAATGACGAATTACTATTTAGATATTAAGATGATTACAATTTGCAAGTGTTTGTAATGCAGACTCCTTTCTTAGATGCGACAAAACTACGTTTATGAGGTAGTTTAAATATGGAATGTTGCATTTGAAAATTAGATTGCCATTTGTTATTCACATTTGATTGTTTTTACAAATCGTTTCATATTTGTCTCACGGTAAAAATGGCATATCAAGAACAATTTGATTTAATGGAAGCTTATTTTATTAATAACAAAAACATGAATCTAGCTCTGCGGTGGTATAGAGAGGTATCGAGACCGACAGGCACCAACTCGATTCGTATTGAAAAGAATGGTAGAAAATTTAAAGAATACGGGTAGTTTTAAAAAGCGACGGAAAACTCTTCAGCAGAACTATTTTGATTTTGATCTAAATGTTTTAACATACTTTGAATCATTTCCGAAGGCTTCAAGCAGAGATGCTGCCGAAGAATTAGGAACACCCAAAGAGTAATCTAAGTGTTTGATAAGAGAGGCCTCTCTCGAATCCTTTATGCGTGACAGTTTTATACGCCATCTGTATTTCTGAACAGGAACTAATTCCCAAACTATAGGTACCTATATATTATATTTTTTTATAACTGTATAGGTTTTGAATTAATGGATAATTATGTAGTATGAAGAAAACAGCTTGCCATTGACGTAGGGGATTTTCAAGGTAAAATAATGTGCTGGAAATTGGAACAAAACAAACTAAGTCTATTATTATATTTTATTTTCTATTACAATTTTTTCACACGGCAGAAAAAATTAAGTACTGGTTTTCTGAATAGTCTTAAGTATCAGGACAGAGGAGCACTCTCTACTCAACGTCTATAAGGTGAAAACACTCGGAACCCAAAAAAAATACACAAAATATGAGGAAGCAAAACAAGCGCAGATGCACGTTCCGGCAGCCATATTAAGTGTGCGTCAGTGTGCGTGTCCGTCCGTGTGTTCAATAGACGAAGCACCAACTACAAGTAGCACAGTATATCATTATTTTATTTAGGTGTAATATAAAATGTTCTTTATTTTATGAGTAGGCCATGAAATTTGTTTGTCTAAAAACATTTTATCTTATGTTTTATTGTGACAGTAGTGATATCTATCGGCACTTTTTTAAACTTCTGAAGACGTTTCCCAGTTCAGCAGTGTAGATGGCCCTACATTCTTTGCAATGTGCTTAATTTTCTATGTGCCCCCCCCCCCCCCCCTGGGAACAACCCACACTCGCGTACTTAATGCATGCTGAGATAAATTGACCGTAACCCTATTTTTTTGAGTCACATTGTATGGTCTGACGAAAACAACATCAGCAATAACGGCATGTACAATCGCCACAATAACCACTATTGGTCTCTAGGTTATCCTGTTCGTGTTCATGAAACTAACAGTCAAGTGAGATTTTCTTTCAATGTTTGGTGCGGAATTCTGAGAAATATTGAAGTGTTAGTCCACGTGTACGAAGGTCATTTAAACACTGTCAAGTATCTTGAAATACTGGATCTCTTAAGAAATGAGTTAAATGGTTTCCCCGAGGAAGAGCGAAACCAAATAATTCTACAGCAGAATCACTACTGCCTACATTAATAACCATTTTAATACCTGGATTGGTACAAACGGCACAGTCAGATGGCCTGCGAGAACTGCTTTAGATTTTTTTTGTCGGGAAAAATCAAAACATCAAATCTTATGCGAATGTAAACGAGTTGAGAGTTGAAGCTCAGAATACGATTTATGATATTCACCACAACACGTTATTAAACGTTACTAGAAATGAAGTCGTTAGAAGAATAAATTTGTGTATCACATGCAATTATTGTTGCTTGTGAATATGGTTAGCTATGGTCGCTTGCACGGCGAGCCGGGCCTGCTCCACAAGCAGCTTATTGCGCGAGATGAACTCGGCTGCCGGGTTGTCCACGTCTTGCACGCGAGACAGATGCTGGTACTATTATTCGGACCTGGTTAGCTATGACCGCTTGCACGGCAAGCCGGGCCTGCTCCACAAGCGGCTAATTGCGCGAGAAGAGCTCGGCAGCCTGTTTGTTCACGACTTGCACGCGAGACAGATGCTGGTACTATATTATTCTGACCTGGTTAGCTATGGCCGCTCGAACGGCAAGCCGGGCCTGCTCCACAAGCCGCTAATTGCGCGAGAAGAGTTCGGCTGCCTGTTTGTTCACGTCTCGCACGCGAGACAGATGCTAGTACTATATTATTCTGACCTGGTTAGCAATGGCCGCTTGCACGGCAAGCCGGGCCTGCTCCACAAGCGGCTCGTTGCGCGAGATGAGCTCGGCAGCCTGTTTGTCCACGTCTTGCACACGAGACAACTCCGTGACTCGCTTCTCGTGGTCGTTGCGTACGTTTTGCAGTTTTTTCAAAGCTTCACGTTCTACCTGGACTGTCTGTTGGTAAGAGGAGACTATGTTAGTTAGTGAAGTTGACTGAAATGTCTATAAGCTGCGGTCAGTACCATCACAATTTAGTTTCCAATTTATGTGATTTGGGAAAAGTAATGATAACGGTAAACGGTGCTAGCACATAGTTTAAATTCCGTTGTAACCATCATAATGTTATGAACTATTCGAAAGTGGCAGTTATTCAGAAATCAACTTCATTAACACACAAGTTAAGTTAATTTTTGGGTAAGTGTAATAACAGGTATTGCAAATAGTTTTTATAATGTCTAGAGGATAGTTTCACGTTTGTTTGTTTCGAAAAAAAAAAGTGCTTAACCATACCTTCATATCAATCTTCTGCCCTTCCAACGTCGAGAAGAACTCATCAACAGCCCTGTCGAAGGTCTCATGCTCAGCATAAGGTTGTTCCCGATGCTGCGCGAACAGCATCGGGTGGAACTCCTGGCTCGTCAACAGGAAAGTGCTAGCGCCACCCTCTGGGTCGGGTCGGGTCTCCTTCTTCTGGGTTATGTATCCCTGGTAGCGGAGCGTATATAATTAAGAATCATTTGTTGAAATTAAGTTGAAAATCAGTACTTTTAGAATATGAAAAGTTAAAAAGAGCGCCTTTTCCTACTAGAGCTTAGCGTAAAACACTGATAAAGATGATAAATACAAGTTATAATAACTAAAAGTAACATAGTCAAATCATGATGACGAAACAAATATTTCCCAAACGGTAGGCATAAACCCCTCAATCATATTAATTTCAAGCTATCACGCAAAGATGATTTTATTTCTGTAAGAAGGGTTTTAGAAACACTTTTACACATCAATCATATTTTTTAAACAGTAAATATTCGTGTTATTGTTTATGTAAAAAGGTATCGATAAATACTTATAGAAAAGAAAAGAAGATAAAAAGTTAGCAATATAAAATAAAATATCCAATATTCACTGTGTAAATTTATTAGAGCAGCTCAATCCCAAGCATTTTTGTCCTCAATATAGTATTTGACAGTATAATAGGTTTTCTGGCATAGTTTCCGCTTCATTAGAGATTTGAATTTATTAAGGCATAGGCATGGGGTCTCAACTCGAACAAATTATAATTAGTCTTGAAAAAAAAAATAGATGGCAGCATAGGTAACCATTATGAAATTAACAACCACTTATAAGCGTCAGGCCGAGTTGGGCCTTTAAAGGCCCAGTAATTCGCCAATACCTTTGAATCCCACAGGGCCCGTACGGGCCCACCCCACTTCACGCGGTAAATCTCGTATTGTAAAATAAATAAAGGTTAGAATGCACTGTGGTTCGTGTCAGGGTCGAGACAGATAGATGATATGTGCAAATCATTCGTATCCAAACAAAAAGTTTGTCGGACATTTTAGAATAAAATGTAGATGACGCGTAGTTCGTGGTCGTGGGTGAGCTGCCAGTGACCACGTTTGGAAATTAAGTGTCGTTGTGTTTAAATTGACTGTGAGTGGATGAATATTTACTTTTGAATAGTTATTTCATCGTTGTGGATACTTATTTGTGTGAAAAATAATAAAAAAGTTTTTGTGTGCAAAAAGTTTTACGTAAACAAACCTACATTCATTCATTCATCTACAATTTTCAACTCTCGTAATACGAATACTGTTTTTATTTTGTAAAATGTTTATTCAATGACCCAAAATAATTTACCTATAAGTAGGTAGCATCGAACAAAAAACTATGAAACTTTCTTGTTTAAATGCTGATTTATCTATTTACACTCTCAATGAACGTATTTTCAAGAAAAACATGAATAAAGTCTTGAAACGAAAAGAATGATAACTTCAATTCGAACCCATAAAATGATGATCTGTTAATAATTTTGTTTGGAGCTTTTTGGAATAGATGGCGCTTTACTCAATTTAAACACATCAGAATAGCCACTATCGTTACTGATTTAAATTAAACAACTTTATTTTATTATCTTACTTTACATAGAAATGTAAAAGAAATCTATTAACATTTTTTCCTGAACCCGGAACTATTAAACTTTATACAAAAGGGTTGCACGAGACGTTTTAAAATAGGTCGACTCCTAGATGGCGTGAAAACTACTGTCTGGTAATTAGTGAATCGCTGATGCTGCCATCTGTTGAAAAATTGGACGAGGTAAAATTGCCAGCTCAAAAGCCAGACTTAGGGAGGTGTCATTTCTTTGTATGGGATTGGGTATCTGTAGGTAGTATTATATTATCTGTGGTATGTGTGGCTAGGAAGTCGTCGAACTACAATATTATAAATGCTAAAGTAAGTTTGCTTGTTACCTTTTCACGACCTAACCACTGAACCAATCATGAAATTTTGCATATATGTCGCCGCGGAAGCGTCAGTTAAGATTATAACATAATCTAATGTGTTACTATTAACTGAAGTAATTGTTATTTCACCATAAAGTAAAGTTTACAACTAATTGCATGCATCTGAATTTGTGAAATCGAACTAGCAGATTATGGAAGAGTAATTATAAAACTAATTACGATGTTTTAGTTAAAACTGTAGTTCAAATTAAAAGGGAACATTTATTTTATGTCTTTGGGTTTTTATTCATATTAACAGTTCAAAGTCTTTTGACACTGTAAATTTGTTTATGATACAGCGCTACCGAATGTGCCGAAAATGGCGCGGATCGCAAGTTTTATAATCAATCACTGAATGTAATAATTTAATATGCGAACTAAATAAGTTTCAGTACTAGAATACCAAACAAAGTTAAAAGATTATTTTACACAACAATTTACTACTGAATACCTGTTGTTTGATTAAATTCCTTGAATTACAGGAAGTATTGTAAAATAGTAACAATAAAGTTGTAGAAAGTAATTAAGCTTATATCACCTTTGTTTTTGTGAATATTAGTATTGTTTAATAATAAAAAATTAACTGATAAGCATTTGAGCATTGTTTACAAGTTTTATTGAACTAACTAAGTAATAAGATTCTGTATTGGAATACGCGGTACGTCCGCCCATGTTTTTAAGAACTTTGAGAAGGAGAGTTACGTTTTATGATGGCGGATCGTATCGCATAAAAGTTTAAAGTTGTGCTTGTGTTTAAAGGACTGAAACTAACTGTCGAACAAGAAACCTCTGTAATATAATGTTTTTATTTAAAAGAGTGTCCATGGAGTTTCTTGCCCATTCTTCTCCTGGAACCTACCTCTTGGAATGGGCAAATAGCTTCACTAACTAACTCAAACTTAACAATAACAAGTCCTTGTTCAATGGTAATTCAAAAGTGCCTGCAAATGCTTTAATCGAAATAAAAGCTTTGAGTTTGAGTTAAGTGTTGTGTGTGATTGAAAACCAACTACCTACCTATTTACCATCAACGAAAGATTACGACGGAGGCTGGTTGGAGACTACTTCTCTACACAATGGGCTCCCCTATTCTGTCATATACGTGGTCAGGGGTACATAAAAGGGCATAGGGTATCTTTCATCCAGCACAAAAAAGCACTGTTACTGAGGGAAAAAACAACTTTCGACCGTCAAAATTGCTTTAGGACGCTATATGGCGCTACGTGGCTTTCGAATCATGATTTAATTATATTAAGAAACTTTAGTGGTGAGTTAAGAGTTTAGAAAATATATATAATTAATAAATTTTGTGAGTTTATAACCTGTACGTCTACCGAAATTAAGGAGATCACCGATTAACGTAACAGAGATACATTACATTTCGACACCTACAATCGGTAGGTACTGAACAATTCCATTAAATAATACATAAAAATAAATAAGAATGTACAGTCGACTACAAAGAGATGTATACCTTTGAAAGTTATAAAATATATATACTTTGATGATGTTGTCATTGTTTGTTACAAATATTTGTAGGCACGATGTATGCCAGATTTATATTTCAATTAAATGTGCCAAATTTATGTATATAGCAAGAAGAACACTCTAATGTGTACGCTCAGACACTAATCAATGTGTTCGTCTTAGGTTATAATGATATGTATACAGGTCTGACATTCTATTTTCAAATTTTAGAATAGTACGAAAATACCTGTCTTCTCTTTCATTTCGTGCATGACGTTATTGGCGTGTCATTTGTTTATCGAAATTGACACCAATTATGTTCGCCAAATGTTTCTGTTCTTGTACATACAACCTACTCGTAAAAGAGAAACTATCGAAATATCATAAAACTCATTTATTTAAACTTAAAATTATTAACTTGCTAATTATAACATTACTTATAAATAATATTCTTATTAAACCATAGTAGATCTACTTCATATTTCGGCAAAAATATATAAACATTGTTCAATATTTTGCATACCCTCCATTGGCATTGATTACGTCTTGCAAACGAATTCGCATAAAATTTGCTGCATTCTCACAAAAGTTCGATCCACGATAATAATCCCACAATTCGTGGACATGTTGTGTTTGATTGTCAACCGTTCTTACTTGAGATGGCTCCTAATTTTGGATCATAACACCCCACACGTTCTCATTATTATTAAGGTTAGGAGACATGGAACTAAACATTATCCGCTCAATATTGTGGTGTTCGTAAATCCATCTTTAAACTAACCTAGAGTTATGGATGGAAGAATGGTCTTGAAGGAAATATTTTTTTTCTCCTCCAAAAACGTTTCTAAATGTAGGGCATAGAACATCCCTTAAGATTTCTATATAATTATTAGCATTCAAACGAGTTGAAATTTCAACCAATTCCCCTGGGCCTGAAGCGAAGACCCATCCCCAAAAACCTAAAGATAATCGGCCACTCCGTCTGTTAGGAAATACAATTAGGTTTAGAGAATTTCTAAAATTTAAAATTAGAATGTCTGCTTGTATACTTAATGTAGTAACGAAAGGTGAACACCATAATTTGTTTCGGAGCGTACACATTACAGTGTCCTTCTTGCTGTATATATCAATTTGGCACATTGAGTGAACACATTTAATCGTCATATTTCATGTGTGTAATTATTTGTAACGAAGTATGTATACTTCTTTCAATGGGTAGATGTATTTGTTACATTAGGGGGGATACATCTCTTTGCAGTCGACTGTACCTCAGTATATAAAATTTTTAAATTAAAGTTAGTAGGAAATATTAAGTTTTTTCTTATTTAGGAAGGCAGTCTTCTAACATAAGATACTGACTGTTGCCCGCGACTTTGCCTTTGCCAGTAATCGTGCAGCCCAACTCAGGAGACTCAAGGAGCTCAACCTGCCCCTAAACTGCCCTTCAAATAATTATGGTGGGGCCATTTTCTGGACTAATAAAGCCAGTCTTCCCTCTTTTGATCCACGTACCTTTGCCACCTGTGTCCTGGCAATATCCAAGAGTTCCTCAGCCTGTTTAAGCGCTATCACCAACTTCTCCAGGTCCTGTTCCACATTGAAACCCTTGCCGGGTTCCTTGGACAGCTTCATGGTGCCCGCCAGACCGTTCTCTAAGAGCACATGGTCTATGATTGCTGAACCGTATTCTGGAAAAGAAAGATTTTCGTGTTCACAGGCCGAAAGCGGTCGCAACGCTCTGTCATATGAATATGACCTACTCGCACCTCGATCAATCAAGTTGCATTTGTACGTCATAATTCACACAAATGATCGCGTCTTTCGAGTATTCGCGCGGCAGAGTTCTCTTTCGTTTGTTTCACGGGGTAACAAGCCAGGGGTCTACTCGTTAGTACGTGATCAAAACTGCTTGTGGGTATGTGCCAATTTTGGGATATTGCAGGGGCGTTTTCATTTCAGAGATAACTCAGAAATGTCTTAGCATTATCAGCCCATAATGTTTCCACTGCTGGGACAGTACGGCAGTGGGCCGTAATCCACCACGCGGGCCCAGTACGGGTTGGTAGTTGTCACATGTCTTCGACTTTATGGTGCTGATCCATGCGTCATGTTCGTGAACAGGCGCCGTCAGTTGGGACTGGTCATCTCTTACCTCCCCCCCGGTGGGTTCCCGCATTGACGAGGCGGGGGACGGCAGTAACCGTGGCATGACACCCACGGTGAAGCTAAGAGGAACTCGAGGAGGGGCCGCTCGTCAGGGCTTTTGCTGACAAGCCGACGACGTAGCGGCCAAGGTTTCGGTGTTGTTGGGCGACATCGCAACTGTGGTGGGGCCGCGGCGGGAGAGGAGTGCCTGTATTGCGATGCGCCGCTCTCCCTACCTTCCGCGGCCTTAACGGGGTCGCCACCGTATGATGGCGGACGCGGTGGGGCCGCAGGGGAAGAGGAGTGTCGGTATGGCCGCTCTCCCTATCCTCTGCGGCCGAAAAATGGTAGGCGACGGGGCCATTTATCAGACCCGTTGCAAGGAGTTGGTAGTAGGCGAAGGGTGGACAACGCCCTCTTCCAGCCCCCCAAATGGGTCCAGGGACGGCGGACTTGGGGACGTCCGCCGCCCTCCAGACACCAGAGGTGGCGGCGCGTAATGTTTCACGCGCGCCCCTCTTGGACATTGCGGGGGGAGTCAAACACCTAAATCCCCCCCCCCCCAACACGAGGAGGCCAGTCGAGGCAGGCCGGCACCAGTCGGGGTTGCGGAAGAATCATTTGTTCCCGCGACCCCGACGTAGGTGTGAGATGGAACACCGGGTTGGTTTTTAGTCAGTAAGAGTCTGACAGACCCCTCCGCCCGCCGGAGGACATCCATGAGGATTTTCCAACCCGGAACAAAAAAAAAAATGTTCATCTCTTACCTGCCACGGCTTATTCAAATAACGAAATTCTTGGTTTGTTTTTTTTTTTACTGTGTGTAAGTACTTTTTTACATCGTTCTCTTAAGATCAACATTATTGACAACAATATTTTTTGAAAGAGTGTCCATGGAGTTTCTTGCCCATTCTTCTCCATAGGTACCTTCTAAATATGAAGCTAGTTGCCCATTCCAAAGCGTATCTGGAATAAGCAACTAGCTTCATATTTCTGAAAACGGACTCCTTGACAATTCAAAAGTGCCTGCAAATGGTTTAATTGAAATAAATGTTTTGAGTTTGAGATGAGATGTTTTCTTTCATCGTTTTCAGAGTAGTTGTGATGAGAAAATTTACACAAAGTATAGCATCTGTCTGGGTTCGAACCCACGACCTACGACCTATAAACCGTAAGTACCCTTCAAACTGGAATGTAGCAATGCTTGGGATGCCAGAATTAGGTATTGTAGTAGAGCCAGGTGCTCAAGTATGAGGCCAGTCTTTAAAAATAAGAACTCTGATGAAAGAATCTAATGGAAGACTCTTTAGCCAAATCTGTTTACAGGTCTTTAGACGGT
Organism: Dasypolia templi; assembly: GCA_963555695.1. Classification (NCBI taxonomy): domain Eukaryota; kingdom Metazoa; phylum Arthropoda; class Insecta; order Lepidoptera; family Noctuidae; genus Dasypolia; species Dasypolia templi. The sequence goes on along the minus strand of OY743140.1, from coordinate 31,127,149 downwards.
TGATTTTGCCATTCTGAAATTTACTCAGTTCTCATGAGCTTAAAGTTAATACTTGTGGGTGTTGGAATAGCTTCTTCTTTTTTAATTCTTACCTAATTTAGGATTAAGCACTTTCTTGAGATTATCGCCCGGCTTGCTGTTAGTTAGTATTTCTTGTAGCGTATCGCTAGATGGCGCTGCATAGCTTGTCTTAGCCCTGTCTGATGGGTACTTTTCTTTTACTGCAAACCTGTTGAAGTACATTGTTATAAAATGCATGTGTTATGGACTGATTGAGCCGATCTTCACTATGTGAGAATGTGCGCTTTTATCATTTCTAATGTGAACATACATTATTATAGTGGACAGAAATTGAAAAGTCTTCATATATTTCCATAAATTTTACTTTCCTGTTATGGTGATGCCGTGGACAACCACAATAACAATGACCACGTTAGAAATGATAAAAGCAAAGAAATAGTTACATAGATTCATTTATTTATAACATAACATCACGCCAGTAACCTCAAACAGTCATGCAGAAGTTTACCATAATTATTGTCCCATGTATTAGGGGCCGAGCCGATTGCCATCAACCTTCATGCTCAGCAGTAACGCTTGCGACCGCTATATTCGCTTACAGTCGTAAGTTTTCACTTCTCATCGTACATCATAAGCACACACCCACTTTTTTTTTACAAGTTGCATTCATAAACATAACCAACTTACCGAACCTTATCTCCCTCCACGTGTGGCCTCAAGACATTAAGTATAGTCCACTCGTAGTCGGTCAGCACAATATTGCCTCTGTCATATAACTCTAATATCACATGGTATGCAGCCTCCCCGCTACCAAATTGCAGGTCCACTATGCGATCAATACCCAGCTGGGATAGCTTCTCTAGGCGTTTGTTTTTTAAGTGTTTGCGGAGCTGTAATAGAAATTATATTGCAGGTTATTCAAGGGTGAATTCTGAAATTGCAACTCAATTTTTGTAAAGTCTCTTTTTACACACAACTATTTAAGTTACCCAATTCTGCCAATTGTGGTTTGCTGAGCCACTTACTGCAATGAAGAATAGCACAACTTACTTTTGCCTGTGGAAGTGCACCTTAAGTCATGCTCATGCTATTATTGTATGTGTATTGTGTATTGCAGTAACTAAAATTAATTGTAAGTATAAAAATCAGTGTTTTAAAATATTCGGATTATCCTGATAAACTATTATAAATGTACCATACCTTCATCGTAAACCCGGATGGGGCGACATTCTTTGGCCATTCAAACTGTGTTGTATGAAAACGGTTCCCAGACTCCAGCAGCAACACACTCTTTTCTTCGGACCTCTGCAGACGGATCACATATGTCTTGCTGTCTATGTCATAGACTTGATTTACACGCATTCCTATCAGCCTGCATGTAGACAACAAAGTTTAATTTTTTTTTTTTTACTATTAGTTATTAGGCAATGTAAGAAAACGGTTAAAATCATGTTTAATTCTTATCAGCATGGGACATGTAGCAATATTAGAATCAGATTTGAAATAAACAATATCCAAAATAATACCAAATTCATCTTTTAATTCTATTTGTTATTAAGTTCTGATTCAAAATATATGTTCACTTTAAACTAAATACTTGAACAACACAGAGTGGATTACATAATTAGGAAATTACAAAAAGATGAAATTGTGATATTTTGATTTATCAACAAAAAATATTGCACTATTTTGTTAGGAAATCATCAGGTACCTTTGCAATTCTGTGACCATGCACATAATATCATATGTATTGAATCTGTTCTTCATTGTTGGAGTTTATTTTCGTTATTTCACACCTTAAATATTATTTCTCATCAAATTCATCAAAAAGTAACGTGAATGATGTGAAGTGATGACTGGTAATGAATGACTGATGACAGTGAATTCGGAATTAAGCCTACGTATGTCAACGTAGGGTAAATTCTGAATTAGACCATAATCGCTCACATGAATAATTTGCGTTCCGATTTAGATAATTTTGTGCATTTTGCGCATTAATCTTGTGGTGTACTCAAGTATTCTCGGAAAAAATCGGAACTAGAGATTCTGCCCGATAAATTCCCGGGTATATTCAAACTTGGGTAAAAACCGGGTATTTACAAAAAGGTCATACAACTGCAGTCTTAAAAAAATACGAAATTGATGATGAAGATAAAAATACGATAAGCTCTTCAAGTATTTTATTTTGTGTTTATCAAACAAATGTTTTCATTTAAAGGAACCTTACAGAAGTTATTATTTTTCGATGTTAATGGATTAGAGGTGCGGTGGTTCTGTTCTTAAAAAAAGGTTATAAAACCTTTCTGAAAAAAGTATGCAAGCTGTTCTCGAAGGTCGCCGCGAACCGTCTCGCGTCACTAGAACAAGTCGGTTTTCGAAAAGGCTTCAGTACCGAAGACCACATTCATACTGTTCGGCAAATTGTGCAGAAGACCGAAGAGTACTGTGTTGTTGTGAGTTATGGCATATGTGGACTACGAGAAATCTTTTGACTCCATCGAAATATAGGCAGTTCTGGCCTCTCTGCATCGATGTCGTATTGACTGGTGCTACATCGAAGTGTTGAGATGTTTGTATCACGCTGCCACAACAACTGTCCAGAACCAGGATAAGAAAGCCAGCCCCATACAACTGCTCAGGGTAAGACAGGGGTATGTGAAATCCCCGAAACTGTGCGCCAATGGGAACCACTGTAATGGGGAAGGTCGGGCAAAGCTAATTGTAGATGGCGTGACCATAGCTAGGTCCCTACGGCCTACAATAAATTTGAAATTTCGTTCATTCATTTCATTTTATGTTCATTCATGAGTTTGATTTTATTTCATTATTTCGTTAATTTTCGCAATTTCAGCATTTTAAATCAAGTACTTGACGTGAAAAATGTCAGAATTTTAAACCTTGAATATTTCCTCGTAATCACTTTCTTCAAAATGTTTCCGACATAAACTCGAAATCAAAAAAATCTCCACGAATAGCTTTAAACCACAATGTTCTAAGTTTAGGGGCTTTCGGGAAATTGTAGACTCCAATTTCGGAGCATCTAGGAACACAAAAAGTCTTCAATTTTCGCTAAAATAAAATAAAATCACATGACGCCTTGTATTATTGGCTTGTGTTGGGAACTAGCTACGACAGCGCCATTTTGACAGTTGCCTTCCCCATTTTCCGACAATAGTGTTTTTATTATAAATTTAAAAACCCCAAGTGCGGAAAAACATAGTACCGAGAAAAAAAATCGGGATTATTGGGATAGTGGGAATATTAAGGGTGGGGAAGATCTCATGGCGGATCGAAAGTTCAAAGTTTTCAATTTATGTAGGCGTAGTGGCTCCTACTTCTGGGTGGTTTTAAAAAAATAACCACGAAGAGGATGGCGGGGTCTAGTCAGCGAGCGAACAAAGACCCCGCCATCTTCTTCTAACCTAACCGACTCGGACAGGTTCCGGACTCGCTTCGCTCGCTCTTGCATCCTAAGTTGTCCCGACACCTGCACAACACTCGAAGCCTCGATCCGTGGTGCAGCGTGCACAAGCGGCTCTCTAGAGTCCAACACTTGCACGACACTTAACACAAATGAGTTCTAAATCGAGAGATGAAGCAGCAAAACACGAAGCCGGTGCTTCGGGGACGCCATGCTGCCCCCTTAAGATGGTTGAAGTAAAAAATACACGAAATCGACTTCGACGTCTTAGTAGCCTCTTAATTAAGTGGAAATAAAACCTGACCTATCCCTACGAGGCAGGATGCTTAAGTTTGGAAAACTTCGTCAAGTCTTCTCGTCTTGGAGGAGTCGGAGGACGGCGTGTTGTAGGTCAGCCTGGGCATGGGGTTTCAACTCGAACAAATTATAATTTATCTTTAAAATAAATCATAGATGGCAGCGTAGGTAACCATTGTGAAAATAACAATAATTAAAAGCGATAAACGGCAGAAATTTGGCTGAATTATGATTGGTAAAAGTCTAAGAAATCCTTGTTTATTGCTCATTTATCTATTTCCACTCATAATTTCACGTATTTGGAAAATAAAATAAAAAGGAAGCCTTTATCTTCAATTAAAAGTAGCCATCTGTTAATCATTTTGTTTACAAGCTTTTTGCAATAGAAGGCGTTTTACTCAATTGGTCCTGTCATCGCACTTTCCAAAATTGTTACACCGCTGAAGACCCCGGACCCGGGGAACGAAATGTGCCCTCAGTTATCGATTATTGGAACCAACGGGGATCGAGCGTACGTCACAGTTTTAAAGGAATCACTATAACGACCCGATTGGAAAATCAGTACTACTTTACTATATTCACTGAATCGGGAAACGAACCGGGCGGCGCTGTCTAAACATTGACTAATTAATATGCTCGTAAGGACAGGCGTAATTGTGTCAATGATATCTCCATGAACTTTAACGGAAATCTCCCATATGTCTTCAGTGTTTTTTTATGTTAAGTCTTTTGAATGCTTTTTTATTGATGCGCGAGCACTGTGAGCGCGTTCAGGAGCGTTCCGAATTGTTGACAGCTCTCAGCTGTCACAATCGTGTTAGGCCGCATTCCGAGTTAGACCATAATCGCTGACAGCGCTCACATCGATAATTTGCGTACCGAATGGGGAAGGCAACTGTCAAAATGGCGCTGTCGTAGCTAGTTCCCAACACAAGCCAATAATACAAGGCGTCATGTGATTTTAGTTTATTTTAGCGAAAATTGAAGCCTTTTTGTGTTCCTAGATGCTCCGAAATTGGAGTCTACAATTTCCCGAAAGCCCCTAAAAGAACATTGTGGTTTAAAGCTATTCGTGGAGATTTTTTTGAGTTCGAGGTTATGTCGGAAACATTTTGAAGAAAGTGATTACGAGGAAATATTCAAGGTTTAAACATCTGACATTTTCCACTTCAAGTACTTGATTTAAAATGCTGAAATCGCGGAAATTAACGAAGTAATGAAATAAACTCAAACTCATGAATGAACATAAAATGAAATGAATGAACGAAATGTCAAATTTATTGTAGGCCGTAGGGACCTAGCTATGGTCACGCCATCTACAATTAGCTTTGCCCGACCTTCTCCATTAGATATCACGATTATGACAGCTGAGAACTGTCAACATTTCGCTCACAGTGATATTTCTAAAGGGCATGGTCGGCGTTATCGCAAGATGGCGCATGTCATGACGTCATCTATGACGATTCACATGACATCGTTATCGCGCTCAAGCTAATTCGGTACGGACGTAAGCGCGCTCAAATCGATTACATCTCAATTCGGAAAGCAGCCAAATTATTTATGTGAGCGCTGTGAGCGTTTAGGGTTTAATTCGGAATGTACCTCCTGTCACTGTCAGTGTTAGGCTGTCACTAGCACATTGTATGTGCAGGCTTTTTGGCCAAAACAAAACAAAAAATAATCCGGATTTACAGGAAAATAGCACACTTAATTTGCCACAATGGGTGGTGAAACTACCGATCTAAAAGATTTTAAGCTTAGGCCGATGAAATGCGAGTGCAACTTCCTCAGTAAGTCGGACGGATCAGCAATTTTATCTCAAGGTATATTATCAACAATTGTCTCTCATTCCAACTTAGGATTTTAATCACTATAGTACAAACCTTAATTTCATATAATTTTAAATCACAATATACTCGCAAATGGAAATAAAGAGTAATAAACATCATAAATCCTCTTAATCATGTTCAGGTCAAACTGTTGCCCTGGTGAGTGTGAACGGTCCTCTGGATATCAAGATGCAAAGCCAGAGCATAGAAAAGTCCACTCTTGAGGTGTTGTTCAGCAGTAAAGGCGGCAAACCAGCTATTGGAGACAGGTAATGACAATGCTTATTTGATACATATGTTTGAACGATGTAAAGATATAACTTAATCAATATTCAAAGGTTCAATAGTGAATAGAATATTGTTTGTTGTTGTTGTATTTATGTGGTTAACAAATAAAGGTGGGAAAAATTAAAAAAGGTTCTCTACAGCATATGTCTTCCTAGGGTGTATTGGAACACCATGGGAAAATAAATATTCTAACATCAATAGGAAAAAACAGAAAACTAAACTATGTACAAGATCTATTTTAAGAAATACAGGAAAAGATAGACTAGTCTCAAACATACTTACCTTATTCCCATGTGGGTAGGCAGAAACTACAGAATGCTACTTGCTACGACCCTCACAAACTCTTTGTTGACATTCATACATCTGGTCATGCAGCCATGCCGGATGCGAGGCCTATGCACCTAACCGTTCTGAAGAACAACAAATAAGGTCACAATAATATTTCCTTCTAGGGCGTCCTAATCCGGTGTTTCCACTCACATCTGCCTTTACCTCTTGACAAACAATTTAAGCATATTCTCTTAAATTTTTGTAATACATTACAAGTCTCTCATTTCAGATACAAAGAGCATGTGATCAGGCAGACATGTGAAACTGCTATTCTTGGCAGCCTGTACCCTCGCACTGGCATCACTGTCACTATCCAAGAGTTGGAGGACTACGGAGGTGTAAGTAGAAAACCTAATGGAGTAGAATCATCTATACATTTATAAAGTCACTTTTGCATATATGTCAGTGTGATTGCATTGTGTTCTTTAAAATGCACAACAGATTTTGATGCAATTTTCACCATCATTTAGAGGATTCATTCCAGAAAGTTTATGTGTATTATAAATTAATATTAAACTTACCCATAATAATGAAATCTTGATGTTTTGTCAAGTTGTAAAAAGGGCTATTACTAGTTTTGTATTTGGCGGCATCTATACCTCCACATGGCCCACATGCGAATTACGAAACACACTGACTACAGACTAGGGTACGCTCAAAATTACCATTGCCAATGCTGCAAACACGTACGACCGTAAACATTTACGGACCACCGTTCAGCATCCGACGGCTGGGGGCATAGCCCTGGTACTGCACGATAACAACAACAATCGTCGGGCAGTTGCCCACCAGACACAACACCCATCTGGTTGGAGGATCCACTCTCTTTTCTATAGAGGATGGGTGAATTTTACACCCTGTTCCTCACATACCTCTTTAAGTAAAATTAAGAGGAAAAGAAAAAGGATTAATTTGGGCTTTGAACAGAGAATTACAAATACCCAAAACAAAGATCTATTTAAAACTAACTACTTAAAAATCAACCAGTGTTGGCCCAGTGGTAAAGGCCTCGACTTACGATTTTTACGAGTTATAGGTTGTGGGTTCGAACCCAGGCAGGTGCTTTACTGTGTGTAAGTTATTTCATCACCACTGCTCTCAAAATGGTGAAGGAAAACATCGTAAGGAAATGCCGGTTTCCCAAAGGTGGAAGACATTTGTGACATTTACCAACCCGCACGAGGCCCGCGCGGTGGATTACGGTCCACTCCCTTTCTTAGAAAGGAGGCCTGTGTCCCAGCAGTGGTAACGTCATAGGCTGACTATGACTTAAAGAATGCCCAAAAAGGATTCTTAAGTGCTGCAACATTACTGCCATACGGACGGTCCCCCGCCATGTGAATCGTTTACAGCGTAACATAACATCATAATTATATTTCCTGAAGAATTGTCTTTTTTTTGTCTTTTTTTAAAACGTTGCCCCACACTAGGAATTACTCCTGTATCGTGGGTGCGTTCACAAACATGAAAACTCACATACACAAGACACCCAGACCCGGAACAACTATTTGTAGGTCTTCCTTCAGGAACGTCAGCAGTCCGTTCATGTTGGGGATTCTTCTTCTTGCTGGTGTGATTTGGAAACTGGCGTTCCTCAAGGCGGTATACTTTCCCCTCTTCTGTTTTCTATTTTTATTAATCTTATAACTTCCGAACTTCAGTGTGCGTATCATCTGTATGCAGATGACCTGCAGTTGTACTGTCAAGGGAAGGCTGATGAATTACCTGACGCTATCGACAAATTAAATAGGGACTTGGTAGCCATAAAAACCTGGGCTGACAGATTTGGTGTAACTGTAAACCCTACGAAGTGTCAGGCGATCATCATTGGCAGTTCTCGTAGTATTAGCAAAGTGGATGGTAAAACCTTGCCACCAGTATACTCTTCAATGGTATTATCGTTCCTTTTAGCACTGACGTAAAGGACCTAGGCTTGCACATTGATAGTACCCTGAACTGGCGTACTCAAGTCGCCCGGGTAAGCCAGAAGGTTACCGGAACGTTGCGCGCGCTGTATCGGTTGAAAAATATATTGCCATCGAGTACGAAGACAATGCTTGTGCAGTCCTTAATTTTCCCTATCATCGATTATGGTGATGTGTGCTACTATGACCTGAATGCAGATCTCCTCGACAAACTTGACCGTCTTCTCAATAACTGCATTCGATTCGTTTTCAATCTGCGTAAATATGACCATGTCTCTGCGCATCGGTCACTTCTAAAGTGGTTGCCCATACGTCAGCGCAGAGAGCAAAGGGCGCTGACCACCTTGTTTTCATTTCTTGTTTCTACATCCTCCCCTGGTTATCTAGCCCCCCACTTTCAGTACATTTGCGCCAACCACAACAGAAGTCTTCGTTCATCACACAATCGTCTTCTTCAATGTCCCACTCACCGCACAGACTTCATTCACTCTTCCTTCTTCGTTCAGTCTATCTCTCTGTGGAATGCACTCCCCCAAGAAATCAGGGTGGCAACCAACCGATTATCCTTTAAAGTTAAAGTTCGTGAGCACATTCGCAAGAAGCTGGCAGTTTCATCTTAAAGGTAATGTTTTCTCATTGGTTGTTTTATTTGTTTTAGTATAATTATATATTTATGTATATGTATTTGTGCTTATATTTATATATAATTAGGTATATTTGTATATCTATGTATTAGATTAAATATTTATTCCTTGGTTTTTTATAAATTGCACCTACCACTGCTTGTCTCTGCATCACCCAAAGGTTGACTGGTAGAAAATGCCTATGGCATTAAGTCCGCCGCTGTACAAAATGTGCGTGAAGTATAAATAAATAAATAAATAATACAAATATTTGTTCCGTGCGGGAATCGAACCCGCGACACGCAGCTCAGCAGCCGATCGCTCAACCACTGCGCCAACCGTGCCGTTAAATTAAATTAAATTAAGCAGAGACACCGCTAATAATACATCCACATTTCGCCTGTTACGTTTATGTCACATGTAACAGAGGGCGAGCCTATTGCAATCAACCGTACGCCGTGCGTTTACAGCGTATGTGCATTAATTATATTGTCTGTGACAGTTTTCAAATGGATTCATGTGGGGTAGGATCAAAGTTCTCCAGCAGTCTAATCTCTTATTGGCTGATGTGGTTGGCTAAAATAATAAGTACCTATTGGTTTGGTTCCACAGACCACACTATTATACAGGCTGGGGACATAAAATGAAATTAGTCTACAAACAAAAATCTAATCACAATTAGATATTTTTGATATTATATTATTATTTTTTAATTTCAATGTTTGGTTTTAGGTATTTGATGATTTCAAAATATTCATAAGCACAATATTGTCAGTGTTCTAATACATGAAAATGTCGAAGTCTAAGCATTTATTTCAAATAGGCACTTTTTCACATTCACATTTAAATTTGAGATTGGTTTTAGGCCCTTTATGTAAATGCATACTTTTATCTCATTCCAGTTCCTAGCATGCTGTATAAATTGCTCTTGCCTTGCGTTGCTAAACGCTGGCCTATCGATGCGGCACACTTTCGCCGCTGTCTCGTGCGTTATCGACGAACACGGCAACATACAGCTTGACCCCGAGCCGACACAGCTTGCCACAGCTCGGGCCACCATGACCTTCGTGTTCGATAGTAGAGAGAAGACGTTAGTCAGTGGTAAGTTATGGATGGTTATTAAAAATATACAGGTAGCAATTGGTAGCTGCAAAACATCCATTTTCACGTTTTATTTTTATGATGCCAATCAATGCAGTTTCGTATAGGGATTTAAACTCATATTTTACGTGGCACTGTGGGCTGGATTCCGGCTTTCGTAGACTTATAATCTTAATATGATTATGAATATGATTTGAAAGACCAACTACATGCCTAAATATATCATGATTATGGAATAATATAGGAAACAGCAATAATGTTTTATTTTTTTTTGAAAAATTTGTATGGAGTTGGTAAGAAAAATCATGATATCTCCGTTCTCGCACAATTGGCCGTTATTTTTTTTTCAGGGGTTTAATCCATATATTATTTGGAATTTTTGACATACGCCATGACACGGCCAGGGGTGCGAGTTTTTTTTTAAATTGACAAAGATTATATTGATTTTCAAAACAAATTTTGTATTAATAATATAAACTTTACGTCTATAGGCATTGCCTAAATGATTTGCCAGACCACAACTTTCAATTATGTATAATTATAGCGTAGTAGGTACCTATGGAGAAGAACGGGCAAGAAACTCCACGGACACTCTTTTAAATCAAATTATGTTTACAATAGATTGGTTACATCATTCATGTTGAAATTATGAATGTGAGAATGATGCAGAACGTTAAAAGCGTCCGATATATAAATATGAAAACAATTCAAAAATAAAATTTAATTAAAATACGCCGTGGCAGCTAAGAGATGACCAGTCTCAACTGACGGCGCCCGTTCACGAACATGACGCATGAATTAGCACCATTCAACTCAACCATTTTGAAGGGAGCAAAATGATCACACAAGCGCCACCATCAGCGAAACATTAGAGTGAGCATGACATACTCTCAGCCGCCAGGACACATTCAAGTCAATGACAGACGTACCCAGTAAATGGTAGCTTTAATGCATGTACATAGTACTCACATATGGCTTATAGCAATTATACAGTACTAAAATATTGAGTTTATACAATGCAAAGATTCTTGTTTTTAATCTTCAGCAGCTTCAACAGTATTTTCAAATGCTAAACAATTAGTTGATGCGTCCTTGAGGAGCAGGACCAGCAATTAGCCAAGCATTTTTATCAGCAATGTAATCCCCTAACTTATATTATGCTCGGCTGCATAGTGTGCGTTTTATACAAGATTTAAATTTGGTTTCATTTAGTTGATGTATGTGGGGAGGTATTTTATTGTAACATTTTAAACAGTACCCCATGAAAGATGAGTCTACTTTAGCCAGCCTGAAACCTGGTTGAACTAATTGGTCCCTATTTCTAGTGATATAGTTGTGTCTTTCACCTCTTTTACCAAATAGATGTAGATTTTTCTTTACGTACATGATGTTTTCATAGATATATTGACAAGGTACCGTCATGATGTTAATATCTTTGAACAATTCCCTTAGAGAATCGCGCCTGCGGAGGCCATATATGGCTCTGATGGCTCTTTTCTGCAGAATGAAAATGGACTCGCTGTCTGCAGCCCGTCCCCATAGTAAAATACCGTACGACATAATACTATGAAAGTAACTAAAATAGACTAATCTCGCGGTATCTACATCAGTAAATTGACGGATTTTTCTCACAGCATAAGCTGCTGAACTTAGCCGTCCTGCAAGGGATGTTAAATGAGGACCCCATTGAAGCTTTGAATCGAGCGTGATCCCCAGGAAAACTGTTTTATCGACAAATTCTAGTTTCTCTTGATTCAATACTATCTCACAATTAGTACTTTTGACATTTGGTAAAGAAAATCTTATGCACTTCGTTTTTTTCCCATTTAATACTAAATTATTAGCAGTGAACCAATTTTGGATCTGCAGTAAGGCGTTATTCACGTCGTCAAGATTTGATGCACGCATATTAATTTTAAAAATCAACGAAGTATGGTCAGCAAATAACACCATATGTGCTTGGGTTTTAAACAAATGAGGTAGATCATTAATATAAACTAAAAAGAGGAAAGGACCCAATATCGAGCCTTGTGGTACACCCATTTTTACTTTTAAACCGAGTGAATTGACACCGTTTATTTGGACTTGCTGTTGTCTATCATTCAAATAAGATTTTACTAGACTGAGCTCAAGTTTTCCAAGTCCGTAATGTTCAAGTTTTAAGAGCAAGGTTTCGTGGTCGACGCAATCAAATGCCTTGGAGAGGTCACAAAAGATTCCTATGGCGTCTTGAGCCTCTTCCCACGCCGTAAATATTTATTTATTTATTTATTTATATATACTTTATTGTACACCACAAAATTACATAACAAAAAAAAATATCATACTAAAAACATACAATGGGCGGCCTTATCGCTTTCTGCGATCTCTTCCAGGCAACCTTAGAATGGACAGTGATTTGTCTGGACATAAAATGGGGCTGTCAGTGGTGCAAGAAATAAATATACATTAAACTAAAACAGATACACAGATATATACATATTAACATATCCTAAGGAATAGATACATAAATACATACATATATGCGAAATATAAGAAACGTAAATAAATGATAATTACAGTTTACGAAAGCAAGATCACAACGACAAGTAATGATCCTTCACGAGTCTTTTAAACGCAAATAACGACTGCGCGCGTTTTATTTCGACAGGCAGTGCATTCCACAGACGAACGGCCTGGACAGTAAAAGATTTGTCGAGGAAAATTGTGGAGTGCTTAGGCATTTTAAGCTAAATATGTGTTTTAATAAGGTGATACCGGCGTCAGTCGTACAACGTCCCTTTGTGAAACCATACTGTTGACCGTGAAAGATATTATTGATTGTTGATCGTGATTATCAGTAATTGTAGTAATAGTTACGGAGTTGAAGAGATAATGAGGAACAGGGCGTAAAGTTCACTCATACTCTTTAGAAAAGGGAGGATCCTCCGACCAGATGGATGTCGTATCTGGTGGGCAACTGCCCCATGATTGTTGTCGGGAAGTTGTATACAACATGTCCCAAAATTCAATGATAAGCCAACACCGGAGGATAGACCTGCCCCGGACTAATAGGGAAAAAAAAACTCAATTAAATTTTAAGTTATACAAAAGAAAATTAAGACCGTTTATGATATTTATCACTACCACAATTTTTTAAATATTTGTTTCTTTTTTTTATCGGCAACATGAATAGCACTGCTATCTACCACAATTCTTAAAAAATCCAGAATAACTCTTGTTTTATCACGAAAATTAATTAAACTTATTTTATTCCCTAAATTTTGTGAAGACTTTTACTTTTAACCAACTTTAACTTATCGTGGTGTAAAAAAAAAGTATGAACACTAGTGTGGCAAGTTTTTTTTTAAATTGACGCAACTAACCAACATTCCAAAATTGTATAATACTCTAGGAAAACAAGTTATAAAAAAATATGTGCCTATTATTTCTTAACAGGGGCCAAATGACGGTCGAATGTAATAAAAGTAATTATTTCTTGAAATTTTTTTAATATTTCAAAACAAATGGTACAAACAGTTTCACGTGTCATTTGTGCAAATGTTCGAACTGTTTGCCACCAGCATATACATGCACGACATCGCCTTAAAAATGATCGTTTTATTTGTCTTGCATATCTTCTGCTATTAATGTAATCAGCAGCCTGAGTGATATTTCGACGAAGCTCGTCCAATGTCGCAATGGGTTTTGAGTAGACCCTGTCTTTAAGACAACCCCAATAGAAGAAGTCCAGGGGGTTCAAATCGGGTGAACGGGGTGGCCATAAGATAGGACCAAGTCGCCCAATCCAACGGCCCTGGATACTCTTGATTTAAATATTCTCGCACAGGACGGGCATAATGTAGATGTCGCTACAGAGTTATTAGAAAAGTTAGTGATTATTGTTTTATTATAAGTAATATTTTTAAGTTAATTACCATTTCTTGACGCGGTAATTGAAAGTTGTGGTCTGATAAATCATTTAGGCAATGCCTACAGACGTAAAGTTTATATTATTAATACAAAATTAATTTTGAAAATCAAAATAATCTTTGTCAATAAAAAATAAAAAACTCGCATCTTTAGCCGTGTCATGGCGTATGTCAAAAAATTCCAAATAAAATATGGATTAATCCCCTGAAAAAGAATAACGGCCAATTGTGCGAGAGCGGAGATATCATAATTTTTCTTACAAACTCAATAAAAAAATTCAAAAAAAAATCTATTAGTGCTGTTTCCTATATTATTCCATAATCATGATATATTTAGGCATGTAGTTGGTCTTTCAAATCATATTCAAGCATAAAAGTCGACACTTGAAACATTAAGATTATAAGTCTATGAAAGCCGGCGGAATCCAGCACACAGTGCGTCGTAACGGTAAAGGTACGTCACCTTATACATATTTGACTGTTGCTTCCTCAACTCAAACTCACCTCGACTGAAGAAACTGTTTGAGATGAAGTGAAAAATTGCAACTATGAAAACCATACCACCAATAATTAATTCAAGTCGAGGAAATCATGAGGTTTAGGCTTGGAATATGGGTGTCAGACTCTTTTTGACCAACTGAGGTTAGAGAACTAGAAAAAGGTTTATTAAGGTACCTGTGGTTACGATCCCGTCTCCAAAAGAAAAAAGGTGGGATACCTTGTGTAGCTGAGCGTAAGGTACAATCACAAGCATAAATATATACTACAATGCATAGCTCGGCAATCTGACTTCATGATTCATCCATAAACATCTGTCGTCAAGATGACGGCAAATATATTTCATCACTTGTAGAAAACATTGCATATAGCTCCGGCCCTCTACAAGCGACAACATAAACTGTGACATCGAAGGAATACCAAAACTAAGTATCTGACGAGGCAAAATATAGGATGCTATAGCGGCTTCTAAAAGCGTCACCTCTTTGAATGCAATAAAGTAAATATCTGCCTGCTCCAGTTAAATTCAGAAGAATGTGATACGTTTCCGTGTTTTGGTGCGATAATACCTAGGTACCTTATAATAATTCATCTATTCAATCCCTTAGGTTTCACGGACGGTAGTTTCAGCGAAGACGCGTACAACGAAGCTTTGGAACGATGCCGCTCCGCTAGTCAACTAGTGTTCGATTTCTATAAGGATATTGTTAGCAAATACTCTAACGTTATTGGATGACATTAAATATGACTACTGTAGAAACTGTTTTATTTTCGAAGAGGGACACTAGTTATCATTATTTACTATACAACACTTAAATTATCTTATTATTTCCACTAACATAATAATTATACTTACTGCCCTATTGAAATAACAAAAGAATTTAGAATTGTATTTACTTATTTAAAAATGGTACATGATAATTATATTTGGCAATCCTTTTTATCGACTAAAGACTTGATTTTTTCCACAATAGCTTTGAGGCATTCTTGTATGGTTGTCTTGATCTGCTCTAGTGCTTTCATTATGGTTTTTAAGGCCTCTCCTATGGCTTTCTTGTTTTCCTCTGTGGTTTTCTTGCTAGCGTTTATGGTTTTCTGAATGCATGTCTTGACCTCTTCTATAACTTTTAAGATGGTGTTCTTGGCCGCCTCTATGATTCTCAATATGAATTCCTTAACCGCTGCAACGGTTGTCACGAGGCAGTTTTTGCCCTGTTCTATGGCTTTTTTGGCCTGTTCTAAGGTTCGCACGATGCATTTCTGGATATTTTCTATGGTTGCCACAAGGCAGTTTTTCTCCGCTTCTATAGTCTCAGCATATTTTATGCTCTCGGAATCTGCCTTGGCCTCGTCTATGTTCTTGAGAACTTCCATGTCGGCCACTTCTATGTCCTTGCGATCTTCCTTGGCCTCTTCTATGCTCTCGCAATCTTCCTTGGCCTCTTCTATGACTTCCATCGCCGTGACTTGTATGTTCTTGTGAACTGCCTTAGCGGCCTCTTCTATGACCATGCAAACTTCCTTGGCGGCCTCTTCTGTGTTCTTGCAATCTTCTATGGTCTTGTGAGCTTCCGTGGCAGCGACTACTATGTTCTTGTGAACTTTCTTGGCGGTCTCTTCTATGTTCTCGCAATCTTCCTTGGCCTCTCCCATGTCCTTGCAAACTTCCGTGGCGGCGACTTCTATGTTCTTGTGAACTTCCTTAGCGGCCTCTTGTATGTTCTCGCAATCTTCTTTGGCCTCGTCTATGTTCTCGCAATCTTTCTTCGCCTCCTCTTTGTTCTTGCTAACTTCCTTGGCTGCCTCTTCTATGTCCTTGCGAACTTCCTTTACGGCCTCTTCTATGTTCTCGCAATCTTCCTTGGCCTCTTCTATATTCCTGCGAACTTCCTTTACGGCCTCTTCTATGTTCTTGTTAACCTCCTTGGCAGCCTCTTCTATGTCCTTGTTAACCTCCTTGGCGGCCTCTTCTATGTCCTTGGCGGCCTCTTCTATGTCCTTGGCGGCCTCTTCTATGTCCTTGGCGGCCTCTTCTATGTCCTTGGCGGCCTCTTCTATGTCCTTGGCGGCTTCTTCTATGTCCTTGCGATCTTTTTCTGTGCTCTTGCAAGCTTCCATGGCTCTTACTATCCTTGTCTATTTTTCAGAATTTGTACCAAGGCTGTTTTCCTGAATCCCCAGTCGCTGTTCCTCAATGCTTGATGAGTGATATGAAAAATAAGAATAATGATTGAACAATTTATTTAAACAGGCTACGTGTGGTTAGATTGAATGAGAGGTAAAGGGAACCTTAAGCTGCAGCGAGATCGTCTCTACGAAGGAACCCCCAAGTAATTAAATATTCCTGTATTCCATATTCCTGTATTCCATGGAGGGGAAAATTATTTCATCATCCGCCTAGCCTTTTCCATGTGGGTCTCGGCGTCTAAGTTATTTATTCTTTATGTACAGCTTTTACAGAGGTTGACTTGTCTAGGTATTGTCTACCATCTTCTCAACACTTCCTACTTCAGGTACTTAGCTTATTGACTTACTAACAGGTAGACAGGTACTAACCTATTACAAAATTGTATGAAACAATATTGACTGACCTTCATCCAATCCTTGTAAATGATGATATCGTGTTTTCCAATGATATTTTAAGTACTGAGGTCCCTCCCAATCTGTTAAGTCTGGGGGTTTTCCGAACAAACCATTGGATCAAACATTATATACGTGTTTTATTACTCTGATAGCTAATTGCTTGTAAAATGAGCGAACTTAGTAACTGAACACATGGTTATGTTATTTATGACTAAAATATTGCATGAATTAAAATTGAAATTCGTTTGAAAAGAGCGCGCTAAAGCGCGAATGACACGGAATTTTGACAGTTTGGCAATTGACTTATGTGACGACGTTCTTTTTTTTTTAAATATTTATGTCATGGCTACTAGGCCTTTATGCCAAGTGACGACGTTCATAATGTTTTGAGCGGCAAAGAGTTTACTCCAGTTTACTCTAAACGCAAAGGTAATTTATAAAAGCAGCCACTAAAATCTCCTTAGTGAAAAATAGTATGAATTTATTTATATTATTATACTAGCTCTTACCCCCGGCTTACCTCGCGTGAAGGACGGTTAAACCAACTCAGAAACCTTCGCGAGTGTGCTAACAACAACAGAACTTACATTTCATCGCAATCGGATGAATAGTACGGAACTATGGAAACAATGAAACATTCATTTTAATTAATTTATTTATTTATTTAACGATTAACGAATTATTTAATAATAATTAATTTATAATGAACTAGCTTACGATGGTGGCTCTGTCCGTGTGGAGGGCGGAAAAAGAAATAGGTAGGTAGGTAGGAATAAAATAATTGGTCTTGGAAAAAGATTACCGGTAACACAGAACTAGGTCCTTTATTACTTATATTACTCTTTGAACTAGGTATTTATTTTATTTAGTAATCAGCTTTTTATCTTAGCGTCTGCTGCACCGGTTGACGTCATGACGTCTACGCCGTATTATGCTGAAAACCAGCGCCGGGGCAGGTGGGCGGGCAGGCGGTAAAAGCTCATTTAGTGATCTATTAACAGTAATGATAATGAACGATGCTCTTCAAATCCAACCATACACACAGCATCACCTTATTGCGAGTTAATTCGGGTTTCGCTTTGGTCTGTGGAGCTTGACTGATGAAAAAAAATCTGATGATCTCATTGAATAGTAAAGGAGATGACTTCGAGAAATTATAAGAAGTTCTGTTGATTTTCAATTTGGCGCCCCGCCCCCCCGGGTCTGCCCTTGTAAATGGCCATCGATCTGGAAACTGTACAGTCAACATGTGGAATTCACTCTCTTTATATAAAAAAATTAAAACCTTGCTAAAGGTGTTCGATTAATAATACCATTAAGTTAAAAAAAAAACGCAAACATCAGCAGATTCAAAATTAATCACACAAGTTTATTTGGCCCCATGTCAATCTATAATTCAATACTGTACGCGTCTTTGTAGAAAGATTTTTAACATGCTTAGGCCCGTTTCTGTCCAATAAACTAAATAGTATCTGTAACAAATAATACTTATTTACTGACCATCGATTATGCACATACCATCTGACAATCGGAGCGTAGGTACTGGTGAGTACTATAGAGGTTATTATCACCCTGCAGGAGAGTAGATATCTACCAGTCGTGGAATAATCAGTTTTCAGTAATTAATAAATTGAACACATGTTTTTTCCCACCATAGAAAAGCGGCAAACATGTATCACATAAAACTTTTTGCAAGCTTTTTACGCTAGTTTTAAGTTCTACTTTTGTCTCCTGGACGTTCCCAATTAGCGAGGATGATGATAGGCATCACGTACGACATTCGTACACCAGTTATAAACAAGAATAATACGAGTAAATAATTGAATGCGTCCCTTTGGTGCGCCGCTACCGAATATAAAGATGGTGCAAGAGTAAAACGAAATGTTGCGTGTTGTGAGCTGGGGACACACCGAGCGCACACTGTAGGACGAAATAGTTTTTATTATTGTATAATATTGAACTTTTGCATAAAATCTGAAAGCAATAAAGGATCCCTGATACGATCAATTGCAATTGTAGGAATATTCCCAATCGCTTTAGTTGCATTTGGTAGACGATCGATTTGCGCATAGGTACACGTTTTTGTACTGTATAGTCGCCGTAAAAAGTTTAAAATGTATTGAATGGTTTCTCAGAAAATTCGCTTTGATAGAGGGGCGTAATAGCAAGGCGTAGTTAACCTTAAGTAACCTTAAGTCGAGGTGCCCGCTCTCCCGAGCTTGCTTCGCTGGCTCGTGCAGCCAGTATAACTTACATGATTTTGTTGTCATTATTCCTATGAACTTCATGCCTTAACACCAGTATGCTAATAGTCATTACGCCTAATAATATTATTCGAATTAAAATTATACCAAAACAAATTAGCCTACAAGATAATTATGTCAACTTAAACTACATGCCAAAAAAAAGTATGGCAAAGCATTATTAAACCAAAAAAAATTACCAAAATAGCCATGCAAAAGAATATAAATAAAAAACATTATTCGAAAAAAAGGGATCCCGTATCAATCACGTTAACATTGACAATTGCAATTGACCGTTTCGAGGACCAATGCATAATCAGCTTATTATGTTCCCACTCCTGGGACACAGGCCTCCTCTGTAGTGGGCCGTAATCCACCACGCGGGCCCAGTGCGGGTGGTGGTGGAAACCGGCATGTCTTGGAATCAAAAAACACATATACCATGTGTTTTTTGGTTCTAAGACATGCCGGTTTCCTCACGATGTTTTCGATCTCGATTTCCTGTCTGTATTCGAACCTACGACCTACAACTTGTAAGTCGCTGCCGTTACCACTGGGCCACCACTGCTCTCCGAGGACCCGTAAGTATAACTATTTAAGTGTGTGGAGTGTGTGTGGTGGTGATATATCATCATCATCGTTCATCTTGTCAAAATTTTTTTTGATCAATGTGTCTGTCACTCTGTCACCGTTTCTGGAAGATTGGCTTGTGGTTGTTCCTGTTGTTCAAGCGTAGGTAGGCATATATAAACAGAAGTTTTCTTTTTCAAGTCGTTGAAATCTGACTTCCTACGAATGAATTCACTAGAGAAGAGAGAGAGAGAGTTCGACTATTTCTTGCATTTATTCCCAGACACCCGAATTCGTAAATCCGTTTAGTAGGTAACTAATTAGCGCTACCCACCCTCCATCTTTAGTGGTTAAGCGTGGTATCTACTTTTCCTCGAACTCAAAGTTTGAGTTAACATTTCTGAGGCAGGCATTTTGGCACTACCCTGTACTTGACTTTAACGTTATCGATAAAAGCATTGTGTCAAAAAAAAAACCTACTGATGATTTTTTGGTTTTAAGATTTGACTTATTGATGCGCCTTGACCTCTGGGGAGTATTAACAATAATTGTCTGAATAATCAAGGCTAGACACAAGCAAGATGTTGAACAAAAAATAAATAATATCACACGTAGCAAAGACAAAGACTCGTTGTGCACTAAGCTTATGCCAACGCGTTGGCGGCAAAAAAAAACGCAGTACGATGGCCGATCAACGCGATCTCGGATGCAAATGGCGGGCCCAAAAGCGCCGCCAGCACATTTAAATGTCGCAAACTGATGCTGATTCCTCCTCGAATGATTTTTGTTCTATTTTAAAAGGCCCGATATTGTGCCCTGTGAATCAAACAATTGTACTCCGTGGTGGAATGCCTGAATGGATGCCTCGGATATGTTGATAGGATTACTAAACTTGTGTTTGCGTCTTGTGAGTAATTTCGACTTAATTTGGTCATTGAAGTACCTATCTAATTAAGTCTTTGTCGTGTTCCCAGTGAGAACATTGCTTGAGAAATTCTTAAGGTTTTTGTGCAGGTTATTTGAAAGGTTAAGTATTATATGTACCTACTTGAAATAGCAAAGATTTTTGGCTTCTGGATACCTGCAGTTTTTGTAAAACTGGTTTATCTTCCACAAGAGATCAACCTTGGAATGTATCCGAAGCATTTTACATTTCATCCGGTGCATTTCACTATTGTTTTTTTTTTGCTGTAGTAGGAGTGTCTACTATGCGGTTTACATCAACTTTAAATTTTTCTGAAGCAACAGTGCAATATCTGTAACACTAGAGTCCTCAATACGTTGCCGACTTTTCAACTTTCAATTACTTTTTCCTGTTCCGTTGTTCTTGGTTCGGGTGTAGTGTTTTTGGTAGTTTTCTGTTCAGCCGAATAACGGCGGAAGCTTTTTGGGGGTGGGGTCACAATCTACATAATATCATAACACTTCACATTACAGACTGAACAAGTGAACATACACCTCTAACTGGTTTTCTGAATTAATAAGTACATTAAAAGAAACCTTTTAAAGTCAAATAATATTGTTGACTACGTAAATCTTCCGGTCAAAATCATCCATTTGCAAAACGTACTTACCTTTATCAATAGCTAAACAACCCATTCATCTAATTCAATACGTGAGCGCGACATAAATGGCGCGCGCGACGAACGCGCCCGTTGCGGATAAAATATGGCCGACGATGTGACATTCATCCTTTCCCGCGTAATTTACATATTTTAGCATTTCGCGTCTCCGTGCGACATTCCCACGGACCGACACGTCTTAATTTAATGCTTAGTGCCTATAAGTCTATGATACAATATTGAATTATTAATCGAAGTTGTAAGAGTGCAACTTTGACGAGATAAGCTTGGAAGAACTAGAAACACACCTATAGTCTGTTCCAAACATAAACAACATAAAACATACCGTAGATACTTTTGTAACACAACGCCTCGCGTCTGTACTAACACTTAAAAAAAAAGTAGTTCATCGAGATATTTCTCAATCCTATCACAAAATATTGAGCCTTTCCTGTAGGTAATTGAGTAACAATTTATTTAATTGTTTATTTTAGGCTTTTCAACAATGAGTACCTACCCTATTACATACAATTTTTACATTTCAAACTTAAGTATAAGAGCCTCATTACATAGAGAAAAGCACAGCATGCACTACGTTATGCGCAGATAATAACAAAATTAATTAATCAAAACAATAATACTTAGGTAGTTATTTTTTTATTAAAGATTTAAAAGCTAAATTGATTACAATAAGTTTGAATAAAATAAAATAACATAAATTAATATAAATTTAAATTAGATACCTACCTACCCTCGTGCCTACCCAACATCCAAACCTGTCTTAGCTATCCATTTATCTTCGTTTATGACGTGAGATATAAGATAGTCATCTAGGATACATTTCACTGTCCGTCAGTCCTCAATCAATCCTAGCATTCCTAGCCGAAGATAAGTCGTGCTGATCTGATGCTTCGTGTCCAATACGACAGGTGGAGCCACTTTATCGGTGTTTTGTGCCTTTAGATAAGTCAGAAAGTTACTAATGTGTGAAATTGACTATGTGAAATGGTTTCTCAACCATAGCCTGGGTTTTTTCCCGATAATACTTTTTTGTATAAGAAATTTGATCCACGCGACGGATGGTTGACTTAATGAGGGTTTTCATGAAAATTCACGCCACCAGTTGGCTCCTCTTTGACAAGCGGTCTTCAATTTCAACCATGATTAAAATATATGATGACGTTCATCATTCGTTTCACTCATTCGTTCATCTTTCAATAACAACCAGAGGTCACGAATACAGAAAATAAAGGCGCTTTGACACTTTTGACAGGTGCCCGGACCTGACGTCTCAGTCCTGCCACCTGGTAAACATCATGTCATGTAGGTACCTACTGATAGTAAAAAGGTACTAATTCCATGCTTGCATTACTCAGTCATAAATAAAGAGTTGAAGACTTTCATTATTCTCTGATGCGGCTGAAAGTAACTTCTGGAAACTTTTTTCTTTTTTAAACTTTTTATTTACTTTTTATTGCAAAACCAAACAATAAAAGTACAACTGGGTAGGTCATCATCATCATTATTTCAGCCGAAAGACGTCCACTGCTGGTGTATAGCATAATTCCTCCTTCTGCTTGTGTATAGCATAATTTTACGAAACACGCGTTTTTTTTAGTTTTTCTTGGGTCTCCCCCTGTATTCAATGTGAAGTAAAGTTACAACCAGTAGGTATAACCTTCAGAGTTACCATAAATTTTTCGAAGAGTAACTTTGGCACAACTTTACTCCGTGCTTATTATTACTTTTTGGTTAACGTCCTCGTCCTTCACTTTTTAACGTCACTAGATTAAAATGGTATATGGAATGCGTCAAACAAATAAGAGTATTGAGGGTAGTTAGCCGAATTGGGTATAGTTATTCTGGTTACATTAATCAGGAGGCTGATCAGAAAAACATAAGGCCGTCAATACCCTTTGTTCCCGTTCAGTTACACCATTTTGTGTTACACTGTTACCCATTGGGACAAATATCCCGACAAGTAACACTGTAACCTATTGCTACATTTCCCCCATTCAGTAACACTGTAACATAAGTACGTAACAGAGTTACTTATCGGGACAAAAATGTCTCAAAGAGTTACAGAAACACGCTATATTATTTTTATTCATTTTGATCCAAATCGCTTCTACATAATATATGTCCAAGAAACCCTGAAACATAATGTCAACCACATCTCTATAAGGCACCCCACCATATCTACATGCATAAATCTGGTTATTACAATTACAAATATCTATAAACGTAATTTGCGAACATGGAAACTCTTATAATATAACATTGTTGTCATTTTATGGAACTAATTGCACTTTACTCATGTCCAAGAGCTTTTATATACTTCGAAGTACCTACCCATGATGGCATCTGTCAACATGACGTCTTGACAGATGTCAAAACATGTGTCAATATTTTGGACTCTTCAAGCAACTGAGTAAGGCTATGGACACGCAACGCACAGCCTATGCGATCACTTACCCAACAGGTGGGTCCCGATCAAGTTACTGTTGCTGTCGACTAAGTTAATATATTAATGAGTATTGCTATTAATAGCTGTGTATAATCGGATGCCTCGTGCTCATAACTACAGATGTGCGTGCAAGATCTCAAGCTACTTGTTTTGCAACTTAATTTTTCGTTTTGTAGAGTCTACCGTTTACAAGACTGTATGAAATTAATTGAGCGATTGATTCTAGCAGTTTCAGTGAAAACATCTGCTGGCACCTGCTCGTGTTGGAATCAGCAGAAGTATCTTCCATCGCGCTTCTATGTATAAAGCTAACTAGGTACTGAGAGAGCCCTAAGGGCTCTCTGCACCGGGACGGGCAAATGAAATAAAGTTACGGTGTGTAAGCTCAGTAATTATTTCTAGAAATTATTTATTTAACCATTTATGTACACACATCTATACAGAGAAGAAGAAAGAATTGTTTTAATGCGACCGTTCTTGACTTATATGATAAGCATGCCCCTATCCGACGAGTCAAAGTTAGACATAACCCGGCTCCATGGATAACGCTACAAATTAAAGAGCTTATGGCTCGCAGGGATAAAGCTAAGAGCAGATAAAAACGCAGACCTTCAGAGCTGAATCTCTCTTATTACAAATCGTTACGTAATCGCTGCAGTCATCTGTGTCAAAATGCTAAGAGACGCTATTTCCACGATCAACTCAATAACCGCAGTTCTTCCGATGTATGGAGATTTCTCAAATCTGTAGTCATCGGCAAATCACCAACTAACGTATGTAAGGATGTGAACCTCAATGATCTCAATAAACATTTCTCTATCCTTCCCTTTTCTCTTGATCCGGTTGTCAAAGCTGCGACAATAGAGAGTCTTGCTAGCTTGCCGTTACCGCAATGTTCTCACTTTTATGCTTAGCGATGTTACAGAGGAAGAGGATGACGTTAAGAAGTCTATACTTGCGATTACTTCTTCAGCAGTCGGGAATGATAAATTGTGTTCAAGAATGATAACTCTTATCCTTTCCTCGTTACTTCCTGTTCTCACTCACATCTTCAACCACTCATTCTCCTCTTGTTGCTTTCCGTCAGTTAGGAAACAGGCTCACATAATACCTTTGCCTAAAATTAACAACCCAACTTCATTAACCCATGTTAGACCTATTTCTATTCTCCCTTTTCTCTCTAAAGTTTTTGAGCACATAGTCCATAGACAATTATCATTTTTCTTGGCGTCATACTCGATAATATCCCCTTTTCAATCTGGTTTTCGCGCTGGTCACAGTACTGTAACCGCGCTTTTGAAAGAAACTGACGACATCCTCTGGGCAATGGAGAATAAGTCTGTGCTTGTATTGCTTGACTTTAGTAGCGCCTTCAACTCAGTGGATTTCGAAATTTTACTAGATATCCTCAAATCTATCAATTTTTCTTCTTCCGCTTTAGCCTGGTTCAGTTCCTACCTTCGGGGACGCTCTCAGTGTGTTCGCCTGGAGGAGTCCTTCTCTGATTGGTGTAGCCTCACTGAGGGTGTCCCTCAGGGTAGCGTTCGTTCTCCTCTTCTTTTTTCAATTTTCATAAACTTTGTTACCAGATTAATCTCCTCTAGTTTTCATCTCTACGCAGATGACTTGCAGCTTTACCGACATTTTACTGTGGCTGACGCGGGTTCTGCGATTGCTGCAATGAATCATGACCTGGCTTGCATCAGCGTTTGGGCTGTCTTTTGGTTTGCAAATTAACCCAACCAAATCCCAGGCCATGATCATAGGTAGCAGATTCGTTCGCAATGCGGCGGATGTTACATCCCTGATGCCTTTATATCTGGATGGTGTTCGCATTGACTATACCGAAACCGCTAAGGATCTGGGTGTAGTTATTGACTCCAATCTTTCTTGGCGTGCTCAGGTCAATGAGGTCAGCCGAAAGGTACATTTCTCCTTTCATTCGCTGAAATGTTTTCAAAGTCTCCTACCCTTGAAAACTAAAATTACTTTGGCACAAACACTTATTCAGCCGATTATAGATCATGCTGACGCCTGCTACCTGGATGCTACTGAGGAGCTATTAAACAAGCTTGAGCGCTTGCAAAACCTGTGCATTCGCTTTGTTTTCGGTCTTCGAAAGTATGACCATGTTTCTCACCTTCGCAAGGAACTCAAGTGGCTCCCAATCCGTCTTCGAAGGAACACTCGGATTTTATGTCTCCTCTTCAATATCTTACACAACCCGTCTTATCCTTCCTACCTGCGTGAGCGTTTTTCTTACGCTCGCTCTAGCGACGCACCGTGTAGATCGCACCTTAGATCCCTCCTTAAATCTCATCCTCATAAAACAAGCTACTATTCTTATTTCTTCTCTGTCCATGCTGTAAGATTGTGGAACTAACTTCCGCCTAGCATTCGTGATTTAAAAACTATTTCTCTATTCAAATGTCGATTAAAAGAGCATTACCTTTCCTCTTAACTGTGAGTATTTATTTATGTATATATAAATAATACATATGTTTCATATATATATATATATATATTTGCGTTATTTTAGTTTTAGACTTCACATTGTTCATATTTTTCTCTTCTTGTTTTCACACACTATTGTCAACATTTCTTGTTCAATTCTCCTTTCGCAGGTCTGCTGGAAGACATTTCTTAAGAAATAAGCAGTACCTTTGTACTCAAATTGTAAATATGACGTGTCCCTCTGTATTTTACTGTGTGTACATAAATAATAAATAAAGAAACAGAAAAATACGTACAAATTTAAGGTTATGCTTATTTTATACAATATACTTTCCTATCGCTGACATGATGTAGAAAACGTGTGTAAGAGTAAAAGAGAAAACAAAATACATACAAACAAAAACAATTCTCAAACAATAATTTAAATATTAACATGCATTATGAAACTATACTTACATACATACATACTAAATACTATCACTAAACAAAAATATAATTATGTCAATATAAAGTAATAAAAATTAAAATAAATTCTAATGCAATTATGACCTTTTGAATACTGCAACAGCACACGGACACGGCTGCTACGTTGTACACTTGCGATCCTTGTTCGAAGGTCTAATGATTGTCTTGTTATTCGGCCATCTACTTAACAACGTTGCATTCAAGCACCAAACAGGCTTGAATGCAATGCTCTACAGTACTTAGGTACATCAAGTAAATACCAAGTAGATACCAAGCATGCTCACCGATTGTAACTAGCCTATGACAAGCATTATGAGCGTGAGAGCGACATCGACAGGACCTACCAGCGCGCGTTATTTGACCGAATTTTGTCGAGGGAAGAGTAGACAAACTGACAGAAAGAATAGACAAAATGACAGATAGAATGGACAAATTGACAGATACCTTTTATTCATCAGCACGCGTAGCATGACCACCTTATAACGAGTTTTGTCGATGGATGAATAGACCAAATGACAGATGAATATAAGAAATATATCATTTTGTCTATTCTATCTATCATTTTGTCTATTCGGTCTGTCAGTTTGTCTACTCTTCCGCCGATAAAATCCGGTTCAACGATGTGATGTTTAATAAAAAATATTTAGTTTTAATTGCCAACCTGGGTTGCTTGCATGTTGCATCATTTTAACCGCATCTTCCGCATGTTCATATTGTTGGTGAATTAAAGCTAAATGTTCTAGCTAACATTTTGTTGTCATAGGTTTCCGCAAAATGAAGTACGACCAACTTATCCGTGCCGATCGTATGTCCTTGGGCGAAATATAACGCCTGATTTCTTATCGAATGTTTGGTAAAGTTAAAAATGGTATGTATTGGATTTACCGGATTGACGTAGTGTGACCTAGGCTTACCAAATAACCCTAAGACAGTCGTTGAAAGTCGTTGTAGAAAAAAACGCTCTGACAGCGATTGCTAGGTACATGTATTTTGCCAGATGCTTTCAGTGGCAGGTTTTGATTATAATTAAGTCCCTGGCTTCGTCTGGGCATCTCCTACTTCATAAAAAAGTCTTTAATACAGTGACAGACAATGCAAAGCCTAAGCTGCTGGGTTTTGAATCATGAAATTTTGCACAACACCTTCTAAGTATAAGGATTTTTGAAAACGTAAAGGAATTTGGAAGTGTAAATTTTTCGCCGCTGGACACCAAAAACATGAATAACTGCTGTTTTTATCTGTATCGCCTGCCTGATCCAAACAAAATACCATCGACACAGTATCGCATTTTAAGCATGACGAGGATACCGAGCTACCGAAGTACCTAGTGGCCAGCGATTGTCATAAAGTACCATCGCAACAGCGGTACACGGCGCAGTAGCTCGCTATTAGCATGAGAAATTACAAGGTGCGTGATACAATATGCGCGGGCGACTGTACCGTCCGCATATCAGAAGACCAATTCCCGTTATTAAAAACGTTCAAAATCGGAAACGGAAATTAGACATGACGTGTACTTTTGACAGATTGAGACTTCAGACAGGTTCTTAAAAATGCCGCTCAGCTTGGTTGATGAGGATTTTAAATTAGAGGAAGGTTGGGGACAATTAGTTCGGTGGGTATTGATTGATTGGCGTTTTATAGGCACTGTAAGATCAGCCTGTTTGATTCTGTAAAATCTGACCAGTAGTGGTATTCTGTAACCATCTCACCGTGAAAACTTAGGTGAAGTGAGCTTAGAGTGACCTGTCAGTGCCACTGATGCTAGAGATTGACCAAGACGGGATGCCACTGACAGCTCACTCACTCTACGAAAGTCTTCACGGTAAGATTTTTACAGAATCGCACTACTGGAGGAAACATACGTGAGGTGAGCTTGACGTGAGCTGCCATTTCACCTCATGGTTGTCACTATTGACAGCTCACTTCACATAAGTTTTCACGGTGAGTTTTTCTAAAGACTACAGACTGTTTTTTTTAAGAGATGGAAAGTTAAGGATAGAAAAAGGTTGACATAAACCTCGAAGACTTTTTGGCAAGAGGTGGCTGAAAACTTGCAATGTTATTAATACCTTTCACGTCGTTAATAAAGCATCCTAGTTGCGTAAGACACCATCCATCAGAATCTGAATCATTTTGAAAGATATTGCTGATCCATTGCGTAATGTAACATAACATAACATCACGCCTGTAATCCCAGAAGGGTTTAGCAGAGGTGTACCTATAGAACACCCACATTTCGCCAGTTATGCTTAAGTCCCATGTAATAGGCTGCCTCGTAGGTCTAGTGGTCGCAAGAGCTACTGTTGAGCTTATTGGGTTTTCTATTTAGGATTTGTCAGTGGCAGCCCGGAGTCTGGATTTGTGCCCAGTGGATGGCAATAGGCTCGCCCCCTATAACGGGAGATTGCCTAATATCAACAACGTAAACAACTCAATGAATGTTGTAGAACAGTCTTTTGCCACCAATTCCTACTGTTAGTGTGTTACGCAATTACCCCACAGCTTGTGTATGATAGGAATATCCACTTAGGCCACTCTAATATCCACTTAGGCCACTCTAAAATCCACTTAGGCCACTCTAGTATCCAGTTACGTCACTCTAATGGGCTTGCGTTTCAAGCAGGGCGTAACATATTTTTTTTTCATTTACCGCGCACGACAAGCATAGCATAGCATAATCAGCCTAATATGTTCCCACTGCTGGGACACAGGCCTCCTCTCTGTGAGAGGGAGTGGGCCGTAATCCACCACGCGGGCCCAGTGCGGGTTGGTAGATGTCACATGTCTACGAATTTTTGGTTCTAGGACATGCCGGTTTCCTCACGATGTTTTCCT
Source organism: Dasypolia templi (assembly GCA_963555695.1). Classification (NCBI taxonomy): domain Eukaryota; kingdom Metazoa; phylum Arthropoda; class Insecta; order Lepidoptera; family Noctuidae; genus Dasypolia; species Dasypolia templi. The sequence continues at coordinate 31,097,723 of OY743140.1, read as the reverse complement.
TCACCGTTTTACTTTTTAAAACGGTGAAGGAAAACATAACACATAACACATCGCGCACGACAAACGTAGACCCAATCACAGTACATTTTCTACATTTTATAATCTCCTTATTTGGAGGTTTTTGGTGACACGAAATGTTTATGCCTTTGAAAACCACCGGAAGAGAGATCTTGACAGCAAGCGACTACCTCAAGAGTGAGCCACCCTCCAACATACAATACCATTACCACAACAGTATTATAACGTACTAACTGTGCACATACCTTCATTAGCACGCGAAAAGGAAACAGAAATGGTCACTGAAGACGAAATTGGCATGTGATGTATTTTAACGTAACACACAACAAGAACACTTTTATTTGCAAGACATCGGCCAACCAAAACGCAAGTCCCAACTATTAGCCATCGCCTTTAATTCCGGATATGCTGTCCGTACAGTTCGCAGGGAAGGGCCGCACAGCAAAGAGTTACGGGCAGAACGCATTCGACAATTAAAAGCTAAGAGCCACCCGCAGACCCTGCCTGCGGGACACCAATGATGGATAGCACGGAAGACAACCGGCATTTGTGCTTGTTATGTAGCTGTGTGTAAAAATGTGAGCGAAATTACTAATGGCAAGTCTCGGAACTATAGGTGTACTATAATTCCAACAAAGGTCTTTGTGGATGTACGGTCAGGGTTACTATGTAATAAAACTGTCAAAGAATGACAGCTGTCATTTGAATATACGGACGATTAAAGGTGGTTGTGAATCTGTTAAGCAATTAATTTCCCTGACTTTACAATCCAATGAAAATGAATGTGGGTGACGGCGGCGGCTTTGCTAGTAAAGGGATGGTGTCAATAACCTATCAAATTCAGGTATTTCATGGTAGTTCCCAAGGAGACCGACCAGGGAAGCAGGAGCTATTATCAGCGACCTCTTTCTGCCGCCAAGCAACGTAGCAGTGTTCTGATTTGTGAGTGTAGGTAGACAGTGTGTAATAGAGTAACCGTGGAGTTTCTTTCCGGCTCTTCTCCATATGAAACGCTCAATTTGAGCTGTGCGCCTAGACTTCTGACACTTCTTAGGTGCCCATGTAAAGTTCGTTTTTTAAACCCAGCTAGTAATTTGTCCGATGTAATATCAAACTCCTGTTTACTATAAAAAAAGCAAACACAAAGACTTGAAATGTCAGATTACTATCTGCAATTAAAAAACGAACTTTAGGTTCAATGTTATTAGTATCGGTGTCCGCACTTACGGCCGAACCTTAACCCTAAGATAGAAAAACATATCAATGCGGCCATATGGGAAGATGAATACTATTAAAAATGTTCGTTAAATTATATAATTTCAAAGAAGATACACGCTTTAAAAGTTTTTTTAGGGGATTATTCCTGTCCTTGTAGCGCGATACGGACAATATACGGCGCTAGTATGAAGTAACGTAGTCGTGACGTCACTTCTACGATAGTGCTGTCCTAGTCTCCGTGTCTCCGTACATTGTCCGTACCGCGCGACAACGGCGGCAATAATCCCCTCCAAAAACTTTAAAAGCGTGTATCTCTTCTACTATGCCTTCTTTGAAATTACATTATTTTTACGAACATTTTTAGTATTAGTCAAAGTCATCATCCCTATTGTACTATCTATCATCAGTAGCGATATGTCTTAGGTTATAGGGTTTAGCCGTTAGTCCTCCAAGGGCCCATTTAGGTTCTATTATATTAGAATAATAAAGAGGAAAAATTTGTTTCTTTGTTCATATTAAATATGCTGACGAATCCTACCGTATACCTACATTTTTTGTATAGTGTTAATGTAAATTTTCAGTCTCTATTAAACCTTAATAGACTACAGGAATCGAATCTGGGCGCTTGTAAATCTCAGACTGTGTATGAATGCATTTCCTTCGTAACACAATTATTAAAAAAATATGTTCGCAATGATGTCAGATCGTTGAGCCAGCACTGCCAGTTGCAGTTTGTTGGTTGGTTGTCTAAACTTAGAAATATCTGGTATACACGACGTTGTATGTAACCTTTCATCTTGCAACTTATTCTACTGGGAAAGAAAAAGTTTTCGAAAGGCGCTAGGTGTTAATAACAATCGATTGCTTGGAAAATATTTCAAATCGTAAAAATTCACTGGTTTCTCATTTTTTTACGTTTGTGCTACACAAACCAAATTACCCAGACAGACGCCAAATTTAAGGTTTCTAGGTCATCTGGAAGCGGGTTAGGTTTTTTATCTAATATGTTGTGTCAGTCAGTGATAAGATAAAATATACGATTTTTTGACGTTAATAAATCAATTGCTCTTGAGCTGTAATATGAAATTTGGGGTTCTAGTTAATGTAAGGGGGTTTTAATATAATGATAGATTTTGAGTTATTAAGGGGTCAAAAGTGTCTCCAAATAGTGGGTTTAGTTATTATAAACACACGGCTTCTGCGTCGCCAAATTCGCCAATTCCTTTTTCTTTGAAGTTGGTTTGACACGCTGCCGCGTCTTTAAATGAATTAGGTTCTATGTCGAACGCAAGACTACGCAAATTATCCACATTCTTTTCCTTTTCTCAAATCATTATTTAACCACCTAAGTAAATAAATAATAAAAAAAACTATCATAAAACAGACCACTTTCCTGTAATTGGCTGTAATTTCCAAAGAAATTTGAAATGACCAATCAGCGTCGAGCAAGTTAGTTTTTGTTTACGGTAATCAAGGGTGCATGTTTATACCAACATATTTATATAATGCGTTCGTTTTGTATGGTTTTAAACTTTAGTGAGTTGTGATAAGGTATTTTATTTTGTGATTTATTTGAGTTTTTACAGCACAGTCGCCATTTTGTTAAACTTTTTCAAGTAATCGATATTACTGTTGGTTGCATGTTGCTTATCATTGTATATCTTTTGCAAAGCTTGCCATGTTACATTATTTTTTAATGTATGAACCATTTGCAATTTTTCGATAAAAGTAAACACCTGCATATCAGTGACGTGAACTTATTACCGGGTGTTTTCTGATTAGGGACTCATTCAACAATAAATTAAAATCTGATGAAGAAACGCGTTTTTATGTCGTTATAAACGGATAGTTTGTATCTTTGAGGATTGTTAATTATGACTTATTGTACTTAAATACCGACAAACACGGTAGGTACTTATAAACAATTTACAATTTAGTGTGCAATACATATTTAAAATAATAATTTTACTTACCTAATTAAGTATTTTAAAACTAGGTAGGTAGGTAGGCAATAAGGGTCTAATTGCAATTTTTACGAGTAATATAGAATATAGTCACATGATTCATAAAATTCCACGCGGACTTCGAACCCGCGACCTTAGCGCAAGAAGCTATCAGTAGTTATATGAAATCTTAGATGAAGTGAGCGTAGAGTGACCTGTCACTGCCACTGATGCTAGGGATTGACCCAGACGGGATGACACTGACCGCTCACTCCTAGCAAGTTATCACTGAGATTTTTACAGAATCGACAAGCTGGTGCATGTCGGAAGGCCATACTGCCTGAATCTTTTAAACTTTTGAACCACAAGTGTCGCCACAAGTCTCAGAGCACAGCATCGTGTATTTTGATGATTATTAAGTACTATAGTTTATGTGCCTTTACTGCCGTTTCCACGACTGAATACAGTTGCAGAAGTCAATTTGTGAACTTGTGTTATTATTTTGCAAGTGGGGTTGATAAAAACTTGACATCTTTGAAATATAAACAGACCAAACAATAAAGTGCGAAAAAATATCATAAAACAATTTAATGAATACTACTTAAATACTAAACGAACTTAATTACTTGTTAGTTAGTTATTTCTACGGCCAAGTACCTTAACGCAATTAACCTTTTCAAAGTGTAGATAGGATTGTATCCATTAGTTTTTAATTTACATTAAAAACTTTTAAGAATCTAGTTCCTTATGAATTAAATCAAGATTATTAACACTTGTTTTTATTATGTTTTCTTTGTCAAACACACGTCGGTAAATATATCATACAAATATACATATCTGTAAAATAATAATAAAAACAACACTTTTACACGGCAAAAATTAAGTCTGTTTTAAAACTAGTTGAGTTCGTTGTTTCTTTCCGACAACTCTGAGAAAAAAGACCGAAACAATTCAGTGGATACAGTCCCTTGGTCCAGACATAATCTATGTAGGCCATTATCTACGGGGCTATGCAGATTAGTGTTAGATTTGTGGCTGAGATGGTCTTTTGAGGAATGACCCACACATATTTTAGCGGACCTTCCAGCCAGTGCACGCATTTGTCAGTAATCGTGATCGTGTAGTTCATCTGAGAACATAAAGAGCTCAACGACTCGACAAACAATACCGAAGAAGGGACATCGGTACTCTTGATTTGTGACATTTAAGTGCGTAAAATGATTCAATTTCCTTTTTTTCACTGATACCTTTGGCATGTTGTTTCAATTTCAATGTGTTAGACCAGGACAAGATGTAAAGTCTTATGAGCGATGGCATAAATAAAGTCGGCCCAGAAATTGGCTACGAGTTTGACACCTTCAGTAGCGTCCATCAGTTCCTGTAACGTGCAGGAAACAGGACACGCTGGACACGATATTAAGTGCCTCATTAGAATAGCACCATTTACACTCCAGGGCAGAGTCTTCTGTGAATCTCCACCTAAGCAGGTTTAAAAAAGTCCTACATACAATCATGCTCTTCCATTACTGAAATTCGTCGTTGAGACCAAAAATTTTTGATTAACATAGTAAAAATGCCAATACACAACAAACTATGTTCAAAATAACTCGCTAATGCATTATTCATTATGTACAGGTTTATTTCTATTTAATAGCCACCCGTATTGGAAGTTTTGGTAAAAAGTTGGCGGGATAATAGCGGGGCGTGGCTGAGCGCCTACTGGCGTGCGCGGCCGTAAATCGAACGCGCCTGTTCCAATTTTATAATTAAGTTCCAAAAGTAAATTGTATGTTTCTTTGGTGGGTGTATGCCAGAACAACTCAACTTGGTTCATCACGGTAACTAGGACAGCAGTGTTTTCTGCGGGAGGTTTCTACTGGAATGGGTGACACAGGAAACGATTTTCACACAGCTCCATGTCTCGGAATAAGCGTATCGCTCAAATTGTTTAAGGAGCAATTTAAAAAAAAAAACAAATTCAAACTGTAATAATAATAGACCGGACACAGACGACCTATTCGGTACAAATCTCACCGTGAATTGCTTCATAGCAATACTGGTAGCTAGCATAGTGTAACAGCAGTAAGAGTATAGTAGACTGGACAATAGTGAGACAGATTTGATACCGCGTGGTGTAATAGGCCCTTTTAGTGAAGTGACCTTGTAGTGAGTTGCCAATAATGGCAAATTTTCACGGTGGCGCTCGCGGACCAATTATCCTATCTAATTGGACCGAGGTGGCGGTTTTACAGAATAGACGGAATGAAATGTCAAAAATCTAGCTAGAACAAAAAATACATAAAAATTCTCTCACAATAAAGTATTCGCATAATAATTACAGAAAGAGCTACGCACTCGATTATACGTCAATAAATTCTTACATTTTACAACAACGATAAAATCCGATATAAGTATGTTGCACGGGTGAACGCAGCATGGGGCCGAGTGTACCTACAACCGATTACCTGGCCCTACAGCCTCATTTATCCTTGCAATTCTAAGGAATTCAATTGCATCTTTTTAACGATTAAAATAATAGTAACTCTCATTATGATATCCGAACGCTTTCCATAAACAATGTTTTAAAACTATTCTAACATGTCTATTGCCGCAAAAGAACCTCTAGCAACGTTTCAAGTCTTTGTTGGATTTATTTACTAATTAAAAGTAAAATAACGCTTTCCTTTCTTTAATTTATAAAAGTTAGCCCATTCAAATGTTTTTAAATCATTTAAATTCTCAAGAAAAAGCAACGTTGCCATAGTTTATAAGGGTATTTTTTAATAACAAAATAATACTTGTTATATCCATTTTCCGTTTGCATGCGCTGCAGCGGTGTAATTATTACAAAACCGGCGATTAAACCCTTAACATAATAATAGTGTGCACTTTTTTAATTACGGCAACACTGCAATGGGTTCTCCTTTTGAATTTGAAATTCATATTGGATAGTGCGAGTTCACTCCGGTTACATAACTAACGTATTTTTGTGTTTCAATAAACACTGTTTTTATTGTAAACTTATTACTTTAGGGACGATTTATTAAATAAAATAATTGCTTTAATTTAGTGATGGAAGAAACAGTTTCAGCTGCTTCATATTTAATCCTACTAATATTATAAAAGTGAAAGTTTGTATGTTTGGTTGGATTTTTGTTACTCAATCATGCAAAAATGGCTGAACGGATTTGGATGAAATGTAGTACACAGATAGTTTATAACCTGGATTAACACATAGGTTACTTTTTATCCAGTTCCTACAACCACGCCAGCGAAGCGGCGGGCAGTAGCTAGTATCTAAGTAATATCTAACGGGCCACTGCCCAGTAGTGTTATTCTGTAACCATCTCACCGTGAACACATAGGTGAAGTGAGCGTGGAGTGAGCTGTCAGTGCCACTAATGCTAGGGATTGACCAAGACGGGATGACACTGATAGCTCACTCCACGTAAGTCTTCATGGTGAGATTTATAACAAGTGTAACAGTGTAGTCACAGACTAACTAGTACTAATGTAGTTTTCCAAATCCATAAGTTTTAAGACCCATTAAGACTCACAAGCGCTTCTTAGAGAGCGCGGTGCGTACTCTCAAGTTCGATTTCCTGGCGGTGGCGTTTTTAATAGCACCGCTGCACGCTGTAGGTAGTTTTTTGCTATTACTGATAAAAAATCGCCGGTCCATAAAGTACAGTGGAGCCGGTGTTCCTGTAGCAGACCCACTATTGGCCAATTAGGTTTAAGTCCCATTTTAAAGGGGCCTTTTGCCGTCAACCGGGCACAAATCTAGACTCCGAGTTTCTACTGAGAAATTCCAGATACAAAAACCCAATAACACTTAGCCCGACCCGGAAATTCAACCCAGGGCCTCATGTCCCACGAGGCAGTTATTTTTTTAAATAGTCTTTGAATAATATAATAACATACCATCAAAAGGTCAAGCATTTTCGATTCATTTAAATAATAAATGCATTTTTAATTTATGGCGGCAAACTGACAATTATTACCTCCTCGCGCTGCAATTAGATTGTAACGACATTTGCAATTATGATCGAGTCGACACATCGTAAATAATAAATAATCAGTAAGAATAAAGACGTATTGAATGAAGGTGCATCTGTCTCTTTGCAGTTAAAAGTTACTGCATTCATTTAAATTTAAGAAACTACGTCGCGCTTGTGCTTCCTGCAGGGATTGGCAGTTGTATGTCAAAACAAAAATCAAAACCATTAATTAAAATTAGACTGAGAATGAAAGAAAGCAAGACAAAAAATGCGTTTATTGGCATTTCAGCAAAAAAAATACACTTTAAAACTATAATAAACAGAAAACAAATATAGTTTTGCCAAAACGCTATTTTGGCATTACTATCTTTTCTTTAGCTCAGCATAATTTCAGATGTACGTACCATCTTACGCTGATTTACAGCTGCAACCCACGGTAGAAGAATCAGCACTTATTGAACGTCAAAATGACTTACGACAGTCCCCCAAAACGCGCGCTCTTCACCATTTTCTAGTGCTTTAGCTGAAAAGAAGTGAATAAAGAGAATATGCCCCTGCTGCTAGCAGGGGCATATTTACCCTAGGGCCAAAAGGGCCAAGGCCCGGGGCGGCAGGCTGCGAGGGGCGGAGTAAGCCGCACCTCGTGCTCAGCTTTGAGCGCCTTTCTTTTTGACTTTATATGCCTGAAGAACTTTTAAAAAGCCTACCTAATTAACAAACACTCAAACTCATTTGGTTGTAAGTTTGATAGACATCAAGACGCGAGGCTATCGCTTACTGACCGGTGCACGGTGGCGGGGTGCGTCGTGTCCGCCGGACTCCGTCACGACTCCGGACTAGTCAGGATGTCTCGAGGTTACTCGTGTTACCAGTGAGCGTGGAGTGAGCTATCAGTGCCACTGATGTTAGCGATTGACAAAGACGGGATGACACTGACAGCTCACTCCACGCAAGCCTTCACGGTGTCTTTTACAGAATCGAGATGCAGGGGTCGTTGTGGAAATCAACGTTGTTTTTTTATCTAACAAAAACTTGTTTTCGTAAAAAACATTTTAAAAAAATCGTAAAATTTGGAATGTTGACCTTCAATATCCCCGAAACGGGAAGGTTCCTAGGTATGGTCCAGTACAAAAAAAAAAAACAATGTCGCGGAGTACAAGTGACTCTCGAATTGGTTGTCTTTTACAACCGTATTAATTATATACTTTTATAAAGGGATGATAACTAATATTAAAATGTTCGAAAAAATAAACTAGTTTCAAAGAAGGCATAGTAAAAACGAGTTAATCGAAAAAATCTGTTAGATCGATGTAAATGTGAAAAAGCTCCATGCTTAGAAGTTTTTTTTTTTACATAGTTGTGACGTCACTTCTACGATAGTGCTGTCATTGTCTAACACTTATTTTAAAACGTTCATATCTTGGCAATTTTTTAAGCTTTTTCACTTTTTGTAATATTGTTCAAGTACACGAGTATACTATTTGGAAACAAATGTTATTTTGAGTTGAAAAAAAGAAATGTCATCATCCCCATTAGGTAGTGATACTTAAGTATTATTGTCACGTAATGTTGAGACGTGGAGATGGCCGATAGAGTAAAGCTGTGAGCGAATGGTAGCCAGGAAGCCAGGGTAAGGCCGAAGAAGCAGCGGGGTAATTGCGTGACACACTATCAGTAATCGCTTTCATTTTGACAGTTCAACAACATTCATTGCGTTATTTACGTTGATGAACAGACAAATTATTCGAACATATGAAGCAATGGGTTAGCAATTTCCTCAAAATTAATTCAGATTGTGCTTGATACATATAATTGACTGTACTCTCACATTTTTTTTTATTGTATTTGTTTTATTGTCCATGCATTGTTCACAAATAAATAATCAGCCTGTAACGTTCCCACTGCTGGGACATAGGCCTCCTCTCTATGAAAGGAAGTGGGCCGTATACCACCACGCGGGCCCAGTGCCGATTGGTAGATGTCATATTTCTTCGAACTTTTGGTTCTAAGACATGCCGGTTTCCTCAAGATGTTTTCAATCACCGTTTTGAGAGCAGTGGTGATGAATAAATTTACGCAAAGTTAAGCGCCTGTCTGGGTTCGAACCTACAACCTACAACTCGTAAGTCGCGGCCGTTACCACTGGGCAACCACTGCTCATTTAGAGTGCTACGCAATTAGAGTGCTGGACATAGCAACGCTTCGGAAATAATCATGCTGGAATGCTGGTAGGTAGGTAATAGCAGGAAGACACTTTCCCGGACGAGCTCTTTCACAAAAAAGTTCATTTTTCTTTTTAACCGACTGCGGCGAAGCTCGGAAGAAGAGTAATGTGTAATGTTTTTATTAATGGCATGGTTTCGATCGGGAGAAGATAAAAAAAACTGAAGTGTTGGTAACCGACTTACGTGGCTAATGGTTTTACCTTAACTGAAGTATGATTTAGGATGAAAGTCTGCAACTCATTTAAACCGAATTCGCACCCGCGTATGTTCCATCTACATTTCTAATAAACTCACACTCACGCAACGAAGACTTATAAACTATTAATTTTCTCCATTATTTTCATTTATTTTAAGTTTATAACAAGCGCAAGGAAATCACTGGCCGTTAACTTTGGAGCGTCAATTTAAAAACGCGTTCGTTTTTCGAAATGTCAGCGGAAGTGACATGCGACCCTGATAATGGGCGATGCGTGCGCGGGAAACGATCCCGCGTTCGGATACACGCTGAACTGATTCGCACTAATCGTTGACTTGACATTATAAAATGCGAGGGAAAAATATTTTGTCGATTTATTTTTGGTATTTTATAGTTGGTTTTAAATAATAATACGTTGCTTAATAAGAGGGGGCTATTAAGTTTATTCTTATTAAGTTTTTTTTAAGTGTGGCGATTTTGTAATAAAAAATAAAAGCTTATTTTACAAAATAAAAAACAAGCAACTCAACCGTAACATTTATCCGCAATTAAAATAACGACATATTTTAGCGAAACGTCGTATAATACCTTCCAGAAGTCCTTAAAAAGTCCCGGAGTTGGCATCGCGAAGGTAACTTTAATCAGGTTCGCAGCGGGGGGCTCGCCAATAACTGTGTCTTGTGGGACTCGGACGATGCTTGCACTTGATGTACACCTAATGTGTGCTGTACAATATTGTTGTTCCATGTAATTAATAATGCATCTCACACTCCCTGAATATTTGTGAAGTTGTGATGTTTACTCGTATTCAATTTCAATTTTCTTGGCAGCGATTTTAAGTGTCCTGTTCCATTTTTTGTACCTACATTTAATTTCGAAAGGTGCTCGTTAAGAGTGTTATAAGATAGACAGTTGCTCGTTTTATAAGATACTAGCGACATGCTTCTACTTCACACGGTTTTTTACGAATTGAAAAATCATCGACATTTCTTTTTATATGTTAGACAAGCTAATGCCAGCATGCGTTGCAATGCATCTTTTTTAATTAGGTATGTATAGAGCGAACGAAGCTTCAGAGCGTCGCTATTATCGAGATAATCTATCTCAAAGACAATAGTATCCTCGACATTAAAGATTAAACTTGACAGTAAGTATTTAAATTGAAAATGCTACTGTGTCATTGACGAATTCCTTCTTGACAAAATGTAATAAACTAAATGATAATGATGTATTTATGCACGAAAATTAAAAAAAAAACTTGATTGTGTTCTGAATATTTACTTTATTTTTAATTTCTCATATTGTTAAATAGTGTATCTAATGGGTAGTTTTTTGAATTACCATAACCTAACTATAAGACCTACCGAATCACCAAACAACACACTAATAAATATTTTGACTTTGAACAAAACAAAAAAAAACAAATCGGTTTAGCCGTTTTTGAGTTTTAGCGAGGCTATCGAACAGCCATTCATTTTTATATTTAAGTAGTAGAAGAATAATATTATTGAATACAGATAAACCTTCCGGAATACATTATCTAAATGATGATGAAAACCGCATCAGAATCCGTGGCATAGTTTAAAAGAACAACGCGGTCACACAGACACACGAAAAGCAACTTTAATTCATAATAAGTCTTTAAAGAATAGACGTTATTTAAACTGCCTCGTTGGTTTTGTGGTAGCAAGCGCTGCTGCTGAGCATGAGGTCGTGGTTAAATTCCCAGATCGGGAAAAGTGTTATTGGGTTTTTCTATATGGAAATATCGCAGTGGCCGCTCGGAGTCTGGGTTAGTGCCCGGTTGATGACATTACGCTCGCCCCTTACAACATGGGATCTAAACATAACTGGCGAACTGTATTATAAGAACACATCTGCTTATCCCTCCGGAGACAAACAGGCGTGTAATGTTATATTATCTACACTTTAAATATATTTTATATGAAACAGCATTATTTTATGGATAAAAGACGAAAATATTTCGACGCTACGTCTAGATCATAAATGCTGAAGCGTTGTTTCAGTCTGCACGTCAATGTCTCTCCTGCCACCCTGTACTTAATTAAAAAGCTACAAAGCCAACACAAAGCAGATTATAGAATCATTAATAGCATTTTTTTGTTTATTTTATTTATATAACAGACAACAAAAGATAGTATTAATTTAGCACCTATATACTAGAATGTTAGTAACAATGTGCCTTATGATCTATATTATTACTTATAAAATACGACTACGTCAGAACAACACTGTCAAGTGTTGTTCTGACGAGATGTCCCATTATGGGGCTCTCAAGTCTGTCAGCTATCTATAACCTTCAGGAGGCTGTTGCCACTGCCACGCAATCTGGTGAGCAGAGACGCACTTTTCTTCCGTAGGATAGCTGAGAAGCTGTCGACTCGGGCTTTTGACAACATCTCTGACGCACTGCAGTAACGTGGCAGCAGCATCAGCGACCTGAAGGCGTTATTATATTGGACGCGCAGCGCACTGACGGCACGTTTGGTACAGCTGATCCATAGGGCGCTCGAGTACAGAGATGTGCATTATGCTTTATATAACGTGTGTTTGACAGCTTCTGTACATCGAGCAAACCTACGGGCCAACATGTTCGCCCGTACCGCCAATGCCCTGCGTTCCCGTTCTACATCAGCATCATCTCTAAGACTGTCAGCAATTAAATGTCCCAAGTATTTAAACTGATGTACCCGACGAATCGGTACCTCGTAATTTTTTTTTTGGTGGCACATTTACTGGACATTTCTTACCAACGTCCTCAAAAACCATGAGTTCGGACTTCTTCACATTAAATAGCAAACCATGGCTGGCAGCATAGTTCTCACATACTTTGTGAGTGCACTGACCGAGGGAGCCAACAGCACTATTTCATCTGCATAACTGATGTTGTTAAAACAGACCTCATCATCAAAACAGCCGACATGCGCATTGCTGAGTCCCTCGATCAATGCATTCATTTACAAGTTAAAAAGAATTGGGGAGGTTAAGCCCCCCTGCTTTACGCCACACCCCAACCTGTACGGCAGAGAACAGCCATCCCCCCACCATACAACGTTAGTTTGGTTGCCGTACCAGTACTTAAAAACGCTTAGCAGCTCATTGGGTATCCCTGTTTCCTTTAATTTACCCCAAAGAATGTCATATGAGTCCAGGTCGAAGGCCTTGGAGAGGTCCAGGAACGCTACTTAAACTGGTGTACTCCTGACAGCATAGTACCAGATAACCAGACCGTGTGCTTAAGGCACGCGATTGCACTTTCGGTGGATAAGACAGGTCGGAAACCAAATTGCGCATCGTGTAAAGATATATATTTCTGTAGCCGTACGTTTAGCACACTATCAAGCACCTTAGAGAAAATCGTTGCCAGAGAAATAGTAATGGTTTTTTGAACTAGGACATCCTGTATGACAGGGGTCGAGGTTTCTCCACTTACATGGATCAGCATGAGAAGGCATAGACAAAATACAATTAAGTGTTTTTAATAATGAGTTTTTTTTTGTATGAAATGAGTATGTGTATGGGTGTGTAGGTGTAGGTGTGTGAAAGTGTGTGTTCTCTGGATCTATCCACTAGGTGAGATTAAGATCTTTAACATCATCGTACCTATAGATTTCAAGCCAAAGTTGGATTTCCTTTTTTATCAGGAAATTATGTAAATTAAATTTAAAAAATATGATATTATGAATGTCAAATTATGAAATGATGTGAAATTATGTGTCAATTTACAGCCCTACCCAATAACCTAACGGCCAAACCCAATAACCTAAGACAAGTCGATACTGATGAAAGACAGTACAATTCTGTCTGCTCCCGTCAAACAAATAGCTGTCAACACGTTATAGGGTCGCCTATTTTGGCTTTATTGGTGTTCAAATAAGAGGCGGGCTTCCATTAAACATTTATTGTGAAACTCACATCTAACTTTATGGAGTCTATGATCCAACACTATGGTTGCCATATACAACACCGTCACCCTTATTAACAAATAATTAAACAAACACTAACTTAATATATAGCAACATTTCGATCATACCAAATAATCTAACTTTCTAACGTTTTACAATGGCAACATTTTAATTAAACACATAAATTTAAAATAATATATTGTTAATCAAACTCCAAAAGATATCTTTTAGGAGGTTTACGAATTCTTACTGGCCTTTGATGTTCCACCGGTACCTCAGCTGAGACGAGTACTTCACTGTCGCAAGGATTGGATGTCGTTACCTGCAGGCCGTCCACTGTCGTGGCCGCCGTACTTGAACAATTACATTTCCCGTTTTAAGCATCATTGGACTACCACTGACAGTCCCACTCAACTTCTCTTCGTTTATTTCAAGAAAAACAAGTGAGCTTCGTGACTTCCTAGTCATATTATTAATAGGTGAATGGCATGCCATCTCTGGTAAAACAGAACGTCGCCGCAACTGATCAATATGTCGATGGGCCTCGGTTCCAAAATCAGATCGAATATTATAATCAGTCCTCCAACTCTTAGAGCAATTAGGCTCTAAGAGTTGTCCCGGTACCCATTTGTCTGAACCACGATAGTCCCTATACCACACATTTTCCCCCACCGCGACCTGACGATTTGCACCTTCCGGTGTTTTTTGTCGCGATTGTATACGCGCCTCCCGATCGGGTTTTAAAGCATCCAGTCTTGTACCCGCTTACAAAATTTCACCGCACTCTCTGCTGCGCCATTAGAGGCAGGATGGTAAGGCGCGGAGAACATTTGCTCAATACCATTACTTACTACAATTTTTTTTAATTCAACGCTAGTAAACGGTGGACCATTATCGCTCACTACTTGTCTCGGCAGACCAAACCTAGCCCAAATATCCTTGAGAACGTTATAACCGCTTGTGCCGTAGTGCGCTTCATTTGAATAGCCTCAATCCACTTGGAACAAGCATCAACAATGATTAAATAGGTTACTCCTGCTACGGGTCCTAAAAAGTCGATGTGTAGACGTGACCAAGGCCGACTTGGCCACAGCCGTGGCTGTGGCGCATCCGCCACCGCGGCACACACTGTGCACGCCCTACACACCGCCTCTACAGCTTCATCAATCCCTGGCCACCAAACATAACTTCTTGCTAATGCTTTTGTCTTAACAATTCCCATGTGTGGCTCATGTAGTTCTTTTAGAACTCTATCCCTACAAGCTAAAGGTATCACAACCCGGTGACCCCACAAAACGCATCCTAGCTCCGTATAAAGTTAATTTTTGCGATTAACATAAGGTTTAAGCTCCTTAATTTCTACTTCCCGCGGCCAACCGTCATTAATATAAATAAGAACTCTGCTTACTAAAACATCGGAAGACGTCTCCTTCTTTAGAACATTGTAATCTAAAAGGAGTGCTTCAGTGGCGAAATGTAAGTATTTTGTTCTGGCAAGTCATCATCTGTGGTACTGGTATCTTTATTTTATCAACCGTGAGAAAGCGTCGGCCACATTTTGGTCTGTTTTTACGTACTCTATGTCAAAGTCATATGCCGATAACTTGATCGCCCGTCTTTGTAACCTACTAGCTGCTGTACTTGGAATACCAGTCTCAGGTCCAAAAATACTCACAAATGGTTTATTATCGGTGCGAAGAGTAAATTTTCTTCCGTATAAATATTGGTGCAATTTACCAACCGCAAAAATAATAGCCAGAGCTTCTTTGTGAATCCGGCTGTAATGCTTCTCAGCAGAGGTGCGAGCCCGCGACGCATATGCTACTACTCGTTCATCCCCTCCGTGTTGACTACGCTGCGCGAGCACGGCGCCCGTGTCCGCTAGCATCACAAGTCAACGTTGTCTCTAATGACATATACACACAAGTGCCAGCACATCCGCACTGCATCAACCATATGGAATCCTCTCGGTAGAGAGTAGTTATATTCTTTGATGGAGTCTATGATCCAACATTATGGTTGCCATATACAACAATTGGGACTTTAAAACCAGATATTGATAGGTTTTTCTGTCTCCAAGACTCCAAAATAGGAGATAGATACGTTAGTGGGTTCGGCCGTGAGACAGATCGCTACTGATGATAGACAGTACAGTTCTATCTGTCCCTGTCAAACACACAGCTGTCGACACGTTATAGGGCCGCAAACTTTGGCTTTATTGGGACGTGAAAGCCAGAGCTTGATAGGTTTTTCTGTCTCCAGTACGCCAAAATTGGAGATAGATACTTTATTGAGCTCGGCCGTTAGATGCTGTGTATGTACCTAGATAGCAGGTTGATCGACCTTATTGCTGACCGTACGTACGTGACTTCGTGCTCTCTGCCGTTCAATACCTACCACATTAAACCTATTTAGAAAACACCGCTTGAATTTTCTTTAGGGACAGTTGACGTTAGATTTTGACAATTTTTATGCTCTTCTGTTGTTAGTGTTGTGAATTGTTTTATTCGAAAATGTTCTCACCAAAATTGTTATTTAATGTTCCACAAACATCTTTATGTGTTACCGAAAGACATATCTGCTGCCTGTCGCAGATTTTGTTGCAAAAGAAAATTAAATCAAAGGGAATTCCAAGGTTTGAATGTAACGGAAAGCAGGGCCAATCTCAATATTCTCGGGATGTGAGTAGAAGGATCCCGGCTCGGGTTTTCGAAAGGTTTGTTGTTTAATGTTAATCTTTCATCTTGTTTAAAGACAATTTACGATGCAAATTGCACACATAATCAGCCTATAACGTTCCCACTGCTGGGACACAGGCCTCCTCTCTATGAGAGGTAGTGAGCCGTAATCCACCACGCGGCTCATTGCGGGTTGGTAGATGTCACATGTCTTCGAATTTTTGGTTCTAGGATATGCCGGTTTCCTCACGATGTTTTTCCTTCACACGCTAAATTGCACACGCTAGCCTATTATTATGAATGAAATGTATTTATTTTTCTTGTCCCACCGCGCCGACACAGAAGCACAATTTTAAGAAAAAGAAACTAAAAACAAAACGTTTATTTGCGGTAAACATGACACAGAGAAAGAATACAAGTACAAAAAAGAGAAAAAGAGTTTGGGGAAAATATGCGTCCCATCCATGCAAAACAGCTATCGCCCAGCATAATGCTACGATTCATGCGAGGCAGAGCCTCAGCGCTGGTTTTTGGCGAAAGCCGGCGGTGACGTGTGACTGATGACGTCAAAACAAACAAAAATAAAATAAACACACTGCACCTAGTTCTGAATGTTTATATGAAAATAATATTTTGTTAAATGTAACATTCCGGGCGATCGCGCCGGCCTTTAATAATCTCTCAAGAAATGTACAATATTTAGATTTAAGATCCCGTGTCAGTAAAAGAGAAGCATATATGAATTAATAGTTGATCGCTGACTGTTCACACTCGCCAGCGAGAACTCTCCCTCCACTAGTTTGTCACAGCGACTAGAGCTATCAAAGAAAATTCTCGCTTAGCGACTCGTTTGGCGGGCAGATCACTCGCTGTGAGACTCTCGCTTGGTGTATTCGCTTATCAGTAAGTGATTGGGCAGTCATTCTTCTAGTGGTACTCGCGCACTGTCTCATAGCCCAGCGGCTCGTTGCTAGCTTTACTCGCTTCTTGCTAATTTTCGGCGGTGAGACAGTGCCTCGAGGTACTCGAAGCATGTTGAGAATCAGTAATTTGAAAAAAAAAACAGAATTCATTTATTTAGCACAAACTAAAAGGCACACAACATAAGATGAAAAAGTGTAAAGTGCGATGTAATAAATTAACAGGGAAGTGTGCCTCACGGACGAGCCAAAAAGGCCCAGTTCACCAAAAATGCCAGACAACAAGCGCCCGACAC
The DNA here is from genome assembly GCA_963555695.1 of Dasypolia templi. Taxonomy (NCBI): domain Eukaryota; kingdom Metazoa; phylum Arthropoda; class Insecta; order Lepidoptera; family Noctuidae; genus Dasypolia; species Dasypolia templi. The sequence continues at coordinate 31,080,302 of OY743140.1, read as the reverse complement.
TGGTTTTCAACTGCACCTGAACTGTGAGGTGACGGATGTAAATCTGTAACGCATGCAAAAGCCGACAATATAGACACCGTAGACAGCTTAAAGTTCTAGCCATGGCAAACACGACAAGCATGCCGCAGGTAGAGTTGAGTTTATTAGCCAGCAGGTCAGCGAAAGTCTTATCATAATCAGCCTATAATGTTCCCACTACTGGGACACAGGCCTCCTCTCTTTAAGAGAGAGTAGGCTGTCACATGTCTTCGAATGTTTGGTTCAGTGGTGATTAAATAATTTACCCCGTTCACACAGAGCCATACGTTCTTTTATGAAGTGTAGTAACGATTGTGTCACATTTCGTATTATGTTTGCTTGTATGAAGAGCTGAACGTCACTAATCGTCATTTATTTTGTATGGGAAAATAGTGCGCCGCTCAACGAATATTTGAATACCCGGATGCTCCGCTCAAAGTGTTTTATGTGCCAATTTCAATATGCGATTAGCACATCTAAACCGTTAAGAGCTGTCAGTGTCAATATTCCACAGACAATAATGACACTGACAGCTCTAACGTAGTTTATGTTCTGATCGCGTTCAGTTTCATTGGGGAAATTCACACTAAATGACATAAAGGAAAATAAAATTATAAGACGAACAGTGTTGCAACATTATTGTTTTATGTTTGTATTTTAGCTCATGTCGCATGTACTCCAGTGGCCTGGGCCTGGGCCGCCAGGAGGAAATCGACTGGCGTGATGTCATCACGGAGGCGGAACAGATCGTCGGCTATCCGACCTCGTTCCTCAACCTCCGATGGCTGTTCAACGACGAAATCGCCAGCACTGCCATACATCTGAGGAAGCTGGTCAGTTCAACCTACTACTAGTAGGCTAACAAAATGACCATTTTCTTAAATTGTCTGTTATACAAATCACAATATTGTCACACATACGTCAGTGTTATTAAACTGAATTATTCTAGACTAACTTCTTCCCACGACTTCGTCCGCGTGAAAGAAGAACAGTCGCGTTCGCACAAATGCGTTCCCAGCTCGGGGATGTCTTCCTTATTATTTTTTACTATTGAACCGAATCTCTACGACCATTCCATGCTGTTTTTTAAAATAGAAAAATCTAGTTATAAACATTTAACTACAATATAAAACTACCGATTGGCGAAATTATATTAAAGGTGACCTTGAACAAGTAATACCCACTATGACAACAAACCTCTGCGGGTGTTCTTTTATCACTTTTTTGCATACTTATTTTTAGTTCTTGTTTAGTCGAATGGATAACATGATTTGCGTGAACGACGCACGTACACCTACCATTTTTTTAATCGAGCATGTCAATCAAGGAGGTTGTCGACTGCTTAGGCCTCCAGCCAGGTCACAAAACTTTTAAGCTATGCGACTACACGCTAAGGGCCCCCCTTGTGGGGTACGGACCTTGCCATACGTGGCGTACGTTAAATAGACTTAAAAGAAAACAGCTCGTACTCGTACGGTCGTAGAGATTTGGTGCCGTAGTGAAAAAGGCTGATCTCCTTTCTTATTTTAACATAAAACGTATCATAGGAGAGCAGTTGAGGCCAACGGCCGCGACTTACCCAAGCCGGCGTTTCACTCTATGTAAACTAATTCATCACCACTGCTCTCAAAACGGCGATGAAAATCATCTTGAGGAAACTGGCATGTCCTAGAGCCAAATATTCGAAGACATGTGACATCTTCCAACCCGCACTGGGCCCGCGTGGTCGATTACAGCCCACTCCCTCTCACAGATGGGAGGTCTGTGTCCCAGCAGTGGGAACATTATAGGCTGGTTATGTTATGTTATCCTGTGAGGCAATATTGTAGCTTCTCATTCGGTGTAAGATTTTTTACATACAAACTCTCAAATTCTTTATACTTTATAATATATTTACTTTATCGTATCAGCATACTCTTCAGTTTAAAACAGACATAAATTATGTACCTATGCCTATTAGGTTGGCACCAACCATCCAGTCCTCAAATCAGCCAAGAATCTCCTAGTAGGATCGAAGAGCAACCTTCAATCCGTCGGCCTGATCATCCTGCTGGCTTCCAAAGCCGCTGGCCTCGACTCGAACGAGTTCAATAGGGATCACTACGATTCTGGAGTGTTGCACTCTCAGAGGGCGCTGGCAGAAATAGTGGAAATGAAAAGGACAGGGCACATGATACATAAGGCGATGGTGAACCTTCAGGATAAGAAGGGCCACGGAGACAAGTTCAAGGACCTGCTGTATGGGAATAAGATTGCGCTGTTGACAGGTACGATACCCATTTGTGAAATTTACAGGGTCAAAATAAATTAGCTAACGAGACTCCGCAGATGTACGTGATTGGTATATCAAAAATATAAAAAACAAAATACAAATTAATTTGATGATTTTTTATAGGGTCATCGACCGCAGCTGGTGTAATCACTTGAAATTTCAGTTAAAAAAATGTGTAAACTTCACTTCTACTAGCGGTAGTTGACCCTTAAAAACTTGATTTTATTTGATCGTGTTTAGATATTACAAAGTCGCTTTCCGTGTCTGTATGTGTGACCGCGTTGTTCTTTTAAACTACGCAACGAATTTTGATACGGACAAATTCCGGAAGGTGTTGCGCATAGGTAGTACAATTTTGTGAAACTTACTCGTACATTGTACTATATTATAGAAATCTCAACGGTTTTTTTTTAAGCCGTATAAACTCGTGCGAAGCAGGACAGGTAGCTGGTTGTAGGTATTATAATTTTGATTTCAGGGTACGGTTCCTTGCAGACATTAACCTCAAACTCAAGCATTTATTACAACTAAACCAATTACAGGCATTTTCGAATTGTCAAGGAGTCGGTCAGTCAGAAAGATGAAGCTAGTTGCCCATTTTAAAGCGTAGTAGGTACCCTACGGAGAAGAACGGGCAAGAAACTCCCAACATAACTAAATGATGAAATATCATCAAGACCTATAAGACTGCTTAAACGTTGCTGTTTAAAATGGCACATTCAGTTTTATTTATTTTAACCGTTTATGCACACACATTAAAGATAAATACGTACAAAGATGATGCTTATTTCTAAAGAAATCACTTCCAGCATACCTGCGGAATAGGAACGTAGATAAAAAGAGATTTATACAACGTTTGTAAGAGTAGAAGAGATATCAAAATACATACAATCAAAAAAAATTCACGAATTAACCAAAGTTCGCAGTTGTAGAGCGCTCTCTCTGACCCAACCCTGGATGACAGTCTGTTTTTAAAACTCGATGTACCGTGGCCACAACGCCCGGGTCCCGGGTACTGTACACACGGCTACACATCAAGCTATACATTTCCAGTATAAGCTGACCTCTCATTGTACGGAAATCCTATACAATACGAGATGTGTGTACCTCGTGTACAAGACATCGACAAGCGAACCGTAACCATCAATTCAGCACGTGATTCTAGACCCGAAAAAAATATCTGAAAAGTGCAATAGATTCCTACGTGGTCTTAATGTATAGGTTTTTTTTATAACCCACGAATGTCCAGCCAACCTGTTTAAGGGTGGATTTCACGAATGAAACTGAACGAGATCAGCACATAAACTAGATTTAAGAGCTGTCAGTGTCCTTATTTTCTATGGAATATTGACACTGACACCTCTTGAACGCGTTTTAGATGTGCCTGAACGCGTTCAGTTTTATTGGTGAAATCAGCACTGAGTAAGTAGACTACATTACCATATTCTAGCAGCATCACAGCATATTCCATGTGACAGGCGACTTTCTCCTGGCGACGTGCCTCAAGCATCTCGGTGGTCTTCGCAACAACGAGGTGACGGAGCTGATCTCCACCGGCCTCCGGGACTTGGTGGAGGGAGACGCCTATGGACTACATGATGACAGCCACAATCCATTGCCGACGAAACCTAAAGGTGAAGAAAGAACCTTGCAATCTAAGGCATGATCCTCTCGGGTTGTGACTATGTTAAGGAAGAATTAATTAGGTTTGGGAAAAATGCTTTACTTGTACACACGACGACTAATCAAGCTATACATTTTTTGTGACTGACCTTGCACTTCCATAAAAAGTTTAAGGTTATACAAATAAAGCGCAATATCTACGCGGTCATAATGTTTGGAACAGCTTTTTTTTTTAAAGAGTAAAAATTTCACCGCAGGTAGGTTCAGAGTCATGTACTGACCCATGGTAACAGGTTGTGTCCCTGCCACCCTGTATATTGGAAATATACCTGAATGTTCATCGATGTGTCATCGAGCGTAAATGACAACTAAGTTTACTCGATATTAGCCATATCGAAAACAAAAAAGCACAATTTCGTACAAACTGGTAAATGTAGGCGAAGAGCATCACTAAGTTTGCATCTGATTTGTCTAATGTAGCTTACGAGACGGTCAATACTCTTAAAACAGCGTGGTCTAAAATGAAAGTTGAAAGCATAAGGAACGTAAGAACTTAAACAACGTATAAATAATTTTCATGTTTTCCACACTACCTTTTTTTTTTTTTGAGTAACTTTTCATTTTTGCGTCATGTTTACCGCAAATATACGTTTATTCTTTCTTACTTCTTTCATTTCAGGTGACGACAGCCAACCCGTTATCTACGACTGGGAAAATGAAGATAACCTAATGAAACTCGGCTCAGACGACTTCCTCGGTAGAGGTATAGCTGAGTGGACATTACGAACCATGCTTATGTCTGGCAGCATACTTGGAAAGGGCTGCCAAGGCGCCATGAAGCTCGCACACCGCGGCCCAGAGATGGAAAAAAACGCCTACATCCTCGGCGGCCATTTGGCACTATTATGGCAACTCTATTTAGACGTCAAAGACTTTTTCACGCATCCATATTCATACTCCTTGGTTGGCGCGCCAACAACAATAGCGCTATGGGAGTATCCTCAGATTTACGGTCACATTTGGGAGTCAAAACAAGAGAAAACGCCCATTGAGCTCAAGCAACTGTACTATGCTGTGCGAAGTACGAGATCTATGGACTATTTGATGAAGGTCTTGGATGACGAGCTGGCGGCGGTCCTGGAGTACAGCAACAGGTTTCCCGTGGAGGACGCCAGGATAGCGCTGCAGAAGATGGCCCTCACTGTACACGGGGAAACTCTTCAGTATATCGAAAAATAAATAAAGGTATTTATGAACTGATTCCGTCATTTTATTTTTAGCGTTTGGTTCTGGGTTTTTTGAAAACGAACGGTCATACGTATTTAAAATCGCTACGACAATACCATGCCTATTTTATGTACGTCCAACAGTAACGTTCGCCAATAATCGAGTCCGATTTATAGAAATTAATATTTTAATAACAACGTTAGCGCACGTCATTCAATGTCAAATGTGAGCTTCCGGATCGTGCCGCGAAATTGCAGAAATAAATTAATACTTTCGCGCAAATATTGCAGAATGACCTCCGTGTTATGGCGCCGAATATTATTATTACTTGGAATGTGGTAATTGATATAGTTGCCGCCACGTCATATAAGTTTGAATGATTTAAAAATAGTTGCGAAATTTTTGCATGTTAAATATATTTTTGAGTCCACGTTATGACGATAACACGAAGTAAAGTGTAGGTATGGAAATACGTGCACGTTAAGAAATGTAGAAGCGTCATAATATCGTGATGCCGCATGCCGTCGCCACGACAACACAGGGAAGTAAAAGATAAAAAAGACGCTTTTAAATTTTCGTCCACGATAACGTTATAACGTGCACGTACCTATTTCCATACATTTTACGGACGTGGACGTTAGAAATTATGAAAGAGCACATAATGTTCGCGGAGGCTCGCACGGATGGTTTTCAAGACATCATCCGAAAGAAAGCAGCCTCCATACTACAGCGCCTGCATGGTGAGATGGGAAAAAGATCGCGTCCAGAGCGGACTGTCGCTTTCAGGGACAATGGGTGGCCACAGTAATAGGACTTGCTAAATAATTAATTCTGTAAAAACCAACAATATTAACCTAGTAACCTGAGCACTATTGTTACTCACATGAAAATACTAACAAAATATAGACCCTGTCTGAAATAAAGTTTTATTTATTTAAATATAATGTAAAAGGCCAAGAGTAAACCCAGCATTATTTAGGTACGTCGGTCAAAATCAGCCGCAGTAAGTAATTGCTTTGCTTTGATCGAGTTAGTATTCATAATTGTGTTTCATATTTTTTATGGCACACCTCATCTAGCCTAATTTTTCTTTTTTTTAATAGTCAATTTAGTATATTTGTACCCAGCAATATATAAATATACATAGTTGCAATAAATAAATATACATTCTTGTTTTAGTGAAATTAACGGGTCAAAACACGATGAATTGTACCTGTGCTTTGCTCGATCAAAAAAAAAAACGAAACCATATTATTTCGTTTCATTTCTTAATAACAGCACAAAATATGAATGAATGAATTAATGAGTGAAATGCACCGACCCCGGCGTGGTTTGACCAGACTCGATTTATCGAATAAACCCCAGGATTTGCTTCACGGCATAGGGAAGACGTGCGGTTAGGATAGGTAGGATTATGAGCATACGGAGTTTGTAAGCAATGGACTAGTGGAGGGACAGGTGATATTTATCTATGGGGATCTTTTAACGACGTCACAGCCGGGTTGATTCAGGTCGAGCTTCACCGGTGAATCTTTTAGCGGTGTTCAACAGATTTTTCGGCTCTTTCATAAGTGTATCTCTGCTGTGATAAATGTTGCTGTTTTCACTTTTCAATGTCTTCGTCTGAGGTCTCGCTACTAACCGTTTCCGGTTTTTGTACATCTCATTAGCAGCATTCTTGATCTTCTACTGTGTAAATCCAATACATTTTAGAAATATTTGATGTCTTGAGCGTTCGTTCGAAACTCAAATGTTGTTTTTCGAAATGTTCAAAAGTAAGTGGTACCTCGGAAAGTTGATCCACTGCTCATATGTTTTTATACTGTGGCACGGTTTTTCGCGAAGAGGTCGGCGGCTCATCGATAATATAACCATATGAAGAGGTAAAATTTGTTTGTTTGTAAGTTTGAGGGCACTTGAGGGCGTAATCTCTGGAACTGCACGTTGGATTTGTAAAAAAAAATGCATTTGATAGCCCAATTCTTGAGAAATGCTATATGAAAAAAAGTCAGCAAGAGGCTAGGAGAAAACGAAGTGATTGCGCGGGCAGGTGATGCGGACGAAGTCGGGGGCAGAAGCTAGTCGTAAATAAATACGTGGCGCTAATTTTGCGGGGGCGGATTAGCGTTTCAAATGCCCCAGGCCCGAATAACCTCGCCTTGATGAGAAACCATCACTGAACCTTTAACAAAAACATACTAGTAAAACAATCATGTACAAAAGTTAAAATCCATTTACTTCTCACAAAACGTAACAGTTATCGGTAACATTCATATTTAATTTGTCTTACAACCAACACGGTTTGTAGGAACTAGAAAACTTAACATAACATAATGTAACATCACGCCTGATCGCCAGTTATGTTTAGGTCCCATGTAATAGGGGGCGAGCCTATTGCCACCAACCGGGCACAAATCCAGACTCCGGGCTTCTACTAAGAAACTCTAGATGGAAAACCCTCATAACACTGCCCGACTCGGGAATCGAACCCAGGACCTCATGCTTAGCAGTAGCTTATGCGACCACAATACTAACGAGGTAGTCTCACTAAAAAACTTAAAAATGCTTGGATACTGATTCTACTTATTTCTAAGCGACATTTGGGGACAAATCACATTTGCTAGCGCCATTTTGCTTAAAAATATGGATCAATACAGGATGTTTTTTGTACGCAGCGTGAATTTTTTATGTGTTCCGTATCACTCGCTCATTGACTTTTTTTTTTAGTTAAAGATACATCCTACGTGTACCATCATCTCTATAGAAACGAATTTAGTAGACGGAATAATAGTCAAAATGACTGATGAATAAAAGAAATCTGTCATATTGTCCTGTCATGCTACGTGAAAGTTGTTTGGATAAATTATAATGTTTGGTCCTATCTTTGTCACAGTTAACCTAGGTTCCCAAGGACGATTTTACATGGCGCACTGGATTGGCAACTCTCAGTGCTGAGCAGAGCATTGAGAATTCAATAAATCATCCCAGTGCGGCCAAAAACAAACTGTTGGGTTTTTAACTAAGCTGTGCGACGCCAGTGCGCGATAAAATCGCCCATACAAGGGCTTACACAAACATATACCAACTTATTACAAAATAGGAATATCTACATGTCATAAGTGTTATCAGGTACAATAAATAAGCTGTTTGAGCCATATTTGTAGATAACCCATATGAAAAAGGCATTTAAAAAAAAAACGTATTTTTTTCTGTTTTTTTTGCATGCAGCTGTCAAATAGTGTTTTCTCATTCTGACATCCAAAACTGTTTGACGGCCATCTAATTAATTGACGTGCGTACTATGTAGGGCAATTATTTATCGTATGGATTAATTTATACATTATTAAGTATCTGTTTTGTGATTATGGCAAAAAAAATGTGTTTAATATGAATACAATTCATTTAAGGAGGTGATTTTTTTTCAAAGCGTATAATACGTTTTGTACAGTACCCTTTTTTATGAGATCTATTTGAAAAAATATTTAAGTAAACATGCAAATTAAATAAGTTAGAAATGTTTTGTAAACAAAGAAGTTATTAACAATTCAAGCAAATAATATAAACAACAACAAAAAAACTGACATGTTGATTTACTTAACCTTAAATAAATAACAAAATAAAACGGAAATATTAATAAAATAAAGGCCACATTAAAAATTTAAATTTAAATCAACCTCGAAACGATTTAAATACTCATATAAATCGTTTCGAAAACGAATATGACAGGAATTTCTGAGCCCACGTTCGCATGGACGTAAAATATCGCGGCAGGATTTTATCGCACACTGGATTTTCAACGCTCTGCTTAGCGCCGAGAGTTAAAAATCCAACAGAGTGTATTTCGACGCGCTGGAATCACAGAGTTGAAAATCCAGTGCGAATTAAAATCCCGCCGCCATATTTTTACGTAGCGTCGGTGCGAACTTGGGCTTATCCAATATTTTCTAATCTTAAAAATTTGATATATATGTTGTATAGTCGAACTCGTAGTAACTTTCCCTCCATTAGGTTGAATATCTCTAGCACGTCACAAAACAATAAGGTTGAGTTGTCTATGTGATAGTAAGATTGTTTCATCCTTAATGACATATACACTTACTAGGAATAATGAAAAGTGAGGTTGACTATACTATCACCACACTGACACTACAATGTATGAATCATCTGCTTTATTGTTGCAACAGACTCACAATCACCAAACTCTTCAATGTAACTTTTAGCTTTATTTGCATGCTCATTATATAACAACCGAGACTTCTCAACCGCATCAGTTTTCTTAACTTCTGCTTTTAATAATTCTAAATCTATATCAGTAATATTCTGTACATTTCCAACTAATTCATATAAATGTGGATTCTCATTTAAAGCGAATAAAACAGGGGCACTGACTAACGAAAATGATTCTTGGTCCGATGTCATTTTTTGTACTTCAGTTGCTGCTTGCCACGCTAAGCATAGATGGCAGCCGAATTTGTATGCGTTTTCTTGCTTCTCTTGGTCATCGGAGCCTAGTAGCAGTGCTCCTTGACAGCCTCGCCCAAACAATGTACCACCATTGTACATTGAACGTAAAGTCCACTCTCTTACTGGTGAACCTGACACATCTTTCACTTCTAATGGTAATGTATTACTGCAAATGTCGTAAATATCTGTTTTATTTTCAACTGGTTTGCCAGGTATTGGCATGTTTTGTGCGTCTCGATGGCCATAAAATTCTCCTTCGCTTACATCTCTTAGTGCTGTTGATATTAAGTAGGACAAGTCTTGATTTTTTAATCGGGCTAGCATTCCGTTTGCGGTCACAAGCAAATAGTCTCCAATGAGGATAGCAATTTTGTTTGCAAATATAGCCGTGTCATGGTTTTTGTTTCGGTCACTTGGCGGTATGTTGAGTAAGCCTCGGTGTACGTAGTGTCCTGTTCTGATCATTTCAGTGAGTTCTGCAAGTATTCGTTGGTTTTGTGTTACTATACTAGTTAACAAAGACGTTGGAGGGTTGACTGCTTTCGACAGTAGTAAGATCACAAGCCCCCATGGTTGCAGGTTGTTGTGCTCGTTGTGCAGAAGCATTTTTGCTGTCTTTACGATGGGATGATTCATTCCAACCTGGTGAAAGATATTATGTTTAATATTTATTAAATTAGGTATCTATATTTTCGCTTATCTTACAGATAAATAATGTAACACCTATAATAAGAACCAAAACATGGCTGGAATTTATTTTAAGCTAAATCAAGGTCATTACAAATCTCAAAATAGGAACTAAATTACCATTGAGACCTCAAGAACATGTCTAATTTGTTATTGTATCTTATATTATGTTGTTCTACAGGAAATAACCTTGCACATCACATGGTCAAACACAAAACACTAACAATGTTACATAATATTTTATTTTATGACATAAAGCTTTATTTTTTTAAGCTTTTAATACCATAAGTTTATATTTGTACAGTCATTAGAGCTTTATAAAAGTAATAAAACATATTTGCATTTTATATTTTAGGCGTAACAACAGATTTGGTACTTACAACAGTCCGCAAATGCATGGCCAAATTGGCGAATTCGTCGCTCAATAACCATCGTAAGTTCATGAAAGAGGTCGGATACCCAACTATTTTCTCTGCTTCTCTTATAACTTTGCCCCATTGAGCAAGAGGAGGACGAAATACGATGTCTTCCGGAGTCAAACTCGTCATGGTGGATTCAAAGCGAATTTGTTGCGATAATAGCGCCGTGCGGCGTAAATGACGGATAAGAGCGTACGTCATGATTATTGAATTTATTGTTATATTATTTTAAACTACTGTCACATACAATATAATGTAATAAATAATTTAAAAACACTCCGCCTCGCGCACTGCACAATGGTTATGTCATTCTTTATTTTGACATTAGCTCATTACCTTGAATCGTTCAGAAACTACCGGAATTTCTGAACGCCAAAAGGTGCCAATGCCAATTATCAATAAAAATAATTTTGATCATCATTGAATCGCTTTCAATTTTTTTAATGATTATTATTAATTGTTTTATGTATGTGTGTCTGTGTTCCAAACAGCTATCCAGTTGAAATTGTCAATTTTATAATTTGATAATAATATGGTTTTCGTTTCAGAACGAATTAGAATTAGATTGTTCAATGTTTGTGCCACCAACCTGCTTCTCCGACCGGAAATAAATTAAAGTTAAGTAATGTGTTATTATTCAAAAAATTTGTTGTTATCTAATAGTGAAATTGCGTCATTCGTCTAAATTATAGATCTAAATACTTGGTTGTAAGCGTGACCACCAAAAATGCGAGGTCTTTGGTTTTGTTTCTAGTATAAGTATTTTTGGGTTGTAGGTAGGCAGGTATATCGAAATGAACATAAGATTGGTGGTGTTATTGTTTTCTTTTCTTAAAAAGGAAGTTTACGAGTGGCCAGAACGGTTAGGTATCCGTAGCCGAAGTTTCATACTTAAATATACCTGACAGTCCGTCCGACCAGAGAATGCGTTCCTGACACCTGTTACTTCTGTCAGTGCGACAATTCTAGTCCTACTTCATACTCATATTTTATACGCGAAAGTTTGTGAGGATGGATGGATGGATGTTTGTTAATCTTTCACGCAAAAATGGATTTTGATGAAACTTTATAGTAATATACCTAACACAAATTACGGGCATGTATTAAAAAAATCGAGAAAATTTACTGCCTGTGACCTTTTAACTCCTGTTGCTACATTAAAAAAAAATATTTTTCTGTTAACTATTATAACACGACCTATCACCCGATTCAGGCTTGACGTGGACTTACGGGACAACCTGGATGTTAAGAAAAGCGTCGGCCCCAGAACACTGCCTTGCTAACTACGTTAGCGAAGAGTTAAAGGTGAGCTTCGATGTCCCGAAGCTCACCTTTAACTCTTCGCTAACGTAGTTTTCTATTTTCACGTTGCTTTCTATCCTGGTGATAATCTGATAGCAGAGCCAAAGGGACTCCTGCTATGCCTCTGTTGTCTAGACTGCGCACAAGGACGGGAACAGAGACGGTTTCGAAGGCTTCTTTTAGATCCAGGAAAATACTGAGACGCCTTCTTCCTGCGTCCACATTTTCAACGATATGAGAGATTAATCCTGAAACTTCGTCTTCTGTCGATGGATTATCGACAGAAGACTTGCTTAGATCCATATTGAGAGTCAGGTATTGTGTTGTTCATGTAATTTATTAGTCTAGTGTTAATTACCTTTTCTATGACTTTATCAGTCTTATTCATAAACGTGTCTTAAATTTTAATCAATTGGTAAGCAAATGTTTAGACAAATTCTTATTCATAAACGTTGTTTAGCGCTAAGAGTTCGCTAACCAATTGATTAGTAGCTGTCAAATTTAAACACCATCGGTAGCTTGTTAAGAGGATGCTAAGAGGCAATATGGCGGTTTTTATTTGAGTCAGCTGATCGATTCAATAGGATTATTGTTTGCCTCGAGGTTATTTTGTTCCTAATATCGAGCTGTGCCTTAGTAAATATGTAATTCGACAATCTTTTACGACCTTTCAGAACGACGCAGAAAAAAATTTAATCATTTTTAGCGGGAAGTAGACCAAGGAAGACCTACGAAGCTCGTTAAAATCCGTTACGAGAATGATTTTCTACATTACATTTTCTTTATTCGAAGTACACATGATGAAAGAATTTATAGGGAAAACTCAAACAGGAGTAGGCTCAGTAGGTACATATTCATGAGGTTTTAAGGGTATGAGTTTGTGAGGAAGCTCATAGGAGATAGTTATTATCCAATGTGATATCCCATGTGCCCTTAATCTTATGACGCCAGTTCTAAGGCCATAAACTATAAGAATAGCCACGTAGCACACAAATAACAAGAGAAATTTTGTAGAAACTATTTATTTTGATATTTAATAAAGTAAAATTTTTGTTATAAATTCCCTATTTTTTATTTCCAATATTCTTCTTACAAAGACATGGACTGTGCCATTCTTTTCTTATGCCACTCTCATTTCTCATCAATTCCACGTAGCCTCAGCCCTAATGGTCTCCTCCCTCCCCGTCTTTGCGGTTGAATAGTATTGGTGCTAGGTGCTAATACTGGCTTTCATAGCAGCAGTCAAACTTGTACCTGTAAACAAGTATAATAATTGTTATTAAAAGACAGTGAAACCGTGTTGCAACAGCGATAGGAATTAGGAAGTAATATATAATAGACACAAGTACCTACATACATTTCCAAAAGAGTATATTCAAGCTATGACATGAAAAAAACATAGCTATAATCGGCTACTGATGTTACATCAGTCTTAAATTAATTTGGTTAGTTTATATTAGTAAGTGTATATAAATTCAGGGATAAATACCTTTTCTAGTTTACTCCAATTATTGGAGCTAATTATTTTCATTGCTACCATTTCAAATACAATGAAATAACGTAATAAATACTTATATTCAAATTAAAATTTTCGATGTAAGTTTTGACATAAGTCTGTTAAAGTCACGACAGATACAAAAATCGTGGATTTGACAACTTTATTCTTGAAATTCTGTTTTGTAGTCGACTATTTTGATTATAATCTGTGATGAATACATAATTTCACCTCTATTCCGTTTCTCTACTAATCACCCGCTAAGTAGCGTTTATAAATAAAGAAAAGTTAAGCATTGATTTAGAGCTAACTAATTGGTTAGCTAAGCAGTGGCTAACTAATGGTTAGCGAGATTTTTATAAATAAGGCTGTATATGTAATCAAATAAAATAAACATGATCACAAACTACTCCGCCTTGACGTCGACTTACGGAATACCCTGTTTCCATAAACCCCAAAGAAGAATGCCCATTTTTCACCTGATTATATACAGAAATGAAATAAATCTTAAAATACAGCTAATTAAATTGTACATTAGGACGCTTATCACAATGATAAGAAACGCAGGATTAAAAAATGAATATTTATGCTTATGCTTATGCTACGTCATGGGTTAACATATTAGCATGTTTTGAACGCATCTCAACTACCCTTTTTACAACTTTCCATTTTACATACTGCTACTTGACTTTATTCAACTCTGTTTCTGAGTTTCATACTTTATTTTACGTTTTATTTTCTCAGTAAGTATTTCTTTTTTAGTCAAATTTTTTTAATAAAAAATTGATGAGTAATTAAATTAATTAATCATGCAATGTGTAATTGAGTTAGGACGATTGAAACGGATTTTTTGTCGTTTGACATTTAATGCTCGACACTCAATCTATTGTTATAATCATCGAGAGACTAAGCCGTGACATAAGGGCAGCTGGTTTTAACGAATTCACAAATTAAAAAAGGCGTTTTAGAACATAGATGTGTTGATTATTAAGTAAGTATTCCTATTTTAGACTAAATATCGAGTGTTAAATAATTACTTCTAGCACATTTATTTCTTTATATCGGCAAATCCTAACCTAAAAGTAACATTAATATTTTTTGGATGTCGTTGCGTTTCAACTGTAAAAATTACTATCAAACATTATTTTCTAAACTTACAGGTAGTGTTTCTACTGTACCTTATAAATATACATAATCTTTCATTATCAGGTTTTGAAATGTTTGGGAAGTGGGCATTGTTCTTTTACTACGGAATTTTCGCAAACCAGAGATATGGGTATATATGGTATGATCCCAAACCCCAAAATAAATGAAATTAAAATAAAAGTTAAAAAAAGACTAAAACACATCATATAACCATGATGAGTTTTAGTCTTTTTTTAACTTTTATCTGTCTTTTTTTAATCATGCTTTATTCGTCCACTGCCGGACGTAGGCCACCCCCAGTGAACGCCACTGAACCCGATCTTCGGCTCTCCTCATCCAGTCTCTGCCAACCCCTTTTCGCAAGTTGTTGCTCCACCTGGCCGGTGGGCAGCATACACTATGTTTTCTTAAACGCGGTATCCAGTCTAGAACTCGTTTTCCCCAACGATTGTCAGTTCTGCGAGAGATGTGACCAGCCCATTGCCAATTCAGCTTGCTTAGTTTTTGGACGGTTACCTTGGTTCTCTGGCGGATCACCTCGTTTCGGATTTTATTCTTCAGAGAGACTCTAAGCTCTCTCCATAGCTCGCTGAGCGACTTTAAAACTTATGGACCAGTCTCACCGTGAGTGTCGACGTTTCGGCTCCGTAAGAACGAGAAGACCTGACGAAGTATACCAAATGCTATACATCCCAGCTGAATCCTCCTATTGGCTTCCCTCTCAAAATTGTTCTTACCCAACTGCATATTCTGCCCGAGTTAAAAATATTCCTGCAAAACTTTAAGGTGGGACACCGTCAATGACAATAGGTCTCGGGTTACGTCGTTAAACATAACCTTGGTTTTGTCTATGTTCATCCCAAGACTAATACGTCGACAGGCGATAGCTAGGTAAATCAGCATTCGTTCGAGATCCCGCAGTGGCTTCGCCATAGGACAATATCTTCTGCGAATCGTAGGTGTGAGATGAACTCGGCATTTATTATTATATTCATTTATTTCAGATTTTAAAAACATCCATATAATTGTTTGTAACACAGAAATGCTAATTAGACACTAATGTTAGTAACGACATGACTTACACTTTAAAACTACAAAATATGGACAAAAAATAACATAATTCGATAATTTGATACCCGTGCACGTGTTTATTTGACTGTGTGCAGCCGTATCCAGCGCTCGAGCATCGGATAATCCCACCGGTCCGACAATACGCTCAGGATGCTTTTGGTACTAGCGCGCAGGCGTGTTGGGACCGAGGTGCAACACACACGCAACCGGTGACTGCAGCGAAGCTGTCTATGTGGGCCTCGGCAAACATGCTAGAGGCACTGCAATACTGCGGCAGCCCCATCAGCATCCTGAACGCATTGTTGTACTGCACTCTCAGGTCACTGTTCGCCCTCTGCAAAAGGACTGACAGTATGCTCTGAACAACGTTACTTTTTAGTACACTGTGAAAACCTGCGAGCTAACATATTACATCGTACCGACAATGACCTGCGCTCTCTCTCAATGTTAGTACTGTCCTTTAAGCCACCAGTGATCCAGTGCCCCAAGAACTTAAAGGACAATGCCAGAAACTCTATAGAACTTTGCCCCACACAAATCAAGAAGTCATTTACAATTTACAAGCCTGCAATATGCAGCATCTTAAAGCTTATTTAATACTGTTAACTAAACATTTGTCCTAATGTATGTAGAACTTGCGGTTTCTGTTAAAATCTTAAAACAATAATTACATTGATTATAGGTAAGGTGCAGTTTATATTTTTTTTAAAGCGATTTAAACAACATATACGTTACGCATTATCATAATTAATAGAATCGTAATATGAGTTTTGTTTTACAGGTATTTAAAACTTTTTTTTTGTAGTAATTCATGCGCAATAAGTAATGCAATAGGAGATTCAGGGGCTGAATTCCTTTTATCATTGATTTGTAATCGGCAAGTTCTACTGAGAAACAATGTATTATGAAAATGTCCTATTATCATTGCAACTATTTGCACTAACTGACATTTCCTGTAAATAGCTGGGGCAGCATCTGGCATTGTCATTTAATAACTCTTTTTAAAGAGGTAAGAAAACTTCTGGTACGCTTTCATAGTGTTTAGTCCCTGCCTTAAAAACCATTCGTTCACACTGAGTTGTACCTGGGGCCATGAGCCTCCGCATAAGATTCACAGATTTCCAAAAGCTTTCTCAATGCACAGACCGCAGGGCTCAATAGCACCATAGCATCAGCGTAGCTTATATTTTTAATACAAACACCATCCATATGACTGTGGATATCCTGGTGCTACGGAGCTACTCGATCAGTTCATTAATATGAAAATTAAAGAGACGAGGGGAGGAAAGCCCCCTTTGCCTCACCCCACAATCCAGCTTGTACTCATCCGAGAGTGCGCCAGCCCATCTAACATGATTGTGGTGCTTAGCATACTAATGCATCAGTACAGACTCAATTTCCCTGGGTACACTGGTATCTTTAAGCTTTACCAATAACTTGTTATAAAACACTAGGTCAAAGGCTAAACAATATGTTCAAGAAACAGGCATAAACTGGAGTTTTCCAAGCTGTATAGTACTGGACCCTCTTGAGCGACAGAATAGCACTTTCTGTTGAGAGGCCAGGTCTGTGGCGATGCAGGATTTGTGTGACGTCAGTGTGATGCGTTGTTCGCCTGTGGCGGATCGAATCGGATCTACACCGCCACATGCGAACAACGCATCACACTGACGTCACACAAATCCTGCATCGCGCAATCAGAGTTTACCGCGCAGCTAGCATATATACAATTTCCCGACAACAATCATCGGGCAGTTGCCCACCAGATACGACATCCATCTGGTCAGAGGATCCTCCCTTTTCAAAGAGTATGAGTGAACTTTATACCCTGTTCCTCATATCTCTAAAGGTCTAAACCCAAACTGTGCATGGTTCAATTTCAAGTGTACCGCTAAGTGACGATCAATAAGACTGTTCAGTACCTTGGATAAAATTGTAGCCAGAGAAATCGGAAAATACTTAGAAACCTCTGAAAGGTCACCCGTTTTGTTTTTAATAACAGGGACTACTATAGTTTGCATAAATTTCTCTGGTAAATATGCATGACTTAAATTAAACACCAATGAAGTTACTTACGCTGCAGTAAATCTTACGCTTCACTCCAAGTCATGGGCCCCAGCATCGGGCATCGTTGGTGAAGCCGGCCCCAGTGGAGATTCTACATTAAAATTACAAGGAAACACTTTTGCTATATCACCAGAATCAATATATCAGATTCTTAAAATCCAAAATTTCAAGCGAAGTTAAGCGAAAGCAAAGTTACGCATTTATGACACTCACTCACTCACTCACTCATGATCATCAGAATAG
The DNA here is from genome assembly GCA_963555695.1 of Dasypolia templi. NCBI lineage: Eukaryota > Metazoa > Arthropoda > Insecta > Lepidoptera > Noctuidae > Dasypolia > Dasypolia templi. The sequence continues at coordinate 31,062,268 of OY743140.1, read as the reverse complement.
AACTAGTACTTCCCATAAACTCGCTGAAATTTGGTACAGAGTTAGGGTTTAATGGCCACATAAAGGGAAAACTATAAAAACTAGGCTAATCGAAGATCTGGAGTACCTGGTGACCCTGATTAGAAAACACAAGAGCCCAGCCAAACTATTAGAGATCGACATACCGCCTTTACAAAAAATATTCAACTTGGTGGGCCGCTTCATTTGATGTCAAAAATCGAAGGTCTGAACTGATGAAGAACCCTCAGCTGGTCTCAGCTGTATTAGAGATATGGTAATGCCCCCTTCTACTATTGGTACTTAAAAAAATCGACTGTCATTGCAAAAACCAAGCGTAGTGGGACACATCTTCTAATTTAATCTAGCCTATAGCGTCCCACTGCTGGGCGAATGCCTCCTCTTCTGCTTTGCCCACGTTTCTACAAAAAGAAGTGAAATCCCACCAAAAACGTTTTGTAAAAAACTAGGCAAGTCTCGATGGAGCTGCTTGTTTATCTCTAAAAAGTCATGAAATCTAGACAACGTCGTGCCAAGTCTAAAGCCGTTGAACATTCTTTATACGTTAGTGGGTACAAGTCAATTTTGTTTACACGTAATGTTATATCTGTTGTAACTACCTATGCTTGTTAAGCGAGTTCAGGCCAAGTCACACAATAATAAAGAAATCGCAGTAAGGAACCTTAGACTTGGCACGACTTTGTCTAGATTTCATGACTTTTTAGAGATAAACAAGCAGCTCCATCGAGACTTGGCTAGTTTTTTACAGAATGTTTTTGGTGGGATTAAGTTTACTGAATTTATTTCTAAAGAATTGTCAGTGTTTACACAGCCTTACATTATTAGATTGTTTGACTGGTACATTCCGCTCATTATTATAGAAAGAAAGAAAGAAAACTATTTATTAGGACTCGCACAGGAATACACAATATACAGTACGTTGTGTGATACGCAGTATTATCTTGATTTTCAGCAATGTTCTCCAACTTGTTTCTGTAAAATAAACAAACCGCCGGAACTTTATTCCTTCCGGCCACAGTCCATCATCAAAAAACAGTGATAACTTTGTTTGTGGTACAAATGTTTTTAATGCATTATATGATTTCTGTCTTCATTTTAATTTTTTTCGTAGTAACTGCTATGCGACAAGCATACAATAATAATATTCGAATATTCGATAATATCGGTTTCACTCGCCCCCTTGTCCACATAATTAATAAAGAGTACCAGTTCCAGTACAGCATTAAGGCTATACCTTTCGGTCAGTTTAAGTACGAGGAATGCTACCTTAGTCGGCACACTGTAGATCTCAACAACGTTGTCAGTGAGGGCTTTATGTACGAGGCTACCCTACGTCACCATGAGATTGTTGGTCACCCTCCCGCGAAACACATAAGGTGGCCAAATTCTAGAGTTATGGTTTCCTCACCATCTCTTTGGACTTTGCATAACTCCAGAATGCGCCACCTTATCCTTACCAGTGCCCTTTCGAGCTGCTCTAATTGGTCATCCAGCCTGAGCGTTCGTCCGTTGTAAGTTGCCAAAGTCAGTTGTGGGTGGTGGCCTACCGTTACCCGGTGATTCTTCGCACCCCTCTGCGCTGCGATTACCGTGACCGCAATCTTGATCAAGAATAGTAGGGCGGCAATAGCGGAGGACCAGGAATTTTTGTGTTGTGTCGTTCATTGGAATGATTATTTGTAAGTAAAAATATGAACGTTCCAATTTCAAAATTTCCCTCCACATTGTTGCGAGCTAATTTAAATTATCGTGTCTCATTAAAAACTGGATCTGTGCCGGGATGATTTTCGCGCTATGATTTTTTTACGATTTCAAGTGTCGCCTGAAACCGGACGAATCGTACGATAGACTTCAAATGGCATTCATGAATGAAGGCCCTTCTAAGGCAACCGTGTATCGTTGGTATAACGAATTCAAGTGCGGTCGATTAACTATGGGGGATGCAGAAAGAAGTGGACGCCCTTTGACGGCTGTTACGAAAAAAAACGTGCTAGCAGTGAAAAATGTAATCCAGGACAATAGGCGAGTTACGTATCAAGAGATTCAGCACATACTGCAGGTTGGATCGGAAAGCCTTAAAGAAATTCTATGAATGGTGCAGTGATATGAAAAACAAATTTGAAGCAAGCTCGTCTCGGCGTGTTTACGACATCATTACCGGTGATGAGTCTCGTATTTATCATCAATAGCGGGGGGAAGATATTAATCGCGAGTATTTTCAATTTGAAGGGCTACTTGGTGTCAATTCCTTTACGGAACCAAAGAAGTATCAACGCTGAATGTTATCTACCAAATGCTTGGCAGAAGTTCTTCCTAGTGATCAAACACAGGGCTCAGCGGGCTACTGCTCCACCACGACAAGGCGTCTTAGCACACCGCGCTCAAAACGAGGGACTTCCTGGACAGCACGCCGGTCAAAGTCCTGGGTCACCCTCCTTGCAGCCCCGACCTAGCACCGTGTGACTTCTTTTTATTCCCGAAAGATGCCGGAAGATGCGCTGTCAGCGTTCGAGCAGGCTGTAAACGAGGTGTCTCGTGCAGCGCTCTCGCTCCGATCATAACGTTACAATGAGCGTAATGTTTTAATGAGTCATCCTTTTTCGTGCATGCAGCCGACATTCATCGATTTATTGGACGTTTTCACGTCAAAAGGTATATAAACAATACTTCAAAGACAGAGAGAGACAAATCCGGAGTCACACGTAAACTGTTTGATTTATGCCTTATAATTACATGACGTGTTACGCCGGATTTTAAATTTATCTGTCTATGATGTTTTGTTTATATACCTTTTTAGTTGTTGTTTTTGTCGTAGTTGGCTTTTAATACATAAGTTCTTGTAAAACTTGCGCGCGTAACATTTGTGATTATTTTTCCCTTCTGCCGGGATCAACGAGGTTCTGCCAGGAGCATACTGAAGGTTCCACTAACGACTTGCATGTGCAATTAAAAATTTGTAGGTTATAAGTAGGAGCGTCTACGTTGACAGTAGAGAGAGATCCAGAAACCCAGAGTAAATAAACTTTAAAACAAAACCCTTTACATACACCTCAAGCATATCAGCAAAATCATTCACGATCCGCAATAATGACGGCCACTGAATGACGCCGTAATAAATACAGAGCAGCCAACTTTGAATGCAATTAGGTATTTCATTTTAGATTTTATCTCCACCCCCATATGAACGCATCGCTAATAAATACCAAGTACTGAACGAACGCTTCTACACCGACCAATCACGTGTCGGCGGGCCATAATTCAAAAATAGAAGGGTCAGGGAGGCCGCTGGCGAAGACGGTGGCTCGTCCGTAGCAATTAAAAATAAAAGCAATGTATAATTTGTTGGCAGTTTATGGTGGACTGTACCTGCGGCCGCAAAACGAATAAAATGAGTGCCATTTGCATTTTGATCGGTGCATTTCTGATTGAGTGAGGTCCGTACACTCGTTTGTTGTCGATTGTATGTGTGTTGCAGGTGATGGGCTCACGTTTTTTGTACCTTTGCGTTTTTGATGATGAATTTTAAAGGTCGATGGTGAATTTCCTCCATCAGCACATAATCATAATCATAATCATCATTTATTGCATACAGAAGGGCTGCGAGCCTGTGGCTTGTCTAGGTAAAGGCATATGTGCCCCTTCCTTCCTGTGTTTTGCTTTGATAGATAGGTACCTATTTGCACGTCTCCAGGTAAACTTTCCCAGGGCTAGTTATCCAACTCCTTTGCCTTTGACAGCACGTGACGACCTGGTGCTACCGTCCACTCACGCAGGAATGACCAGCCGGGAAGCAATCGGTGATCCGAGAGGATAACAAGAAGATGAGGGTTTCACCTGGCAGTGGGTCGTTGAAGACCGCATTTTCCTTGTTCTTCTATGGCTTCAAAAATACTATATTTGAAGCCATTGCCAGTAATAAAATAGTAGACTAGCTGTTGCTCGCGACTTCGTCTGCGATCCAGGATGAAAAGTAGCCTGTCCATACCCAGGTCATGGTCTATCTGTGTGACAAATTTCATCTAAATCCGTTCTGCCGTTTTGGTGTGAAAGCGTCGCAAAACTAACAAACAAACTTACATTCGCATTTATAAGATTAGGATGACGAAAAAAGTAAAAATAAAATTGTAGTTAACACACAACATCACGCCTTGTTTGGGTTGGGCAGAGGTGTACCTATAGTACACCCACATTTAGCCAGTTCAGTTGTTGTTTTGTGTATTTTTTTTGCTACTATGAACCTTTATAAACAGTTTTTTTATGTATATTAAGTTCAAGTTATTTCATAAAAAAAATACATTTGTGTTGAAATATTTGCACAGTGGGTACACAACAAAGAAGCAACATAAACAATTTTTACAGAGTAACCTCATTCCTCATCCTTCATCTGTTAGAACGTCTATCCAAATTTAAAATACTTCCTTTACAAACATTAAAATTCTTATATATAGGATACAAATCAAAGTCCTCAGTAAAATGCTACAAATACATTTATCGTCGAAATATTAAGTACAAGAAGTAGTAAGTTCAATATAATACTAGTTTTAAGATTTTTTGTCATTACAAAAATCGTCAATGCTTTATTGATTAACAAAGCCCTGAGTTTTTTTTTCTCGTAAGTAATAATACCTCTAAATTAAGGTTACAAAATACCATTACTTCAGCTTTTATGAGATTAGTACTGGCCATAATGCCATTATGTATAGCAATAAAAATATAGGTACCTAGTAGTTTCGCCTGCATAAAAAAAGGAAATAATGTATTTAGGCCTCAATTATAGCAGGATACTATGTTACATAGGTATTAGGGTTGGCAACCTTAACTATGACTTGTTGGTGCACCACCTTCCAGCTCTTTCTATTAAGATTTCTTCTCTCCTGAGGACAGGCACTTTCTCTTTGAGTGATATAAATAGTTACGTTACGGTGGTTACTTGTTGCAAATAAGTTTTAAATTGACTCCCGTTCCTTTGCACTGTAGTACCGTGATATCAAATATAACTATCATACAACACGTCGATAAAATATCAAAGTATTCAAAATACATTTGTACATACCTTCACAAAATCTCATAAATATGCATGGAGCAATTTCTGTATTAATTCAGACCTTAATAACGAGGTTTCGACCCAGTAAATTACTCCTTGCGTTACCTTCGCCATCACCAATCCTATTCATTTAAAACCAATTTAGTTTTATTATAGCTAGAAAGAGATAAAATACCCAGTTGAAGGCGTTGGAAAGGGATAGACGCACAACTATAGCAGTGATTTGGGTTACAACGCGTGAAAATTATTTGGAAAATTTGATCGAAAATTGGAAGAATGTCGTTTTTTCTGTTGAATGGTTCATCTAAGTAATTATTGGGATCTTTTTTATACCGTCGTCGTTATCGTACGTCCCAATATTCCGTAATAAGTTTATTATTTATTTAGATTCCAGAGTACTTATCTTTGGTAATATTTTTTTAAAATTATTCATTGATATCAATTCTACCTAATAAAAAAAAAAATCTTGAATTTGCAACACTGGCGGTTAACTCGCCCTTTTTTTTCTAAATGCACTCCGGCATGAGGTCAAAGTCTTGATTCCTGGACGTATGGTTCTGAATGGAGGTTTTAATGGAAGCCTTCAAATAACAATATAAAATTAAGACGAATTCATCAAATGAGTTACTAAAGTAGGCTACGACCGGTTCGACGAGATTTGAGCGCTTTTGTTATTTAGTTCAACGACCCTGGTTTGTTTTTAGTAATTAAAATTGCATTATTTCTCTTGTTTTGATGGCTTATTATAATTGACGAACCAATAATGCCTTTGAACACTTTTTGGATGAGGAGTTAATGGTGTTCGAATTGAGTCAAAATATTTTAAGATATTATAAAGAGGTAAGCATTTGTGAGTTTGTATGTAGGGTTGTCTTCAGAACAGCTGGATCCGATTTCGAAAACTCTTTCTCTCACTAATGATAAGCTACAGTATTGCAGTGTTATAGAATAAATTATATTTTAAAACCAGAAATTGCACGCGGACAAAGTCGCGGACAGAAGTTAGTAAGTAAAGTTTTTAGTTAAAATTCAACGCCGCGATTGTGATGTGTGATTGTGGGCCCGCATGCTTCAGGATATCTGAATCGGTTTTTCACCAGCTCGTTCTTATCAACATTACCTGCCTAGCAATTTTCCAACTATATTGAAAGAAAGAAAGAAAAAACGTTTATTTGCGGTAAACATGACGCAAAAAACGACGAACAAACACTCAAAAAAGGATATGGGAAACATGCGTCACAATCACGCAAAACAGCTATCGCTCAGCATAATGCTGCAACCCTATGCATATATATTCTTGTGGGGTTCCAGTCTGGATGCAGCTGACTACCAGTATCTTACATATATTGGCTGTCTTTTTGACTTGCACAACTCATAATATCAAGGCATATGACATCGGGATGCTAACGCGAAAAGAGGAAGTCTTGAACGCTTACGTCAATTACGTTACGAAAATTTTCAGCCAAATCAAAAACTTCAACAGCACATTAAAAATATCTACTTAATAATTCTATCAATAATTTTATTTATTAATTTTTTTTTGGACATTTATACTACATGTTTAAGTCGGTCCGATTATTTCATATTCAATAAATCACTAGTTTAACTTAAAGATAACAGTTTACAAAATAGTTTACAAAAGACAAGCTCCTTCACTGTTAGGGTTTGAGAGTATAGAATTCATAATTCCGACCTGCTAATTTGTTCCCTCTGATTTGTTCACTAATTCCACTTTCTCTGCTTATTATTGAATTATTTAAATTCTCCTTATTTATCACTTAATGCAGCGGAGCACTTAGAGCAGTGGTGGCCCAGTGGTAACGGTCCCGACTTACGAGTTGTAGGTCGTGAGTTCGAACCCAAGCAGGCGCTTTACTTTGTGTTAATAATTTAATCACCACTGCTCTCAAAACGGTGAAGGAAAACATCGTGAGGAAACCGGCATGTTTTAGAACCAAAAATTCGAAGACATGTGATATCTACCAACCCGCACTGAGCCCGCGTGGTGGATTACGGCTCACTACCTCTCATAGAGAGGAGGCCTGTGTCCCAGCAGTGGGAACGTTATAGGCTTATTATGCTTATGCTATCACTTAATATCACCATCGCGAGGAACAAATGTATCTGTATCAAACCGCAAAAAATATAATCACAAACAAAACAAAAAACAAAAAGGAAGTCAAACAATAAATATAAAAAAACGGTAAGTATCACTTGTTAAAGTTCCGAAAGTCCGACACACTTTGCCTGACCTGGGAATCAAAACCTTATACTCATCAGTAGCTCTTGCGACTGCTAGACTAACGAGGCAGTTTGGAATTAGGTCAGCAGTATCATCTATAATACCTACTTTTTACCTACGTCATCTGCTTAAAGGTATTTACCACCCTTCCAAAAAATTATATAATTCTTCTCCAGTAAAGTCGTTATGTTTAAAAATTTACATAAATATTAATAGTAGTTTTTTGTTGACACTCAGAAATGGTGGTCGATAATTATAATATACCCTGCGGCCATCTTGTAATATGTTTAGATGACCGCTGCGAGCCGGACGAGCTATTTAAATTTTAAATTTAAATAATTATTACTGGGGCTTTTGTTTTGTAGTCTGGTAATACGTATTGTTATTTGGAATTAGGTACAGCTGCAAGCTGGCTTAGGAAACTTTTACTAATTTTTTTTTTTTACATTGTTCCGCTATTATTTTTCATCTTCTGCCCAGCCTTTTTTTAAGTATGTTGGGATCCTCTCCCAGTCTTACCGATTGCAGCAATAAACCAGTATCTTCATGGAGCGACTGAATATCTGTCCTCTACAACCCAGCAACACTAAACATTGCTCCGCGTTTGATTTGCACAAAAAAGAACGTCCGCGCTTGTTTTGCACGAATTTCAACGGCGCCTTTTCAAACACAAATTGCACATGCATAAACACTATCACCCATATTTTAAGTTGTAACCTCGAAAGCTACTCGACTCACAACTCTGTCGAGGAAACCTCAACGCGTGCCTCGGTAGACCCTCAAAATCTGTAGTCGAGGGACCTCATAATTTCCTTAACCTGACGACTATCGTCATGTGATTCGAGGTGATACGTCGCGAATATGTCATTATTCAATAAACTCTTCAGAAGACATTACGAATATCGGATGTAGCGTGTGTTTTGGTTAAAAACTCCTTGTTGACTACCATAAGGAAGGCGACTGAGGAAACTGTTTGAGATGAGGAGTGAAATTGCAACTATGAATATCAAACCACCTAAGTGCCAATTTCACTAATGAAACTGAACCCGATCAGTAGTTTTAACCCCAGTTCAAGAGCTGTGTGTGTCGTTATTCCATAACAATTTTGACACTGACAGCTCTTAAACGCGTTTTCGATGTGCTGATCGCATTCAGTTTCATTGGTGAAATCAGCCCTAAGTGAGGTTGAATGTGGGTCCCAGACTCGTTTTTTTTTTCATTGTGGTAATTAAAACCACGCCCCATAGTTCAGAAGAAATCAATCAGCCTTTCCATGTAAATTGCTAAGAGCAGCCAGAAGAAAGGAAATAAGGACCACAATTTCCCGACGGTCCTGAATTCAAGTCCTGAAAGAATTCCCTTACCCTAGGTTGCCTAGGGCAGGTCCCAAAATCCGTATAAGCGCAATATCCTCAGGGTTTCATTAGCTGGTAAGGTTCACAATGAAATCGTTGGAGAACTGGAGTCTCATGAGATGAGAGAGAGAGAGTTAGCAATAATTGACCTAAGCCCTGTCATGTCTGTCAGTGTTGAAGCGTTTGGAGCAAAGCCTGGCTTTCGAGCAAGGTAGGTTAGAATCATTGATTTATATTTTATTTCCATCGCAAACCTCGTTATTTTAGTAAGTTTCTCAAAAAAAGTGAATTTAAACAATTCACTGAATGCAGTTAATTCCAATACTACTTGATGGTTCAACCTCATCTACTTAGCCCAAACAGACGTTTAAAATCCATTGATACTTATTTTAAATAGAGTTTAGTAAGAAAAGGGGCAAACAATGAAATTTACAACGTTGGCTCACAATCGGGTCCATCCACGTCCATTCGACGGACTCGCCGGACTCCGGGCGTCGTCGGAGTCCGTCGTCAATGCGCGCATTAGCGTACAATGTGCGCTGCGCACGCGCAAGAGACGGCGCTTTGATTCTGCCGCCATTAAAAAAATACATGCATACTTGTTGTTTTCTTTTCGAGATGATAGTGTGTTGACTTTGTTGTTCACGTGAGAGGTGTTTTGTTTTTGTGTAGAGGTCGTGGATTTCTTTTAAATGGTGAGGAAATGTCAAAGGTTGCAGAATTGGCTGGGTTTCAGAACATGTGACGCTAGGTAGGTATAGGTATTTAGATTTTATACATTGCTATCATATTAAAAGAGGATTAGTTTCCTCTGACCTCTTGCACTAAATGGGGCATGGATCTGGCATCCGGTCACCACAAGCAGTATCTTGCATTAGCATGAATGTAATGAGAATAGCTCATGCCGATGCCGAGGGGGGTTTTAGGGGAGGGGGGCTCCTCACTGGTAAATGATGTTTATTTCTGCACAAGGAACCCGCTGCTTTGTACGGTTTTACTCTTTTTCTTCTTCGTCGTTCCCTCAATGCTGAGGATCGCGACCACTTACGACGAATCTTTAGTTTCTGTAGTGTATCGTTTTCTGTAGTGTAGACCGCTCAGTAAATGCTGCTTCCAAAAGCCTTCTTGATCGCCTCTGACCGTCATGCCGGTGCTCTGCCTCAAGCACGGGTTTGACGACTTGACTAACATCGGGATTCTTTATTATAATGTTAGTTTATGAATTGATTAGGCACATACGTTCGGACCAAATTCTCTAAAGGATTGTGAAAATTACGAAATACGCTTCAAAATCTGTTGCGTAGTTTAACAGAACAACGCGGTTACACGCACAAACTCGACTCAATAGAAGTAGATTTATACAAACACCACGTCAATAATATTTAAAAAACTAGATGAGTTCGGTGTTTCCTAACCAACCACTCTGGAAACAACCTCAGAGGTCTCTTTTAAAGTTCAAACATTATGATGGTCAGATCATGGTGGTGGAGGCTATTAAATGGACTTCAGTTACCTTAACTACGTAGACTTGGTAGTGTTGTACATCATGGTGGTTCCTGAAAAAGAGTCAGCGTGTATTTTACTTGTCTGGCTGTCGTAGCAGCTAAATTGGACCAAAAGGACGGGCAACAGCGTCTTCCAGTCTGTGATCACAAATTGCGAAGAAATTGAAAGTAGGTTTTATCTCCACGACGATCCCTATCGCGTTTTACTTGGTGAGAGTCTGTTTCATTGTACTTTTACGTGGAATTACAATGAATTATCAGGGAATGCTACCTACCTATACAATTATTATACAACTAAGTAACTATTTACACAAGGTACTAAATTAAATGACAGATTTATTTGATTATAGTATCTTTTTTACTGTAGCCTATACGTCTGGGTGTGAACGATATCGTAGCCCAAAATTAATGAATAAAATGTAATTAATTAAACACAACAAACATTGGGACCTTATTAACGTTTCACATTATTTTACTGCGTCATTTTCGCTGCAATTTTATCCTCGCTGTAAGTTTTGTTCACGCGAAGTGCCGCTATTGCATACTAGATGTCGCTAGTAGTAACGTTTTTGCTGTTTCTCAAATAAAACCTGAGAAGTTGGGATATTTTATTTCAACCTGCTTCAGTTTATTTATTGTTTTAACGAAAGTCATTTAAATTAAAGAATCGAATGTAGCTTTCATAGGTACAGAGATATGATATTTTTTTTGCACATATGTTTTTGTTATAACTTATATTATAGTAATTTTATTTCAGTATGTAACTTACAGAAAATAATACCCGCATCATTTTATTAAAATAGTTATATTCGTTATAAATAATCGAAATAACCTAGTCACTGTACATCCATCAAACTGTAAGGACTGCTACCGTAAATTTAATGGGTATACTTCACACATCGTGACACTTCTATGCATCAAAGACCGTAATCTCCTGTCAATCCCTGTTGCCCTAGAAACATTTATTAGCAATAGACTACGTACAAGACCTGTCTGCCAGTAAGTAAAGGAAGTCAAGCATATCGATTCTGCAAAAATCTCACCGTGAAGACTTGCGAGGAGTGCGCTGCCAGTCCTCGTTCCCGTCTTGGGCAATCCCTAGTATCAGTGTCACTGACACGCTTATTTCACCTAAGTTTTCACTATGAGATTGTTGCAGAATAGCACCACAGATTGTTTTATAGCCTTTGCTTCATGTTATCCCTGTAAACTGGACGCTAGTACTTGATAAGATTTGAAGCTGACATCAACGTGGAAAGTACACAGTTGGGTGAAGAAAAACGTAACGCCCGTATGCCCCTAAGGTAGACATACCCACATTTCGCCAGTTGTCTTAGACAACAAGCCAATTGCCGTCAACATAGCTCAAATCCAGACTCTGGTCTGATATTGAGAAATGCCCAAAGGAAAAAGAGCTACCAGAGCTGATTATCAAACACATGATTGTAAAACTTTACTTAACAGGACCCCATGCTCAGTAGTCACGCCTAATGCTGACGAATCTAAATAAAAATCTTAAATACGATCATTCATTTACTGGACAACGCAAAGCTGGGTCTGAAAGCATGAAATATTGCTCAACAAACAGTCCTTTTATAGTGAAGATAAGTCCTCAGGAAGGATTTTGGAAAATTCATCCCTTGAAAGGAGTTAATTATGGGAAGATAGTTCGTCTGTTTTGCCTATTGAAATCAATAATGGACCATGCCGGAGTGAAACAAATAAATTGTCAGTCAGCAACGTGTTAGCGGACAGTAAATACGCAAAGTAAAGGGTACGAACTCACGACCTACAACTAGTACAATAATCATGGGAGCCCAGTAGAAACGGCCGCGACGTTCAGGTTCAACCCCAGACAGGCGCTTTACTTTGTGTAAATTATTTCATCACCACTGCTTAAAAACGGTGAAAGAAAACATCGTGGAGAAACCGGCATTTCTAAGCAAAAATTCGAAGTCGTGTGACAACGGCCAACCCATACTGTGTCCCCTGTCACCTGAAAATGCGAGTGGCAAAATCTAGTTTGATGAAATGAATCAAAGCCAAATGACTTAATTTCCAGCAAGCCTTGCGAACCAAGCTTATTGTACACAGACGGTCTTAAGGCCCTTCCTATAGTTAGTAACATTATTGTGCTCCCTGTTTTACGAGGCAGTAAACCTAACTACTGAGTTACATAAAATGCATCTGTTGGACGTAACACCTGTTTCTACGTCTCTTGGACGTAAAAATACATTGTTTTGAGAAGTATTGGTTAGTTGTTAGTACTGTTCTTGGGATTGGTTCTTGAGAATGACTTGTTATGAACACAGTGAAATTTGGACGGCAATAAATTACTTAACGTAGTATCGTTACGATAATTAATATAACAAATAACAACATTAAAATGTCAAGTCAAACCACAGACTTAATAGTATTAGAATGTCATAGGATACTAAACAACATCAATTAGCTGTTTGATGCGCGCGATTAGCATATCCGAACGTATGAAGAAGACCTATATCAACGCGCGCGACACCGCCATCGGCCATTTCACTAGCGGTGACCTGACATTCGAAATCCTGCTCCGGGCGAAGACGCACGTTCACTTGATCCTGCATCACCTGTGACCTTACATACGTGGTCTCCGCCATTTTAGAAGGCCTAAAGCAGGCAACAGTTTTATTGACTCATATTAGTCAACTTTGTTAAAATCTGTGTTTTCGTAACCCCATATTGGGTAAGTGTTGAACAGTTATTTGCTTTTCAATTCCTATCTAGGTCATCCTAGGGCATGTGCCTACTTGCTGATCGTTCATTATTGTTTTAAATTAATATGCCATAAGCTAAACTCTAATAAGCAACCTAATTGCCTCATTTGCGCCTTGCATATTTGTTAATCATGGAATCTTTTCTAATCTATCGAAATGTGCAAGTCACGTCGTGCTTCTCACAAAATTGTGGCGTCTGCAGCGTGGCACACCCGCTGCGGTCATCGTCGCACCAGGCTGAGCCAGGAGAGTACTGTGCAGCTCCCAAGGAAGTCAAGGAACTTGTGACCATAGACCTATCCACCCCCTTTGTACAACTTTTATTACTCTAATACACTTTTTTATGCTGACAAGGTTTCGTGGTATTATTTCTCTCCCCACGAAAACCCTTTTCGTCAAAGGATGAAATACAACCTGCTATTTTATAATACTACTGAGTATTATAAAATAGCAGGTTGTATTTCATCCTTGGTTGTGGTATAGTGCATGTGTTGCGAAAGAATGAAGGGTTTTAAATAGTCTTGAGTTTTTTTTTGAGTTGAGTATGAATGTGGATTAATAGAGGACGTCGAAGGAGAAGTACTAGAGGAAGACCAAGAAAACGATGGGTTGATTGTCTCAAAGATAATAATGGCTAGAAAGGAATGGAAAGGTGTACTGAACCCGCTACAAACAAATTGGGATTAAAGCTATAAATGATTCCTAAATGCTAAATGATTTTTGAAGTGAAAACTTCTTTAGTGGCGTTGTACACTTTTTTTGTAATGGGTAAAAAATGTTAAACTCGCGTCAGGACACGTAAGACGGATGATTGTTGATTTTAAATTTATATTGATAGATTTTTTTGAGAGATAAACTTTTTAATGTAATATAAATTGTCATGTTTGTGTACGATAGCGCAATAAATAAATATTGTATTCTATCACATAATTCATCTTAAATCAGTAAAAATACTTGCACCATCATTGCACTGAAAACCTGCAGAGCAGTTACTTATTCTCGACGATTGCAACATATCAGGGGTTTTTACGAGTTTTCTAGGCTTTTTAGTTGATTGGAGGAATCGATAATCTCAATGTTTTGAGGTTAAATGTTTAATTTTCAATTTACAATTGAAGGGGGTCCTCACAAAAAAACCTAAAGCAATACAAATTGGTTTAAGTTCAGTCACTAAATCTTTATTTAATAACGGTTCCTCTAGGCTTCTTCATTGTGAAGGAATCGACAATCCCAATGTTTTGAGTTTAAATGTTTAATTTTCAATTTACTTATAAATGGGGTCGTCACAAAAAAACCTGAAGTATTACAAATTGGTTTCAGGGCAGTCACTAAATCTTTATTCATTAACGGTTCTTCTAGGCTTCTTCGTTGTGAAGGAATCGATAATCCCAATGTTTTGAGGTTAAATGTTTAATTTTCAATTTACAATTGAATGGGGTCGTCACAAAAAAAAAAATCGTTTCAGTGCCGTCACTAAATCTTTATTCATTAACGGTTTCCCTCAGGTCCTCAGTTATGGAGATCAGTATGGCCGAACGTTCTGATATCAGGACGTTCGGCCATACATAAATGCTTCTAACTTTCGAACTGCACTGTCACAAATTATTTGGCTGGCATCTTTGTGAGTCACAAAAAACTGGAGTAGCAGCCAGCTCCCTACCTCGATTGGCCGAACGTTCTGATGTACATAAATTATTCCCTAACTATTCCAAAATATCGAAAATGCACAACGTTAATATTCAAGTTTTCACTTCTGCCGGCACTCCCGCGGAGTGCAACCCGGTGTTTTTTTTTCTGTAAGTAGGTCTATACAAACACTTTTACGATTCAATAATATTTTAAAAACGAGATAAGTTCGGCGTTTTTCAGATCTGACTACTCTGAGAAGAAAGGCCGAAACTAACTCAGAGGCCACCGTCTCTTTTAAAGTCCAGACATAATCTTGGTCAGATCAAGTAAAGCCCATGTAGATTGGTGTCTGAAATGATCTATAAGGACAGAAACACACATATTTGAGTGGACCCGTTCAGTTACTTAGTATAGGATGTTGATGTTGCTTAACTTTTAAGTTTTTATATAGGTTTTCTAAGATTATAACGGGTCTGCCAAGACTAGTAAACGAAGGCGAGGAGTATTTTTAATTTATATTAATGACCTCCCCAAAACATTAAATAAAGAAAACGCTTTACCAGTATTATTTGCAGACGATATTTCAATATTAATCAAGTGTGAAAATGTAAATAACCCTAGTCTACAAATACAAGATACCCTCCTAACTGTAGATAATTGGCTCCAGATCCACAACTTAGAAATTAATAGCAGTAAAACTAAAATAATACAATTTAGATCATACAAAAAATCACCTCTCAATCTAATAACCACATTCAGGAACTCGCAAATAGAAGAAGTTAATACATTTAGCCTACTTGGAATAAATATTGACACACATATTAATTGGAAGTCACACATAGAATATATAAAAACAAAACTCTCCAGATTCTCTTACGCTCTTTTTCAAATTAGGCAAAGCACTAACACACAAACAGCTATGGCTGCTTACTACGCATACGCAAACTCATGACTGCGATATGGCGTCATGCTATGGGGAAATAGTGTTAACGTAGATGAACTATTCATAATGCAAAAGAAGTGTATAAGAATTCTGGCCCAAATAGATAACACGGAAAGCTGCAAACCATATTTTATAAAATTTCAAATTCTAACTCTGCCGTCAATATACATACTTGACATTTGCATATTTGTTTTTAAAAATATTGACAAGTTCATCAGAGTAGAAGATACGCACAACGTCAACACTCGCCATAAAAAGAGGTTATGCGCTCCATCCACAAGAATAAAAATGTTAAGTGATAGCCCGTATTATATGGCAATAAAAATTTATAATAAGTTGCCCAACATGTTTAAAACTGAAAAATCTGTAATACTATTCCAAAAAAGACTAAAACTATACCTAATCCAAAAATGTTTCTACTCAGTAAAAGAATATTTAGAGTCTAGCTTAAAATAACGTGTTTCTCTCATGTACAAAAGTGGCGATCTGTCCTATACCAACAATAAGATTAAGTCTATCCTATTTAACTTCTTAAGATATTTTTAATTTGCACTACCTGAAGAGGATGAAATAAATATTGCTGTTTTTTTAATAGACTCATTGACTTTTAATTTTGACATAACTATAATTTATCAAACGAATTATACTAATATAAGGAAATAATTGTGATATAATAACGTTTAATGCATGCCAATTTAGGATGATAAGGGCAGGCGAATGATAAAATTGCAATGCTTGTAAAAGGCTGCTAAGTCATAAGTGCTATCATAAAATAACATCAACATTGTACACTTAGTTCGCAATAAACTTTTGACTTTGACTTTGAGTAACTTCCCGCAGTGTTTTTTTTTCGTACCGGGCAATACTTGGGAATCTTGGTTACGGAGATATTGAAGGTCAAAGTTCCAACAGGAAAATAAGTTATAAATATTCTTAACTTTAAAGACCCACCAATTCTCTGTACCCACGAGCACAATGTTTTGTGTGCGATACATTATGAGCTGCCGCGCCGTTCTTATGCTCGTTTTTAAAACCAAAACTGAAAGTCGTTTTTCAACAATTATTTTTGCTGAACATTACTTAGTTTGATAGTACTTAATGCGTAGAACACGGTTATTATTAATACTGTATTGTCAGGAGGTGATTTTAAAAGGTACACATTTTCCAACTAGTTGATACACTATTTAAATAGTTAAAACAATGTTGAACAGATGAAAGCGAACACCAGTTAGGGGTGTAGGTAGGTACGCCGAATTTTCACGACAACGCCCGAAATACGTCAGTCCTTCCAAAAGATGTCTTAAACCCAGATTTGAAAGTCACCAGCATGTTATATTATTAAGCGAGATTTTGTTCAGTTGCCAGTACATTCCTTAGAGTCACGGTTTCCGTATTTTTTAAATATTCAAACTTTTTAAACTTGTATTGAGCAACGCGATGCCGCGCCGTAGAGTTCGTGCCGTAGGATAAAGTTTCTACATGGTCGTGGTTTTTCGAAAGGTATTCTAATATTAATTGTAAGTTATTGGTGTTATTTTTCAAAGGAATGCATACACCTTGTTTTTAGACGACTTACTTATCCACAAAGAGAGGCAGACTATACTATAAGTACGTTTTCGTTTTAGAAGACTTACTTATATGCCGACTTACACCCCGTATAGTAAACTTTAGTTATTTTCATAATGTTATGTCGTACGGTCTATTGTTTATTAAATTCAGACACTTTTTGTTTTACAAAAAAGGGCAATTCGTTCAACTTATAAATTAAGTCCCAGACACTCCCTCAGAGACAAATTTAAAGAGATTAGTAAAATAACTGATGAATTCTCAGTTTATTTATGAATATCTTTTGTATGCACGTAAAATATAAATGTGTTTAAAAAAAACAGTGATATCCAAAATATTAATACTAAGAACAAACACAATTTTTTTGTTCCTACTCAGGCTCAAGAAAATGTCAATGTATACGTTTTTATAATAAACTACCTAGCCACATTCAAGAACTAAGCCTTAACAAATTCAAATGATTTTTAGAGTGGAAACTATGCCAGAAAGCCTATTATACTGTCAAGGGCTATATTGAGGACAAGAAGGCTTGGGATTGAGCTGCTCCAATAAATTTACACAGATAATGTTGATGTTTAATATTGTTTTGCTATTTTACTTTTATTTTTTCCATATTTGTATATTTTATACATAAAAATGACATGTATATTTACTGTATGAAGTATTATATTATTAAAAAGACAATGTGGATTTGTTGTTTTTAAAATGTTTTTTAAAAGTTAGTTTTAATCATGGTCTGGCAGTTTGAGTAATTTATGCGGCCTACCCAAATGTCCTTTCTTTGGTAATGTTCGTCGAATCGTTGAGCTCCTTAAGTTCTGTATTGAGTTGCATGATTACTGACAAATGCGTGCACTGACTGGACATGTCCGCTCTGTGTGGTTCTTTCCTCAAAGGATCATTTGAGACACCAATCTAGCTAGCTTCACATGATCTGACCAAGATTATGTCTGAACTTTAAAAGAGACTGTGACCTCTGAGTTTGTTTCGGCCTTTCTTCTCAGAGTAGTCAGATAGGAAACGCCGATCTCATCTAGTTTTTGAAATATGACTGACGTGTAAATGTGTTTGTACATACTTACTTACAGAAATAAAATCATTTATCCAAACAGAGATGTCGGAAAACTGTACTAAAATTAATAGAACATACATCGAATGTAAAAATTGTACAGAGCAGATTGCTTTTGCATCTTTACAAGAATATAGAAATTTTGTAGTTTGTACTTTTTGAGTTTGTTTTTTTTTTTTTTTTTTTTTTTTAACATTACTGAAATCGGTGAAGGAAAAACATGAGTGAACCTTGCCTTATAGTTAATTTAATGTGCCTCGTGCCTTCTCTGTACGAGACCGATAGGCCTTTGCTTTGTAATGAGACAGTAAACAGGTCTATACATTATTATTATATTATTTGTTCTAGATTTTTGTCGGCAAATTTTGGGCAACTTTGTCTTCGCCTATCAAGTTGTTTCCGAACGCAAGACATTTATACGGCTAGAAATAACCTGATAGAACTCACAAGACCTCAACCGGTCGACCCTTTAACGGTTACAAGCACTTACAGGACTTATGAAATTTATCATTTAAATTTTTACGTTTTCAGTGGAGTCTGGCCCTATATTACATGGGACTTAAAACATACCTGGTGAAATGTGAAGGTATGTGAATACCCCTTTTGCAAATACAGTCGTAATGTTTATGTACATATTAATAATAGAATGTTAAGTACGTACGCTACGTTTCACCACCGCATGTTCCAGGCTAGCATAGACGGTAATGCGTTTCTGATTGCATGCTCGACGCTGATTTTGACAAAAGTGCAATGTGCTCACATTTCCAATAATGTCACAGATAGGCATTGCTTTCATAATATCAGATCCAATGACCGGCCAACGCGTAGGTTTGTGTGAATTGCATTGTTTTGGCCAATTGGGATTATAATTTAGATGCCTGAGCTTGTAGTCGGTTATGTTAAGCGCAGTGGCCCTTACACTACTTGCATTTTCTTACACCCTAGTCCCACCTATTTTGTAAAAAAAAAACAGAATCAAAAGTCATTTCATAAAATTAGGCTGAGAATCAGCACTTTTCGAACGTCAAAATAACACAAGACAGTCCCCCGGCACGGCGGCCCTTCACCATTTCCTAGTGCTTTAGCTGGGAAGAAGTGGCGCAACAAACTCCCCAGCAGCACAGATGTCTGTTCAGTTATAAGAACTTGATTCTATACAATAGTAGGGATGCAAATTAATTAACATGAATGGACATTAAATTAAATTATTGCCATTCTCGTAGGACAGCTAGCCACGCCAATATAACAGGTGGGCCAAAAGTAATCACCCTATTGGAAGATGCTCTAATTTTTGCAAATGGCCGCCAATGTCAAATCTATTTTGACATTTGTGGACTAGACAAATGCAGAATACAAGTGAACAAGCCATGGAGAGATACACTCTTTTGCGTAACAATTTGTCTGTAGTGTAGGCGCAGCGCGAATTCCGTCGCCGATTCCCCGGCCGTCCGACACCCACTGCGCAAACACTGCGCCGTTTGGCCACCAACCTTGAAGAGTATGGGACCACACGAGACGTTGCCAAGAGTGGCCGTTCTGCCGAGAAAATCGCCGCTGATGCCGAGGATGTCGAGCTGTCGCCGGAAACGAGTTTTTTTTTGCCGCAATGGGGAAGGTCGGTCAAAGCTAATTGTAGATGGCGTGACCATAGCTAGGTCCCTACATCCTACAATAATTTTGACATTTCGTTCATTCATTCCGTTTCGCGTTCATTCATGAGTTTGGTTTTATTCCACGATTTCGTTATTTTCATTGATTTCAATATTTTATATCAATAATTATTCGATTTGTAATATGTCAGAATTGAAAAACTTAATATTGCTTAATTCCTAGTCATCACTTTCTTTAAAATGTTTCCGACATAACCTCGAACTCTGTTGTAATTGAAATAATTCTCTTCCAATAGCTTTAAGCCACAATCTGATAAGCTTAGGGTATTTCGGAAAATGTTAGACTCAAATTTTCGAGCATTTAGAAACATAACAATGAATCATTCTCGCAAAAATGAATAAAAACCCACTCACGCCTTGCAATATCCCGGCCCGGCTTATCGAGCGACTGAGCGGTACACATGTCGGCTGCCACATTGATGGAACCTGTATCAACAATATAAGCTATGCAGACGATATGGTGCTTCTCAGTCCATCGATAGGTGGGTTGAAGAAGTTGTTATTGACCTGCGAGGCCTATGCGGCGGAGCATGGGCTAATATACAACTCGAAGAAAAGTGAACTTCTTGTATTTAAAGCACCTAAGCAGCAGCCTCGTAGTGTTCCACCCATACGTCCAAACGGCATAACACTTAAGGTTGTCGATAGTTTTAGGTACCTTGGCCACATTGTCACGAGTGACCTAAGAGATGACGCAGATATAGAGAGGGAGCGCAGGGCGTTGTCTGTGAGGGGTAAAATGCTTGCCCGCAGGCCCGCTCGTTGTACTACAGACGTCAAAGTTACCCTTTTTAAGGCGTTCTGTCAATCATTTTACACGAGTGGCCTGTGGGTGTCATACACGCGCCGAGTATACAACGTCCTGCGTGTTCAATTTAATAATGATTTTAGGATGCTGTTGGGACTGCTATGGCGTTGTAGTGCTTCTGGAATGTTCGCAGAGGCTCGCACAGATGGTTTTCATGCCATCATGCGAAAGAAAGCGGCCTCGTTACTACAACGCCTGCATGGTAGTGACAACAGCATTCTGAAAATGATCGCGTCCAGAGCGGACTGTCCCTTTCAGGGGCACTGGGTGGCCACAGTAGTAGGCCTTAATAAATAGTTAATTTTGTAAAAACTAACAATACTAACCTAGTAACCTAAGCACTATTGTCACTAACATCAATATACTAACAAAATATGGACCTATGGTCTGAAATAAAGTTTAATTTAATTTAATTTAATACTAGCTTGTTTTGGGAACTAGCTACGACAGCGCCATTTTGACAGTTGCCTTCCCCAATGGACGAATTAGGACTGAGGGACATGTGGTACCAACAGCACGGAGCAACGGTACACACTGCGCGAGCCACAACCGTTATTCTGAAGGCAGCGTTCCCGGGCCGCCTCAACTCTCGTTTTGGCGATTTGCACTGGCCCGCAAGATCGCCCGATTTAAGCGTTCCAGACTTTTTTTGTGGGGTTTTTTGAAGTCCCGTGTTTACGTGAACAAGCCCGAGAGTCTGGAAGCCCTCAAGGACAACATTCGACACGAGTGCGAGAATCTATCGCCCGAAGTTCTCGCCGAAGTTATGAAAAATGCCATAAAACGAGCCCGTATGGCAATCAATTGTGACGGCGCCCATTTGGCCGATATAATCTTCTCAACTAGACCAATAAAATTCTAAAGGTTCAAAAATAAACATAATCAAAACACAGAATCGAAGTTTTTCATTTAGAAAAAAAGAGAGCCAAACAATATGGGATGACTTCTTTTGGCCCACTTCAAACAAATACAATGAAAACTATACTAAAGCAAAAAAGAAAAAATGGATATAAAACTTAATACCTAAATAAAAGCCTCCAGGCATATAGGTCTGACAGCTCTGCCTGGAGGCTTTTATTTGGGTATTACAGACATCGAGTCTAATTTTATTCTGCAGAAGAGAACCCACAGAGCCATATATAATCTCCGCAGGCGCGATTCTATATGGGAACTGTTTAAGGATATTAACATCATGACGGTACCTTGTCAATATATCTATGAAAACATCATGTACGTAAGAAAAAAATACATCTTTACAGTAAAAGAGGTGAAAGACATAAGTACTAGAAATCGGGACCTATTAGTTCAAACAGGTTTCAGACTGCCTAAAGTAAATTCATCTTTCATGTGGTACTGTTTAAAATGTTACAATAATATACCTCCCCACATACTTCAACTGAATGAGACGAAATTAAAATCTTTTATAAAACGCATACTATGCAGGCAGGCATATTATAAGTTAGGGGATTACATCACTGATAAAAATGCCCAGCTCATTGCTGGTCCTGCTCCACACCACAACTAATTAATTAACATTGGAAATACTGTTGGAGCTGCTGATGATTGTAAGAATATATTATTGTATTTGCATGGTATAAACTCAATCTCCTTTGTATTATATAAATGCATAGCACAGGTGTGAGTACTTTGTACTATGGAGCTACCATTTACCGGGTAATGTCTTATATTGACTTGAAAAGGTTTAATTGAAATAAATGCTTTGAGTTTTAGTTTGAGCTTACATATGCAATGCTGCATTATGTTCACATAGCTGTTACTCCATAATGATAAACTAAGATCATCGAAGTAAAATAGGTAAATTAACAGTTAGTTACTAATAACAATTACAAAACCATGGTCGGCAAGACGACCAGTCACCACAGGCAGCACCCGTTCATGAGCATAACGCAAAGATCAGCCATTACCCCCCTCGCCATATTTAGAGTATTTACATCATGTACTTCTCCCATGATTTTGTGGTAAATAGTAAATAAATAATATAAGCCTATTATTCTTCCATATTAGTTGACACTTTAAATAATATAAATGTTAGTACTTATGTTTTTTAATAATTTGCTTGCTTTCATCTGGTTGTTAGTAATATAAGTTTAAAGTTTCAACATTTGAACCCATCATGGCCTGCTCTAGCATTTTCCATTCAGTTCGATCTTTTCATATTACCATCCATCGTTTGCCTGATATTTGGGTGATATCGTCGATCCATCGTTTGTCAGGTTCATCAACTATCCTCTTTCTTTTGTTCAGGACTATTTGTATGGTCCATCTATCTGTCTGTAAAACAGATTATTCAAGTTAGGAGAAAAAAAAACAGTTTATGGTTTGAAATTATAATGCAGCCCAAAACCACGAGACTTAGCTCCATTTTTGCATCCCTCGAGACATACTACACTTAGTATATAGCAATACATACAACGGAATCCGCACACTACCGCGTTCTGAAACTAAAGTTAAATTTGCAAGTGATAGATATGCGAGGCACTCCTGGAATGTAATTTTCACACGCTCAAGCGACGTCACTGAAGCCCCCGCCCCGCGGCGCCACCCTCGCCCGCCCGCCGCCCCCTTTGTAGTCTGAGAGACAGACTCACTGAAGGCAGCGTCATCTATTTATTTATTAAGGTACCAAGTCCTATAAAAAGA
Source organism: Dasypolia templi (assembly GCA_963555695.1). Lineage (NCBI taxonomy): Eukaryota > Metazoa > Arthropoda > Insecta > Lepidoptera > Noctuidae > Dasypolia > Dasypolia templi. The sequence goes on along the minus strand of OY743140.1, from coordinate 31,039,008 downwards.
CACAGATATGTACATGACACATTGCAATTCACAAGCAAATAATAATTACAATTAAAACAATAAGTATAATCTAGTCTAATCTCTATCTATTTATAAGTCCCTATCATTAAAGTAGGTGATATATATGAAATTCATAAACACGTAATTACAAGTAAACCACACAATACTTAAATGCAATTACTAGAGAGCAGTGGTGGCCCAGTGGTAACGGCCGTGACATACCAGTCGTGAGTTCGAACCCAGGCAGGCACTTTACTTAGTGTAAATAATTTCATCACCACTGCTCTCAAAACGGTGAAGGAAAACATCGTGAGGAAACCGGCATGTCCAAGAACCAAAAATTCGAAGAAATGTGACATCTACCAACCCGCACTGGGCCCGCATGGTGGATTACGGCTCACTCCCTCTCATAGAGAGGAGGCCTGTGTCCCAGCAGTGGGAACGTTATAGGCTGATTATGCTATGCTATACAATACTGATTATTCCCGTCAAAATTCATAGCAAACTACTATTTAAAAAAAATACAGTGCTGCATATTGCTATCATATATTACGTTTGTATTTTTTAAATAGTAATTTGCTATGAATTTCAAGTTAAAACTTCTGGATTCTTATTGACGGTTTTTAATAGTTGATCGGCTGAATTAATATTTAATATGAGTATGGTCTACTTTACCTAAAACGATGCTGAAACGGGGTTTGGGAGATAACTCGCACGTTTTGCCTGAGCATTCTACACTTTTGGCTTTCAGTAAAACTGGAGACGTCAAATTAACGATTCTTAGTTTTCGTTGATTACAAGTTGAGTGAATAAACGTACAGTACGTAAATATAGAAAGACGCGTGTTACTTTATTTCATAAAAAAAATATCACGTAGTATTTTTTCTAATGTACTTTAAATTGTTATAATTTTTATTGTGTTTTTGTGTGTTGTGCTATGTCTTTTGTGTGCAATAAATTAATGATTTATCTATCTTTTTTAAGATGACCAACCATATGGCGTGCTATCTCCTTGCGTTTCGCCCCCGCGGCCTCTCACGACGGATGCCCCGGAAAATTGCTACAATCATTGTGAGAGGGAATTCCGAAATGAAGGAAACGTACTTAAAGTTGACTCCAGCGCGGGCTGGTAGTCAGTAACGCGTCTTATTCACTACTAACTCATAAGTGAGCGTTTGCAGTTGCATGCAGACTTACGATGTTGCTTATGATTATGAAGAGCACGGTGTTAAATGGCTGCCTTGTTAAGGCTCGATACACAGGCGCGACGCGACAGCGAGACACAAACGCACCGCATCTCGCAAGACGAGCGGTGACTTTGTGTCGCGTTGTGCCTGTTTGAGGGAGCCTTTAGGCTTTAGTTTCGTAGAAGAGCGGTTTCGGCAAATTATATCGGCCGCTAGTATTTGACTTAAAGACGTCATAAAATGCTCTGTATATGTGGACAACTGTAATTGTGTGTCCGTTCGGCGTTTTCTTAGTAACCGAAACTCTAGTCGTCACAAACGTGGTTGTTGAGTGGAGGGTCCTGGGGATGATTCCTGCTTTGGGAAAACTCTTAGAACTTCACACCAGATGGGCTAATTTATCGGTATTTCATACGTTACCCGCGCGTCTGCGATTCAGGATGAAAAGAAGCCCATATCTTTCTCTGGAGAAAGATACCACGCCATACCCATGTACCAAATCTGTGCAGTTGTTTTGGCGTGAAAGCGAAACAAACGAACAAACTTACTTTCGTATTCATAAAATTTGTTGGGATCTAAATTTCATTAAAACTGTACAACATCAGTGACAATAATTAACATGGAAACAATTAATATGTTGACAATAATGTTGTATAGAATTTAATTTAAAACAAACATGGAACAAACTCTCTTGCATGCTTTCTCTCACAGAACACCAGACATAAATACCATCCATTCGCAAACACATCACATTCAGGGTTGGCAATCAGAAGAGTGTTGAGCATGTCTAGAGTACGAAGGACTGGGGATTCGGCTTTAGCAAAGGTTTTGTATGGCAGTTTCGCAAACAGATTATGCTCTGACGGTGTCCGATGTATTTGTCGGGCACAAATAATGAGCAGAAAAGGTTATAGAGCTCTGGGCAGTCGATACGTCCCCGTAAGGTCTTACAGGCTACTTTGAGCTGAAGGCCTCTTCTCAGCTCCAACTAGTTAAATCCCAACGTCCCTAAAAGGTACTTATGTCTAAAGAAATTGTAAATAACCTTTGGAAGAGGCAAACTCAAATGTAAAGACGCTACTGGAAGCTTGATTAACCGGTTAAAATTGTATTGGCAATCACAGTAATAGTAACATATAGTTTTTTGTTGTTGAGTTTTTTGAAAAATTTATGAGTAAGAGAACAAACACCATGTAATATCAACATCTACCTTCGTAACCTTTCATTTATTACTAAGATAATACTTTTAGTAATTTTATCAAAGTAATAACATACATAATCAGCCTATTATGTTCCCACTGCTGGGACACAGGCCTCCTCTCTGTGAGAGGGAGTGGGCCGTAATCCACCACGCGAGCCCAGCGCGGGTTGGTAGATGTCACATGTCTTCGAATTTTTGGTTCTAAGACATGCCGGTTTCCTCACGATATTTTCCTTCACCGTTTTGAGAACTCGAAGAGTACTCACATAAAAATATATATTAACTGTGTACAAATTATTGTAACACATTTTAAAAGAGTAACGGTGAAATTTCTTGGCCATTCTTCTCCACACAAAACTACCTTTTGGAAAGGGTAACTAGAATCAATTACATTTTCCTGTTTGTTGCTGTTTGCTGTTGTTTTTTCTTGTAAATGTTGACTTTGAAAGTTACTTAAAATGGCCTATTCAAACAAATTACTTGAATTTGTCTTGAACAGTAAGTCGGCAACGGGAATAGATCTAGTGCTTCAGAGTCTTATTGGGTAGATGCTCTTGCAGACAGGCTCAAACGCTCATAGTAGAACCAAACCGTTCTTTTGCGAAGATTTCAGTAATAGCCAGGCCACTCAGAAAGAATTGCAAAAAAAAGATTTATGTATGAGAGACTGGCCAGTTATAGTCTATTTTGAATATATAATTATTTTAAGTAAAAATAGGTACGTTCCAATTTCAAAACCTGCCCTTCATATTGTTTGCGAGCTAATTTAAATGATCGTGTCTCATAAAAAAATGGATCTGCGCAGGGAACATTTACGCACTATGATTTTTACGATTTCAAGTGTCGCCTGAAACCGGACGAATCGTACGATGCACTTCAAATTGAATTCATGGATGAAGGCCCTTCTAAGGCAACCATGTATCATTGGTATAACGAATTCAAGCGCGGTCTATTAACTTTGGGGGATGAAGAAAGAAGTGGTCGTCCTTTGACGGCTGTTACGGAAAAAAACGTGCTAGCAGTGAAAACTTTAATCTAAGACAAATAGGCATACACGTGCATCTTCGCGTGAGTAGGATAGTTTCACGCTGGGTGCCGCAGAACCTCACCGATGCTAAGAAACAGGCCCGGGTCGAATGGTGCTGTGATATGATAAACTCAAACTCAAACTCAAAGCATTTATTTCAAATAAACCCATTACAGGCACTTTTGAATTGTCAAGGGGTCGGTCAGTCAGAAATATGAAGCTAGTTGCCCATTCCAAAGCGAAGTAGGTACCTATGGAGAAGAACGGGCAAGAAACTCCATGGACACTCTTTTAAATAATATGGTTACAGAAAATTTGTTACATCAGTCTTGTTGAAATTAAACATGTGAGAACGATGTAGAAAGACCCGTAATAAAAAACATAAAAATCGGAAAAGAAAAATTAAAAAAAAAAAAAACAAAAAGGCGTGGCAGCCAAGAGATGACCAGTCCCCACTGACGGCGCCCGTTCACGAACATGACGTACGGATCAGCACCATTCAGCTCAACCATTTTGAAGGGAACTTAATGATCCAACACACACGCCACCACCAGCGAGACATTAGAGTGAGCGTGACATACTCTCAGCCGCCAGGGCACATTCAAGTCAATGACAGACGTGCCCAGTATAGGGTAGCTTTATAGTAGGTACCACATAGTGCTCACACGTGTGCTTTGCAATTATACAATACTAAAAGATTGAATTTATACAGTGCAAAGACAGTTTTTACAATCTTCAGCAGCTCCAACAATATTTCCGAATGCTAATCAATTGTTTAGGCGCCCTTGTGGAGCAGAACCAGCGTTGAGCCAAGCATTTTTGTCAGAGATGTAATCCTCCAACTTATAATATGCTTGGCTGCATAGTGTGCGTTTGATACAGGTTTTGAACTTCGTTTCGTTCAGTTGGAGTATGTGGGGTGGTATTTTATTATAACATTTTAAACAGTACCCCATGAAGGATGAATCTACTTTAGCCAGCCTGAAACCCGGTTGAACCAATTGGTCCCTATTTCTAGTCCCATAGTTGTGTCTCTCACCTCTTTTACTGAACAGATTTAAGTTTTTCCTTACGTACATGATGTTTTCATATATATATTGACAAGGTACGGTCATGATGTTAATATCTTTAAACAGTTCCCTTAAAGAATCGCGCCTGCGGAGGCCATATATTGCTCTAATGGCTCTTTTTTGCAGAATAAAAATAGACTCGATGTCTGCAGCGCGTCCCCATAATAAGATACCGTAAGACATGATACTATGAAAGTAACTGAAATAGACCAGCCTCGCGGTATCTACATTAGTAAACTGACGGATTTTTCTTACAGCATATGCTGCTGAACTTAGCCGTCCTGCAAGAGATGTTAAATGGGGACCCCATTGCAGCCTCGAGTCGAGCGTGATCCCCAAGAAAACCGTTTTATCAACGAATTCTAGTTTCTCTTGATTCAATACTATGTCACAATCAGTACTTTTAACATTCGGCAAAGCAAACCTTATGCATTTTGTTTTTTTCCCATTTAATACTAAATTATTAGCAGTAAACCAATTTTGTACCTGCAGCAGTGCGTTATTTACGTCGTCAAGATTTAATGAACGTCTACTTATCTTAAAAATTAAAGAAGTATCATCAGCAAATAACACCATTTGTGGTTGTTTTTTTAATAAATGGGGTAGATCATTAATATATACTAAAAAGAGGAAAGGACCTAATATCGAGCCTTGTGGAACACCCAATTTTACTTTTAATCCAAGTGAATTGACACCATTAATTTGAACTTTTTGCCGTCTATCTTGTAAATAAGATCTAACTAAACTTAGCGCAGGTTTACCTAGTCCGTAATGCTCCAGTTTTAGGAGCAAGGTTTCGTGATTAACGCAATCAAATGCCTTGGAGAGGTCACAGAAAATTCCTATGGCATCTTGGGCCTCCTCCCACGCTGTAAATATGTGTTTTAGTAAAGTGACACCAGCATCAGTCGTGCAACGACCTTTGGTGAAACCATATTGCTGTTCGTGTAAGATTTTGTTTATGTTAAAATGATTAAGCATTTGATTGAGCATTACCTTTTCGAACACCTTGCTGAATACCGGCAACACGGATACTGGTCTATAATTGTTGGTGTCTTTGCTATCCCCAGATTTAAAAAGTGGTATAACCTTACTGTATTTCATTAAATCCGGGAAGACTCCTTGATCTACACACAAATTAAATATTAAAGCTAAGTATGGTGCTATGGTCTCGATTATGGATGTACAAACTTTGATAGACATTCCCCAAAGATCTTCGGTCAACTTGATTTTTATTTGCCGAAAAGCTTTTATAACTATCATAGGGTTTATATGTTTAAATTGAAATTCAACCGGGCAGCCTGGAACGTTCGCTCTTAATAAATCAATTGAGACTTTGGGTGAGGTATTTAAAGCCGCCGTAGCTTTAGATGGTATATTAGTAAAATAATTTACAAATTCTTGAGCTACTTCTAAGTTAGAACTTATGGCACCACGTGAAGTCTCCAATGTATATTCAATGTTTCGTATTTTTTTCCTACTAGTTTCGTTATTTATAACTTTCCAAACAGTTTTTATTTTATCTTCCGCTGTTTTGATCTTGTTGCTAATGTACAGGGCTTTAGCTATTTTGCAGGTATTTCTAAAAATTTTGGAATATGTAGCAACATACTTATTGAAAGTTTCAGTGTTAATGTAAGGCTTAAGGCCATACAACTCGAACAGTTTTTCTCTACTAATCCTAATACCTCTGGTTGCCCAGTCACTAAATATAAATTTAGTGCAAATATTTTTTGTTTTCTTTTCAAAAGTTTTATTGAATTCAGTGTGGACTAATGAAAAGAAATCCTCATAAAATTTATTTGCATCGTCCATATTATGGCCCAGAACATTTAACTTATTATTTAGGGCACTATTGAAACTATTTAATTTGCCAGTAGTTATTGGTCTAAATTGAATTTGCAATTTTTGTAAAGGTGTTTTAAACCTAAAAGTTACCGTTTGTCCACTATGATCTGACGGCAGAAAATTTACGATGGCTTTTTCTAAATAATCAAAATCGCAGAAGACATTATCAATACAAGTAGCAGAAGTTGGAGTTACTCTAGTCGGTTCGGTAAAAACATTAAATAAATTGAACGATTTAAAAAGGCTTAGTAATCTACTGCTATTTGAATTATTTTCCAGAATATTAATATTAAAATCACCACAAATAATTGCGGCTTTGTTACTGGATGCAAGTTTCGCAAGGACATCTTCCATTATTGACTCAAATAAAGAAAAGGTCTGATAATTAGGGGGTCTGTACACGCACACTACAACATGCTTATCTAGCTCAACTCAGGACAGTTCGATGCAATGTTCAACTGATAAACCAACTATGTCATTGCGTTGCTTGGATTTTAAACAATTTTTAATCAAGATTAGAGACCCTCCACGCAGCATAGATTTACGGGTAAAACAACTGCCCACACTATAGTTCTCATAATTAATTAGCATTTGGTAATCCCTTAACCAATGTTCAGTAAAACAAACAATGTCAAACTTTGTTTTCTCTAAAAACATTTCAATTTCTAATAATTTGGAAGAAATACCTTGAATATTTTGATGAAATAACTTCAAGGCATTCTGCTGACCTTCCTTTTTATAATGACATATTTTTGAGCAAGAAGATACCTTGTTGTTGTTAGTTATAAGAATATTCTTCCTGGTACCTTCTGTTGTCTTACAAACTAGTTTAAATGATTATCCGGAGTTAAGCCCAAGCCTTGAATGTCACCACCAGACGGTGAGCTCATAGTGAGTGAGGGACATGGAACCTCCTTCGTACAGTTTGTAGAATTACTTATAGCTACATTTGAGCTACATTTATTCAGGCTCGCCACGTGATTTTTAGTATTATTACTAACTATTGTGGTATTAATAACACAAGACTTCGACATACTACTTATGTCTGAGTTTATATAAAAAGCTAATAGCCTTGCTATTATGTGTCTAAAATTAACAGGCAGATACACAGTATCCCTAGTCGATTTTAAAGTTTCAACAAAACTGTTGGTGTCAAAAAACACAAGCTTGTCACTGTGATGACTAGCTAAAAAGTGCATATGCTTAAACAAAGGGGGATGCCCGTTTTCGGCCCTAAAGGCACAATAACTTACGTATAAGTAAAAAAAACGTCGTAATTTCTATTTATTTAACAAGTTATTCATTTATCCGAACAAGTTTGCAATATTTTTGCAATAATAAAAAGTACTGAAACGAAAAATTACATTCGCGGTTGTGGATAAAGCAGCAGTGTTGCCAATACTCAATTTCGTTCACGAAATAATCGATCATGTTTTCATGGATAAAAAAAAAGCACATCCGTAATGCTTGTTATACGATCTGTTATAACATATACGGTGTTATGTTTTTACTTTTGATATTAAATGCGCAAGCTATTTAATAGTTGATATTATAATAATGAATACATAGGATTATAACAATTCATGTTTAGCACAATAAAGATCAAATATGACAAAAACGTACTTATCTTGAGTGGGGTTTTAGTAGTGATTATATTTTTGTATTAAATTATGATTCGAATAAAAGTCGATATCGATTTTTTTTTTATTTTGCTTATGTTGCAACATTGAACTACTCTGGCCGGCTGTCAAGTCATGACACAGTCAAGTGTCAAATCACAAAAACCTACAAAATGTACTTTCATTGTTTGCGGTTGCCTTACTGAGTTTAATTCTTGCGGATTTGTTATTTTATCCACCAAATAAGCATATTTAATGGATTTCGACAATTATTTCAACCCTAACTTAAATATCCAATGATAGTAAAGCAATTACGTTAGTTAAGATTTAAAACTATTTTATATTTTAAAAACCCTAACATTTTTGTAAACCAATTCCTTGTCCAGTTAATTGTTTAAATTGCATATTATCCTATCCATATACTTTAAAATGTGTGCACTCGAGGCCGAAGTGTCTATGGACGGCGGGCATTCCCCTTTGAAGCAGGCTTGTCTCGGCTTTTTAAGACATCATTACAGGTGGAGTCTTGGATTTATCAATACGATCCAGAAACGAAGCGCCAGTCGACGGTTTGGGTGTTTCAAAACGAATCAACGCCTGCCAAAGGGAAGCGATCTGGAAGCAAGGGGAAGATTTTGATCGCGAGCTTTTTCAATTTGACTGGCTACTGGGTGTCAACTCCTTTACGGAACCAAAGAAGCATGAACGCTTGGCAGAAGTTTTCTCTGTTGTGAGCAACAAACAGCCAAATCCAGGACTCCGCGGGCTACTCCTCCATCACGACAACGCGCCTTCGCACACCGCGCTCAAACCGAGGGACTTCCTAGACAGCACGCTGGACAAACTCCTGGGTCACCCTCATTACATTAGCCCTGATCTAGCACCGTGTGACTTCTTTTTATTCCTGAAAATAAAAATCTGCTCAAAGGGATACAACTTTCGTCGCCGGAAGATGCGTTCGAGCAGGCTGTAAACGAGGTGTCTACGGCGGCGGCGGACTGGGAAAGTGTTTCGAAAACTCGTTTAGACGCATGAAACTTTGTATAGTGGCTAGTGTCTCAACATTTATTTTTACTTTCGCAAAACTTTCTGAGTGTCCCACGTATATATAATAAAACAGGTACCTAATTGCGTAACCCACTATTAACAGCAATAGCTTTCATTTTGACAGTTCGACAATATTCATTGCGTGGTTGACGTTGTTGAGCAGACAAATATTTCGAACATTTGAAACAATGGATTAGCAATATCCTTCAAAGTGATTCAGATTGTTTTTGATAGTGTGTTGCGCAGTTAGGTGCAGGTCTATGCTTTATTACATAATCACAATACATTACCGATACATTTGAGTTGAGCCATGCCAAACACCTTGTCGCACAATTGTTACACTTAGTTGGCACAGTTTCTTGGTTGTACACACTGGCGCGACGCGACTGCGCGACATAATGACACCGCGTGTCGCATTACGGTGCCTTTGTGTGACGCTGTTTGTGGGAGCCTTAAAAGGATGACGTTATTCGGGTGCATGTAGTAGATACCTAGTTTCAGAGTGAAACCGCCGAAATCAGATAGTAATTTTATATTTAATTTTATAGGACCAGAAGTGATACTTAACAAGTAGCTGTGATGGCAAGCTTTCTCTCTTGAGATAATATATCTTTTTCCGTATTAACTGTCAAAAGTTTGGTTGTTAGTTATAGTTTCTTTTCTGACTAGTATGTTTCTTAATTAAGTAATGATGTCTTTACCTTGGTTATCATGGTTTCAAAGTCATTTTATTGTAAAAGGTTTAGAGCTGGAGTTAGGCAACATCTTTCGGAATAGACTAACATGATATGTGCCTTCGTATTTTTTAAAAATTAACACGCTTTGTAATAGCTTCACTTGTAACTAACTAACAAATAATGTAAAAAAGTCTTAGAAGTAAATTTTAACATACTCATAAATGTCGTATCGAAATGAAACTGAGTTTGTATACGTAATTCGGATGAGAAAACTATACTTTGGTATCTTTGAGCTGATCTGATGATGGAGCCAGGAAGTGTTTAGTGGAACTCCTCAGTGGCTACTAGTAAACCCCTCGAGTTTTGGTTCATATTATTCGTTGTGACGAGTCCAATAAATCCCTCGGTAACGAGGGTCTGATGATGGAGAACTTCGTTGACTTTAGACTTATTAACTAAATGAAGAATAAACTAGACTACAAAGTAAAGAATATTAATATGGAGTTTGTTTGGGCCGGGACGCCCTAGGAGGACAATGTATGAATTTAAACGAGGCAAATGGAGCATGTAAGCGGCAGTAGGTGGCGTTCTGTGGTTCCTGCCTACCCTCATGTGAAGAAGGCGTGAGTTTATTTTATGTAATGTAGTTTACAAAACTTAAACGTCGTTGCGCGTTTTGTTTAAATTAATTAAAAGTACAACTTAAAAGCGCTCCACGCTTTTTGATTTAATCATTGGTTAGAGAAGAAGAACACATCAGTTTTATATTTTTGAGTGCGTGATAAAAGCGTGTTATTTTTTTTGGTTTTTTAAGTCTCACGTTCTTTTATGCATGGGTATGTGGACTATCTTTTATTTCCCAGATCATACAATGCAATTAGTTAGTAAGTACGTCAACAACTTAAACACTAGTGCTAGTACATACATTTTGGCAGATATTTAGTATTTATAAATAAGAATGTCAAAATCGTTATTGATCAATTGTACTAATTTCAAGGTACGGTTTGAAGGCAGTTCTTGCGTCCAGCAGGGCTAACATGTCAGACGCGACAATTACTCACTCTCGTATTTTCTCGTTGCGTCTATACCGTCACTTTACTCGTTTTCTGTCAGCACTGCCATACAAAATATTTGACTCGTTCTGTCAAACTTGATGTTTTCTCGTTAAACCCTAACATGGCACATCATTTATCTCGCATTTTGACAATTCAACATGAGAAAATCGTGATTTTCTCTAATTTAGTCGTCCTCGATTTTGACGACGAGAAGAGTAGACAAAATTATGATACAAAAAAAATTGAATATCCAAAATAACATGGCAAATTCATAATAATACTATACTTATTCTCGTTCTAGTTCTATTAGACAACATGAAAAAACTAATTTAAATACTGAATTGACATAATTGATTTGATTGAATTGAATGAAAATACTTAGTTTTAAACAGCCTACTATACACATTGGAATGAAGTTCCTTTCGGCGGCAGCGAGAGAAAGTTTGGCGCAGAGAAGCACTATTATGTAGATGAGCATCAAGTGCAGTAATAATCAGTCTAGTTTGTCAATTATGGTGATTATCGAAATCTAGGGAGTTATGGCTGTACCTGCCTACGCAACATAATTACGAAAATCGCCAGTTGAGTCCGCAAAGTTGGTGAGTAAAAGCAATATCATGTGTTTTATGGTGATTGTTACAATGTCAACCTTCGCTTTGTCGAATAGTGACCTTCGGCCAATTTATCAATTGTGGTGGATTATCTAGTGAGTATAATAAGTGCCACTAATTTTATATTTTAATTTTAGCATGCCAAAGAAAAACAGTAAAAAAGTCGGTTTCATGGAACTAAACAAAAATTTAAAGAGGTGGACGTTAAATCAATACAGAACATACTTATTCCATGCGTAAAATCGACCGATGTTGCAGTGATAAAAATGATTTGTTTTTAATAACTTGCTACATCGGTTTCTCGTCGCGAGATACAGAAGTGTCAAAGTGCCTTTTTCGAGTTTACTCGAGCTTGGCGGTCATGTTAGGTGTAAGGATGACGTCAAAATCGTAGACAAATTTCGAGAAATCGAGATATCGAGCGTTCTCGCGCTTGTCATGTTAGCCCTGTGTGCGAGTGGTTATAGTAGACTAAATCGAGAGATTCTATATTTATTTGACCAGGGCCTAGACAAAGTAATATTTGTAACATTCGATAATTAGCGATGACGCCAGTAGAAAAGCCAAAAAAATGATGGGGTTGGCTATCGTAATGTCACCTGACCATACGTCATAGCGTGGTATCATAGTGAAGCTGTAGCAATTGTAGAAATACAATCGCTCCGAAGCGACTGCCATTTGTCTAGGCCCTGTTATTAGCTAAGAAGCTAGGGTTCTAAGGATTGTATGATTGTTTTGAAAAGGTTATGGATGAAGTGTTGAACAAAATCTGTAATTCTAATAAGTCTATTATCACTTGTGGTGATTTTAATGTTAATTTGTTAGAAAATTCTGGGTTAAGTACTAGAATTATAAGTTTGTTTCAGTCATACAATCTTGCTAACCAATTTTTGGAGCCCACTAGAATAACTCCCACTAGTGCCACATGCCTAGATAATTACCCCACAAGGAAATTATTAATTTAATAGACTCAGATCATTGTGGACAGTTGGTCACTATTTCAAATATTAACAAAAAAACAAAAAAAAAAGATATCACTGTTAATCCAAAAACTAATAATCGTTTGGAAACATTTAAAACTAAACTTCTAAGTAATTTACCACTTTTTTCAACTAATGATGACTCTAATCAACAATATAATGCTTTTTTCAAAATGCATTGTACACAATTTGATAATACTTTCATTCCGAAGACATTTTCGGTTAATAGTAATGCTTCCTTCAGTGACTGGGCTACCATTGGTATACATAAAAGTAGAAAACGACTTTATGAGTTGTATGATGAACGGACTTGTATAAACACTTCTGAATTTAATTTTATATGTTAGGAATTATTCAAAATTATTTAAAAAAGTTTGTTGTATGGCCAAGTCACGTTACTTGAGTTCAAAAATTAAAAATAGTAGTAATGTAATTAAAACGACATGGAATATCATTAATAGCGAAACGGGAAGGTCATGCAACCGAAGTAGTGACTTCAGCCTTGATATTGATGGCAACATAATTAAATCAGATTCGCAAGTCGCCGCGGCCTTTGAAAATTTCTTTGCAGAGATTCCCGTATCGACTACTAAATCTCTGAACTCATCGCCCACTACTGCAGAATCTTTGCTTAAAGAAAACGTTCCAGTTTGTGATTCTGAGTTTAATTTCCAATATGTCACCTGTAGAGATATAATTAAAACCTTTCACACATTAAATGTTAAAAAGACCGCAGATCTATGGGGTAATTCTGTGGACGTTGCTAAGTCAATTATAGATATTGTAGCACCTACTTTAGCTGTTATTTTTAATAATTGTATTGACCGTGGTGAGTTTCCTGATCTTATGAAAAACAGTAAAATAATACCATTGTTTAAATCGGGTAGCACATCTGACCCTACTAATTATAGACCTATTTCAGTGCTACCTACCTTTAGTAAAATTTTTGAGAAACTTATTTTAGATCAAATGCAAAGATTTTTTAATAAACACAAATTACTACATAACAAACAGTTTGGTTTTACAAAGGGTCGTTCGACTACTGATGCCGGAGTTGAACTTTTAGGACATGTTTATAATGCATGGGAGGACAAGTGCGATGCTTTGGGCATCTTTTGCGATCTGTCCAAGGCATTTGATTGTGTTCTTCATGAAACATTAATCAGGAAACTGCACCACTACGGAATACGGAACGCCTCTCTGGATCTTCTTACTTCTTACTTAAGTGATAGGATTCAAAGAGTAGATGTTAACGGAAAAAGATCACCTGGATCTGTAGTTAGAATGGGGGTCCCCCAGGGCTCAATTCTTGGCCCATTTTTGTTTCTTATTTATATTAATGACTTGCCATACCTCATAAAGGATAATCATGATATAGTATTGTTTGCAGACGACACTTCACTTTTATTTAAACTGAAACATCAGCAGCTGGTTACTGACATTGTAAATAGCGCCCTCGCTAAGGTAGTTAACTGGTTTAATGTTAATAACCTACTTCTTAACGAGAAAAAAACTAAATGTATTAAGTTTACGATACCTCATGTTAGACAAGTAGAAACTAGTGTTCTTTTAAAGGGTGAAGAGTTGAAACCCGAAAACTTCACAGTGTTCTTAGGCATAACTTTGGATGCCAAGCTTCAATTGGGCCCCCATATAGATAAATTGTCAAAAAAACTAAGCTCTGCAGCATACGCCGTTAGAAAAATTCGTAATTTAACTGATTTAGAGACAGCGCGTTTAGTTTACTGTAGTTATTTTCATAGTGTGATGTCGTACGGTATTCTTTTGTGGGGAAATGCCGCCGACATTCAAACAGTTTTTGTTTTACAAAAAAGGGCAATTCGTTCAATTTATAAATTAAGTCCCAGACACTCCCTCAGAGACAAATTTAAAGAGATTAATATAATGACTGTGCCTTCTCAGTACATTTATGAAAATCTTTTATATGCACATAAAAATATTAATCTGTTTAAAAAATACAGTGATATCCATGACAAAAATACTAGGAATAAACACAAATTTGTTGTTCCCACTACCAGGCTCAAGAAAATAGGTGGCTCGTTTAAATGTCAATGTATACGTTTTTATAATAAACTTCCTAGCCACATTCAAGAACTAAGCCTTAATAAATTTTAAACTTATATAAAGCGGAAATTATGCCAGAAAGCCTATTATACTGTCAAGGAGTATAATGAGGACAAGAAGGCTTGGGATTGAGCTGGGTGCTTACTCTTGAATTCAATTCCGATCGATCGACATTGGAATTTTGACGTTTCGTACTCTTGAGTTCGACGCTAGCGCCAAATTGTTTTGAAATTGAGTGTCCATTTGAGGAACTAACTGGAATCGGGATCGGGCTTTGGACGCTACTCTTGAGTTTATTTTGACAGCTGTGTATTGCGTTGGGATTGTTTGTTGATCGTGATTTTTCCAATAACAAAAGTGTAACCTTTTAGAAATTGTTTTGCGTTTTGAGTGGTCTTCAGTGAATAATAAGTGCATAATATGGCACGATTAGCAGTAATATACAGTGTTTTACGTAATTCCCATAAAAAAACTATTGAAACTAAGACGAGATGAGCGGTGGATAGAGCGGTATACGGACAAAACGTTTTCTATGAATGAAGACGAATTTAAAGACTTTTTTAGATAAAAATTTTGTTTTTAGTTAAAACATTTTACCTTTTTTCTTTGATAATGTATTTCGTGCTTTTTGTGACATTGTATTTCTACAGTTATTACAATATTACAAAAGGGATTAATTATAGACCCTTACTATCTACATATTTCTTGAAAAATGGAGAACTAAATACATAGTTTTTTTACTTAAATGTACTTTTATTTACTTACTAATAAAACTATGACAAAAATTAACAATAAAATATCAAATCTTATAAAACAACAAAAAAGTATTTGAATTGCGACGCAAACATTTCAAGACTTACCGAAAACATTAGCAATAAATAAAGCTTTGACATTCATCGCTTATGCATTTTAAATAATAGGTGGCAAAAAAATTGCAAATTTCTTAAGGATTTGGCACATTTCTAATTGCATCCGAAATTGCATTAGCAATAGACATCAAAGCACTTGCGATACTGCCAAGTGCCAATGTGTTCGAACAATTGAGCAAATGCTTGCGCTGTAGTCAATTCCGCTTCAACCCGCCGCGCTTCGTACTCGCAAACCATTCCAGTCGTGGTGGTATGGTACTCTGAAGTGGCGTGGGAGGCGCAGGTACTGAAATATCAAAAAATCATAATGTAAAATCGGCATTTCACCAAACCCTAGTTTTAAACTTCTGAGTTGTAACAAAAAACAAGTCAATAAATAATGCTGAAGTTATATTTAGCTGTAGCCCAAAATTGATGATGTGGTCCAAAACACTTCAATGTTACACACTTATGTTGGGTTGTATGACTGATGGATGGCTTATTAAAATGTTTAAACATTCCTAAACAAAACGAACAAAGACTTACTTGTGGATGATGCCGGTATTGCATCATTGTGTGACGTGCCAGGAATAGGGGATATTTCTATTTCATGCATTTATGAGTCTTCTTGTACCTGTGCAAAGTATGATTCCTCTACCACAACTGGTGACCCAGTAGGTCTAATCTGAAACATTGAAATGATTATGTTAGATCAATAAAATATATTGTAAGTATAAAATAAATATCGCAGGTACCTAACTAAAATGAAAAAATTAAAATAAATTACTGATTGAGGAAATGGGTTTACTGTAACTCTTGAATCTCAAGTCGCAAACTCTTGTCCACCCAACACCGCCACCAATCTATCTATTGTGTAATTTTAATGAAATTGCTGTAGGTATATAATGATTATTACCTTAGTCCAGCGTCGTCCCCACTTTTATTTGCTCCTCCAAGAGAATTTATAGTTGTTGTCAAATTTGCCCATTTCCTCTTCGTTTCTAATTTGCCTTGGGCGGTCCGATGAAAACCTTTAGCTATGCCTGGGTTTTGCTCCGAGAATTCCACCAAACCTTCTAATTGAGCGTAACTAGGACAATTTGTCATTGTAGGTAACTGAAATTGAAAAACTTTGATTATGTACAACTATATATAATTATAAAATATAGGCCAAGAAAATAACTAGAATAACAAAACAAAAATATTTCAGTAATACAAAATATAATTACGTAAAACATTACATTAATCAAGAAAGTATGATTGTACTTACCATTTTTAAAGAACTATTAGTTAATTAACGAACAATTATTATTTCTTATTACAAACAATCCAAACGCGAACAATATCTCTAATGTTTAGTCAAACTTGCATTTCGAGTTCACTTCTAAAACCACTTAACTTTATTTTTGAAATTGGAGAACTCCTACGCCGACTTTGTTTTTTGTTGAAGTGTAGGCAACGATCCTACCGTATGCAGACAATGTCATGGTTAATTGTATGATTTTAATCATTTTCTTACGCCCAAATGAATGTAATACGTTACAATTTGTCAATTAAAGAACTATTTATACAATTATTTATTTATTAGCCTTGTTATTCAAAGGATAAAGGATTTTAAAGCCCTATCACCGGTTTATCGTAATGAGTTGAACAACACTATTGCGGCCCGTAGCGTAGCCAACTTCACATGTAACAAAACGATCTCAGGGCAATCCCAATTTCAATCCAATGTCGACAAATTGTTTTCAAGAGTACCGAATCACGTGACTGCAAAATTAACATTGGAATCGTATTGGTCTTAGATTGGAATTAAAATTAGTTTCAAGAGTAAGCCCCCTGCTCCAATAAGTTTACACAGACATAATTGATGTGTAATTTGCTATTTTTACTTTTTTTTCTTTTTCTTTTACCTTTTATCTAAACAATGACATGTATATATTTACTGTTTAAAGTATAATATTGTTTTGATTTTTGTGAATGTGCGGACTGTGTGGGTCTTGGCGTTTTTTTTCTCTTCTTTTACTGATGATGGTCTGGCTGTTTGAGTACTTTACGCGGCCTCCCCAAGTGTCCTTTCTTTTGTATTGTTCGTCGAATCGTTGAGCTCCTTAGTTCTGAGTTGAGCTGCACGATGATTGACAAATGCGTGCACTGACTGGACAGGTCCACTCAAATCCGTGTGGTTCTTTCCTCAAAAGACCATTTCAGACACCAGTCTACATAGTCCTCATATGATATGACCAAGATTATTTTCATATTTTATTTACACTTTGACATTGATGCACTTTATATATGCAATGCCATTTACTTTGTAAAGGATTATACTATTTTAATTATTGTGAATGTGAAGACATTGTGGATTTGTTGTTTTTTTTTAATGCATTTTTTTTTAAATTATTAGTTTTAATCATGGTCTGGCAGTTTGAGTAATTTATGCGGCCTACCCAAATGTCCTTTCTTTGGTAATGTTCGTCGAATCGTTTAGCTCCTTTAGTTCTGTGTTGAGCTGCATGACAACTGACAAATGCGTGCACTGACTGGACAGGTCCACTCATTCTGTGTGGTTCTTTCCTCGAAAGACCATTTCAGATATCAATCCACATGGTCTTCACATGACCTGACCAAGATTATGTCTGGACTTTAAAAGAGACTGTGACCTCTGAGTTTGTTTCGGCGTTTCTTCTCAGAGTAGTCAGATAGGAAATGCCGATCTCACCTAGTTTTTAAAATATGATTGACGTGTAAAAGTGTTTGTACAAACCTATTTACAGAAATAAAATCATTTATCATTTATCATTTATCATAAGTTCTTACGGCTTCCTAAATCCTAAATCTTTCTTCCATAGAGCACGGGGACGCCTCGGCGGCCGCTGATAGAGAGGTGCCATTGTCAACACTTTTCATACAAGCCAAACGTTTCAACATTAACTCTTCGAGATATACATGACGTATGGAAACTTATGGCTTTGAGTTGCGGGCTCCTTTATCTACTGCTCGCCTAGTAAAGAGAGAAGAGCAAGTATACACTCATAGTCGCAAAATGGCTGTTAGCTAAATAATAAGAGCCGCACTGGTCCATCGATCAGGTTAAGCAACGCTTGCCGCCGTTTGTCCGGGTTCTATCGTTACATGTCAAGAATCCTCCGTGCCCCGGAAAGCACGTAAAGCAGTTGGTCCCGGCTGGCATTCGTAGATCTTCGACAGTCGTTACGGAGAAGCCCAAAAGTGTGACAACCAGTCTTGCCAAGGGGTATCGTGTAACTCAGTAACTGGGTTGTGGAGATACGTCAGATATTGCAGTCGCTCCATGGAAAATACTGGTATTCAATTGGGCTGTTGAGAAAAGTCTAGATAGGTGATGAGTTTTAATTTTTACCTTTTCCTGTCACCAGGAAACGAAGGGTTATGTTATACATAAAACTTCACAAGTGCTAGGTGATAATTTATATACACCTTAGACTCCGGCCAATTATACATTTGACCAGGCGGTCATAAATCACAGGCATGTCAATATCTTTCAATAATCCAATCAAAGCGGTTCGTATCCGAACTAATGTTATTGTCAAACCTACCAGCCATTATCTGGGCACAAGCGAACATCTAAATGTTCAGTCACGTATCCGAACGAACGAAACGACACATTCGTTTAACGACGAGAGCGAAAAGGACAGATGATCGATGTAAACAATCGGATACGTGCCAGTTCGGAAATGCTGTATTTCTAATTCTGATTCGAAACATTTTGGGTTTTATTGCTGCGCGTTTAAGTGCCATATTTTACTGTCGCTTGTAATTTTTAAATTTGGACGATACTGCTGGCGTTTACTGCGTTTTGTCGTTAATGATTTTGAGTCCTAACTTGCTTCATTAAAGTTCAGACTGGAAAACAATTTGTGTGGTTGTTACGGTATAAGTACAGAATTCGTTAGTGGATGGTTGTGAAGTGGCATCTATCTTATGTTTCTTATATTGACAACGCCGTCACTGGAATTGGAATGAGGTAATAAAGAAATTGCAATCCTTTTATGTACCTTTTTAACATTGCTGATGTGCACTATAATGAATGCGACTTAATTGAATAATCCGGATAAAAGCGAACCGCCCCATTTGTGAGTCGTATTGAGAATGAAGAAATATCTTCGATGAGTGTACTATGTATGGAATACTTTGTGTTTTGTTGTGTCAAATAAGGAAGATGCTTGAGTTATTTCTATGTTTTTATGGAGTTATGTAAGTCGTAATTGAATTAAATTGGTTGTGTCATGATGGTTGGTCAAATTTTATAACAACTTTATAAGAATACATTTTAAAATCAATTATGTCCATATTCATTTGTGATTCAATGATGTCTCATATAAATTGCACATTGTCTTTAGAGATATGCAATTCCATCAATTTCTTTGTAAGTCTGTGCGCCTGTTAGACCCAATAGAACCATTCCTTGCTATTCAACCTCCCACACATATCACTCGAGAGCTCTAAACGGCATTACTCCGCATTCCTGTGCTCCTAGTACAATTGATGCAATATACTAGGCAGAACGGTCCACTCGCATCTACGTCTTGTTACGATTGTCTCTACATCGTTATGTGATCCTGGTAGTCGTAATCCATTTTACTAGGCGGACACATCGCTTTTATCTGCATCATCATCTTAAACCCGATTTCGTCAATTAAAACAATTCTCAAATAACCAGCAGGGCTAACAAGCGCGAGAACGATCCATAACTCGTTTTCTCGAAATTTGCCTTCGATTTTGACGTCATCCTTACACCTAACATGACCGCCAAGCTCGAGTAAACTCGAAAAAGGCACTTTGACACTTCTGTATCTCGCGACGAGAAACCAATGTGGCAAGTTATTAAAAACAAATCATTTTAATCACTGCAACATCGGTCGATTTTACGCATGGAATAAGTATGTTCTGTATTGATTTAACGTCCACCTCTTTTAATTTTTGTTTAGTTCCATGAAACCGACTTTTTTACTGTTTTCTTTGGCATGCTAAAATTAAAATATACAATTAGTGGCACTTATAATACTCACTAGATAATCCACCACAATTGATAAATCGGCCGAAGGTCACTATTCGACAAAGCGAAGGTTGTTATTGTAACAATCACCATAAAACACAAGATATTGCTTTTACTCACCAACTTTGCGGACTCAACTGGCGATTTTCGTAATTATGTTGCGTAGGCAGGTACAGCCATAACTCCCTAGATTTCGTTAATCACCATAATTGACAAACTAGACTGATTATTACTGCACTTGATGCTCATCTACGTAATAGTGCTTCCCTGCGCCAAACTTTCTCTCGCGGCCGCCGAACTTCATTCCAATGTGTATATGCTGTTTAAAACTAAGTATTTTCATTCAATTCAATCAAATCAATTATGTCAATTCAGTATTTCAATTAAGTTTTTTCATGTTGTCTAATAGAACTAGAACGAAAATAAGTATAATTATGAATTTGCCATGTTATTTTCGATATTCAATTTTTTTTTGTATCATAATTTTGTCTACTCTTCTCGTCGTCAAAATCGAGGACGACTAAATTAGAGAAAATCACGATTTTCTCACGTTGAATTGTCAAAATGCGAGATCAATTAGGTGGTCATGTTAGGGTTTAACGAGAAAACATCAAGTTTGACAGAACAAGTCAAGTATTTTGTATGGCAGTGCTGTCAGAAAACGAGTAAAGTGACGGTATAGACGCGACGAGAAAATACGAGAGTGAGTAATTGTCGCGTCTGGCATGTTAGCCCTGCAGGTAATTGAGACTTTTTAAGCCTTGATGAATTAATTAAGTTACCTTGTTGCTGCGCCAGCCATCCGTGTTCTATCCACGATTGCAACAATTTTCTCCTCTTTATTAGATACATTTCACTCAAGCTATTAATGGTTCTGCGGTCGTGCACATACTAACAACTTAAGGGTACTGCTTTTTCAGTGACAGCGTCATCTTATGAGCTTCTTCCTCCTGTCCATATTAAAATGAATTTGTAGAAAGTGCCAGCGCCGTTCGTTTTCCCTCTCTTAAATGATTTTTTTCTTAGCCATTAGACAAATTTTTTTTCCTTAGGTCACCTCATTTTTCAAAGTCATCTACTACTCTGTCAAAAAAGTACCGGGAAAAGATTATTATAATAGGTTGTGGAAAAAGTTTCTTCGATTTTTTTAAGAAAGTTCAAAACATTTTTTAACATAGGTTATTTATATTTAACTAAAGTATGTAGGTACCATTTTGTTCTATAACTTTTTGCGATCTTGTAGTCATGATCCCATTGCTATAGACATTTTGGTACTTCTGATCAAAATACCGCGACAAGTGGTTTTGGCAGTCCTCTCGTGATGTTGACCTGACACTGCCTAAAGAATTCTGAAGAGACCGAAACAGGTGGAAATCTGAAGGTGCAAGGTCAGGACTATACGGCGGATGCATTAACACCTCCCAGACAAACTCTCTTATTTTTTCCTGAGTGGCTAAAGATGTGTGAGGTCTAGCGTTATCATGATGAAAAACCACACCCCTTCTGTTGATTAATTCCGGCCGCTTTCTCTCAACTTCTTGCTTTAATCTCATCAGTTGTTCGCAGTAGAGTTCAGAATCGATGGTCCTGCCTGGTGGTAACAGCTCATAATGAATAATGCCCTTCCAATCCCACCACACACACATCATCACCTTGTTGCGAGTTAACCCGGGTTTCGCCACAGTCTGTGAAGCCTGACCGGCCTTTGACCACGAACTTTTTCGCACGTTCTTTTCGTCACCAGTTACCAGCTTCTTCAAAAATGGTTCGGTTTCATTACATCGTAATAAAGAATCACAAATTAGGTTTATTTCCGTGAGCTCGTGAGGTACCCAAATATCGAGCTTTTTTGTGTACCCAGTTTTTTCAAATGCGCCAAAACTGTTTTGTGATCAATTCCCAGTTCTTCAGCTACGTCGTAACTACTGATATGCCGATCTTGCTCCACTTTTTCAAAAATGGCATCCTGTTTATCCGTAATAGGGCGACCAGAGGGACGTGCATCTTTGACATCAAAATTTCTGGATTGAAAACGCTTAAACCAAATTTGTGCTACTCTCACAGACACTGCACTAGGTCCATAAACATCGCAATTTTTTTTCTCGGTTTGCGTTGCATTTTTACCTTTTTTGTAGTAAAATTTTAAAATGTATCGAATTTCTTCATTACATTCACTCATCTTGACAGTACGAAAAACAAACAAAAATCACACATTTTCCTAATTTGAATTTGGAATTATGTTCTTTAAAATTAAAAACTTTAAATGATACCAAAACCAGCCAGATACAAATAGTATAGCCGAAGAGATTTTATTACAAGTTCATACATACTATAATGCGAAAAGACTTTTCCCCCAACCTAGTATGACACAAAATGTTAGTTATTCATCCTAATTTATTTTATCGCCTTCAAAGTATGCTCCTTCAGAAACGATACACTTACACCAACGAATAACCGAATCATCAAAACATTTTTAAACGTTTTTTCCGGAATTGAGTTCAGTTCTCGCCGCAAATTCTCCTTTATGTCTTCTCCCGAATGAAAACGGGTATCACGTAGTGGTAAATTGAGTTTAGGAAAAAAAAAAGAAGTCGGCTGGAGACATATCTGAATAATGTGCTTGCTCGATGGTATTTCTTGAGTTTTTGGTCAAAAATTCGTTCACAATGCAGGCCTTGTGCGAAGGCGCATTATCCTGTTGCAAAATCCAAGAATATTCTTTCCATCAATCTGCCGCATAACACAAATAATATTCTTTATTCACCGTTTGACCTTCCGGCAAGAATTCCTAGTGCACAACACCGCGATTGTCAAAGAAAACAGTCAACATGACTTTGACTTTTGATGGATTTTGGCGTGGCTTTTTCGGTTTCGGAACCTTAAACCGAAGCTTCGGAGCTTCCTTCCGGCGCCACTCCGAAGCTTTTTGGCTAGTTTGCACGTCTCGTCACCAGTAACAATGCGTTTCATGAATGTTGGGCCGGAATTGATACAACTCAAACTCTGTGCCAAAATATAAAACAGTTGTGCCAATCTATCTATAAAAAAAGACGTAATTTGGAACCATATACAAATCATCCATCCCCGATACATTTTTGAGAGAATGTGTTTTATTTTTATTTATTTAATCCTTTATTACATTTAGAAACTTATAAATTACATTATAAATATTTTTCAAAAATCTTAAAAAAAAACATCTAAAATTTTTAAATATACTATCTTACCGGTATCGGGAACAGGGTCCAAGCTACCAGCGGTCAGGGCTCCAAAGAGAGGAACCTCCTGACAATGCGAGCCGTGTCCAGAAGTATCGCTTTCTGAATCAAGCCCTTGATCCAGCTGCCCAACGAGAGCCTCCTCAGGTGTTTGTCGAGGCTTTTAGCTAATAAGCCATTGGCTGTCACGACTATCGGCACAATGATTGCTGAGTCCACATCCCACATGTCAACAACCTCGCGAGCCAAATCAAGATACTTGATTTCTTTATATTTCTCGGCTTTCATGAGGTTACCGTCATGCGGGACCGTTATGTCAACAATCATTGTGCGCCGCTCTACTCGATCAACTACCACTATATCAGGCTTATTGGCAATAATAGTACTGTCAGTGATGATGGATCGATCCCAGTACAATGTGATATTTCTATTTTCGAGAACTGGGTCGGGCACGTACCTGTAGTACGGCACTTCCGATTCCACAAGGCGGTATTTCAGAGCAAGATACTGATGGATAATCTGGGCTACAAGGTTGTGTCTATGCAAGTACTCTTCGTTAGCTAGACGAGAACACCTGGAGATAATATATCTTATTGATTCCCCCGGACGGTGACATACCCGACAGATGTCAACCGTGCCGTCTTTCACAATAAATCTCCGGTAATTGTTCGTCATCATAACTTCATCCATAATTGCACAGACAAAACCTTCTATTTCTCCAAAGAGGTCACCGAAACGCAGCCAGGCTACGGACGCTAGAAGATCTACATCGGGTCCATGTAGGGCCCGGAAAAAGCGTCCGTGAAGCTCCTTACTCTGCCATACTTCCATGCGATCATAAGTGTCAAGCACTACAGGTTTGCGCCAGTTCTCTTTAGCCAAGGAGAGCGGGGTGAGGTCCTTGTCCACCGCGACCGCATCACGATGCATCCCCACGTCGGCTTCTAGGAAATATTCCCTGAGACTGCATTTCTCGCCATTGTGTAGGGTCTTAGCGTTTAAAAAGCCTCGACCTCCACACTTTCGCGGGATATACAGTCACATTACCGATGACCGTGGGTGATGCATTCGGTTTGTAGTCAGCAGTGTAATAATAATATTATTTAATCTATTATTTATTAAAACCATTCAACATCAGTCACCATGTTGCAGTGCCAGTCATTCATGTTTTGTCAACGATTACAACAATTTTCTCCACTTCATTATATACATTTACGTAACTCAAGCCATTAATGGATCTGCGTTCGTGTACTAACTTATTGGTACTTACTGCTTTGCAATTTTTTTTGCATTCAATATCCTCCTGTCCAGTACCCTAATTCCGTAATACACAAACAATCGGAATCTGAATCGTTTTGAAACAGATTGCTTATCCATTAAGTTCGATAAAAAATCTGCTCAACAATGTAAATAATGCAATGAATGTTGTTGAACTGTCAAAATGAAACAGATTAGTCGTAATCGTTTACGAAAATATGTTACGCAATTAAGCTGCAGATTAAAATTCATATGGAGACAGCGCCAGCGCCATTAGTTTTCCCTTTCATAAATTAATTTCTTATCATCTTAGACAGTTAATACATATAAAATCTCTTTTTTCAAAGTTTACTACATTGTTATTTAAAACTTTTCATGTCCGTACCACGGCAATCGTCTTGGTACGGACATGTGGAGAAATGCTGTGGAGAAATGTGGAGAATGCTTTTCTGTCATTGTTAAAACGTCGTCTTAAAATTCACATTCCTTAACTCATCAAATAGCTTTCTCATTCTCATCTCAGGTTCATTCAGAGTTTGACTTTTCAATATATCCATATATCAGAAAAGCCTAAAATCGCGAAATATGCTTTGAGTAAGCACGATGTCATGCTCATTCTTTTTCTGTGTCAGAAGAGGCCCTTGCCCTGCAGCTTGACAATTACTTGCTTGTGTTAATTATGATAGCCTGGTACAGCCGACATGGATTGTGGTACTGCACAAGACATATGTCCGCTTTGGACATCGCCTGATGGACTCATTTTTCAGTACCGTGTGGATAGTGCTGTTGTACGTACTATTGGGGTAGCGTTAGCAGATAGAAACAAAGAGAGAGGTTTAGAAATGGTTGTTTTTGTCGTGTGATGTCATCTAAGCTGTGTTCGTTTTTCTAAGAGAAAATAAATGGTAGTAGAATTTTTATTACAAAAAAAGTTGTCATCATCAAACTTTGGAGATTTGTTCCACCTAAGAATTTTTCAGTTTATTTCGGATGAAAATTGTTAGGTGAAACCAATTTCTAAAGATTGACGATTAATATGAAATTGATGATTATCATTCAGTAAATATATCATTCCTACAGTCGCATATTGCATTTTGATCAATATACGACATAAAACAGGGCTGCAATTTGCAAAAAACCAAAGAAAAATTTAACTTGGCGGGCCACAGCTGATGATTCGCTATATGGGGGAAGCGCCAGCCAGGTTGCCCGCGAATTCAAATTTTCTTACGTTTTGTGCACCTTGACCGTAACAAGTATGTGTTTACAGAATTATAGACATTCAAATCATCAATACAACCCTCTAAGTTTAAATGATCCTATTCTACAGCCAAAGAGTTTCATTTTCAAATGCTAATTACTTTTTAATATTGTTTATGTAAGTGGCCAGTTCCGGAAACTATAGTTCGCCCTACGTATGTGGTTGATTGCGGTGATTGGACGACATTTGCTTCAGATTCCGCAACAAAATAAATGCATAACGCATTTTCAAACTTAACCAACATTTTGTTAGTAAAAACTAAGCTAGCAAACCATACTACATTTTGCCAACCGTACTCCGTCACGACTTGTCGCACGGGCGTCAAAGCGACACGGCCGTTAGTTGTCGCGCCACCGCGTCGCGCTACCAAACGTTTTTCATTGCCGCGCGAGTGATGAATTCGATGCGGCCTACCTAACCTAGCGCGCAATGTACAGCGCGATTTAGAAGCGGTCAGACTGTAATAGATGCGTGTACATTTTTATATTGTTGCTTTATTTCGCCGTATTTGTTTGTACGACAATTTTGGTAATGGTTTTGCCTACTCTTAGAATGAAATAGTTTATTGTTTACCAAGGGTTTTTTTTCAAGTTTACCTAAACAATTAATTATAATGCACAATCACACGAATTGCGTAATGTTTTTGATCGTTTAGGGTTAATATAAAAGTTTGAGTGAGTCTTAATTTTTATTGCACCGTGTAGGATTATTGCGCAGGTCTTGCTTAGCCATCAATATTAACGCTTGAAAATAATGTGCTGTTGCAGTGCAAGGGCTGATTGAATCATAATTCGTAAACTTGTTGTAGGTGTAGGGGCCGCTTTAGCAAGTGTTTTATGATGATCAACAAACCTATAGCCACTACTAGACTACTACAGAAAATATATAATAATTTCATTTAAAAGGGGCCATTCGCCCGTTTCAGGCGAGTAAAATTCGTGCGAATCGACTAATAAGCCTTTTAGTGCTCACTTTCGTTATTTAAGTTACTCTTGTGCCCTGCCAAGTTCGCGGGTTGTTCAAAAGAGATACCGTGGCCCTGGCACAGGCAACTGAAGTAACACGGGTGGGTTTTAGTCAGTAAAAGTCTGACACCTTTCGCTCCACCCAGAGCGAGCGAAGTCATTTGATGATTTCCAAAAAAAAAAAGAAATACTCGTGTGCAAAATTTCATACTTCAATAATCAGCCGTCGATAGATCTGTGTTTTTTGCGGATGCGTGTGTTGCGAATTTGATCTTTATTAGTTACTAGAACTGTTGCACTGACAGGTGTCAGAAACGCATTGTCTCAACGGCCGGACTATTAACAAATATTTGGTATAAACCAATATTGGATATTTGCACAGGCTATATCCTAAGAAGCTATAAACCAAGAAGCCGTATGCCCGCCCGTTGGGACTGCCCATCGGAAAAAATTACGAACATTTATTCCATACAAACTTTCACCCCTATTTAACCTCCAGGGAAGGAATTATCATAAATACTTTCTTAGTGCGCTTATTAATATTAATTATTTATATATTTAATAACGAATCGGAGAGCAGTGGTGGCCAAGTGGTAACGGCCGCGACCTACGATTTGTACAGGCACATCATTTTGTGTAAATTAGTTCCTCACCACTGATCTCAAAACGGTGAAGGAAGACGTCATGTGAAAACCGCTATGTTCTAGAAGAACCAAAAATTCGAAGACATGTGACATCTACCAACCTGCACTGGATTATGCCCTATTCCCTCTCACCGAGCGGAGGCCTGTTTCAGCATTATTATAGGCTAATTGTGCTAAGAAAAAAGTACACAATAATAATGTAGCTTGTACTTTTTTCATAACTTTATGGCATTTAATTCAAAATGTGCCAATTGCCTAACGCATATTTCTGGAGTGGTCGATTCTCTCACAAATAAAAATATATTTAAAAAAAGTGTCGATTAGCCCATTTCGGGCGAGTAAATTCGTGCGAATCGACTAATAAAATATGAACTTAGTGCAAAATTTCATGCTTTTAGACCCGCAGTTAAAGCTGTGCGTGGTCTGTCAGTGCATTACTGAATGAATTTTACGTTTTTATGATCCCACTGGTGACGAACCTTGCTGATTGATAAAAAATATTGCTTCTTGATAAAAATATCTGAGTCACCTTTTAGGAAACCTGAAAATCCAAAAGAGAGTATTCCTGTCACGGACAAGAAATATTATCTCAATCAAGATCTGAATACGTTAACAACTATGAAAATATAAACATTCCTGAAAATGTATGTATGTTTGTATCGAAAATTGTTGAATGGTTACTATGAATAAGAACAAAGCTTGGCCAAATATTGAGTGAGTACAACTTTTTGAAATAAAAATCTAGTTTTTTTAATCATGTGTTCGTTGTGTTGTTTTCATATCCATTCATTTTAATTACCTTTTTTTCTTTTGTGAAAAGCGTTAGTTTCAAAACTAGGCAAACAATAACTGCCACATAACATTTAACAAGCTTAACTATATCAACCAACTACCAGGACGACAGTCTTAATAAAGCATAGTCCTACAAAACAATAACAATAATTTAGGCTAAAAACGGAAATATCCCAGCGAAAAATGTTCAAAACGCCGGACGTAGTCCACTGCTGGCCATCACGCCAGTTATTTGGTCCATTAAACGTGAAATAGTTGGAGTCGACCAGTACTAGGAGCACAGAGCCAGCGGGGAGGTTTTAAAATACGATTTATGGCTTTATAGCTGTGTTTAAGTTGGAGCTAATGTGATTAGGTTATGTTCATAGCTAGTTGTAAGGCGCTTGAACCGCTTTCAATAACGTGTTTCAGTGTCCATTAGGTAGCTGTTAAGTTGTGTTTTCAGCAGATATTCTTCTAACGTCTCTGTAAGTTCTAAAACTTTTCCCGTCAAACACCTCTGCTTTGCTTCAGCTAGAAGGGTGCTGCTGAAAATGTAGCCAACTTGCGATCCGCTCCTGCTTCTCACGGTTTCGACGACAAGTGTCGCGCCATTGACACGAAGAAGAAGAACGGCTTGATAAAACATGGAGATTTCTGTATTATTTGCAAGTTTAATAACAATGTTATGGTGAAAACAGCATGAAAATCTATGCGTAGTTTAGAGAGTAGGTAATGAATAATTGACATTTTTTTCTTGATTACGAATATGGTCCCATAGAAAGTTGATCAGTTTGATGGACCCTTAAATTTGACCGCAACTTTCGAATGCATGCTGTCTATGTGATCAAAGTCGCGGACAAAAAGTCGTTCGTCCCAAGGCAAATACCATCACATTTTGGTCCTAATTTACACCTTATCCCCTTATCTACCTCAGATCAACGTGAAGTACCTAATTTTCTAATTTACTTAAGTACCAATTACTTGACGATGTTTACATTAACAGAATCAATTTATTTATGTGATTCTAGTAAAACTCATTACTGTTTAGTTGTCCTTTTTGTTAATTACGGGGCGGGCGAGTGAACGAATTGCGAAAGAGTATGGTAGAGCTGTAGAGTGCCGATGGAAGTGTTTTGATGTCTGAAATGGGATTCAGTCAGTTTTGACTATGATTTAATGAGGCGGCTTATAATTTGACTGTGATCACTTTTTTTATTTTCTATGAATAATATTAAGAAATAAACAAAAACATTTGTACAGATAACAGTGGTGGCCCAGTGGTAACGGCCTCGACTAACGAGTTGTAAATCGTAGGTAACCCAGACCGCTTTACTTTGTGTAAATTATTTCATCACCACTGCTTTAAAAACGGTGAAGGATAACATCGTGAAGAAACCTGCATGTCCTAAAACCAAAACTCGAAGACTTGTGACATCTACCAACCCGCATTGGGCCCGCGTGGTGTATTACGGCCCACTGCTTCTCACAGAGAGAGGAAGGAGGCTTGTGTCCCAGAAATGGGCACATTATAAGTTGATTATGCTTATTCGTACAGTAATTTGCCCCATACCTACTTAGTATTTTCATGTAACGTGAATGCGTTTCCAGACACAAATCTCAAACACAATACCCGGAGCTGCGGAAAAAAAATCTTTAGGCCGTAGAAATATTGTACCTTTGGCATAATCATTTGCAGAGCAGGTCAAGTTGACATTTTAAAGTTCCAGATACAAAATCACATGGCACTTCACTTTCTGTAAAAAAATTACCTACTTTATAGCTGCAATCCCTTTGATGTTGATGATAGGCGTGCTTGATACCTCTTCTCATTTCTACTCTAAAGTTGAGTAGAGCTACTTGCACCAGTCGGTAGGCGCAAGTAATCGGGATCGCTCGGATAAATTGTAAACTTGGATTATTGTTTTGCCAACCGTGGCCTGTTCAGGTGTTTTTGATATCGTACCGTTTGCAGAAGCATTTAGGTTTATTTTTTTATTGTATCTAAGTAGGTTTTTTTGTAGCTTTTCAGTGTGAGTTGACTTACTGCTGGAAAGGTTTTCATAGTTTTTCTCTCTATTTTGCTTCTCCTGACCAATTTGTTGTGAATATTTCATCACGTGAGCATTTCTAAGGCCTACCTCTGCATCACACATCTTCTGTCTTCATACCAGGTACCCATAAGCAAAAGCAACGTTTGGTTAGGAATTGATAAGTATGAAGAAAAAGTAAGAAAAAATCGTTTATACACCTTAAAAATGAACCACCAATAATGCGCCTTGAATTAATGAAATAATTAATTAATGAAATACACCGACCAGACTCGACTAATAGTTTGAACCCCAAAATTTGCACTAGCCCCTGAAGCCTCATGCTTCATTGTGCAACAAAGACCATTGCATGTCATAGTAGAGAAACCGAGCCTACCGGATATGCATCCCAGAGTAGACATTGGACCAGCGGAGAGATGGTTGATATTTGTCTATGGGATCTTTTAACGACGTCACAGACGGGTTGAATCAGGTCGAGCTTCACCGGTGAATCTTTAGCGGGGTTCAACTGCTTTCTTGGCTCATTGCTCTAATGTGATAAAATTTGCTATTTTCACTATTCAATGTCTTCGTCTGAAGGTCTCGCTACGAACCGTTTCCGGGTTTTGTAAATTTCATAACCAGCGTTCTTGATCTTCCGCCGTGTCCATCCAAAAAATGATTCCGTGGTCGAAGTCTTTAATGTCCTGATCTATCGTTCGCGTCTCACATGTTGTCGCCGGACAGCGATGGTCGACCACTTGAATCTCTGAATATCCTAATATGTAATAGGAATTGATAAGTAATGTATAATTGCATAGCACAAGCGTAAGTATTATGTACATACTATAAAGCTCCCGTTTACTAGGTACGTCCTTCATTGACTCGAATGTGCCCTGGCGGCTGAGAGTATGTCATGCTCACTCTAATGTTTCGCTGATGGTGGCGCGTGTGTTGGATCATTTAGCTCCCTTCAAAATGGTTGAGTTAAATGGTGCTTATCCATAAGTCATATTCGTGAACGGGAGCCATCAGTTGGAAATGGTCATCTCTTAGCTGCCAGGGCTTAATTTAATTTAATAAAATATTTGAAATGTTTTTTCTTTTTAATTAAGGACGCTTTTAACATTCTGCATCGTTCATGTGAGAACGAGGCAGAACGTTAAAAGCGTCCAAAATTTCAACATGCATGATGTAACCATATTTTGATTTAAAAGAGTGTTCGTGGAGTTTCTTGCCCGTTCTTCTCCATCCAACTTCACTTTGGAATGGGCAACTAGCTTCATATTTCTGACTGTCTGACCTTAGCAACTCAAAGCATTTATTTTAAATAAACCAATTACAGGAATTGGTTTATTTAAAATAAATGCTTTGAGTTTGTTATGATTGACATTTGCCAGGAGTGATGATTGTTGTTTTTTTGACTCTCTAATTACACGTCTCCACTCAAGGACACGTCTACGCCAACGGCCATCGGTTTTAGGTCATCGGCTAATATGGCCGTCCATGGACACACATATGACTACCTATTTATTCCACATAAAAACTTTTGTCCATAATTTGAGTTTGTGTTATATATAAATAGACTTTAAATACGTTAAAATTAACGCTTCACATAGGTCCTCTAATCCCCGTTTTTGCTATCCCTCCAAGCGTCCTCTGCGTCCCTGGTACTGTTTGTTTCTGAGTAAAACTTTAATTAACCAATAAACATGTCGGTCGTGGTCCCGTCTTAAATTTACCCTGAGTGGAAATTGCTCGATGCCTCCGCACCAGTCATGACGCCCTGGTACCTACGCTTGGACGTAATGAAACTTAGTTTATAATTGCTTATAAATTCGCTACGTTACTGTCCTATGAATTTAAGGGCAACGGCAGGTGGGACGGCAGAATGGAACTTAAATAATTTAATTTCAAGTATTATATAAGTAGTAAATTGTTTGACCAGGAACTCCAGGGAGCAAACAAGTGTTTTAAAGGCGAGTTCTTTGTATCCAGGGCGTAGCGAGGGATTCAAAGTACTTCACTTGAGCTTAAAATAGTGTTGCTCCCGAGGTGGACACTCTACTTTTTTATCACCATCTTCAGAATTAGAAATAGTCTCAGAAAACGGATCACGTCACGTCACGGGTCACGTCAGGATGTCGTTTTGACAAACTTGATTATTTTCTAGCATGGGTGAGGGACGATGGTTCACGTTGTTCTCTAGCTGTAGATGGGCGCAGATACGGCTCTTTTAAACTGATATCTAGGGTTCACGGGACTATTAGTATTAAACAACATTTTTGGAAATTTACGAGCAAAAATAATATTATGAAAAAGTATCAATATTTTTATTAAAACGTGGCCTACTGCTGTTTTCCTTTACAAAATCTGCACAATTTATTCTAAGCAATTCAATAGCAATTTTTGAATTTGTTTTCATCTAAAGAAGAACCTATTTCTTCTAAATATCCTTAGCTACCATACGTGATTTCTATCCTCCATTTCTCTTTAAAACAGATATGTCCACTCCCGAATCTGCTAAGCGAGTGGCAGACGTTCTTCGGAAACAGTGGCTTGTGCACAGCTTAACATCAGTTAACTTTAAATTTATAGCGATTTCCTGAGGCATACCCGATTTTTTTTTTAATTTTCAATGGGAAAAAATGGGATGGGATGGGTGGGGATGGGGATGGGATGGTCTTGTCGATTTGCCGTTTTGGTAACGGATAAATAGAATAGAATAGAATAGAATTTCTTTATTTCGGACACAACATATCCATATAGTGTTAGTATACATACAAAAATAACTTATTGTCTAGTGTTAGTAACAATCAACCTCCGCACAAACTGTCGTATAATCGGAGAACCGAGACTCTCGGCTACAGTTTTCAGAATGCTGTTTTGACTTCCCCTCACTCTCCTCAGTAGCGACGCAGTTCTTTTGCGTATAATTGCAAAGAAGCCGTCGGTTCGGGCTTGCGCAAACATTTCCGACGCGCTACAGTAACGAGGCAGCCTCAACAACATCCTGAATGCATTATTATATTGGACTCGCAGGGCATCAAGCGATCTCTTAGTATAATGGACCCATAGACTGCCCGTGTACAAACTTTGGCAATAAGCCTTGAATAGTGTTACTTTTACTTGGTCTGTACACCGCGCAAATCTACGGGACAACATATTGCTCCGGACCGCTAGAGCCCTGCGCTCCCTCTCAACGTCCACATCGTCCCTGAGGTCAGCATCAAGACAATGCCCTAGGTACTTAAAAGATGACACCCTTTTAACTGGTGACTTTTAACTGGTGAGCAACTCGGGTCCTTCCCCCCGTCGCTTGCCGCTGACCTCAAAGACCATGTACTCACACTTACTTACATTATATTTTAACCCATGTGCGGCAGCGTAGGTCTCACACGTTTTAAGCATCTCTCTGATTGCTCCTGCCGACGGACCCAGCAGCACCATGTCATCTGCATAGCTGATGTTGTTAACTCTAACCCCATCAACACTGCATCCGACACGCATGCTGCTGAGTGCTACTATCAGGCCATCCACGTAGAGGTTGAAGAGCCTGGGAGACGTCAGACCACCCTGTCTCACCCCGCACTCCAGCCTATACGGCTCAGAGACTGCATCATCCCATTTCACCTGGTTGACTTGGTTACCATACCAATACTGGAATAACCCACATATTTCCACAGGAATACCCCTGTCCCCCATCTTTCTCCAGAGCACATCGTATGAAACACGATCGAAAGCCTTGGAGAGATCAAGGAAACAGGCGTACACCGGCGTACCGCGATCTTTGTAATATTGAACGGTATGCTTGAGACTTAAAATAGCACTTTCAGTTGATAGTCCAGGGCGAAACCCGAACTGTGCATCATGAAGATATATGTAATTACTTAAGCAAGAATCAAGCATACCGTCCAACACCTTGGCTATTATAGTTGCAAGAGAAATGGGACGATAGTTACCTCTGTCCGAGATGTCACCTGTCCTGTTCTTCACAAAGGGAAGTACTATAGTCTTCATTAAATTAGCAGGTAAGTACGCGTGACTAATACACATTGTGAAAAGCATAGATAAGACTCGTGGCAAATGAACACCTGCGTGCCTCAGGTGCTCAATGCTGAGCCCATCATGCCCTGGAGATTTGCCTCGTTTCAAGTTGTTAATGGTTGCACATACTTGCTTAGTTGAGAAACGTATCAGAGGTTTCGCACCAAGACGGATGGGCTCACAATCATTCACCAAGGTTGAGGGACCGAGAGGGGACTGAACTTTGAAATGGTCCTTGAAGGCATTAGCAATTCCCCTCTTATCACTTATCCCTTCCACACACGCAGAGAGGCCAGGTTTCACATCCAAATTACTAGTGGACTTCCAGAATTTGCCAAAATTCTTACTAGCTCGTTGTTCTGCTAGCCTATCCATTACAATCTGCTCCGCGTGATTTTGACAAAATTTCAGTCGACTTTTAAAAACTTTTCGCTTCTCATACATTTCGTCATAAACCGGGCCCAACGAAGGACGATTGTTCAGTATCCAGCTCTGAAAGCTACACCTGGCCTCGCGGTGGGCGTCCCTCACATACTCATTCCACCCACACACTCGCTTACCTCGACTCGTCCCCCCCTCAAATGTCCTTCTAGATTGCCTAGCCGCCGCACATAGGATTTCAACAATCTGTTTATACAAATTGTCCAGTATAACTCTATGCTCAGCCAATTCACATGATCCACCGCTGCATCTTTCGAACTCGTGGGGGAAATCAACGTCTCGCAATTTACTAGTACATAAATTATGATAGCTTTGCGTTTCTGACTTAGTTCTTTCACCCCAAAAGACAGAATTGCGGCCAGCACCCCCCGTCATCAATTTAGGCCTCACTACTTCTAAGTCGCATTCCAGATGCAACGGTAGATGATCTGAAACATAGACATCCTCCGATACATCCACATTTGCAATTAAATAATCGATTGGTTTTTCTATCAGTAGGACGAAGTTTTGATATTTTTCAACAATAAGTTCTGTCTGTCAACATCTGTCAATTTTTGTTTTTGTCTCTTTCAACTTTATTAACAAGTAATTCATCCGAGTGGGTACACTATCGATCGTAAGATTATGAAGCTTGTTGCTACGAGAAGCCCCATGAACTCCAAAAATCAACAAAACCTATAACAAGAGTCAAAGTAAGAACCAAAATTAGATACGCAGCTATTTGCAACTGAGTCACTTTAATACCTACATAATACAAAATGTTACGAAAGTAAATACTGTAGATAGATTTTATCGGGAGCAACCTTCAAAAAAGCTTCAACATTTTGGAAGGCAAACACCAAGGTGTTTTACATTTTTTCCAATTTAAAAGTCGTTATTGGTTCTAACAGTAGATTTTAACATCATAAATTATATTGGGCATAATATTCGGCAAAATATTGAAAATAGGCCAAAACACATTTTCCGGAAAAGATTTAGCTCTTCCTGCATTTTTCCAAAGAATAAAATTAATTATCATATGTTTTCATATTTTGTTCACGAGATTTTGTAGGTAGAAAAAAGACTTTGTATCACATTTTTAGCGTCTGATACTATGTTTCTGATGCACTAGTACTTCCTTTCTCACAAATTGAGGAAAACACACTTTTTTTTATATCCGAATTTGACTAAGCAATTACGAACGAAGGCCTAATGTGTTTCGCGTGTTTTAATTTTTTCACAATCTTTTTATTCTTTCTTTTTAATTCGCTCGCGCGGTTTACTTTATCATACAGCCTGTTACTTGTTCATACAATGTTATTGATTGATCTTTTTGGTGATTGGAACTTTTGCTAACAAAAACCACATTCCAAATTCAAATCACTTTTAGTGCCTAGGGGTTCCAGAGCTTTTTAGTCCCTGTTTAAAACTAATAAACTTGTTCTTTCCATTATCCACCAAAGGAAGAATAGAATAGAATAGAATTCTCTTTATTATGTACACCTTAAAAATTACAGACATTGATGTAGAAATTTCCAAATCCAACTGATGCCATCAGTCAGACTTGAGCTGCAGCAGAATTTTTGACCCGATCACACCATTTCACAGATTTTCTGAAGCTTTGTCAGACTTAGTCAGAATTTTCCGGTTCCCAAAAAATACTTACAATGAGCGCATTCCTGCACATCTCGTACCAGGCAAACATAAATTGATATAGTTTCAGTGTTCATCTGGAGCTTTTCTTTTGTCGCCGGGGGCTCGGGAGCGCGCTGTGGGGGAAGGGGGCTAAGGTTGACAAATGGGCCGCTCGGAGCATCCGCGAGCGATACAATCGGTGCGTTGCCTACTGTGCTCCGTTCGAGGAAAAAAGGTAGGGCTGCCAAACTGATCTATGCGGAAATTGTGAGCTCAATGCACGGAATTAATGTTTTTCGTTTTTTTTTCCGCTTAAAATTAAGATATTTTGGTGTAATTTTCATCTATCCTTCTATCGAACATGGCTGTGTGCCACTGCAGGGATGCTTCCCCCTTTTCCAGTTGAATTTATAGTAGGAAATTCAATCAAAAATGTCATGTTCTTACATTTAGCTTACTCTTCATACTATTGCTACACTATTCTAACTTACTAGGGGCATATAGATTCTCCACTACTTTATAGTACTTATTCATTCATTATTATTCTTATTATACCTCTGCCTGACTAACGGTCTCAGAATCTTTCTATTTATTTAAATTGTAATATCCTACTGCTGGACAAAGAATTCCCTCACCCTTTCCCACACACGTCTGTCCTTTGCCATTGCGGGCCAGTCCTTTCGGTAGGAGTCAAGTTCCTCCCTCCATCTTCGTCTTGGTCTGCTGCGATGTCGCCAGCTACCGCTCATCTGATATACGGCAGTAATGTCCTTCCCAATCTCGCTTAATACTACTTTTGATTGGTTTCAAAATATTATTATTGGGTAATTAAGTAGATGGCTGATTTTTTTATTTGGCTCTAGTTAATATTTATGCCTGTACCGTTTTCTGTGAAACTTAGCCTTTGGTTTGAAATAAAATTAGTTTCCTGTCACATGACAACCCTGCGGTACGCGTCACTGGACTCGTCCCAGTGTGCCATTACTCACTGTCGTCCGCCATTTTCGAGCCGCCACGCCCGCTACGATGCTACGAAACTCTACGCCGCGTAGCGTTGCCGCTACGTAGCAACCGCTCGAGATTCTGTTGTCTTAGTACTTTTTTTGCTTGTTAGTTTAATTTGATTCGCATTTTTATTAAGAGGAAATGTTAGTTTTTGTGGTGTTTTATTTTTAGGAGTATTTGTAACTTAGCCGGAGCCTTCAATATCTGTTCTGGTTCTTCTTTTTTTTTTAAGTCATTGGCCATTTTACTACCTTTCCTGCTTTTAATTTTATGTCACTTTTGTATGACATAAACTCGATGTTTAAATGCACTAACGACGTTTTCGTGTTTACCAATTCTACTACCAGAAACCTTAATGATTGTGATGTGATATTCCTGACCGACATAATAATTTTGTAAAAAATTAAGGATTTTTTTCTAAGTTTATTAATTGATTTATTTTTTGGCGTGGATGAAATCACAGAAAAATATTAGTAGGTAAGCCATAATGAATGCAAATATTCGTTGTTCGCCCTACCATTTTAATCATTACTTTAATATTCCACATAATTCAGCCGATACTTACTTATTAATTTAAAATTAAAGTTTGATGTTTTACATAGTTTAAAAAATATTTCAAAATATTTTGATTTCAAACTCATGAAAAGTCAGTCCCCCAAGACATTTCACTGATTTAAATATAACTATGTAAAATGTGCTTTTGACAATTTAGGTAATTCATACAAACAAACTATCAATTATTTCATCACCCTTCCTTTTCTTTCTCCTCTCTACTTCCGATACATTGTCGATCACTCAGGCAAACGTTTGCCTGTTCAGGCGACAATAAAGTTAGCCTCGTTTCGAATAAATTGTGGAAGTTGCAAACTATAGCCGTTGGCAAACACCTTGGCCTGTCGACGACTGTTCTCAAAGATATTTATAGACATTTTAACGTATTCATGCGAGGTAACGAAACTTTTTGTTTTTTATTTAGTTTTTTGTAGGTTAGTTTGAAAGTTTTGTTTTAGTTCGTGGGAAAGTGTCGGATTGACGTTGTGTGAGAGTATTTAGTAGGAACCTTTGACCTGCTTTTTCAAACATTAAAGTCGATTCTATTGACCCTAATCACATATAAAAAATGAAAATCAAAGTCTTTCTTCATAAGGAAGTATCCACTGAAAACTTCGTATTCCTATGCTTTTGACGGTGCCTTGAAATTTTAATGGTCTAAAGCTCCGTCCCCACTTGTAACAAACTACTCGCCAACATTTCTCCGAACAAAGTGACCAACATGTAACGTTTCATGTGGACGGGGATTTTAGCATTTTTCTCGGCGAACCTCCGAACTAGTCAAAACAAAGCGGCGACGGCCCACATCATTCTTATAGTCTTGTCGTAAGCAGCGTTAACAAAAGCAAATTATAAGATGCGCTTTTATAATTTCTAACGTGATGATATTATCGTGCACGTCCACGACTTTAAAATGACAATCATCCAGATAGCATAACCTTACACTTAGAATATTCTTTTAAGATGGTCTATTTATTGGCATATCAATAAGCAATGAACATTTGACCAGTGAAATCGTAAGTCGCATCCTGATATGGATAACTTGGAATCCCCTTTTTTTGCAAATAACTCAAAAACTAGACGACCCAGGTCTAAAATATCGATGGCTTTTAATTGAACGCAATCATCAGCGTTGTAAAAATTTGTTGGAAATACATCGGATAGCCTAGACTGGTTCTAAAGTGGCAAACTTACGTGGGTCGAACTGAAAATGTAACAGTTTTTGTCAAAGGTCAATTAAAAGCCATCCTTTAATATGGTCAATTAATAATAGTTCAATAAAAAAAAACATCCATTAATATACAGACAAAACCGGGGGGGGGGGGGGTTATACAAAGGGGGGAATGAAAATTTGATTGTTTGTGACCTAGGACGTCTAGTCTTTGAGATATTTGCGAAAATCTCAAAAATGAGATTACAAGTTCCAATGAAAGATTAGACTCTCTTAGCACACCAGCGAATATTATCAGTACACCCACTGACGCGAAATAAACGGAGTTCGCAGAAATCCTTTGATGAAAACCGCAAGAGGATCGGCTTATACATGGTGATTAACGGCCAAACCCAATAACCTAAGACAGGTCTATCTGTCCCTGTCAAACAAATAGCTGTCAACACGTTACAGGGTCGCATGGTTTGGCTTTATTGGGACGTTAGAACCAGAGATTAATAGGTTTTCTATCTACAGTACGCCAAAATTGGAGAAAGATACGTTATTGTTCGGTCGTTAAGGTTCTTGCAAACAAATTTTGCAATAATGCAGTTTTGCAATTGCAATGATGCAAAGTCTAGTGTTGTATTCAATAGATATGTTCTGCTGTTGTTTTCTATCAGGGCTTGGAATGGAAAGCTGTACCTACGATTACTACGTCACATTTTGATGCTAGTATTTCACATGTTGGAAGTTTTGTTTGCTAGCATGTTACAAGTACTTTACTTTTGTTTGCTAGCATGTTACACAGCTTTAGAAAGAGGTTATGCCAAAATGAAACACGACATTTTTTTTAGGTTTTAATATTTTTTACACAATTCGTAGCATTCATAATGCCGACACAGTTTCGTCAGATTTCCTCCACAACGGGCCGTCAGCGTCAGCTGTCACTAAATCATTTATATAAACCAGTTCACTATTAATCGTATAGTTTTATTTATAATATGTACTTCGCCGAAATTATACAATACAAATATATAATTAACTTTTTTTCATCGAATTGAAAATGTACCGCTGACAGACGCTCATGTTCACCATTTTTTAGTAGCTATATTTACAATAACTTGATGACTTTCAAATCATTATATATAATGTACATATACATATATAATAAAGAGAAAAATCAAAATAAAATTCTTCAATTAATACATTAATACCTAACAACTACTATTTAAGATTTTCCTCTTAATAAAAATATATTACACGCAATGCAAATAACAATAATAATTGTGTATCAACAAAGTCCGGTGTTGCAAGAGAAAAAAAAACTATTTCCAAATTATTTAATACTGAGACTTCATTGGGGAAAAACCGTATTTATAATTTATACAAAGTAAAAATGACGTATGTATAATATTTGATGATTATTATTTACAAAAGTTAAACAACTTTTTTCTAAAATGACACGCTAAGTTGCGATACGACTGTCCGAAAAGACATTTTCGGAAACCCTTACTATTCCATTTTAAAAATTCGTATTACTAAAACGAATGAATAAAATCTTCATATTATTTCGCTAACAGGTATTTGAAAAAATATGAGAAATGAAACATAAACTAATATTATTAGATATATTTATATATATATTTAAATAACGTCACAAACAGTCGTATTGCAATTTAAAAGACAATATGGTGGTCTTAATTAGCCTAGAATAAAGCTTGTTCTCGGATAACTTAGTCTGCTATCAAAGTTTATCGTAGCTAGGACCAATGATGACATTTTATATCTCCCGTTCGTATACATGACATAAGGCCGTAATGCGACGCATTACTATAAAGTGGTTCACGTGAAATATTTTTGGAAAACATTGTAAATGTACTACTGTACTGTGAGCGATCATTTAGACATTCGTATACATTTTTTGATATTTATATTTTTGACATTTTTACAGTTGCTTATTTGACATTTTGATGTTTATCATCTATCTTATTTAACAGTGATTGTAAAGGTTAGCGTTAAATTCAATGGTTATCGTTGAGTTTTATTATAATACACTCACAGTAAAGTCATTCCGTGGTGAAACCAATATGTAAATTTTACAATTATTCGTTTACAGTTACGCGAAATGTTAATTTTTACACCACGGAGTTATTTGTAATCTAGGAGAAGCTCACAGATTCTCATCAGTCATGAAAATCACACAATTATAAATATTAAATGTGTGAAAGATCTACAGATTAAAAAATAAATAACTGACTGTTTCTTTCTCGCCGAACGCGGCCTTTTTACTTTTTCAACTTATTGTTTAATCTGCACATCTTCGAGTGTATGGTCTCCTGGTAACATAGAAGGCAATCAATATCAGGTATCATCCACAAGACAAAATATAGACCTAAAAATCTCATTTTTTTAACATTGTAAAATATCATTTTGTGATTCGTATACATCGGTTACAAATTGTGCTACATTATCGAACACCAAGGCAAGGTGAGAAACGATATTCGATATACAATATCATTACAATAAATATATAATTCAAAGATATGTATTCATAATGTTTTCTGTAAATTAAACACGGACAATTAATTTTCAAGAAATTGACATTCGTTATAGATGTACAATTTGAGCTTGATAATTACATTAAATAAATTAGTGGGTAGGTAACAGACGCAACACGTAAACGCAATTTACAGTTTTACATTTGAAAATGGTGAGGAGCGGTGCGCACTGGGCGAGTCCGGCTGACGACCGGCTGTAGCGGTCTACGACGGATGACCTGCCGCCGCGGCCCTGCTCCGCCCGCCTGCAGCCCACACCGCTCCTCAAATAATAAAAAAGTTGCTTCGAAAAACCTAAAACCTATTAATACAACTCCTTTACAAAAAAAAGTCCCATATCTATTACCTCTCCGTCGACAGCGACCCAAGTACTGTGATAGGTTACAACTTACTCTACTATTCAATTATTTATTTATATTTACGTAATAACAATACACAATTAGCTATAAATATTTATACGATAACTATCAAACCACATTATTGTTACATTCATCAACTTTGCTCCTATTGTTCCGAGTGATAAAACCGTTATTTATAATAGGTGATTGCACCAGTTATGTTTCAGCGTCCATGTCACTTCGCGTATAACATTTACATTTTTAGTTTAACCATTAAAGTTGACTTCAAAACTTAATTTTAGGAGATCGTATACTGTTTCAAATATTACAAAAATGTCGCGTTTTTATTTTATTTTAGTTTTTTTATTTACATGTAGCATCGTTCTCCTGTAAATATCACGTGCCTGTATCACATAAGGCGTTGTTCGGCCTGGGCGAGTGCGGCAGCGGCTCGCGGACAGCCAGCCCGCGCGATGTCAACGTTATTCATATCTGTGAATAAAAACACAAATATATTGACGTTCCGTTATGTTATTTACAACTGAATATATTAAACATTAATTATGCATTTTATGCGTTAGTCGTAACAGCATAATTATATTTCTGTCGTATATCAACGACTTTCTTTAAAATATTTTCGTGCTGTCGAAATTATAAATGGTAAGTACTTGAAACGCATAAAAGATGCTATCAAAAATATTTGACACGATTCTGGAGATTACATAAATAGGGACAAGAATGAACTTTAATACTGTAGTAAATAAATTGACTACAATAAATCTACACCAGTGTTAAAGTTCATTCTCAGTGCT
Organism: Dasypolia templi; assembly: GCA_963555695.1. Lineage (NCBI taxonomy): Eukaryota > Metazoa > Arthropoda > Insecta > Lepidoptera > Noctuidae > Dasypolia > Dasypolia templi. Next base: position 30,996,058 of record OY743140.1, on the reverse strand, counting down.
CTGCCCCAGGAACTTAAAAACACCTCCATTAATGTTACAGAATTACAGGTGATAAAATTTTAAATTGATAACAGAATCCAAATGTAACACTTATAAATGTGTTTACCCAAAACATTTACAAAACTGTAACAGTCATGTATCTGTAACAGATATAACAGTGTTAATAAGTGTAACAAGTAAATAGCAGCTATCCCGACTGGATTGCGGCTATTTGGGCAACGCCGCGTCTGGCTGTTGCTGTACCGTGCAATTATGCCTAAAACTGCTTATTTCTGTTACACGTGTTAACACATTTAAAAGGTTACACGTTGTTTCTGTAACATTATTGCATCTGTTACATTTATAAATATGTTTCCATTAAAACAGTTTAAAAAAACAGTGTTAAAAACACCTATTACGGGTAGATACAGTTCGAGTCCCTGCTCTACCCGCTAGGGTAGGTAGAGTCATAATCATAACTACAAGTAGTCGAATCGAATTCTAAACTGCTGTCAATTCTGCTATTGTAAGGCCTTAGTCAAACTCTACGGCATTTGTGGGAATCGATCACTGACTGCTCATAATTCAGATTACGAAAAAACGAAAACGAAACGTGAACTCGCTAGGTATGGTAACATTTAATACCCATGGCGCTTTTATTTTAGCTGGATCTCTTTTCCAGCGCCTACTAGGACCAGCCCTTGTGGCTTGAGAAAGTCTTAACACCCAAAATAAGAATGTTGTATACTCACATGTACAAATATGCAGGTTGCATTAGAGATGATGGCCGTAGTATTCAGCCGGGTAATGCGCGTATCCCTGGTGGAAGGCGGGGTCCGTGGGCGGCCTGTGCATCATCTGTTGACCGTCCATCATGTAGCCCATGGTTGCCTCCGGGCTGTACGCACCGCTGGGGCCCGCGTGAGGAAATACTGACGGATAAAACACTGCCCGGTTAATTAGGCTGGCTGTATCACCAGCTTTAGCTGGGTATTGTTGTTACAGTTTTTTTTTTTTGTGATCATGCCTGTATCTGTCATTTTTTCTTTCAAATCATGCTGGCTATTATCACTATTTTTTTTTTAATGCACATGCTTTATTTAATAATATTTTTATGACTAGAGTTGTAGACAACTATTTAAAAAAATCTGTATCAAGTTTTCACATAGCACAAAATTTTATAGGCTGATTGATTTTCTTTGCAATAATATATATTTTCACATAAAAATTCGTGTTTCTCTTCAATATCTCAAGTAATGCGAAAACTATAGGGATGTTATATACCTACATTTGTGGTATGTCCCACGCTCTCAAGGCGCAATGGCGCGTACCACCATAAAGACCCCACGAGGATGCCGGAAATCGACGTCTATAATGGACGAACACCATTACATCACGATTGATAATCCCATGGATATATCGCGAACGGAAGGCATAACAGTTTTGTGGTAAAATTGAGCGGATTTCTTGACTTTTGCAATTGCGTTTCTCACAATGGGCAATCGAAGTAACAGCAAGGTGAAAAATTTAAGCTTCATTTTCGTGCAGTTTGCTTAAGTAATTCTTGTATTTGCTTCGACTTTGACTTTTAGTTGTAGCCATAACCATAATTTATTTTTAAATTTTGAATATTTTCAAAAATATAAATATAAAATGAAATAAATTTGGTAGTTCCGAATTTAAACCAAATTTATTATGATGAGTTTACCACTAGTACTCCTGTAACTGATGACATCTGAACTATTGTTTTTTTAACCGAAAACAATTCCTTACGTAATTTTTCCTTTTCTTTTTTGAGTTCGGATGATTTTATTGCTTTTTTTCGCAAACAATGCAAAAGTGGGTGATTGAGTCGGACCAGTGGCGCGTGTATCCTACCAGGGCCGCAGGAAGCAATAACGGGCGCCCGAACAGGGGCACAACTACCAGGATACTATGATTTAGGAGGAATTCATCTTGAGGACGTCATATTAAATACGGGCCGTTTATGTTTGTGTTGCTAGCCCGAGAAAAATCAGCGTTATTAAAAAAAACCTGATGAAGTTAATTGGCTTCATAGTAATAATTAATCAAATTAATCCTTTTAATTAAACAGCATTGACGACATTTAATTATTTTCGGATTGAAAGGTCTAATTACCGCCTCAACGGTTAATCATTTCCACGAACAGAGTTAACAAAGTCGAGCCGCTAGTTTCCAAAAATATGAATATTAATTTCGCTTTTAATAAATGCATCGGTGACGAGAGAACGGATTTTAATCCTCGCCGAATGCCCAATAAACGATCGTTCGGTGCTCCAACGAATTGTAATTTACAGTCAGGCACCGTAATGGGTCGCATCAGAGGGCAATTTATGCGCTTATAATAAATTCATTAACGCTGCGACATGGTGTGTGTACACGCTGAACTAGTGAGATAGACTATGCTAACGTGCTGGTAATGGAAGGTAGGGAAGACGTTTCATTGGGTAGCCAATAGTGTGATAACTGATTAGTATTGAAATGGCAATACAGGCAATAGTGAAAAGGTTTACGGTCCACGAATTGAAACAAAGAGAGAGGAATGATTCATATTACAAATGCACTGAAAACCATCTGAAACAAGCAAACTTAATAGCTGAAAATCAGCCAAGCGAATCGCTGCAAATAGGAAGGTTGGCAAACGAAACACGGGAGCACATCGCACGCACTAGGAATACATAAACGCAGGGCGGCCGCACGACAAATAATACAGTGATTGGAAAAGCGCCTTTTGGCTTGACCGCAGGAAATGCGGTGGCCATTTTCTTTAGTCCATTGCCAAAACAATTTTCCATCTATCCTTCCACCCCTCCGGTTTTTCCATTTTCCGTCGTCGGCAAACTTGGCCGGGCGGCCACATCCGCCCGTTTGGCTCGCGAGATTTAGAACTGTACCCTGTTTATGTACTCCCGGTGTTTGGTGTCGCGATATTTGAGTGCTGACAGTCTGGTATCTTTAAAGCGGCAGCATTTTGTATTGAGAAAACGAATGCACTTTTCCAAATAGGAAAATAAATGTGCGTACCGTTTTTGAACAACAAAATGCTATGCAGTATGCAGGGGTATAATTAATAAGATTATGGTTGGTTGATGCATCATATCATCATATTTCTGCTGCAAGAAAACTAAGCAAGATGAATCAAATCCAATCCCCTTTATTTTTCACAGCAATGCCTAGTAAGTCTCCTGTAATCATAGCAAACATTGAAACAATACATGATAAAGCTTTTAATCAAGAAAAGTTCGAAACTTTCGATTGAAACGTCTGATTTATTGTCTCATAAACGAAATTAACAAGAAATGAAGAAAATGCCTGTTTCTAATCTTGAAATAGAAAGGGGGGCAACATCTACACATCTAGATAAAGGTACCAGGGTAGCATATATCGCCGATAGTCGACGGAGGGGCGAGTGATGGATAGCTCGGGACGGGTCAACGAATTCGGACATTATTCTTTTTTACCCTTCTTGCGTTCGCAGGAGTAAGCCCTTTTTCTGCGACGTCCTTTTTTTCCCCCGGACGGAATTTTTGTTGGCTACGTACGGGGGACCCGGGAACGTTTTATGGACTGTGCTACAATTACAAAGTAAAAATAGAATTGGTCGTTTGTAATTCTATTCCATATTGTCGACGGGATGGCTAAAAAAAAGGTTCTATAGGCGGATATTTTGGCTGGTTATGTGATGATTCGCAAGCGTTTTAAATCGTCTTGCAATTATTGCCTGTTGCCCATAGCAGTTGAGAGTTATTTATTACTTAAAGAACTCTAATCACAGTTTGGTGTCTGTGGCATAGTTTGATGAGAAAATATGTATATTCAACACCTTATTTGAAGCCCAAACACAGAAAGATCTTCAAAATGTCCCAAGAACGTTCTTCCAATGGTCTCAAACTAACGGTATTTAAAAACAATACACTCTATTTTACTCAGGGTAAAGTAATTCTATCTAATCTACTTTCTAAACGCAGCTGGGGCGTACCAGGCAGTCATAATTCCACAGGCGGTCAGCGCTAAAAGCTAGAACATCCTCATGGGACGCCGGCATTACTGGCCGCATGCGACGCGACGGCCTGCATACTGTATGAACCACTCCGTACTTTGTGGTCAGCAAACTCGATTTTAGACTTCAAAGTCGTTTCGGGGCGCGCTCGGAGAATTTGAAATGTCGGAAGCGATACGTGATGCGGTCAGAACGCGTTAATGTCCCTGTAATGGCGTCTTGAATTTTGGATATCTAATGGTATTGACACGTTTGAAGTCTTATTTCTTACCGTTGGGACTATTTTGGAAAGACGGACAGTGTTAGGGTCTCGTATAAAAGTGATCGTTCAAGTAAAAAAAGATTGTGTATTTCAGTTACTGGTTTCAACATGAAATGATAGTCGAATCCTCCTTGGGTCCTTGTAGGATCGGATGCTTCATTTTGCTTTTTTATTTTGAAACTGTGGTTTAGTCAGGGAAATGTTTTTCAATTTGAATATCAACCTAAATTGTCCGTTTATTGAAATCTCAACAGTCATTCTTTGACAGTTCTTTAAATTTCCCTGAATGTGCAGAGAAAACGTATCAGTTTACTTCATTATTGCAAAGAAAATCTGCTTAAAAATTAAGTACATAATAATTATCAGCTGTTGTATAAGAAAAATGTTACCTGCTCTATTTGATTGGTCTATCATTGGCTGCACTATTCTACGTCTCGCGTTGATAAACCTGAAACAAACAGACAAAATATTAATAATTATACAAGCTTAATTATGTAATAGACATGTTAACATGTTAGGGGTAGACGTGTTCTCGAGTGGAGATCGCGAATCGGCAAACGTATCGCCCTCAGGATAGGTGGGCCGACGATCATCGCAGGGTGGCTGGTAGCCTGGTAGCAGCTAGATGAAAGTTGCCAGCACTGGACTGCTGTAGAGATGATGAATGATGATGATGAGAATTGTGTATAACTAACGACACGCCCCTTTTCCCCTTTTTCTGGAGATTAGCGCGTTCAAACAAACAAACTCTTCATTTTTTTTATTAATTATATATGGATGTATTGATTAGTAGGTCTTTGTGAAGGGGCTCGTTCTGGGAAGTACAACCACCATTCGTATTTCTTTCATCATGTAGCATTGCTGTGTTCCAATTTGAAGGGACAATACAACAACATATAATAGACAATTCTGAAGACTTTTTAAGGTCCACTGATTTATGATTCCGAAGCCTTAAACGTAATTGTGTGTTATGTTATGTTTGAGCCGGCACCTGTCGTATAAGACCGCCTCGTTGGTCAACTGGTCGGAGTTCTCCTGCTGAGCATGAGGTCCTGGTCCTGGTTCCCAGGTCGGGTAAAGTGTTATTGGGTTTTTCCATCAAGAATTTCTCAGTGATAGCCTGGAGTGGGTCGCCATTACTAGAAAAATGTGGATTAACTAACCCCTGCCTAACCCTTCGGGGATTACTAACGTACGTATAGGCACTTAGCACAGGACTACGATATAATGCTAGCATATTGCATTTCCCTGAAAACCAAGCAACTAAACCCTCCCCTGCTCTGTCACTTATAATCAGCGAAGTTTCCGTTACTCCACAGACTTCCAACAAAAATTCCACTGCCCCAGTCAGGATTAACATCCACACATCGATACGATCACGTAGTATATAACGCTATTCAATTATATTATCTTCATACATATCAGCATAATCTTAGTTTTCCGTTTCCGCACAAAGTTCTTTGCACAAACATGCGGGAAAAACAAGCTAGTCGTAATGAATTATGTCGAATTCTGCGCCGGGTTTTGCGAGGGTTGAGCATCGCATAGATGACTAGGATCTTGGTTAAAAAGTTAACTGAACATAGAATAATCAGCTTAAAACGTCACCACTGCTGGGATACAGGCCACCTCTCAGTAAGAGGGAGTGGGCCGTAATCCACCTCGCTCGCCCAGTCCGGTTTGGTAGATGTAACATGTTTCGATTTTTTTTGGGTCTAGGACTTTTCGGTTTCGGTTTCTTACGGACGGTTTCTTACGGAAAATATCTTGTATTTTCCGTTTGGCGAAAAGTGGTGATGAAATAAATTACACATAGTAAAGTGCCTGCCTGTGTTCGAAACCCCGACCTACAACTCACGAACTCAACACAGCTGAACATATTTACAGGATATTCTTTTTTCAAAGAGGAAATTTCGTTTAAAGATTGCGACATTGGAAAATATTTCAAAGATTGCGATTTGCGGCAGAGTTTTTTGAAGAGATATCCGTGCTCCTACAACTCCGGGTGTTTTTTTTTTTAAATTATTCGGAAACGATAGTACGTATGACTATTATCTGGAAACCGTACCCACTACTGAAATAACTTTAGATTCGCTTATCAAAAAGGTTCCAAATATCATTGAACAATATATCAACCTAGGCACTAGGCGAGCATCCCTCAGAAGGGAGTGACCGGGGGCTATCTCGGCCGGCTTTATGAAAACTAATGCCTTCATTTGGCGTCGGCTCCGGCCAGCGGCGATAAGCTATGTCACCCTAGTACCTCGGGATTACGATTTTGGGATTTACCCCGGACAAGGGGGTGTCCGATAAAAGTTTGGTCGAAATTTCAGTTCGTGTTTGTAATTTAAATGTTTCGAAACTAGCTTATCGTGGGTATGAATATTGCAAGATCATAATTTATTTAAATACCTAGTGCAAATAACAGACGAAATTGCAAAATCAATTTTTGGTCTTCTAATTCTAAATTTGAAAATATAAATGTACCCTCAATGCAGACCAGACCATTCACAAGATTCTCAAATACGAGAATCAGTAAATCTCAAAAAGAAAACATAAAACCAATTTTCGCAGACGATTAAATGAATATACGAAACAGTCGAGAAAATAAAGTTTTTCCTGCGTTTAGTTACATGAACAGCAGGTGGTAGAGTGAGCTATTACCTGGGGGTAATAAATACCGTTTTTCCCTAATTAACACTGGGTGGGTCGTACGCACCCCCAGGGCTTAAGATCCCGCACTACCGAATTTTGCGACGCCATGGCTAAGTAAATTGTGCAACTAATGTTTGTTTGAGTTTGGATTATGAAAAGCTACATGTTTCTGCATATTTAATTCGATGCTAATCTACATTTAATAAATGGGAGTTCCGATAGTGCTGCATAAGCAGCAAAATGCTATATAAGTAATTGCAAGATTCACATAATCCTCATGAAGCTGAAGCAAGAACAAGTACACAAAAGGAATGCCATTCGAAGTCAAACATTTGTTACCAACTGAATTTGTTCCTCAACAAATAACTTTACGGAGTCCTGCTAAATGTAATCTTACGTGATATTGTAATTCCAAATCAAGTAAGGATAAATTATAAATTACTCCAACCCCCCGAAGTCGCCTTCTCGGAAAATGCGAATTCTCAGCGTTAACTAAAGGAATTCCACTCAACCCCGCATACTCATTATTTAATTCGCTTTCAGGTAATTAAAATCCAAAAACTTGGAAGTCGAAATTAAATTTTATACTCTGTAGGTACGCTGCTGGCGGACTTCCATCCCTACTTTCTACCCTCCTGGCCCGGGACGTGCTTCTCGGATCAAATCACCTTTTTAACTTTCCCTATTTAGGGAAAAGCCGGGGAAATCTAGCAATTGCAATAATAAGTTGCTACCAGGACATCATGAGATCGAGTGGGCCGCCCCTATTATCATTACGTAATGCGGATTCTCTTGGGAGGATGTGTTTGTCTTCTAATTATTATAATTTAAGTGGCATGTGTGTTTTCTCATATTATTAATTTGTCATGCTGTTTTTTTTTGCAACGTGTACGAAAAGTTGTGAAGAATAATGAATAGTGTGTTTCTATGTAGCGTTAATCTCTTGCTGAAGTTAGGGCAGATTCTTAGGCTGCTTTCCCACCGGACATGCGCGAGGTAGCTAGGCGATTAAGCTAAGCTACAAAACACAAACGATCCTATTGGTTTTCTACACATGCATCGTTTCGCAGCTTTGCACCTATCTGTTAGCCTGCCCATGTTTGCAGAGTAACAAAAACCTGTCTTGAAGCAAAAAAATACAATAATTGTTTATAGTAGGTACATAACTAAATCAGCTCAGACAATTGTAACACCAACACTCCACCATACAGCACCTAATAAAATAAAAACAACTCCCCCTCGGAGTGTCAGATGACGCGGTAATGTACCAAATCTTATTACAATTAGTCCCATTTGCATACCGAACAGATATATCAAGCGCATGTGCAATAATGTGCATCAAACAATTGTATCGCCAACCCTTCCGAACAAATCCAGATCGCTTATGATTTATGCGCCCCTGGTATCGGGCCGACCGTTGTCACAAATAAAATAAACACACATAGAAATGCAAATTCGGTAATGTCAAATGTGTGTTGGTCTATTGTTGAACTATGTTTCGAATTTCATGAATTTTGTGATTTATTACTTTTATAATGTGGAAAACAATGTTTTTTGAACGTTGTTTTTTTTTTTTTATTGCACTCAGAATTTAATGTAGTTTTTGGGCCTTTCTGCATGATCATTTTATTTTAACAGCAATTTTGCTTCTACAGCATTTGCCAATCAAACGATCTACATTAGGCATTCAATTTAAATATTAACCCTTAAAACCTCTATCTAATTCACAAAATTATAATTTTACACAAGGAAAACAAACGTTAAGCCATGTAATCTTAAAACCTCACAGTTAATTGCAGCTAAAACATCAAAATAACAGTAAAGTCGCCGTCAAAATTAATACAAAGCGCGATTTAACAGATACCCTCTTAAGAGTCGTAAAATTTGCCGTTTTTGCGCCGGGCCCCTCTCCCGGCGGACCGGGGACCCCGGTTGTTATGGACCCCGGGCCGACGGATGAAGAGTTAATGAACTAATCTTGATATTAACAACACATTAGACGCATCGGACGCACAGCCATGCTTCGCTCAAGTAATTACAAGGACCCTTGCAAGGGATAGTGCGGCCTCAACCCTCGCACTGTATGTTCCACGTCAATTTCGCATGTTTAGGGTTAATTTATGATAATTTTAATGTTTATTAGAATACTTGAAATTTACAGAAATCACTTTTGTATTTCATCTGCCGTTTGCACGTTTCTACGTTGACACGTATTTTAATTTGCAAAATTGACCATCAAGCAGTGCTGCCAACGAAATAATTGTATTTTCAATGGGCTCACTAGCGCAGCTGCGTATTAAAACATTACGGGTGCGTGTCGAAACGGTAATTACACAACAATTATCACAAAAACTAATCGAATCACAAAGCAATCGGAAGAATATCCGAACGTTCGTACAAAATTCATAGTGACAGTTAATTTGGGAATGCAGTGCGCGCATCGGGTCCCACACTCCCACTCGCGATGAGATTACTTATTCAACAGACGTATAACATATTGCCCAAGTAATTGGTTCAAAATACAAACTTGCGCGGTACGTATGAACCCCGGGTAATTATTTATTTACATGCCAAATTGCTTTTTCATTATTTGGAAGTAGGAGAATAATTAAAACGACTTGGCAGAGGTATAAAACGATAAAAATATTATTTTTATGAAATATTCTCACGGAATTGCGCGAGGAATATTAACTGTAATCCAAGAAATTTGTTTTGATATTTGCACTACAAAAAGGATCCCTGTAAGCTTAACTAAACATTCTCAGACGATACGGGGACTCAAAAGGGTGAATAATACTTGGATTCCGCAACAAATGCTGACGGAATCCAACAAATCCAGTGCGGATACCGTCCGACGGACGGAGCGCGTTTTGATGTCTGCAGTCTGATATATCCGGAGCTATGCTACCCTGGTGATTGATTGCTCATACATAGGTTATTTGTTTTAAAATATATTATTAAATAGGTTATTTGTTATACAGATAGTGCAAAAAAAATATGATCTAAATCTGACATATATTTCAAGACTTAATAAAACTGGAAAAACAACACATACGCCCCGAAAATATCGGTCGTGAAAAACAAAAGGTCCAAGCAACTTCGTCACGTACAAATACGTCTAATCCACGGAGTCCGGGCGGACAATAAATATTTTTCATGAAATCCACCGCCGTCGCCAGCGCATACAAACTGCCTTAAATCAGGCAATTATAGGTGTGACCCGTAAATATTATAACCAGGGGATCAGGAGCCGGCTATATAAAGATTGTTAAGGATATTGCCTATGTTGTTTTCGTAATGGACTCTTGTCCTCGAAGAATTTTTGGTTATTATGCGTGAATTAGCGTTATTGTCATGGTTGTGTACGAAATATGGGTCTGTTTCGTATAAGTTGGAGTCAGGGAAGTTTATTTTGTCTGCTAGTAAGATGTATCAACTCTTGAAACCTGCATTATTTTTTCATCGCACTTACCTTTTGAAAGTTGGCGGCATCAAGCGAAAAACCTTTAATTTTGACTTTCCACGCTGTCCACTTAAGAAGCATTTTCCGAACAAAAATAAAAGTCAACAACAACAAAAGTGAAAACAATAAATCGCACTAGGATTAATTTACCAGAGCTACATAAACTGGAGAAGCAAAAATCGCCTGTAATAAATTACGTTAGCGGAAAATGCTTCATTTTAAGGCGTATAGCTCCTTAATCCTATGGCAGTCTGGTAGCCGCTGGGTGTAATTACCGGGCGCAATATATCGCCAGTTCGACCTCCCGACCCCCCAAGTTTCTGGGTCCTCATCACACGGAATGAGTAACACATGGTACTGCGTTAATTGTCGGGGCACAAGGATTTGTTTTTATTCTGCGATTGCGAGGGGGACCCAACTGTGTCGCGCCATCGATTTATTTTGTTTTGAATTTCCACAGACGTTTTGATTTTATGATTTTGTGCAGCAAGGTATGAATAATGCCACATGGCTGTATTTCTGTTGCGTGCCTTGTTTTTCAGGATCAGGAAAAGCGAAAAGGGACCATAGGTGGATGTTGGATGTTTATAGATGGGCAGTTATTATATGTTATAATTACTACAAGACAGTGGGACATCTAAATATAAATAAATATCTTTAATATACGCGTTTGCAAATTTAATAGCCTGTAGATACAATTAGCAGGCGACTAATTAGACACCAAGGTGGCATCAATCGGCAGTAAATATGTCAAATTGTCGCAGATGGTGTCAAAACGCTTGCTTCGTGTGGCCCCGAGGTAAGCAGTGAACGGGGCTGCCGAAATTCTTGGCCACAGTTCTAAAAGTCTTCTGGAATCGTAAAAGACAAAGAAAAAAGACAGTTCATCTAGAGGGAACAACTGACTTGAGTTATGCCTTTTCAGGATAGATATATAGACCAAGAATGATAGTTGAGAAAATGGTATCGATGGTCTTGCTTTCAAAAGAAATAAATGTAGATGTGCAGAAAATCTACTTTATGTTGAAGATATACCCAAGTTATCCACAGTAACGTTATAAAATCATAAATGTGACTTCGTTTTCTACACTTTCAGGGCTAGTTTTTCTAGAGACCTGAACTTCCTTTTCACGCAATTTCTGGCCAAAAATTGCAGGTAGAAAAGAGCTGTTACAGAGCTGTTTAGTTGATAAATCATCATTATCGCCAGAAATCGCTATCTAACCCCAAAATTTCGTGCCCGCATCCCAAGACAGGGTCGCGATATCATGCAATTGCGATAATAGCCCGACCCGGCGCCATATTGCTTTGATTGGTGACGTGTGCGCCGAATTTATTTTGTACTACACAAGTCGAAGGGTTGAGGTGTGAACGCAGTTTATTTATGGACAACATCTGGCGGAGAATTTGAATTTTGTTGGTACATGTAAGGTTGGGTCGGCTGACATAAAAGATTGGCTTTCTGGAGCGAAAATAGTGTTGGAGACCATATTTTTCCAGTGGAGCTTTGATTAAATAAAAGCTTTGGCTCTAACTTCAGGATTCACTGCTTCAAACTTGGCTAGGAGGTATAATGGGTTTAAAAAATCCTAAAACTGATTCTGTGTTATTTTCCTGAATAGTAGTTGTTGATTGATATTCTATGCGGTCTTTCAAGGTTATGCCAGATATTTTCCCGTTTCGTCGTTATTGCCTTTTTCCCATAGAGCCAAGTGATGATGGCACTTAAATAACGTCAATATTTTAATGATTATAACAATTAAACACCAGGAGCGCAGGGTTCCAGGCAACCGCTAATGAGTGCGGCAGTAGCGCTGGTGCGGCTGCTGCGGCCGGCGCGCGAACTAATTTGGTGCAGTGATGGATTGCATGTGGCCGATGCGAGTCGCACCAAATACTCCCGTCTTGTATGCTCGCCTAGTATTTGCTCTAATTACGGATCATTCTCATTTATCTTCAAGTTCTACCTAATGTCTTGTTGCGATATTTTCGGGTAATTTTCCATTTGTAACAAAAAGAGAAGCTGTCGCCATTGATAGATATACATATTATGTAGGTTTAGAAAACGTCTAATGTTGAAGGTACGATGTGAAAGGCTCTAAGCTAGGTTCTAACGAGAAAATCCCCGAGCAGTAGAAGACAACTTACAATTATTGATAGTCGATTGATTGGACAAGTTATCCCGACGGAGACATGAGGTCGAATACTTGTTAGTAATAACAGACATTGAAACACAATTATTGAAAAAAACATTTATTAAAAAACGATCAATAAACATTCGATGTTTTCGTTCATACTGCCCACATGAAAGTCGGAAAACTGAATCCAAATAAACAAATTGCCCATCATACATTTCATGGTTCGTTTAGATAAGTAAAATACAACTTTACAACACGGAAATCACAATAAATATAACAAAAAGCTTTATAATTTTGTTTACAGACGTGTCATCTTCTGTTTCCAAAACTGAACGTGAAATAATGCGGATTTAAAATATTTAAATCGAATTTAGAAATCGCACCATTTCGACAAGCGATGCGTATTATTTGTAGAAAGCTATTAAAGGGATGGTTTTAACAACGTAAAATGAGCATAGGCATAAATAAAAACAATGGGAAGCTCTTTCAACACGTCATATTAAAAACCTAATTGGAAGTTAGGCGAATAATCGCAAAAACAGAATGCTAAATTCAAATAAATTGTAGGAACGCGATGGGGCGCACGCCGCCGTCCGCCATCACCTCGCTCGCCCATTTGTCAAATTAATGATGGACGGATCTGAATTCTAAGCGGCCACCTGACGCGCGGTGACGTCACGTAAAAATGTCTTCATTTCCACGGACATGTGGTTCAGGTCACGGTTTTCAAGAAGGATCAGAAATATCGGACATTTCGCAAATTATTTCTTGGAAAGTGATGATGAAAGTGTTCAGGGATGGATTTTAGGGGTGTACGTAAGCTTAAATGTAAGGCAGTTACCATCTAAAATTATTCTGGCTTGCTCCTAATTGGAAAGGACAAAGAAACAATAAATTCAACACTTATTTTGAAACAGCCGGAATAAAATGAACGAATAGCCCACTCAGGCAGAGACAAGAACATGGAAACTAATTCAAAATATCTCTATTTCGTTTACATTCGGTTTATTGCACACTATGATGGTGTGTTCGCGTGTTAAGCTCAGTCGAATTAGCTGTGCACGTTGGTTAATCGCGTTGTCGCAATCGTACACTAACAATGGTCGGTCCGAGAGCTTTTTGCCTTTTTTACCGACAGATAAGGCTTTTGATTGTCCCTCCAGTTTCTAGCGTGCATAAGTCTTTAATAAAGTTAACGATTAAATGCCATTGGGCGGCCAGTTTGACGGAATTTTGTGATGCTACCAATTTATATTTACGATTAAAATTCGCAGTGATAATGTCTACTGTCGAATAAACTATTTCGAAAACTAACATTTTGGTGTTTTGCGTAAATCAAACATGTCACAAAGTGATTTAGCATCGTGTTGCGTTTATTAAAATTGTAACATTTCAGTAGCATTTATATTTTGAGGCTACATTTTTGGAATTGCACCCCTAAAAGGCTCCCAATTAATCAATCTCCCGTATCTAAAAGGTTACCAATTAAAAATAATTTGAATTCAAATGAGCCGATCGAAAAAAAAGGTAATTCGTCTCTGGTACTGTCATTGTCAATTGGCAACCCTGTGTATATTATAGAACGTAATTTATAACGTCCGAGTGGGAATGTTCTAGATAAACAGTTTGATCGAGAAGCCTCTCAGAGCGTATCGTTTCCGATGTTTTTAAACTGGACGTTTTGTTTGATACATTGTATTAATGGACGGAGTGTTGCTACCATAAGTCTCGGGACTTTTAAGTTTACGATTTTATTTATTTGGTAGGCGGTCTTAATGGGTCAACTTTGTGGAGATATGAATGGATGTTGATAAATATGGTTTCATAGTGCACACACTTAGGACAGGTTCGTTGAAAGATAAGTAGAACTGACTGAAGGCCCAAGCCCCATTCACAAAACAATATCTATCAAACTCGACGTCTCGTCGTTTTGGACATCAGAATTGGGTCCAGAAGTATCCTTTGTTTGTGTGCCAAATTTTATTTAGATCCATTCATCTATTTTTGCGTGATTGAGTAAGAAACATACAATAAAAATCATAATATTAGTAGGATAGTTAGTTTTCGTTCACAGACAAAAAACAGTAATAAAGCGGATCAGTTTCGTTTCTCTACGAATAACTAAATAGGACATGTCCGGGACACGTAGTTATCCTGCGGCAGTGAATATAAACACGTGTGTGGATGCAGTACCGTTGTGTGCAATTTATGTGTTGAATGCATTGTACCGGTCGCACACTATGGAATCTATAAGTAATGTTATGAGTAGTATTTGATGTGTGTTTTATGCTCTAGCGCTTTCAACGGTAATACTTTCAAAATCAAAAGTCATTCATTCAAACTAGGCTGAGAATCAAAATGTCAAAATGACAGTCCCTCATAACATCCGCCCTTCACCATTTCCTAGTGCTTTTGCTGGGAAGATAATGTGGCGCAAAAAACTCAACAGCAGCACAGCTGTATGTTTAGTTAGATGAACTGTTTTTTAAAGGTTTTATCATCACAGCTGGAATCAAGTTGGAAAACGTCCACGTATTGAGCAAATGCCTCGTCTATTAATCTCTAAAACGGTCATAATTGGGCTGCATCCAATGGTTTCCCGCAACTTTTACCAGGTATGTCCACCTGGCGGGACTAAATTACACATGCGTCAACAAGCACGACATTACGCCGAGTTCTGATGATGAACAAGCAATAATTCATAATTAATAACGCATATAATCACTGACGAATTAAGAACGTTCATGATATGACTGCCAGGATAAGATTTACGCAACTCTGCCAAATGTCTAGACTTGGCAGTGTGAATTGTTAATAGCCGTTTGCCTAAACTGTAGCTACCTGTTCCCAATTTAGTGCTGATTTCACCAATGAGACTGAACGCGAACAGCACTTTTAAATACAGTCCAAGAGAGCTGTCAGTGTCATTATTCCATAACAATTATGACACTGACAGCTCTCGAACGCGTTCAGTTTAATTGGTGAATTCGGCATTTAGTCTATCTAAATCTAATATCTGGTAGGAAAAGTGGGCCGTTCAGAAGTGGCAACACTTTGACATTGAGCTGGCCTAGCGTAGTACAGAGTTTCAATAGAAAAGGGTTCAGCTTATACTGGTTTTGTTACCTTTGACGGGCGGCCAATGTTTTAGCCGATCCAATGCAATTACAAGCAATACAAATTGATGAAATTCCAGCCATATAGCCGTGCTCTAACGACTGTGTCGTCAGATCCGACGATAAGACACGGCGACACTAATAAATCAGACTGCAATTAACCGTTTTAAACGACTTATCGATTTATGACGGGTTTAGTTCGTGGGCGGGGAAGTAAGCTGGATTTTATTTTCTAATGATCATGTTCGTTGAGGGATGCTGAATGGGGCTTAGGATAAGGCAGTCTGAGATGTAGCTTTATGTAAAAAGTTGCAATCATTGCTGAATTTGATAACACACTTGGGCAGGTTTAGGATCTTTGAGTGGATATCTATCAGCATAATGCTATTCCAAATTCTCATGACATTAACCAATAAAAGGTGTCAATATTTCCCCGAACACTAAACCGAATAAGAAAGTGAAAAATCGAATCATAACGAATAGATCCGACGGCTCGATATCAGGCGAGCCTATATAAATAAAAGGACGTTTAAAATTTTAAGGGCCTCCAGTTCAGTGGAGGCCATTAGAGACCCTTAACGTAGGTAACGAACGACTCTCGCTTAGATGCCAGCGGATACCAAACAATTGTTACTCGCGTGAAATTCGTAGCCGATTATAAAATCGATTTCTTTTTCGAATAATCGGCATTGACAATGTAAAACCTTTGCCTGTTAAAAGTATATTAGATTGTTTATGGATAGTTAAGGGTTGTTACTACCGCTAAGTTGCAACTGTACTTACCATAATAATATTGATTTAACGCTATAAAAGGATGTTGTATTAATTTTGTATGATTCTCAGGTGTGAAATAATGTCCTTTTATATCAACAGTTCGAGGATAATGAAAACGATTTTATTTGTTGTTAACTTTGAAAGAGTAATCCCATCAATCATTGTTTACTGTAGTATCCCCAGTATGCCGCAAAAGTTTATATTACCTACCTGTAGTGGAACCAGACCCTATAGAAACAACTTTTTTTGGAACTTATGTAGGAAGTATTTGATTATAATAATCCAAACATTTGTCGATCACGTAATTACGCATCACGGATTAATTCGGACACATTCCATTATTGATAGATTTCAAAACATTTTCGCATCTTATGTTTTAATGCGACGCCATTATTATGGATTAAACTGATTTTATCGGTTTATATTTAATTAAATGTTAAACTTGACACTTATTAATTGTCACCGAGTTTATAAGGTTTTATAACGATGGAAATAATCAGTCAGGTCACGATTACATCGACGAGCGACGGGTTATGTGACATGTCATGGTATTTTAAGTAATCGTTATCGATAAATCATTTTAACTCGGAATTCGATGTTTTCGAACATCTAGTCTTTGGACACGCCCACGGTTATTCATGGGACTGCTCACGACGAATGATTGCGCTGTGATTTATACGTGTTAATTACAGATAAATGTTTAGAAAAAAATGATTGAGATGATGTTGGCAAAATAAATTATTTCTGTGCATCTTTTAATTAAACGAATTTAAATCGGCTCCGCGTTCTGTACGACCTGTGGACTATTATGACAGCTCTGAATATTTTTATTGTGCGGGACACACTGGCCGATAATTCAATGCGTATAACGGAACGCGGCCGGATGTGACCGCCGCGTCTTCCTGTCACAATTAATTTCCGGGCGCGTTGAAATTGGCGCGAAAACTGTCGCAAGGGGCGCAGGGAGGGGGGCTCGGGGCGCGCCACCGCCGCGGGAATTTTAATTACGCACTCGTATACCGAATACCAATGTCGTCTTGTTTAAATTAAATATAAATTATTCGCCTCCTAGGCCCTGCTCGCCTGGTATTGCGAACTGCGAAACGTTGAATAAACAACTGTTGGGTTTTAATTAGTAAAGATTTTGTTGGTATTTTGTCTAATGTTTTAGTTGTTTCGAAGCGGCGTCAGCTATATTATTACTTGATGTAACACCGGGATACAATAACATAAAATATCGCCCAATGTTTGTCTGTCAGTGAACTATCCTAGATAATTACAAACGAAACTTAAACAGAATTTTTGGTGTGATGGTAAACTTAAAGTAAGCACTCTCACTGACAGGCTTAAATACCTTTACTAAAAAGGCGAAGGCTTTTCTGTCACCAGGTAAATGAGTTTGTTAACCCTTTAATCTCATCATTTGCTAACCAACTTCTGCCGTTCTTCAAACTACTTCGCGAAACAAAATATAAACCGTAAAATCTCAAAGTATTTAATCATCTTTATTATACTCAGATATAGCAACAGAACTAAAAGCAGCATCAAAACTAGTTTAATTTCATAATAAAAGTTTGCAAACAAACTCGAAACGCAATTAGAGGGCAGATGAGGAGCTCACGGCAGACGGGTGCACTTCTTATGGCATTTAACTAACTTTGATAAAAAGATTAAGTATGACAGTTTGAAATATAGCCACCGCAGTCGGTGGAGAAAAAAAAGACAGCGCAAAAGTTGGTCGAACGAGGCCCCCGGCTCCATTGTTGCGAGCTCCGAGTTAATTTTGTAGGAAAGAAACAAGCGAGGAGCAGGTGTACTGCGGCCCGTTGTATTAATTTGACTCGTCTAATACCTACGTATGACTGCGTTCAAAACAGACGCGTCTGAATTTATAATCGAAGTTGAGCGCGTCCAAGCGCCGGCGCCGGGGATTTGTGCACGAATATGAACGCGCCCAGATTATGACGTCCCGTTCTCTGACAATCCGAACGCGCCCATTACGCTCCGTTTCACTGGCACGGGGTTTTAATTGTGAATTATTGCGCGGTGGACGCTCGTTACATATTAACATAATTATTTTGAAAGAAACACGTGTAAGCGATCTAGCTTGATCCTACTTGAGATAATGTTTTCGTGTGTAATTATGGGCTGTTTGCATAGCGATGTGCGGGTGACATTTGGGAACGTCATCGTCGCCATTTTAGTTAGTTTTTATCTCGCTTATCATTTTCTTAGAAAATCTGAGGGTGTCCATTAACTAAGATGTAATGGTTGCTTATGTTTTTTATCGCTTTAGTCGTTATACCGGTTATGCTGCATATACTTTATTAAAACATAAAAACACTTCAAGTGTGCATTTTGATGCGTCTCATCGGTGTTAATTATTATTTTAGATGCAGTAATTTTTCGTTTATTACTTGTCGTACACAGTGTTCGAGCGACGCACGTTGTAATAAAAGTCCATTTTAATTGGAGCGTTTTCGTTTTAACGTCTAATTAATACGTTTAATAACTATAATTTTATCAGTCTCTGAATAATATGCCACAGCTTGTAACAACATTTTTAAACAAATACTGAGTGAGGACGTTTATCATATTTTTTACTGCCTTTAAGTATGTTTAAATTTCTTAACGAAGCACTACATTATTCTACACATTTCTACCAACTTTAATTTGAAATGCCTATGCGCATTTAAAACATAATTATTTAAATCTGAACAGCCCCAAAATATTCATAACTTCCTGCCGTCACAAAATGGATAATTAATTCCATTTTCAAAGCTCGCGCCAAAGCGCCGGCCATAGACATTACAAGTTTTCCGATGAGACACCATAGACAATAGTCATTACACACGGTTGGTTTCACGAGGGCCATCCGTCCGTTTGACAGCCTGGAGTCCGCGCCAGAGTTATGAACCTCTCGTACTGCTTGTGTTTAGCACCTGATGCCAATTGGATTTAACATTTTGTTTTATGTGGTTTAATTTGTTGGCGTTTTATTAGTTACTTTGTATAGGAGAGGTGTACCGAATTAAGAATTTTGGTTACTAATATTAATTGTGCAATAACTGTGAGTTGTACAAGGTCCCAACACTAACTGGTATCTATATTTTAGAAGTTAGCAAATTTGTAAGAAAACACCAGTCACTATTCCCACTCACTAAGGACGTTCGCCCACATCATCGAAGTGTTAGACGCCAGAATAAAAATGAATTAGCCTTACCAAGCTCAAAATTAACTATGTTCCATTCAGGACCTTTAGCCATTTGCGTTAAAATAAATAATAAACTTCCAAATTCAATTAAAGACATAGAGTACGAAAATAAATTTAAAAACAGTCTCCAAAAATACCTTTATACTAAAATCGTATTACACTGTAAAGGAATTCTTTGACGATACGTAAATTTTGACATTGAACTACCTATGATATTTTATTTTATTAATACATATTATTGTTATTGCTATTTTGTTTCAATTTAAATATTATCTTGTTTGATTTATGAATGGAAGTGATGACCAATTAATTGCTCTTACCCTATCCTATAATTTTTATATTACAGTTAGCTACCTACCTACCATTATAGACCTAAATTAAACATGTCAAGCACAGTGGATTGTTTATTATTGTGACACTGTAGAACTTTAAACTGTGTATTTATATTGCTGTGCCCTAGCAGGGTTCATGTATGAAACCTCAGTATACTTGTAAGAACTTATAAACTACATGAATGCAATAAATGATGATTATGATTATGAGTTTGGCTTATTCAGCAGGGGGGGGGGGGGGGTAGCTAAATCATGGCTCACAACCAAATGTAGTTTGGATGAAAAATAGATACAATTTGAATTTCCCGAAGATAATTCTGAACTAACACCATATAGTCAAATATGTCATCATCATCATGATGATGATGACATATTGTAAATATATATAGTCAAATATGTAAATATTTTATATTAATTGCTTCCTTCCACATTATAAACCTAATCATAATTATAAATACATAGCATAATTAAGCAGAGCTATCAGGAGTACAGAAACCCGAGGGATTGTAAACAAACGACCATAACTCACAAACGCGCCTTACTGATAAGAAACTTTCATTATGGACCCGAAAATGTTGAATTTAAAACGGGGCTTAATCAAGCAGGGCCGAGTACCTTCCACCTGTGTGTTTAGGTCCGGATTACTTTGCGAAAATTACGTTAGTATCGGGTGTTTCAGATTAATTCTGTTCCCTGTTCCGAATTATGGTAGAGGACCTTGGTGAGTCCGTTTTGCGGACGCAAGTCGTGTCAGCTTTGGAGGGGAACTTTTTAAATTAATGTTTGTTTTGAGAGGTTTCGGGTGGTTCTCGAGTGTCTGAAGTTGCGTAAAAGGTTCAAAAACATGGACATGGTATAAGGATCAGACCAAAAATATGGAATGGGAAAGCAATTATCAACATTATTACTTTAGTTGCTTCTCTCAGGATCTTGTAACGTTAACTCAAGCATTCAAGCATTCGGTGCAAGCATTCTTCAGAGCAATTTCCCAAAACTTTTCAGCACATAGTCTTGGCAAACCAAACAAAATTAAATACTCATTTTTAATACGTGATATCTGTATGTTTGTTTGTCATTTAAGCAGTTTGTACCGCGCCGCTCCCGGCCGCGTACCAGGGCGGCAGAGCCGGGCAGGAGCATTCCCTAACCCCTTCGCAGTTTGATAAATGGCCAATTACTGTGCCCGCCCCGTCCCTTCTGTTAGCTTGTTGCCTATTTTGAATTGCTTTTGCTTTTTCGTTTAGATTAATATCTAAATAGGATAGATACGGATCCCGCTTTAGGTATTTTACGTTGTTTTTAAACGTAAATTTCGGGTTGGGAGCGCTCCACGCTCCTTTGTTCGCAGCGGAGCAGCGAATCCGCTATTGTTTTCGTCTCTTAATACCAACGAATCTTTGTTCTGTCTTGTTGTGTAATACGTTTTTTTGTTTTAATGGAATTTCCCGTTCGATATACGTGTTTTGATTGTGATCTAAGAAAATTGGCTGATAGGTTTTATGGTAAAAAAGTTTAAGCGAGAAAAAGAGGTTGACATCGGAGATTTTCTTTTCCAAGGTTTATGATATCGTTTGTTACATATGTTAAACCTACAGTATACAACCTGATATTATCTCTGAATAAACAGCTTAAATCAATACAAACCTTAGGTTGAATAGAAACCAACGCTACAGTCGATCTTATATTTCAAACAACTGCTCTCTACCATAACAATTTGCACACAATTCACCATCGCTATCAAAGACCACCAAGAAATAGCTCATAATAGAGGTCCAACTAGCCACTGTACCACTTCCAGTGCCCAATGCAAGCAGAGCTATTGCCAGGGTTCAGGTGAAGCTCTCGATTCCCAAACTCCCGTCATTACTTGAAAAGGGAACCAGGGGTACACAAGGGGTATCACCAACCCCTGTTTATTTTCCGCAAATTCAAAGTGCCCATAATTGCCTACAGACTTAAGCTCATTTAAAATTTTAACTCGGAAAACAAATGGGATTTTTTGGGGACAAATGTAAGTGTTGGTCGCTTCTGTTTTGTTTGGGAATGTGTCATGTGTGTTGGTAGTGGTGGTGAGTGCAATTAATTAGAGACAGGAGTTGTATAGTGGCCAGAAGTATGTTGTTGTATTGGAATTCGAAGCATGACTTAGTATTCAATGCGTTTATTTCTTTTGTAGCGTTTTTGCCAGTTCATTGCTGTGCAAATCTAACATACTAGTGTTAGACTTGAAAATTTGGAGATTCAACCCGCTACCGCTCCCAGGGCTACTCGAGCAGGCCCAAGATGGTCCCCCTTGCCCGCAGTCCCTGGCCGTAAGCATAACAATGTGGCAGTATCACTGCCCCATTATCTTGGTGATAACACAGTGTTTTACACTAGATAAAATCATTGCTTGCAACAGCAATGATCGTCGTCTCACTGAGATGAGATTTTCAATGCGTACCCCGTGGTTGCGCAAGTCCTCAATTTCCAATAACGAAAGGCTTAGGTGCACTAAACACCGATTCCTGAAATTAGGTTTAAACTTTCCTTCAAAGAGACCTCACAAATTCACTTTAATCCACTCCACTTTATAAAAAAACATTTCATATTTGCAACTCTGAAGAATGTTTTATAACCGAAACTTTTATTTTTATTCTCTTTCGTTTAGGTACAGAAGTCTATTTATATAGAAAAATACACAGCCTACACATACATAATTGCAGGAGGCTTCTTTTGCTGATTGGATGACAGCTCTTGATGACATAAAATTACAGAGAACCACCAGTCACGCAACGACACGCATTTGATACGAAATTACAGGCAAGGCTACGCTTTACACTGTAATACCGTTTTTAGTGTATGTAATAACTGTCATTACAGCTTATTACGGTAATTGTGGCCCGTAACGGCGTGGTATAATGATAATAATATCTATTTCAATTGGGCATGCGGAACCAATCGGTGGCCGAATTTAACTATTGTCTGTGGTATAGTGTAGTCTGTGGGATGAAACTATTTTTAAATTAGTTTTTACTGAAATGATGGGTCTGTTTTTTTTTTATAAAATTTTATTATGAGATCTAGAATTCAAATGAGGCCATCTTGTCGAGGGGTATATGTGTGAAATTGAAACACTATTTTCTGTAAATCCATCGAATACGGCCATGAACTTGTAGGCCAATCGGGAGTGAAATAGCTAGCTAGCTAGATGCAGCGATTGGGTTTCACCAGATGTAAGTTGCAGAAATTTTTATAAACTTTCACTAAATTACCGTACTGCCTATTTAAAAACTCTAAGCCGAAATTGAAATGGGTCAAATCTTTTCGACTTGTCCGTTTTCCAGCAGTACATTTTAAAGACAATGCCTCACGACAGTGATGGGCCGTCAAAACACAATATTACGTGTTTACAAATCTATCTGGGCGGATTTGTATCGTGACATGTCCATCTGTCAAGTCAAAATGCTGCCATGATGGATGGTGTAGGCACGATTAGGAAGAATGTTAATTACATGTCGTTGTATGGGCTGTAATGATGGTTCGATCGTTTTTTGTTTAGGTTATGTCATGAAAATGTGAAAAAATTGTAGTGTTTGGTAATTCGATGTAGCATCACTATGAAAGTGGAATACATTTATGATTGAAGATCGTGGTATTTAGGAACGACGCTGAAATGCAAAAGCGAAAAAAGACGCACATCTTGGTCCGTTTCATACTTTTGGTCCCCTGAAATTAACTGTTAATGAATTTCTTCGTGAACCTATGAAAACTGACAACCATTTTTAGGTTTTTAGTATATTCATTGAACCAGGAGATAATATTATTGTTAATGAAGTGTCCAAAAAGTTGTAAGTTCCCACAAAATGTCGACACAGCGTGGGCGTCAAGATCAATGACCAGTCAGTGCGGATACACGCGGAATTGATGGCGCAAACCAATGATAATAAGTAAAATGCCGTTACGGCACAATTTTTCAACGTTTAAAAACAAAACAGAAGACATTCAATAAACTTTACAAAAAAATAAATGTTCATAAAAGATAACGTCAGTGGGAGAAACGAAACGTCACTTTTATTTTTTTGTAATTTAATTGGAGTATTAACGGGGCATAGATAAAGTCACTCTGCCTCTAACTTTTTTCGTTCTTTTTTCGACTTTATCGGATGGCTTACCGTTTGGATTTTAAGGTGTGTCAAGTTTGTACGAAGTTTTAATAGACTCGGCCCGATCAGATCTTGAGAAAATACATTAAAATAAATTGTTCTATTTGCCTACCTTCAATTGAGATAGAGTACTTACTACATAGACATTTCCAATTCGAGTGAATATGGACATGCATTTAAAATGTGACGTCGGTTATCCGCCATTTTGCGGCGAATATGTGTTATTTTTGTCCTTTAAAAAAACATTCTTGGATGTATGATAGAATCAATTATATGACAGCATATACATTTTTATTTAAAAAAACACTAATTTAAGCGCCAATTACAAATTATAGATATTTATTTAACACTATCACTAAGTATTTCTAACTTTTCGTTGATATTTGCAATGCCACGGTATTTGTTGCGTGCAACAGCTGTATTTTTGTCCAATAAACATTTACAATCAGTCGGAATGTGTGTTTGTCAAGCTTATAGACAGTAATGCCACGTTATATTAAAATACCGTGAAATAACGCTGACATCGGAACCACAATTCCTAGTTAAGGCGGTTAATGAATTAGCATTCAAGTGATATTTTGGCGCGTGTAGCTGGTAAACATCCGCATGTGACGTCACGCACGGCACAAACGTGCATATTTCTAAGACTGTATTACATAATGTGACTCAAACCTTCCTCGTGGCCATAACTACGTAATAACATTAGAACGTTTTCCCGTCTTCCCGGGCAAAATACACGAGTTGAGGAAAAAAAGGAAAATTTGGTCACTGCGACCGTCCATAAATTCGCGTGGAGTTGCGGGTACTGCTCTAATTCCTTTGTTTGCTAAAACCGAAAACTGCCGTGGACATCCTCGCGATGCCAATACGATATTTCACTCCCTCCCACTTGACTGATTCCTCTGCGTTAGAGGGTGACAGATCTATTTGACGCATTGCGTTTCGGAAACTTATTGGCGAGTCTCAAAGGCGGTAATCGTTTGTCTCATGTGCCAATCTAGTAATATACATGTAGTAGATTTATTAGACGTAGGTTAGCTTGTTCGAATGGGATATTTGGTGTTTTTTTTTTGGTGCTTGGAGGGCGGCATCTAGCGGCGGGTTGCGACATGTCAATTTTACTGGCGCGTCGCCAGGCGCTTTGTTAAAAGCTTTGGCGTCGTGAGAGCCAGCCGTAGTTGTATGAACCTAGCTTTAATGCTACCAGATAATATACTATTTGACGGTGGAATGTGTAGTTTTAAATTTGCACTCTGTTGTTAGTGATATATTTTGCAGTTTTTTCGCTTCTCTTTAATTTACCATCACTTGGTTTAGGATTAAAGTTTCGTTGCGAACGTTTAGCGTGACATGATACGCATTGCATTGATTTTACTTACTTGTTCTGTGCGCTGCTCTTTGCGTGCGTTTCGTAAATTAAATACTTTATCAAAATTAATTTTGTACTCACTTTTACTAATATTTTTCCTTGTTTATAAACGAACATATGACACCGACGCTTTATTGAGTCGAGTTTTTATGTAAATACTTGCAACAACTATACAATGAATAAAAATTAAATACCCACAAATTTATCAATACCAAACCCAAACATCCATCAAACCAGACATTTCAAAACTGTCCAAATGTATACTTTGACCGCAACATCCAAAAATTAACATGTCACTTTTTCATAGCTCCCTAAATAATGTAGGTATTATATCAGCTGGGTATATAACAAGATGGCGTCATAATACCTCGTGTACATTAGCCAGCCATCGAACCAGCGACAATAGAGCGGGCTGATTTATCGCAGTCCGGATAAGGCGTTCCGCCGATGGAAAAAGGATTTTCCCGAGGAAAACTTCAATGAGAATAAATTTAAGGGGCATTGATGGATTTAAAAAGATTTTAAACGTGTAATTGTGATTCTATTGTTATTTAAATGTGTTTGTTAATTTGTTATAACACAAGTTTTTGATTTTGAGAGTATTTTTTATTCTAGGTATTTTTATAGCACAAACTAAATCATAAGGTTACTCGTATGAGCTTCAGTTTTTTCCAATGATATAATTGATGCATGTTTTACAGCTTCTGAAATGTGTTGCTAAGTTCACAAAAAGAGGAAAGCTTATTGCAATCTAGTTGGTAGTTTACATTAGCTGCCCGGTCTCTTTACGCTTCATCGTGATGATTACGGCCGTTTTGATAAGGAAATGTAATCTTAATGTTAATTCGAAATTTATTCAAATCAGCCTTCATGATTACCGCGATAAGCCGTAAGAAAAACGAGTTGTGGAATTTAATTTCGACATGAGTTCTAAATTTATTTGATTAGCTAAGAATTGTGTTCCACGATCAATTTACAAAGAATACTCGTACATCCCCCAAGTTTTATCGGAACCAAAACTTTTCACGAAACCGAGAAAAAGTCGCTTAATGAAGTTTCCAGATTTGGTCGACGATCAGCAATAAACTCTTGTGAATAAACTATCTGTGTAATCGTCGAAGTAATCTGCAATAAAACTCGAAGGAAGCCAGTTATTATTGAAGTGTAAAATAATATCCTCATTATGCGATGAGCTGAATAACAATTATTACGGGCGGTATTCAAGCGCAGTGCAGCAAAAACGGTTGATTACCCACGCCTCCGACACTGCAGACATTTTCATATGCACAGATCTCTTGCCAAATTTTTAATTATTCAAATTAGAGCACCAAAACACCACCATGAATAACAGCCGGGCCAGCTCATAGCATCTCGCAATAAAAATATAACGATCAAAGCGTACGCCGGCGAAACTAAACATCCCGCGTCACCGTTTGACAGCTCAGAATGTAGTCTATTAAATTATAAACGTCCCTTCTCACCTTCGCAGTTTTTTATTCAATGTAACTCCTAAACAGAAAGGATACATTATAGATACGCGGCGGAGCAGACACGTACAAAATGAAAATAGGGGAATGGGAGCGAGGGTGGGGGCGGTATGGAAATGTTGGTCAAATATATCATCCGGCGTCTGACAGGCCAATTCTCTTATCTCACGCGCGCGGCACCAGCGCGATCTAAGCTAGCTTAGCTAATATAAAATGGTTTTAAATTCAAGTTTAATTCGGGCTATCTGCAGCTCTCCGCCGCGTCGTAAATACGAACCCCAACCCACATACAAAAGGCGGGTGCGATTTACGGTTTTGACGGATTTCGAATATTTTAGCAGCAGGTCTCGGGATTAGGCCGAGTTACGCGGTGTACGGACCTCGTACATCGTCGCCCGGGTGGGCTTACATTTTAATAAGACGATGATAATTTAGAAGCACCCTTAAACTAGTCTTGGGATATGGTGAGCAGCTGCGCCGCCCGTTACACACTCGCCGATTTAATATTAGTTTTCACTTGAGGCGCGATGTACGGCGGGATAAAGTTTTCGCCTCGATATCATTACACCCTCTCTTATCTCATATTCCGTGGAAATTATTCTCTGTTTGCGCGGCGGGCGGGCGAATCTGCACCGCATCAGTTTACAACACGAGGACATCATAAAGTGTAAACAATGACGGCGTTTTCCATTACAATATGTTTACCGATCCGTGGAGCGGCGCATTATGTATGTTATCCTGGTAGGACGCGCGGGGCGCCGCTGAATTTATGAGACTCCAGCAAATATTTGGCGCTACGAGTTCGGACGCTCACTGTCGGCTGACAACGGGAAGATTGTCGGCAACTGTTTACACAACGGGATATGGTAATTTTTCAGTCGCCTCGTTTCTCGCTGTAAGCGTATTCCGTTCACGGCGCGGCTCCGTTCTGTTCTCTTTACATTTAGTTTATTTCAAACATCGGAAGCGTATCCGGACGAGTCCGGGTGACGGACGACGTAAACAGAGTGGGCTGACGTTTAGTGTCATTAAATCTCGTAATAGGATATCATAAATCGCAGGAGGTCGGCGGTACCAGGCTGCCCGGGCGGCTGTCATCGTTTGTCAGAGCATTTCACGCATTGTTGGACAATAACGCAGGCAGGGGCGGGCTAGCATTGTGCGCGCCCGGCCGCCTGGACGCGGGACGTGACGCGTGCGCGATGTGCTGACCATTGCTCCACACCACACCTATACCCTACACGACTCCACTTGTCAAATATACATCTCTTTTGTCACAACAGATATATTGCACGTAACTCCGACTTATCCGAGAGATTCCTTGACCATTTCGGTTAATGTAAAGACGCGCACAGGTTGTAATTCTCACTTGAGCTGTCTTGTAGTAATTCACTTTAAAAGTTCCTTAAACCGGCACCCGTATACGTACGTACCACAATCAAATTTATATCGTTGGTCGACGGTAAAAAGTGAAAAAATAAAATAACATCAAATATGTTTGGTATGCATCGTCTCAGAGATTCACATCAGAAATTTAAGCTTTAAAGAACCGGGCGGGATAAAAAACATCGTTGAGTCAAAAAAAGAATGAAAACTTGACCCCTGAGTGCCGGCCGCGTAAATTCGAATCAAAAGGAATCAAATGTCATTTTACGAATGTATTCCCTTAACGATTATTAATTTATAATGTCATTAAAGCGGTGCTTTCTCATAAAAATGTTTTATGGTAATTTATGGTAATAATTGGAAGTGAAGCTTCGTAGATTTAACTTTACCAAGTCCCTACACGTTAAAGGTAATTCTGGAGAATTGATTTTTCATTGCAGTTATAACAAATGACATCCAAAAGATACAACAAAAAGTCGAAGCCATATGTCATGCCATTCTAACGATGCACTTCGATCTTAGTCACTATTCAAAACGTCCGATTTCCGCAGTTAATTGCAACATCCTAAATATTTCAAAAGTTTAAGTCCCGTCATTAAACGCCGGTAAAAACAATTAATTTAATTTATTTAATCTTTTTTGTAAAACGTCTGTGAGGCCGAGCCAGCGTGGGGTCTGTAGGCATTCAATCCGAGACCCTTTTGAAGTTCTTTAATGCAAAATATGAAATACGCACGTTTCTTGTGCATATAATTAAGATAAATTATAAATAAAATTGATTGCTATTAGGTATAAAGCGTATTATTATGTTAGCGGTGTGTTCGATTTCAGTAAATTGAAGAAAAACATAATGCTTTAGAAGATTTGATAAAGAATTTATACATAATAGTCAAACTCTCTCATTCATAGAAAGACGCATTCGTTATTTAAAAAATCCAGATGACATTAAAACAAAATGGCCGCTGTTTACTCCGAAGAGTGAACTTAGAAGTAAAAACAAAACAGGCATAATTTTCTCAAAACGGTGGTACCGTGGTGCCAATTACTTTGGTCGAGGCACTCTGAGACAAATGCCTTCTCATATATCGAGATGTTATCGCTGCAATGTACTTGAATCGAGCCCCGATGCCTCGCAACGGTTAATCAGACCACAATAGGAAAAATAAAAAGTCATTGGTACCATTATTTCGTGATCTTAGAATCAGAAAGTGACGATCGCAAGTATTTTTATAAAGTGCGGCTATTTTAATTTATTAAAATAATTTATTTAGGCACATACCAGTTTTGTTGTACATAAGGGACTTACAAAGTATGCATTATTATTGCATACCTTCTTTACTTTTTTAGAAGCGCTGCTCTCTTTGCTTATGTTATATCAGAAAGTTAAATTAAAAGCTTAATTTAATTTAAAAGCTGGATCAGAAATCAAATCCACTAAATAAACTTTAAAACCAGGATTAAATAATTGATTCCACACATCCTTTGAACCGCTATTAGGACTTGAAGAATTTTATAAAGTCATATTGTCTATGACAAATGGTGACGTTAATATTTTGACAGCCGCTGTCGGGCATACCTACTTGCTAGTGTCATGGTGAGAGTTAGTTAACAAATACCGACTTTATTACCTTTCAACACACAGATGAGATAGAATATAACAAGAAAGGTATGATCAAAACTAGAAGAAGAAGTTTTAAGTTAGTGCCTTCTGTATATTCAAAAACGACTTTTATCTTTACTTTTTCTAAATGCCTTTCACGGCTCCGTCATTTCAAAGCCATTCCTAGTATTGAAAGTGGTATTACCACCAGCGTTTGACTGACGTATATCCATGATGCATCTACTCTTCAGGTTCATAGGTTGAAACATGATAGATGGTTAGTACTTCCCTGATGAGGGCTGAAGACTGGCCGGCAGTTGAGTTATATCTGGATGGAAGTCTTATCGATTCTGTATCTTTTTTCAAATTCCTCGGTGTCTAAAAAGTTTGTTTTTAAGTTTACCTGTATGGTTGGAGTTACTTTTTCTCTAGAAATGGTGAAAAATCGCCAACTTACCTGTAACAAGTAAATGAAATGTTATAGAATATACCAATTAATTATTTTTAAATACAACTCAAATTATATTCAAGAAAAGGATAAAATACCCAGGTTTTAATCCATCAGTCGCTATACGAAACAATCAGATCGAAGTCGTCAAAAAACGCAATTTAAAAAAGGAAACAATCAATATTGTCTCTAGTTCTACCCTTCCCCATCATTAACGAACAAAATCATCTCACACTTTGATTTAAAAATATCAAGATTCCATCCTTCCATTTTTAAATCAAACACCCGAATCGTTCCGAGAACTGACGGTCTTTCACGAACCTCGCATTATTCTACGAATGGCGAGGTGACTAACCTCAAAATTAGCCTAGCGATTTGAAAATTATAGAGTAAAAGCGGGATTTTAGTTTAACAATAGACAGTACGCGATAATTGAACAGAAATGTTTAATAATAAGTGGTGACATGCGAGGAAAACAGTAATTTGAAAGCAATTTTAACTTGATACGACAATTACGTTGTGATTAGGTGCTGTAAGAATGGCGATACCGATTCGCACGTGATTTTTCCCGCGATTATGGCGGAAGCGTTCTTTTTTCAAATTGGCTGTTATTATTTATTGTGTGCGGTATAATTTGATATAATTCACAAATTATAATTCTAAAGGTATCGAATTAAGTTGTTGATTTGAAAAGTGTAGGGAAATGCGTGACTTAATTTAACTTAAGTGGGTAGGTAGGTGCCTGCTTCTAAGACACTGTAGTGAACACTGTCTGTAAGTAAGCCCCGCCTTTCTAGTTTTAATAAATTCCTACCTTGTATAGAGAAGTTACAATTATTATCTATTGCAGTTAAGTAGGTAATTCAGAAATTGAAAAGATTCCCTTATTGGTAAAGTCATCATTAAAAAGAAAACTCAATACTTAAGTTATACAATAAAATACCACTCTCTTCAAACATCACATCACTAAATCAACGAAAACTTTTAATCCCGCACATGTGTCCCAGCCCTATAAACTGTGGGAGACCCCATAAAAAAGGACAAGGTTTCAAAATAAGAACAATGATCAAAATATCTCAAGATATATCAGATATCTTGAGTCAAGTGTACGTTGCGTGTGTACCCAGGCTACACCACCACGTCACTCAAAACGGATCAAGTGATACGAAAATTGCTCAGAACCGTTTAATTAACCAATTTGTTCCCGTTTCGAGTGAATACAATTCGTATTATATGTGACTAGCCATTGTTGTTGCTTATTTGTGTAATTTCTAAATTATACCTACGTGTATTATATTGTGCTGTTGGGCTTCACAATGATGTTAAGTGTAATTTTGTTGAAATCTGCACTAAGGCCGCATTGGTAAATAGGTTGTGTTTTTTTTTCCACTTTGCGTTTGATGTTGCCAGTGTTGTTGCTTTTAATTTTTAAATAAACGCTAAGAAGTTAACCTTTATGGTTTTGTTAGTGTACTCTTAATCTTTTCATTTATGAAGTAAGTAGATTGATTATTGATTTAACTTACAATAAAAGTTGCCTCATTTCTCACCAGACTAGTTTATCAACCTGAATAATATTAAACTGTTACTTATTATAACTTGTTAAGATGTCATGTTCGTATTTATTATATCAAAATATCGTTTATAAATTAGCTTTAATAGTTACGAGAGCATTAACATAAACCCAGCACCCTAATTGCGATGTTACATAAATAATATACCTACAACTACTCCACCTAATTAGTCGACGATGAAGCGAACGCGCTCGCCGTAGCGCCTTTTTCTTCAGATTTTCCGACCGCCTTAGTGTTTCCCATTAAAAAAGTCTACCAATCCATCCTACTCTCTCCGCTTGCACCTTGCACCGAGCTATTATTTCCTTTTCACTCTTTTGTTTGTGCGATGTGGATGTCTCGCTCCGCGCTCCGCCCATTTATAAAATCGACTGGCCGCCGCGCCGTCCGTTCACCTGTCCCTTTCCCGTCCGACTGATTTATGTGAGAGTGAGCGGGTTTGATCGATGCTTTGTTTTCCCGCTTCAACTGTCACACGGCGTTCGTTTTTCGAAAAAAGGCGCGCACTGACCCTCGGATTAGGTTATACGTTATTACCTGGTGTAAATTCTGATAATGCGCACAGATTGCGACCGCGAATTCCTAAGGCTCGAGTGTCGCCTGGTGGGAAACGCTATGGCTTCTTTTTTGTTTTGCGCGGTAGGTACCGCCGTTTTGTAAAACTATATTTACGATAATGTTATCTCGCGCGTTGGTGTTACGTTACCTACCTACGCCGCGGGTACGCGTGATTAATGATTAACTCAGTCGACGCGGAACCTCTCCGCTCGCTCGGGTCCGAACAGAAAAAACTCTATTCTAAGAAACTGTAATGCTTATTGTTCGCTTGCGCGCCGGACATAATGAAGCTGTTTACAATCGAACAAATAATCGTCAGTAGTGTTAGGACTATAAATCGATTGCTGCATGTTTCCAAAAAGTCCCGAATTAAGATTTCAAGGCGGGCGCGTGTTTGGTGTGCAAAAAGCGCGCGCCAGTTGACAAGTTGAGAAATGTCATGGCGGCCGTTTTTTTAGATTATTTTTGGCGGGAATGCCATTCTAATCAAAATAGTTTACGCGTCGGCCGAACCGCAGATTAGATTCGTTTGTTTGGCCCATCGTGGGAACGAGCCGAGTTTTTTCAATGATGGCTCTCCAAATCGTTTTGGAGTCCTTCATTCCGGATTGAAGTAAAAAGATTTAATTTGTCCGAACATTTTGGTTCTAAATGGCGGCAGGTAAAAACAAATGCCAGCTTCATTACCATTCATTTATTCATTGTCTGAAACAGAAGAAAAAAATAATCGTTACACATTTCAAGCTTCCTCATGCCGCGAAACTCCGATATCATGTGTCGGGAGCCCGACAAACTGTTATAAATCAAAATGTGAACAAATAAAAACGGCGCGCGGAGGTGAAAACGTTATTATCTTTATAATTGCACGTCAAGACGGGAAAACTGGGGGGCATTTGGCGCGCTTTCCTTGTCTCTAGCCATTTTTTTTTAACGCGGCGTGGCTATGATATATCGGCCCATGAATACGGGATGTATCGCGACACCTGCTCGCTTCCTTATGAATTCGAAATTGCGACTTTCTTGATGTCATTATATCCTGGTATCTACTTGGAGTTTGTTTGTTTTGTATATTTTATTTATGGTGGTTTTGTGTTGTGATTTCGCTTTAGATATTCCTAAGGTTATAAAAAATAGCTTTTATAGATGGTTGTTTTGTCCCAGGTAGTCAGAGAAGAAGTCTGACATGTTTGTCAGTTTGGCAACAGTGCTAAACAACTTCTGTTATTTCAAATCTCACTGCTAATGGATATTTGCGCCCGACGTTATTGATCTAACACAATTTCTTAAGTCCACTTAAAATCAAATGAACCAATTTATGTCACGACGATCGAACAAAAAGATTGAATACTTACTACTAAAGCTCTCAAAAGCGGACATTATCAAATTATCACAAAAAGAAATGAAACGCCGCATAACAATGAAGCTAAAAGAACATAAACTAACAGTGTAAGCGATAAGAGATGGCTCGCGCTCCGCCCCGCTTGTAACGAACCGCACTATCGATGTCTCAGTCAAAAACTGTCAAAAATGTGACAGGCGCCGCGTCAGGCTAACGAGGCGAGCGAGTGCCGCGTCAGCGTGACTCCGCAGCTTCGCAACGCCAGACAACGACCGCGACTGCCAGCGCCATCTCTTATCCAGTAGACGAACTAACCACGTTGACGGAACAAAAAAAATGTTATAATCTCGTCTGGACAGAAATACATAAAGATGCAAATGAGCCGCGCCCCCGGGCGGCGAGCGGGCGAACCAATTTATTGGTGCGCGCGCACCTCATTATCGCTAACAAGCATTGGAACCCTTTCTTTACCCCATAAATATTATATTTTACACCTGCACTAAAAGGGGTACCGGTACCGAAATGGCTGTCATTGCGAATGTTCTGAAGTATTCCGAACACCTTTGGGCCAACATCAGGTAACAGGGCTCGGTTAATAGATGTCTCTTATCGATTTATAACGATTACGCCAGACTCATTAGGCTTCTCTATAAACTAAGTGCAAATAAATAATAAAATGCGTGTGTGGCCTTTACCTTTCCGTGTCTCGTGTGTAAGTACATTAAAGTATTTCGTAATTTCTGCTCCTACCTGACCTTTAGTTACAATGAGAATAGATATTGCGTTCTTATGGTCTTTAATTTCATTTAGAGTGCAATTCCAATGTTGCAATTTTTCCTTTTTACCTTAAAATATTGTAATTTTATTATCTGTACCTACTGATAGTGGTCTTACACACGCGAGTATCTGTGGACAAAGAGACCACCCACAGTTAACTAATACTTTCTTAATCACCTCTCTTTTCTATGCTAAGCAGAATAATTCGAACCTGGTAAAACTACAGGTGAAGAATATCTTAAGAGGAATAACCACGGAACCACTAGTTGCCGTGAAAACGTTTCCAACCTCTGCAATTTGCAGGGTGTGGAAACTCTATCATTATTAAATCACTGAAATAATTTATGTATTCTGAAATGTTTCTTGCAAGTCTTGACAGATATGGAAACCAGACACGAAGAAATAATTCATTGCCAAACACTTTACAGAAGCAAAATGTCATAATTCCAAAGAGATGGCTCAGAACAAACTCAAAAAATGAATCCCTAAAAAGATGGTGGGTATGAACAATGGAAATACAAAATAATATCTAGTAAAAAGTTTTCAAGACTGCCTCGTTGGTCTAGTGGCCGAAATCGCTACTGCTGAACGTGAGGTCCTGGGTCCGATTCCCAGGTCGGGCAAAGTGTTATTGGGTT
The DNA here is from genome assembly GCA_963555695.1 of Dasypolia templi. Lineage (NCBI taxonomy): Eukaryota > Metazoa > Arthropoda > Insecta > Lepidoptera > Noctuidae > Dasypolia > Dasypolia templi. Next base: position 30,960,783 of record OY743140.1, on the reverse strand, counting down.
TTTCTATCTGGAATTTCTCAATAGCAGCCCGGAGTCTGGATTTGTGCCCGGTTGATGGCAATAGGATCGCCCCCTATTACATGGGACTTAAACATAACTGGCGAAATGTGGGTGTACAGGTACACCTCTGCCCAACCCTTCGGGGAAACAAGGCGTGATGTTATGTATGTTTTATGTAAAAACTTTCTAACCCTGCCAGTTGAAAAGAAAGAAATCAGCCAAACAAACAGTACCACTTTTCCATGTCCAACTCTTTTCCACCAAGTAATTGTACCAGGGGGTATCAAAGTACCAGGAGTAAGCGACTACTAGGGTGGCAGAAACGCGAGGAGTTGACCACATCGCGTGCCAAACGGCGGGTGCAATTTGTGAATAATTCGAAATGCAAGCGCAATTATATGACATTCAGAAGTTTCTTGATATGCGACTAGGGTTAGTATTATCATGTTTACGTGGGTGGGTTCGTACGTGTTAAAGTAATTTTAATCGTAATTAGTGGGTGTATTACTCGTTTTTATAAGGAATGGCGTTAATTAATATTGGTTTTATAATTTTGTATCAGCTGTAGTCTTAGTTAAAGGTTAAAGTATAAATAAATTAGTTATAAAGCGGAACGATTAGAAATTTAAAAAAAATGTGAGACCGGAAAACGACCAAAAAATATATCTCGAAAGCTCAATTATCTAGACCAACCACCCACCACCATCCTGTTGACTGTTAAAATTACGACTAAAAACCACAAGGAGAGTGCACGAAACCGCACCGAAGTTGCCAGATATAAAAACAAAGTGAGTCACCGGAACGCGGCAATTACAACACATTGTCAGAGAATCACGGGCGACCGCAACTTGGTGCGTTTAAAAACTGATACAACTTGACATTTGGCATCAAATAGGTCGGTAATAGGCGTTGTGGTCGGCACAAACGTAGCATGGCCCAATTTGCGGCGTCAGGCACTTGAAAACGCAGTGACATTAGCAGACCTGTGCCCGGGCTGCCCCAAATTATTTTACATTACACGTAACTTTGACTTAGTGATTGTTTTGAATGTTTTGAGGAGAGTTTGTTAACCTTTTAATAGATGTGAAATGGAGCCATTCAAATTATAGGACATTCTATTCCGGAAAATTTTCTATTGAATACGGCCCAATGTACATTATAGTTAATGCTAAATAATATGCATAATTCTGTGCTTTAGAGAAGAATCAATTGGGTATAAGCAAAAGAAAGTTCATCAATTGATATATGCTGAATGTTGCAATAATCACCAGTCTTGGCGTGTGGCCTTGTGATTGTGGTAGGTAGGTCATAATTTGTAGACAAATAGGACGCTACTTACTGCCTAGCCCCTTATAGTGCGCGCGTAATGATGACGATTATTTACTTTTTAAAACACGAAACACAGTACACTCTCTTTACACCTGATATTAAACGTTGAAATAGCGCCAAATGAATTTTTCATATTTGGCCGCGCACCTTTTCTGTCGCCCGCAGAAGAAAACATCATAAATTTTAATTGTATCGTTATTTTATAAAAAACATAATTGCACACGATTAAACACGGTTGGTTCACAATTGTGGATTTCATTGTATTTCACACAATAGGCATACCTACCTATTGACGTAAAAGTATCAATTATTAATAATTATTCTGTTAAGACAAGTGGCTCGCGATTCATTTAGTTTTTTCGATTTATTTGTGTTGTAAGCGTTGCCTGTCCAATAACAAGAATGTTTTATTTTTGTGGCGGGAGAAGGATTTCTATAGAACTTAGAAGAAATAGTAAAGTAACAAGGTTTCTAGATTTCTTCATGAAGATATTTATAGAAAAATTACAACATTTTGAGATTAGCTAATGCTGTCCCAAAACCGAATGGAAATGAGGGTCTATGCCGAAAATCGGAGTGATATTAGCGTTTCAAATGTAACTGCTCAGAATACATATGTATTCTTATGGATTTACCTTTAAAGCAAAGTTATAAATTCGAATTGTATTTTGTCCGCTCGCACGAGACGGATTTACGTTACAATAAAATGATATTTATATAAAAGTAATTTGTACTGTAATAATAACTCGCGTACGAGGCATAGGCTCCTGAATATATAAATATGCTCGTCCTATTATAGTGTCGACATTTTGAATAATTAAAGAGAATGCTATTACGTACGGCAGACGTGGCTACCCTTGCTTCATGAATAATTTCAATATCAATCGATGGCAACACTAATGGCTTTTGAGACAGAATAATGAGAAAATCAAAAATTCTCTAAGCAACCATGGAAAAGTTACAAGAGAAGTGGAAGATTCCTTGAAACAAAATTTTCTGTTTTAGGTTTTTTGTAGTTTCAGCGATTAAAATAATTAATTAGTCAATGGATACTTTTATGTGCCAACCAGTTAGTATCTTATTAATTATTGTAATTGGCAACAATGATTGTTATTTCTGAGTAGGATAGTTTAATTTAAATACGAAGATACAATAAGGTAAGTAGGTAAACAAAAGTAATCTCTATGAAAAAGGTAAGTCTTTCCCTCCGCAAAAAGCAATATCAACAAAATATATCACGTACTAGGCTCGCATAAGCAAGAAGCAGGTGTGTTACGCCACATGAGCCGGAATGTGCGGTAAATTTTCCGGATGCCTTCCCAATGATTTCCTCGGAGACCACCGGCCCAGATACGGCGGATTTCGATACGATAACGCTTCTCAATTTCTGTTCGCCTAGTACTCGAGATATTGTGACCACGCCCCGCGCCATTAAATATGTATATATCTAAGGGTGGGTCGGTTATTTTTTCTATCTATGAGGTCCCGAGGGATCTCATCTCGGGAAATCAATCGACGATATTCGGTGTGCGGTATCTTGACAATCATCTCGAGTCTGGCCGTCTCGTAACAGCGGTAACAACGCGGTGGTTTCTTATAAATAAAAAGAAGGACACATGGAAGATAAACACTTAAAAACACAGTGGAAACTCTTGGGAGCCCCAACTGTAACAACTTTTTAGCCGAAGTTTGCAGTCAATTGGCTTATACAAACCGTGTGTAAACGGACTCATAAGTGGACATTGACAAGAAGTAATTACATAACTAGTATTCTAATGAGCACGACTTCATTAAGCAGACAATAAATAGATATTAGAATCAGATACAAACTGATCACGCCAGACGTGCCATCTTGATTCAAGTCTCGTACGCACTTTATAGTAACACGTCTTAAAGATGTACCTGCTAGCTGCTAATGCCCGGTGCTGGGCCCGCGGTGATGTCGGAAAATATCCTTCAGGACTACTGGGATTAAAAGTATACTATGTGTTAGTCCAGGTAGTTTTTTTAATCTACATTAGATTAATATATCATTACGGCTCTAGAGTCTCACCTATAACTTTATTATGTGACTTGTTTAATGACACATCTACTCATAATATGGCCGTATGTAGGTTTTAAGGTGTACATAATAAAGACTTTATTATATTCTATTATATTCTACCTACTGTTCTTTATCACTGTTTACTTAGCTTGTAAAAAGGTTTATATATATGATACCACAACTTTACAAGGAAAACATTGTAAGTGTAACTTAGAAACCAGACAAGTGATTGTGACAAGTCACATTATTTAGGATAGGTACATATTATGACCAGCATGTCGATTCTGTAAAAATCTCACCGTGAAGACTTAAGTGGAGTGACATGTCAGTGTCATCCCGTCTTGGTCAATCCCTAACATCAGTGGCACTGACAGCTCACTCCACGCTCACTTCACCTAAGTTATCACGGTGAGATGGTTTTAGAATAGCACTACAGATGTAGGTATGAAAAAAATGAAGCAAAAGGAATATGTAAGGATCGCAGCAGGTGGTGGTCTGTTTCTGCCTACCCCCATGGAAAGAAGGCGTGAGTTTATGAATGATATTTAGGATTTTAAGAAATTAATTGTGTCTGAACCTAAAACTTAAACACTGTTTATTGATATGATATTATACAGGCATATACTAGGTTACCATAGCTTGTTGATTTGTGAGCAGAAAAGAGTAGGTAAAAAGGTTAGATAATAAAACGGTGTTTTTTACGAGTCTCTTTTTTCTTTCCAAATGATGAAATGTTGATACATGGGACACAGGCCTACTCCCTGTGCGAGGTAGTGGCCGTAATCCACCACGCGGACCCTTTCGGGTTGGTAGATGTCACATGTGCTCGAATTTTTGGTTCTAGGACTTTTCCTTCACCGTTTTTCGAGTAGTGGTGATGAAATAAATTACGCTAAGTAAAGTGCCTGCCTTGGTTTGAACCCACGACCAATAAATCGTGAGTCAGGACCGATACCACTGGGCCACCTCTGCTCCATTGTTGATCAGATGAGTTTCATTTCACACCAATAATTAATAAATAGTTAATGAATGAAATAATTAAAGTAATGGGAAAGTAGACAATGCAAGAGCTGGTCTTAAAAAGGTAAGCGTAATGTTCCAAAAAATCGAATCGAATGATTCTCGCGTAATAACGCATCTCTAGCGGCGATAATCGTGTAATCGGCGTTTTCGTGTAATTCCTGTAATCTGGATAATTCCTGTAATCGGTGCGAATCGGGCTCATTCGGGCCCATTCGTGGCTCCGTTGAGCTGTGACGTGGTAATGGCCAGGTTAACGCCGATCTTAAGGCGGGACCCGTGAATTAAACTAACTTGCTCAAAGAAATTGACCAACATGACGAAAATACTGAAGAAAAGAGCTTGGTATTGGAGAAATCTAGCTGGTTGGCTGGTTTAATTATAAGATATCTGGTAGGGTTTGTTAGAAATCATAAAACACAGAGCTGTATGATCAACTGGAAGTACATATTTGAAAGATTTGGCAAGATGAGGCAAATATTTGTTTACTTACAATATTTTTGCTTGTAGCAACATTTTAAGTATTTAAGTGCCAAAGAGGGTGTTATTTAAATGTACTTGAAGTCCTTCCTAGGATGAATACAAATCTAATACCTTTAACTTCCAACAGGCTTAAGCAAATAGTTCATAGGGATATTGGATACCACATACAGTGCCTGTCACCCGACTCCTTACATGGCGAGCCCCGGTCCGCTTGCAAATTGCGACAACACATTGTTCCAAACTGGTATCCGGTACCGGTACCAGAACCGATACCGTGAAAGGGCAAGATTACGATCTGTACACCACTAATAGTATCTAGATCGAATGTGAATTAGAACGTTGTAGCTGCTTGAATTCTCAAAAAAAAAAATCTAATTTGAAAATGGAATGAAGAATTTTTTCATGTTATAGTTTTAAGGCTAAATTTGTGTAAAATTTTCTTCGCTTATGTTTTAATCGAATATTTACAAAATAAAGCATTACTTTGATGGCGTTAATAGCCCAAAACACATAAAAATCATTCCAAAAATAATAGTCCCAGTATACTCTATCAAAAGCATTCCGCTGGAAGATTTATAATCAAAATGATATAAACATATGATTCGTCTTTCAATATCGAAAAACTAAATTAAAACAATTTAAAAATAAACTATCACATATCAAACGGAATAAACTACAATATATCACGAACTACGGTAGTTAATAAATATTTTCACAAGTTGATGTCTGTCAAACGAAAACGTCAACTTTGAAACTAAAAAATAGTGAAAATAAAAGTTTTTAAAGTCGTTATAAATCAGTTGGTTTGTGAAAACAATGATTCTTTTGTAATAGTATAGGCTATTAAATTTAGGGATATAAAAGTGTCAAGTTTTAAAGTATACGTCTGTGTTTGTGACGCGTGCGTGCGTGCGCGGGCGCCGCTTTTGGTCATAATTTTAGAATGATTTATAACATTTAGGTGATGCGTTAGACGTTTATTTGCGAGTTTTTTTTTACCTATGGTATCTAAATACAATGGATTTTGTGTTTTCGATTTGTTAAGTAGTTGGTTTTTCGGTTTAAATTGGCGTCTGAGTGATGTTTCCGGTGCTAAGTAAGAAAATGATTTATAAAAGATGGAGTCTATTGAAAAAGGTTTTTTTGTCACGTTCCTTTTAAGCTTTATATTTAGGTAGGTCCATCGATAGTTTGTTGTGACATGATCATCATTCTACAGAAAAACTTTACGCTTAGAAAATATAATTTAATAGCTTTTCCCTGTGGCTTTGCCTGCGTGGAAGTTGGAAACTATCTATATTTGTCTGTCTGTTTGTTCCGGCTAATCTCCGAAACAGCGGGACCAATTTTGACAGGACTTTCACTGGCTGATAGCTGATGTTACAGGGAGTAACCGCTACTTTTTGTCCTGGTAGTACATACCAACAACCACGCGGGCGAAGCCGCGGGCAGCAGTTAGTTTTTAATATTAATAGGAAACTAGGATAGTAGGATTTGAAGGATATCAGTCTAGAGGCATTTAATCCAAATATGACGTCACTTCGCCAATGTTATTGATAACCCTGCCTAATACACGGGTATGCACTTAGTAATTACCTAGTCCCGTTAAAAGACAAATGGTTCTGCTGGCAACGGTGCGCAACGGTACCTCTTGTAACTTATGCTCGCCTGGTGTCTTAATAGCTAATATCGCCGCCTAATGACCGTGCTCGTCTTGCTCCTAATGTGCCACATGGGAGTTCAAACTACTGGTGAACATCCTCGCGGCCCTGTGCTCCTAGTACGTGTGTGATGATTGCTTTGATTGTTGTACTGGTAGTTAGTTAGTTGCATGGGGTGTCGCATAAACCTATGTATTGGTTGATAGGGATGTTTTAATGTGCTTTTACATAAATAATCTTTCATCTTCTCAATAAAAACTAACTAACTATAAATGAATTAGTAACAATACAACTGACCTCAGTCACTTCTATGGGAAAACATAAATAAACGCAAGACCCTACTTTTCATAGACATAGTTCACACTCACAGCTGCCACTAGCAATCCAACAAGTACTATAAAGAAAGAGTACACATAATGTTTACGGTTATTAACCGTATAAAGAGAACACCGTAAACCAACATCTAAAGGGACACCATAACATCTCGTCAAGGGATGTGACAGTCCTCAATTCCTTTTATGATGTATTAGTGAGATGTCAGTGAAGACTTTTACGATGTCGTAAAGAGACCTATGTTCACTTGTTGAATTTATACAAGACAAGTTTACTGCGAGAGACAATCTTAATGCGTTGTAATAGGGTTGGTTTTCAGGCATGTAGTAAATGGTATAAGTGTGAATTTGAATACAAATGTTAGATATTTTTGATGATTAAGGATTTGGCAGGTCGTTGGTACATTGATAATAAAATTTGTTTTATTTGGGACTTTGATGGGAGTTATTTCTGGAGCTTTTCCGTAATTGTTGTAAGTATAACTTTATTTAAGTCTTTTTGGCGTGCTGCCATAGTTTTTATTAGGACTAAGTCGACTCCTTTATTATTCCTGTGTTCTATAGTTCCAGCATAAAAATTTAGTAAGTTGAAGTGTTTAAACATCCAATAGATTTGATTTATATTGTCACTAGAATCACTGTCTTTAGTCGTATCAAATTCTTTAGGGTCACAGAATTATTTTTTTCGTCTTGATCGGTCTGTTCTTTTACTTTTTAAGACTAAACTTTTTCTAAGACTAAAATATAATTTATTTATTTATAGTACATGGAGGATTTAAAGCTAATAAAAACAAACAAAAAAGGGGACCATAGCCACCAGGAAGCCAATTACAAATCCTCACGTATAGATGATATGTAACCTAAACTTAAAAACCGTACAGCCAAAACAAGGCAAGATTTTCAGTGTAATTTTCTCCTGACTTAAACAGCTCCTCCAACCCATGATAACCTAGCACTTTACAATTTCTAAAGCCACCACAATCTTGATCGTATCTGGTTGAAAACAGTACTTCACCGGCATCCTGTGACAATGCTGGGACAAGGGATGCTGCGGGGGCTGCTGCGGGGTGAGGGGGGATGATTAATTGTCTCGCGGGGAGGGTACGCCGATAGAGACTCTTTGGTAGCTAGCACTGACGATATTTTTGTCATTAGCAGTTTCCATTTGTGCAAGATTTATTTGTGTTTGAATTTTGAAGATATCTTGGATTTTGAATTGTTGGACTTAATGTCTTTTGGATTAAAAGTACTGCAATACATCAGAAAAAAAGTAATTCGTCAAGATTGAAATGGCTCACCGGATTAATAACTTTTAAAATTCGTTAACTAAGGCTGTAAAAATCTTTTAAATCTAAAGTGAAATTATTAAAACCCGCATTGTACCGAAAAAACCTTATTAAAATACAACATTCTAAATTCAAACAACATTCAAAATTGGATGCTACAACGAACGAATCCGGAAACGCGACGAGTGCGCCCGAACGCCCCCGAAAGCTTCCGAAAATTGGCGAGAGGGCTACACAGGAAGATGTAATGATGTTTGTCAAATGGAAAATAAGATAGGGAAATGTAAGGAGAAGCTGAATTTGCGACCTTTTCGCTGACGCGGCGCCCTACGGGATCGACTTCGGGGATGCTTTATTACTGTAGCCATAAAAACGATTTTAAATAAGACTTAGATTAGTTTTATTTTGGGTGCGAAGACGTTTTAAATGACATTGCAGACAATTTGGGCGATTCTTTATTATTCGTTAATGGTTTATAAGAATCTGTTATTTTTATTTAAACAACTTTTAAAGTTTGAATTTGGAAACACGTTGAAACCCTTACCTTTGGAACGTTTACTTCTAGTTAAACCGTCTCCAACAAATTCAAACAAAGAATCCAATAACAATGCCGTAGACAAAGAAATTCCAAAAGCCGAGACTTTATTCTCAAAAATGATCTACATTCCCGTTTAAAATAGTGATTAAAGTGTCCATTTGTGTAGAATTAATTAAACAGTCTAATAAAGGCTGCCCTTTTGCTGGAATGCTGACATTTAATTAAAACGAGCCAGCGCTTCACTTTAACACAAACTAAACGGACCCATTACATGTATGATAATAATGTTTAAATATTGAATTAAAAAGAATTGATTGTGTGTTTTTAACTGCATGCCCAACAGATTTAGTGACAATTAGAAAAATGTAGAGTATCACTATTTGCTGAAATTAAAGATTAAGTAAGTTTAGTGACAAATAAGGATAAAAACAATACACGTTTTCGCTTAACATTTGCGACTTTATACGGACATAAATCATTGTTCATTTGACGATTCTCGCATTTCTCCCTCGTATTTCGAATTAATCGTTCCAAATGCACAAAAAAGTAACTGAAAACTCATTGGGCGTTTTGAATTTGGAATTGGAACGCTCGAAAATACGAACGTTAGCAGTAAACGGTAAATTCTTCAAGCGAAGAAAAAAATACGTTCGAAATTCAAACATTCGGGGATTCTAGCTGAATGGGTGCGTTCATAAATCTCTTCGTCTCAGCAAGTGATGTTCGAAATACGAAACAGCGCTATCGGGCCCCGTTGGGCAGAGCGTGTGGTGCACAGATAAAATAAATGGAGGAGCTCTGAAAAATGATGACGCGTCCGCGCGGAAAGACGCCCCGAAAGGGGTCTTAGTACACTGGGTCAGGGTTTTTTGGCTTTTGTGTCGTTGTTGTTGATGGTTTTTGTATTTTTTTGAGTCGAATATTTACTGCAGTGTATCGAAACCAGTCTGAAATCTGAATATATGTCTGAAATCGCCAACACGAGAGTGTGGTGATCAATTATTGTGCCTTCTCTTTATGAGAAGAGGCCTTTCCCCTGCAGTAACACACAATAAAGACTGTATATAAACAGTTGTAAAAATAAACACAGACTAGAGGCAAGCAGTAGCAAAATCATGGAGACATCAGTATTACGACTGTTTACAACATTTCTGCAGGCGGCGCCGGCCTATAAACACTAGTCTATATTTTATGGAGGTCATGTCACTGCAATTCTTTGATGTTACAACGTATTTTTAATAGTTTTCACACACGCTGTTTTATTATTAACTAGATTTATGTATAAGTAGTATAAAATGACGTGGAAGTACATTTTCCTGCGTACTAATGTTATTTTTACAGTAATTTGTAAACAATTTATCTTATATCAACCATTATATCGTGTTGTTTAAACCGGAATTGTAATTAAAATGTTTACTACGTTTTGAGGTGATAATGTGGTTGGTTTTATCGTTTTTACAGCAAGATATTTGGTGTTTTGTTTATAGCATTTTTCGTAAATGATAAGTTCATGAGTACTATGGTTAGGTAAAAAACAAATAGGTTATTCTGTGTATGGTTTTGGCAATTATTTCTGGAACGGCGCTGGTGGTATAAATATTATAGAATCTCTTTTGAGAAGCAAGTTAAATCATTGTTTTCACTGCTGACGAGCTGCCAAAAGTATTTTTCGCCAAGTACCAACTTAAAATAATAAAAATTAAAAAACAACAAAAACCTTTAATAATTTAACGGTTTTTGTTGTTTTTTCATTATTATTATACATTTAAAAAAAAGTCAGAAATTATTGTGTAAAACAACAATTTAACGTCACATAGTTATTATCACGCCTGTAACCTGAAGATCCGCATTTCGCCAGTTATTTTGAAGTCCCATGTAACAGGGGGCGAACCTATTGCCATCTACCGGGCACAAATCCAGACTCCGGACTGCTACTTAATTTCAAGCCAATCAAAAAACAATCATTGTCGTACCATATTTTTTACTCTACAAAATGTCGATACCCCAAAAAGGACTTATTAATTCACGCAAAAAAAAACAACAAAAAGCACTCGCATTAAAACAAAAGAGGAAGAGAAAATTTAATTAACATTAGGCACAAAGAAGTGCTCCGCCATTATTTATTTACACAAAAGCATTTTTTTAATTATAATTAATATAATAATATTAATACAAGGCGAAAAAATTGCTCTTCGCGTCTCGTAAGGTACCTTAAGATCTGTATAGACCTCGTACCCAGATGCTTCGAGATTTTTGAACGGTGTGACCTTTTTAGTTAGACGACGTTTTTTTGTTTTTATTTTGTTTGTTTTTGTTTATGGAAACAGGAAATTGTAACCTTTTTTAATGTTTGTTTATGATCTAGATAGCTATGGGTTTTCGATGAGCATTGTTAGGTTTTGGTGTTTTAGACAAAGATGTGATTGTCACAGTTAATTAGGTTTTTAATCAACAGAGCAGCGGCAATCCAAATAGATCATCGACATAGTTATTAAACAAATTTATTATGAGCCTGTTGAGATAGATATTTTTCGTAGGTTTGAAAAAAAACAGATATTTCGTGAAAAAAGAAAAATGCAATACCTACGCGGTCAAAATGTACTGACCAGCTATTTATTTTGTTATAACTGATGAAAAATTTCTACGCTGGTGGTCAAGAATCATGTTCATGCGTTTACAGTTTCCGTACTGGTTAAAAACGTATCCTATATTAAGACAGTAAGACACCACCTCAAAAAAAAAACCCTCACACAATCTCAGGTACAAACGCAACGTTCCATCGTTAACCCTCGCTCGCTCAGTACGGGGGCGAACCGTAACCCTCAGATCACCGCGGGACTTTATCTCCTCTGACGTCATAAAATAAAGGTTTACTTCACCATAAAGAAAATTAAAATGAATTATTTTGACGAGTGCGCTGCGTCTATGAACCACGACCCTTCTTTTGTAAGGGTGAATTGTTATTGTTCGGTAATTGTTTTCCTTGTAATTCGAAACTGTTTTTCGGTTTAAATATTGCAGTATTTTTAAAAGAGTAACGGTGGAGTTTCTTGCCGGATCTTCTCCAAGAAACGACCAATTGGAACCGTGCACCTAGCTTCTGACGGTTCTTATGTGCCCATGTAGGTTTATGTGGAATTAAATATTATAATTTGATTTGCAGTTTTAGTGTTGCTGTTCTTTATTGATGTGAATTTGAATGGGTTGTTTAATTCCATCGATTTTTTTGATTGATTGGTAGGCGTTTAATGTGGGACGCAACGTGTGTCGATACTCTTGCGCCATCCCATCTTCTTTGCTACAACGTCGCTTGGGTACATTACCAGTCGACAGCGATGAGGTGGAATTTTGCGACACAATATTTTCGTTTTTTAAAGAGAAAAAAAATGGTTAGGTTATGATATTTATATTTAAATAGTTTGTTAGCTAATTTAGTATAATAAGTTTATCCAGTTTTACATAACAAAAAAAATAAAAAGACTTATTCTTAAAAAAACATTGTTTAACGTAATAATAGATACAAGAACTCTAGCCTTTTTTCCTTGGAGGTAGATAACATCTATAGGACTCTACCAGCTTCGATCATTTTGCTTCTTCAGTAACTACCTATTTTTTTAACACCACGAATGAAACATGGACGCATGACTTAAAATACCTAAGGTTTATTTTTATTCTCTAGTAGGTTAATGGCCAATGTCAGAAACTATTTTTTTATATCAATTGCTAGGACAAAATATGAACCTTTTGACGTTTTCAGACGATCGTGGTGAGGTGTCTTGTGGTCAACAGAGGACAGGGACTTCAGTATCCAACAATACCAATACCAAGCCCTCAGAAGCTAGTAGGAGCAAACTGTACAAGAGTTAAGACACGCATAACAAAGCAAAAATAAACCATACCCCCTTACGCGTGGTAGACCACCAGATAAACAGCGCCCCGTTCTTTCATTCACAGAACATGGGCATAACCCTAAAATGACAATCGTAAAAGACATAAGAATCAACTAGGACCCCTCCTTAGGCCTGGGACACACTGACGCGGTTCTCGCGCGGTTCAGACGCGATACGCATCGACAGTAAAAATTCAGGCGCTGTAATGGCAGGGAAATGGCTGTTTTATCACGGAACGACCTCTCAAGGCGCGGGGTGGAAACATACGGGTTGGGATTGTGAGCGGGGGCGATATGACGTAGCTATTTTATAGAAGGAATAGATTATTATGTGAATATTTGAGCAATTATACTTACCCGATTTACTAAGTCACACCGGGGGAAGTCATTACGTCATTCAAAAGGTCATAATCATCAGAGCAATGTGTAGGTACAATGTGTCTTTGGGCCTGACATCAAGCAATAGAAAAAAATTTCAAATTTTTATTTTTTGTGTGTTACGTTTTGTTTTTGCAGAGTAAACAATTTTTCTTTCTCTTTTCTTTCCTTCTATAAATCATGAATGGTATGTTTTGAAAAGTATTTGTTAAAATAACATATAATCACGCCTTCTTCCCATGGGAGTAGGCAGAAACTACAAAACGCCACCTGCTACGACACTTAAATACTCCTTTTTCTACGTTATCGTGAACATACAGGCACACACAGGACCAAACATTAAAAAAAGAAACTGTTATTTTGTTAAAATAAAATTTCTTATAATAAGCATGTTTCTATTTGATTGATCAGCGGTTCTTATGTTAGCTGTCATTTACAAGATTTGACACACTTTCAAGTGCTTGTAACTAGACACGCCGTAGTTTTCTATAATTCTTGACGAATACGTAAGTACTTTATTAATATGTTAATCAGTGAATCATGTTATGAGCACAAGGTCTACCTGACACCGTGACTGAGCTTAAGTTAGCGATTAAATTACAATTAAATTTGCATAATCCGACTTAAAGATTATTAGAAATATTTGTTCGTAATTTTCATTCCAAAACCGTTAATGTGATTGTAATTTGTTTCTTTGCATTACTGTAAGTTTTGCAAATAAATAAGAATTTGATATGAGACAGAGAGAGGGAGAGAGAGAGAGAAACGTTGCATGAGGATTATGGTAAAAAATCATATCTACCATGCCTATACCGAACTAAATTGCGGTCGGTTAGTTCTGAGTCTAACCGATTGCAGATTAACTGACCTCCCAACCCAGTAACTTGGTAACACGATACCCCTTGAAAATACGGGTTTTTGACTTTCAGGCTTCGGAACGACTGTCGCCAAATTCAAACTTTCTTCGGTTTTTTGGAAATTGCACCTCCTGTTTTACGTTATATGTTGATCGAAATGCGATTCGCGACTGCGGAATGTTATCTATTGAATAATAATCATCAAGTTCATATCAAACGTCAAACTTTGAAAATTTGTTCCACCTAAGAATTTTCAAAAATAAAGTTCTACAACAGTTGAGGATTCAAGAGGCGCGCGGCTACTTTGGCATGAGCCCCTCCTCTAGCATAAATTCCAAGAAGAAGAAAAGAAGAAGATTTTCACCTTCCTTGCTAAAATTAGTTAAAACACATTTTTCTTTAAGGCTCGTACAGACTGGCGCGACACGCGACACAACGGCACCGCGTCTCTCCGAAGACTGTGTGGCACTCTTTTAAGGAGCCATGAATTTTGTTTAAACTTTATTTTGAAAGACCTTAACTATGATATTTAAATACGCAACGGCACCGTTCACAATTAACCCCCGTATGTTTTTACCATAGGGAAACATCTCGATCTGTCGGTACCCATAAGTGCACTAAACGGCCCAAGAACAACATAGTGCGTCTTCACGCTATGTAGATCTGTGGGGGAAGCAGACGACTGATTGTAAGAGATTGGTACGCAATGGCGTTGTATCGGTGTTCAAACGATTTTGAATTGGAATGAGGGATTTTAGAGGGCAATGCGAGAATGAAATGGTCCTTTTATGCATGTTTATTGCGTTTTATTCCGGTTTTTGGCAAGTTCTTAGTTTGTTTCATTTGATCTTCTTGCAACATGCTATTAACGTAGAAAGAAGGATATAATAAAGAAAATTGAATGTAAAATTATTGTTTTTTCAGCAGACCCCAGAAAGTATATTTAAAACCGCCTCTCTTGTCACCAGGATATCATATGTTCCAGTAAAAGTACCCCAACACTAATGTTCCTCATTTAAAAAATAATTCCATGGAAATCCTCCTAATTTTCAAGAAAACAACACAAAACTGTGTCGCTAAAGAAACATCCAGGAGTATTAAACCTAAGTGTCGTTCACAAGCTGTTTTATGCGGCCTTTCAGGGGTCGTAAACCGTTGGCGCGGTCCGTCAGTGATTCCTGATGGACAATTTGAGAGTTTGAACCACTTCGAAGGGCCATAAGACGAGTAAAAGCTCTGGGGAACGTTATCAAGGTCGCCTCCTAGCACCGCGGATTTGTTTTACAGTTTTGAGTCGGGAAAGACCTCATAAAGGGGATGAAACGACGCTGAATTTGTAAGGATGGTTGATAAGGCATCTTTGTTAAATATCTTTACGGGCTGTCTTTAGAGGATTTAGGGAGGAATGGGTTGGCTTTGCCTTTTATAGCATGTAACGCTATTTAAACTTTATTTGTACGTGTTTTTGTGGGTTATCGGAAAACAGGATCGGTTTTAATTGATATTTGAGACGGAAAATGTCAAATTAATTTTCATTGTGCGTAGAACGTTATGATTAGGTTGTTGGTTTAATTATTTATTACTTCGTTGGTACTACGATACGCAGAATTACCGAAAACGAACATTGCTTTGAAGGTGATATCGAAATAGTAAATTGGCACTTTGATTGGGTGGGTTACTTTCATAAGTATTTTCGTAATTATTCTGTCCAGTTTTCCACGAAAATCACCAAAGACGTTTTCAGTACTAGGCGCCCCGAAGCTTGGTAGAGGTACCGTGGCGCTGGTATTTTCATTTCGCGTCACAGGTGAGACTAACGCGTAATTGCCGGGATAACGCCGGGGTTATTGCGTGCCACACTGACGGGGAATGCTAGTGTTGCGACCCGCCGGGATCACCCGGTATACGCACGGGATGAAAGGAATAGTTTTGGGATAGTTGATTGAAGTGTAAACGACAATTCGGTGGAGGTAACGGCGCAATTGGTATAGTAAATTGTGCGTAAATGCTCTCTTGAGTTCCTTCAAGTGTACAAGAAATGCGTAGTGTAGGTACTTGAGTTTAATCGTGAAAAACTACCGTTGATTTTCTATTTTTAATAATCGGTCGAAAATGGTTCTACTTTCATAGATCCGAAAAATACGTCTAAAAATAACATATCTAGATATCTTCGGATAATCGGATTCTTTACTAAATATCCGGAACGGTCAGAACATCACTAGAGAGTCGAGGGCGCGTCCACTTAGTGTTTTCGGGACCTGTTGTGCTTGCCATAAACACACATAATACTTATGAAGTTATGAAGGTACACCACTAAACCTAATTTGACATCACTAGAAGACATTTGGCATCATTTGCTGTTGCAAATAAACGAGAAGTCGTTTGTTTTTGTTTTTCATGATGCTCCTTTATCTACTGCTCTCCTAGTACGCAGAGAATAGCAATTATACACTCCCAGAGTCGAATACGGCTTGTGGCTTGCCGCGGTTGGTCCGTGGATGGGTGACTATCGTTACATATCAAGAATCCTCCGTAGTCCCGGCTGTCATTCGTGGATCTTTAACGGGTCGTTACGGGTCGTCAGAAGCCCGAAAGTCTGACAACCAGTCTTACGAAGGGGTAACGTATTAACTAGTAACTGGGTTTTGGAGGTCGGAAAATACTGATATTAAGCTGCATTCGGTTAGGTTAGATTAGTGATTCAAGTTGCAATAGAACTGAGAACTCAAGAAAACGTCTGCCGTTGTAGCAGACGTATTATTAGTGGAGACCGCGAATCGGCAAACGCAAGGTAGGACGCCCTCAGGCTAGGTGGAGCGACGATCTTCGCAGAGTTGCTGGTAGCCTGGTAGCAGCTAGATGAAAGTTGCCGAGAATCGAGCTGAATGGCGTGGCGTACAATTGGAGAGGTCTATTGCCAGCAGTGGACTGCTGTAGGCTGATGATGATCTCATACGTAAAAGGCATCCTCAATATTTCCCAACCATGCATTTTTAACCAATGTTGTAAAGAAAGAAATAACGTTTAAGTTGCACAAAGGCCAAATAGTTACAGAACATAAATACCGGTAGCTGCCTCTAAAATGACTTGCAAGCAAGACAAAGCCGTATAGCAATAAAATTGTCATATAACCTGCACGGCGCACAACCCACGACCCTCGCAATGAGTAGTTAACACACTTCATTGTTACGATATGAGCTATGAAGCACCTTGCTTTGAGGCTGGGTAGCTGTGTTAGCGGGTTGAGAACCTCTACTTTTGCGCTACCAGGCTACCATAACCATTTACAGGTGCAACCAGTTGAAGTTCAGGGTAAGGTGACTATTTAATAGTTGCACTGCACATACCAAATCACATGAAGCTTTACTTTTTTTTTATAAATACAAATGTTACTAACTACATTGCACGCCTTATTTCTCTTAGAGGCACGCTTAGACGTATTAATGTACTATATATGTCGCCTCTTCGTAACAGCATGATATTTAATTAAGGGGGAAATTATTTTTATTGTTTCATAATCGAGATTTTCAACTCAAGAATTTAATGAACGACGTTTGAAAGCTCTCGCAGTTTTTCGTCCATCGTTAAAAAGCAAATTGCTTCCCGCTCCGCTTGTCACAACGCTGTTAAAAACACCCCATAAGGTGGGAAATTGTTATTTTCTACGAGCCATGCGAGATCCCTCAATGCGTGATGGCAGTTCAACATGTTGTCTTGAGTGTTATGTTCAACTATGTTGTTCTGTTGCTTTATTTGTTCAGTGTTAGGATGTTTTCTTAAGTTAGGTGAAGTTGTGATCGTCCCGAGTTGCTGTTCTGTAATTCGGGACATTGGGATAAGTGCATTCTAATTTTGAATGCAAATGACAGTTTATTCAATTGTTTTTGTATGACCGTTATACAATCATATCATCATCAACATTTATTAAACCCGTTGACTGCAAGTAGGTACTCTGTGGCTAAACCCAACATTACCATTGTTCCTCTCATTAGTATGACAACCAGACCTCTTCTAATTCCAAAAACACATACATATAAATTCACTTTCGCATATAAAGCAGTACTAGACCTTAATTAGACTCACGCCAGACGCCGGAGGTACCTACATGCCGTGCTTAGTAATAATTATCGGGACAATCGACATAAGCTCCATCTATTGACTACTAATCAAATGTAATCCGGCCCGAGCCGGCTAATCTATAGTGTCGCAACGTCGGTGCACTGTCTCCTGGACTACTGGCTAGGGATGGCACTGTTTATGCACTAATACTGTGGTAGTCATCATTTTCTAGGGAATTTATTGACTATTATTGTGTAACCTCCTGCCTTGAGCTGAATCCCTGGAGGCTGCAAGATTACAGATGTATTTGCCCGATCTTAAACCGATAATGTAGAGTTGTAGACAGACAATAAATACAACTCTACATGGTCGGTATACTAAGTCGCAAATTCTTGTTTATTTTTTAAAAGTTTCAGTAGTTTTATGATAACTTAGGATGTGAATAAATACAGAATGGGCATCGTTTTATTACAAGTAAATAAGTACTGGACCAGTGACTATCTTGGATCGATTTTGGCAGCTCAAGAATATCCGCAATGTTCTTAAAATGTGTATAACTGTCTAAAATAAACACCATAGTCCTGCTCAGTGACAGCCCTGATAGTAAGGGAGCTCGTCCTTTGTGCAGACACAGTATCCAATTTCAAGTGGCGACTAGCCTTTTGTTGGCACGTCGCGTACCGTGGATGTATTGACGGCCACGGCTGTAGAGGATGTTTGTAGCCTATATGGGAAGGGTTACTTGTGGGTCAGCAGAGTGGCATGTTAAGCAAAAGATACAACGAAAGATCTCTGGGAGTTTCGTTTAGGAGAGTTCTGAATCAATGTGAGTCAGTGTCAAAAGTACGTTAGAAGAAAAGTGACTTTTAATGGGAAAAACTACTGACTCTTTTAATCCCAAACCACTTCGCCCTATGCACCATATAAATGTTAACCAAACAGCCGCAAAGAGAAACATTGTAAATTCATACCAATTTAGGTGACAGCATAGAAAAATAAAAATACGTCTGTAGTCCTGCAACCACCAGGGACACAGCTCGAGGCAGGAGGTTACACAACACGGAACAAATATTAAGATGTGATAACAAATTCAGTATGCTAGTCTAACGGTGGCGTGGCTGAGGAATAATACATGAACTGTGCTGGAAGACGAACCGAACTGGAGGAATTCCTTTATAAATGTATGCGGTATCATCACGTAGTTTTGCCTTGGAGGATAAGCAAAACTCAGAGCAATAAAGGCGTGTGACTTACAAAGTGGAAGATACAAGTATAATGTATGTAGTAAGTTCAAAAACTTGAGTGCTTTTGCACATGTTAATTTTTCGAACTACAGAGCCGAACTTGGTGGTATTGGGAATACTAAGTTAACTAAACTACAATAACCCTTGGAGATTAGTTAAGCGAAACTCCTTACGGGTAAGGAACAACCCTCATGTTTATCTGCCATACATAAAACAAATGATCACATTAGACGGTGTCTAAATTTTATTAAAGTAGTACCTGGTAATTAATATGGTGCCAACTTCTCACTATCCAAGAAAATTACCCAAGAAACAGCCATGACATGAAGCTTTAGGGATAAGAAAACCAGCTTTTATCACCTAATAGCGAATTACGATAAACACCAACGAAATTTATTCCAATAGTATATTGAAAGTAACGGCTCGCACACCAGGCGCACATAACATTGATGCAAATGTCCCATAATTACATTAGCTTAGCATTACAAGGTTGTATTCGAGCTCCATCAAATTGAAACGGCGGGCACCGCCGAGCCGCTGGGAGTTCCCGAATTAATGCACGCGCCCCTAATTGCGATTGTATGAAGATGCAAATTCGCCTAAGAACGTCTAAACGCGGAATTGTCACCGTCCGTTATTGTTGCGATCCTGGTACTTGTAATTGATAAGGCGTGCGACTATTTGAATTTTAAATTTCCTTTACGTATCTCTCGGGAGACGGATGGGATTCCCTTTCTGTTTTCCATTTCATTATCGGATTTGCGCTTTTAAAACGTTTAGGTTTATTGTTATTGTATTTAAAACAAAAGGGTTCTTCTTTAATTTTTTCAAACAATTCATCCCAAAAAGGTATGATGAGATGAGATCTGCCTCAAAATCTTCAGTTGTACCTACCGACTGTAGTGGTTCATGCAAAATAGTTAATTTGGTACTAGGTTGACATATATAGTAGAAGTGAACGAACCAATGTAATATTTACACAGTATCGCTCTCGAGAGGTCTGTGGGGTTACCACGAGTGTTGGAAATGTGGGACAGAAAGGAAATTGTGATGTGTCATGGTTTTGGAGGCTACGTTTTGCATGTCATTGGGAATGAACTTGTGAAATGTAAAAATATCATGGAACGATAATAATGTATAATATAAGACATTGAGACCGGTGGTGTTAGAAAGAAAAGAAGACCTTTTCTCAACAATACACATGAGTTTCTATCCGTAACAGTAATTAGCTGGCAGTAATTAGCTTCTAGCCAAATTCATAACCCTTTTAGCCAAATCACTAACATAAATAACAGCCAAGTCTTTAACATCGCTTACTGCATGTCCCCCTACACGAGCAATAAAGCCGGCTACACACCTGTTCACACAGCTCGCTTACGAGAACCCTTCCTAATGGGTTTACTGCCAAAAATGACTCTCTCGTTTACTCTGGGGCAGTGTTAGATTTTGTACTAACGATTTGTGTAATAGGGATTTTAACTCTAAAAACTTACAAGTTTATTTACACTTATGATATAAGCTGTGGTTTGATGTTTATGATTTTAATTGAACTTAGGCCCATGATGAGACTTGCACAGACCAGGGAAGCATGGCGCAAAAGGGAGGAGGCCTATACTCATCAGTGGGTGGAACAAGGCTGCAAATGATAATGATGATGAGGCCCATGATGGCCAAATGTGGACAGGAACGAAACCATTTTGCTTATTTATCCACTAGGAACAACATAAACCCTGAATTTCTCAAACGTGGTGGAGCAATAACCACATTTACGACCACGTCAACCCAAAATCACATCACGTACCAGGATGTCATAACTCAATAGCAGGTAACACCCATTATTTGACAGTGTAATAAATCCCGTAATTACATGGTTTAATTGTGTAGCGGTACTAGGGACGCATAACGGGATAGGCACAATGATAGACAAAGGCGCTTCAACGTCGACCTATGACCTCGTCAGTCAGCGTCCGTCTTCATGTACTAGGAGGTTAGGAGTTAATTACACCTTTTTGGATGAGGTACAGTGACGTGTGGAGGTGTATGTCAAAAAATATGACGTATCTCTTTTATAATGAGTAATTTTAATAACAAAATAAATGCTTTCGAAAAGTAAAAGAATCATTATTTTTTACCTGTAATGAAGTCAGCATTACATTAAAATTAATCTCATCAATAACGAAAAAAAAGGAAACATGACATAACTAAAACAATTCCAAAAAATATTAATCCAATTCCAGAAAACCGAAATTCCGAAAAATATGCATTATCAATTCGTTGCCACATCCACGCATTTCTTCGCCAAAGCTATTCGAGACTTGAATGCACTGCACAACACAACGCGCCTCCATGCTTCGTACGACTCATTACAATAGATTTACGCTATAGCATTTGAATACTAATCAATATTAAAGGGTTATTGTTGGAATTTTAACGGCGAGCCGCGGTCGCAGAGATGGCGATTCGCGATTTAGAAGATTTCTTGTATATTCCATCTTTTCGGGCTAAGAACAAGCCATCACTTATACATAGATTTACTTATAGTGTACTTGAGTTCTTAGAATAAAAGTTATGAATTGTAGTATAATTTAATTTAATACATAATAAGAGATCGATGCCATTATGATAAGAACTTTCTGTACTTACCTTATTTATGCAAATAAATAGTTTTGATTTTTACTAGTAAACCTTCGTAATTTGTGAGTCTGTATTTGGGGGGTAATCTTCAAAACTACTGATCCGATTCCAAAAAATATTTCGCTAATAGAGAGCAACAGTATTGCTGAGTGTCATAGGATGTATTTTGTTAAAACAAAAAAAAAACATAAGTTCAGTATCACAGCATAAGACACGATTTGAGGTGCATCATGCATGGCTAGAGAATGGCGGAACACGAAAACTGTATGCTCAAAGTGGTATCATAAATAAAAATGTGACAAAATATATTTATTATATGCGTTACCCGCGCTCAATATTGGCAGGATAAAAGCAAGGCAATTGCCGGACTTGAAACTGTTTTGTTGCTGCATGTTCATTGAGGCAATGAACTTGCATCAGCTAGTGACATAACAACAGGTAACTGTATAGGCCATCCTTTACTTCACGCTCTGTATAAATTGTGTGTACTAGTACGTAGCTACATTCATGGCTTACGCTGTTTTGAGGGAGCCTAGATGGAGCACAGTAGAAAAATGACATGTAAGTGGCCTCATTTAAAGCTCACAAACAAATTGAGATGTATCTTATCATTCACATAGAAAATCTGTCCTGTACCCCACTTGCGTATCACACTATCAGTAATAATCAGTTTAATTTTGCCAGTTCAACAACATTCATTGAGTTATTTACGTTCTTGAGCTGACAATTTGTTTGAAGCAATGGATTAGCAATAACGCCCCGCTATCATAACCACTAGCAGTATGACCAATGCTTTCGCTTAAGTCTATCAAGGCGCATTAAATAGAAATCATCCATTAACAATAAGCTGTGCCTCAATCACTGGAAACTCGACAGTCATCGTCTACAAGAGCTGGTAGAAAGTAAATTATATAATAGTATCAGCATTGTTAATAATAGAAGCCGTTAGGACGTTGGTCCTGGCTGTCATACGTAGATCTTTGACGGTCGTGAAGTCTAAAGCCGACAAGTCTAGAAACGGGGTGTCGTGTTACCCTATAACTGGGTTTTGGAGGTCGCAGACGCTCCATGGAAATACTCATCTCAACGTAGTTGAAAAAATTTGGCAGGTTGTTTTTTTGTTAGTAACATAATAACTGACTGCCTCGTTAGTCTAGTGGTCGCAAGAGCTACTGCTGAGCATGAGGTCCTGGTTTTGATTCCCAGGTCGGGCAAAGTGTTATTGGGTTTGTCTATCTGGAATTTCTCAGTAGCAACCTGGAGTCTGGATTTGTGCACGGCTGATGGCAGTAGGCTCGACCCCTATTACATGGGACTTAAGCATAACTGGCGATCTGTGGGTGTGCTATGGGTGCACCTCTGCCCAACCCTTCGGGGACACAAGGCCGTTGGCCCTCGTGGATGGACCTCACACAAAGTAGTATGTCCTTCCCCATGATGCCATTTATTTCCTTATCAATTTTTATCGAAATCCGTTCAGAAGTTTCGATGTGAAAAGGTAACATACATACAGAGTTACTATCGAATTTATAATATATGCATGGATTTAGATTATTACTTGCAAATAGCATCCTTGGGAAATTAAGTTTCTTAATTGGAAACTTTCGTTTGAATATTTCCGAAAATTTAGGAATTGAGTAGGTATATTGGATTTTTTAACATTAAGATCGTCCAAGTGCTTGTGCAGATCTTTTACATCGTCTATGATCCATAATGAAAAGTAAACCACGTCCCAGGTCATGGTCTATCTGTGTGCCAAATTTCATCCAAATCCGTTCAGCCGTTTGAGCGTGAAAGCGTAACGGACAAACACACTCACTTTTGAATTAATACAATTTAGTTTGGTTTATTTGGTTTTATTACGAGTACAGTTTTTTTTTAAACAAAGGCAATCCACTAAAATATTAGCTCTCATTGAAATCTTACAGCCGACGCATTCAGCTACCAGTTACAAAAGCCTCACCACCCTCGCGTTTTCTTTGAAAATATCTTCGATTTTCCTTCGGATACGATTTCTGCGAGGTTCAACATACAGTGGTGAAGTTTCTTGATTATTTTAAGCGCATACGATCTAAAATATAGCATTTTACGACCCAAGATCTGGTCCTAGCATAAAATGGAATTAATAATGTGGGCTGGGATACATAAATACGTATACTAGGTAGTCACTTCACGTGATTTTGTTTGCATTTTTGATCGCAAAGATAGTCAGGACATTATAGTTGTTGAATATGGGATTGGTAATAAAGATTGGTAGAGTTTAGATATCATGAGAGAGTTGGAAATATGTAGTTTTTAAATATACGAGTAGTTGTAAGAACTTCTACATACACATTTTTAAAGACAGGCAGGTTAAGACAGAGATCTGTAGAGAATGTATAGCTTTTCTCTTTCTTCTAATTCTGGCATATCGATAAATTGATCTAATGGCAGACTACTGCTGGTCACACGTTTTTCCGAAGATGAAATAACAACCCGTCACGAATATTATCCCTTCCCTTTACCTCATTCATCTGAAGCTGAACATACGGTCAGACAAAACAAAACAACTGCAACATGAGTTGTTATGTGGGAGTGTGGCTGCCAACGCTTCAAGTCTCCTTGGAGCAATAATAAAACGCTGGACAAATAGCCCTGCTGCCCATGTTTCCAATCTCAGACCGAAATGGTCTCGATTGTTCATTTTATGAGACAAGAACTGAACAGGGATGTGCGCAGAAATCATTAGTAATTTGAAAGATTTATCTGAAGGAGCAGAGTAGTCCTAGAGTCTACTACAGGACTCCTATGCTCCGTCAAATAAATCCTACCACACTACGCTTGCCAATTCGTGGTCTCATACATAATACATAAAATATAATCCTAAAGTATGATATTTAATATAATTGTCATTCAATAGCATTATAAGAACTAAGATGTTTTATTGATGTTTTTTTTAAATAACCGACAAAAAAATTTCAACGCACGGGGTTCAGAACTATTTACTGAATCCATGGTTACAGAATGTCCCTGCCCCCGGTATTAAATCTTAAAAACTACAGAAACGATTTTCACCATAATTCCATGGGAGTTTTCTTCAACCCACATGCGAATTTCACCACAAATTGAAAAGTTGGAGATTTTTTTTCCGCTTAAGTCATAAGGTTCTGAAAAATATTAAATCTAAAACTTACCAATTATTAACTTGTAGTATCGTTAACCCTGTATCTTGTGCTAATTGTTTCTTTTGGTCTTCCGAGGGGTACGGGTGCTGCAACAAAGAAAAACACACTTCAACGAAACGAATCGGATACAAATAGAATTTTGGAACATCCAATTACGGACGAACAAATCTAAATTGACTTTAATTAAATCGGCCTCAGTTCCCCGATTGTGTACAATTAGATTTGGAGAACATTTTAAGGATTATTTTCGGGTAAAGAATTGTTTTTCTATTTGCTTGTGGAAAGCTGTGTTCATGAATTAGTTTGATGGATTGTTGTCAATCTAATTAGCCGTTTCTTTCGTTCATCTTTTTTCAGTCGTAGTCTTATTTTTGCTAAGGATTTTATATAAAGCTTTTGGAAGTTTAGTTATGTTTATATGGAATTTTATAAAAGACATTTCAGGGTGATAATGTGGGCGTTACTAGATTTTGCGGTTTGTGATTATAACTTTCATCCTTTACAGCAACAAAAGTGTTCTTTACTGATTATAGAGAGCAAATTACATTATTTATTCATCCTGGCATACCAGTGTTCATACAAAAAGCTACCAGGCCATAAACACGCGACACGTACCGTCCTAATGTTATTGGTTTTTGGCGTGCAACTAGAGAGCTTCACGCCCCGCGAGACCTCCTACGTTTTATCCCGTCTTGGTAACTAAGGAATGTGTGTAGGTAAATTATTACGATATTGTCGGTTTTATTCCCTGGTATCGTCCTTTTGGATACCTACGCCAAGTTAGATATTATAAGGTTAAAAACTTACAAGTTTTTCTTGGACTGGATTTTTAATCAGAACTTCATTAATATTTGCAACGCTATCTGATTGGCTTATTAAAATAATATTTACGTTAAAATTTCCCAAGTGTTGTAAGAATGCATAGTTAAAGTAAACTAACTGTCTTGAGCCGCAGGCGCAGGTTAAAGATGGGAACACAACGAGGGCATTGCTTAAAACATCTCCAGAGATATCCTTGAAATGGTTTCGTCAGTTTTGACACTTCACATCACTTTGATGCACATCTCCTTTATCTCTATCCATAAAGCAAGTCACTCAGTAAAACTAAAAGATATGCGAAAAATTTGTTTAAAATATTAGTATAAGTATTTTCTATTGTTTGTACTTTTCTGAAGGTGCGGGCGGATTTACGCTTTAGCAAAAGTGCCTGGAACATTTTAAATGCACCGCTATTTAGTCTATGCTGGAGTTACATTTATACTGTTATCGATATTTATTTTATATTATTTTGTATATCAAAATTGTCACCATGCATTAATATAATGCATGGAAATCTACGAAAGATAGATAATTAGATATTGTTACAGCCACTCTTCGTTGGAAACGTGCGCAGTGTGTCTCAGCCTAAAATGCGCGGTAGGTCCACAAACTCCTGCGCACCTAAGTTTATTATTACAATAACGGGTGTTTGGCTATTGTCGAATTGCACTAATGCATTCTTAATGCACGTATGCCCAGGATGTTAGGTTTGTGTTCGTGCGTTTGTTTGTTCGACACTGTGTTTATTCGAGCAAGGCGGCCGATTAATCGATATTTCGAATAATTCCGATGTATTACAAGATTAAATTATTGTTGCTTCCGCAGCTAAAGGTGCAGTTAGAATTTGTTGTAAGTCGTGATTGTAATCGCTCTGTGAGAAACTTCGTTTAAATTGCTGTGGTACCATAGCCCGTTTATTTCTAAATGTATTGTTTTTTTCTTTTAAGGATGAATTCCACCAAACGTTTATACCACAATTAAGTCTTATCCTGAGAATTTGATTAGTTTTTTAGTTTTTCCATAATACGAGTAGTACTGTCAGACGACAATTTAATTCCACGGATAAAATACTCGAAAAATCTGCCCTAAAAATCACGATTTCTTAACTTTCTTTAGCCACAAGGACCAATTCTTTTGACCTTTGATAAATTCCAAAAAAAAAGCTTCAATCGAACGACTTTTTCGATTCCATTACAAAAAGCGGATATCAAAAATTTATGGGAACCATTAAGGTGGATACAAAAACCCGAAATATGATAAGCAGAGGTCTTGGATAACGGGATTGTCAAAGATTCAATGTTATATCAGAGACGGCTTTTTGTGCCGTGCTTGGAGGATAAGAAAGAAAGTAATTGATTTTCAATCGAAAGATTAAGTTTTTTTTTGTTTAGTTCTTATGAATTATTTAGATATCGTATTATTGCACGAGAAGAAAGTACATTTGCACACGAGAAGAAAGTTGGGCAAAATCGCGGTTACTGTTTTTCTGTAACTCGATTGTAACATTTGTATGTGTGTAGTCGGAAAAATACGTACATATCTACTAAAAAACGTCTTATAAAAAACGCAGACATTAAGTATTTTAGAAAATGAAAAAAACAAGCGGCCAAGTAACCAATCTTACAGGCAAATAAGAAAAACTGCAATCATCTCAATATATTGTTTTCGAACGTATGCACTAGGGCCTCATAAACAGTATAGAGATATCAAATTTCGCGAAAGCAATCCCGTTCGCTTCTCATCCGCTGTCGGCGGCCGTAAATCACGAGCGAGCATTAAAATCGCGATTATACTCAACATAAGTTGTCGATAAATCGAGAATCGAGGGAAAACGCTTTAGGGTCACGGTTTTTAAGTTAGAAAGTTGCATGTTTAGCGAGATTTTTTGAAGATACTGTGCAATTTTACAAGTGGGACTTATAAAATTCAACTCTCAGAGACTAGAGATGTCAACTTGCAAAGAATTTTTCACAGAAACTATTATAATGGTAAAATAATTCCTTACTTACTAAAACAATCATTTAATTATGTAGAAGGCAAAGGTATTTGAAAAGCATGATATTTAATTTTATTCCACGATCGCGTCGCCAACCCTGCCTTTGCTGCGCGAAAAAAAGGGCTAGCTTCGAAAAACCCGCTCTTGCTACTATAAATTTTGTTTCGCTATGTGGAGGAGAAACAATCCATTTGTTGGCACCTAAATCTATGGGGTGAGCGAATGAGAATATGTAAATACGCGTTGAGGGACTCTGTGAGCGCGAAACACGACGAAAAAACGACTTTTGCCGAATTAAAGTTGAATAATGTCTTGATTTTCGGTTGCTACATTTTTTCCGGATTTTTAGGACCAAGAGAAAACTATAAACATATTTTTATTATATGCAAGATAGTTCAATGCAAGTCTAAATTAAGTTCTGATTTTTTTTTTCTAAAATTTGTTTCCAATCTTAAAAATAATACGGATTGCTTTAAATAAAAGTAAAGTAAGAAAATACATTTATTAGGCACAGACTAAAAGGAACATAACATATTCCAAAATAAAGTAAAAAGTGTAAATAAAGTGTGAAGAAGTTTGTAAAAAAAATCGTAAATACTGTTAAAATTCAAAAGGATGATAATTTTAATCTTCTTGCCTATCTACTACTTCTCTAACATTTTCATTGGCCGATCGAAAATAAACACAAAAAAGTTACATAAAAAAACGTGAAAAACACCTTACTAAAATATTCACTTGAACGCGGTTTCACAAAACCGAAATTCCCTAATGATATGCGTCTACAAGCATAATTCTTGTGCGAGGGAAAAGTGTATGGCGTATTTTACAATTTTCCCAGACTCCAGTGTTGCCATAACAATAATAATATATTCACGGGCCCTGGTGATTTCCGGAAATGTCGTAAAAATAAAAATCATAGCGCCGTCTCGGAGGAACCTCGGGTTATCTAGAGGGGATGTCGAGGCATTTCGGTGAGCTGATGGAGACGTAAAAAGTTTGGCATCTTTCAGTATACTGTCTATTGATAGAGTATTGTCTTTTAGTGTTGTTACTTTTTGACAGTCGTTTTAGTCGATTAACCGGTTCGATAGTTATATCAACTGTTTATAACCAACAATTTATTCTTTCAACTTTGAAATTGAGACCGAATTGCAAAAGTCGCCAGCGTTGACTTAGATAACTCAAAGCCTCTTTTTACCTTTAAAGATTCACGATCTAAATATTCGATCCCATTCCACACGTTCTTTAGTTACCGAACAGAAACGGTTTCGCGGCAAACAGCGAATGTGAAACATGTGATGGATTAAATTTTTCGGCAGAACGACGTGACATCCTCGGATTGAGCTTTAAATTATGCACGCTTCGCTTCCGCGCGTCAAAAAGAGCGCGAATAAGATTTTTTTTTGGTACATTTAGGTTATGCAAAGTAGCTGGTGAAATGAGTTTGACAATCCTTTCGCTGTGTTGAAAAAATGAATCATCGTAAATGTATTACAGTTAAGTAAGTACCATTACAATTTAATATCTGCAGTCACATCTGTCATAACCCCATTTCATTTCAATTACATTTTAAAGCCCATCTGATGCGCCGCAAAACAAAATCCCTGACATTTTAATACAACACACAAAGCTATTTTAAGCATAGTTTACAAGCAAAAGTCGTTAGAGGGCAGGAACCGACCACAAATAGACGTCAAAAAACTATGGACCCCTAGTTCGGGGCCTTTATGTCTCACCAGGGACGCATAAAGGTACGGAGGTGGCCCTAACCCTATCGAAGAGATGTGACCGTGTGATGGATAGCACTATCACAACCCTCCCAGTCCTTCTGTTTTCTACTCGACGTGCCTCCTTGTTTATTTATTTTATGTTTTGTTTATGTGCGAACACGAGGACCGGCGATACATTGTCGTTTTAAATGTGAAATATTTTCTGTAGTTCACTTTTTTGTTTTTTTCGTGAGGAAAGATTGATGGCTTTTGCATTTTAGTTGAGTCAGTTTAGCTGCAAAAGTGTATTATTATAGAGATGTAAAAGCAACAGAAAATCTAATAAAACACTTCAGTTTTAGAACCTATAACTGAAAATTAAAATCTGTCACACAAAATAATTCACGCTTCACTGCAACAGCCACGTAAAAAAACGTAACAAAACTGACTGATTCTAACACATGTCCCGGCAAAATGAAACGTACTAAATCCTAAAAAACTATCGACTAAAATAATCGACAAATTCTCTTTTGGTGTGTAAAATGGGAACGAGTAATGCTAATTGAAAGACACCTGTCAATTTTCCAAATGGCGGACACCATTTTTACGTAGCGAGCGATTCAGTGGCATAAAGTATTCAAGTGCCCTATCCGCGTTACCGCGACAGGATAGAATCTAAATTATGCAGATCTATAATGGACAGCCACCGTACGACTTGCAAACGGAAATAGTTTTTCGGGAACATTTTGAAATGTTCATTCTGATGCGCTAGCTGATTTTCTATATTTAGTCAGTTATCACTGTAATGAGAAAACTGCCAGTTACAATTACAGCGAGCTTTTCACATTTTGATGAAAATAAAGTTCTAGTTATTCGAATTTGCAATTTTACGTTCTCATGTCCGACGAGTGGTTATCTGTCCCAACAAAAAAAAAACAACTGCCCTGGTAGTAGATGTAAAAAAGATAACCAACCCTTCCTCCACCTTTAAAACCGACACCAGCCCCACACTAGATTTAACACAGTTCCCCGAAAACCGAAAATTGAAAATTCAATTCTTGCTAAAACGCCGCCACCATTATTCCCGTGAATCGCAATACCAACAATAGCGCTAGTGAGACGGTAAATGGCATCGATACTAATCTGTGGAGCCGGAAGAGTCCGCGCTGACGGCCGTTCGGAAGCCGCAACTGGGCTAGGAAATGAGATAGGTGCGTTCTAACTCCTAGCGTGCTATGCTTGCCTAGTACCTGTCTCACAATGATGGAATTAGGACAATAGGTGACATGTGTTAGATTGTGGGCCAGAGAGTTATTGTCTCAGTGTTCCTTTGTTTTGTGACTAATTTAGTTTGACAAGACAGAGCGGGGCGAGGTGGTCCCAAGTCGTCCTGCCTGATTTGGATAAACAACTTAGTAACTAACTCAACAACGATTTGAAGAATAGTTATCAATACAGTTGAAATTGGAACACCAGAGGACTACATGGCATAGGTCTGTCTCTAGCCGTTGTTCAGTTGAAGCAAAGAATCACCCTTATATCCATATCCATTTAAAATCAGCCATTAATTCTATACAATAAGACAGTTCTGTTCCCCACACTATGTTTGGGCACACTCTTAGTACAAAGTAAAACAATAAAGAGTTTTGCATATTAATCGGGACATCAAAAGACGCCGTATCATTAAAAATTAAGAAAAAGAAGTATGTAGGCCAGGTTGTTATTGAATCACTTTCTATTTAGAACCTTGTCTTGATGGAGTAAGGTTTAAAGTTGTGTGTGATAGGTTTCATACTGGGTGACTGGAGGAAATAATAGCGCATGTGCGCCTGGGCAGGCGGTGAGCTCAAACGGTTGCCAATAAATGTGAGGTAAATGTAAAAAGAAGTAATATTCATGAGGTGCGCGGAGGATGCTCTCAGATCCTAGGGATGGCAGAAAGAAGAAACAGAAAAATCCTGCAACGTTATTGTGTTAGAAGCAAAACAAATTAGGTTATGATCGCATAATGGAAGCTGAAAAGAGTTCTTGTGTCTAAAAATCTACATAGCGGGTCGATGGCGATCTTAATCGTAAACAGAATTTACTTAGGATTACAGCAGTATCAATTTGATAAGTTTCTTCAAGTTGCAGGTAGGCAGCATCGTATTTTTTTTATTGATACGGCACTTCAACGCCTTACTTACAAAATACAAAAATCACATACAGTTCTAAGTATTATAAATTCGTCTATTTGCGTAACAACATAACATACAATCACAATCAAAATTCATGATAATTCATTGCTTCGTATGTTTGAAAACTTCGTCTACATTGTCAAAATTATAGGTTTTGGAATTCTATATGTGAAAGGCATTAAGGCTGCAAGAGATGTGTAAAGTAAAGTGTCCCATCCTTGCTGGATCGGGATCAAAAATAATAACTAGTTTTCTACCCTTGTTAAGGACTTGTCAAATCTCATTAGACGCAGCTAAACATCAATGGACGAAACTACATATAGAAATCACAAGAAAATAAGAATAAATTGTGCGGCTATCTGATTAAATGAGTATGTCCCTCTAATTATGTTCCAAGATGTATCTCACCTAGTATCATGTCTTTTACCGATGTTTGGTTTATTTATTTTAAAATTACAAACACTTCTATGATTCTAAATGGTGTTAGTTACTTCAAAATGTCGTTAGGAAGGTTTTGAGTGTGAATGTGGAGATACAACCAAAGATACGATGGATGGACTGTGTGAAAGATGATATGGCTGGAAAGGAAGTGGCTACTTATAAAGAAGTGTAGAATAAAGAGACATCGACCAATTAAATTGAGATAAAGTCCGTTTAAGCAGACGACAACCTCATAGGTTGACCTGCGAGATGCAATAAAAAAAAAAAAAAATTTGAGAAAAGTGCGGGAGAATTATGCTGATGATGATGATGATAGTTTCTACAAAATTCAGTAAATCACGTCAAACAATCACTAAAAACCTTCGTAGAAATAAATCCCGAATTTTGCAGCGTAGCAACCCTGATGTGCGTCAATTCAGTCTGTTTTGCATGCGACTCGAAGCAATAAATAACAGTAGGGTTGGTAAAAAGTGGCGCTCGAAGCAGGCTATTGTGCCTCCGTCACAGGCGATACAAGGCTTAGATTGTGGACCGACAAAACGGGAGATTGACATTAATTTACCACTCTCAAATTTTGTTTAATTACTCTACATATTTTACCAAACATTTCCAATACAAAAATGTCACCGTGAGCCAAGGCAGCACACAAAAAAAAACTGTAGCTGTCAAAAGTTATTATTAAAATATCCACCACATTAAAATCGACTAAAACTATTTTCAAATTGAAATCGTCTAAATAAAAACGCAACTAAAACAATCCGATCCGTAACGAATCGGTTGCATAAATTAAGCGCGTGTCGCGCATTGATTAGTGCCGCGAGCGAATAAATAATAATCGAGTCCATTCGATTCTGATTCGAATGAATCGAATCGAAAATATACCGGTCGTTGCATTTACACAGTCGATAGCGCGTTATGTGAGATAAAACATGCATTATAGAGGTGCGGTGTGAGCCAATCTATGTGTCTATGGTTTAGTATCGATTACATGAGGTTTTTAAAGATACTAGCAGTCATTTGTGTTTGATGTGTCCAGTAGATTATTGAAATACAATGCTTGAATTAACTATTTATACGAAATGAAAGGAGTAAAATGTAATTTCGGATTTTAAAAAAAAACTGCATTTTTTCAGGATTCAAGTTTACATCTACCTAAGGTTTTCTAGATTTGGTTACTGAGAAGTCAAAAGAACTTTATAATTTATAGTCACAAAAGCCTGTGCTGATAAACAGAAGCCACCTAGGCTCCTGTTTGTCCTAGCTTTAATATTTTATAGCCTAGCCAGAGGCTACATCTCAAACACAGGCGGGACCAGATAAGATGCCCTGAATTGCTCGCTAAAATCAAACCCTATCCACTGCTATCATTATAAGTTACTTTTAGATAAACTTAATCACACGTTCGTTTCTAAATCTGTCCAGTACATCAGGCTCTATAAAGCCGGTACCACACTGCACGCAGCGTATCCGCCGCGCACCGACACGCATAAACAGGCGATATCACGAACGCCGCTTGACAAATTTCATATCTAACAGATATCGATGCGGTGTAAATCATCGCGCGGTCTCGCCCGCCTGCATGTCGCCCGCTCTGCGTGAGTTATAGATGTGGATGCAGCTTTATTTTACGAGCATGACGTGTGATGCGTAGTGTGCGTAAGCGCATAGTTCACGCGCGATTGTCGAACTGTTTGAATGTCATTTATGTTGACTGATCTATGAGTTACGTCATTATTTAAGGGATGCTTTCAGTACGTTTTGGAATGTTGGCCGAAGGAACGTCTATTGAGTTCGCAGTTTTCTGAGCAAGTGTTGCCAGACTCAAAAATGCTGAAGAGGTTTTGAGGGTTGAAGTTCCTTAGCTTCTTAGAAAAAGAATTAGACGACTTTCTTCTTGTGATCAACTCTTAATTTTGGCAGGCACAGGCATAAAATCAGACGAATAAGTGCGGATTTCACCGATGGTACTGAACACACAAATATTTTCATCTTTAATCTTCGGTTTATTTATCAAGTAGGTAAGTTACTTAGGTAAGTAAGTTACTTAACTTTACTTTTAGTTAAGTATTTTACTTTACTTAGGTTACTTACTCACTTAAGTTTAGGATTAACAAAAAAAAACACCCGGAGAACAAGACGTGCACAACATCATGCCTACCAGGATTACATAAGATATAGCAAGTAGAACACAGCGCTATCTCGAAGAGGCGGGGAGCCGCGCCCCGCGGCGCCGCAAATATTTGCACGCCGCCAACGCCCTATGTTTGCCTGTTACATAGCTGTTATGCGCACAACTCCTGGCGTTGTTGATGCCTTGGTAACTTGCAGTTATGGCGGATGTTTACTCGAATACTTTTAGTTTTCTTACGATATTGCAACAGGATAGAATGAGAATGAAGTTCAAAGACCCGATTTCAAATACAGATTTGTGTACTTAGGTTTTGGGTCAACTAAAAACCTGCTTGAACCACGAATATTGCTATGAAAGCAGTCTTGAAAAAAGGAATTCCTCAAACAAAGCAAGCTGACTGAATACCATAAGAAAACTCAGCTTACAAGGAAACCCAATCAAAAGACAAGGCCCTCAAACTTCAAAACATGGAGGGTCAAACTTAGGTCAAACTACCGAACAATTCTGGTCATGTCACACATTCAGGCGTCAAGGAACAAGCCTGGAGCCGCGCCGACAAATCGCCGGGCCACGCCAATGCTGTGTAGTCAGCGGAGCCCGAGGCGGAGGGCGGAGTGCCCGCCCTTGCACACGACCTCCACTCGTGTCGCCAAATTGGACAGAAGAAGTAATGGGAATCAGGGGTCCCAAAAGGTCCTGTTTTTCGTAAAATCTTTGTAATTGGTAGGCCGTGCTATTTAGGTGGGCTGGCAATGGATAATGATAGTGTTTTGGTAATTTTGCCTCGGCATCGTGATGGTGGGGGTAAATCAGTTATGACAGCTTGATAAACTTATGCTTAGGAGAACTTCAGGAAAAAAAATTGTCAACATTATTGACGCATCACAATGTTCAAGGACCCTTGGTGCAGACTTAGATGATGACATTTCTTATTTCATGTTTATTTTATTGATTTAAAATACAAAATAAGCATACGCTTCAGGGAAACCAAATCGCTTAATGCTAAATAAAGAAAAACTAAAAGTGACAAAAGTATTAGAATAAGTAAAAAAAAATGAGCAACAAATAGGTTCAGTGAAGTTGACCAGATTTTCCTATCATA
Source organism: Dasypolia templi (assembly GCA_963555695.1). Classification (NCBI taxonomy): domain Eukaryota; kingdom Metazoa; phylum Arthropoda; class Insecta; order Lepidoptera; family Noctuidae; genus Dasypolia; species Dasypolia templi. Next base: position 30,925,490 of record OY743140.1, on the reverse strand, counting down.
ATCTTGAAGTTATTAAAGCAACTCAACTAGACATCTACCAAATATTTTAACCCTAAACCCCTATCTAACACCCATAACGACTGAAATGACTCGTATCAACACGGAACGACAAATCAAACACAGTAATTTCCTATTCTAAGACGCCGGAGCCGCCCGGAGTCCCTACGTGTCCAGTGTGCGGTGAGCCTTGCCTGACACTCGATAAATCAGCCGGATCGACCTGATCGCCCGGATCGGAACCGGCTCTCGCATAAGTAATGACTGGAGACGAACGAACTTGTGTTCTGTCGTAATTATTTAATTAATAGAACTAGACGACTGTTTAGAAGGTTAATTTTGTACCATTGAAGACAAAATCATATTAGAATTCACAATGAATGATTCCAATATCTCTTTTGTAAAAGGTGTTCCGAACATGAGTCAACAGCTAATAACTTTGGGCCATGTACGAGATTAGCATCGCGATTTAATTAAAAATAATCATAGCTCTATCTACCAACAAACAACCCACAATATTATGTGAACAAAACAAAAGCACAACTTAGAAAACAATCTCTTACAAAGTCGCTCACATGAATGGCCAAACAATTACAGAGCACGAGTCAAAAATGACTCCGAACATATTTTTTCTAATCCCTTCCCACGCATAAAGCTCGCTAGTAATTACAGGTTCGGCTCGGTAATAACATATCGCATCAATAAAATTGTATATCATTCAGTTGTGTTTCCCGCGAACGCGTCGGGTGATTAGCGCAGCCATTTTGTAGGCGGGCACACCCGAAGGCGACACGATTTCTGATACCATTCTCAAAAATATCACACTATCGGCGAATCGAGCACGCGCTGGAACACCCGAACGTGTGTTTTTCAAATTTAGAGTGTACCGAACGCCCTACGACGTTATTACCGCGCAGGGATTTTACTACTGTCACTTTTGACAGATGTGATTGACGTTTATAAATACCGCGAGTCAAGTTCGAGCTTGTTATTACGTTCGGGAATTCAACATCTTTTTTTTTCCAAAACGAAGGGCTTTTTTAAATGTCATTCTCGTTTCTAAAATATAATTAAGGATGTCGTTGTCGACCCCATGTTTTCGAAAACTAACGTTGGTTGTCGTACGTTTTCCTGCTATATCCTTGCGGTGTAATGTTAATTAACCAGTTTCGTTCGTCGTAGCAGATGAGTGCATATTGAAACGTCAAAAAGTGTATGTTTCCTTTTGCTTCTCATTTTCGGTGGTTCCCCTATATCGTCGCGTCATGAGCGAGACGGCCCGGCATCGGCCAACGGACGCTGGGTTTGGAGAGATAGAATAGAAAGCTGCCTATTTTACCAGGAAATAGACGGGGAATTGGAAATTTCAATTTCGTTTCAGTTGGTTACTTTGTGTCACGAATGGAAGAACGTTGTTAGCAATTCGAGGTATGAAACTAAAGAAAAAAATCGCGTCGACAGTCCATGCGGTTTGACCAGTCAGATTGAGGCTGCAATTGAAAACTTTTTTGTCATTTGGACACATTTTTGTCTGTGGTTGAATTGAATACTCATGTCAAGAGAGAAACGCAATCAGAGCGACTATTATCAAAAATAAAATAATAACAAACTTAGTCAATGTTGTAACCGAAATGAATAGTCAAACTAAGACCACGTCCAAAAAGTTTAATCCAAGAAGCGAACAGAAAATCATTCATTCATATTCATAGTGGAAATAGGGAGCGAGGCTTTCACGAAAATGGCTCCCTGTTCCTAGGAAGAGTCGGGATGAGATGCATGAATATTAACACGCCACCGGTACCAGGGAGCTGTAACTATATTAGAGCAAGCGCTCGCACTGCATGCCAACGGTAGGGGCACGTTTGAAGTTGCGCCCGGCTACGTTCTGAAATTTGACGTTTTGACAGCTCTCCGACGTTGGCTGCCTTGTCTCCCGTCCCCCTCTCTCACCTACCACCCGCCATTCGCCATCCCTCTCGCACAATAATAACATTACGTGCACGAGATTCCTGTTTCTGCTACGTCTGACTTCTGATATGAATTGTTAATGCATCGGTAATTGATATTATAATTTTGATAGACCATTTTGTTCTAATGGTTGTGGCTTTTAGTGTGAGAGCTCCGGTATCTTTGTAGTAAACGTTAAATATGTCATGTGATACAGCTTTTATGTGGTGTTGGGGCTCTAGTTCTTTGTTTGGGTTCGTCTTTGTGTGAACGATATAATGGATTTTAGTTATACTGTTTCAATCAGTTATTTTTGTTATGGTCTTCGATTTATTGGTACTTTACGCAATAATGTTTTGAGGTCACAAGATATGCTTTTGTGTTGTTATGCAAATGAAAAGCTTCTAAGAACTAAGCAATGTCAATCTTGCAGCAACCTGTGGTGCCATAAGATTTTCCAGTGTGCCCAATTGGAGAACTCTAAACGTCACGAAGCAAAAGAAAAGAAATTGCACAATACTCTCAGTAGACAAACTCAATGTCACTAAGAAAGTCATCTATTGAAACTACTCTTGAATGACTAACAACTGCTCCACATTCTGAGAAAATACAACAGACAAGTCACTTCGGAAACAAGCTCGTTAAAACCAATTTCACACATCAAAGTCGTGATTTTGAACGCAGCATTAGCAACTTCAGTGAATCTTTCAAAAAACTGAACGACAATCACTGAATTGACGCAAGAACGACATGCAGACACAAAAGAAAACGAACAATACAACTCTGAAAAAGACGTTCTAATTCACAGACACTTTGAACATGTGCTAATCCAAGCCCCCAAAAATAGCCGACGAAACTTAGAACAACGCTGTCAGGACAAGGCTGTCAATCGACTGTCGATGTCCTCCCCAAAAAAAATGTGTATTTAAGGCTCAAAATAGCCTGTCAGTCAACCCTTTCAGAGGAGTAAGCTGGCTAAAATCGCACTATTCCGGGGGGAAATTCGATGACGCCGGGAAATAGGAAAAAATAAGGAGAGTGGACGTTGGGCAGTCATTGTTGCATTGGATCGGCGGGATTTTTAAATAAACCATGCGGTGTTACTAAATGTGGAAGACTTTAAATGTTTGAATGGCGTTGGTAAGCGGGATGGAAAAGAACTGCAGGTAAATACAGAAAACTAAGAATACTTAATTAGCAACAAGATTACAATCAGACCTGCACTAGATCCTATTGTATAATGATTGTGATATTAATTATAGAAGCATGTGCGTATGTTCATATTGTATGTTTATATTTAAATTAGAAAATTGTTTTCCCTTCTACTCTTACACACGTTGTCTACATCTATTACATATATACTCTCCTATCGCAGGTATGTTGAAATAGATTCTTTTTTAGAAGTAAGCATCTCCCTTGCACGTATTTTTCAATTTCTTTCTTTTGTCTGTTTATACATAAAATGGTTACTTAAGTAAATAAATAGAACGCTGGAATAATGCAAATCATTTGATTCTTATGCTGTCATTTGAGTGCTTTTCATAATCACTATGCAACTTTCATCCCCTCGATGTTTCTTTCTAGTCCCTTGCTAGTTCGCAAGCCTTTTTAGAATGCATTTAAGGTTGAACTAGGTTTCCATCATCATGTAAGGTAGGTACAAAATTTTCAAAAGAAAAGATTTCTTCTCCGTTATAACAAATTAAAGCAAAGTCAAATAGAATACCTACAGCAAAACAAAGTCGTTAACAAATCAAATTTACTCTCGCAATTTCCACGAAAACCGTAACAAATACGTTAGCAAAAGCGAAAATAGTTGTTTGAAACACATTTTACATTTAGTTTGACGCAAAGAAACGATCCCTCCTACCAGGGCATCATATCAACGTGGAAACATCAAAGAAACTAAGAACAAAGTGAAAACAGAACTTGGACCGTTTGATTAGGCGCGTTCTTAACATACGACCGCCTGAGGCAAACGCTTTGTTACATCCATCCTTTGTGTAGTTACGTTGAAACAATCAAAGCTTACTTCTTGTCGATTGTTGGGCCCCTGGTACCTCTGAGTGAAAGGAGACTGACGGCAAAGCAACGTTCGAATTAAATTGTGACCGTCAATTTTGATCAAGGAGTTGTGACATAAAGAATTGGGTTACAGGCTCAAAAGATGTCTTGTGCTTTCAAGGTGGACGCTGACACACAGGACGTGTTCACATTTCACGATAATAATGTTGAGAAAAGATTTGGTAAGTTGGAGAAAAGGAATCATGGGCAGTTGAGCTCCTTCTTTGACAGTATCTTTTTTTGTGGTCTCCGTCAGTCTTTGCTCTTGGTTTGGCAAAAGCATTGGAAGTTCCTGTTATAATAGCAGAATTGAGATGCTATAGTTAGGAGGTTGTCCAATATACGGTGTGACTTGTAATTATACATATTCCTTCCAGAAAGTGGCAGCGTGACCCATTTGCGACAATTTAGCTACCTTAAAGCCTAGGCGAAAATTTATAGGAATCGAGAGTACTCAATTTCCCTTACGTATGATATAATTTCATAAAACGTGGCCAAAATACGGTGCCAGCCCGAATTATTGAGCCACACCACAAACGTAAATAAATGGGAGTGATACGTAAATGTGCACAAAAAAAAAAACAATACTGCCACCAATATAAAGAGGTTATCCAAAAATATCGACGACATACAATGCAGTGCAAAAAAATTGTCACACGCCGCGCGAATGTCAATAAAATTTGATGTTTACGCGCGGGGCGATATCTCGCGGCAAATAAAACCGCGCACACCACTTTAAACTGTTTTCGTTCGTTCGAAAAATGATATTTTTTATTTCGTTTTAGTTTTTGTGTACGGTATATTTTTCGAGCTCAATTGGATGGAAGGCGTTATTTAGAGGTTCCATTGAATTAGTTGCAAATACTTTTTGTATTAATTTGACACTGAAATAACTTTTGGTCTGTTTTTTTTTATTTACCCCAAAAGTCATTTGATCGAGCTCAGTCAGCTTCTATAATGTAAGACTAAATAAAATACTCTATGCACATCTTTGAACCACCAAAAGTTCTACTAGAAGACCAACAAAAATTTAAGACCAACTCAACTTTGCTCTCTCTCTTCTGTTTCTCTTCTTCTTGCCTAAACTTTATAATTTTCTATTTTCTTTTATATGTCATTAACTATTGTAATTAGATGGTAACCGTTTTAATTACGTAATAATAATATACCTACCTACTCCCATTTCTGTAATCTAGCCATTTTCATAATTTTCGTTCCATTTCTCCAAATCTCTCTAGCAACCTTTAATAAAGACAATCTAAGACAGCTTACAAGAACTGATAACAAACAAGGGTGCGATCAATATTAGGCTGGCGACACACGATAAACCCAATCAGAACACAAAACATAAAGAGGCGTGCACACGAGACAGAATTCACGAGCACATTAACAATACACCGAATAGCCATTTGTGTGGCGCAAGTCATGAGAAAAAAATTGGTAAATATTTTCGGTTCTTATATTGTCAGTATCCTCATCGTTACCTACTCAGTGGTAGCTTTATGATTGGATTTAGTAATAACTGGTGCTACTAATGACGCAGAGGGTCTCAATTTCTGTTTATGTAAAGCTGCCAGATCCGTCTTTTAGATACGACTGATTGTTCAAAAGTCAAATCAAATCAAAAATATTTACTTGCAAGAACATGGTCCATAAGGTGTTACAGTAAATTTGTTTCAGCATATCCTGCTATAATAATGGCGTGCAAACGTACTCACAATTAGCGATGTAACTAACCTAACTTACAGATTCTATTCATTTGTCTTCTAAATAGTCGATAATGGTATAATAATCACCTAGATTAGGTAAAAAGATAACAACTACAATAGCGCCACTGACGGACAAGATTTCCTGCATGCAATAAATTAAGAAAACAGCAAACATTTTAACGCGTTATTCAAAACAACGTACTGCACCCAGTCGTTCTCTCCTACTTCTACTGATTCTTTCTATAACATCAAACACGCTAACCAACAAAAAAGGGTCATAAACCAGACACATTACAAACACAGCACCAACCCAACTTCAATACGAACTGTCAACCCTCTACCGCTCGTGATACGCGCCCCGGTCTCATTGTACGCCGTCCGATAACCCTGTCAGCGGCGTGACGGAGTGGCGTAGTTATCGCGCGCGTATTGTCCGCGTCCATTGTGTTACACCGACGTCTTCATACACGCCGTGTGGACCCAGCTTTAGTTTTAACGTCTATTTTGATATGCGTATATACGTAACGGTAGAAGTAAAATTGTTAGCTGTTTTTTATGAGAGAGAATCATTTGGATATAGTTCCTTAGTTTTGAAACACAAAAGACACTTTATTGGATTGATGTAAAATCTCTGATTCGAATCGCTTGAGAGTTTAAAGAAGTCTTCATTCGGATTCCTTTGACTAAGCGATAATTCGCCAACCATATTTTTGGCAAGAATTCATAGTTTGACATGGGTAAACTTTAAAGTTTAAAGAGAAAAGTTTCCGACATGATTATGTGTTTTAAAGCTCCGATTAGTAAACTCATTTTGGACATAATAGTAGCTGAGTCATTTGATGATGAGACAAAAGAATCCTAGCCACAAAAATACCTCTACGATAAACTTATAGGTGAAGAAATAAAGTGTGTTCTCTCCAAGCAAAACTACAATGCAAAGATCGGAGGTTAAAAAAACCTTGGAATACAGAAATCCGATGCATACTCAAACAGAGAGGTACATAACAGCGTTACGTCAAAGCTTTCATCACAAAACACGAGTCAAAGTCATCAGCACACACATCCAGTTACGTAAGGCAGCCTTGCATTTTCCTAGAAAACGGCCTGCGTTCCGATTGGTCGGACGTGCCATCTGTCTTGAGTTTGATTGGTCCGTATCTTACGGGGCGTACTGTTGCAGTTACAGGGTTAAGTTGAGCGTAGGTACTTGGGAACTGTGTAAACCAGGATTTAATATTGTTAGATTATTTTATATTTTGCGAATGTGAGAACGTTGTACGCCTTGTAGACTGCAGATTGGTAGAACATTTTTCTATTTGTTAAGCACCTGGTACTTGTGGACAGGCCTACACTTTACTTTCATACTTATTAACACTGTAAGTAATTTGGAAACATTGTAAAATACAAATATTTTTAAAAGAGTAACCGTGCTGTTTCTTGCCGGCTCTTCTCCATAGGAAACAACCAATTGGAACCGTGCACCTAGATTCTGACGTTTCATAAGTGCCCATTGTAGGTTTAATGGAAATTAAATATTTTAATTTTAATTTAAGACTAGATGCGACTTATAGATGAGAATGATTAATGTTTAATTAATCAGGCAGAAATTAACAATTAAGAATGGTAATGTTCTTAATGAAGAGACTGTGTTTTTGTTGCGGTGCCCGTTACAATAAATAATGGTTAATAATTATGTTCATGATCGATTCGCTGTTGCCTGCGTCATAGAAAAGAATAATGACTGTGTTTTCGTTTGAATAGTTAAAAACTTCTACCTCATTTTAAAGTAGGTATTCCAGCATTAATACAGCCTTCACGAGGTGATATATTTAAATGTACAGTACGCCGCGACAAACCAGTATAAGGTGGCCTCGGATTCCGTTGAAACTTCGTACTACGCTGGGCCAGCTCAGTCAAAGTGTTACCAGCGAAATAACAATCTGAATCATTTCAAGGTTTCACTGGTTTTTCAGGTTTAGGCAGCGCACGTTAAGAGCTCTCAAAACGCAGGAATGTTTCCGACTTACTTGATACTTATCGTTATATTATTGCCAAATCACATAAAATCTTTATAAATTGTAGCCTATGTGTTATTCTAATGTATAAGCTATATTCCTGTAAAGTTTCATCAAAATGCGTTCAGTAGTTTTTGCGTGAAAGAGTAACAAACATCCATCCATCCTCACAAACTTTCGCCTTTATAATATTAGGAAGAAGTAGGATAGGATATAAGTAGGAAGGAGGATATTGTATAGTTAGGTATTATTTGCACCAACGACAACCCCATTTTATGTCCAGGCAAATCACTGTCCATTCCAGGGTTGCCTGAATAAGATTGCAGAAAGCGATAAGGCCGCCCATTGTACATTTTGTAGTATTCGATTTATTTTTTGTTATAGTTTTTTTGGTGTACAATAAAGTACATAATCAGCCTATAATGTTCCCACTGCTGGGACACAGGCGTCCTCTCTATGAGAGGGAGTGGGCCGTAATCCACCACGCGGGCCCAGTTCTGGTTGTTAGATGTCACATGTCTTCGAACTTTTGGTTCTTAGACATGCCGGTTTCCTCACGATGTTTTACTTATTTTTTTATTATTTCATCACATCACCACTGGCAGTGGTGGCGAAATAATTTAAACAAAGTAAATCGCCTGTCTGGGTTCGAACCTGCGACCTACACCTCATAAGTCGCGTCCGCAGCCGCGGAGCAATGTTGGCCCAGTGGTTACTGCCGCGACAATAAAGTATGTATAAATAAATAGTAATTGGTATGTATAAATAAATAGTAATTGTGAACTATGTATTCTCATACAGTTGTCGATACTAGAGAAGGCGAAGAGTTGGTCCATGTGTATACACTCTAGAGACATTATGCATTCATTAGAATCTCAATGCTTTTTCCACATATTATGGGAACTCTGATCGAAATACCATTAAGCTGTCAATTTGACACGCGTCAATTAGCTGGTTCTCACCTTTTTGTCTACGTATTCTAAGTAGAAGTGATACTTTCCAACTTTTTTCAAGAATAATCATCGTGTCCAGAGAATGACAGCTGACGTGGCTCAAGAGGCTGCCCATCATAAATGGGACTGGGCAGGAACTGTGGGCCCATATAGCAAAGAACTGATGTCCTGAGACAGAGAGGGTCACGGCAGACCACGTAGGAGATCGTAGGACGAGCTGGATAGGTTCTTTTCTTTTCTCTCTATACAATATTAGTTTAGATTTGTATTACAATTAAACTTAGATTTAAACTAAAATATTCAAGTTTAGACACGGCACCATTGCACCTGTGCGAAGCAGGGGCGCGTCGCTAGTATTATAGGAAGTGCGAGAACCTGTCTGTCTGCTTTAAACTTGAATTTGGCCAGAAGGTGCTTAAGTCTCAAATTTTTAAGTAGCGGTAGGGTTTATTGTTTTGTTTTTGTTTTCATTATTTTCTCCTATATTTCAGTCATTAAATTGTAAAACTAGTATTTATATAACTTCTTAATTTAAATAAGGCGATGTGTTTTTTGTTTTTGTGCTCACGCCATAATTTACTATTAGAGTCTAAACGTGATGATTTGTAATTGGCTTCCTGGTGGCTATGGTCCCCTTTATTTGTTTGTTTTTATTAGCTGTAAATCCTCCATGTATTATAAATAAATAAATAATAAAGAAGGAAAATAAAGTACCGTAAACTGTGGCGTCTTTACTTTCCATAAGCAAGTTTACCAATGAGCTTTGTACTTAAATATCTCTCTATTAAGGGGTCACTGTCAGACTGCATAGAGAAGAAAGAGATGCGTGATGACACAACGCTGGTAATTTATTTGCAAAAAATTATGAAATTATATATTTACAAAAAATCTAAGTATTGGACTAAAAAAATAAAACACTATTACGTAAATATGTTGCTTGTAGAATATTCTGGCAAAAAATCTGAATTTTTGCATATATGTATGGTATGGTTTTTAATTATTGTTGAAAGAATTTTTTTGAGTTTACTTCGTGATTTTTTTCTATCGTATCAAATTGGTAGTACTTAATATGTTTTCAACACACTTATTAACTAGCATATACCCTGAAGAATATCTTAAATTTTTCTGATTTTGTTTACTGCAATGAAATACTTTTAGGTATTCTAAAACTTGCGTTTATGTACTGTAGTCTATTATATCAATTATAATAAAATCTGTTACCTAATCTGATATTAAATGGCGGCAACAGATTTTTAGTAATCTACTACTATACCCGACAACAAACTACATAATGCGGGTAGCAAATTATGATCAAAATCACCAGGTAGTTAACTACAATCATCCTATAATTTTCGCAACAATCTTTAACACAGCCAAACCCTTAAATACTGTCAACATAATTACAATATACCTTGTAGTAATATGTAAATAAATACCTAATAAACATATTTTGTTGATTACTAGTAAATTATGTAGTACTTTCGTGTTGGGACTGGTGTCAGAGGCCAGGGAGCCCATGTTACGGTACGTTGTTTAATATGGTCATAGTTCATGTTGTTTCTTAGAACATACAATATTATCTTTGGCATTTCTTGAATGTAATAATACCAGCCTTTTATTGTCCCACTGCAGGGCAAAGGCCTCTTCTCAAACAGAGAAGGCACGGGCATTGATCACCACGCTTGCTCAAGACTGGTTTGCGATTTCAGACTTGCGTCCCGCGGTTTTACGGGCATGAGTCTCGATCCCGTGGGAATATCGGGATAAAACATATGCTATATCCTAATCCAGGTTTTGGTCTATCGATGTCACAAATTTCATCCAAATCCGTTCAGTCGTTTCAGCGTGAAAGCGTAACAAACAAATATTAAAAAATCTTTTCTCTGTAAACTAAGTTTTGGTTTCCTCATGATGTAATATAATATAATACATATTATATGCATAATCAACCTATAATGTTTCCGCTACTACTATTACACACACAAACCTGCTCTCAGTGTGAGAAAGAGGGCCGTAAGCCAGCACGCGGGCCTAGTGCGGGTCGGTAGATGTCACATGTCTTCGAAATTTTTGTTCTAGGACATGCCGGTTTCCTCACGATATTTTTAGGAGCGAATGGTAATGAAATTATTTTCACAAAGTAAAGCGTCTGTCTGGGTTCGAACCTAAGACCTACAACTCGTAAGTCGCGGCCGTTACCACTGGGCCACCACTGCTCTGAATATATGAAGGTCATTGGATCATTGAACAGAACTATCACTTTATTTCAATACATACACATACTCGTATATCTCCGCCATTTCGGCGCTCAGCCTCAAACACAATAATTAAAATCAGTTATAACCCGGAAACCATTATTTCGATCCACCTAGCACATAACGGAATACCTAACAGCTCAAACGAAACTTCAAAATAACAGCCGTAACAAAATAAAAATAAAGTTTAAATTCGCGTATACAAACGCATGTTATCATCAATCGTGAAACCTAAAAACCACTTAATTCCGTAAAGGCGGGTTCACACCGCGCGAGTCGGCCGCGGCGGGGCGAGGAAGCGACGAAAACGGGCGAGTGAGGGCGAGGTATCGTGACGACTCAATCGCGATGCTATCGCTTCTGAGCGACGAAGCCACTTGCAAATGCATTCGCATGCTAGTACAGCGTGTTTAGCGTGCAATTGTTAAACGTTCAATGGTTACTGCTTTGGAGTGAGAATTACTGGAGAAGGTTGCCTAATTACTGTTCGCAATTTTGCCGATGTCTTTTCCATTAATGATTCTGGAGTATTTTAGCACGTTTTTAAGGAAACTAAGGGTTTTATTGAGTCTCAATCTTCTTTTTCTTGGCTTCGATCTTGGCAGAGTGGTCGTTGTCACGATGCATTGTGTCCGATCGCAGATATACTCGTAGCTCGCCTTACGATCTCCTCCATCTGATTCTGTTAGATGACAGTCTGGCGCATTAATTAACAGGGCCTCCAACCGCAAATTCAATATGATCGAGACTCAATAACACCTCTTAAATCTGGTACAGATAAAAATGTCCTCTCCAAAAAAGGAGATTTTAGACTACTTCTATCCTGCTGCATCATTGAACCTTTACTATCTCTACTCTAACATCTGATCACTTTCTTCTTTCATTGCCCGTTAGAAAAATACAGCTTCCTATCTACTGCGCAAAAACCTCAGCGTGTAAAGCTAAAAGAAATGAGCTGTCAATATTTATAATTTCCTAGCGTTAGATGTAATGACACTTTTCAAGCTCACCGAAGTTTTCACGGTGAGTTTATTACATCTTATCTCAATCCATTCCTCAATGTGGAGTACCAATGTTGAGTGTATCTTTTAAATATTACAAGCAACTTGACCACCACACGTATTCCCTTGAATTTGGCAGCACTCTGTACAGTTCAACGTAATCCTCGGCGCATGCCAGTGGGACGGTCGAGTGACAACTTACTTGCATTCAACGAGTCTAAACCCGCACTTATGTTACTAGAATTTTGTTGAGCATTCCTCGTGCTGACTCGATAGACATCAGCTTTGTCTTTATTTATTTAGTATTATCGGTGAAACAAAGGATGGCTTAATAATTCTAGTGTTGATTTGTAAAATTGAAGAGTCTACCTATATTTTTTGCCATAACGGCGTGAGTTGGCTGAAAAGACCCATCACATAGCCATCAACTCCGCAGTATGTTCATCAAACTAAGTATAAGACTTATTTTCGGTGTGAAAATTTGATATGCGATAGTGTGCTTTGTACATTATGCTTATGGGTGCATGCAACGGTACAGGGGTCGTGGGGGTATTTTAAGTTTCATTTAAAACTGGTTTTCGTAAAAAAACGTCAGTAAAAGTTGGAGTTTTGAATTTCAATAGAACCAGTGACTCTCGGTTTCTTTAAGTGAATTTTAACGCCCGTTATAGATCAGCTTGTAACCTCATTCTAAATACTCTCTATAAATAGGTTGTTATGCTATGGCATAACAACCTATGGCATGTAGCTGTATGCAGCTACATGTAATACCTACACTTGGAAGATGAAGTGGTAAAAGAAATACCTACATAATTATTCTGTTGGTATTATGCTTACAGAAGGACAGCCCTAACTTTACACATTTAAAAAAACTCCTTGGATTTCTAAATTATTCCAACTAAGGACGAATTTCATCAATTAAACTGAACGCGATCATCAAAAGCTAAGTTTCAAAGCTGTCAGTGTCATTATTTTCTTTGAAATATTGACACTGATAGCTCGTTAACGCGTTTTAGATGAGCTGTTCTCTTTCAGTATCATTGGTGAAATCCGCCCTTAGTATCTTAGGTTCGTTTTTTTAAACACACTAATTTGACAGGTAATGTCAAATTTCTAAACTTAGTAAAGACTTGAAATGTCAGATTAGTATCGGAGTTTAAAAACGAACTTCAGACATGTATTTCGTTAGTCAAATCAAAAGAGACCCAATTATTACACTAGAACGACGAAATAAAATAAATTCTAGCAGGAAAAGTTTTCCACGATCAAAGTAAAAGAACGCAGGAGTCCGCTAGACTCTGTGAAACAATTACTTAAACTGAAAGTGGGGAGTAACCCCCCACCGGGTGGGGTGGTACCTGAAGCCATTTCCATAATGCACCACCGGTTCACTTCTTAAACTTAACACTTTAAATAATTGCCCAGTTTGCTGAGACGGGTCCATTGTACCCAGGTGTTGTTTTGTTGAACATTAGTCCGGCAGTGGAAGGGTTGGCCTTTTATTGTAACAACCTATTACTGTGATTGCATTTTTTTGTGTATGTTTTAGTGTTTTTGTGATTGGCGCGGTATTCATGAAGTCTGTAAAATTGCAAATTGCAGATGTAATTAATTTCAAAAGCCGAGATACGATTCGATTTAAAATTCTAATACGCAAATAATATCTGATTAACAATAAGCGCGCCAATTCCAATATTCACGTATCACTAATCTTTTGGCAAACATTTTGTTTACCGCTACTAACTGTTTTTTTTGTTGTTTGGCTTGTACTGTCTCTACTGGCCAAAGGCCTCCCACAAGTCCTTCCAAGAACTCTTTTCCTTCGCCACCTCGATGATGACGATTTAAAAAAAATGTAGAACGTTTTAATCGAGCATTGCATTACCTCTTTTTATAAACCAACCCTTTAAATAGCGAATAAAACAAAAAAAAAACTTTTATCGGAATAGCCGTTTTTTACTTCTATCGAGACTAACGAACAGCAATTCATTTGTGTATTTAATGAAGAAGAAGATAATGTATTTTTATATCATCGAAACTGTCAACATTCATTACAAGCAATCTCATAATACAATTATTTCGAAGTCGATTGTAAAAAGAGCTAACTTCACTGAAACCAATAAATAACTTACATACATGCACATGACAAAAGAGTCTAAGTTAAAAATCTGCATTTTTAATATGACTAAGTGAACTTCCTAGCGAGGTGTAATTTAACACTTTTCAGGCAAAGTCTAGACTGAAAACTGCAGCGGCTGAATTTTAAGACTAGGTCTGAAATATGGCGGAAGTGTGTGGGAGGATAATGCCATCATAATGTATGAGGTTAATGCGACCATGGGTTATTGTCGTGTGCATTTATATAGAGGGGTTTACGCTTAGGTATTAAAGAGATTTAGGTATCTAGGTCCTTAAACATCGTATTTGGAGCCTTTGAGAGTTACTAAAAACAACTAGATTTTGTTATCTGTAGGGATAATAGTCAATTATTTACATAAACTTAAATGAACACTTTGAAACGTTAGAATCTAGGTGCAAGGTTCTAATTGGTCGTTTCCTATGAAGAAGAGCCGACAAGAAACTCCACGGAGGTTTTAAAAATAATTGACTTTGCTCGCAAGCAAATGTGGACTTATGATGCATTTAATTCAAATAATTTTCATTTATAGACTCACAGACCTGCATGTTCAAGCTTATAACTTATCATAAAAAAAACATTATTAGCTCGCAAATTAAAACTCGGAAAATGTTAGCGAGACAACACAGACTTTCAAACTTTTTGGTGATTGTGCATACACAATTTAGCTATAGTGTTCCCAATCAAACTCCTCCTGGATAAGAGTAGCTACAATGATTATAATGACAGTAAATACTTCTTAGTGATATTTATCAAGCATTAATAGTGCTATAATCATTACCCACGATGATTGCCTCAAGTACCCGTTAAGACATAATTTTATTGTCTGGTTGCTATATTTTACTGTTCGTTATTATGACGATCGGTAGAATACAGACACCGAAATAGGTTACGACTTGTACTATAACTTGGTTTGATTGAGTAAAAGTATCTTCGTTTCCAAAAGAAAAAGTCTTGGCGTTCTAATCTCACATGTTTTGAAAGAAAATGAACTACCAAATTAAATAGAAATCTTTTCTAAAGCTCACATTATGAAAATTGGCCATTCTCGTCTAATATTTTCGCTGTATTCTCGCAAATATCTCGACGATATATCCTTCGTTTCGGATCGCGTTGGACGGAGTAAATCCGTTGTGACGTCACAACCGTCCAATTTCGCTAATGGCGCTTAAACTTTACTTATTCCGCGAGTTATGAAGCAAGCGTTCGTTTTTTAAAAAGATTGAAATTCTGAGTTGTGCTTCTTTCTAGGTTGGATGATATTGTGAAAATTTTACGTTTTATTAAAATACCGAAATGCCGCCTACCACCTACTTTATAAACAAGAAATAGATTATTTTCTACATTTTTTTTTCTTTGGGAGTAGGTACTTATTCCTTTACGTTCGATTTTTCTTTTTTCAAAAAGAGACTTGACGAACTGAATAAAAATTTAAGGGCCAGACTTACCAAACGCCAGAAGGATGTAAATATTGGAACTTACCTGAAATAAAAATATAAATAATTAAGTTAAAGTTTAGTTAGAAAAAAAATTCAAATAATTAACTAACGAACCCTATTTTTGTCATTAATTAATGGAAAAAGATGCCTGAAACAATAAATCAGCACCAAACTAGCATAGATAGACTTCCCCACAAACTTTTAAAATCGACAAATAACAGCACTTAACCCTGACTCATGGCGGTCTGCCGAACCCCTTCGCTCATTACCGCGTCGATGCAACACATTCATATATCAACCTGTAGTTACCTACGTAATTGAATCGCCTGGGTCATTTTGACCTTTACAATCGTTATAAACTTGATATACGCAGGGTTAAGTTTTATTCGTTATGCACTCGCTGATTGGCAATTTAATAGTTACTAGTGTTAGTCGCCTTTAAGGGTTAAAAGGAAAAGTGGTTTGTAGGTGAGATAAGGATTGTGTTTTAAAACAATTGACAGACGCTTAAGCTTCGGTACAAAAACAGAGTGTTTGTTGACATCTTAATGTCAGATTTCATGACAGCCATTGTAGACCGAATCGCTTTCTTAGGAAGCCAAAGCCAGCCTCAGGGTCGCGGGAAATTCGAAAGAGATAACCGTGGCCCTGGCACAGGCAACTGAAGTAACACGGGTGGGTTTTAGTCAGTAAAAGTCTGACACGCCCTCCCGCTCCACCTAGAGCGAGAGAAGTCATTTGATGAATTCCCATCCAAAAAAAAAAAGGAAGCCAAAGCCAAGCGAAAGAATGGCGTTGTGGAGATCTTTTTTTCCAGGAAAACAGTGTTCACGAATAGCTAGATTTTCTTTTGCTACTTTGTTTAGACTATTATTATCATCACTGAAGCACCCATACAAAACAAACTCACCCGGAAATCATAACAACCGTTGGCTATAATATAATATAACCCTAAACTAAAACTAATTTCCCTACACTCAATTAGCAACAATACTCGATTATTAAATGGACCAAAGGAAATCCAATGGTATTATCGGAAAATCTCAAGGGTGGGTACCAGACTCCCAGAAGTCCGAAGCGGTCAGCGTGCCTAATCGCGCGAGAGGCATTATCTCGCGGCCAGCTTCGAGTTAATCGCCCGACGGCCTCTGATTAGCTAAGCTCCCAGCCTATCTGCCCCCCTGGTGTTCGGAATTATGCAGGCACGAGTTGCTGCCTGACCCGGCCGGGGAGATAGCGAGATAAAAACCCTACGTTGAAGTTTGATGGTGTTTCTACGGGGTTTCAATGATTTATTACGAGTTTTTTTTTTTTCTTTGAAGGTTGTGATGGGATGTTGTGTAGGGGAAATTAGATATTTAAATTAATGTTAATATTCAAAAACGGGTTTTTTATCAAGTCTGCTTGCCGTATTGCCGTTCTGCTATGACAGAATGTTTATAATTCAGTAAAATTAAATACGAAACTTACATTATTTTGACAAGCCTGTTTTAATCAGCAGGAAATTTTACAAAAAATATGAGCGCTCATTACGCTTGTTAATAAATAATGTGGCTAAAACATGTATGTCACACAATACCAGGTGGAATGGTGTCCACAAACGAACTAGGGTTGAACCGACCCGGAAAATGTAGGAAAAACATTTGAAGCAAAATTGTCTGAAAAAGCTATTCCACGAGCTGTTAAATGTTCTTAAATCGTTTTTTTTTTGTCAAAAATTACGTTAGACATGAAACAACTAGATATCAAATTTAAGGACGTTTTTGATTACGATTTTAGGAGTTAATAGTTTTTTTTTAAAAGACACGCATTGCAAATCTTGCATAATCAGCCTTTAAAGTTCCCCCTGCTGGGACACAGACCTCCTCTCTGTGAGAGAGTGTCAGTTAAGAGTGCTTACTTGTAACGTTTATGAAAAAAAAATGTTTCCTGACGGTTTTGCATCACCAACCAGTAATAATATAGTAACGAATGCCCCACCCCTGGGCCACCTGCAGATAAGTCACAGGCGCGTCCGATGCAAATGTGCGCATTATCAGCAGCACACACAACACACGACAAACGGTGTGCGTATGCAAAGCGTTGTTTATTAAAATTAAATAAATATGCTGGAAGCGCCTGCGGCTGGAGGGTTGGTTATGGCAGAGATATTTTTTTTTTTAAATTTTTTTTTAGGTAATCGGATGGGGTTAATTAATAAGTTCCTAGATACAGTTTTTAATTATGAAGAAAAAACGCGGTAAAGCAAGTCTGAAAAAAACTTTTGCAAAATATCTGTTGTATCGAAAATTTTACATTTGATTTTCTTTTCTGTTTCTTAAAATGAAAGTACTTCAGTAAAACATAGGTAATTCTCTAATTAAATCGAGTAGTAAAAACTGAAAAAATTGTAACAAAATGTAAATTGCAACTAACATTCACAATTCGATTCGTCGCGTGATTTCTCTACAGATACCAGGATTAAGCCGCTAGGCCGTCTAATCCGACCTGCTCTTTGTTTAATTAAATCGATAGTATCGAAAATTTCCAACTTCAAGCAATCATTTAGATTCTATTCTCATTGGATTACACCATCCTCTCCACACTTGCAATTTTGCTTTCGAAGAAAAAAGCGGAGTAAGGAAACACTTTCAGAGTTCCCGCGCGCTCGGGACCGAACTTCGTTCACAATCTAGATATATGGGCGAGTTAAGATGTGCATCTAAATAGCCTCTGCCGCCCTGGTACCTAACTTTAGATTACTTGCACCAAGTTTTACCGACTTTTCCCCTGGAAATGGTAAGTTTTCTCCGGCTTGGGGAAAAATTTCCCGCATGTAACCCATTCAGTTAGACTCAAATTTACTGCTCAACTTGGACTCGTGTGTTGGTTAATCATATGTTTTCACAGAACAAACTAGGAAGGTGAAAATATAAATTTGTTGGTAGAAAAGATGTGGTCGCATTTGGAGGGCCATTTTATTTTTTGGGCCATTTTTGTTGAACCGCAATTTACACGGTGTTGCAAAACGGTAAGTTCGTAAAAAACTAAAGGGTAATTCACATAAAAGTCGACACTATGGAACGACCCCATGCGGCCGGGGCACCATAACTTGAAGGGTTCCAGGGGTTGATGGTTCATTCACAATTCATAAGTGAAAACACTTTGACCGTGCGTCTATTACGGCGCTCCCGTAGGACGGCGCCGCCGCCGGCGGCAGCTATCCGATGCATTTTTAAAACGGGTCACTTTTCGATTGTAACCTCGACAAATTACGGGGAACATGTGTTTGAAAATTTCTCTACAGTTTTAGAATTGTTTTGTTGCTTTCAACGTAATTGGCTTTGTATTGTCAATAAGGTTGAGCGGGGTCTAACTGATCGTTATTTGAGTTAATCTAAAGACTTATTTATTGCCAACAGTTACAGGAAAGAAATGGATTACGACTTTCGAACTGTCTGTGTTATCAATTACTAGTGTGCATTCTTAATTGCATATCTTTAAAAAGGATAACGAAATTCACTATGCACAATTATCTTTTTCTTATCAGACTTCAGCAATGTGTGCAGTTAATCTTTTACCAAACCAATCTATCTTTTATCAATTAACTTTGTAATTAAGGTTGCAAAAACAATTTCATGCATTGGCATTAAACATTCTGTTAATGCAGGTGTTCTGGTACATCAGATGTTGACGTGACATCTTTGATATGGTTTCTGACTATCGTGGATAAAATTAAAATTATCTTTAAAATGGTGTAATCTATAGAAAAGCTGGGAAGTAGAAGTAGGTACTTACGATTTTGAAAAAGTTAATTGTTGGTGGGTAATTTTATGGGTAACCATATTATAAATAGATGTAACTTATGTACTTAAATGGTTGTTATTAGTTCCGTGTAAAAAGTTTAACTGTGCAAAAAGCTTTCCTTATAGCAGTGAGTAAGAAAATGTTCTTTTTTAAATACTGTTTTAAAAAACATTACCATTTTTGTTTGTATGGGCTACAAGCTTTTGCAAATATATGTATCATAATTTTAATAAGTTATGTATATTTATTTTGGTTTAACACACGGTTCCCTAATTAAAGTAAACCTTTACGTGATATGTACCAGTAGCTCATGAGTATTAAAGAAGTAGATAAAGTCATAAACGTCAGCCTTCACAGGCAACTGCACTTTTTACATAAAAGGAAATGGTAATATTTTTAAATTGCGTGCGTTAAGACGCAATGGAGCGTTGGTAATTAATTATTTTTTTCTTCGGCATTAGCAATTGACAACGAATTCCTTATTTTTAAAGCAGTTAATCAATGTTTTCCGTTATGTTTAGACATGCTGATTGATTTAAATGAAATTCTGTAGTGCTGTGCAAGAGCCGTTGATGAAATCATTTTAATTATGCATTTTTCTCTATAACTGGTTAGTTGGACGGCGTAAAAAATCCGTCAAGAATACTAAATAATTACATCAACATCTGCAAAGAAAAAAAAAAGACAGCCGGGGTCAACGGCTTAACGTGCTTTTCGAGGCATGGAGTGGTTTTGGTATGTAAATATTATAACCCATCCACGCACTTACCGCAGCAAGCTTAGCTTAACCTGATCAATCGTATCGTCACAAGCCCCTCTAAATAAATACACTCCAAAGAAAATACTCAAAAGGCACCACAATCTTTATTTCAAGAAAACACAAAATACAAGAAACATTATAAAGCTCAAAATAAGGCGAAAACAATATATCTTCGGTAACCCCACAGTCATCTACATGGAAGCCTCGGGACAACGCAGGTGCGACTATGTCACATAAATAGGAATACCTTCCACCCTTTTTAATATACCCTAGATTTGGTATAACACCCTGATATAGGGACTCAAAGAATATAAGGGGTTTTTCGCGCAATATAACTGTGACATACGAATACATTAATCAAAGTGCGAGCTTCGCGAGGATTTTTCGTTTGATATTGTGTCCGTAACTTATGGTCTCCTGGTAGCTTAATATCTTTGTGCATGCTAGATTCTGGAGCTGTCTCTGTTATTGATATGCTGGAAAGATTATTTTCTTAACTTTACTAATGCATCTATCTAAGAAAGGGATCAAAAATGTTTTTTCAACATCCTTTATCTGAAGAATCAAAGGCAGAACAACGGAACATTAAATAATTTCTGCTTTTTAGAACTGTACTATTTTGACTAGAAAAGTCATGCAAGCAATAATTTGTCACCATCGTTTGTACAGTTTTCATGAAACGCTTTTCAGATTATAACAACCATGACACTATGATATCATCCACGTAAAGCCACGTAGACTTGTTATTAGCAATTCTGTGGTCCCTGTAGTGTCTTCATGTCCTCTGTATCCTCCGTATCTTCTCATGTCCGTAAGTCACTCCCTAATAGACGATACGTGAGGTACCCTCTTTGTGCATAGTGATGTTACTGGGCAGTGGAAATTGGTGGTACACTTGGGCTGAGTCGATGTTCCTTAAATTATTAAAGTCAGTGAATGATATTTGTGAAAATATTAAAAAAGGAAAATGTATATGTTTTGGTTTTGAGGTACATACTTATCAAATGGACTTACTATGTCTTTCATGGCAGTTAGGTATTATCATGTTTTGTAAATCTCTTCAATATCGTAAGATTGTAAGAATGAGACTTTTACCTAAAGTGATTCTTCAATTCTTTTTTTTGACAAAATATTATTTTATTCAAAATACACTATCAAAAGTACATGAGCACCCGTAACATGTAACCTGAGACCATGTCCAGTAGAGATACACGTTATCTTAACGACCCCTCCCTAGGGTAGGGGGGTAGGATACACCCCCGATACACCGGCCAGATATGGAACGGCCAATTTTGGTCAACTATACCTCCGTTACGACTCTTGTTGTTTTGATCTGTTGATAAGTCTCCATCGACTATTGTTGGTGATTACTTGAGTTTTTGGAATAGGTTTTTAATTATTTAATGGGACATCTTGGTACATTATGTATTAATAATAGCAACCATAAAATCAACTGTCTTACAATTACAACTGTTGGTCGACTTCAAGTGACCAGAGTGCTTGTTTTCTGGCCAAAGAATCAGCATTGCAATACGACGTGGCAATGCTGTCATCTTTTTGAGCACTTTTCCTATTGACAGCGATGCGGACAAATTTGTTGATGCCCTATAATTCTTTGCCTGCTTTTCAGACACAACTACATATCTAATAAGATTATTTTAAGACTGTTTCTGTTGACTGTTTTGTGTGGCTATTATATTATGTAAATACTATCTTTTTTCAAAATAAAGAACTGTCTAATTGTGCTTATGGGGAAGCGTGGTATTGTCAGAGTAATAGCTATATATGCTCTGCAGTCTTTGATCCAATGTACGTATATTTATGTATTTCTACCTCATGCAAAAAGTCAAGGGTAGTCTACAAACAAAACTTTTTTTAATCGAATTGCTGTCGTCTATGACATACTCAGAAGCACAGATAAATTATGTTTTATTCTTTCTAGCAATGTCAAAGATTGGACTACTCTACATACGCACAAAATTAAAATTAGTATCCGGCCGGCATATATATCATAATGTGGTGTTTATCTTTTTTAGTTTATTGTCATAAAACTGTCTATGTACTTTGTAAAATGTTGCAACTATGTATATCTTCGACCACAACAAAAATAACAGTAAGTAATATTATAAGTAAGTTAATTAATACTTTTAGTAACACGATATTGCAAGAGGCGAGAGGGTTATTGTTTGCGAGGGTAACGGGTTCGGTTCCCCGAATAGATTATCCGAGTTATAGTACACTGAGTTTGCTTAGGATACTTGACGTTTACGGGGTTTCGGATATATTCAAGCTGTTGCCTTTTGAGGGTAGACAAACAGCTTTATGGATAAGGAGGGATAAGAAATGATAATTTCTGGCATTTTGTTAGCAGGAGTCGAGGAATATTTGGGACAGTTCGCAACGAAAAAGTATGGAAATGGAATTAGGCTTTTATCATCATGCCCATGGTTTACTGCAGTAAATAAGTTAGTAACACCTTTGATCTATTTTCAATGTGTATACTTCAGCTGGGGCACTTAAAGTTTTATGTTCGGTGTAAGAGTACGGAATCATAATTGGCAATTACCGGAGTGCTTTGAAATGACTGCTTTCTTACTTTAACTGCTCACAGAGGTAAACCTACTTAAGCTCCTAACGTTAGTTTGAATGTGGGTGCTTATCCACACTTTGCTATAAACGAACACGATTGACCATTTTTTATTAACCCCATCAATCGCACGAATTCCATTTCACGAAATTCAAATTTCTACAAAACGGAATTCGAAGACGCATTCTGAACGTACATCTATCCCTTTTCAACGTGTGTTATAGACGTATGTTCCTGTCCTTGTCGCTCACTCTATTTCCGGTTGTTCGTGCAACGTCCGCATTTAACGTCGCGGACTTAAAAAGTGGGTAGGTTTCGGAAATCTGCTCTGCGGATGGCCGGAAATGATTTCTGTCCGTTGGAGGACGGGATAGATTTAGTTGGACAGACGTGACAATCGTGGTTATATTAAAAAAATATTCGTAACTTGTTGGGGAACCATAAGGGTAACATTAGCTGGTAGTCTAGTATATTAATTTCTGGTGGGGATCTGTTATGTTTCAAGGCTGTGTATTGGTCAAGAGCATATTTAGATAATGCTAAACTGTCAGCTCTTAGACATTATTAATTATTTTATGCTTGTTAACACATTGAAATGTTATGGAGTATTCTACATTATATTTTAAGGTTTAGATAGTTTCACTGTTCAAGAACTGGTAACTTCACGCATATATTTCCCGAAGGGTTAAGCAGTCCCATGTAATAGGGAGCGAGCCCAGGAACGTGATAGTAGAAACTACTGTTTTTAACCAAAACCAGTTCTTATACCAATTGAACTTTAATATCCACAAGAACTACGCTCACCCATCCAAATCCTCACCTCACTATGCCTTAACTTAACCTACCAACACAAACATATACGACCCCAGTCCAAAGAAATAAACATTTTTATAACTTAATTTGCTGTCCACCCGCTTCTGTCGCTTTAATATTAATAAATTCTCATTGGCTGGATTCGCTTGCAATTTGCTCTTGCCGTCCAAAAGTAAAACTTATGACGCACCCTTACTCCTAGATAAGTAAGGGTGGAAGAAAAAAAGAGGAAAATTTAGTAA
This sequence comes from Dasypolia templi, assembly GCA_963555695.1. Taxonomy (NCBI): domain Eukaryota; kingdom Metazoa; phylum Arthropoda; class Insecta; order Lepidoptera; family Noctuidae; genus Dasypolia; species Dasypolia templi. Next base: position 30,901,785 of record OY743140.1, on the reverse strand, counting down.
TATTTCCGTGGACGACACTGTCGGTGAGATATCGGGACCATTGGTTACAGTTACAGAACAAAATTCATGTTTAAATTAAACATAGAGGTGTAGGTATGTAAAGCTTGTTTCCAATGTCTGGATTGACACTATTTATTAGTAGCCAAAGTTGTGAAACAGAGCCTAGAAAATATTGATCCATTCATATAAATAAGTTGGTAGAATAAAATCATCCATGTATATATCGATATTTGGCAAAACCCTTGATCTTAATCCACTTTAACAACTTGCAAATTTATTCAAAGTTTCTTTCCATTTACACTTGTAACAGAGTAGGAGCAAAATTAATCATTCCAGAAATAGAGAGAGGAAATAATTAATGTGTCATTCCCATCCTTTAACAGATAAAATAACATCAAGAAACCACTCGATCCTTCAAAACTAGCCAAGAAAACTACGTCTAGGTAGGTCGTATCATGCTAGCATTTATCTTATGAATTTATCTAGGTTCATTCCGCCGCGGTGGTTCGCAAAGGCAACCCGAACCCTCGGTAATACTACACCGCTAGACGCATGGATATACTCTGCGTTTTATGCGGCCTTAGTACATTATTATAATTGCTGTTATGTGGTTATTGAAATTTTCTATCGTAAGCATCGCCGTTGGTTGCTTTGATATTTTATAAGTGGCTTGAATGGTGACTTAAGGATGGTTATTTTTGGGAAAATTTATTCTGCCATAATTTGTATAAGGTTCTTTTTCGCATATTTTTTTGGTTTCAGATAGGATTTGTTGGTTTAGGATAGGATTTGAATGCATCTCCATCATTTTTTTTGTTAAATCTCTACTGCAATCAGGAATCGCTACAGGCAAAAGCAGAATCTAATCATGTTATGTATGACAAGTGGTCAGTGGACTTGACTGCAAACCAATTCTTTCGAGATAAGAAATAGCAATAATATGTAAGTCTGTCAGAGCAAGAATGAGTAAGAAGATTACAGTACACTGCCTACTAGATTATAGTTTATTCAGTTTAATTTAATTTAAATTATCTCCATGTCTGGGAATTTCGAAGTTTCTAGGTTAACAATCAAGTGTCGTGTTTGAATAGTTCGCAATTGCATCTCGCGGGGTCTCGGCTTGACTGGCGCGTCGTGCAGAGAAACTGTTCATGTAAATTGTTCAAATAACTGCTGTTTGTGGTTGTATTAAAATAATTTAAGTGTTGCCTGATATTTGAGTTATTATTTTACTGACGAGTTTCATTTCATAACCAAAGCTTTGTCATATGAATTTAGTCAGAAGTTGTAAATATTATCAAAACATAAAATATATTTCCAACAATCAAAATAACAATGTCATTACCCGATACGAAACTTAATAAATTACCAGGAGATCATAAGAACAAGTAACTGAGCGCACCCAAAAACAATATGGAGTCTTGTCGCGCGACGGGCGCCCTGTACCGGGATTATTACAGACTTATAATTATTTTTAGCCCCCCGAAAGGGCTTAAGGCAGCTGCGTAGGATTTGTACTAAGACTGGCGTTATTCAATATTATTTTCTTTCGGAAATTTCGTGGGGAAGCGTTCCAGGTGAAGCATTATGTGAGATTTGCAGCGTCTGCGAGGATTTGACGATTAGCGGATGATGTAAGCCGAAAGTTTCCGTTAACATTACTGATTTTGATTTCACTTCAATGGTTTAGCTATATTAATGTGGGATTCTACAGTTTTCATGTCCTATGAGGAAATAAAAGCTTATCGCCGGAACAGTCATTATTTTTTACGTAAGCTAGCAATCTCCCGCTACAAACTAAACGCTATCCGGACAAAATCTATGAAATTCAAACGCGACCGTTATTACACGTACCGCGGGCAATTTTAAAATTCAAAACGCTCCCAGTCACGGACATTCGGATTGTTACCAATATCGCATGCACCGCACTGAATTTAAATTCACATACAATACTCACGACTCCGCGTTAGCCACCAGATCATTTCACTTCCCTTTTTGGTCGTAGAGCGCTCGCTACCGAATTAATTCAAACGCTTCATTCGATTCCATCGAGCCAGTGTAACTGTGTAATCGCATATCAATCGTTCCATATTCGAACACTCGACCTTTGTGGTCAAGGATTCGAACGTGGGACAACCAGTCATTTGTTTCCCGCCGGCGGCCGACCAATCAGCGGCGCGCTGCGCAGGTGGCGCGCTGTCACCACGCGGCGTTCCATTTCCCGCAGCGCGTAATCGAATGAATATTACAAACGTCAAACTGTCAGCTATGCAGTTTCACGCCCGATATATGGGTCGAATGCTCTTTTTACGCCGATTTCAAGTATTGTATATGTGCGACCACGTTTCATCGCACCCATGACACGCGAATAGAAATACGCGAGGTTTAAAATGTTATCGCGCGAGTCGCGTTAGTGTTGACGCGTCCCGACCTACACCGGAACTGTTTTACAGGGAGCCATAATGAAAGCACTTAGCGCTAAGCGAAGCAATTATAAGTAATTTCGAGAGCGGTAATGGGAGCGGACAAGCGATGCGCAAAAACGCGCTAAACGTAACGCGCTAAAAGCTTCCTAATTCGATTGTCGACGTAAACTTTTTAAAGTTGGAGCTGGTCGACGAAATGGCACGAAATATTCAATATTCAAAAAGGATTCTTTTTTAAGAAAAAGCGAGACGCAGATACTTTAAGGAGCAGGCTAATTGTACAGGCTCACCGAAAATTGTAATTAAAACTCGTTCTTGTAACTCAGCGGGAGCGTACGGAAAACTCGCGGAATTCATGGTCATAAAGAAAGTGGGATTGGAGTCGGCTCGCTTCGAATGAAACAGAAATACCGGGGCTCAGGCGACTTTGCGAGCGTCACCTGAACAGCGCTGAGCGTACCGAGCGCCTTCTTCGGCCCTGGTGATTTATGGCCGCGGATCCGGACCGGTAATGAAATTGCACCCTCTCTCCTCCCTTGCCCCCTCCTCCCCGGGCGCCTGTATCCATTCTAGAAATTACTACGCAACACTGAGTCGTGCACTTACGATTGTCCCGACTCCCTGATATCCTGGTAGTCTTATGCAAATATTTTCTTTTTGTTCCATCAATCAATTTAAGTCGGGGGTTGCAGATCGATCCGTGGCGTAAGTAATTTGAAATGTCAAAGAAAGAACAAAAATTTTGACCCGATTTCCGAGGCTACGATTTCTTCAGAAAAGTAAAATTAAACGAGTGGATCAATTTCGTGTCTTGTTTTGGACGATGAAACTGGCAATCAGATGCCAGTTTCATCGTCCAAAAATATCAAACTCCAACAATCCAAAAAAAACAACAAAACTCTATTTCCTACAGCCCAACTGAAGCACCATGCACAAAAAAAAGGGAAAAAAAACATAATTCCGGGAGCGGGAAATTGCGATTTACGCGGGAAAATGCCATAAAACACATACATAGAGGCATTGTTGGGTAACTTTTAAAAACGGATCACAATGGCTGCATTGAGCGTGACGCAGCCACCGCGGTGGACCGCCGACGCTTTTCAATTAAAAATTCCCGCCACCAATAAAATTTTCATTGAGGTACAAAGATTTCGTTAGTTACTGTTAGCTGGAACTGTGGTTAACTTAGTTTTCAGTAGGTTTGCATTTTGGTTGTTCGCTATGCAATGATTCAAGGAACTAATGAGAATCACAATAGTTCCAATAGATCTTTTGTATCAGAAGCATACAGAAAATCTGGAAGTAAACTTCATTTTCCTTTCAAAACGATAATTGAATTAAGAAATCAGGTCAGGCTGGCGATGATGGAGAAAGGTATAATTTATTGATAAAAATATCGATCTATGTTGTTTTTTGTCGTCTTTTGTATAAGATACATACATACATACACAACAGCACGCCTTGTTTCCCCGAAGGGTTGGGCAGAGGTTTACCTATAGTAACACCCACATTTCGCCAGTTATGTTTAAGTCCCATGTAATAGGGGGCGAGCCTATTGCCATCAGCCGGGCACAAACCCAGACTCCGGGCTGCTACTGAGAAATTCCAGATAGAAAAACCCAATAACACGTTGCCCGACCTGGGAATCGAACCCAGGACCTCATGCTCAGCATAACGACTACCGATATAGAACCGCAATGCTACACATGGACCCAATTAAACCTACTAGCATTCAAAGAAGACGAAAGAAACCTTAAAAAACATAATGGTAATAAAAATATTTAGTGTATTAAGAATTTGCCCACATTAGCCCTGGATAAAGAGCTGCATCTGCTTAGTTAATGAACCAAAGTCACGGCCCTACAGTAAATGTTAAATGTGTACTAACCGTTAAGTGCTGAAACAGCCACGCCCTGAGGATGTTGGTAGCCACCTTCGGGAAGATGCCCCTCTTCTTCTGGTTCTTCTTGCCGTTGGTGTCGTCATCTTCTTCGCCCGTACCTTCGCCGGAGCCGATACTCGCGTTGCTGGCGTCACCTGCGGATAAGGTGGAACATTCAATACTGGAAGTGCTTAGTCCATCTATTTTCGACTAATCTAGAAAGGTGTGTTTTACTGATATGATTCCTGTTTGTTGATCTTGTTTAAGTCATTATTGCTTAGATTATATTAAGTAATGTCGTTCTTCAGAAGCGTTTACAGACAAAGTTGATTTCAGCATCTTTACAAAGAAACTTCTAAGTGTATTACCATTAACCTTATAATGCAAAGGTACAAAATGATGTTCATTTTTTGTCAAATTAATTGGGATTCATAAAAATAACAGTTTTTGGTTCAGATCAACTCAGTATAAATCGTCAGAAATAAAAGTTCTCTCAACTAGATTGTGCTTTTTAGAACAATATGATTTTTCGGAATGAAGTTCTTTAACGCGGCTTGCTGTAGGAGTAAACTTGCAGAGATCGTCACGTAACGAAGAAGCGTTATGCCCGAAAAAGTTAGTTTCAAGTATCAACAATTTTTGTTTTTTAATATAGACCCATCTACTATAGTTTTATCTTAATAAATGGTTCTGTTTATTGAGAATTTGAGACCTTACGAGAGAGAATACAATATACAGCAAAAGGAACTTCGTGCCAATCTGGTGTCAAATTTCCCATGAAACCTATCGGCTTTTTTTTCTAGCACTTTATTTTCACGTTTTGCATGAATACCAATGATTACACCTTGAGAAATTAAGCCAGATACCTACTGCACCAACTCGACAGCCAATTTGATGGCATTTTCGATTGGATTACGCAACCAGGCTATAGCGGTCAAATTGGCTAATGCATCTGGCACCAGTAGCGAAGCTGGTCAATGCGTTATCTACCTGTGCAGCACCGTGCTAGGTTAAAAGGTCAAGCTGAATTAATGGCTCTTTGCCATTTCCTTTAGTTGAATTATTAATTCATTGATTCTTGAAACACACTTGCCAGCTTTTATATCTGTTTGATTGACTATTGTCACTAACAATGTCTAGGTATATCAATATTTTCTTCATAAATAAATTGTATGTAGTTTCTAATTTCTATGATACTGTGCACAACAAATAACCATGATTATGAAACCCTGGAAAAATAAAAACCACATCATAATATTTTTTATTTGCATTTTATAGATTGTCTAGTAATCAAAATTTCTCATGCGAATGCGTGAAACACGTACAACAAACAAGACAAATTTCACATAATTATAACAACGTGTTAATCGGGTACCAGGCAGTTAGCGAACTCAGGAGATGTCCCGTTTGTACACGAGAGCGTCTTATCAAACTGCGCCTGGCATATTAATTAGAAACGCCAAGTTGTATTTATTTAATCACCTGACATACCGCCGATTCCTATCTGCCTGGTACCTACGGTTAATTAATTCTTACTGTGTTTCTTATATGCATTTTACGTCATGATCATTGATGATGATAGCGGATGTCCTAGTTGTGAATACTTAAATAAGATGTCTTCATATTGGTCATATTCTTTAACAACTTGATGAACTTTAAAGGTGATTTGTTTCAGTAGTTGCTTATCTATCGAGAGATGATTGTTAATGTAGCAAAAAAGTACATTCGACACTTTTGACAAAGCTCCTAGTTACTTCTCTAAGGTTGACTTGACTGACTATCAATATAACTGTCACATTTTGTCTTATAAGAAAAACAGAACTTGTAGTTTTAAGAGGTAGAACTGCAAGTGACACCAAACCATATATATATATATATACAAGTAAGTATCTTAAGATTATAAAAACTTTTTCATCTCACACCATCAAAACATTGGCCCAAAGTTCCTAACAGCAAGTTTCTGTGCGAATTCATCAGACATTTATTACGGGATATCGCTGGCTTTTCCAACCAATTTCCTACCGAAACAGAACTGGCGTCTGATGCTTTTTTCCTTTGCATAATACATGCGGATACTTTTGGAGTCTGTACTACAGGTACCAGGAGAGCAGAACCAGGTAGCAGGATAAACAAATTAGTGTGCATTGAGCCGTATCAAATATTCATCGTGGCAGGAACAAATCGAATCAGTAGGCAGCCGAGTGTGAGCGTCTTATTTCCTTACTCCTTGTTGCTTTGTACACCGTTAATAATAAAAACCTGAATTCAGTGTTCGTGCCAATTTTCATTCCCCAGTTTTCAACCTGTTCTTCAATGTAACTTTTTGTTTTACATGTTACGTCTCTATTTCATTGGTTGAAAATAGTGCTGTGCGCGTAGCGATGTTAGTTTCATCGATAAAAATGAAAATCGTCAAAACGCAACGCGACGGGCAACTGTATCGAGTGTGCGTATCTCATTCGACCGGTGGCATGCACATTGTGATGGTAATAGGGGCAAAGTAATAAAATTACTCTTAGGCCATTACCCGTCGCCCCTCGATGTTGCGTGGCCACCCCAGCGCGATATAGGGTGTAGAAGACACAATAAAACGCTTCCAGTTTGACAAAAACAACGGGATTATTGTCTGTGTAATTGTTTTATACGTGTACCGAGATTTATTTTGTTAAAATTACGTTTTAAAAGTTTGGTTGTACGTGGTTTTATTGGGAAAACTTTTTAGCGTTAGAGTTTTTTTTACATTTTCCTGATTCATGTTGTTTCAATTTGGACAGCTTTACTGCTATTGGAATTAATATGTCAGGTGGAATTAAAAGGTGATTTTCTATACAATGATTAAAACAAAAACGCAATTTAATAACTCATCCTGTATAAGTCTGAGCGTCCCAAATCAGAGTGCAGTTGCATGATGCAGTGTTGTAATCCCCTAATTCATCTTAGCGACGCACACATACGCACCTACCCCAAATGTTTCTAATACAGCCCCAAATGGACGAGCGCAAACATAAACAGATATGCGTGCGAAAAGTCAAGAGTGCAGCTTTTATCAAGTTAATTTTATCGAATTAAAAATTGCTTTTAAATGTTAGCTGTTTCCCATAACTGTCCTTCTTTTTTTAATTTCTACGAACAGTATTATGTTGTTTGAGTATATTGACTGAATAGAAAAATATGTTTGAGGTAAATAAGGTGACAAAAAATTACTTGACAATCTTTCCTCTTAGAATCAATATATTTTTATTATGTTATAAATAAAATTTATTTATTTACAATTCGTTTATTAAATTATTACATATGTATTTATTTAATAAACGAATTGGCTTTAATCTCAAATCGTGCAAAATTACTTTATTTTTCCCCATTCTTACATTGTACCAACGTTAAAATCCATAAGACCTATCCTAATTAGGTCATCGAGACAAATTCGATCAATAAAAACGGATTGCCCCATCACTTTTTGTTTCCCTAGTATTTGGAATAGAAACATAAAATAACAGAGTCGTATATTTTAACTAATTCTGAAAGAAATCGTAAACGATGTGTAATAAGATTCCTTATTGTCCGTTTTATAGTTCCACACTTCATATTGGTTATGGATGGATTTTTATGAGGTTTTTACTTCCATAGCTGAAAGTTATCGTGGTCACTCTAATTTTTATGTGATGATGGACTCTTAACCGTATTCAAAGGTAATTTTAGTACTTCATAAAATTCTTTAGGATCTATTTTACGGTTATATCGATAAATAGTTTGAAACGGTTTTTTTATATTTTTGTAGAAGCTATGTTTTATTGTAATTTCATAATTACTTCAATAAGAGTTACATCATTTCGAAAAGAAGCAGTGGTTTTATTATGATATCAATAATAGTCAAATAAAAACCTATCTTCTTCTTCTAAAATAAAGAAAAGTTGAGAATAATTGTCAACGTATTTTCACATTACCATGACAATTTTCATGTTTTAATATTTTCATTTCTTTGTTTGCCACAGAGGAGTGGTTGCAAGTAGATTTTTTCAAGATGTATAATTTCTTAATTTTTAAATTCGGTTAATTGTATTATACATGTAAACTTATTCATCGTCCTTAGGTAATCCAAAACATTCGTAGGTAAAAGCATTTGAAACACCGTAACTCTAAGCCACCATATCGGGCGTAACAAGTGAACTAGCTCATTAGTACAAATCCTCATGGTGTGGTGTTTGCTCCCATGGCGTTGGTAAGCCGATTGGCGCAACCCGACACCGAATCCGCGACCCTACGGCGGGGGCACGCGCCACTGCGGTTTAGGTCCTTTGTGTTAGGAAAAAGAGAAGAGAGATGGTTTCTAGTATAAATTGCATTTTTCTTTTTGTATAGGCTCACGTTTGAAAATGTTTCTTATCGATGATGTGGTTGTAAGTTTTTATTACAATGACTGCAGTTAAGAGGCTGACAAGAGGTAAAGCGTGGTCACTGTCAGACTGCATAGAATAGAAAGAGAAGCGCGATGACACAACGCTTGTAATTTATTGTAAAATATAAAGCAATTATCTATATACTCAAAAATGAAATCAGTAATCGAAAATAACAAACAACCCCAAGGTCTGTTTTTAGATGTGATACGTTATTGTTTGTAATTTTTACCAACGTACTTACGTTGATAAGTAAGTAACACAGATGTTTTTGTTAGAAGATCTTTTCAGGACGTTAGTTTACCATTTTTTGTATCGAGATAACTTTTCACAAACGTGTTTTGAATACAAAAGGGTGCTGAGAAATATGTTCAAGATTATCATATATTTTTCCGCTACCACAAACTTGTTTAGATTTGGCAATTTTTTATTTTTGAAGAAATTCCGTCTTAGACTGGTTACCTCTTGTCAGTGAAATAGTTACATAAACGTAATGAAAGGAAGCAATAGGAGTATGTGACGATCGTACCTGGTGGCTTTCTGTAGTTTCTGCCTAGCACCGTGGGAAAAAGGCATGAGTTGATAAGTATTAAAAATTAAAAAAAAAAAAACATTGCAATATTTAAATAGCACTTGCCTCCACACTAGGATTCCTGTGTCGTGGATACTAGTCTCCTTCGTCCAAGGTTATTAGAGTACATAGTAGGTAGGTTCATACATATCATCAGTCGTTAAGATTTCTAAGGTGACAATAATCGAATGTCCAATATGTTACAGGGTCAGTTTTGCATCAGTCATTCAATGGTTGTGATCTAACGACATGGTAATGGCAGATCCTTGTGATCAATTCGACTGAACGATTACGGATTTATATTTACGGATGATTTTGGCATGTGAATGTGATCATTATTTACAAAGAGAGTCTTGTTTGTAGTAAACATACAGTCTTAAACATTTGAGATGATCATCCACATAAAAGTCGGTCTCCCAAAACGACCGCTCTTAACCAATTCCTAGTTATTTAGCGGGGAAGAAGTGACGCAACAAACTCCCTCACATGAGATGCTGGTCTCTTGATATAATTCCATCTTCTTCTCAGACCTGCCATGGAAAAGTCTTAGCCATTCAGCAACAAGGTGGAGCTGAGTGCCAAGGCATGGCTGGGTGAACGAGATGACTATTTTGGTGCACCCTAAGTCACACAATTCTTAGCAGCCCGTGTAGCGAAGCGAAAAATAGACATTATGACAGATTGAGTAGACAAAATATTCAAATGTTTTTTTTATCTATTCTTCCATCGACAAAGCTCGTTTCTATCGTGTTCGTGCTACGAGAGCTGGAGGCTCTACAACTAAGATTTTTAACGCAGAAAACATCTTGATAATAATCTTAGCATAAAAAGCGACATGTCTTTCGCCTACGAGTCTTGAATAACGGGTATTTCCAACTTAACTGACCTAAAAGTAGCGTGGGATGACAGTTTATTTATATTTTGTCGTTCTTTTTTTTTCCGTGGCGCGTTCGATTTAAAACCTTGTTTGAGAAGTAATGTTTATTTACAGATTAATATTGGCTTGAAATTTATCCTGGTTTAGTGTTTAAGGTTGAGACTTTTATTTATTAAGTTTGATGAAGATTTCAAGTTGGACGTATTCGTCATTGCTTTGTAAGCAAGATCCTAACTTAATATTATAAATGCAAAAGTGAGTTTTGTCACGTCAATACTGCTGAACGGATTTGGATTAAATTTGTCACACTGTAAGACCATGACTTGGGAAATCAGATGGGCTACTTTTTATCCTGGAACACAGACGAAGTCGCGGGCGCCATCTAGTATGTAAATAAATAAACTTTAATTCTCTAACCAATTATACTCTTTTAACAAAACAAAAACATACCGCGCTCAAGCTAAATTAAATTTTAAGGAAACAACAATAAAAAAAAACCGTCTGTTCAGTTTCTGAAAATATTGTATTTTATTGTAAAAACGATCATCACGCTCAATTAAAAACAAGGCATTTCCATAAAAATATCTCAAATTCTGGACTATTACGATACTGATGTGAGTACATCATTAGACAAGCACAAAGCGACCTCGAGTTCTGTCGGTGACACTCCTCGGAGATTTATCGAGTTACCGACATTAGTGCAGGGCGCAAATGAGTGCAGGGACTATCGAGTTGCGCCAATCAAATGGAAGCACGCGCTAGCTAGTGATGGGATACGTGGGAAATATCGATATTTATGTTTTTCTGTAACCTTTCTCATTTTGAGATTCGTAGAGACTTTAGAAAAAGCTTTCGCTACATACGAATTAATTAGTGTTACGTAAAAGTTGAAGATTTCATGAGAAAAAGATTACTACAAGTTTGATGAAGTAAAGTTTAATAAAAGCTTATTACGCGCCGATGTAGTATCTGCTTTTATATTTTGCTTTCAGTAGAAAATCATAAAAATATCCCACTTAATCAAATCTGAAATCAACATATTGTTTCACCTATAAAAAAAAACATTGTAACAACTCAAAAACATCGACAACAAATCATCGACAATCCCAACACTAGAGGGCGACAACCGCGGTGTCGTAATACGTTCAGCGATTTGATGGATTGGCTTCTTTGCAGTCCCTCCTATTTGCAAACACCCTTATCTGAGCCATGAGGGGGAGGGGGGCAACGGGGATACCCGGGGGCTAATTAAAATTGGCACTCTGTTATCCATGCAGTTTTGCCACACCCTATTCCGGTAAACACAAGGTCGATTATACCGTGAGTGGATTATTTGTGTAAGTTGGACGTCATTGCATCAGGATCGGATGGATGTGGGAATGCAATATTTGAAATTGGAATTTATTTTAATAAGATTGATTAGGAGATTTCGCGTGACGTTTCTAATGTGTTGATTGGTAGATTTGTTCTTAAGGGAACGTTCATGGGTGACATTTTGAAGCATAGCTGTTTAAGTGTAGCTAAAAGCGTCGAATTGAAGAATTTGCTGAAGTTTAGTCATGCTTTGACACTTTGAAAGTTAATACATAATCAGCCTATAATGTTCCCACTGCTGGGACACAGGCCTCCTATCTGTGAGAGGGAGTAGGCCGCATCCCACCACGCGGGCCCAGTGAAAATTATGAAATAATTTACACAAAGTAAAGCGCCTGTTTGGGTTCGAACCTAAGACATACAACTCGTAAGTCGCGGCCGTTACCACTGGCCTACGTAGCTCTCCAACTTTGTTAGTTAATGAGAGGTTAATCCAATTATTGCCAAATTAATTAATTTAGATCATTTAAAAACTGTCACAACTATCAAGCTATCTAACTTTAAAAACAATGGCAAAAAATCTAAGCGCCAACAGAAATATCAATAAGTCGTCTTGATCGAAGAACTCATAACTCACTATGAAGTAATAAACTCCATAATATATCCACTAACTCAAAATTCCAGACCTCGAAAAACAAATTGACGACAGCCCTAAAACAACTATAAGCTCAACCCTCAAATGCGCGCGGCGTTAGAAAACGCAACGCACGCTTAATTACTGCGAAACGAAACGCGAAGCGAAACGCAGCGCGTCAGCTCAGTTCTTGATGACTACGCTGTCTTATTGTGCTGTTTAATCAGCTTCGTTACAGCAGTGCTTGCGTGATGTATTGGTCTGATGGCTTTTTGGAAATGTAATGACGACATTTTTGCGTAATAACGAAAATGAGCGATTTCGGCTATCGCAGAAGGATAGGAATCCTCGTAAAATAATAAAATAAAGAGTTTCTTAATTCAACTTGGTAAAATCCTAGTGGTATTTTACAGGTTTTGAAAACTGAAGTTGTGAAGTGTAAAATAATTATTTCTGGACAAAAAAGAAATCGAGCAGAAGCCACATTTTATGAAGCGTTAAATTTTTAACGATATGATGACAGTCTCGATTTCTTTGCATGTGCAGTCATTATTGCATATTTTACTTAAGTATAATATTAAAAGTGCCGAAAACTCCAATAATAAAATTTATACTTTCTCTCTGAAAGTTGAGTAAAGCGCTGAAGTGCAAACGATTATCAAAATATATTTAACGGATTATTTAAAATGCGTGTTACGATTCGTCGTTACGTATTATTTTAATGGAATTTCATATATAAACATCGCATTTACAAGAATACCAATAAACGTAAAAGGCTTTAAACGTCAAAAAATATTACGCATAAAAGCTCTCATACGATATCAGGCGGACAAAAAATGTTTTTACGATTCAAAGTTAACCCTTACAGTGGATCGGATCACGTCTCCGCGATTACGCAGCATTGAAAATTAGTTTAATATCTCAAATTGACGATTCCGCCCGGAACGGCCAATTAAGAGGGAATAACACTTGGAATTATCCTCCTGATAGCCAAGTTATGGGGTGCCTTTATGGACCATTAAGTGTGCCGTAACTCGGGAGACGATTCTCGAATATTTTGTACACACTAAATGTTTGAATTTACAACGATTCGCGTCTAGCGCACTTTATGATATTATCGCCGCATGTCTAGTTGTAAAACTCAGCTCCGTTTTGTGGGTTACAAGTTGTTCCAAGTTAACGACTCGTGTTATATATTAATACTACGGTTATTTTATTATGACGTTTAAACGAATAAGCTTAACTATCACATTAAACATAGATTAGCTTAATTAAAAATTCTGATAACTTCATAAAAGTTATACCTAGTAAACATATTGATGTGGGCAGTTGACGAGTTTAAGTTAATAATCTTCGTGGTGTTACCCCAAGTTATAACCGCGCGTATTAAAGGATTAATATACTAAACAGCAGACTTGTCGGTCGGGTGCGGAAGCCCTAAAATCGTGGGCGCCCCAAACGCGTAACGGCCGTTCATTCGCGCATTGATTTCAATTTGAATTTTAATTGCGGAATATTATACAAAATTACATTACTTAATATTCACCCCGGGCGGCGATTTTTGCATATTTTTAACCCTGTGTATAGTCGTTTTGGTGCGGGTGGGTGCTGATAAAAATCGCATATATTAACTAAGAGAGGGCCGGATTTTGAGCGCAGATAGTCAGGCGGTTTTCATTAAAGCCGATACGAGCGAGATAGGTGTCGTATTTTATTGCTTATCCTCGACTCGGACCGTTCTGTAACGTCTTAAAATTCTACTTAAAAGATTGTGCTTTTGAGATTTTCGAGACATGTTTATGTTACTTCCGACGGTTCTCTTGATTTGGTCATGAATTTTTGCAGAATATTATCGTTATCAAAATTTATTCGTTTGAACTTTTGAAGTTGGAAAGAATCAGAAAAACCATTCTTAAAACACTCCGCAGACATAAGTCGAACATAGAACAATAACAAGTTTCTACGAAACCAATCTAGAAAGTACAGAAAAGCTATCAATTACTGTCACAATCACCATAACAGAGCTATAAACTTCAATTTTCCAGTCGCATGGGTTTTAATCAAGTGCGCGACAAGTCGCAACATTTGACGACAAAATATGCATTGGGTTTTTAAGTCAGATCAGTGCATGCCTAAACAGGGTTAAACGCATAAGGGGGTTGATCGCGTTTGACGTGGCATAATGCGATTTTGATTTGCAACTTTATTAATATGGTAATAAATTGAGTTTATGTTTTGTAAAACAGATGTGCTTCTCGGTGAGGTTTTGAATGATTTGATTTGAATATAATGATGTGTGATGTCATTATTTATTATGAGACACATTTAGTAACGTTTTTTTTAACCGACACAGTTGCGTATCACGCCTGTATTGCACGGAGGGTTCTAAGCAGAGGTGCTCCTTACACCCACATTTCACCAGCGTGCGAAGCATTACCGAGAACAGAGGTCTTTTATTCATCTGTCTATTCCTCCGTCGGCTAAACTCGTTTTTAAGGTGGTCTTGTTACGCGTACAGTTATGTTGAAGTCTCATGTAATAGTGGCGATCCTGTTGCTATAAATCGGGCACAAATCCAGACTCCGGGCTGCTACTGAGAAATTCCAGATGGAAGACCAAACCCAGAACAGTTCGGCAGTACTCGTAGCTGTTGTGACCACTAGACCAACAAAGTTATGTAGTGTCTTATTTTTAAAATATCCATCATGAATAAGTAAATTTAAGAGATTGCTCTTGTTGATGAAGGAAGAGAGTGCAACTAACTTACAGTTATGACCAATAAACCATAATCCATATAATCAGATTCCAAACTGCAACATAAAATGCCATTACTTATTCCGACTAACCACATTTATACACGAAACATTTAAGAGCCACTCGACGTGACAGACATTTGCAAATTACAATTGAAAATAAACGAAAGAAACACGTTATTTCCCAAAAAGATGTTTATCTCAAAATTTACAAATACCTCGAGGGAAGGCTAATTGCAGACTCATCCCGCAATTGATATATTTTTAACAAAAAGTAATGCTAATAAATGTGAGCACATATCTTCAGTTTGCATCAGCAATGGAACGCCACACCGTCAAGATTCCGAGCTTTGCTATCACAGAACTGAAGAGCACGAATGCCAGAAATTTATATCGAGTCATCTGAATGTTGTTCAAAAGGGAATATTTCTGGAATGTCGTGTTCTCTATTTACTTGTAGACGAGTTTCATGATGATCTGTATTAGGATGTGTTATTTTTGTTAGTGACTTCATGTGTGACACATGTTTAGTGTAAAGCTTTGTGTTGAAAGTACCTACTAAGCTTACCTACTGTTCTTTTTTACAGCTTTAAATCTCCCAATAAAAAAGCTACTATTTTACACACCGAGAATATCTAAAACATTAAAAATATTGTTCGTGGAGAATCACTGATAATCTTAAGTAATGTAATAATTAGATGCACAAGAAAGTACAAAATTATCAGGGGACCAGTAAAAGCCAACTGCTAATAGGAAAGTCCAATAAAAAAATAACAAACTATGAACACAACTTGATTATGCTAATCCCACAAATATCGATAACGACTAACATAATTTTATTACATTTAAAACGTCTTTATTTACACAGAACATTAAGTAAAGCTATTTCCAATCAAATCAAGGCGACATAAATCTGTTGCGTACGGCCGGACTGACAATAAAAACTGACGTGGCAGCGGGGGGTTAAATGCTCTCAGTAGGTATCCGTTGATTGGCGATTCCAGGGCTGGTGGAGTTAAGTTGAATTTCCTTTTTATTGTGTTTTTATTGAGCACCTATTCGTTTTATGTGTTTTGGGGTAGAAAGAGGTCTAAGCGAATTTTGATAGAAGATGTATCATTAACTGCTTTTGTACTTTTATGAGGTAATTTTATGCTTTGAGGCGTGTATTTTTTTGGATTAGACATGGCATGGAATTCAGAGGAAAAAACTTTGAAAAAAGAAGGACAAGCAGGACACATTGGACCATGACACGAAAAAATCAGAAAATCAAGTCTTCGGGACTTGGAATTGTAGTTTTAAGGAAACGTATGATGCAGGAGAAAGATACGTAATTAAACTAGTTCTGAACCCTGTTTATAGAACCCGAAATGAATTCAATTTCGGGCAAAGACTTTTATGCACAGATACGCGTATAATGTTCGCTTTGCTACATACAAACAGACAGACAGAAAATGATTTTCTGACATAACACACAAATCAAACTAGCGACTCTCTCGGATATTTCACCTAAGACAATCCACTTTCTAGCTCAACATTGTCTGCTGGATATCTTAAGATTCCTTTTCTATTGTAAATATTAATAGACACGTAACATAAACTGAATATACAACATAAAACTTGTTATTTTAAACGCAACAAAAGGCAAAAGTCGCCTACACGACCGGTCCGAGTACTAGGATAGCATATACATCATTGCAGCATATATCCAAGGAACGCTGTGTGAGGCCGTTCATACACCGTATTTATGAACACCGGGCGTTCATGATCCCCTGGTAACGTTACACCGCCGTGTTGGTGATTAATAAGAGGTTTTTTTGGTTAACAATGGTTACCGAATGAAGATCTGTGTTTCTTGGGTTGAAACTCAGTTTGTGTAGGATTTAAATGGAGAGTTATGTAGTGTTAAGAATGGCATGTTCTCTAATTAAAAAGATTGTATCAACGAAAAAGAAATGGGCTCATTAATTTTATTCGAGAGAGTGCTTTAAGTTTTCTAGAAAACTTACATTTGAGGCAAATTAACTCCAAATAATCCAAAACGTTTGTCTCTTTTAAAACAAAGTCACCGAAGCTTGACTAACCTTCATGCCCTTGGTATCACAACACGTAAATTAATACGTAAAAGAACAAAAACGAAGTATTTATCAAAAAGCTTGCGGTGTCATCGTCCGGTCCTGATCACTCGATACTCAGTGCGCTTGCGCAGGAAACGATACCATCGCATGCGCCGCAAAAATAAAATGCTTCCAATCAAAGGAGATCTTTAAAAACGTCAAAAATAATGTTTTGGTTTGTGTCATTAATATTTTTAACGACGACATATGTTTGCTAAGGATGTAATTAAAGAAATTCCAATAACCTTGCAGAATTTCAAGAATTTGTTGACGTAATAAAATTTGAAAACAATAATAATAATAATTTCTTAAAAAATTATTCCTATTATAAAGAGCTTATTCCAATCTCTAAGGAAGTAATATTGACATTGCCAAAACCAAAGGAAAACTAGTGCTAAAACATTCCCACGATGCATCTGCCACCCAATTTAAACGGATGCAATCACCAAAAAAAGCTATCATTAAAATTCTTCGAACAAACTGCAAGGCATTACTTTGACTGTCTCCAAAATACTGTTATTTAGCTCCATTTAGATTTCTGCCTCAGTTCCGTCTAGCCAGTACAGAATGCTAAAGACTAAGCTAATTGTTATTTGAATTTAGACGTGAGGAAAATAACAAGCAATAGCGGCCATCTGAATACTTATGAGGTCGAAAAGATCTCATCCATCTTGTTAATAAGGCACTCGTGATTGTGTTGGAAAATTAGTCTTGATTTTATGTGTAACTATGTACGTACGTACAAATTCTAATGAAACGTAGGGATATTGAGGACAGCCGGTGATAGTTCACCTGCAGACACGTAGTGACGTAGCAAAAAGACAGCTTTAACACTTAAAGAATTGCCAAAAGGATATCGGCAAATATAAGTGTTCGAAATTTTATCGATGGCAGACTTGTTTCTGCCCTTCTCAATCAAGCCTACTTTGAATAATAATAATTAAAAAGAAAATCATTAGACTTCATTGGATAGATGACATGTTGAAATAATTTTAGAAAGCGATTTAACTACTGAAGTTGATACGATTGAAGATCACCATGAAACGTACGACGCTGTAAATATAGATGTTACCGGAACATTTCAATCCGTCGAACCACAGGAATAAAGATACAAAGTGATATCGCAAATGTTTGGCCGGTGACACAAGATGTGACGGGTGCAACTGTCACCACGCATCACGCATCAAATTGTAATCTACTCGCATTGCACCGTCTAATTGAGGGACGCACCGGCACCGTAAACAGTGCGCTTTACGACGTGTCGGCTACTCGCGCGACGGCACGGTACGCACCGAATAAATCAGACGCAACACAAATATTACTGTCAGTGGCTCGCGCGTCATAAACGGCCGCGCCATTCGCGTCCAAAATAAACTCGTCGCATGCAGTTTTCGCAAATAATCCACGGATTAAGTTGCGATTGATGTGCGTTTTTGGTCGCTCGTCTTGTGGACATAAATAAGCGTATATATTTGTCGTGTAATAAGACGTTGACGTTGACCAAATAGTAATTGGTCTCGGCTCAAGGGAACTGTTTACTGGACGAGTTAATTAAGCCGCTCCTATTATTTAGCATCGTTCGTTATATTCGGCCCGACCAATAAGCGTTTGCAATGCATTTTATGGGGCCATTTTTTATATGTACCTATGCAGCCTTAACTATAAAGCTTTGCTGTACAGTTTTTAAAGACCATCTCCTTTTGTTTTGTGCCATTTCAGTCTTGACATGTCAATTATAGTTTCGATATAGTGTTTCTGAAAAGAATAAAACTTAAGTATTATATTCCTTCTATTGATATTTCATTATCTTGAAAACATACCTATGTAAATCATTATTTTAATTAACATGGCTTTATGAATCTTGTAAAGCAATCAAGGAACCCAGGAAATAATTGTTACAGGGTTCCTATGTAGAAGCACTAGAAACCATTCAGATATAATCTTGATATTAATTCTGAAGAATTAAATTACCAAGCATTTTTGCAGGTCTATGTACAAACTACGCTAGGTAATCTGTGGCAGTGATAAAGATCTTCCGCATCTTCGTTCTTTTCGTGTCTGATGATCTGAATATGATCCTTCGTGATGGATTTTTATTAGCATTATATCGTTGTTCTTTATGCATTCCATCTATTCAAAATTTGGCATTTGAAGTATGATCTTTAATGTCGTTAGATTGAACTTAATTAGTATTTTTTCATCCCCAACTTCTTCTAGGTACCGCAATAACTTACTGGTACAAAACAGCGTCATAAGAATTGAGTGTTGGTAAAGAACGCTGATATTCTTCTGTGTCCGTAAAGAATTATCCAGCATTGACTCTAAATAAATTAAATGCTATCAGGAACTTAGGCGGAAATGTTAAAATATATTCGGAGTAAATACATTATCAACACTATTTTCATTAGATAAAAAGCATGTCATGTGGCGTCCGCTGCATCCATCTTAGTCGAACAAGCATTCCTTATTCAAAATCTATTCTAACACGAATTCAATTTAGACATTCCATATTCAAAAAATGTGCGCTAATTAAACTAAGTGACATTCTCCGTTCAAAAACTAAATCAGTTTTTATTTTTAAATAGCCATAAAACTCTGTAACTCACATTCCCGTTACTAAAACTCAACTAGAATTTTAAGTGCTAATCAAAGTCATGTGGTCGAATGAAAATGTTTGAAACTCGTTAATGAACACTTAAATGCTAATTGTTATTGTCCAATCAGTTATACCGAAAAAAAAAAAAGATTTTCTGAGGTGTTATGATATTGGCAAAGATGTAAATAAAATGTTCTGCGCCATCAATTAGTTCTTAGATTGGTCGTAAACAACTATGTAATTGATAGTCGAATCAAATTAAGCAGCAGCTGAGTTATTGATGTTAATTAATTAATGTTTCATATACCGCAAAAAAACGAGCACGATCATGAATATCTTAACTAAAATCAACTGAAAACCTCAATAACAGTAGTATTTATTTACCGTTATTGAGGTTTTAAGTTGATTTTAGTTAGTCATAATACTTCTTAACCGTTTAGTATTGATAAATTTAAATAGTCGTATAGATTTGCCAACTATTCCCACTTGACTTTAATTTATTTAATACCATCGGTTCCGATGTGGCTCGTCTTTTAGATGGCACTACGCTCACTTGATCGGCCGCGCTCGCCTTTTGTTCTAATTTTATTGAGTGCTAAACGATGGCTGCGCAAATGTCGCGACGCGTCTTTAAAATGTAAATTTATGCGGAACCACAGTGATTTATGTGGCTCCTCTAATGATCTACAGACTTCTTTGAAATCTTCTCAAACTGACAATGTTCACACTCGTATCTAGATAATCTTGACGTACTTAAAATGTTATTTATTTAACGTTAGCTAGAAACGATCTTCGTGGAAACTTAGGTACCTGTTTTTAGGTTGGAAAGTTAATTTTGTAACTGAAAGCGGCTATCTGTTACCATGTTAGGTCTCAAGTTGACACCAGTAATTTCGGTGTAGCAGTTCTCGTGGGAATTATTCCTGTTTATGTACGGATTTCTAGAAATTGTTGCATCATGCGTACGAAATTGTATGGTGATGAAAACACTACAGATAAATATGTTATATTTTGAGCTTGATTGCGAAATGTCTTCATAAAACACGTTTAATTAAAATTTGGCCCCATGAATCTGGTTTAGCACTGCATTTTCTTGCTGAAAACGAATCAATTCAGCTTATCTGAAAATGTTTTTCTTGTGACAAACTTGAATAATGTCAATTTACAGCAAAACATATTTAACTAGTTTCCTCATAGCTTATCAAAGCGGCATAAACGGTAACAATATGTAAACAATAACATAAACAGGGCGAGTCCACCTGCCTCGCACGAAAATACTAGGTGCGCATACATATTGAAGAGATGGCGGGCGCGCGCCGCGTTTGCATACGATGTTCAATTACGAACCCCGAATATGGCATGCATTATAACCGCTATATTGTTATGCTCTCTGGTTGAACCGTCGCCTGATTGTTTCCGTGGTCGATATGAGGCCAAGGAAGATTTCTTTGAATCAGTTACTTTCAAACTCGTACAAACGCTTATGAATATAGAAGGGAAAAGTGGGACAACCTGTCATAACAATCAGCTGATGGAAATTGAAATAAGTAAGTAGAAAATAGGAACCGTTGCTGACGGGAGGTTAAAAGTAGGTACTGCTACAAAATATTAGGTATGATATATAATATATATACTGATGATAGTGAGGTCAGCTAAGAGGTTTTTAATTAATTGTCAGTCATCATTGCACTTGGTGACTTCACTTTTAATTAATCATATGCATTTGTATTCAAGTGGCTGATAATAATAACTACATATGTAGGTACTCGTAAAGAATAACTGATGAAAACTTTGTAGAGGCTGAGAAGTAATCAAATAAATCCCAATTTGATTATTTGGAATTAAATACGAAATACGATTTGTAATATACTTATTTATTATAATAATCCTCTAAATGTACTAGGTAATCAGAAATCGTAAAGAGCTAGCTAGCCGACTCTGAAATTACTTAATGTTGCCAAGTAATAAGCAATAATTTCCTCGCGGGTAATAGTTTAGCGACAGCGCCATCTATCGCCGAGTAGCGGTACGCGTCGATAAATCGATGGTAAAATAATTATACCTACTATTGGCTAACTGCGGTTGGAAATGCACACCACCTAAGGCTATGTAATTTTGAATAGGAGTAATATGTTAGGTAATTATTGGTTTGTATGTTCGTATAACTTTGTATGTTGTATGCGTGTGAGTTACCTATGTTTTCTGATAATAATGTGGTTGACATCCATTTATTTAGAATTTGGCAGTTATCGAATTATTTGTCGTGTTTAAGCAGGAAAGGTGATCTTATCGATCTAGAATGTGTCTGCAGGTTACCTACCTACTGCCCTCCTAAAAAGTAGACAAGGGTTAATGTCAAGAAGATGAGCAACAGAGTCATGCTGCCTGCTAAGTCACAAACCTACTTCGATTATCATTATTTGCCCTGTCTAGTGTCTCGTTATGAACAGTACCTACAAGCAGCCATCCGTCTGTCATTACCTTAGCACTATTTACGTAATTGGTCGATATAGGACATTTTGAAGCTGTAAAGCTGACTTTTCAGGCTGTTATATGTTTATGGTGACGAAACAGTATCACATTCACAGTTTCACATTATCTAGCCTAGCCTCCACTACACTCAGGCTGATGTAACTCTTGTTATATTAAACACTTGATGGGAAGGACCTGTTGAGCATAACCACAAAACTGTCTGTTGTCAATTACATGTACACAGGTAGATACCACTTCTGCTATCTGAAATCCTCTCATTAACGTATAAAAGTTAACATCCTGGATACTATTTACCTTCTAGAACTGCTTGAATAAAAACATCTGCATCAACCTCGGGATCCTTTCCTTTTTTGTTAGCGCAAGATTAAGAATATTCTTACTCATCCGAAGCAAGTACCAATGTTCTTTAAATAATATCGACAAATATAGATCCTTAAAAAAAACAAGGGGTAATTCATTTTTTTTTTTAATGTTGGCAAATCCAAATGAATCCTTTAACTAAAGTTAACAATTGAAATACTAATACAACCGGCTAGTCTCTTAGCGACAAAACGCGTTGTGGTTAGGTTCCGACCGCGACATTACGGCAAGTTCTCGTTACCTGTCGTTTTATTGTGCGTTTGTCACTTTTCAACACTTTTTTTAACTGTAACTAGTCGTGGGCCCGTTGTGGTTTTGCAAGATTGATGCTAAGCGAATTTGTTGGGTTTAAAAGTGACAAATGGTTGAGACTTGGTTAGGTGTTTTATGGATAAGCTTTAACCATATATATCATACAAATATATTTTTCGTATGTCCTAAGATAATGATATCAATCGATTAGTTATTGATAGAATTGTATCCCTATATGTGTCATCAAATGATAGTCGTATGGGGCAAGACCAGTTCAACTATTTGTTGATAATATCTGTAAAATGAAGCCTCACGGCATGTTAGCCAGGATCCTGCCACAACTAGATCCTAATAAAGTATAAACACATAATTATAGATAGCGACGTGGTAAATCCCTAAATACAAAGCTCACGTTAGGTATTGATTAAATAGTTACACAGCGGCCACGTTCAGGTAATCTGCGTGATTATTTCAAATCACCGACACATTACATTAAGCGTAATCTCTAGTAATGGCGGCGCGTTGTTGCCAGCCGCCGGCACTCCCGCCGAATTGTGGGAAAATAACCATCTTATGACACCAACCCAAAACGTATCAAAAACCAATTTAATATTCATAGAAAATTTATCTACAGTATACGTTAGAATTATAAATATACGTGATATTTAAAAATGACAGCGTCATGAATCGGATAAACATCGATTTCACGTGAGAAGATTAAATTATTCACACATTATACAATTATTTACTTAAAACCCTTTAGTATTTTTATCCGAGTTGCGAGTTCCGTGGACAGAATGGATATTGACAGAGAGGCGAGAAAGCGCGAATGCGGCCATGACACTTTGTACTTTTTAATTTGAAGTGTCAAAGTGAAGGGCAGTGTGCGCTTTATGCCAGTGTGTTTTTTTTAAATCCGTATACTCGAATTACTCAAGAAGATGAGCATAATAAGCAATTATAAAATATTTATTTTTATTAAGTATATCTGCTTTCACAAGCGTCGTATTCTTGATTACCCGTTTGGCATGAACCTTAAAATTATATTCATATTATTTTCATATATCCGAGTCTTCATACGGATTACGTCTCGTTCGAAGTTACGCGTTTCGACTTTACAAAAAAATAATATAATAAACATGACCGTAGCGAAAAAGCAATAAGACGCACGTCAGAAATAACTTGAATTACAATTTTAATCTTGTCATATCCGAGTTTTTATTGTGATCGGGCGGTCCGTGTACGGTGGACATAATTTTCGTTTTCAAAGTTTATTTAATAAGGAGTTCTCGCTATAAGAAATCATATTAAAGTCGCCCGCGCCCCGGTGAGGGGTTGGAGACCTCGTATAAATTCGCGATTTTTATATCCAACTCATTATTATTTTCGAACGTTCGAAGCGGCCGCTTATGAATAAAAAGTTGACTTTATTTTGATGCAAAAATATTGTTAACGGACAAAAAGTTATCGGTGAGAGTCTGTCGGGCGCGTGACGCGGCCATCGGGCAGTCTGCTGGCCTTTAGAGACGATACACAATCAAATAATAAGCAAAATACACCGTAACAGCGTCCGTCACTCTGACAA
Source organism: Dasypolia templi (assembly GCA_963555695.1). Classification (NCBI taxonomy): domain Eukaryota; kingdom Metazoa; phylum Arthropoda; class Insecta; order Lepidoptera; family Noctuidae; genus Dasypolia; species Dasypolia templi. The sequence continues at coordinate 30,877,531 of OY743140.1, read as the reverse complement.
AACTGCAATAAAAACGATCACATTATCTTTGTACGGTCCCATCGGAATTAAAGATCAGTTAACTCGCTAGACGAGATAAAAACGGCTACTGGAGATTTAAAAAAATCCTCTCAATCATTCGAGAATATGAACAGCATTCCTCGCATAGTGTATCTATTATAAAACGCCTGTTTTCCATCATAAACTTTTTTGACGGAACGTTTATTTTAAGTAGATGGGTATTTTTATCAAATTACTATAATTTTGGTCAAACAAAACTACGAGCTGTCAGAATTGACGTCAGTAAATCATCGACTTGACCCTTTTTTGTTACCTACTTTAATAATTTCGTTAAGGGCTTTTTAAACGGGCCGCATTTTTGGAATAGCTGCCGGTACTTTATGGTTCGGATCATTTGTATAGGAATTTAAATGGGATCGCTTTAAAATTGGATTACAATAAAAATCAAGAAATGCCTGAGAATTATTTGAACTATTCAAACATCTGGACGGTGCGTACGGAATTAAAGCTGACGATAAAAACTTTACTAAAATAAACTGTACCTATTGTATTCGGATAACAATGCGACCTAATGAGTGCGCATCAATCGTCCGAGGCTGAAGGAAAACAAACATAATTAAATCAAGATAGTAGATATAAAGCGGAAACTATTAGGTGCAGTCGGGGCTGGGGATCGTTGTAGCTAACAGCACAAGTCGCCGATAGCGCACACCAGATATATACAATATATCTCATTATTCATATCTCAACAAAGAGGGGCATACATTACGCGGCCCGAAAATATCTAAATCCTAATCCATTCGCCTCGGTTGTCCCCGACTGAATCCGATTTTAAAATATTTATGAAAAGGCAACAAAAAAGTAGAAAAAAAACATGAGTCCAGAGACAGAATTAAAAATAATAAAAAAATACATAAGCCCCGAGAGCGAACGTCGGAAAAAAGTTAAAATGATTGTAGGGCATCTCGATGTGGCGTTGTTTTTTTTTTTCTGGACGTATCCCCGTTTCATTAGATTCGTTTCAATTCGGTCGGGATTAGTCGGAGAAAGGTCTCTTAAGGATAAAATGCGATGTCCGTTGATTTATAAAGATCCTCTCTTTCGGGCGATGGGACATAATTAATTGTTCTTCGTGATCTATCGCCGTGTTTTTTGTGGAGCAGGTGATCGTAGTAGAAACTAAACGGAATGTTGTGTCGGATGTAGCAGAGTAGCGGGTAGCGTGTAGCTGTAGCGTGTGACGCGCACTGCCGGGAGGCTGCGAGGGCGAGGTGGTCCACGTGCTCGCATCTCTGCTCGTGACAGCTCCCGAAATTAGTCACGTGGCCGCTAATAGCCCCACGGCCGGGGGTGGCGTGCACTCGCCGTTTTTTTCCGGCTCTCGTACGGTTGTTTACAACAGTTGGTGGCTATCGATCCGCCCGCCCGGATATAGACGTAAATACGGCGTTATTCATCGAATGAAGGCCCGTTTTGTTTGCACACCGCCCCCGGTTTTGTCTCGACTGTTTTTCATCGATTTTCCACCGGACCTACGCGGCCGGTAACGTACACCGTCGGTGTGTGTGGCAGCATGGCTCCGCTCGGAGCGAGGGTATTATGTATTATCTCCGAAAAGGTTCTCGATGCGCTTTTACGTGTAATCGGTGGTGGTATCGGCGGGGCCTCATCTCGGTGCGCCCGCAGGCCGGGGCGCATGTGTGCGAGCCGCGCGCCTGTGTGCGTCCGGCTCTCGGGGCACACTGCTCGATTAGCGCGGCCGGCACCGCCACGCCGCCTGATTGGGCCATCCATCACCGCCGCCGCCCGCGCGCGCGCCCTCCACCCTGCGGCCCTCCGCGGCGCGGAGTGCGCGTCGGGCGCCCGCGACTCTCGACCCTGTGCCGGGCAGCCTTCGGCCCGCTTTGCCGCGCCGCGCACCGCCGGCTCCACCGACGCGTTAATGCCGCGACGCGCGCAACAGAGATCGAGGCGTATTTTTAAGACGGATACTTAGTGCGTTACATTATTATACTTTTGTTTTTTTTTGGTCGCGGGCGTGTAACCCACACGGTCCGTGTTTTCATATGGCGGCCGGGTCGACGCACCGCTCCGGTTATGATATCGAATGCCTTTAGATTTTTGATTGAGGTTTTATTTTATTTGGCGCGACGTACGCCCCGATTACGTTTCTCGTATTCGTTTACCGCTCGGCCAGTTTTTGTTTCGACGAGTTTCATTGTTCGTAACGAGATCGATTTTAACGATAAGCAATCGCTTTTAATGAAGACGTGGGTGTGCTCGCTTTTACTGAATCGCGCTTTTAAGATCAAGGCTACCTATCGGCAATCATTGACGCTTCCTCACTTGAGTTTGTCGAACCTGTACTTTCCATAATTCATTAAACATCATGAGCGTCAGTTAACAGTCGCTTCAGACATGACATAAACATGGCGAGTGAAGTAAATTTCATGAGTCGTTTACATGAAGGAAAGTTTATGGGTGTATTAGCATATAATCGCGTGGCAAGGCGCGGGCCGGGTCGCAGGTCGCCCACTCAAACTTACAAATTGCATTCTCACGCTACGGACCACCGCAACACACGACAACTCTCAAAAGAATTAAGATAAACTTACAAATTCGTACGTGGCGATTAATTGTCGCCGCGACGAGTCACCACAATCGTCACTTTACAAACTAAAGGCAATTATTCAATGCTACACAACAAGATATCAACTAAATGGATAGTCATTATTAATATTGCCCATTTTACGATGCTTTTACGATGGCACGATGTTCCCGCTTACTTTACTTCCGTAAACTTAGCGTTTATTGAGTTAACATCAACATGTTGTGTGCTGGTGACATCGTTTTACGACTGGATAGACATGAATAGTTTAATAAAAAATCATCAAATTTAGGAGTGCCAATAAAATGTGACTGGCAGGACCCATGAACGGAAACCTAACCCTTGATTATTACAAAGAAAAACAAATGGAATGTATTAAAAACACAATAACATTAAATAACACGGTAGTTTAATAGAATCGATGCCGTCCGTATCGGTTCTCGATCGATACTCATTACAATGTAACGTTTTAACGCTCGTTTAGACGCCACAACGAATCACGGGCTGTTATTTAAATTGCTCAAGAACCGAGAGTAATTTAACTCGAGAAAAACGGGTTTCGAGTGAAATTCGCGCGCTATCTCATCTCTCGTATCTGTTACGATCGCCATGTTGCTCGGAGAATAGATATACTTGACTTAATAGCGCCATTGGCGAACATAATAAAGTACATAACCGCTTGGTCATTGTGCTGGACGTAATGAAGCCACGAGTGCAATTTTCGCGCGAGCATGACCTCGGCGAGCGATCGCACCGTCGACAACGGCGGGACGAACTTTAGCGTCGAGCTTTAAAAGGTTCAAGCGAAATGAGCGCCCCGAGACCACTAGTAATACTAAAATGCATTTCTGCGCACTCGGGCGGCGAGCTTTGAGCTCCTCGAAACGTAGATTGAGATTAAACGACGCACGAAGATATGATGCGAGCGTGGAGGCAGCACAGACTGTTTCAGAGTCTTCGTCTTGAGGCGCTTGCGTCCCTCCGGTCCGGGAAGCTCGCTAACGAACAACGATTCCCGCTCTAATTTGCGGACATGGCGAGCGATCGATCTCATTGGATTTTTGAAAAAGGAACACCGAAGGAACCTTATGAGCCGAGGCACAAATTGAGCAATTTAGTGCTTGCCCGCTCGCGCGCGCCTATCGCGCGGCACCCATCTCGCTCACCTCCTTTTTTCATTTTCATAATATATCCAACCTGAATCCTAAATGAGAATATTAAAAATTAGTTGGTTCATGTTTAGGAGCGCGACCCTGCTTGTAATTAAGTGCGCGCTCTGACTTGACAAATGGGTTCGAAGACCGCCGGAGACAAATCAATACTTGGACGCACAAAAAATTCACTTCGTCTTAACTTAATAAGAAATTTTAAAGAACCAGAAAGGATCCGATAAGAGTTTGTTAATGAACTCACAAAAAATGTTAGGTGCTCGATAACTTTTGGAATTTTCAAAACGTTAATTTCTTTTAATATAAATGCTTTGTCAGATTGCCTACATTTCGTTTACTATAAATCAGCATTTCCAATTCCAATACATACTATCCACCTGCATCATAAAAACACGCTACATTTACAGCTGATAGTGGAGCATAATACACAATGATCCAGCTAGTTGACAACGACTGGCCAAGGGGCCCATTAGATAGGTACTTGAAATAAAACAAAAACAGTTCAGGGTATCACAGCACATCCATGCGTCATTATCAGCGCATTGTTTTTGTTACTAATTTAGGTAAAAAACACCGTTGGAGCGGGGAACCCTGGCGAGGCATTCCAACGCTCCCGTCGCCATGGCAACCGACGCCGCGCGCGCTCCCGCCAACCACCGCCCATCACACAAACAACTAACAGCCTTATTTTTTACAACACAGAGCTCTAATCGGCAACACCGCCAAATGAAGTTATAACGTTCTTTTACGACGCTCTACAATCGTCGATACCCAATCATAACAATGAAATTGCGACCTTAATGTTTCACAGTAAAGTGCCATTCGGAACGCGCGAACGACTTAAGAATAGCGACATAAGGAATTGTTTTATCTCTTTCGCACGTCGTAAAGACGCGGTCTCGCCGTCTCGCTTGCGTGCCGAATCCTTTCTTGCTAAAGACGGAATCGATACACTTGATATTTCTCTTTCTGGCGCACTTTTTGTTTGAATCGTTGCCACTGTTAATCCGTCTTCGACAGCGTTCGTTAGATAAAAATCGTAAAGTGTAACTCACGAATAAATTGACTGCGATTCTTCGTGCGCCGTTTAGTCCGTGATAATTTTCAGAACATTTCCCTTTGAGGAAAATGTTTGTGTTTTAAACTGAATGACGGGCGAACGCGCGAAGTACGGTAATTGATATAGTGTAATGGAAACGGGCAATGACGGTGACGTGTAGAACAAGAGAGAGATAGACGGACGTCATTCAAGTGCGAGCAAGCGAGATGGTTATCGGAGTACGCGACTGTTATAACGATGCATATGTGCATTATATTGTTACGGTAATTGTAACTTTACACCCACCTTATAAAGTTTAATTTAGAACATGACATGAACATGATAGAAAGGTCTCGGTATTAGCTACTATTCGATAGATGGCGTTGATGTATCGAAGTGAAATTTGGAATTCCAGTTGCGGTTTCATAACACTATGTTGGCTTGTTTCTTCTTAAGTAATTTAAATACAAAAATAAACAAAAAAAAAATGTTAATAAACAGTACCTAAAACATTTTTATGTTAAAAACTGTTAAAAACTACTATTTCATTAATATTGATAGATTTCTGCCAACGTAGGTAAGATAACCAAAGGCAGCACAAAAACTTGCAGAACTTATAAATCTAGACATTCGTAACTGAATTGTCAAAATTATAATCTCAATTAGGTGCACAGCGGTGCTACTTCTTTGCCGGCGGTATAGTAAAAATGTATTATGATTCCTTTTTCTTTTTAATCCTTTGCGATATTTTTCCCGGCGACCTTGCATCGTCGAGATGACACCGAGATCGTACGCACGATAACACATGATCGATGGCCTGTCGCTAGTGCGTGTGCGCCGCAAACATTCGATATTCATCCAGTACTCGATACAATCGGACACGAGTTTCGTTACTTAAAAACACTATTCTTGAAGCCTTAGAGTCGACATTAGTGTGATATTGACAGATGTAAATATCATTCGATTTTTCGTCGGCTCATTACTGGGAATCGATTTGAACTGTCATCAGGGTGCTTGTTCGTTTTTCATTTTATAGAAACGGTGTTTGTTTATATAGTTTGTAATTTAAATGCTGTCGTAATGTGGTTATGAATTTAGGAAACATTTTTTAACTCTTCTATGGAAAGGTACTGTCTTATTATTGTCTATAAGCATGCGTTTTTATAAATAAAATCTTTGCATTGTATCAAAGTAACACTACATATTAAAGTCACTTCCTATTTTATATGCTATATCTAAAAAATCCCATGAGTTGTACTAGAACCGCAGCTAGTGTTAAGACCAGAATAATTTAAAGTGCCATGTATGGTTATTATCTTTGACTGGCAAAAGGTAAACGTTAGTTCTAAAAACTAGATAATATTACACGATAAAGTTTTTGTTCAATTTCGTTATGTAACATATCATAAAATTTAGCAATTCAAATAAGGATTGGAATTTAGTTTTTTACCTACCTATTAAAGTTTTTTTAAGCCAAATTAAAGATAAAATCAGGATCGAGATTTTGAATAACGAAATACAAACAACACACAAAAAATTGTGGAGCCAAATCTCTGAGGCATTCTCAAAGCATGCACGTAGCAAAAGTTCAGGCGACCATCAGTCAGGAGTACCCGTGACCTTGCGCCGACTGTTCCGGACACTGGTGATTGACGGCACCACCGCCCGCATGCTATGATCCCTTAGTACTTGTGCTATTTCATCGTGTTATATGCGTGTGCTGTGTGCCTGGTAGTTGAGTTTGTCCTGTTTTGATTTTAGTTCATCTTTTTTATTGTTGCCTGGCACGTTTATAAATACTTCAATTATGGTAATGGTTAATATTGAGCTTTTATGAGTATTTTTCTGGTTATTTGTTGTGCACTTAGGTTTTTATTTACAACTAAAGAAATAATAAAATACCGGTAGAAGGATTCAGATCTGTGTGAAATGGATGATGTGATGTTTCTTCGCAATTTGGTTTGAGCAGAATTTTATTTGGAGAAAAGGAATGAGCGTTTCAAAATGTTACAAACATTGATTCTAGCGGAAATGACGAAACATTCTGTTTTGTGGCAGTAATTTAAATAACTACTATGTTAAAGACTATAATATCTATGTTTGTATTTATTATAACCTGTTTCAATAGGTATCCTGCGATATAAATTCTAAAAACTGTGTCACCATTATTTTAGAGTTCATTCGTTTAGCTCTTCAAAAATCTTGCTCGTCAACTTGAAACCACCATCACCAAATCACCACAGAGGTCACCAATCCCCGGTTCTGTCCATACCTGGGTACTCACCGGGACTGCCCAGGAATACTGAGGAGTAGACCCGCCGCGCCACGTCGGGAGGGGATGACCATTCTCGACGCGAAGGGCACCATTTGCCTGAAAAAGAAAAAAGAAAATCGTAAAAAATGTTGTCCAAAAAGTTTTGATTCTGGATTGACTGTAGTAGCTTCATACGTTCTAGTTGGATCTTTAGAAGGTTTCGTGAGGGTCATCAAGTTGTTTGTCAAGCTATTGGCTAAGATATCATCCTATGTTTAACAATTATACCGTGAAGTCTTTGATCATTTCTCCTGGCATATCACAGTCTAAGTCTAAGAAGATTTCATTGGAATCAATATTTATGTACCTACCTACTTAGAATATATTTAAATTTTGGTAAAGTTTTAAAAGATTATATGCCGTCGGAAGGATTCAAGCGTTTAGTTTTTATTAATCATATTGAAGTTAAAGTAGAAGAATTTTAAGATGCTTTTAACGTTTTCATTTTATTTGGTATATAGGTACTCTTGCAATTATATATAGTATTTAATAAACCTATGTGTAAAAGAAACCACAATCAAATTAAAAAATAAAAATTATTTTACCAGTGCCTCATTCAAACATTCGAAAAAGCCTCTAATTGAATAAAAAGTACTTAAAAAATTAGAACCGTTGAGTACCAATGTAAATTAGCTTTGTTTTAATGCGAAAGATACGGAGGAAATCAATCTACCGTGAATGGACAGATTAATGAAAAAGAATGTTTTCGAGAAGTAGGACTGTTTTGAAATAGAGAAAAAGGGCAAATGGATCTGCTTACATCGTCTTTTGTTTTTGGGAAAGATATTGGCTTCGTTTAGTAAAATATTCAGAGGAGACAAATTGCGGGGAAACGTGAAGAGTTAACAAAAGTGGTACTCGTTAGTCTAGTAACGTTAAGAGAAGGCAGGTAGGCAGTCGTTAAATAGAAAATAGTAGTATTCAGCTGCATGAGCTGCCATCCAGGTTGACCAAACTCAAATCCAAAGACCAGACCAGACCAAATTCATATTGTTTCAAACTCAAACTCAAAGCATTTATTTCAATTAAACCATTTGCAGGCACTTTTGAATTGTCAAGGAGTCGGTCAGTCAGAAATATGAAGCTAGTTGCCCATTCCAAAGCGCAGTAGGTACTACTTATGGAGAAATCGGGCAAGAACTCCATGGACACTCTTTTAAATAATATTGTTGTTACAAATATATTAGTTACATCGATTAATGTTGACACTATAAGTGAGAACGATGTACTTAAACCGTACACGTTATAAGCAGCAAAACATAATTAAAAACAATACAAAAAAAATATTACTAAAATAAGCCGTGGCAGCTAAGAGATGACCCAGTCTCAACTGACGGAGCCCGTTCACGAACTTGAGTTCAACCCAAAAATGGTTGGGAATTTGGGCTACGCAGATTTTGATATTTTGAGAGTAAGGAACAGTTATTAGTACATCTCTGGTTATCTCAAACTTTATTGGACCAAAGGTATCTACTGTTTTTGTTTTAATTTATTCCAAGTCAGTAGGTGCAGTCTTTCTTTTTTTACATACGTCTCTTTCAGCCTTCAGTTCAGTGCCCTCTTCCTTAATAACATCATTTACAGATTCCCATATATCGCTTTTCTGCTCTGCTTTATAATCATCAAAATACTTATCCATAGCCATGCTATTATTTTTATTTTATTCAAATCTTTTAAATTTTGTGAATGTGAGAACGTTGTAGGCCTTGTAGACTGTAGATTTGTAGACCCTTGTCTATTTGTTAAGCATATGTTACTCATTGACAGGCCTATACTGTCCTCACATACCTATTAACACTGTAATTTGAAAACATTATAAAACACGATTATTTTTAACAGAGTAACCGTGGAGTTTCTTGCCGACTCTTCTCCATAGGAAACGACGAATTGGGACCGTGCACCCATGTAGGTTTATGTGAAATAAAATAAGTTGATTTGATTTATTGTAAGCACTTGTGTGAGTGAAATTTCTTTTCATCAACGGGGAACATTTGACACTTCGGTCTCTTCGTCATTAACACAAAACTGGACTGTCAGTTTTGAATATACTACCTTGTTATCTTATATTTTTATAAGTGCAATAAAGTCTCCGTAGAGTTTAATTACAATATTTACTTTACTATAATTGCTACGTCTTTCATTTACGCACAATGTGCTAATGAAAACATATTTTTAACTACCCACACTATTAAGAACCGTTTGTACTTACATACTTGATGTCTAATTTCTCACCGAAATTTGTAAAACATTTATTAAATATTATATTATACAAATATGACGCGTTTATTTATATATAAATATTTATATATGTTAATGTAATTTAACGTGCCACTTGTAAGTTTTTCTTTATTGTAATAACAAGATGGTCTGACGTCCGTCGGTACAACGCCATTACAGTTCGTGCTAATGTCTTTTGCGACACATGCGACATCGTTTTTCAACCGATTTCGATTCGAGGAGAAAAAAAAACTTACATTAAGCTCTTCCCGCCTATCTAATGGATTCCTCCAACTCTCTCAGGACCCCAACGTCATTACGCAAAAAACATACAGTAAAAAAAAAGAAAAAATACTCGACTCAAAAAAACACCTCCTGGGAGAACGGAGGTGTTGCCGCCCCGAGTCTTTTCTTACCCCAAAAATAAGGGGAGGCAATATCATACACCATTAGCAATTTCGCTACTTTTTTAACGGTGTCACACTGTATATTATTGTGTTCTGTAATGCAGCGGGTCGCGCCTCCTCCGCGCCGTTAGTTCCACCGTGTAATCAACGTACGTTCAATGCTCTTACTAAAGAAATGGCATCGCCATCCATACGTTGCTCATTTTACTGTTTAATTGAAAAATAATATGTTATGTCGCGCGCCGCTGCAGCGCAGCACAGCGGGGGGCGACCGATATTTAAAAAGAACGCAACCACCATAATTTTCTCTCGCTTTATGTTCCTTTTTCGAAATTCGTAATTCGAACAAAAGCGCGCGCGACGCAATGGTGCATGCATGATTGATAGCGGCCCGCTGACGTCACACTCACACCGACAACGCTACAGTTTTCGAAAATAAAAAGCCTTGACCTCTGATTCCAAACTGCGCCATTTCTTGCTACCCTGGTGCCTTTACAGCTAATTTGCGTTTTCCCAACACCCACGAACTGCAAACTTAAACTCAAAAACATAAAGTAGAATTACATCGTTGAAAAAAGCGAGAATTACCCCATCGCAGCTCACGGCACAAGTTAACGCCATAAACAAATACTAAAAATCTTGTAACCGAAATAAGGCGGGCACTCTAAATAAGAATTAAAGTAAAATTGCTGAGGTGTGAGTCCCCGGGCGAGGGGGCATTAGCGGGGGATTCGCGACGATATTCATAACGCGAAAAATTGTAATAACCTGGCGAATATCAGCTAGGGCAGAGGGTAAGGTGTGTGGAGCCATGGAGGGCGCGACCGGGGGATTTGTTAAGGAAATTGTCTAAATATGCCAGTTGTGACGGTGCTCATGTGTGACGAGTATGGCCATAATAAAAAATACAACACCAGTTCTGTTCAGACCGGATATTCAGCTAAGGAAAGCGTAAATTTTACGACAGAGGAATTAAAATTGTATTCAACGACGACTTTATGCGTCGCTTTATAGTGTAAAATTGTTTTAAACGTGTGCATGTCATAGTATAAATAAAAATGACAGTAATAACTTTATGTTAAGTTGTAGTTTATTACTTGCTGGTCACACTTCCAATTTTAATTTCAATTTGTAGTAACTTCGTTTTTTTTTAAATATGAGGTGAGTGAGTTAACCTACCTATTTTTTTATTGGTGTGACATTATTTTCACATTTCAGTCGGTGCGGTACATTGTCTTGTCAAAAATAAGTTAAGAGATAATTACAGAAGAAGTTTACAACAGTCAGTAAATTGAAGTAAAATATCGACTTGATGAAAAAGAAAAGTTAACCGAGCTATGATGTGAGATCCTAACCATGATTCAATTGGCAGGAAGATAAATATATAACTTAAAGGAGATTTGTTAGAGCGAGGTTGCAGTACTATTTTACTTTCTTAAACCTCTGTAAACCTAGCCAAATTTAAATGTTGCACATATATTTTTTTAAATGAAAATTGAGTGAAGACAGAAACGTAAATTATAATATAATGACACGATGTAAAGAAAATAAAGGATGACTCTAAATCGCTGTTTAAAACGTGACCTTGAAGAGATTCCATCGTGAAACCATGTAAAAGCTTTATCAAAGGATTAGAGTTATTGTTTTAGGGCCTGTATAGAACACATTTTATAATTTCGTTTAATTTTATTTTAAATATATACAAAATCTAGCAGTTCGGCCTTTGTCCGCCAAAACGTACTGCAAGACACCGCGTTCAATATACAATGTAGTTCAATAGGCAGTTCTTCTCCATGGCAACCAATTACGCTTTGAAATACACCTTCACAATTTAAAAAAAGTGATCTACATATTTGGTTTAATTGAAATAAATGCTTTGAGTTTGAGTTTAAGTAATAAACTGCAACCAAAAACTAAAACAGTTTTTCCAAAATCTTCAACTCCTTTGTTAAATTTTCAACAGTATCAATAACTATTATTCACGTACCAAACATTACCCCGTACATAAACCTGCATTCGTAACTGATTATTAAAAACCAATTAAAAAAATATACCTACGAGTAAATAACAATGGCCTGCTTCAAGTTAAAACACGGTAATTACCATTCATATTTCTTTCTTTTTTCATCGAATTAAAACAATTGGTGCTTCGAAAATGTTTTGATTTCTATCATTCTTTGGTGCTGTGGTTCTCAACTTAATGGGGGGCGTTGAGATGTAAGATAGGTCACTTGGGCGTAACAGGGGGCTTTCGGTATCAAGAAGGTTGGCCAATTAGATGTATATTTTTTTGAGAATTGTTGAGATACAAAGAAACATTGTAACGAGTTTTTCTTTTTCTAAATATGTAATTTTGATTATGTGTTATAAGTAAAGTTATGTCATGCCTTAGTGTTCTTTTTTAATTTGTATAGTTATTTAGTCATTTAATTCAGGATGAAAAGTTATTTGTGTTAACAATTGTAAAATTTGTAGAACATTAACTGCAATTAAATTAATTACCATGTTGTATTGTTAATATTATGGAAGCCAGAATCTCAAATTTATATTGTGTGAAAGCGCCACAAAGTTTGAGAACCGCAGCACTCGCGCATTTTAATAACAGTGATTGTACGAATCAAACGTTAAAATCTTCACAAAAGGGCATAATTTACATGGGCTACAATTAATATCGCCCAATAGCAACTATTCATTAATGTTTTAACTACACACCTCGCTTCTTTCGGTCAAATTAAGGGGTTTTATAATTGTTTATTTTATTTTCATTGTTAAAATGTTGAGATATTGTGTTATTTTGTTGATGCTAGATTGTTCAAATTGGGTTGATTTAAATATGGCCCGACGGAACGTTTATTTCCTGCGGTTTGGCTCGTGATTTTGAAGTAATTTATTATCAATCCTGTTTTGCAGAGTAGAACTTTTTAGCTGCAATAAAGATTTCTTTTTAGTGTGTAATTTGTTTCAAAATACCTCAAGAAAATCTTTAATATCTGCTTACCCCCCAGATTTCTACGAACGATGCAAAAACAACAAAACAATAACTGGATCCTACACATCTGCCTACCCCAACCGGTCTACCAGCACTTGCCGGTACCTGTACCAGGGACACAAAGGCAGAAGATGTCCCTTCTCACGATAAATCACTCGCTTTTTCTGTTCGCTGCCTCTGCGTGTTTTATGCTTGCCTGGTATAGCACCAGCTGTCAGGGGTTCCTTTGAAGCTTTTTACAAGCTTTCTTTTTTTTTCGTTTTGATATTTAAAAGTTTTTTCAAACTACTAATTAAAAGAACTTTAAGTTTTTATAGTGAAGAACATTATTTTAATTATAATCAATTATGTTAAAACATATGCAATTTATTCAAAGACATATGTTGTATCAAACCTGACAATTACTACCATATTACAGGGCCAAAGTACCGGAAGACCAAAAACAGTACAAATATATTTTTGCTTCAGTACAAAGTCCGTCAGAATTGATTCTTCAGTACAAACAAATCTAGCTCTTTCCAACAGCTTCTTAACCCCAAACGAGCTTCATGCAAACCCTAACCCGATCCACAAGGACCTAACAATGGGTACCACGACCTCGCATAAACCAATTTCCTTAATGGATGCCCGATACTATCGGAGTAACTGCCTTTGAGCTCGAGCTGATCGCCCCTTGCATGTAGGATGTTCATTTCAGAAATTGGTGGACACGTTTTGACGTATGCGGACGTTGTGGGAGATTACTGTAGGCAACATATAAAGGAACTAGAGATTTGACTTGAATAAGCTCGGTAAGTATCTCAACTGCCTAGGTGAGATGATTTCTGAGTTAACTTTGGACGTTACTGACATCGGTAAAGGAAAACATCGGAAACGTGGACTAATAGTTAATAAAAGTCTGAAATCGCCAACCCCTCTTGAGCAAAGGTGGCGATCAATGCTCTTGCCTTCTCTGTACCTATGAGATGAGGCCTTTGCCCTGCGGTGGCACTATATTAGGCTGGTATTATAGTATGATACAAAGATGTAAAAGATTGTTGAACATTTCGTTAGATTACATTGGAATATGAATCTAATAGGATACTTACATAAAGCCATTGGTGTGTCAGGAACCAAATGTAACGGATATAATGTAGTTATAGTCAATCTATTCTAAAATTATAGAGAGATCAACTTGTTGAGTTTGTATGTAGGGGGTAATCTTCAGAACTACTGATCTGAAATCGAAAATACTTTTAAAAACTAATGGGAAACTACAGAATTGCCGCGTACCATTACAGTCATATTTCATGTTAAAACAAGACGTTTTACGATGTCGAAGTCGCGAGGAAAAGCTAGTTTTTAATAAGATTCAAGGAAACAGATACAAGAAATACTTATAAATAGTTTAGGTGATCTTAATGCATGACTAACTGTTTTACCAAGTTGTACAGCTGTTTTTCAATCAATAACGAAATCCAACCATATGTGAGAAGACAAAACAGAAACATGATAACTCACATTCGCAAGCTCAGCACCTAATAATCCGAAAATAAGAAGAAAAAATATAATTGTAAGCTCAAAAGCATTTCTAATTGCACCCGCCCAGGTTTGGGCGGGCCGCCCAACCGCCCAGCACTTATATCTAAGACAATAAAGCTCATTATCGCTTGAGAAGAACTGTCTTTACTGTCTTACTAAACTTGATACGTCAATACGCAGACATTGCAACGTCGTAAGAAAGCTTAGAGTGATCATTTCAAAATGCGCTCTATTGCTTGAAAGAGAGGGTTGTAAATCACGTGTTTGGGTTAAGGGTCGTTGCCTTGCGGAGGGATGGTCCGTAAATCTGCCTTATAACTCATCTGTAGGTACAGACGGACAGATCGATAGAGTACCTATTCTGTTTGTTTGCTTTGGGGCACTTTTTCATGTAATTTTGGTGTCAGAAGTGTTTTGAAAGGGTTGTTAATGGTTAAAGCCATAAACAAGGAATATTTTTGATATTTTTTTCCAGTTTCTATGCTGGCTGAGTGTTCTAAGTCTTTGGTCTTACGTATATCTCGGCCTTTGTTGATTCCCTTAATTAAAAAATCCATAGCTAGGTACTTAATTAACGTAGTAGTGTAACTGTGTAAAATGTCCTTCGATACAATTATTAAAAATTATGTTTCTAGTGACACAGTTTCATGTTCATCATAATCTGTGAAAGTCTCTTTCTACCTACAGCAAAAACACACCCATGCTTCTGCGATCCATCCCATCATAATTTGAGTCTTAATGTTCCATCAGTCATTGCTTATTGGTAGACTATTATTATTGACTTATTACAATTATAGAACTGAAGTATCTATTCCAATAAATTGTTAACAGTAATAGGCAATATCCTCGCCTCATATTCGCCCAGACGCACATATATTCAATACAGTTCTACCAACCCCTTATGTAGTAAAAACAGGCATGAAGTTATGTTAACCTGGTTTAAATATGCTTACAATAAAACAGTGTCAAGTCCACAAAAACATAACCGACTTACATTTCAAAACACCAGATCGTAAATAATATCGAGCGAAGTACGTCGACCCCGAAAGGCGTCCAGGAAGCCTATTCATTACTCGTGACAGCGTTTTTCAGACTGCCGCTGACAGCTGTCAAACTTGACCTTGACACATCCATCATGGCGTCTTGCGTCGTCATTTGATAGGTCATCAGGCCGTATGGAGTAATGCTTGGATGGTGGAACTAGTTGGTACTTTTTAAGAGTGTTTTGGTGAATTAAACGAGACTACGCTGAGTAAAGACACTCACATAAGCAGTTAAGCATGTCTAGTGAACCCAAGGTTATCAGCTACTACGGATTGACAGATTACTTTTGGTTACAAAAAAACTAAGTTACAACTTAGTGAAGTTGCATGGGAGGTATAAAAAGAACGAAATGAACTGTTCGATTTTTGTTTTGTCCGATATGCCAAGAAATCGGGTCCTGAGAGCTAAAATGACTAGAACATTAAGAAAAAATAACACGTGCATTACTTACCCAGGCGCTTTTCAACCTGGGCGTGAATGACCTCATGAATGTAACAAGGCACCCTGATCCAAATAAATATAACACAAAAAAAAAACAAAGGAGGGTGTATCACTAATGGCACTTTGATAGTGCCACGTAGTGCACTGGGCGGTACAGCTAGCTCCGGACATATGTAACGCGATGCGATGAGCTAGCATTTTTTTTGCTGACTGTACTTTTAGGGGTGGCCCTTTTTATCGAGTTCGATAATTTGGTGAAGAAAAATTATTATCGATTTATTTGTCACACAAAGTTTTTTCGAAATGAGAGTTATGTAACGTCGTAATAAAATTAAGTTTATGGACACGCGAAGTATGCGTAAGTTATACGCAAACATTTTAGTTAAATAAAGTTTTGTTTGCGTTTTAATAGTATTTAAGTTGTGGTATGACGATTGCTTGGCAGGTATACTATACTGTTTATGGTCGAAACCGATCACGGCCCATAATGCTATAACAACTGGAGGCAACTTCAGAAGCAGCTTGAATATCTCTCTTGTACGGCATCCGACGGAAAAGAGGATTTTTCCAAGGAGGAGGAGGGTGTTTTTTTGGCCAATGTCAAAATAAACATCTCATTCTCTATGAAAAGTATTGTTTGAAGCCCCAATCAAGCAAATACCAGAAGTGCCAATGAACCTAAGTAGACAGAACTTGACCTAGCACCTCAAACGTAACCAACAATTACCCGACAAAACCCAACTTAAGAGACAATGCTAACATTACAAGTATTTTTTGTTCAACCCATTCAAGTATTGCTCATAACACAATATTAAAAATCGAGGAATACCACCAGAATGTAATAAAAAAAAGTAAAAATACACTCCGACACAGAAATCTGCCAGTCACGAGGGTCGAACGGGCGGCTCGTCATTTTCATAAATTTCACAACCCTAGCGCCACGGACACTTAAATGCCAACTTTACGAGCATCATATTAAGGTTTGATTTGGTGTATTTACATTTGTAGTTTACGACGTTACTGTTTTGGGTCGTGACGGTATAAACGGTATGTATAGAAAAATTTGATTATTCATGACGAGTTTGAGAAAAATTACACACGAGCCTTAGTGCTGTATGCTTCGTTACTTTGCGCTGATTAGCTGTTTTGAAGCTTTAAGTTGTGCGGTGTATCTGTAAGTAGCTTGATGGTTAACGAGGCTTTTGGTTATAGCAATGATATTTGGTGAATAGAAATCATGGTCTTGGACAGAGCGGAAAGATTGGACGTGTCTTTATTTAGGATAAGAAAGGAGGCTGTCCTGCAATGAGAACTGTTTATCAGCATAGTCTGGAGAACAATGTTAGCTGACTGATCATTACTGATTAAACAAGATGTCTTCTATGAGTCTTTTGCATAAGTTCTGCTGCGACACGAGCTGGTAACGGCAGAAAGAGGTCAGACCAAACTCTTCCCCTACACCACAACCTTCAAAATACTATCACGCTATCCACAAGAGTACATGGCCGCGCCTCAATATCGATCCCAATTTACCAGGGTAGCAGGACAAGCGCAGAGTTTCCACAATGTATCGTACACGGAAGCGAAGACGCCCCGCGGCGCCTGCCAGTAACAGGCAAGTCTGTGAAAAGCGCTGTGTAGACTACGCTAATTAGTTTCAAGTGAAACTCTGTGTGTTCATGCGAGCCTAGTAATTTCGATTGAGAGTTTAATGATCTTACTGATAGTTAAGTTATTGTTATAGGGTCTGCTGGTTGGTTTTATAGCTTCGGATCACGGCAGAGGGTGTAAGTAAATATTCATGAATAAGTTATTCCGTTATTGCGATGACTTACATTTATTGCAACCTGTAACTTTATAGTTATTGGCGTTTTAAATTAGGCTGGTAATGCATTGGTTATTTGTAAAATGCGTAGTGTGACAAAGGAACATTGGATTCGCTGGTGAATGTTGCGTAGAGCGTTCTGCTTTAATAGAGAGTGCTGGGTTAGAAGTTATAAGTCAGGGCTAGTCGCAATATACTGCAACAATACCATCAATCAACTGATACGACTAACTTAACTTTGCAATTATTGTTGGCGCTGGTTGTAAACAAAAATCAAAAAGTTAAAACAAAAACCTATCGTATATCCCATTCAAAAAGTTAGTTCGAAAAACGGCCGTTATATAGATAAGTTGGTGATACGAGCTACATAACCTGTTGTAGAAGTTAATTTAGAATTAACGCCTTCTAGAACTGTGAACATTTAGTATTTATATTTTTAATTTGTGTCAAACGCTTTAGTCACATTTTGCCAGTCCTCATTTAAGTTTCGAGAAGAGCTGTCACTCATCATAATTATGTTTTGCTTCTATCCTTTTGCATTTTTTTTTCTTACTATACAATGATTCACAACTCGGTCAGTACCAAGCTGCTGCACACCCTCCAACCACGACCAAAATAAACAATATTACTCTCACTCGCTGAACCAAGACTCTCCACATACCCTCGAGAAGTTCTGCTTTCCAATAGTTAAGCATGTAGACAGTTAGGCATCCCTCAAAAACTTGCGTGGATGGCTGCGGGGGGAAGGGGGGAAGCAAGGGGGGGCCGCGGGAACCCTCTGTAACTAAATTTTGAACTGTCACGTAGATTAATGATACCAGGCGGCGCGATACGCGGTAATGTTGAACGATTTGGATGGATACGACTTGGTTCAGCTTCGGGTTGGAGATTTGGTGAGTATTTGAAGGCTTTGGAAAGTGTATTAATGTGAATACATAGGTGTGGTGGTAGAGTTTTGGACTTTCCAAGATGATATATGAAATAAAAGGAAATTCGATGAACTGCTGTTAATTGTTACGCTGCCACCATTGGAATACGCCAACGCTATTATTATAGTCGTTATTAAAAAAGTACTTAAAAGGTTTTTAAGGTACCATTATAATAGGTCAGTCAACCAAGGCATCAGAAAACTTAAATCGCAGAACTGAAAAAAACTGGTCAGTCCTTTGATCCTGTATTAACTTTGATTGCTTTTGTTTTAAATTATCAATAACTCTCCTTTTTCATTTCTTCTAACAAGATTATCACATAATTTAGGCATGTCCACACTAACGCCATTGGCAAGCGACGGCGCGGCGCGGGGGTACCGAATGGATTTCGGAAATCGATTTCGTCCAAAAATATTTACGGGGACCACGTGTGCTTCACGCACGCACTCAGTGTGCGCACACCTTTAAAATAACATGACATGTGTAGCCTTATGTGGGTTATTTTGGACGAGTTCGATATATCTTAAGTCTATGGATGAATTGTAGAAAGGGAGAGGAGTGAGGGCTTTCGAGTTATAGGTAACCTAGGCTTTCGTCATAATCATCGTTGGCAGCCTTGTTCTAATCACTACTGAGCCTGAGCGAGTTTCATGGCTAAAACTTTGTGCTATTTCTTTCATCACCACTGCTCTGAAACCTGTGAAGGAACACATCGTGAGGAAATAGACATGTACTGGAAGACAAAATTCCAATACATCCACCAAGACGCACGGGGCCCGCGTCGTGCGTGGCTCACTTCTTCTCGCTGAGAAGAACCTAGTCCCAACAGTGAAATAATGATATAGTAATGTATATGGGGTATGAATGACGGGGCTTCTCGTCGAGGCAGGCTTTGAGAAAGCTGGGGCGATGACTTAGAAGAATTTATGGCAGGATGTTGAAAAAGAAAAGGGATATGTAGTCGCGCAATCAGACGGTAGAAGACTTACTATTTTTAGGCCCTGAATGTTGTTATGTTTTCATATTATCAAAATTTTCTTATACTGCAAAATCAAATCATAGGATTTGTTTAACGACATTAGTCCAGTTTTCGATTAATGACGTCTTTTCATAAATTCAATCATCGATTTGATGTGATGTAAATCAAACGATGTGATGTTAAATTAATTAACAGAGCCAAAATGGCTTAAAATCTCAAAATGAACAAAATATTCGATACTTAAAACCAACCTCATTAACAACATAAACCTAAAACTTAACCAAACATCCATTATCACCGCCAAACAGAACGGCATATCCGATAAATTTTAAATATACGCACCAAATGATTTAATAACAAAATAAACAATAAATAAACGTGAAAATTCACCAAAAACCGACCGCCCATTAAATTTATAGGCCAGCTCAACAGAAGTCGATACACAATATTTAGATGAATATTCAATAAATAAATAAAACCCCGACCTACATCAAGCGAGAGTAAACAATACCTACTACAATATAAATTATGAAAAACACTACACTGACACACGGGCAGTAAACGTCACTACGATCAGCTGATCAAATATATTGCTACTATAAAAAGTGAAAACGCAAACTACTCTGCCCCTACACCCATCCCTTTCCCTCTTACATCACGTTTTCATGTTTCAAGCGAGACAGAGAACCGGGTCGACGTCGCGTAAAATGATATATTAATGTCAGCTGTGTTTAGGACCTTGTGAGTCTACAAAATAATAGCTGGTAACAAATAAATTACTCGTTGAGTGCATTTCTGAACGAAATTCGGGCGGTCGTCGACCGGCCGTGGCTGCGGTGCGTAAATCACGATTGATATATGACTCGCGAAGGTCGCCATCTTGAATGTTGCGTTTGAAATTTGAATGTGTACGCGCCATTGGATAATTGGTGCACTTGTCAAACGGATTTTGGCGGGATTTCGGTTAATAGGTTATGTTTACGATTTTACGGTGGGAACATTTGAGTTTGCCGTTTTGCAATTCAGATCTAATAGAGCCTTCTGTTTGATAGACTCTTAATATGGTGATGTTGGCATTATAAAGTTTATGTTCACATAAAATATGGTTGTAAATTCTCAATGAATGAATGAGTTTGTGGACGTTGTGGTAGCGATGTTGAAACTTACATTCGGTCGGGAATAAATTGTTGATAGCAGAAAGCTGCTTTATACTGCAGAATACTGCTACTACTTCCATCATTAGATTGTCGAATGATACGTTCAACAGGCTCATTTAGTACGCATAATGAGCACTCTTTTTATTGCACACGATGCCATCAAAAACTGAACAAACACGCGCTAATCATACGTCAATCTGACAGCTGCCATCACCATGATCTTTAATAGTGATTTGTAACAAATTACTCAGATCATTCTTTGCTAAACGGACAATTATCATCGGTCATAATTCCATAATGAATGGCTGCAGTGAGTCAACTTTTTGATTGGAGGTTATGAAGTATAATGTCTCAGTTAGAATGGGTTCAAAGGAGGCTAGAGATGAAAGGAATGAAAATATACGGTACAATGTAGAATTGTAGACGGTTAAGCAATTAATATTAGTTGTGATTTATGTGAGTATAGATCGGATCTGTTCTAGGATACGCGGAAACAAGGGATACGTACTATCTAATGGGGTACTTACTTATGTTTGAACGAATATCACTTCGCCTCTGGTGGGATCGGCAGCTAACCCAAACATAACATTGTAGTCTTCTATCTTGTTTCTGTGACTAATTAATTTTTTTTTTCTTTCTTTCAAAATAATCCATGTTCAGAGAGACCTGATAGGGCGTACCTACACAAACTTAATTCACGCCAAATGACTTTTAAAGATGATACCATTTGTGATTACACTGAAAGGAACTAATCCAAACATAAGCAAGTAGCGAAGACTTGGGAAAGGCCATCTTTAGATGATAACCTGAGTCAACAGTAGCATCCAACGACGTCTAAAATAAAGCCCGTAAATGCCAAGAATTAAATATATGAAATCTAAATCAGAACTAACGATTTCCATCAAAACTCATACCGCAATTAAGCTCTTAATTACAAAAGTGAACACTGACACGATACTTCTAATTTATGGCATCACAGTTTTTCACTTGCACTCGCTTCCCTAGATTAAGTACTGTTAGCAACACATTAAGATAATTAGTATGGTACAATGTGTGTTATTCTCTCATGCATCATGGCGTCGCGTCAGTGAGATTTGCGATCGTAGATCAAGTAGTCTCTAGAAGATTTTTTGAGATTACTTATTGCTTTGAAAAAAACTTTGAAAGTTTTCAAGAAAATACTATTGATGATTAGCAAATAAAACCACTTCGAAACACAGAAACAAACAGGTATTGCCACCTTTTAAGGATTGGAAGATGAATAATATGAAAACAAATGGCAACATTGAAGGTAAAAAGTAGTACCTCTTTTCGAATGAATTTTTCTTTTTGGATCCCAAAGTCCTAAGGATCGTTAAAAGTCCTTATTGGAATGTGTATTCTCGGAGAGAACTACTTCTGAATTATTTTCAACCTCTTACGTCTATCTCGATCAGAAAAGTCCAAATTTTACCGTAAATTTATAAAGCTAAATGCTAAATGCATGTATGAGTATAATGAAGCTACCTTTTTCTAAAAGTCATAGTAATTAAAAAGAAGTGCAAATAAAACCTTGTGGTTATAGAAATAGTTTACGTTATTTTCATAGTCAAGACCAAACTAATTGTTACCACAAAAAAAAACAACATGGCTACTACAACACTTAAAACGCATGACGTGAAAAAAAACATGAATTTACCACTTACCCCGTTTCGCCGCCGGGTAAAACAATGTCGGCTACAATCGTGGCTATCTATCGCATTTGTAATTAACAAGTAGTATTAACAATAGATACGAATCAATGCTATTGCGAGCCGTGTTATATTGCTGCGGAACCATTAATCAAATTTAGGAGCCCGCGGTAGTTTTTGGATTTAAGAACCGGTGTAGAAGCGCTCTAATATTTTTTTTTTGGTAGTAACCAAAATCGCTTTTGGTTTTTGAAGATTTTTTTTGTTTCCTAGTTTTAGTATAGTTTTATACCGAGCTGTTTTACGAGATTTTGATAAAATATATGTAAAGTATTTCCTTCTAAAAACTCTTTTAATCAAGAGAAATTTGTGTCAAAGTTGATGTAGCAACTTAAAATTCCTTACCTACATAATCTACCAATCTTCAACATACGGAACCACGAACTGAACACAAATATACAGATCCCAATCAATTCAAAAGAAACAAAGCATAGTCTACCATTAATTAATATTGTGAGTCGATACCGACGCGAGCAAATCAACGCACAGACAGACAACCCGATAGCACGGCTTTGAAACAAAGAAAAAACCTCCGCACGGACCTCTCTGTTACTCCCAGAATGTGAAAAAGAGATAGCGATATCCAATTTCAGCGCAGCGTTCGTATTTTATGATAAATAGCTGTACCAACGGCTGAGTGTGTTCCCGTGTCCGATTGATATTGTTTGCATTTAATTTATTTTATGCATCAACAGAATTTTGCACTAAATGAATACCACGTTTCCGGACTGACGGAATTATGGGATTTCACAGAAATACGGAACGCGTATCCGAGCGTTGTGTGCTTTAAAATTCGAACGGGATTGAAATGAATACGTAATTTTATATTTTTTTAATATTTCAAAATTGGAATTGGATTTTTGGGAAATGACGTGCGATACGAGGTTCTTTTTTTTCATTCTTTTTTAAATGTTCATATTTGTAGTCTGATTGCACAATGATGCAGCGATGTTTATAAACGCTCTATTCCGTTAATCAAATAAAACTCTTTATGTGTTACACTATGATCTAGCGGTATCTATACATATAAAGAAGATACACAATACCGTCTTTGCTTAGGGAATTGCTTATAATTCAGTAATGGCTGACAAGACAGCCAAGCCTATCACTGACATGCTTAATTAAACATCATTAGCTATAATGTTTTGCATGATACCTTCAAAAAGGTTAAGATCATCCATTGATTGGTCCATACATAACTCGTGACGTCATCAACGTGACTTGCGATTCCAAATAAAGAACGGTTTTCCAAATTTAAATTTCTCTAAACAGTTTTGCACCGTACAATTAATTACAACAAAGGTTATTTTAGATTACACGCGCGGTAACAGTTTTCAGAAGGTCATAAACGACGTTTACGCAAATTGAGAATAAAAATCGTTATGGCACAGTTTTATGGTTGGTTTTTGTGTGTTTATGGCAAATGAGAGTTGTTCGAACGCCTATAAATTAACTGGTTTTAATGACCTAATCAAATTTTACGACGCGAGGCGAATCTTGCGCGGACTCCTAGTGTTAGCCCGATTGACTTATTGTGCTGAGAAAAAAAAAGTGCCACGACTCGTAATTATTTTTGGATTTTTATGAAGATTGGAATTTCTGTTAGAGTCTTTTTACAAGGGCTGCTTTTGATTTATGATGCCTTCCTGAAGCGGCTTACCCATCGCATCTGAAACAAGAAAAACAATTGTTTTAAAACACATTACGAGTTACCGAGTTCATTATGTGGGATTATTTTAGTTATTTTTAGAATAAGAAGGGAGCAGAGAATTTTTTTAACACTTTTTTTTTCCTAACAACGGCTAAGTTGAAGTGAAAATATGAATTAAGTTTAAGATATTGGAGAACCTCCTTATTAATTTTACGGGGTAGTAGGGAGGGACATTGACGCGAAAACTGAAACAATGAATTCAGCACATTATTCTAGACTCCCGATAGTTGCAAATTGTTCGTCGGTTATAAAAAAAAAACAACGCAAGGGGGTTCAAAATCACGTACTTGCTGAATCCATGCTAAACGGATTCGCGTCGATACCCTTGCCGCTCTGCATGTAAGGTAAACGTCAAGTTATAAATTCTCAGGATATATGTATGAGAAGGGCTACCTAATGCCGTGGTAAAAGGTACAAGTTAAAGTTAAAATAAAGAATATGCAAAGAAAGAAAAGTCGTCTCGATCAGCGTCCAAAATGATCAAGAGCCTTGCCTTGAGTTTGTGATACACTATGGTACTGCGTATTCCTGGGCGAGTCACAATAAATGCTTTTTCTTCCTTTCTTTCTTATCATCACTGAAGACTCTTGGCCAGCTTTATCAAGGGTTCAATGCAGAAAGGCATCCCGATCTATCCCGATGATCCAGCTGCCCAAAGCTTTTCTCCCAGAACGCATTACTAGGGAACCATAAAACCTAAGTACTGCTTAGACCAAATCATGCCTTCTCCGTTGCAGTTTTCAAAGTCACCACACCTGCACTTTTGAGGACATCTAAAACGCCTGGTTCCATGATTAACTTGGCTCAACTTATTTAATACAATGTACTTTGTGAGTTTATCTTGCACAATACTGATATCGGTGAAGGAAAACATTGTGAGGAATCTTGGACTTAGCTAATATAGAAGGCTGAAATCGCCAACCCGTCTTGAGCATGCGTGGTGATCAATGCTCTTGCCTTCTCTTTATGAGAAGAGTCCTTTGCCCTGCAGTGGAACAGTAATAGACTGGCGTTATTTTTAATACAAATCCACCGACTTTAAAAGATGAAGGAGACTGCTTAGGCCTCCTCTCGGTGAGGGGGAGTACGACGTAATCCAACACGCGAACCCAGTGCGTTGGTAGATGTCACATGCCTTCAATTATTTTGGTTCTAGAACATGACCGTTTCCTTGACCGTTATGAGAGCATTGGTGGTAAAATAATTCACACAAAGTAAAGCGTCTGTCTGGGTTCGAACCTACGACCTACAACAGGAGACTGCTTAATACTAACAAATCAATTGACTCCATCATAAATAATTATAAAAATATGGCGCGATCCTAAAACGAATCTAATGAAACTGCTCAGGCCTTCACGAAAATATTCCGTAAAATTCTAAATTTTTACGGATTTCCCAACGTATTTAAATCAACTAATCTCCAAGATATAGGTAGTGTACCCGGCCCCGAATCTCGCTGATACGTTATCACTGGAGTCTTGTTATCCACCTTATCGGCTGTGACAGACACTTGACGTTTGACAAATTTTGACAGTTTGACAGGTGATCATTCATTTCAAGAACTTCCAAATTGTAGGGATCAGCTGATATAGGAAACAGATGTAGGCTATTAGGTTTTTAGTTTACTTTTAAAACGAGATACTCCTTTCCTCCTTTTTATAGCAGAAATACGGATACCACGTTAAAGATAGAAACAGACATATGAAAACTACTATCTGCTCTATGGAATAAATCGTCAAAGCAGTAGCAATCACCTGGTACTTTGACAATATCATTTCCAGATTTATCAATTCCTTTCACTTCATATTTTATTATTTTATCTATGGTGGAAGTCGACCACAGGATAAATAGCCCTTGGAGTACGTGGGTATAGATTTATTTGTGTTATCTAACTCTTCTATCGAAATCGTTTACAGGTTGATTAAAGAACCAAGAATCTTCACCGTATCCGGCGCCAGCGACCCAGACTTCTTTCCCTTCGTGAGCTCTGTGGTGACTAGCAAAACCAAATTTGGTCTTCAAAAACCAGCATCTTTGTATTTGTAGACATACAAAGGCTTAAGGCGACTTTTGCGTATTTCGCGTTTCTTGTCCGGGACTTCAAGACGATTTGTTTCAAAGCATTCAGTTGCTTTGTGAGTTGAAGTGCGCCACCTTTCCCGGTGTCGGGCAAGCTCCTGCCATCGATCAACGGGTATGCCACAAGTCGTAATTTGACATTTAAGAACGTATTTGTAGCGTAGGTATTGCCCGACCTGTGCACGTTGGTGACGTTCAAGGACGTCTTTGTAGCTCAGATATTACGGGCAATACCTGTGCACGTTTTCCTTGGGCGAGCTCTGAGTGCATAAGCAGGTTTTTGTATATGCCTTGCCATGCCTTGGCTAATAGGACCTCATGCTGGCCATAAATCCTTTCCGAAACCACGAAAGTCAATGTACCTATGCCTTTCAAAGTAAAACACTGTAATACTGCTTCATCATCATCATTTTAGTCGAAAGACGTCCACTGCTGGACATAGGCTTTCCCCAAGCACCGCCGACCGGTTCTGTGCTTCCCGCATCCAGCGGATTCCTGTGGCCTTCACAAGATCATTGGTCCACCTTGCGGGAGCCCTCCAACGCTACGTCTTCTGGCACGTGGTCGCCACTCCAGAACCTCTTGGCTCCATCAGCCATCTGTTCTGTGAACAATGTGCCCTGCCCACTGCTACTTAAGTTTGAAAAAAAATCGGGCTATTACGGATACCTTGCTTCTCCAGCGGATCTCTTCATTTATCAATCATCTTCATCATTTACTACTTTTTAGTGACAGAAATAGAGAGCAGTTCGTTTGCTGAACAAGATTATTGTAAGAAGCTCTAACGTTCTTGAATTCTTTGTCATCATCATCAAACCATCCATACGCAGTCCAGCAAATAACTATATCTGATGTTCTACAAACTGCTCCTGTTTTTTTACGACGACGGCAAAAGAGGGGTGTTCTGAGTTTAACGAATGTATCTGTGTGGCTGTTTGTGGCATCGTAGCTCCCAAACGGCTGAACCGATTTAGTTTTTTTGTTTTGTTTCAAAACTGACTTGATCGGAAGGGCAAAAAAAACTGTTTAGCCGTTTTTGTTGGTGTTTTTTGTCAACGCCCAGGCAGACACATACCTCGTTCACTGACTGACACATAGGTAAGTCTATACAGCTGAAATTTTTTCATCATTTTTACTAAACTCATCAGATCAGCCTCTTATCATCTCAAGGTTTGTGAGGATGAGCATTCTTCCAGCATTGGAGAGATGCTAGCTAATTAAAGAGGGGTTTTTCTCAGCAAACGTGCTCCAACGAAGCCGCCTTAATTCTTGTTTACATTCCGAGGCCGAGCCGGTAGGTGACCGGTGATACGTTCGGCTAACTGTCCGTTTAAATCTGTGTGATTTTATTTGAAATTGTGACAATTACAGTGGCTTGTAGAGAAGGATATGCTTGGGAAATGTCAAAGATTTGTTTTGTTCAATATATTAACGAAAATAAGACAGCTTTCAGAATTATTTCGGGCACAATCTAGGCCAGCGCCCGCATCATGGCCATCATAGAAACGAGATTTGTCGACGAAAGAAGACAAAACGACAGATGTATTAAAGAAATCTGCCTTTTTCGTGTGCGTGTTTATACAATAACTTTGATGTTCAGAATCTTAAAAAGCCTCTAATCATCTTGTATTCCTTTGTCCATTTGTTTCATGACTACACGTTCAGCCATACGATCTTAACTATGAGTTAACCGTCGATCACGTTAACTCTCGATCGTCGTGTTCGGTGCAACCCGCCGTGGTCTGAGCCGGCCCTACTTGGAAATGTACGTATGATTCCACTTACTCAATAACACTGGGTTTACATGATGCTAAAGTGGGTATGTTCTAGATTTTTTATTTTTTTGTTATGGGTGTTTCTCTTCGGTTGTTGTTCGGAACTTTATTACGACTTTTAGAGGCAGATATGACAAAAAAAAGGTTTTATATAGGCTTACCGAGGTTTTATAATAATGTAAGCAAAATAAATTTTAAGAGGTCAACTCTTAGATAAGGCGAAGTGCAAGAAGACATTTGAATGAAAGAGTTAATTATAATAACATGAAGACTTTGATATAAGAAGCATGATTTGCAGTGTAATTATTAACATTGATCAATTGAAACGCAGTTGCGATGAATTAATTGCAGAACCATTTTTTTTGGTGATACGGTGGTATCTACTGATCTGTCACAATGAGCTATTGCATTTCTGTAATCATGATACCTTATCTGACCAAGACGAAATGATAAGTATGTTAGTATGTTACGTGGCAACTATTAGACCTTACAAGGTTTTTCAGAATTTATGGCATATTGTGCCACATAGATCACATTTTAACATTTTACTCCATCTATGGACATCTTGTTCAATATATGGTGGTTGATCTTATTTATTTAATCTTCTGTGAGTTCTAAAATACGCATAAAACTTTATTGTGATATTTAAATTTTACGATCACCAAATAGTTTGTATAATTAACTAAAAAAACATTTAAAACTAACCATTTATGAGAGAAATAAAAAAATTGCATTGACGTCAATCGTTTCGACATGACATCAATATTGTGCGTTTTTCCACTCGCGGACACGGCACGGACACGCGGCATCGGGTTCATAAACTGGGCCGCTGCCGGTCTACACTCGGCTTTTTGGGAAGTTTGGGCTTTTGGGCAGTACTAACACGGACTTCGGTTCAACAACAATTGTTATATCTCTTACATTCAAGACGAAAATATAGTCAACGCCAGTCCATAATTTGACTTATCTGCGTCATCTTAATTTTAAGTAATACTTAGGTGGAACATAATTCGTATTATACATACCCTATTCGAAAAGTTTAAAATGGACCCCAAAACATTAGATACATTTTATATTTGTTGGGGAATTTACATCAAAAACGCACTTACAACGAGTCACAAGACAAGTTCTAGTCTCATCGCATCCCAAACGCACTCGGCTACAATATGTACACAATACACTTGCAGTTTTACCGGCGCCGGCAACGGCACCGGTGGGAGTCAACACCGTGCCGTTGCGGGTAAGTAGAAAAATATGCCATAGATTTAACATATTTTTGCTTTCCCGGCTGCAGGGCCGGTTCCAGTGCCGGCGCCATGCAGGCATCAGCCGGCCAGTGGAAAAACGCGCATTGTCAATTTTTTTGTCAAATTAGAAAGTCGTTAGAATTAATAACATTTGTCAATTTGATCACTAAACTGGTTTTGCAAACATACAACAGACAGGACAAACACAAAATTAACCTCTAAAAATGTGAAAAAGTCAGACTCATCAAAAAGTGCATCCAAAAAAGAAAGCAGAAATCTGTGTCCACAGCATGTAAGCCATCCTCAATCGGGTTGCGTGCTTCACTGCGAGTGGGAGTTGGTCTTAATAAGCGCGGCTTATGTACTATAATAGCAGCACTGACGCACTCTCGCTATTTATAAGCCTGACCTGTAACTTTGACATTAGATTCTAAGACCGAACGTCGAGGAAGAATGTTTTGATGGTGCAGTGGGTGGGTAGAAAGTTGGGGAATTTTCGTCGGAAACTGTTTGATGTTAGCTGTAGGCGCTGATTGATTATGCTTCGGATTTTCATGTTGTCACACAATGCCGTGCTGTTCAACAAGTAGTGTCTATCGTCACTTGGGAAAATAGTGTCGTCACATTTCTGGTGTACCAACATATTTGTCCGATTTCCCTAAGATCTTAAGGATATGCTTTCCAGCGCCATACAAGTCTACTTTCACTGTGCACCCGTGTGTTTAATAAGATCTTGAACTCCTGCCAACCCTTTAGTTATCCCTAAGCTCAGCTGCTGTACCCCTTTATAGACGAGACAAACAGACAAACACGCATTTAAATGTTCGTCGACATTTATGCAGTGAGTGACCAGGGCGGCAGCTCCGCGCGGAGGTGTCCTGTATAATTTATTGATGCGGCGACGCGGCTAATGCAGCGGGCGACGCTGACTGATAGCGCTGCAGCGCGATATGATACCAGTGACGCGGTTAAGTGCGATCGCTTGTAACGTTGATACCGCATGGGATTCGCCCGGCCTACACTCCTAACAGCTCGTGCGAGCCTAGTACACGTGCCTTACACTACACGGGCTGTTCGTTATTTTTTGGTCTTGTGGGTGGAGATAGATGTCCCTTGGTACTTTTGTTAATTCTACTAGGGCGTAAGTAGTGCGTAGGATAGAGTTGCCACTACTTGCAAGTGTTTCACAATGTGACGTCAAAGTGTTGTTTCAAAGATAGAACGTAATTACACCCTTTCAATGTATGCAGACAACGCTGAGTACTAACGGAAGCAATCTCTCTCGCCCGTATATCTACCCTCATAATTCTCTCTCACATGACATGACGCATATGTTTAGTTTTCTTTTCAAACTTTCGCTTCCATTATTTTTCGAACGCCAATAAACATACAAAAATCCCCGTATCCACACGTATCTTTTATCATTTCCACTGTTACGCGATCCGTGAGCAAATCCCCGTATCCGGGGATCGCGCCGGGGATCCGGTAATCCCGGTTAATAACGCCTAGCGAGGTCCCGGTGCGTCCCCCGCCCCGCTCCTCAGTCCCGCGCCCCGTAATCGAGAATTAGTTGGGAGTTATAATTGCCCGGTTATTATCAACATTGATTACGTTAGGATATTGTTGGAGCCATTCGATGTTCTTTTATTTCTGTAATTGGACGTCTTCTCGTTGGATGTTAATGAACAGTATTCTTAATGTTGGGGGACTGCTTTTTTGTTCAAGTGTTTTCAAGTTACGCGTCGCTGCTTTGTAAAAGAATATAGCTATCTTATAAACTCAACGAAATGTGTGCTTCATTTCCTTAAGTTCATTGTTTGTTTTCCCTCAAGAAAACAACCAAAATAGGGGGATAAAAATAAGAAGAAAATCCCGGAAAATTCGCCAATAGTTCCCCGAGCGGTACCAGGGCCCCATACAGTCGTGGAAGATTGCGGGGCTAATGATTGTGCCGGCAGCGGGCTCCTACAAATCCCACCAATATGGAGTGCGGAAAATACCTGGAAAATGGGAATGTTATTTCCCTTCCCTCACGCGTTACATTAAGGGAGAATGTATGGTGTGTAACGACAAAGAAAATACTCCGCACCCGTCAGTCCCCCGACACTAAGTTGTTACTTTTAATTCACATCACCGTTTTTATCACCACACAGTCTTTTGATCTCGGTCCATCTGTTCAGATTTCGTCGTAAGGGCTGGCCACACACGAACGTTTACGATTCGTAACAGTTTTACAGCCCGACAAACAAACAATCGGTTCCGAGCAACGCTGTAACCTGCTAAACGCTCGTATCAAAGTCAAAGCCGAATTTCTCGATTCCTAGTAACATAGCCAGGGATTATGTAAATAGAATTAAATGATTGTTCTTTTCTGTTTAACGCGAGTCAGTCAAACGTCGTGTATGTGCGACATGTGAAAAATGTTTAAAGGAGTTTCTATGAATAGAATAGGTGAGAGAGAGGATTGCTTTTAAAGTCTTGCCAATTACATTTACCCCTGTGTAATAAAAGTAGTTATGATTTACATTAAAAGTGTCGTAATGAAGAGAATGCCGCCATTGCGGGCTCAGTGGAACATGAAATTTTCTGTTGGATCGGACAAAGGACACGAATTAACGTGGTATTGTTCGCTTGGCGGCCGCTGCGAGACCGCGATTAGTTCATTATTATTTAATTTTATGTGAAACACGGGTTGCCTTTGCTCTCCTGGTACTCTTGACAGGAACGGATTGGTTCTCAGGTGTAAAGTCATTTGTGCAGTCTAGATTATTAAAAGAAAGTTCAATTTTGAAAGGGCAACTACATACCTTTAGCCAAATTCTTATTTTTAAACCTACCTCATGTAACAAGTTGTTTAATGCAAGTAACATAAAACGCTACTAGAACAGAAGCAGTTGTGGATTCCAAAAGGCGGAATAATGTGACCAAAAATCCTGTATCAAGGAAAGTGAACAACAACCAAATGACTATTATCCCTCTTCAAACTGTTGACCTGCAGAACTAACCTCATCAGATTTACCTAAATTAAATAGATATCAAGCAACAAGTCTTTTGCTGTCAAAATCGTTCTTGTTTCAAAACCAAAGAAATACTTTTGTGCATAATTAATTATTTTTTACACAAAAACTAGAGATCATTTGTTTTTCCTGAATTTCATTGTTACAGCAGCAAGTACCCGGGCGGAAGCATCTAACGGAGTTGTATTTGTTGTTACAGCTATATCAAAGGACGAGCAGTGCACCGTTCCCACTTTTCCGAGAATCAGTTCCGTTACCAACCTGCTTTGTTACAAGCGATACATTAGCCCTTTCTATTTATGTTTTCCTAGCGTATTGTTGGGAAATCATTCAATATTTTTTACTGGGTTCTTTGGAAAAATCGTCATGGATACCCAGAAGTTGAGCTTTGAAAAATAAACTCCGAAGATTGTTGTGGTTAATTCAAAACTAAAACACAACTGAATTTGGTCTGTAGCAACATTAGTCTCACTGATGATGATGACAAAGATGCTATAATAATAGAATTGTTAAAATAACTTTATTTCTAAGAAGGCGTACGAGACAAAAACAAATATTACAGTAACGATGGTGAACCCCGAAAACGCCAGACTGAAGATCATTCATAGTCTAGAGGCCTACTGATGTATCGCCGTGAGTTTATGATCGTCTTCCCATCTCGTTTGTTGGTGTCCTCTGTTGCGTTTTCCATCTTTGGGGTGCCAGTCAGAGACAATTTTGCTTCATTTGTTTTGTACATAACGGATCATGTGGCTGGTCCACCTCCACGTCTGATGGTCTCCTCACTTTGTCTTGTTTCTTTATTGATGTCATACTTCTCTCCATAGCTATCTGACAGCGTTCCAACTTTTCTCTGTGGTGTTTGATGAGTGACCAAGTTTCGCATCCTTAGATAATGACTGGAAGTACACGTGTCGAAGATTTTCCATTTTGTTGACATGCTTTGCTTGCTCCTTGGATTTCAAGATCTCTTTCAGTGACCAATACTTCTTCGACCCATTTGCTATTCTTATGTTAATTTCTTTAGTTTGGTGTTTGTGGGAGATTATCTGTCCCAGGTTGATGTATTCTTGTACACGTAAGTAATCGATTATCAATTTTATAGCTGTTGGTTTGGAGTTTGTTAGCAGTTTTGTTTTGTCTTTGTTCATTAGTAGCTCTACCTTCTTACTTTCTGCGGTAAGAGGCCTTGTCTTAGTTGTTTTCAAAAGTGATCACCACCTTACTAAATCTTATATGATAGTACAATACAATTACGTTGATCCAGCAATTGCTTAATAACCTCTAGGGAATATTATTGTTTGTCCAGCATTATCACAAGATTAGCCAGGAGGCGAGCCTTGTAAAGATAACGCAAGCTTCACGTCGACTACTTGTTTTAGTTTCGTAAATGTTTAAAGAATTTAGATAACTCGGGCCTGAGGATTGCGGCCGACTGTTATCTGAATATCTTCATTTTAATAGGCGCGTATGTTTGCTCTTTCGCTAACTTAAGCCGCCTTGTGTTCTCACTGTAAGATGTCCATCTTGAGGTTGTTCTGATTGTAGACCAAGAAAATATTCAGTCACAGCTTCAGATTTAGAATAATCTATGACATAATTAATGAGTTCACATGTTTCTCTACTGACTCCCATTACGTAAGTCACCGTAAATATGCGCCAGTTGATCACCAAAACCGATAGGCATCTATTTACGATCACAGG
Source organism: Dasypolia templi (assembly GCA_963555695.1). Lineage (NCBI taxonomy): Eukaryota > Metazoa > Arthropoda > Insecta > Lepidoptera > Noctuidae > Dasypolia > Dasypolia templi. The sequence continues at coordinate 30,843,629 of OY743140.1, read as the reverse complement.
AGCGACAGAAAGCCATCAAACGGGCGACCTGTCCTCACAATTACCAGGCAACCATGGCTGACGAAGATCCCATTTGTTGCTCTTTGATCTGCTGTCCAATTAATATATCTGCTGCGCTCTCATTACGCCTTGGTATTTCTGTTTCGTGTCGCGCTGGTGAAGCAGTTCGTTTTACCGAGTATTTGTAATATGGGATGGGAAAACAATGTGTTTGATTATTTCTGTGCCAAGTTTCAAGTGCGAAATGATAAATTTGGTTTCAGGTTTCACGATCAAAAGTAGTAAGCTGAATTCACGTGATGATTATGGCATTAAATTGGCTCTGAAACATGCCTACAGCAGTTTTCATGTTCTGGATTTGACTCATAGATTATTCATTGGATACTCCCAGTTTTAGATGGATCATCAACATGGCGCTCTTGAGTTCAACTTTCAGTTTGCAAAACATCCATTCCACATCGAGGAAACCTACGTAGCATAGCTATACAGTCAACATAACCAACTAGGAAGTTATTTCTGAAACCAAAACAAATCCCAATTTTAGGAGCAATGGCCGTAGTTTCGCGTGCATCAATATAATTGCTTTTGACACCACCCTGCGCCGCCCCTGCTTCGCCAAAATAACTAATTAATCAGTATTACGTAACTTTCCTTCTAGGGTGGCCATCCTCAAAAATATTTCAGATGTTACCTTGTCAAAAAGTGGCTGAGACGTTCTACGCGCAAAATCTACATTCCATTTTCAATTTCAAATGAAACAAGTTATTTGATTACATGCACTTGAAATGCAGCCAATTCCTACGAGATGCTCGTTGTATGAATAAATTGATTTGCACTTTATTATTATAAGTTTGCTGTCTGTCTACCATAAAGGATAATCGCGAAGATAACACTGACTTCTGGTATAAATAACAAAAGAACCAGGAGTCCATATCTAGCGAGTAGGTGCACTGTTAATAAAGACGCTAAGCATCGCATGTCCGCGCGGCTAAAACGCTGGGCGTCACCACCACGCCCCGCAGGCTTTTAGACCGCGCCAGCTCGAGACTTTACTGCTTTTGCGTTTTACGACCCGTCTCCGCATTTTGTTGCCACCAAAATTAGTTTCCACCGACCATATTGCTAAATAGTGTGTTAAAAACCATACAATTTTATCCCTCCCGAAAACACGTACTCTGCAAAGATAAATTGCCGCACCAGTGGAGTTAATAGAAGAATAATGAAACAATTATCTGTATTGACGGGGTTTGCGTGTCCGTACGTAGGTGCGAGAGGATCCCACGACACCCCACGCGCGTTGTCAGGGGTGCATAAGAAAAAAAAATACCCCATACGAAAATAATTTTGATAGACACTTCGCGTGCGACCAGCAATTATGTTACGCGCGCTTGGTCGGCGGTAATTCGAATTTAGCACATTATCGGAGCGTTACCGATTATTTTCGAATAAATACCGAATCGATGCGTTCGCACCTTTTTTCTGTTATTTTTAATGTCATTATAAAATAGTTTACGTCGAACACATGTCGCTCGCAATTAGTGATGTGGGACGTTAGAAATTCGGTATTCGGTTAACAAATTTCAAAATATCGGATTAGATAGTCCGATGGAAAGATCCACTGTTATTATCAGGTAGCACTGTGTAAATGTTGTCTATAGCTGTGCGCAGACGTCTCTGATCTCAGAAGCAACATCCGGCGTTATCTAATCTACGGTCAGTGTTTGTGAAGGCACAGATGATATTCACCGAGATACGCCGCGGTTTATATATCGAATGTGTCCTCGTTGTACGTCACACCGTACCGTCTTTTTGGTACACATTTCACAATGAGATAACGTGGCCGAGGCGCCACGCATGTCACCATGGCTTATGGTGTTTTTATTATAAGAAAAAAAACATTATATAATGTATGTAATAGATAAACCCGTGACACCCACGAAACATTTCCGATTCGCAATGACGTAAACTCGCATTATTTACAGTGTCGAGTATTGTTACAACAGATTACTGCAGTTACGTATTTGTCGAGCCCATTGAGTTTTTAAGTGGTTTTAAACAAACACCATTGAGTCGAGAACAGGGACCTCTTGTGCTGCCAAGCTGGCTCGGTAAATAACACTCGAGTTTGATATTTATTTAGAAAAATCTAATCTTGACGTGGAGTGTTTTATCTCCGTATCCGGTAAGATCTCGAAAGGTCCCAAAGTACTAAACACTCGAATGTTTATAAAAATTAAACATTCATGTGACAAACACAGTCTGTTAGTCTTTCTCACGGACCTATTCATGCGCAGGAGCATTAGAAACAGCTCCGTGAATAACTTTTGTAAACGTATTAATGTCACCTAACAAGATGTTCGTTGGTTTCTAAACTAACAGGCGATATCATTTATATAATGTATCTTACAAAAATCCAGACGTCAAAGCATTTTTACGTTGATCTGAGACAGCAGAAATAATGAACTACAAATGTCTATCCGTGTCTGTTCTATTACGAACATAATAAGCGTCTCTCAGTCAAAAAGGCTGCGTGGAAACAGCAACAACATTAATTAAAACAAGTGACAGTTTCACACGACATTCATTAGGTATCACGTCATTATTCATCCGTTTCTATTTCCGATACTTAGAGATTTTCGGCGCAGAGAGGATGCCAAAACTCGTGTCCCACGTTCAACTTGACTGTTAATTAATTTTAACTGACGCACACAACTAAAGTTGGAATAGAATCTCATACACAATAAGATGTATGAATGGACTGTACCAACTTAAATGAGGTGCTCGACGTTCTAAAAAAAATGTCATTTATCAAAGCAGAAATTTTCGGAGTCAAAGTTATCTCTCACATCTGGTATCGGTTCGGTACACAATATCGGTGTCTCATCACTAGTCAGTCACAAAAGTGAGAATGCACGAAATCCAGACTGGCATCGTTAGCGACGCGACACAAATTAAATTTACAATCGTATGTATCATAAATAAAACATAAAACACGCACTATAAGATACAATTTGCTAAACTGTCGTCTATATTAGTATTCGACGGTCACGTCAAAATATTCAAATTGAATTGTGTCTCGTCATCGGAATACGAATGAATCGAGTCGGATTGTGACGTGGTTGTACCGAGTTAGCCGCTCTAGTGTTGTATCGATTTTGGAATCGATTATTCGCTATTGTTTGTGACGCTTTGGGATTATGTTTTGTTTTTTCAAGCGTAGTTGCGTATCGTGAATTATGATGTGAATATCAATCGAGTCAGATGTTTTTTTAATGATATTGTAGATTGCGAGTTGTTTGTTAATTCGTATTGTGTTTGCATGTTCAACGTTCAGTAATTAGTTTTTCGGTTTGTCACTAGTTTACCGACTAGTTATCTCGTTTTTAACAACTTGAAATCGGTTTTACTGTTTTAAAGCAGTACTCGACATGCAAAATTGGAAACTTTATACGGAGTGAAAATTTACTCGAAAAGTATCAAGATTATCATGTTTTGTATTAAAAAAATGTAAGAAAATAAGGTATAAAAATCTTGAAGTGCCATAAAGCTGTCTGCAAGAAGATTCGTATGGGGTACTTTTGCATAATCGCGTTGTACCCCGGGGGCGGACTGGGGCCCGCAAAAATCGGCTAACAAAGTAACACTCTGCTCAAGTGTCACCAAGTGGCGGTCTCCAATTCGATTACCGAGTAGTGCCGGGGGGACTCGAGTCTAAATAACTTAACTCGGTTTGCTCGAGTGCTCGATTATTCGATTTAGTCGCGATTACAATGCGTAAGTGTCGTTGAGAGTTTAGAAATGCGGTTTTGAAGTTTTTTGTGGATACTTTTTATAGTATTCGGGTTTTTGGGTGATTGACACGATCGTGTGAAGGACAAAGTTCTTTATTTGTAGCCATTTATATTTGCAGGTGTAACGCAGTGATTATATTTGTATCGTTGATAAAGATTTGTATTCATGTTGTTTAGCATTTTATTGCTTTTTATACGGCAGCATTCGCAACAGATATTTGTAAGTATAAAATGGTTACATTGATTTTGGAGGTAATATGGAAATCTTCTAGGAAGAGACACCTGTGCAAAGATACAACACATTATGCGAAATGCATTATGTTCCTACTTAAAAAACTATTAGCTACAAGTTATGGCTTAAAGATTGAATAAAACCTCGATTCACGCCTCAACCATTGCGATTTTAATCAGAGTTAATTAGAAGTGATGAAACTATTGAAAGACTAATTTAAAAAAAAAACACAAAGAAGAACTTGACCACTGAATGATCATAAACAGAGAATCTATAATCCAACCAATATTAAAATTAGAGGAGATAGAAAATCAAAAGAGCCTTAAATGTCTAAATACGAAGTCATATCCCAATCAACCTTACACAAAAACCCGAACCCCATAGGAGTTCTTATCAAAATTGAACCAGAAGCAACAACAAACAACTGTTTACTTTCACCCCCTGTATAATTATAGTCTGTCTGGTAAGACGGTGGGTGCCACACCATCGAAATAACATAGCACACCTACACATGACGTTCTTAGGGCTGACATTGTAGTCCCTTGAAAGGTAGAATGTACCTATCTTTTGGGAAAGAAAAACAGTAAGGAAAGATATATATGTACGAATTTCAATACAATCTTATAGATGATTTTACCTGTTTAATATTTTCGAACACCTTATGTTGTGTGAAAGCGGCATTACCTACCCGTATTTTTAAGAAAAGCATAAGTGATCAGCATGTCGATTCTGTAAAAATATCACCGTGAAGTCTTGAGTGGAGTGAGCTGTCAGTGTCATCCCGTCTTTGTCAATCCCTAGCATCAGTGGCACTGACAGCCCACTCCACGCTCACTTTACCTAAGTTTTCACGGTGAGATGACTACAGATTAGCACTACTGGTCACCCAGCGAAATGAAGGGCAGACACGAGCAAGATGTGCTTTAAGTTTTTTTTTACTTGTCATTAAAAACGGAGCTATAATTACAAGCAACTTTAATTTTGGTATGCCGTTCTCCAAATACTTTTGTCACAGTAGTTCCTTGAAACATAGAATGTATCTTTTGGGAAAGAAAAAGGAGTAAAGAAGGATTTATGTTTTTGTCATACACAGGACTATGGCATGATTGGGACTGACGTTATTCTACCTAAGGAGGTAGAAAATGGAAGGTTTGGGAAAGTAAAAGTCAAGAAAGAAACATATTTTTTTTTTAAGCACAGGTAGTATCAGTATTAACAAAGAGTTTCTCATTGATGAAATGTTTGATGAGTCGATTGAAGAAAATTAAAAAAACTTTAAACGTAGATTTTGTAAAATTTGGAACAGTTCAGAATAAAATGTAAATTGATAAAGGGACATAATGATATTTTATTTCAATTATCTTAATTATAGTCTGTATTTTTTTTTTTTACAAACACGTCAAATATTATTTTTAAACAAAATTAGGTCGACAGCGACAGTAGTAAAAAATAATGTTTCATCCTCAAAAACGTTACTGAAAATGTTGAATTTAAGAGATTGGAAAAACCGAGAGTTACAAGGTGATGAGCGAGTACTCGTATTTCCAAAATTCAAGCGTTCCTATCCAAAAGAGCTTACAACAAAAGAAACAAAATCATCTAGGTACATACATACTGTCTCATTTTCTTATGCAAAATCTGGCCCCTCCGCAATTTGCTCTGAAAATCTACCAGCCCTAAAGTCCCCCATCTGATACTGTGTATACGAAACCTTAAGAGCCCATGATGCCATACCCCGTCAGACGTCGAGACGCCGATGTATAAAATCTGTATGAGAGAGCGTTAAATAAAGCCCAAATGGCTAATAAAACACCCTGGCTTCCTTTACGGGCTCTCATCTTTGTTTAGGACCAACTAGCGGGCTATCTCGATTAAGGGCTATCTTTGTATTTTTGTTGGGCATTGTATGCGCCGGAGTATTCGCAATGTCGTAAAGTTTTGACTTTAAGATTTTGATAGGGTTATTTACAGGTATTGAGTCATTTTGCTGTGGGAAGTACGGTTTTAAGCGATGTGTCGTTTGAAAGTTCCCCGAATGAATTTTCGGATTTTGTTTAATCGAACTTTGAAGTTTTCATTTCGTGCAATGAAAATCTTTGTTCGTAGTTACTTAGGTAATAAACTAGACAGTGAACAAAATAATAATGCAATAGATAATGACTCATGTGAAGAAAATCGGCCATTTTCTATGATTACCAGTGCTTTATGTAGCATGGCGTTATGAAATTATGCACGTATTTCTGAACATTAAACGTGCAGTCCATTAAACAGAAGGAGTTTTACCAATTATGCTTTCAAAATAATAGTTTAATAATTTCCCTAATAAAACATTAAAATTCATTGCCCAAGACAAATTAGAGCAAAGCCACAAAAGGGAAAACTTCCTGACAATAGACCAACAAGAGATCTCTTGTCTTTATTTAATCATCGTACAATTGAATCGTCCCGTTCTATGGCTTGACAAATTCGCACGCCCCCGACATTGCCTTAAACGCGCACTTAACTCGTACCCTTTCCGTCTTTCACCCTCGGACGCCTCCATTCTTTTTATATCGCAACTTTATTAACGCATAAAGGTCTGCTGATGGGCCCTTTAAGAATTAGGATGCGTCCCGTGGCCGGGCGTTAGGCTCACTCGAGCCGAACAAATGGAGTGTCGGAACTTAGGCCGACTGCGAATACGTCCGCGCGGAATTGCACTGTCCCATCCCTATTTGCAATTAAACCGGCCGTTATCACGCTGTTCCAAATTTGAATTTGCTTGTACTGATTTCGGTGGTTTCCTTATAATCGGGCCTTCGCTGCGAATTTAGATTAAAAAGTTTTTAGTTCCTCGTAGCTTGCACGCGACGAAATCCAAAGTTTTTTGTCTGTGCAAAAGTTACAGGGTCGGGAAACAAGATTTTTTTTACTATTACGAATGTAATACACCAAATAATAGGGGGAAAACGTATCTGAATACGAGTATCGACGTTGTGAAAGCAATCGGATTTACATGTCTACCGACGCCATACTAAAACGAAATCATGAATGAAGCGCAGTATAGGAGACCCAAAACATTATCCTTATGCTCCCATTTTACGACCTTTACCCCCATCGAGTCGAAAGGGTCACATCGGTACGACACGCTGTAAAACCATTCCCGTCTCGCTCCTGCACGTTACTTACTCGTAAACCCGAAAGAGATAATCACGAAGATGAGTCGAAAATTATTTTTTTTATTATCACCATCGGCGGTGCTCTTTTATTTCCTTTTTACGGTCCGAGTACCTCATAAAAAGACAATAAACTTACTATTTACAGACCATCAGGAAATTGTTAGCCGAAGAGGTCTCTTTACGACACATGTTAGCCTGGTGTGGCCCAGTCCAAGTGATGCACTCTTTACGATTGGCGCGCACTAAAATGTTATGCGAATGATACATTTTTATCTCCCATAGGAGTATATCACGCCATCAAAATAAACCGCAAAATGTTTACTGTTCCATGAATATCGAAGCGGTGCTACACTATGAAAGAAATGTCCTCAATCCTCCATCAAAGATGGGCTTCGTTCGTATGTCGCGGTCGACTCGCTAACCAGGAGCAAATTACCAGGAGTAAATATCTCGATACATTACCAGAACATCATAAACTCATAGACGTGTTAAAACCATAAAGTAAAGGAGCTATCGGGAGCTCCGCGCTCTTCAGCTTTATTATTGGGGAATTTCGTCAAGAGTTTTAATAATAGTTATTATAACGGCTGCCCGTGTTACCTAATACATCGGTTAAGTGCTCTTTTTATGATTTAACACTGATTCTCCCCGATATTACTGGCTATAAATTATAGCCGGGATTACCGGCTAAATTGTTTTATGATATGTTTTCATTGTTTACGACTGCAATGTTTTTTGTAATGCTTGATCAGTGACGTCACGGGTAGTATGTATGTCGAATGATCGTCTTATGAAGGATACCTACTGTGGAGCGGGCTCGGTGGCGGTATGTCAAATGAGCGATTTACTCATTCGTGTTAGTTTGCAATAATAGCAACGTTTACATTGGGGTTTAGTAATATCTTCGCGGGGGTACGCGAGGCAACGGTGCGGGGCTCCGGCGCGGGCTTCACCGATTTCAATATTGTGAATTCCGACGATGTTCTCGTAGTGCGTGTAATGAATTTCGGGATTGTCTTGCGGTTTTTCGGTCTCAACCCCTCGGCCCGTCCTCTATTTACTTTCTCTCTATTGGATGAGCTTACATTATGTAAAAGATGGCTCGTATCGAGCTTTTAATAACAATCGACAAATTCTTTGGTTGGTTTTTTCGTGAGCGGCACACATCGCCGCGAGGTACGAGTCGCCGCATGGCACCGTAGTTATACCGAAATATATGATAATAAGGGTGGTATTATTTAGGTCCGGCCATTCGTATGATAAAATTGAACCAGTGATATTTGCCCGCAAACAATTCCTATGGAGATTTCGGTCTTGTTTCTGGGGTTAAATCTGTGCACGGGGGATGATATACGGATGGGCCGCGGCCCCTGGATTTTCCGTTTGCGAAAAATATCGCACAAACGGAAAGAAATACGCGTCCGTATCATAATACGGTCAAATATTGTCGTTCGTATGCGGATATCCGGGAGAAAAACGCATATTATATTTTTTGTCAGCATTTCTTATGTACAAACGTATAATTTTCAGAATTTACGTTGGTCGTAACGTCACATTATTTGACAAAAAAATCTTTGTCAAAGGCGTGATTACGCCATAAATATGTTTGGTGTGACAGCCACAGTCACTTGATGTGGTTACTGGGCCTAAATGGGTACCCCATGAACCATGAACGGATAGTTTTCCTGTATGTGACGGATATTGAAGAAAAACCTCAATTATGGAACACATTTTATTTGTTGCGTTTCTCTAAATTATCTCCTCTTTGTCTTAAAACCCTAAAATAAATTAACGAAACACTCCTCCATATTTTAATCGTTTTGTAGGTCTCAAAAGCGTTAAGACGAGCCGATCTTAATTACCAGGCCAGCATAGACGGACGGATATTAAAAATTGTCAGCATTAAAGATGAAATTCAAAAATAGAAGTAAATTTTTAACGTTCGCCGCTCGGTAGTTCGGTTTACGGGCTGCGGTCGCGCCCGAGGCGCGGACCGTTCTAATTAAAATCGCTACGTTTTCTGTGGTATTCCTTTTCATCCTTTAAAGCTCTTTTTGTTGCTCCCACCCTGGTTAGGTTACGTTATTGTTGTGGGTTGTAACTAATTTACATGTTAATGAGATGTTTGTTGTGTTTATGCCGATAGTTGGCTTAATAATTTTATACGCTCGCATTATTAGTTTCCTGAATGGGTCTGTTAGCTGTTTCTCTTTTTTGCGCAACAGAATCAACGTTTTTATTAGAATTGTGTTTTGTAAGTGCTTTTGTTTCAATAAAACAGTTGTTTAGAAGAAATATTGTAGCTAAACTCAGTTCACCTGACAAGAATGGGAGTCAAACAGCCGGCGCTCATAACCTCAAGGAGTAACTATTTTTTTTTTCGAGTTATTTGTTTTAACATTCCTAATGTTCATTAGCATTTATTACAATGCTAACCGGGGTAGCATGAGCGCGCACGGCCGTCCGAGGCAGAGCCTTTGTTTCGTCCATTACGTATGCAAATGATGTTCAAGTACCACCTGTACGCTTATGTTAGCCTGGTAAACAATCGCTAGGTGGAAATGGGAAGACATTTTTTTGTCTCCGAGCTACCGGAGTTACCTTTGTGGACATCCATTGTTGGTGAAGAGGAATTTAGAAGATCTGGAGGTAAATGCAACACAATTTGTAAGAGCTACTGAGATAATGCTACTGTTACCTGTCGTTAGTACCGTCTTCCTCTAACGGCCGAACCGAATAACCTGTTTGCAGTGAAAGACAAATCTCTATATTGATAATAGACAGTAAAGTTCTATCTGTCCTTCTATCTAACGAAAACAATAGATAGGATTCTCCACTTGACCCTCGCGTGCGTTTCGTTAGAACCAACTTCACATTAAAGATACAACACGTATCATTAATATTTTTACAAAAACTACTTTTTTTATAAGTACATATAAGACTGGGGTTTAAAATTCTATAGGCAACTAGTACAGTATACAACATTTTACTGCTGTAACTGTGAGAATGATACCGATATGGAGGAAAATTGCTTACTTTGCAATATCGAGAGAAGTTAAAAAGAAAAGAGAACATAGGTACATAGATAGATAATCATCCTATTATGGGACACAGGCCTCTTCTCTGTGAGAGGGAGTGGGCTAATCCACCAAGCGGGCCCAATGCGGGTAGATAGATGTCACATGTCTTCGAATTTTTGGTTCCAAGACATGCCATGATGTTTTCCTTCACCGTTTTGAGAGTAGTGATGAAATAATTTACACAAAGTAAAGCGCCTGCCTGTTAGAACCCACGACCTACAACTCGTAAGTCGGGGCCGATACCACTGGGGCACCACTGCTCTACTGCCACAAGCTAAAGAGAAATTCAAACCCAGACCTAGACTAGACTGTAAAATTTAAACCATTAATACCATCCACTCTTCAATAAAAGTACTTTACTAATCACCAAGTAGTAACTGTTAAGTTTTCCAGCTCATAAACTCTGGGCGAATCGAAACTCCGTTTTAACAAAAAACAGCCATTCTTGTCAAATGGACTGATAGCACGCTAATACTTTCTCGGTTTCGTATTGTATGGCTTTATGCTTTCCTAGTACTCTTACCGGGATTTTTGTGTTAAATAACAGAACATCACGCCTATATTCCGAGAAGGGGTAGTATGTTTTTGTCAATGTAGTTTTAATAGGGCTCGTGGCCAAATAATAAAGCCACATGGGTCGATCGAAGGTTAAGCAACACTAGCCGCGGTCGGTTTGTGGATGGGTGACCATCTATTACCGATACCCCTCCGTGCCTCGGAAAGCACTTAAAACTGTTGATCCCGACTGTCTTTGACAGTCCTGACAGCCCGTTGCAAACTGTCACTTAAATGCAAGCTGCGCATCTACACCGCAGTCATCCGTCCCATCATGACCTATGCCTGCGTTGTATTCGCGCACGCTCACCCACGTCATCTCCATAAGATGCAGACCCTACAGAACCGTTTCCTCAGAAAGGTCACGGGTGCCCCCTTCTATGTCCGTAATATAAATCTCCACATCGATCTTAAAATGCCTACCATAAACCAGTTCATGAAACGCTTATCGAAGCGTTTCTTTGACTGTGGCATAAAACACCCCAACCCCTTGATCTCAGCGGCCGCCCGCTACACTCCTTCCCGTATTAGTAGTATTCGCCGACCAAGGCATACCTTAATCGCCCCCGACGACGCCACTACCCTCCTGCAGGAGAGTAGTAAGGCAACCAGCACGCTTCATAAGCCCAAAACCCGATCGCCGTCCTACCGTCCTCGCCGCCGAGGCCCGCCGCGACGCCCAAATCTACGCCCCTCCCGACCCTTGCTCGAGCCAGCCCGCGCCGCTGAGCCTGTAGCTTTAAATTCGTCCCTAAATAATATCATTCCTGATCCAGCTAGTCATTTGCTGCCCTCTTCCAGCGACGCCCTAAGCCGAGGTTCGTACCCCACAGGGGGTGCCCTTAGCGTGTAGTCGCTTAGTTTTTAGTTAGTATTTAAGTTTAAGTCCTGGCTGGAGGCCTTAATTTATTAGGGAATCCACAGGCAAGTCCGTCTAAGCAGACGACAACCTCATAGGTTGACCTGCGAGATGCCATTTATAAAAAAAAAAAAAAAATGTCTTTGACAGTCGTTACGGGTAGTCAGAACAAATAACTGGGTTGTGGTCGCTCCATGTAATACTGGTAATCAGCTGCATCCAGGTAAAGAAGGTAGATGAAACCTATATCACTAACAAATCGCTTCGTTTACCGGACAATCACAAAGCAATTCTACATCCGCCGTATGGGAGCATACAGGCGTGACGCAACTCCAGTAGAACGTTTTCTATGAAATTTTCAAGACAAGAGTCGCCTTTAATCCAAATTGAAAACTGAAGATTCCAAAATAATGCTCAATACACACAATCGACAATACAGTGCCCCATCGCTTGAATCGCTCATAAGCGAAACACATTTTCCCTTGAAACTGCTTTACGCATCACTGATAAGTGATACCGACGTCCGTAGCAAGTGAATTTTAAGCTCTGCAAGAAAAGCCGCTTACTTTAAAAGCAACCCGAAGTTATATGAAACTTTGCAATGAGCTGGAGTTTGGCTTTCAGATAAATTAAATTTGTTTTTTTGGAGTTGGTTATTCCCTTCAATTTACTCATATGTTTCGTAGGTAGATTTTCTAATTAACCGTGGAGTTTCTTGTCGGCTATTTCCTATAAGAATTGACCAATTGAAACCTTTCACCTACCTTCTGACGTTTCACAAGTACGAAATTACCTACAATTATCATTTAATTCAGACACTATGACAAGCGAAAAGCTTTAACTTTCAAAACTTAACCCTAAAATGCTCTCAAAGTCTGACAAGTACAGTAAAGTTAGTTTTATACAGTAAAGATAGTTCATTATAATCACCATTCCCATCAATGATATCGACCTGTCATCACCAAAACAGATAACATCAATCACCAAACGCCATCTGTCATCACCATTCTTCCCTGAACAGGATGATAACCATTCAAAAAGTACTAGGGCGGCATAACACAAGAGGAGACCACCAACGTTCGAATTTGGGAGGCGATTGAAACCAGCTAATGTCCCACAATGGTTGATTTGCAAACAGTTGACTGGTGACAGGTCATTGTATGCTGATCACAGCCCACGTGGCTGTAAGATGGTCGTATAAGCAGGTTATGGCGTTTGAGGTTTGATTCGCGGGGTCTTATTGTTATTTCTGATCTGGGTCAGATTCAGAAGGTAGGCGAAACATCTTTGTTTGTATTATGGTGGTAAATTTATTGGGCACAGGCAACATTGGCACTTAAAAAAAAACTATTACTAGATTCCATAGAAATGTAAACCTACACAGTTTTGAATCTGCCTTTTCAAACTCAAATTCAAGGGATTTATGTCAATCTTTTGAACTATCGAAGGGTCAATCAGAAATATGAAGCTGGTTGCCCAATCCAAACGTACGGAGAAGAACGGGCAAGAAACTCAATGGACAATCTTTTAGGTAAAAATTTTTTTTCGCTTTTTGGCAAGTCTTTAAGTAGTAAAATTACCTTTATTATTGTGACCCGCCCTTTTACCTAAATACTGAAGCAAAAACAAAATATTTTCTAAATTGCCGAAATTAAACTGATCACCCGCAAAGGCATTCCGTATTCAAAAATATTATTCTTATTTTGAAAACATAAGTTGCGTTCTATATTTGAATTCGTCGCGGGAACACTCCCCCTCGCCGCGCGGTAAAAAAACGGTCAGTGCAAGTCGTTTTTTCTGAAAATGGGTTCCGTTCGTTTATATATTTGGGTGTTTTTCTTTAAAACTGAAAGAACTGGCACTAACAAGATAACCAGTATTTTCCTTCTTCTTCGTCTTTGCTACATTTATATACATATATTTTTTCATTCATTTCTCAACGATACCTAACATTTTTGTATTTCGGAAATATTACATAAATATTTTCATTTAGACAATTTTACATTGCCTTTGCAATGAAATCCTTTTTGTTTGTTTTTGTTTTGGGTGGAAATCATCAAATGACTTCTCCCGTAACTGGGTGGAATGAGTAGGAGTGGCAGACTTTTACTGACTAAAAAAGACCTGTGTTCCTTCAGTTGCCTGAGCCAGGGCCACGGTATCTCTTTCGAACAACCCGCGACCCTTTTAACGGAATCCTAAGCTACGAATAGGTAAATATCGATCGGACACACACTGCTGCCGCGCGCCAAAACACCCCGTCGTGATAAATTACCTTCGGGAAATTAAAACTGTCTTTAAAACAATACCTGCTTTTTTCTTCGTCGCTTTCACCCCACTCTCCTACCTCTATCCCACTCTAACGTTTGTATTTGTGTATTTTGCGTCTCGTTCTAATTACAAGAAAGAGGGTCGGACTTGACATTTTTTTTTTCTTTTATGTCGATTGCGATATTTTAATGATTAAGTGCCACGTCACGCTTATTGCGTCATAATTAAAAATAATATTCAAGAGCATCGTTAGGTGTTGCTTTACTTGATATTATCACAGTAATAATAATAGAGTAGAAATACATAAATAATAGTGCATTGTGAGGCACAGAACATGTGCTTCATACTATGGCATTACACCTATCTTTACAGGTTTTAATGATAGCTTTCTTACAGCAAGTGATCTAGATTAAACATGACTACATATTTAATGAACTGGATCTCATAAACATGTGCTTATTGCTTGATTGCATGTGCTTGCTTGTTCATTAATGAACAAAACCTTTTCACTATACAATTTACATAAAAGAAAAGTACAAAGAACGGTATAAATACTCTCTATTCTTAATCACTGAGGCGTCGTTATCAATATCTCACGGGACACGGCGCCAATAAACAATGAATGAATTATGGTGGAGCGATTAAACAGAAAAATAAAACTAAACATTCGCCGAAGATGCACAATCTCCTAATTAAGAACATCACAAATACATTAACTCAAACCCGAGCCCGTTTCAAATCTAATTTCTTTTTTGACAAAACAAAAAAAGACTTAATTACTTTTTCTGGGTATCACAAAAAGCGGGAGATAAGAGCCCTATTTGAATCCTCGTTATCAACACCTCCCGGGCACTTTCACCCTTCAATCTCTACCTTTTTTTTCTTTTCCACCCCCCAGAGGAGTACCTATCGTAATTTAAAGATAACTAATGCCCCGAGTCATTAAGGGACCGTGCCGAAGAAAAAGCAAGAAAAATATAAGGAAATGCAGCCAAATGCATTTTTAATATTTGATTTTTCCAAATGATAAGTTTATTTGAGTTTGAAACTCTTTAGTGGGAACCTCTTTCATATCGTGAACAATTAAAGTCATCGTTCAACCGAGTTTAATGTTTTAATGTCTACTTCTGACAATCTGTGTAGCTTACTGACAAATAGTGATTAAGATTCCAATGATTTAATGAGACCAATTATTTGAATGAAACCTATGAGATCCAACATACTTAGGGTTTTCTTTAATTTCGGTCCATTTCTAAGCTAGTTTATTTCCTGCTACATTTTACGATGTCCCGCGCGTCATCAAAAGTAGACGTTAAAGTGTTCAAAATATATTTATTACAATTAAAATTTTATGGGCCAATAAAAATTGTAAATGAAAAAATCTTATGGGCTTTGTTGAAATAGGTCTAATTGACCCCAAGATTTTTAAGTCCCGGGTTTAACGATCTTAAATGTAAAAAAAGAAATTAAAAACGTTCTGAGTCACGACAAGGTGTTCTTACTTTTTTTACTAAAAAAAATGTAATAATCCAACGGCAGTAAAATACTATCGGACGTTTACGACAAATTCACACAAGACCTACTTAATAAATCTGACAAAATCTTAAATTTATGCTCGCGAACGCAGGACACACGAGTAAAAAAATGATTATTTTACGACGCCGTAAACCTGGTTAAAATGCGGCCCTGGATGCTGGATAATTCGGGAAAAATCCATTTTAATTAACATATTTTTATGGCGATCGCGATGGAAATTATAAATAATGGTTTCATTAATATGTTTTCTAGTAATCACCGTTTAAGATGCTAATTCTAAATTTTATAAAATTTGGGAACGTTTAAAAGTTGTTAAGTAAAATATATAATGTTTTTCTAACGAGAAAAACGACATAAAGCAATATATATGTTTTAATTGGTACATTTCAAGTGGCGCCCCTTGCCTCATTTTAATAAAAGCAAAAAGTGGAGTCCGTATTTTTTTTTCATGTCCACGTTACAAAATATTGTGAGTACGTCCAAAGAATGTTAAAAAGTGTTCTTGATTAAATAAAATGTCGCTAGGCCTCCGAGGGGACCGGCAGACGGAGTGCACGTGATGAGAATTAAGTATTACTGACATTAAACCTAGAACAGTAAGTAATGTATCGGATTTAACGGATAAATTAAAATAATCGTTGTAAATCGGATTTTAACTTTCTCTGCTCATGTATAGGAACTTTCGGTTGAATAGGAATGTTTCTCTGGATGAGTTGAATACTTTCCCATTAAGAAAACATTAAGATTCAAACCAAGTAATTTTCTTACATACCTTATAGCTAAACTTACTGGCAACATAAGTTTTCTTAAACAATAATGCCTCGCTTACCTGGAAAAAAAAAACATTTGATAAGCAAAAACTACGAAACAAACCAACTGGGACAACATAACATGCAAAAATGTGAGCGAAAAACCCCAAATTGATGTACCCATATATCGCAACAAAACGGCACCACACACAAGAAAATTCGTAAATATTTTTTCAAATAAATTACACGGGGGCTAATGAAAGGGTCGATGTCTGGCCGGACGGACGGACGGACACAATGGCCGGGGGAACTATTGCTCTATATATTTTGCTTAGAATGACCGCAAATTCCGCTAAATAAATATCAAGTTTTTTGTATTTTCGTCGGTCAGCAAAACTATTGTCGGATCTCCAAGTTACGCGCCTTAAAAGCCGCCATATTTGTTATTCAGGTACTCGTAATTCATCCGGTGTTTCTTAAGCAAGATATTTTCTTCCAGGATAATACTTATTTGTGCTAGTAACTGGGTATTTGCTTCTTATTTATGAAGCTTTCGCTCCCGAAGTAACAAGCTGGGATAATTCCAGTATCTTTTTCTTGTATCGTAAACAACATGGCCGGGAAATGAGAAAATTATTTTCTATTTTGAGAAAATGAAAATCAGATTAAACCAATTAGAAGGACGTATTGTGAGTAAGATATTCTTATTGGAGGAAAAAGTATCACTTACATACTTTTTATGAACGATACAATACCTGTAAGAGCCTATTCCTAATAAGAGGTTTGGCTGCGCATGGGGAGGGCCGGAGGGCCGGCGAATCTCGTGGAATACCTCTCAAGTCTTATCCTTCCCAGAGGGACGATGTACCAAATCATACACTATAATTTTGGAGGAAAATATCACGGTAAAGGTTCTTATACTTCGTATGTATTTTATGTGTGGAACCCCAAAAGTAGAGAGGCTCGATAACTAGAATAGTGATGTGTATGTTTTTGAATTTAGATTTATGGCAGAATGAGATTTTATATAATTTATGACTTGGGTCTAGAAAAAATATCTGCGGTTGGATATCGAATTTCTTTGAAAGATTTGGTACAGATCTTTATGGGTAACAAATTGTTACCCATAAAAATCAGCCAAATCCTCCGTAGTTAGTAACATTAACGGACAGACAGACATTAATATTTATGTGCATGTCTCATACAGTTACTGTGACGTGTCCACTGGACGCACCCGGTCATGTGGGCAATGACCAGTCACTGGCTTTGAATGACCGTGGTTCGTGGTTGATTATGCGCTGAAGATTTTGCCCAGCAGTGGGATTGTAACACGAAGAACTTTTAAAAGGGTGGTAGTTGGTGATAAATGATTTTTATTTCTGTAAGTGTGTTTGTACAAACACTTTTACACGTCAAACATTTTTTTTAAACTAGATGAGGTTGGCATTTCCTATCTGACTACTCTGAGAAAAAAAGCCGAAACAAACTCAGAGGTCACAGTCTCTTTTAAAGTCCAGACATAATCTTGGTCAGATCATGTTAAGACCATGTGGATTGATGTCTGAAATGGTCGTTTGAGGAAAGAAGCACACAGATTGAGTGGGCATGTCCAGTCAGTGCACGCACTTGTCAGTAATCGTACAGCTCAACTCAAAACATAAGGAGCTCAACGATTCGACGAACAATACCAAAGAAAGGACATTGGGTAGGCCGCATAATTACTCAAACTGCCAGATATAAAAAATTAAAGAAATAACTGAGATAGACAAAATATATAAAAATATTACCCACTAAGTTCAGGTAGAGCATATTGTAAAACTGTTTTTATTTATTAATAATTTTCAGAAAAGTCATTTCCATTACATAGAGTTAGTATAAAATCAGACCTAAATAAATTAAAAAAAAAAACATTCATATAAAATACATAAGTACACATAATGTCATTCAAATCAGATTAAATTTAAATGACTGTTTAACTGTACAGTTTTTTTTTACAATTATGTTTTGATATTTTAATACGAGGCTTTTGGTCACTTTCTAACATTGGTAACAGCCCCAACTTACGAGTTATAGTCGTGGGTTTGAACCCTGCCTGGGTTACTTTACTTTGTGTAAATAATTTCATCACCACTGCTCTCAAAACGGTAAATGAAAGCAGCGTGAGGAAACCGGCATGTCCTATCCTAGAACCAAAAACTCGAAGACATGTGGCATCTACCAACGCGCACTGGGCCCGCGTGTTGGATTACGGCCCACTGCCTCTGGAAGAGAGGAAGCCTGTGTCGCAGCAGTGGGAACATTACTTATATGCTGATTATGCTATATCAGTTCATAGGTAAATTATTTCATAATATGCATCTTTTTGGTGCAGAATAAACAAATCTTTTTCGTTATTTTATTAAGTACAAGGAGGTCCACTCGTAGAGGCAATTTTAATTTCAATCATTGTTTAAGAGAGATTAGTACGTACAGCTAATCAGTAAAATAAATCAAAACTTCCATACAAAAATAATCTAAACAAATTACACCAGCTTAGAACCGAACCCGCACTCAAAAACTCATACCATCCGCATTCCCTAACATTATCACCAACGCCCTTCGGGTAAAAAACCAGCATCCCTTCACAGATTGACATCTGTCAGGCCAGGGGTTCGATCCCGGCTGGTGTAAAAGTCTACCCTACATTCTGCTGGTGGAATAAATTTTTAATCAAAATATTTTTGCGTCCCCCTGACAAAGGTATGATAATTCTCGTATTGTTAGTGAGTGACAGAAGTTAAGTAAGGATGGGTGTGCCTGACTTACACATGAATAAATTATTTGTTTGTCTATGGTAAGCGATGGTGGGAATTGATGATGGCAACTGTCATGGCGTCCATGTGTGATTTAATATAGTTTTTTTTTTGACAATTGCATGAGGAACAAAGTATAAATAAAACAAAGTCCGGTGAGTAACAGTAATTTTATTTTAGTAATGTGTGTTTTGTTTGTGGAGAAAGAACCATTTTTTTTCAAGGTAATTCAAGGATTTTCACTAAAAATTAATAATGAAGATAATATTCTGAGGCGGGACATAGTTCGCCAGATCAGCAGGTTTTACATTAAATAGAACAAAACTAGACTGAATATAGAAACATACATATTTAGACAAAGTCGAAACATTTATTTGAATGACACCATAAAAGGCACCTTTAAAATTAGTTGACTGAAATAATACTGTTACAAAAGAAAAAGTACTTGAATAAATATAGAGCCTTGTTATTTTTTATACCATTTTGACGCAAGCTATAAAAAAATGCCATAAAAAACAGCTGCAGCCGTTACATTATCGGTTGTAATAAATACACAACAAAGATACAAAACTTTTATTCGATGAAGTGAAAGTAAACGATAGAATGTTGACGCCATTTTCTTGTATTTATGCAGCCCTAGTAATTCTTGTCATCAAAGTTATTAATGGGCTTAACATTTAAATTAAATGTTATCGGATGCGCTTTTTCTTTGAAAGAAAAGCACTAAAATAACCGTTTTAAGTGCTATCTTGTTAACAAATGAACAATTAGTTGTAACGGTGTTGTTAACGTATTCCCAGAAACGGATTCATTGTTTCAGATAGATTCTGTTTACATAATTAATTGTAAATAAAATAATCAGTTTGCAAATAAACATGAATAGTTGACTTTGCATTTGACAATAGCACAAAATTATAATCCGTCAAGATGGTCGTGTTCCCAAAATTCAAAACAATTGACCGATTCACTCACACAATTTTCGCAGCCAAAAATACAGATACCTACAAGCAATAAATAATTCACAACCTACTTCACACAAGACAGCCATTCAAAGAAAAGAAACCTAAAAAACAATGGAAAAAAAAAACAGAACAATATTCTGCGATTAATTCTTTAAGTAAGACAATAAGAGATCCTGAACAAAATGTACTAAAGACTAACAAAAGTTGCCAATGTAAATGATACATGTTCAAAAACCGTAAAAATTATGTACATACGTTGAAACGACGAATATATTAAATAGTCAAATATAACAGATTTGCGTCGATTCGACACGGTTGTCGCTTGAGCTTCAGAAAGTCTTCTAGTTACATATTAATGAGGGAATTGTCTAAAGTTTTGTTGCCACCCTGGTTCTGTACCTGTCTTGTTCATTGGCAGGTAGACATTGTTCTAAAATGATGTATTTTGTGTCAGTTCGGGTAAAAGAACACAGAATTAGTTGCTTAACATCTTTTGGACTTTAAACTAAGGAAACATTGTCTTTGAATGGACAATCTTTGTTCATCTTTTTTCCACGTATCTTCCCTATTGGTTTCTGACCATTACCTGTGCATTTATTCTAGTTATTTACACAAATGAAATAGATGTGCATTTATATTGGTGACTGGGCTGATGAGGTTTCCATAGCCATGTCTTTATTTGATTCATTTCCCAGAGTGTATTTTTACTGTTCATTATTTTCATCTACATCATCAATAAGAAAAACGGAAGCATAGTTTGTCTTCTTACCCAGATATATTTTACTATTCCATTTTTTATTTAAGAGTTGCATTACTGAAAGAATTTCATCAAATACCTCTAAGCTTAACGTCAACGAAATAATTCCCTTCTTTGAAAGAGTTTTCATTCCCAACCTTTTCTTGCAAAGAAAACGTTCTTCCATCACGCGAGCCAGAACTTTGGAATGGAATCAAAATAATTTCCATTTGGAATTCCTCTAGTGCTCAGACTGTTTATACGTTACACTTTAGCTTACCAAGAATCTAATTTTCACAAACATTGTAGTGTAGGCATTTAGGACATTCAGAACAGTTCCTAGCTGCATTCCGACTTCACCTGGCCGCGAGACAAAGTCACTGCACCCGAAATTAAGGTGGAATTGCATAACATTCTTCTTTTGAATTTGAATTGTGGATTTGGAATTAGAAAAATGGCTGACTTAACGATATAGGGGTTCCGAATTTGAACTTGTAGAACATCGTCAAGATTATTTCCTACACCTACAACCTACCCGAACATAGAAAAATACTAAAGTAGCAATTATTTGAATATGTATGTCTTTACTACAGCTGTATGCAAAATAATCACTAAACTTATGCAAGCCAGCTACCAACTTCAAAATTGTAAACGAAACGATTACTTTCACAAAGAAATTTCAAATGACATATAGATACCATTTCATGCCCTTTCGAGTGACAGACAAACACACAAATAGGCTACTTAAATAAATATTTCAATGTTAAAAAAATGTTAATGTGTCGTCCAGGTATTCGGGAACTGTCTCAAATTTTAAGAAAGGTTAAAATGTATGGCGTTTTATGGTGCCAAACAAATGGAAGGTCAACATAAAATGGTCGGTCTAGGAATGCCTATTATAAAAGAATGAACAGTAGCGGTATGTAATGAGAGCTGTACTTAGTTTACAAGATGCTTTCGGACAAATGCACTGACATTGTTGATTTTGAATAAATTTGACAATACTAACATATCAGTAATGGGAAACAAATATGATGAATGATTGGTAGCGTCTGAAAGCTATGTGTATTGTATAAACATTGGTAGAGGAAATATCTGTGAAGATAATATTAGTAAAAGCTATATATTGAGGAAGAGCTAGGGTAGTCAACAACCATTCATTCAATTGTGGAGATACTGTTGCCTTAAGAGTTACAGACAACAATATCTTTTATGTAGGATGGAAGAATTCAGCAGTAGATCACAATCAATCAAATCAATATATAACGGATTTATTGATGTTGCAAATACTTAGAATACCAATGACAATTTGCAAACACCCAAGTTTATTAAAAACAAAACTATCATTTATAATTACAAATTATCCAACAGGGCAATCCAACTTGACGATGACAAATCATGCGCGGTTGCTAATAACTTCGAAATAATCTAGCTTGATAATATTTGTACATTATTATTGAACTATGAATAAAAAGAAAATCACACCACCTGCTTCCATCACATTCGCAGAAACTCATTCTTCTCCCAACTGTCAGATATAACAGGACACAATGAACTCAAACAGGCGTCCCATTCAAACAACGACAATCCCATTCACGCCAAAAAAATCAGGTCAAAAATTAACAATAATCTAAACATGACAAAAATGTGCGCACGCATATCGCTCTAATTGTCGATTTGTTCATCTCATCTCTTTCGTACTTCATTATTTGTTGTTTTGCTGTCTCAGTCGCACGCGCAGCTGTCATGTGTGACGAATCACTTTGTCATTGTGTCAGTTTGGACGCTTCTCACCCTTTTGATGCGAGTCGTGATGATAATGTGTGCTTTCGCTTTTTAGGGTCCCGTGGGGATGGTGTTAATTTTATTAAAATTGTATTTTTGGATGCAGGCGAAGAGGGAGATGAAAATAATGGTGTAAATTAAATAAAAGTTGTTTATATACAGTTAGTAAAATAATAGGACTATGAGTTTAATGAAAGTCTTGATTTTACACGTAATAATTGAGGTTTGTATTGTGCTCACCAAAAAAAAAAACATGAAAAGTGTTTGAGGGCAAAATATGAAATATCATAGAAAATTTTAAGTCAGCTCAATGATAACCTAAGCTTATAGAGTACAAAAACAAAAAAAATGGTAGTAAGAAATGTAACAGTAAACGAAAACTCTAAAAAATCATAGAACCACAAGCTTAAAATACCATCTCAGCTCCCATGATCCGAAACATTACTCCAACAGAACACATATAGACGTACAATAGAATTATATTCTGTGTGATTGCATTGTACACAACCCTTTCGTTTACAACTAAACCCTTGTAATGTTAGGATTACAATATACTGGGGACATTTGACGACTGAGATGATGAGGCAGACATGGTTAAAATGTTTTAAATGTTATTTTTGTTGAAGGATGGGTAAATGCAACTAAAGATACAGTTACAGGTCTCAACAAGCAAAAATAAAACCCTGGCTGACATTAAATCGCAAATTAAAACATGTTGACATGAGATTCCATCTTAAAACCAGGTAAAAGTTATGTCAAAAGATATTGCTTATTGTGTTTTTGGACCTGTTGTGAACACATTTTATAATATCGTTATTGTTTTTAAAATATATACAAAACCTAGCAGTCCAAACGCTCGCACCGGCCGGCCAGTGCCCGCCGAGAGGAACTACAAGAGGGCCTTAATTTGAAATAACTGCTTTGACTTTGGCCTAAAAAGAGCATGGCGGGATCAATGACAGAAATTCTTATGTCTCACGTAATTGAACCTGATTACATTTCGTTTTGTCAGATACACGATTGCTGAGGTCCAACACGGGAAATAAGGAAGCCTTGCTGAGGGTCGAGTTACCAGTATTTTGGTAACCAGTAACTAATGTTCAGTGAACTGTTTACTTTTTTTTTTTTTATTGAGCCGAGGTATTTTGATGGAGTGCCTTTTCACTGTTCAAGTATTTAGATAATTATGGCCTGTTTGTGAAGGCACAGAATACCAGACAGCATTGTCAATCACAAAATCAACTCAGCATATCACACTGCTGGATATAAACCTCTCCCAGGCTGCTCCACAAAACCCTGTCCTCTGCCTTCTGCATAGTCTTTCTCAGCCACCTTCTTGATTTTGTCGATCCATCTAGCTGAGGGGCGTCCCACACTTCGCTTACCGATACGCGGTCTCCACTCCAGGACTCGTCTGCTCCACCGGCCACCGGTGGTCCTTCGACAATCATGACCAGCTCACTGCCACTTCAGCTTGCTTACTCTGCAAGCTATTTTGGGTAACTCCGGTTCGGTGTTGGTAATTGTTTTCGTATATATACCATATCAAAGAAATGCCAATATATTAAGTTACACAATACATATATTACAGGCGTGTCAATGTATCAGAATACTCCTAATTATTAACGATTCCCGACTCACTACACGTTCAAAGGGCGAATTTTCCATTTCCAAATGAGGAGAAACCATCAACCAATCATAATTCGGGGAAAACGTAACTTAACGCGAATCTATCACGAAGTACCACGCCCCGGGGAAGTCGGGCAAACACCGACCCTCCGCTAATCTAATATTAAACACATTCGGATATTAGATACAAAGTGAGCATTCACAGAATTTAATAATCCCGCTCCCACACCTATACACACCTCCCTCTCACTCTTGTAACTCCGTCTCTTTCTAACATGAATTATTAACAACAATTTTATGATTACATTTAGCATTGAGTGTAAGTGCGGGCGGGACGTGATACGAAAGTCGAATGGCCGGTGAAAAATGGCGGGAAAACGTTGCCAGTTAATATTTTATTGGTTTCGATAGGTTTGAGTTATGTAAGTCAGCCGGGGGTTCCGGTAATTTTCAATTTTGTGCCTGAAATATTGATAAGCTTAAGTCCCTAGTGCTCACTTTATTGGATCACTTGAAGCTGACTTGCAGTTTTCGTGGTAGAACATTGTGATAGTAACTGACTATTCTTTAGTGCGTTTTCAATTTGTTATATTTCAGGAGGGAGTACTCAAGTGTTTTTTGATAAAGTGAGTTATAAAGTTGATTTTGAAAAGTCACGTTTAAAGGTTCGTGCTTTCACTCGAGAAGGATTCGAACCCAATTTGTGGCACTATGATAAGCATATTCAGCATAATCAAATGAACATTAAACTATGCAACATAACCGATAATAACCTTAAAACCTCCTTATACAAACTTCGAACAACATGTACCTTATCAATTAACATAATGACAGCTCGAGTCATAACTCGCAAAAGCAATTACAACGCAAGATCATACACGCCAACGAAAAAAAAACGTCATCAAAAACTACGCGAGCCAGTTAAGCATACGACATTGCGTAACAATGTTAAACATGTAGCCAACGCGACCTGACTTTACCGACACCCGGATGGGACTAGGTCCTAGAAAATTCTAAGCACACTACGACCACTCAGCGGTCATTTTGACCGTGGGGAGAATACTAAGTCACTGTTTGAGTTGTGACAAAAATGGAACCCAACAGGCAGGGAGGTAATTGTATTTCATGTTTACCGCACCTCCTCAAGGGTGCCTTAACACAATAATCGTCATATTTTGTACGAGTTACACTTGACGCCTCCTTTGGTTAAAAATTCCTTTCTAATTTATTGAGCGTAACCGGGAAGTTAAGGGTGGTTTTACCCTAGTTGAATTTTTGGCTATAAAAGGTTACAATATTCTGAATTAAAAATACAAGAACCAAATAAATGTTTTCCTTTATACAGGGTGGTACAAACCATAACAGTTAACAACAAAATAAAATCTTTGCTATGTATTTAAAAAATAACCGGCATTTATTTAAAGAAAAACGAGAAACCTACCACCTGTGACGGTCTTTTAACTCCTGATGCTACGTCGACTTACGGGACAACCTGTATTTTAGCAAATACCGAGACAAGAAAC
This sequence comes from Dasypolia templi, assembly GCA_963555695.1. Lineage (NCBI taxonomy): Eukaryota > Metazoa > Arthropoda > Insecta > Lepidoptera > Noctuidae > Dasypolia > Dasypolia templi. The sequence goes on along the minus strand of OY743140.1, from coordinate 30,817,971 downwards.
GTTCTTTAATTTGGTCATCTTCAAAAGTTTAATCATCAAGAAGTTTTTCTCAATTATACTGAGGCTAACTTTCATCTAGATGGTTTTAGATGAAAATTTTCACAGCACTATATAGGGTCAAAGTAAATGAGATCGCGAAACTCTACAGACGATCTGATGGGTATTGAAATCTTAACACGATAAAATAAAAAACAATTTAACATTTGACGTATTTTTTTTGGGGTTAACGACCGCTGGTAGTGTTGACTTTAAGTATGAGAGAAGTATTTGGAGTTCTACAACAAAATAAAATAAGCAGGTATGTTTTTATAGACGAAAATGACTCACTATCATTCTAATATCATTATCATTATAATAGACAAATATACAAGGCCCCCTATTACATGGGACTTAAACATAACTGGCGAAATGTGGGTGTACTATAGGTACACCTCTGTCCAACCCTTCGGGGAAACAAGACGTGATGTTATGTTATGTTGTTGTAATATACATAATCAGGAGAGCAGTGGTGGTCAGTGGCTGCGATTTACGAGTTGTAAGTCGTAGGTTCGAACCTTGACAGCCGCTCTACTTTGTGTAAATAATTTCAACACCACTGCTCTCAACACGGTGAAGGAAAACATCGTGAGGAAACCGGCATGTCTTTGAACAAAAAATTCGAAGACATGTCTTCTAACCCGCACTGGGCCCGCGTGGTGGATTACGGCCCACTCCCTCTCACCAAGGTGCCATGCAGTGGGAACATAATATGAGTTGAGAAAAAATGTTTTTATCGTGTATGTGATAGGTATCGATGCTAATCACGTCTGTAAAGTTTACTCAAAACTTAAGTTATATAATATACATAGTATTTATTTATTATTGACGACAGTCTTTTATTTCTTGTGCAACCATACCATTTTTTTTCTTTTATTCCATATACTCCACTATATTATGATGTATAATTGTTTTTAAACAATTATTTATTCGGTTTGTATTATTATTTGTTACACATGCATACCTATATTTTATTTAAATATTCACACACAAGATAAAACTGTAGTAACATCCGTAAGACGTCCTCGTAACATTGGGTCTAGTTGAAAACCAGCGTCAGGCACTTGGTGGCCTGGTATTTATGCTGAACTGTGCCTATTTGGCGCAGCCGTGAGCCACACAATACTATTTTCTTCTGATTTTTGTTGTGTGTGCCTTAACCTGGGTCAAATAAATTTATTAACTACTTATCTTTTCTTTTCTTTCTTAAAAAATACTGATTTTCAGCTTAATAAACTAAGCGGTTGATGACCCCACAAAAAATCATTGAAGTAATTCATTTTGGTTTCATCATGTTCCGATATTTAGACACTTCACATCTGCGCAGTTTCCCTAGCTAATTTGATTTGACCCTGTCTACATTTAAGGTCCAGACCCTAAAACTTCTCAATTTACCCCTACCACAACCGAGGTAAGTACTTCTAATTACCCTAATAAATCCAAAAGGACACGGAGTAAAAACAAGAACCCCATTAAAGGAATACCTGGCAAACAATATGTTTTATTTAAATAACTAATCAACATAAAACTGGCTGTCTCACACTGCCATTAGCAATGCGAGTAAGGATTAAATCCTTGTGTGAAAACCCTCCTGGGTTCTTAAAACTCTAGGGCTTTTCTGGCTTCTTGCCAGGATCTGGTTATAACAACTGCCTTGCCCGGTCTACTTTGGTAATGGTTCTAGAAGATGAGTTTCAAACTGCCAATTGTCTAAATGCAAAGACGAACAAAAGTAGCAGGTGGCGTTCTGTAGTTACTGCCTACCCCCATAGGAGGAGAGCGTGAGTCTATGTTATGTGTGCGTTACCTACATATGTACTTAAAAAATGTGTTTAGAAGATATTATGAATATCTTATAAACTTCAGGGATTGGTCAAACGATTTTGCATTTTTTTTTAATCTCATTGTAACAGTCTAATAAACAGCACATGATATTCCACTGCAAGTTATGGAATCAGTACTGATTCATTAAACATAATTTTGTTGCTTTTGAGGATATTGCAAGCAAACAAAGAAATGATCACTTGTCAATTGTCAAATTTGGCTGAATCCAGACTCCTCTGCCTCATTTTCCAACAAATCAGAAATACATTTTTTTTTTAACTCAACAAAATAAATTCCATCCACATCGATAAACATGGCGGACGCGAAAAAATCATCTGCACAAGTGTCAACGATTGACAATTAGCAGCATCGTACTGTCTGATCCGAAATTTTCGCATAATTGTCATTCGGTAATTGAAAAACGCAATTATGAACGCCGAGAGCGTCAGTTAATTAATATTAAATTCTGAAATAATCGCCCCGCTCTCCCTGCACCCCTCCCCGGGGAGACCGGGGACATGGACTGATTGAATTATAGGCAAATTTTGAATTTTGAATAATTCTCGGGAGTGAGTTAGCCCTTTATGGCATGGCGTAGGACGAGGGAATTTTTGGTTTAATTAGTCCAGTTATTGTTTTGTCGTAACGGGTTCTGCGGTACTAATTGTTTTTGACATCTTTTTGCTTTAGTGTTGAAGCCATAAAGATTTAATTGCATTCCAGATAATAAAGTCGTTTTATCTGACATAACAATTCTACTTATTATATACCTACACTCAGATAATTTTGATATAATTTTAATTGCAGCTTTTTCTGACAAGTAATAACGGTGACCTAATAACAAATGATATACGATATCAATATGTTAAAAGCACAATAACTGTTAACTTCTTAACCTTAGATAGCCGGTCTGAATCATATTATTTTTTTCCACTCGCGAGACGTCGCCCGTTGACACGAAACGATCCACAATCCGCAAAGCACTGATATATTACGCAATTAGTTATTCTCGATGGCTAGACCAGAAAAAACGTTAAAAACAAAATGGTTCCTAGTTACAGATCAGTACCGACACCGCGGCTACACAAAATTCAATTTGGCCAGCATTTCGCCGCTCCCGCCGCGCCGCGCGACAAACAAACAATTACACATACGTGTGTCGAAAGCATAATTTTTCTACAAAAATACGTGGAAATGCGAAAAAAACAAGCTCGCTGTCGCTTTGTTAGTTTTTCGCGCCAACGCGTCGGCCATTTTTGACAGCTGTCAAACGCTGCGCTAGTGATTGCGTCTTTTGTAGTCGCACCTTTTTCGAGAAACGGATTTTTTACATGGAAAAATCAAAACGTCACCGCGCCTGAATATTTTGAATGATAAATATGAATAGCACAATGTAATCCCACACAAATTACCAGCGCATAGGAATACGAAAGCGATAAACCGAGATGCATCGGCGATACGTGCACACAATCCTGTCTCATTTCAATACCTATTGTGAGGTCAGCGCTAGTGTTGTAACGTCGTAACGTCCCGTTCTACGGACTCCCATCAGTCATTTACGAATGAATACATGACAATCGATCGAGATACGTAAGGTAACATGTCGCGTCTGAGTGGCGAGTGATTCTCGCGTTCGTGACGGATATCGCAACGTTGACAAACGCACGGCCGGGGTGTCCTCACAGTTCTTTTTTCAAATTTCAACCAGAAGAAGTTTGACGTGCGATAGCGACGTGACGATGTGGACCTGTCAGTTTTCAATTGGCTCTCAAAGGGTGTTGACGTGTCGAGTCGGATCTAGATTCCAAGTGTGGACATGTTAATTGTTACGGACGAAGCGTAGGAGTCACATAAACAGACCCTCGACGTTTATTATTCGCTTTCTAAACCTATTTGCATGTTATTCGATATGACTTTTTAAAGTTCGGTACCTAGGCGGTCTATGAAACCTGATAGGTCCTCGTTAATCGATTGATATAATCGTATATTTCGATAAGAATCGATTACTAGAACGGATACGAGGAGTTACTTAGTTGCGATTGTAAACATCATCAGGTACCTAAGCGAAGTGCGCTGAAGCGATGCTATACTTACGTCGTAAAAGATTTTTTTTTGTTTAGAAGCAAGAAAATGGTGTTATGATCGTTAGAATTTGCATATTCTGATGAGTTAGAGAGTAATCACACGGTTGGAATTATTTTTATAGCACTGTGATGGATTTCAATTCGAAATTATTATAGCAGTTGCACAATTATCTTTATTAATCTGTGATAAAGTTGTTTGTGTATTTTTTTCATTTTCATTCCTTATTTTCACACCATTTTTATCGTAACACATCTTATCGCTTTTGTATCGCTGTGTAACCAGCTCAATGCTTACAACTTCACTTGGTGCATTTAAAAACAGCAAATAAAACGAATTAATGCTCACTTAATGAGCATTTAACTAAATGAACGAAATAACCTGGTTTTAGGTGTTAAAATCGTATTCACAGCCGGAAATCAATGATTATTTCATCCTTTCAATATATAATTATGGAATTTCCTCTAAACATCGCAATTAAAATATCGGTCAGTCATATAAACTAACTAAAAACCGCGACTGCGATTGTACCTAAGCGTCTATCAAAAATAATATTTTCAACAAATTAAGGAAATTGTATTCAGATTATTTTTCCTGATAGTCATAAACAAGGCATTAACGTTATCTTGGATAAATATTAAAGATTATAGAGGTACTTTGTAAATTAAGAGATTATTATCATCTCTGGGTTCCTGGTAATTTCGGAGGACCCACCCTAAATGAATGCTAATAAATAGTACTGAACTACCAACATCATCTAACATCTTTCCCCAAAAAGTACCAGGGTGACATAATCATTTAGAAGCTTACCTGGATCTGTCGCGTCGAGGGTCTGCGGCGGGGGCTGGCTGAGGGGTCCAGGGGTACCTCCGGAGCCCGGAGAACGAACGTCATCGTTCACCGCGCCTCCGTACGACAACGATGACGATGGCGGTCTCTGTAGACAAAGAGCAAAGATATGGTAAGCATTTGTGTAAGAAAGAGATAGTGGTTTCATAGGTTGTTTGGCAGGAAACTTGAGATTCAAGGCTCGTATGTGACCACTCCTGAAGTCCTGAACAGGAGGTGAAATGAAAGTCACTTTCAATACAGCCATTTTCACAAGTATACCTACAATTGAAAACACCCTCAAAGCTCTTCATAACGACTTCAGGATAAAGAACTCATCACCTTCACGTCTTAAGAAATTCTATGGGAAGATCAATGAGGCGAAACTACTCGATCCTTTCACTGCAAGACAATCTGTCTATATGTATGATGTATTCTCACATCTAAGCATACGTCTCGATTTTAATGTTTTTTTTGTCGTAAGGACGAAGGCTCTCAACGGTTAGTTATTGAGTAAATATGTTTTAGAATAGAATAAGTCTTTATTTGCTTAGAATGTATGTACATAAAAATAAGTTGATACCTTCATAACATAATCATTCTGCCTTAGGAAAATGTCACATAAAGCACAGGATAATGAACATAATACAAATAATTATCACTTAAGAAATCATTCGAGAATAATAACATTTATCTACTTGTAGATAAATTTTAAATATCTGTTAATCATTTTTTTTTTGTAAGAATTTTGGTTATCTTTTTCACCTTTTATATGTTCGGTGTATTTTTTTATTTAATTTCAAAGTATAGGTATTATGTGGCGAAGTGTCTTATTTTTTGTTCGCTACAGTCTTAAGTAATTTTCCCCTGCAAGGCAACTGCTACGTTGTCGTATTAAAACTACACTTCGCGCTCTCTCTGTTCATCAGCAAGACGACGAGCACACCGCGAGAGAATGTAGCCATAGCATTACTAACACCACTTTGACAAGCTCTAACAAGGTACCCGCACCCTTTATATCAATTATTGTATTAAACATAATTCGGACCCTTGACAGACCCGATTCAGCGGGTTCAATGAAGCGAAACGAGCAACTGTGGCCGTTCGACCGTGACTAAATGTTCCAGCTAAAAAAATAGACCTTATTATTTTGGTTGGGCTTAGGAAATAGGTAATGAAGACTAGAGTACTTTCATGTGTGGCGAAATTTGACACTGAATACTTAAACAGTTTTAAGTTAAATTTGTTTAATTTAGTAGTTTTTTACAGAAATAAAAACGCCGATCTCGTCTACTTTTGAAATATGATTGACGTGTAAAAGTGTTTGTTAAAACCTACTTACAGAAATATAATCATTTATTTATCATTGATCATTAGTGCTATAATATTTGCACTGTTTATATGTAAAATGGTCAAAATCTTATGTCTCAAGATTAGCAGCATCGTTACACATATCTGTGAAATAACCAGAAATAACCAATCTGTTTGCCAAGCCTATTGATAATGACAATTTATTTTGAACAATCGCAAGAACACAGAGTTCTTGAGTGGAGAACACGAATCTTCAAACGTAAGTTAAGGACGTCCTCAGGCTAGGTGGACTGACGATATCACAGGGTGGCTGGTAGCAGCTGGATAAGAGTTGCCGAGAGTCGAGCTGAATGTCGTGCAATTGAAGAGGCCTTTTTCCAGCAGTGGACGCAGATGATGATTAATCGCAATCAATATTTAGTGACTTGTGAATTTTATTTAAACACCACCGACTAACCTAAAATAATGTTCGTTTAATGGTTGAGCTCCTTAAGTTCTGACTTGAGCTGCACGATTACTGACAAATGCGTGCACTGACTGGACAGGTCCACTCAATCTGTGTGGTTCTTTCCTCACCTCCACATTTCAGACACCTATCTACATGGTCTTCACATGATCTGACCAAGATTACTTATGTCTGGACTTTAAATCTCTTTTAAAGTCCAGACTTATGTAATATGCGACCTCTGAGTTTGTTTCGGCCTTTCTTCCCACAGTAGTCAGATAAGAAACGCCGACCTCATCTAGTTTGAAAAAATTTGATTGACGTGTAAAAGTGTTTGTACAAACCTACTTAATATAATAATAATATAACATTTCATAACATCACGCCTGTAATCCCAGCAGCGTTAGGCAGAGGTGTAACTATAGTACACCCACATTTCGCCAGTTATGTTTGCCCATGTAACAGGGGGCCAGTCTATTGCCATCTACCGGGCACAAATCCAGACTCCGGGCTGCTACTGAGAAATTCTAAATAGAAAAACCCAACAACACTTTACCCGACCTGGGAATCGAACCCAGGACCTCATGCTCAGCAGTAGCTCTTGCGACCACTAGACCGAACGAGGCAGCATCTAATGACACAACAAACTACAAAATTCTCAATCAGTTATTTCAACCAATCACCACGTCTCAGTACTTCCTACCCTCAATTACAAACAGACTTCCAAAAGACGTTAAAATTATAACGTTCGGCTATTGTCGTAACACTTCGGGCTTTGTCGTAATACTTCGGAAGTGCTCCGGTAATGAGCCGACGCACACGCCACTCGGACATTAGCTGGCGCTTGCGCGGTAGGCACCTGCCTTATGGCCTGCCTGTAATGGTCAGGTTATGAAATAAGGAAGTGGACTTTGCTGTGAATTTGTGATACTTAGGAAGTCAGCTAAAATATTGGTAACATTGGTAAAACGATAAACCCAGAAATGTAAATTCTCATTAAGTTAATGCCAGGGTAAAATAATAACATAACACTAGTTTCTAATATGGGTGTTTCACACTCAGAGAAGTACGAGTATTGATCACTGCGCTTGCTTACTGTGGGTTGCACTTTTAGATCATTTAAAGTCTCTTCTTCCTTCTTATAGGTACTCAAAACTCTTACGAAAACATAGGTGAGAAAGTGTTCACTTTCATATTTAAAATAATAAAGCGTTGTGCTCATTAATAGTATTCGTGTAACTTATTAACTAATTATAATAAGCTTTATTAGGGCAAGAATGAGGATTGATCTCACGGCCTTTCCCTCACCAATCCGGACTATTTATAACCTACTAGCTCTTGCCCCCGACTTTGTCTGCTAACCAGGATATAAAGTACCCTATATCCTTACCCAGGTCATAGTCTATCTGTGTGCCAAATTTCATCCAAATCCGTTCGGCCGTTTTGGCTTGAAAGCGTTACAAACTAATGTACTTATTTTCACATTTATAGTAGGTGTAAGTTAGGATTTAGGTAGTCACGATCATAATAAATACCTTAAACAGTTAAACTTATTTAAAAATCTCTTCAAATTTTTAAAACTTGTGAATGAGTGGGAAAAGACCTCTTTTATAATACCTACATAATATGGTTTCTAGAACACTATGTTCGTGCAACACCATATTTTTTAAATCAATATCTGTTTCGACAAACAACTCTGTTTCTGGTTGGGCAAACGTAATGTGGGACGCCCTGCGGCACGATGGATCGATGATTTGAAGAAGGTGGCTGGCAGCGGATGGATGCGGACTGCTCAGGACCGGGATGGTTGGCGCTCTTTGGGGGAGGCTTACGTTTAGCAGTAGACGGTTATTGGCTGATGATGATCTGCTTGTATGCTCGAAACTGGTACTTGTATTTGAATCCTATTTCTACACCAACATTTTGACCCCCAACTCCACATTGTAATTACATCAACCATTGCCTATTTCCATTACCATTCCCGTGATTGATAACTTCCCATTCGGCTTACCAGTAATTACCGAAAAAACTGGCATTTAATTGTGCCAGCCATGATAGGTTACTAACGATCGTTAGTAAAGTATAGTAACTGATGTATTGTTGCATTTAACTTGATGACTTTGTGTAACAACGTTCATGGTTTTGGCTTAGAAGTGAAGGAGGAAGGAGGTAACGTGTACAGTCGCCCTTGAAATTGATTTATCACCTTTGACAACAATAAATCATACATACATACATACGTAAACTCACGCCTTCTTGCATGCACCAGACACAAATCCAGACTCCAGGCTGCTACTGAAAAATTCTTAATAGAAAAACTCAATAACGATTTGCCCGACCTGTGAATCGCACCCAGGACCTCATACTCAGCAGTAGCTGTAGCATCGCCAATAAGGTTACTATTATGTCCTCCTAAGGCGTCACCTCCCGGCGTTTCCACGCACATCTACCTTTTGTTAGTCTCCTTTCATTCATCCTCTTAAAATAATTAAACCATCGAAGCATACTCTTTTCTATTCACAATTCATCATCTGCCGAGCCATTCTCAACTACGTCGAGTTCAGCTTCTAATCTTACCAAATGAAGCTGAAGACCACCAAAATGTTATATGAAGCGACTGCCTATCTGACCACTAAATAACACCATATAATTGGACTTGGTAAGACTTGACAACAATTCCCAGTAAAGTAAAACTTCACTATGGTTGTGAGCAGAGACTACACTGCAGAGAGCAGTTGTGGCCCAGTGGTAACGGCCCCAGCTTACGAGTTGTAGGTCGTGGGTTCGACCCAAGGCAGGCGCTTTACTTTGTGTAAATAACATCATCAGCACTGTTCTCAAAACGGTGAAGGAAAACATGAGGAAACCGGCATGTCCTAGAACCAAAAATTCTAAAACATGTGACATCTACCAACCCGCACTGGGCCCGCGTGGTAGATTAAGGCCCATTCTGACGGAGAATAAAATAAATAAATAAAAAGGTTTTGTATAACTGTCACACATATAAATTGATCTTGTCGTTTTATGACGCGCAAGTGACATTCAATCTGAGAGTGGTTATGCAATTACGAGGGCGACAGTACAGTCAAAATCAAAATGAAAAATCGGCATTTACATAGAATACTTAAGGAACGCCTGAAGCTAGGTGCGCGGTTTCAAATATTGTTAGTAATTTGGTTTTTAAATTTATACAAATAAAACAAAGTCGGGTTAGTTACACCATTTATAGCACAAGATCTGCGGGATCGACTTTTATGATCTTTGATTTGTTGGACTTGTCTCCGACCCGAATAGCAACCAACAACAACTATTTAAACACGGGAAAAAATCTTTTTTTTAAATAATATTCTGAGGCGGTATGATGTACCCGGAACATCTGAGACATAAACATGTATGCATGGAAAAGAAGTTCTTAATATTCATAGTTTTAAGATCTTAAACGTCTATTATAGATCTACTATCCTAATTTGCACGTAAGTGGTTAGTGAATACGTCATCAAAGTCTTCAAATCTTTGCTTTTGATAAAGATAACTTACACCAATCGATACAAAAGACATTTTATACTTTTGAAAGAACAAAAAAAAGAAAGAAAAGACATTCATTTGCGGTACACATGACGCAGAGAATGAACAGAAACACAAAAACGAACAAGTTGGGGGTAAATATGCGTCACATCCACGCAAGACGACCGTCGCTCAGCATAAATGCTAAGACCCTAAGCGAGACAGAAGCCAAAACGCTGGCTGTAGAAAACCAGCGTTGATGACGTCCTCCTGGTTTGAAGTTTAGAAGCATTCTTAAGGCATGTCTGATAGAAAGTTGTACACCTGCAACACCAAGGAGATTGTAGATGCTTTGCTGACTTTAGAGACTAATTTGGAATGTCCACGTGCCAAGTTGCCGCTCCCTATTACAGGACTAAGACATAAGTCGTAAAGGAAGTGCACCTGCGTTTGCACACACACTTGTGTACTACAATATCTCCTGCGTACCTGGCTAATCTCTTCTAATCGGATTGGCCACCGTGACAGAAATCGGTCGAGATTGGAATGTCCATGTGCTCAGTTGATGGCAATAGGCTCGCCCCCTATTACAGGACTAAAACCTGACTGCCTAAGCCTTCAAGAAATACGGGCGTGATGGTACGTTATGTGACAGTAATTTGCACCCAAACCATACAGATTTAAACAAACAACAGAGCAACGCTTCTTGGCACAAAACAAAAGAATGTAAAAGCTTTGTTCTAGATTGAAACTGAAGAAGATATATCATAACAGCACGCCCCAGTATTTCTCGAAAGGGCTACAGGCAGAGAACGAACAAAGAACTGCTACTAAGTTCTGATTTCAACTGAACGCGTTCAGAACATCTAAAATGCGTTCAAGAGCTGTCAGTGTTCAAAAAGATAATAAAGACACTGACAGCTCTTAAACGTACTTTATGTATACTGATCTCGTTTCGATTGGTGAAATCCACCGTAAGACATTTCAGATAGAAAAACCCCAATAACACTTTGCCCGAAACGGAAGGACCACCAGACCAACGAGGCGAACGAGGCAGTCTAAAACATACCTAGCACACCAGTTTGAAACATACCTAGGTTGAAATGTATATCTACTCGTAACTGAAACCCACATATATAGACACAGCACGTTCTAAAATGAACGTTTAGAATTCCTATACAAAAATAGCCCGGGCAACTGGCGATTTCAATAATCATTAGTTGGTACGAACGGTTTGGTCGACGTAACTGGAACATATGTTTGAAAGGCGTTTCATTTTCGCGGCCGTAATCATCTGTTCTTGACGAAGAGTTCATTATTGTTGGCACGATGATTTTTTTGAGAGATGTAAGTTGTTTTACAGCAAATCCATCTGCGTAGATTTTTCTTCCCGTTCAAGTTATATTGCTAGTCTATTACTTCTTATGTTCGAGCAGGTTATCCGCTCAACAGCGTAAATAACGCAATGAATTTTGTTGAACTGTCAAAATGAATACCACTGCTATAGGAAAATTTAAACTGCTGACTAATAGTGGTAAGTACTGGGAAACACTTCCAAATTCCTTGTTTCTAACTGTGTTAAATGTTGCATGAACTGCGAAGTGGTCTATTGGTCGCAAGGGCAAGTGCTGAACGTGGGTATCCTGAGTTCAATTTCCAAATCGAGCCAACTGTTTACATATCTGGTTTACGGCAATGCACTTCTGAATTTGCGATTTTGTGTGCTGCTATTAAAATCTCATCGTGAAAATTATGCTGGAGTGAACTTGACGTGACCTGTCAAAAGTGTGTGCGTGTGTGGCATAAGATGGAATGACAGCTCACTTTACCCAACATCGTCATGGTCAGATTTTTTTTCTTTCTTTATTTCATTAAAAGCTCACTACACAAAGTTTTCACGGTGAGATTTTTACTAAATAAAACGGCAGTTATTTGAATCGGGTACTACCTATCCTCATTCTACGCCACCATTTTGGAACTGTCAAGAAAACTATTCAAACACCTGTTCGAAATTCAAATCCACTAACCCTTTACCGAATTCTTTACAATGTATTTAAATTGAACGCCATTTGGTTTCAGATGATTGAACTAATTCGAATTTCGAATTACGAATAGAGTCAGCCATTATTCGATTTGACTAATCGAGTATTCTGATTCATTTTACATCGAAATTAACTTGATAATCGAATGTTACTTAGTTATGATTAGGTTAGGTTATAATATCTGTATTATAAGTGTGTAATTAGTTATTGATTAGCAGTTATGGTGCATTGAATTTGGATAATCAGTGGTGTGTTAGAGTACTGCACAGGATAGACCGAGTGATAATTCTGGCTGAAAAGCGATGTGATACTAATTCTTTTAAAGTATCTTATCCTGGGCCCTCATTTGTAGGTCATCTTACCAAAAAGATTTTATTGTTTGTATGTTTGTTTGTTACGATTTCACGCTAAAACGGCTGAACGCATTTGGATGAAATTTGGCACATAGATAGACCATGACCTGGTTTAGAACTTCTTATTCCGAAATTCCTACGGGATCGAGACGTATGCGGGTAAAACCGCGGGGTGCAGAAAGAGTATAATAAACACAATAGTATAGTATTTCCTTATGTAAAAAAAAGTTTGGTTTTCAACAATCAACAGATGAATTCAACAAACCACATAATATATTCACAAAAAAACCAATTACAACCCAAAACCCGTAGCTCTCACTAATAGTAATTGGTGCAGACACCTTTACTTATGTTTTTTTTAGCAGGAAACACCGGTGGAACCGTTTCACACCATAAGGGACAAATGCATCATTACTGGCTGTTATTGTTATAATTCTGTTTACCCTAGTGAGCATTCTGTGTCGTTAGCGAATTCGTAACAACTCGAGTTAACTCGACAAAGTATCGTGACGGGAATCGATTACGTTATCGATTTAGTTTTATTTTATTGGTATGTGTTTCGTGTCACTAGAGGAGCAATTACCGTTTATTTTTTAACGTTCGCATTCTAATTCCCCAGTTTCAATCTGTCAAAAATATAATCAATTTACGGTACAACTATTTTCTTTTAATGTCCCTTTCAGTCGTTTTTAGAGGTTTTTGTTTGTGTCGGGCGTTTTATCAGTTCAGTCGAATTTTAGCCAGACACTAATTAAACAGTACGTTTTTTTTTGTTTTAATTTCAGGACAATCCAACACAAGTAACTGCGGTGCTGTTCTGAAAAAAATATCACCGTGGAAACTTCGATGAAGTGATCGTATAGTGAGTTGTCATTCCATGATTCAACTTTCAACCCTCAAAAACATGAAAATGTAATTATACACCCCATTACGCATATTCGTCAATATCAACACACTACCAAAAAATAACACTTGAAAGCACACTTCGATGGCTGAAGAAGCAATTATTTTTAACAAACAAATCAATGAACACGCTTACGCCGTGCCAGGGTTAACTTTGGTTAAGAAAACAATACGGTACAACGGATCAGGGCTGTACGTGGTGGATAATTGTGAGTGAAGTCTGCGTTGAAGGGAAGACAAGTATACTCGTACGTGTATTGTTGAATAATGTAGCTGGAATCAGAGTACGATGCTTGAAGACAATGTTGTGTTTTTGTTTTCTTTGTGAATGCTGAATATTGCATGAAAACTATTGAGATTATATTGGCAGTAGAATTATTCATAATGTTCCGTTTCTATCATAAAATTATAAAAAAGTCATGTAACCAAACTGCCCGAGTTTTCCACTTTTCCAGAGCCATATTTTTTGCTAGCACAATTTCCTATCCAGTGTACTCAAGTTTTTGTCAACAGGGCAGCCCTAAACGGACCCCTGAATCAACCCGTCAAACGCACGCGGCCGATGAATTAAATCGAAAACAATTCGTAAAAAGAACAATGGAAGGGTTTGAACAAAACTTCCAGTTTGAATTTGGAATTGAGCGGCGCAGCGCACGCGCAAGCCAGGTGGGGGTGTGTGTCAATGAAGTCGGTTAAAAGAGGGTAATGCGATACGTATTATTGTTTTTGTGTGGAGAGTTTAAATGTGATTTGTAAAAATGCGGTATTGTTTATTCTACTGTTCAAGTTGGATTAAGATTTATTTAAATTCATCAATTTTTTTTTCCAGGGTATTGCTGAGTTAGAGTTTAATTTGGAAATGTCGTACAATTAAAGTTAATAAAAATAACTTGTTTGGCCAAGAAATAAATCCTCGCGGAAGAGCGAAGACACCACGATTTCAGAAAACTCACTAAGTATTTATATTTTAAATTTCCTTAATAATTAGACATACCAAAAAAAAACAGATAATTTAAAAAAGGTAAGTACCAACATGATTAAATAAGGATGCAACAAAAAAAAAAACAAATGGAGGACCCATTTGATTTTTTTTTCGAGTAATCGGGAAACATACGTTTAAAAATAAATATTCCAACGAATTGACAATCTGTTAAAAAGCATATCAACTTAAACATTCTCCTTCACAAAAGCTTCAACATTTTCAGCCTTCAAAAACACCCTCAAATCGGCTTACAAAACCGTCCTACCTACCCTCAACCTTTGCCAACGAAAAAAGAAAAACAAAAGACGGTACATTAAGACGTATAGCGGTACCAGATGACACATAAGTAAAGTTTCATTTGGCCACATTAATGGTAATGGAAAAGTCGGATACCATGGTAACCTCCCGTCGGGGGGAGCTTGTCTATACTTCGTCTTTATCAGGGGACACGTGTTAAAAGGGGGTTTTTGGGATCATTTTGGAGTAGGTGAGCTTCTGATAGTTAAAACGAACTGCTAAAATATCAACCCCCTTTTGGATTAGGCGCACTGCTTCGGGTAAAAAAGTAGACATTTGTTAATCAAGGGTTATCTTCAGACCCAAGTTTAAGCCATGGAGCCATTTTTGCATTTCGAACTTTATATTCCGATGACGGTAAAGTTCTTAACACAAAACTGACAACTTAGTACCGGACCGGTCAGTTTTGAATAAAGAAGTTTGGGTCGGTCACACTTACGTTCTTATTTCAAAATCTGTATCGAAGGTTAAAACAATGTCTAAAAAAAAAAAAAACATTGTTTGTGTAATATGACCGTTTGAGTCTAGACTTCATAATGTAGGGTCTTTGTAAGATGTTTAAGATTTTGAATTGAGGGCTCATAACTTCGGGTCAACCGCACGTCATTATGGTAACACTTGAAATCAGAAAACCGCTCTTATTACTGAGGTATAAAGGCGCTGTCAATCTCAAAATTGATCCAAGGATGTGCAATCCACTGTAATTTTTTTAACTGGACAAGTATAATCACACCAGTAGAGTTACTCTTTTTCTTTGAAAAAAAAAGACATTTATTTTCACACCACCGTTATTTTCACAGACCACGATTTAATTAAATCATTTTCTTTGTCTAAAATTTTGGAGGAAAGGAAGACGGATCATATCAGTATGTCTGAGTTATGATAAGTTCTGTGAGATCGGTTTTGTCAAATTTTCTTTAAGGACTTGAACGAACGCATGCGATTTTAACATATCCCAATAATTGCTAATACACTTATCCCTTCATTATTATATCGCGTTCAGACTCAACGTCACTAGCAGCGACACAAACATTACATTAACCCTGTGTCTGCGCATGTCACGTGGCCGGTGTCGGATGACGTGGGAACTGCGATCGTTTGCCAATTTACTGCGATTTTGGGGTGAGCAGTGAACGCTTCCTGTCGAGAGAATTCGGAATGTAATTTCTTCCATATTTTAAAGTTTCGTTGATCTAGAATCTATTCTGGGGTGATTGTTTGACCTTCCTAGGTTCTTGGATTAACTAAAGTCTAACATGATTTTTCTACTCCGATGCTGTAAATACCACCCATTATGTTATACGCTGCACAATTAAGAGTATATATTCTGTCTATGTATTTTCAGGTTCAAACGACTATCAGTAAAAACTTTTTACCTAAAACAAAAACAACCAACTTAAAAAAAACACTACCAAGTCAAAAATAACTTTAATTTCGGAAATCGGGGTCTTAGGTTTTGTATTTTAGTTTATTGCCACCGACCTCCGAAATTAAAGTTATTTCACACTTCACCTTGACCATTTTTATACCTATGTCTTTGTACCAATGTCTTGATTTCTGTCTGAAAGATTTTCTTGTTTTCTACTTTTTAGAGGGTGGTTTTTCAGTAGTCGGGTTTTAGTTTTTGAACTTAATTTTAATGACCAATGATAGACTGATCAAGGTTCAATGATAATTAATATTAGGTATAAGAGAAACACCTGCAAGTAATGGGAAATATAACAACTTGTAAGAAAAACAAAGGAGGACAGTTAGTTCTTGTTCCATGCACTAGGAAGTTGTGAAGGGAGAGCGTTTTGGGGGACTGTCTGATATAGTTTTGACGTTCAAAAAGTGCTGATTCTCAGCCTAATTTGAATAAATTACTTTAAATTTTGATTTAGAGAGCGAAGCGGAAGAAAATTTAAGTAAAAAACCTACTAAAAGTTGAACCACCGCAGCAAGTTACCGTTCATAACATAACATCACGCCTTGTTTCCCCGAAGGGTTGGGCAGAGGTGTCCCATGTAATAGGGGGCGAGCCTATTGCCATCAACCGGGCACAAATCCAGATCCGGGCTGCTGCTGAGTAATTCCAGATAGAAAAATCCAATAACACGTTGCCCGACCTGGGAATCGAACCCAGGACCTCATGCTCAGTAGTAGCGATTGCGACCACTACACCAACGAGGCAGTCACCGTTCATTTTCAAATATCTTTAATATACTGTTTGCTACTTCTATTTTGAAAATGTGAATATGGGAGTGGTATATACCAACAGACAACCATAAAAACTATTCTATCTATTTCTCTAAATACACGGGGCGTCTGTTCAATCCCAGGTTCGGTTCCTGGAAGAGAAAGTTTTTTTGGGATACCGACACTAAGATGGAGCAAAAACTTTAGTAATATGTTTAACAGATGTCGGGGCCGCCATCTTGGATTTTTGGCTTGATTGACATTTTGGAGTAGATGAGTAGTTAATCAGGAAAGCATGTGTCCATGGAACAGTATGGTTTTCATAAACACCGGAATCCTATTTCATGCAATCTAAAAGAAAGATACGCGCTTCTGCTGGGCATAAGGTACAGTCCGCGAGGCCTAAGCTGAGCTTTGCATTTGTCTTTGCATCCTTTGCTTGGCAATCGGCAAATCGGACAATCGGCCTGAGGCGCTGTGCGTCCCTCGCACGATCACATTGGTGCGATTGGTAATCACTCGCACAAATGTAAAGCTCAGCTTAGGCCTCGCAGACTGTTGATACCTATTGGGTGCGATTGCTAGGTCGGTGTTTTTTTTTCTGATTAAGTATGGATGATGAAGTATGGATTCGTGCCCGGTTGATGGCAATAGGCTCGCCCCGTATTACATGGGACTTAAGCATAACTGGGTAAATGTGGGTGTACTATAAATAGGTCTATCCCTTCTGGGATTACAGGCGTGATGTTATGTTTTGTTGTCAAAAGAAAGATCAATTTCATAGAAAAGCATCGTTTTGTGTTCCAGGTTTGACAGGAGCCGCTGAAAAATACAGGCATATGACAGCTTTGTCCCTGGGATGACAACACAAGTGACAGAGAGGCTTGTGGCTAAATAACAACAGAAGCATTGGTCGATCGATCAGATTAAGCAACTCTAGCCGCGGTTGGTCCGTGGATAGGTGACCATCCTTACATACCAAGACTCCTCCGTGACTCGGAAAGCACGTAAAGCCGTTGATCTCGGCTGTCATTCGTGGATCTTTGACAGTCGTTACGGGTCGTCAGAAGCCCGTAAGTCTGACAACCAGTCTTACCAAGGAGTATCGATTTCCCAGTAACTGGGTTATGCCAGATAGGCAGTCGCTCCATAGAAAATACTGGTATTCAGATGCATCCGATGAGGCCTCAGGTATTGCTGATGTTCATACGCGACTGTGACCATCAGATCATAAAGACCTACTCTTTATCGGCCACTCAACAACATACATATTCCTCAAACTAAACTCAACATCGTGGGTTTGTATCATACGCAATACTTTGTGCAAATAATTTCATCACCGCTGCTCTCAAAACGGTGAAGGAAAACATCGTGAGGAAACCGGCGTGTCCTAGAACCAACAATTCGAAAACATTTGACATCTATACCAACACGCACTGGGCCCGCGTGCTCGATTCAGGGCGTCTTTAACCTAAGCACAAAATCCGTTGTTTCTGTCAATGTTACGACAGTTTCCTACTCCATATCGCTTACGGACATGTGATTGGTTCGGGGCCCGACAAAAAAATGATATCAATACAATTTGACAGTCGTTCCTATTCGCGATGTGTTTATGGCGCCCGGAAAATTTCATTTGACACTAGTCTCGACGGTTCAACTTCGTTGACGGTCTTAGCAAGTAAAACCCGTGCAGTAACACTATAGGCTGATTATCTCAATAAGAAACCCATAAAATCTAGACAGTATCAATTTACACGTCGCGACTGGCAACTTGGTATTCATCATTACTTAGCACCTGCCTGTACTTTGTATTCCTAACATTAAAACTAACCAAAATCGGTTCCTTATTAAATTAAATATAATTAAATGATGAAGCGTCCAAGGCCAAGTTTTATGTCTATTTAATCTATGCTATTTATTATCAGCGCTTTATGGTATCGTGATTGCCATGTTAATGTCGGGGCGCCTGCGCCTGCGCACATTTGGTAACTTTCCATGTATTGTTACTTAGGTTGATTTGTGTGTCTGTTTGATTTTGGTTTTAGTGTAGGGAATTTTCCCCGATTCAGGTTTGTTTACTGAAGTTCCATTGTAAAGAAAAGCTCGTTTCATCAAGTATTTTGATGTCATTATGTAATGGCAGTACAGAAAGTCTATTTTCTAACTGAGCTGAATTGTTCAGGTACCATCTAAATTATTGGAATTATTATTAAATTTTTAGTTTTATTAATGCATTTTTTCACCAGCCTTTATACCCTGTAGAGTTTCAATCAATCAATCAATCAAATCATTTATTTTTGCAAACATGGGTAATTGGCACATAGATGTTTTGTTAAATTAAAGTCCTCCATATTCTACCGTCTCATGGGCATGCAAATAATATTCAATTCCAAACAGCAATTCTATTGATGTCGAATAAATATGAATGTGAAATCATTAATTATATTACAAAAACATAAAAAAAACAGACTAATAACAATAGGAACATTTTTTCGGTATTAGTATTATTTCAGGCAGTTTGGCTAGAGATTTTATTTAGTACACCCACTTTTTGTGAGTTCTGTTTAAGTCCAATGAAATGAAGAGCACAAATGTATTCTCCGGGCTGCTACTGAGATAATTCTGACTCATAAACCATTATTGAAAATAATGCAACTAATATTCTAAACGCGAAAGTTTGTGAGGATGGATGGATTTTTGTTACTCTTGCACGCAAATACTACTGAACGGATTTGGATTAAATTTGACACACAGATAGATTATAACCTGGATTAACACATTGGGTACTTTTTATCCCGATTGTCCCACGAAATCGTAATTTAAGCGTGTGAAACCGCCGGGAGCAGTTGGTACAATATATACCCGATGATTTTGTTTGATTGCCTCGTTGGTCTAATGTTTGCAGTCGCTACTGCTGAGCATGAGGTCTCCTGGGTTCGATTCCCAGGTCGGGCAACGAGTTATCGGGTTTTTCTATCTGGAATTTCTCAGTAGCAGCTCGGAGTCTGGATTTGTGCTCGGTTTATGGCAATAGGCTCGCCCCCTATTACATGGGACCTAAACATGACTGACGAATTGTGGGTGTACTATAGGTACACCTCTGCCTAACCCTTCGGGGAAACAAGGCTGTTTCGTTGCAATATATAAACCAATTACCAAAACCCACGGCTTTTTAATAGCTAAACGATATTAAAAAAGAGACCAATAAAAAATTGTTATCTACAACAAAATCTTCAAGTGAACACCTAAGGCCTAGCTAGTTAATAATATAAACAAAATTATTTAATAGAAAACACTCACCATAAGTCACTGACCGCTTGGGAACCTGTCGCCGTGAGTCCTTACGTGATTCCATGTGACATACGATTATCATATATTTTTTATTACGTTTTTATTACGACTGGTATGGTATGGCCTTCTGCCTGTGATTTTTTGAATTGGCTTGGGCTATATTTTGGCTGCATTTAGGGTTGTTAAACAGTTTTGTTGAAAACATGAATTTTCTTGCTGCAAACTTAGCAAGGGATTTCGATTAAATTTAGCATGGAGTTAGCATGGCACCCTGAGGAAGGACATACCTACGCTATTTTTTGTCCTGGTTGCACGTTCATGTGGAATACTTACCGACAAGTACGCGGACGAATCCGCAGGAAGAAGCAAGTCCTTCCTGCGGAACCTTCTTGGTTTCGAAACTACGATACTGGCCTATCTAAGGTTATCGCTTATACGTTAATGTTGCTACTACATTAATGTCTTTAATGCATGAATGATATGCGTCTATGTACATTATGTAAAAAAATATTGCAAATTTTTATTGTATGTAAATTTTTCTTTTTAAGGACGTACATGATACGGCTGTGCCATCGTTTTTATGGTGCTGTAGAAAATGATCCGTTACCAAAAGAAACATGATAGATATTGTTTTGTTGGCTCGTGTAACATCTTTTTAATTGGGTGTGGGAAGAAAATGTAGGAAAAGGTTTTTTAATGTTCCTGTTTCATTTTTAAACCAGTGCTTATGATAAATCAAAAATCTTGTTCTATTTCTATCAATATGGGATCTTTCAGATGTGTTACCTGGTTAGATGTTGACGGCTATTATTTTTACCGTTATATCACGCACTTGTCACAAAGATGGTGCTAAAAACCTTATATAAATAGCGTTTGTTAAAGCTAAATCAACTAAGCCGTAACTACCATAGACATAAAAACCCCATTACGAGTATACTGTGGCCTCTTAATTAAACCTAATAAATGCTATCTATATATATACGTTTCTCTATGCAAAATAAACACTGCATGTACCAGGAGTACAGAAAATAAAAGAAGCCTCGTTAACGACTATAGATTATAAGAGCTATGCCTTTTTAATTAATAGATTGTGCTTTAGGCGTGAAAAAGCATGTTGCTTGGCAGTTGTTTAGAAAAAGTAAGTTTAAAGTTTCAATTAAGTGAAATTATAATGGATTTTTCTATTTTTGTCAGGGCTGGTGTTGCAAAAATAGCCTTAACTTTGTCACTTAAGAACAGAAAAAATACATCATATAACAACAAAGTTATGGATAGAAATAGCTCAGCTATTTTTGTAAGAAACTACTTTTACATAAAAAAAAACCTCTAAACAAAACTCGCTTAATTGCGTTCAACTTTTTGCACATCCATTTTAATAGGCCCTGTACTGAGTATTAAGTACTAGCATCTTTACCTTTCTCCCTAACAAAGCTAGACCAGACCAGTCCCGGTAAAATTAATATCGACTCATTTAATATGCAAATAGTGTAGCCGGCTCTTATCTGCGTTGTCCGCTCCGTTCAATCAATGTGTCCTTTAGGCGCGCTATCTCAGTGCGATCTTACTCCTGCCCTCTTATGCCGCCCTGGTACATAGATTTATTGCAGCACGATATCATTAACAGTATTTGTTTATCTATTTTTGTGAGTAATTGAGTGAAAAAGTTTAGTTTAGAAATGTTTTACAGTATAAAATGTAGCTGGTAACCATAATAATATTTTAACTCAATATAATTTTACAACTTGTACGGCGATAAGGTTGTACAGAATATTTTTATGCTTTTATTTTACATCTAAATCAGCGCGTATACTTCAATTTTCTGTAAGAATTGTATTGTCATGAACGTTGAAGTTGTCCAATGAATCGAAAGCCTCTTAATTTAACCCTACACATAACTCGGTACGCAATTATGCCCAAACAAAATTAGTTCGTTTGAAAATAAACTAAAATTGTATTGAAAATATACATTTGAAAATGGGTCAATAGCTAATCAAGACTGATTGTGTTGTAATAATGGCTGTAGGGGGGTCATGCGCCATTGTTTAGGATGTAACCGGAGCCAGCGCGCGCGCCGATCGTCCCCTAACAACGACTTGTGGGAAATGCGTGGAAGAAACGTGTTGACTTTGGTCTACTTTGTGTTAAATTGGGGCCTGTTTTGGCAGCGTGTTTGGAATATATTTCTGCGGTATATAATGTTTGGTCTACTTTTTGTTAAATTGGAGTTTTGACCGTATTTTAGTAGTATGCATGTATAATTTAAGGCTTCAGGGAAAAGTTGTCAAATTGAGCTCTGCATTACACATTCGCTCTGCATTCTTGGCATTTCGATCGAGAATTTATTAGACGAATCTGATGGTCTTTATGTAAATATAGAGAATGGAAGTTAAAGATTTACACGATGCTCAGGCAATGGATAGCCATCGATCACCATCACCACTAAAACCTCCCATTATACAAAATATACAAACATTCCTTCCAATCCCAAGAAAAAATTCAAACAAATAGTCAATCAAAGAAACATCTACACATAACGCCTACCTCACTAAACCAACAAATGCTTTACAGAACCCAGATTATAAATAAAAGCAAAAGATATATAGATGGAATTCATCACTGGGTTCAGACGCATCGCAGACAGTTATCGGCAGTCAGTCCACGGCATACAGGCATTAATATTAAATTAAAGTAAATATTCCTAGGCACAGTTCATTAGATATGCAATGTAACGGAACGGGGGCATACATAATTCAGGGATCGTTCACTGGTCACCTATCGGCGTATGCTTCTTCCTATGCCACTTCCGGCCCTCACTAATTGATTTAACAATTGTTTCTATTTAAATTGCTACTTTTAATAGTTTCTTCAACATTAATTTGTTTGGGAAGTGTATTAAATTAATTAGAATTTTTGATGGCACTATTTTTCATGCTAGACGTTGACTGATTAATTATTATTTATTTATGTGTGCTTCGTAGACATGTCTCAGCTATGCAGTAAATGCTGTACGCTGCTTTGTACATAAGCTTGGTATAGACGTGATTTAATATATGCCAACAGAAGTGTCAGTTCATAGAAAACTTTCATCTATTTATATCAAATTGATGTTCACACTATGTTCATGCTCACACATTCCTATATACTTGAAGGAAGTTTATCATAATCATCAAGCTTGGCTGGAGCTCTATGACAGCATGACTAGACAGTATGCAAGAATCCTACTCTCATGTTCGACAAACAAACACCAAATTCATCTACCACAACGCTATAAAACCTAAAAGTATTCAAATCCACCACAAAACTAACGCAAATCCGGAAATACAATAATCAAAACGAACCAAAGACCTCATTCAACTGAATGTCTATATTCATGCATTCAATAATGTCCGTCAATTGGAACAGCGAGGATTTAAATAGGCTTTTTTCACGGAGCGTTCGTATTGCGAGCTCAAAGGGTTCTGGCGACAATACTCACTCGGTTAAATTAACCGGAGTTTAATGCTTAATTGTTAGAGCGGCTAAGCCTTGGGTACACGTGTCGGAGTTCCGCAGGGCGCTATGCTGGGACCGCTTCACAATTGAAATTTCTCCTTGCAATGTTTTTTAGGATTGTGGTTGCTTTTTAATGGGATTTGCGTCTGGTTATTAGCTTTTTCATTAAGTTTGATTAGTTTGTATGCGCGTGTGAGGTTTTCTGTAGTGAATTTAATTTGGTTTTGTGATTATTGAATTGAGCTCGTGTTATATTTCGATTTAGAATTACAGTTATGGATCATTGGCAATGTATTTTCCACTTTTTATGTTTATTTTAAGCAAAAGTAACAAATTAATTTACAACTTCACTAATTGTTTTTGATAAGTAGTAATATTATTTAAAAACTTCAATGTACCTAAAAAAGACAAGTCGTAAACTGTATATACCTCTAGACAACTTTCCCTCTCCTAAACACAAGACCGCAAACACTAAGCTAAACCATCTTAAACCGCATATTTACAACCGCAGGGCAATTCACAGGAAAACCAAACAGTAATTACAGAACAAAAACAAATAACAGAGAAAAATCATTAGGGGTGAGCGTTAGGGGATGATTACAAAGGAAAACATGGAAGTCTGAGTGGTGGAGTATTGTCGGCTGATTGTGCAGTAGTTGGCTGGCTGCCGGAGGGTAGCGGGTTCGACAATAGAGCCGAGATTACTGCTGTCGACTGTCAGTTTGACGTGGGGCTGGATGTTTGTTTGATTTACACTTTCAATAAATGTTTAGTGGTTAGGACCTGTGGTAGCTAACGTAGTGGCCGCAGGCGAGTGTGATCTTTGAGAGCGTGTAGATAAGATTATGTTTCTGCATGTTTATATGGTAATTTCTTGCTTTGATGCGATGCGACAGTTCTTGTTATTAAAACTTTCAAATAATTATGCACTAAGCTTAATTCTCGAGGGAGTAACAGTTCATATTTATAACTTTATATGTTTTAAAGTTGACCATCAGTGTAAGGATACAACTGATTGAGGAGAGCTTGTAATCTGAATAGCTCATACAGCATTTTATGTTCTTGCTGCTGGGACTGAGGCCATACAGCCTGTAATGTTCCCACTTCTGGAACTATGCAGCTGCAGGCCTCCTCTCTGTGAGAGGAACCCACTACGTGGGCCCAATGGGAGTTGGTGACCAACCTTTGGGTGAAATAACATAGAAGTAATTGCTACTTCTATGGTATATTACCACTATTTTTCTTGCCACATCCATTCTTCCATCATCCAGAACCTCGTATTCAATATCATACGCGTGTTTATGTTTTCTCATGTAACTCTAAACCGCTATAGATTTGAGCCCTTTGTCTTACCCTCTGTCCTCTCCCTCCCCCGCTCTGATCGCATTGTGAATAACTATGGTTCCTGCATTGATATTTAAAATGTTTGCTTTTGAATTTGCTTTATTTTATGGTGTACTATTATTTTAAAGTGGCTAGTTAATAAAGTCGTTAATAATTAAAAGGGCTTTAAACTGCTTGGGTCAGACACCAGTTGAAAAATGGATGTCATTTGATTAGAGAGCAATTTGTTTTGTGAAATTGATTGTTTTTAAATTAACCAGCCAGTATTTTTTCTTACATACTAAGGCCTCTTCTTATGTCGAGAAGTAATGTTTTCTTCTTCATAAAATCAAATTAGTCAGATAGGCAGCCGCTTCAAGTAAAATACTGGTATTCAGCTGTATCCGGTTAGTCTTGAAGCTGAGCCTAACAAAGTCAAAGTCAAAAACCAAGTCAAATAATTTTGTTTTAAATAGGCACATAAGTTGTTCAGCTTCATCTGGTAACATTGGAAGCTGACCTCAACTTAGTTGAGAATGGCTAGGCAGACGATGAATTGTGAATAGAAAAGAGTATGCTTTGATGGTTTGGTTAATTACAGCGCAGATGTAAGTGAAAACGCTGGGAGGTGACGCCTTAAGAGGACATAATGGTAACCTTATTGGTGATGCTACAGCTATAGCATAAGCATAGCATAATCAGCCTAATATGTTCCCACTGCTGGGACACAGGCCTCCTCTCTGTGAGAGGGAGTGGGCCGTAATCCACCACGCAGGCCCAGTGCGGGTTGGTAGATGTCACATATCTTCGAACTTTCGGTTCTAAGACATCCTGGTTTCCTCACGATGTTTTCCTTCACCGTTTTGAGAGCTGTGGTGATGAAATAATTTACACAAAGTAAAGCGCCTGTCTGGGTTCGAACCTACGACTTACAGCTCGTAAGTCGCGGCCGTTACCACTGAGCCCCTTCCAAAAGGTGGTTTCGTAGTGAGGCAAAGGCGAGATGACAATGATGACAGACGAAAAAATTGATAAACCATGTTCTGCTCATTTTCTTAAAAACAATACTTTATTGCTAAACTTAAATGCCAGTGGGCAGGGCACATTGCTCCCAGAACAAATGGCCGATGGGGCCGAAAGGTTCTGGAGTGGCGACCGCGTACCGGAAGACCTCCTACAAGTTGGACCGATGACCTTGTGAAATCCGCTGGATGCGGGAAGCGCAGAACCGTTCAAAGTGGCTATGCTTGGGGAACACCTTTGTCCAGCAGTGGACGTCTTTCGGAGTTCATCGTTTAACATTTAGATGGCGGGACGAGCTGATGGTAACTAACGACCAGAACCCGTAGCGTAGGTTTTGTCAAACTGACAGATTTATTCTTCAGCTATAAGTTATCTGACTATTGAGAAATCAGCTAACAGTTAGGTTACCTACGTGTTATTTGATTAACAAGACTAACGTAGTAGGTTCCCCGATTCAGATTAATCTCATCTTCCCAGAAATTGTCTGTCGTCACATTTCATGAGAAAACGAACGTCAAAGAGCGATTTATTTTCAGTTTACTCACTGATAAAGTGACAAACAAATAAAAGTACTAACAACGGGTATTTACACAGATCTTGCAGGTAATAATTAGAAGAAATATTAATGAGTCAGTTTGTTTAATGCGAAACAAGAGTGAGATTATTTGCGCTGACGTCTAAAATGGTTAAACAAGTAATTAGGACTGAATTGTTTTACCGAGAATTATAACCCTTAAGACTGTATACGTTACGTACCTAGTGATAAAGTCAAAATCAAAATATTTTGTTTCACATTTACCTAAATGGGCACATAGGATACGTCGGAAGATACGTACAATACGGCCGAAATATCTTGGAAAGTGTGAACTCAGGCGCTACGAACTTCGTTCTCTCACTCACACTCGCTTCAGGTCACCATTTGGTTCCTAAAAAAGATTACTGCGCAGCTTTCTGCTCGAAGTTCGGACTCGCCAAGATATTTCGACCGTACTGTAGCTGCAGTATGTTTATTACTGACAGACTACTGTCTACCACTGGTTTTCCAGTCTTACCAAGGAGTATCGTGTTACCCAGTAACTGGGTTGTGGAGGTCAGATTCAACATAGTTTGGAAAACGTTGGCAGCTGATGGCTGACTTAAAAATCAGGTAAATGGGTCATCGGGCGTCGGGAATCGCCCACTGATTACCGACCACCGTAGGCCCGGGTCGACGGCGCGTCGTGTTCCACGCGCGCCTCAAAGAGATGTCAGCACATAATGACGGGGTCCGATAGGGCCGATGCCTGAGGGTCGTGGGTTGTTCGAAAGAGATACCGTGGCCCCGGCACAGGCAATTGAATGAACACGGGTGGGTTTTAGTCAGTAAAAGTCTGACACGCCATCCTGCTCCACCCAGAGCGGAAGAAGTCATTTGATGATTTCCCAACCAAAAAAAAAGTATATGGGTCATCATTATCTAAACGAAGAATGAAACTGTTGGATACCCAAAATATGATTGCAAAATGGATGTTTAAATGGAAGACACTCGTTTATTGGGTCTGATTAGTGATTTTATGTAGACACTAAAATATAAGGTAAAACAGACGATATTATATTTTACGTAGGAACTCTGTTATCCAAATACAACTCAATTTTACACCCAAAACAAAACAAAACTTTTCTTTTTAGCATAAGAATTCTTACAAACACATCGCATTATTTGCAATTGTCATCTTGAAATCCCGAGACTCAGGACTGTCTTCTAAAAGCATAGAGTACTCTCACGATAATAAAAAGAAAAAATCTGAAAAACTTTGAAACGTGAGGGAAAAGATGATTGAAACAAAAGACAAGAACTTGTCCCCTCTAAGTGTATTAAACCTACTGAAGAAGTTTCTGTAAAAGTGAAAGGGGACAAACTGAAATAATATAAATACTTTCAATAATAAAAAGTTGATATTGATTCAAGTTTTCCTTTGTGGGGTGTAATTGAAGAAAGAGAGGAAAGTTTTTAAGATTTCATTTTTTATTCGCAAAATTGTTTTTGTGAACCTTAAATACGTTTTTCTGGAATAAACTTATTTGTTTAAGATATCGGAAAATGTATTTTCAAAAAGTGCCGTCTCCATATGAGAAATTACGATGCTAGCTAAGAGTTTTTTGCAGAAAAGAAGTTAAATATAAATGATTTGCTTACGTGCATGGTAAGGTCTTTCCCAACTTTACAACTAAACAAATGTTTTAATATATCTGTTTTGTTCTGTAACTTTTTACACATTATGTCTCGATCGCATAAGAATTTCGAGATAAAATGTATTACGTCCTAATCCAGTTCATGGTTCACACAAGTGCCAAAATTCATCCAAATCCGTTCAGCCGCGTGATAGAGTAACAAACAAACATACGAAAATCAAATATTTTCTCTTGACAATATCATACTACCTATTGGCCGCAACTTCGTCTGCGATCCAGGATGAATAGTAGCTTATGTTATTACCCAGTGGCAAATTTCATCCAACTCCGTTTAGCCGTTTTGGCGTGAAAGCGTAAGTAACAAACAAACTTACTTTCGCATTAATATGATGGTAAGGAATGGCTTTCATTTTGGCAGTTCAACAACATTCATTGCGTTATTTACGTGGTTGAGGAAACAAATTTTTCGAACATATGAAGCAATGGATTATGATTGATACGGTGTTACGCATTAAGGACGCTGGAATGGAGTTCCTAGTTCAAATAACTTTAAGATAAGCCCAAATAAAATTTTGCTATTTTTTTAAAATATTTAAATATCTGCCTGCCTCATTAATGTATTTTACATTCCCATTGTCTTCACCACGTCATACATTTCACCTTTTTCAATTTGTATAATCGCTAGCTCCCATAAATGATACCACATCCAACAAATCGAAGTTTCAGGAACCCAGCGAGTGGAGTCGGAAAATGTTTCAGGATGCATTATGATAAGCAGGCGGCGTCGGGGGACGAACAAACGTATATGTACTGTTGAGTTCTGTTCTCCTATGAATGAAGACAACGATATGACTTCTGTAAATAACTAGGTAGTTCCTAAGATTTTGTGTTTTGTGTGTAGTTCTTTAGAATAGAGCTTATTTATAGCGCAGTTTTTGCTTTTGCTTTATTTATTTTTAACTTATATATTTCTTAGGAACTTTGTTATATACGATTGTGGTCATTTCATAAGAACCCGAATAAGTTTATGTGAAATAAAATACTTAAAATTGAATGCATAATTTGGACTACCACAAAATTCTTCTATATTCCACATTCACTCATTTAAATTACTTAAAAAAACAACTTACTAAAAACAACGATATTATCTTTATTAATACAGCGAATATCGGTCAACAAGAAAACAATTACCAATACAAAATAACTCAAGAAACAAACCGCAAGAAATTCTTCAATCACAACAGTCCACTTCATCGAAAAGATGTCATGTCTGTGAAAAGTTATTGAAAAATAACAAGTGCTGATGCCGTCGATAAGTTTACAACTTTTATCGAGAGGACACCGGATGAATAATAAAAACATCGTTCGGAGTCAAATAAACAGGTGAACGCTGTGTTGTGGCTTTGTCAAGTTTTCTGAACGAAACGACGAGATTTTGTTGAAAGATGTTTTTTGAAATTGAGGTTATTGTGTATCAATTTATTGGGGATTTTTTTTCGTGTTTCTTTGATTTTTCTTAGACTAAGGCGATTGATTGATATTTAGATTACACTACTTTTGAACTTTGACCTGATGTTTTAAACATAAAAATACGATAATAAAAACTATTCTGCTTTATGATAATTTAAAATAAGGGGACACTAAGAAACAAATTAAGACATGGTGCGATGATCTTATGTCAGTACCAAGATTTGTCACTGAAATAAATTATCATAATTATATGTGACTAGCTTTGAATTGCCCGCGTGAAATTTTGTTGGTCCCCACCCCTTCGCAACGCATCGCCTGTCTGCGCTATCACTTCGTTTTCGCTATGCGTTCTTTCTATTTTTTCCCTTTTGCTTAGCTCCTTAGGTTCATTGCGTTATGTTACATAGTCTATAGCATTCCTCAAGAATTGGGCTATCAAATGCTAAAATTTTTTTTCAAATCTGACATGTAGTTCCAGAGGTTTTCCCCTACATAAAAACTTACAAGCAAGCAAGCAAACAAAAAAACGTTACGTATTTATGAAATTAGTATAGAAGTGTAGATAAGAGCAGGAGAGTGATGATGACGTATGTCCTTTGACCAGCAGAGGATGACCTTTAGCTGATGATTAAGATGATAAAAATTACTGGCCGGCAACTGTCTCCCTGTAGGGCAAAGACTACTACTCATACAGAAAACGAACGAGCATTGATCACCAGACTTGCTCATTGCGTGTGTACAATTTCGCAACAAGTCCAAGTTTCCTCACAATATTTTCCCTTACATATGTCAGTGACATTAGATTTACTCATACTATTTTGTTAAGTTCAGCTACATCAAATACATTTAAATCCTAGTTCAAATTACTTTATGATAAGCTCAAGTAAAATGTTGCTATACATTTTTTCATCAATAAGTTATCGGTCACCCAAATTCTTAGTTATCTGTTGATACGATAGTGATAAGGGTTCCCATGTTGCGCAGGAATGTTGCCATCAGCAAATATTTAGAGTACAGATTGATTTACAACTGTACTGATTTTATTTGGTTTCAAGTGTCGTGTGAAATGATTGGCGATATTTTTGTATTTAGTTTCTTCACATAGTACTTTTAACGGCTCAACTATATCTACTTTGGCAGCCTATTGTTCCATAACCATTTGAAGTTAGAAGAGTTTTTTTTTTCTCCTGCACGCGTCACATGACCAGCATGATTTCTTTTATTGATCTGTCATTTTATCTATTCGTCCGTCGACAAAACTTGTTTCTATGGTGGCGTACTAGGTATCGAATCCAAGACTATTATCAAATCAAACTCAAAACATTTACACGAACATAGAGTATACTCTTACTATATGCAGTCACTTCGTCATTCTGCATCATTCCTTTCATAAACTTGGTAATTAATAGCAACGCCATTATTATTAGTACAAATAGGAACATGAACACACCATCGCTTATCTTATATCTCCTTTATAACCTAAACAGGTCGTAACAACCGGTAACAAGTGACGTCATAAATAACAGAAAAATACAAATACATAACACTATCACAACCCTTCTTCTTCAGTAAGGAGAAAGCACAATTGTCGTCAGACAAAAGCTTTCGAAAGATTTATAGCAAATCTGTTTACATGACAACTGTAATGCCCCTCTGAAATCGTCCACGGAATTAATGAGTCCACGGTATCACTTGCTAAGCTAACATTGGTCGCTGTTAATAATAACAGCCACCCCACACCACCCTTTAAGAATTCTCGACTAATAGAAAGTGGATAGGCAGACACGATCCATCACGGTTGTCCCCCAGTCGATGTATTATTTATGGGGACATCCAAAACGCAACCCACTGCTAATCTTTCAATATCTTGAGAATTTCGGGACAGAACTTGGGGATCAGATTCTACCAGATAGCAATACAGATGCTATCAACCCTAACGAACTGGATATAGATGCTATTTTTGTTGAATTTGTTGAAAACACACTTAGTGATATAAAAGCAGAGGAATTCACAGATGGTTTAGTGACTGCGGTTGGTGTGGACCATATTTGAGAAGGAATAGAGGTTAGAATAGATTGGTTTGGTTACCCAGATGACTTTTGTGGAGTTAGAATAATTGTAGGATTTGTTTGTTTTGGTAAGGAATGAGAGTAATAGCATTGCATCGGATGCGGAGTGAAATTAATGGTCGGTACCTTAATGAATTTTCGTTATTATAATGTGCGGTGGTAATGGGATTGTTTTTATTGCAAATGGACGTTGCGTTGTAAATCTTATTTATGATTTTTAGTGTTGAATTAAAAGCTTTTACGGCGTATTACGTAATTTCATTCATTTTCTCTCTGCCCATTATTTACTGTTATTGAAAAGCTATATTTTCTTGCTTAATGTGATCGAGAAATGCTTCTGTTCAAGTTTTTGGTTCTGGTTTTTTGAAAAGTGATGGCGTGGTACTTTAAAATCTATTTTAAGTCCATATAATAAGGTTTGTTCAATTTTTTCTTAATATTTTGTATATAACTTAATACCCAGTTTTAGTGATAACTACTTATATGAAGTAAGAATAAAGGCATTTAATATCCCATTAAAATATAATCCTTAAGACGTATTAACACTTTCATCTAAAATATTTACAACCTCATAAATTCTTCATAAAATTACCACAATCAAACTGAATATCGGTTAAAAGCATATTTATCCACATTAGTATAATCTACAGTAACATTATTCAAATCCACGTTTCGACTGAAAAATCCCGGCATATTTATACTAAACTAAAACTAAATCAAACACAGACCGTAAAGTTCTATAAATACCACACTTAGAGATGGTGAAAAAAATATTTTCGAGATTCGAGGAAGGGGGCCGAGAATAGATCCCAGTGGGACTCATTGTATGTAGTGTGTTATGCCCGTGACTTCTCTCCTATTTCTTATTTTATCGATATAATGCTAAGGGAAGTGCGTACGAGTAGGAGGTATGTATATTTGCCTCTGACGATAAGAATTTCAGGATTCATTATGTAGTGATTTAAATGTCGTTTGGGTTTTATTTGAAATATTGATACCTATATTATAAGTTTAGAGAGATTGTAATGTTTAAAAGTTGTTTAATGAAAACAAGAAGTGTAAATTCGACACTATTTAGTGACTCAGTCTCATTTTCAGGTCACACATTTCATTCAAGGATATACATTTCAACGTAATTTACAATAATCCATTGTTTTGACATGGCTTTTAAATGTTTTTATAACTATCTAGAGAAAATTTATAGTTATACCACTATTTTATTTTATAAGTATTTCAAAAAAAAAACTGTGTGTCAGTTATTGGGGCTTTATTTTATTGGAATATGAATACCTGTATTGTAATAAATATCGAACGTAGCTGTCGGTTTTAAGTCTTAGCATATTTTACATTTAAATGTTATGTGGGATTGCAATAAAACATTGTAGGTCACTAGCGATGTTTTAAGTTGGAAAATAAATATCAAATGGCTCAGACTCTGATCGTGTCGTAAAAACGAATGGAAAGGGTAATTTGTATTTACTTGAAAACCATTGTTTTATACACTCAAAAATTATGATCCTATATAATGTGTTGCTGAATAGATTTTTATGCATAATCAACAAACATGTCATCTATATAAGTCACACATGAATATATAGCGCAAAGTATATGTACCTATAGGTCGAAGTCTTCGTTGTTTAGTCGATGACTTCAGATAGAGGAGAAACCATGCAATACAATACCTCACTTTTATCTTACCAACTGCAAACTCCTTTACTATAAAACAATAAATGAACTTACCTGAAACAAGATGTAAAAATAATGTAAAGAAAGAAGGAAAAATAAAAGTAAAATCCAATCAGAGAAGATTCTCCATCATTATTGTTAACGTTACTATTGTTAATACGAAACTGGCTGACTCTAGTGATGTGGAGATAATAATATCCGAAAAGTGTGGGATATCTGAACTAAATGTCGGATATTTTGTAGGTCAGTTTCAGTGAAGAGGTGAGATTTTTTTAAAGAATTTTCTTTATTTAATGTGTAGTTAGTGTTGTGTGTTATGCCTAGGAAGCGAACAAATAAACGCAAGTTTGAATACGAATATTTTATTGCTAATAAACCTAACATTCATAACAAGATTAACATTTAATTACAAAATAAACCACCAATGTTACATAAATTAAAATAAAAATTACACAATACAATTAGTCGTATACTTTGTTAACAATTTTACAAAATTACGCTAAAAAGCATGAAGCTTACTTTTAAACCGAAAATAAACTAAAACGTGCAAAACATTCACAATTACCGTTCTAATATTCGGATAATATCAGAGAAAAAAATCCGCATCTAGTCATCACTATTTATAATCGAAGAGATGTAAACTAAGCAGCGCGAGCGCAACTCATTACGGAGCTCGTAACGAGCGAGCGTAAATCATACGAACACCCAGAGGCCATTGTCTCTTTCAAACGTTGAATCGATTCAAAACCGATTGTAATAACCGATCCGCGAACATCGATCTCATTAACGTACTTATGATAAATGGTCATATGAATTCGTTATTAATATTCTATTCGTTTTATATTTTAATCGATATAAATAGTTATTGATTTTGTTTTCGGTCGTGTTTTGTCGATTGCTTTTAAACTTAGCAGGACGTGCTTCAATATTCTTATTGGAAAGTATTTTTAACTATCACATAATAAGGAAAAGGAGTGTTTTGGAAGTACCAATTAATTAAATAATATCCGCCACCAAACATAACTAATATAAATAATAATTTAAGAACACATAAATTTTGAAACGATCAAGAACTCGTTCAAGACTAACTGGAAGCACATTGAAAACTCAGCCCTAAATTCGTGGTGGTAGGGTCAGAAATGCGTTGATCATCATATTGGTGACAAAAGAGTGTTCTTGGTCGTCATGGCCCAGAATGCGGCGCGACTCTGCCAAATAATTGACACACCCGATGTCAACGCGGCCCAAGAGTTGCCAGATTCGATATTTCGCAATTTATATCTAATTTGAGATGCGAATGTTTTCGCTCTTTCTTCTTCTTGTTGATGGTTATTGTCAGTTGATGATGGAGAGACCCGAACATAGATGACGACCTGTCCGTCTAGTCTTTACGATTTGTATTTTATGTCGTGCAGTCCTTAGAGCGGAGTAGGGCCGCGAAAAGCAGTTTTAAGGAGTTTTATTGCTATGCTTGAAATGGTTAGAATTAGAAATTGAAGAGCAGCATCTTATTCCGGTCATTAAGGTTCAAATTTGCCCGCGTTTTTGCAATTTGCAGGTCAGTGTCAGGTTGTATGTTGAACTGAAATAATCTAAAAATCATCAATACAAGCCTGTCTTTAAGTCCATAATTATAGTCCTCTAAATTGATCATTCAATCAATAGAAAAAACTTAGAGGGAGACCTGCAAATTGCAAAAAACGTAAGAAAATTTGAATTTTGTGGGAAACCTGGCCCTTCTCCCTTAAGATGGACATCTTTATTTTTACTCGAATCATCAGGGCTCGTCACCCGAAGTTGATTGAAGACAACATTCATAAAATGCACACATCATTGCTCAGAATTGTCATCAAATTTTAGTGCTCAACGCAACGTCCCCATGAAGCAGCAATGTTACTACAAAGGACTGGCCAACTAGCAACTCGTTTGTACTCTTTAAATCACGCAAAAACTAACCTACTTGTAAGTAGATTTTCCTAATTAACCTCACTAGAAAATCTCAAAAACTGTTAACCTTAAATAGAATGTGCGACATTCGAAATTCAAACCCGCATGTTCAAATTAATGTTCGTCCGTTTAAGAAAAACAATTGACACAATCGCGTTCGGGTGCGTTCGTTCAACCCGTTCGTGAATCATCGGGCGTGTTCGGGTTGGCATGGGGCCTAATCGTCGGACGTCGGGGCTCCAATATATCTCGTGCGCCGTCATCGGTGCCCATTCTTCGGGTGGTTGGGAGAGCTCGAAACTGTCTGGGTGTTGGTGGGCTGACAAATTGACGGTTCGTCAACACCGCGTCAGAGGCAACTTCTATTCAGTCGTCGCTTTGTTGACGCGTGCAGGGGACTGTTTTGAGTGTACACTGTGTTTGTTTTTGTTTGGGAGTGTGGGTAGATTATGCGGGGATCTATTGCTGTCGGTCAGAATTAAATCTAACGTCAATCAAGGAATGGCGAACGATTTCTGCTATGTAATTGTACTAGTGGACATGACGGCTGTTTGTGACCGTTCAATCAAGCTTGACTTCAAGAATTCAGATGTGACTATTAGCAAAGAGGAACAGATGCTCTTAGACAATATTATTCAGATCCTGTTCCAGAAACCGTAAACAGCCTAAAGTGCAGGTTATCCAAACCACTAAAACAAAACATCATCGTAAGAGTACCAGGAGACAATGAACGGGTAGCAGCCACGACGTCACCCACTAACGAGTGTAACTTGACTCCGTAACCGATACGTTAATTAAACCTCCTTGCCTGTTCAGCCTGCCTAGTACCATACTCTTAATAAAATGTTATACATTTTGATACGAAAACTTTGTTGTTTATTGTACTTTGTTGTTTAGCTTTTGCATCTGGCTGTAGTCGTGTTTGATTCAGATTCATTTTATTGAGCTTATCCCTTAGATAATGAGGCATCTCAGTGACGGTTCTTATAAATGTTGTCTTAAACTGACTCAAATCAATATAATAATTTCTATTTCATACTTAAGAATCTAAACCAAGGCTACTATTCCTGATGAGTCTTCAAGTGTACCATTTCTAGTAGGTAATAAAACCTGATATATGTATAAGAAAAACCCAAAGTAACATACTTCCATTCAATTATTCACGACACCTAAAACTAAAGAATGTTGAAGTCGCGTCTTAATGTTAACATTTGGCTTTTTACATCCATTTGAAGCTTGGAACAAGTCATAAAATTTCACCTAACTCCCTGCTGATGTTTTTAGTTAAAAAATTACTGACAAGCAAGTTACACACTACATTAAATTGGTTCTGCCGTCTAATACTGGATACTGAATATGTCTTTTAAGACACAATATTCAAGAAATCGTAAAAGATATATATTCAATTAAATTCTAAATGTCAGTTGGTTAATGGATTTGAAATGTCAATAGTTAGGATACTACTTGGCGAGACGTAGTGGCTAGCAATCACTCGCTAGCAAAACTTTTGAGCACTAGAGCCATTATGAGCAAATACGAACGTATACAGACAAAAAAGGCGTCCCGAAAGAGCAGCTTTCAGCATAAGGAAGATATCATTCTGAAATAAAAAACATCCATATCGTTTAGATAAGGATTGTCACAACTTTAACCATTACTATTATTACTATTAGTTGTTTTATTAAAAGCGGTCTTGCCGCTTAAGGAAAAGCTGAAACCGTAAAAGAGTTTGAAAAACGAACAATCCAAGACCAAAGATCATAAATTACACCCGATTTTCGATACCCCCACGGTACCCTAAGAGCTAATTAGCGCCCGAAATAATTAAACAAGATATTATTCGAGCGGCGACGGCAAAAACTATCTGGCATTCGAATTTCACTCGCCGTATTTTGAAAATCTCTGCTTATCTTTATAAAGATTCCTCACTTTGGAACAGCCAGAATGTCTTAATAAACATCATCATACACCTTGATTTCAACCTTATACATCAAGCCGAAAGAACAGTTCTGTTTGCTGTACATGTAATAAAGGATATTTAGTTAAATTCAAGCTGGAGTGTTTCAAGATGAATCCAAAGATTGTTTTCGTAAATGTGATTTGAAACCCGTTAAGACTAAGATGAAATTTCAACATTAAGATTTGAATGTTTATTTTTAAAAAAACTGTTCTGAGAAAAATATGTATAAAATAAATGTTTCAGACTCATATCGCTATTCGGACGCAGTTGTTTTGACCCACAGAGCGGTAAAATTCTAATACAATCTTTAACAATAATCAATGAATGCATTGAATTTCCGACATTATTGTAAACATTTAGGCCTTTGAAAGTTTGTCCATCACAAATCCGTTATAGTTTATCTTGATGACATCATCAGCGCAAGGATAAAAAAAAACATTTCATCCTTCTACAATTTAAAACCCACTATGAGTATGTACGAGCTATGTCTAAGAGAAAGTAAACTAGATGAAGTTGCAGCAAAAATCACTTTATAGCTCGACATGTTCGAATTATATCCACATCATCGTCTCAGCTTATTCAAAAAACGACGGGTTCAACTACCAATATAACCAAACGAAGCTCAATACTATTATTTTCCGTATAAACACAATAACATGGTCATCATTGGAAGCATTTCAATGTACAGTCGTGCCCAGCGTTGTCCCGAATAGAAAGTAGCCAGTTACGTCACACGAAAACCAAAAGTGGTAACACAGGTTGGGTGCAGTCGTTGTCAAATCTACAGGCTTATTCTTGGATTAATTCGAATCTCTTTTATTGGATTTTGACCATGTTTTATGGATATCAATGAAAGATAGCTTAAATACACATGTACTCTGATGACGTAAGTACTGCCATTACCAAGCCTTTTGTGAAATATGTCTATATTTTCACTTTAACTCTAAAAATTATTTAGTAGCATAAGAAAACAGAGAACATGGCTCATATAGTGTTTTATGATAAATAATTGCAACATAAAATAGAAGATATTTTATTTGGTTCAATAGTAATAGAGGAATCAAACTTGAGCGCGTATACCTATACAATTTCAATAATTTTATAAAAGTTAAAGACGTGGCAGACCTCACGGCTCAAGTATGCAAAGTGAGAACAGTAGTTCTTGAAGTTATCAATATTGTCTATTTTACTGAGGCATTAAATGATGTGGATATGACAGAAGCCCTCTTAATGCCAGTTACGGTATATGATTTTATAAATATTGGACTTGACATTGATCAGACCTTGTTTCGAAAACACCACCATTTGAATATGAATGACTATTATCCAGAGTAAAATAAATATTTCTTTGCAGCCCGCCTTTTAATACAGGCCGTTTATCTGGTTAACGCCTTCTTGGCGCTAAATAAATTTATCACCATCTTCGTATAGCGACATTGTTTATTAGAATGATGTCTTTGAACCAGACATCATTCGAATAAACAATGACCACAGAATCCCATCTGTCCGCTTAGAGATGACCCGGCGAGACGAACAACTATGTCGCGGCAAGTCGAAGAAATTTAAAATTGTAATATCAACCGGTAAATATTTGAAATTTAATAAACTCGATTCGTCCGCTTATACTTTTTAATTTTATATCTGTTCTGGCCTTCGATCCGGTGTCCGAATGAATTCATGGATTGTTTTTATCGATGCACCTTTTTTGGTGAAATTTTATATTTTTGGGTAACGGCACTTGAGTGGTGGTGGTCTGTTACTTGTCGTAGTTTCAAGTGGTCTGTTTTGGCAGGAAAGTTTAGTTTAGTTTACTTTAAAACAGCCTTTTCTTTATTCAATATAGAAAAGCTACCGTCTTTGAGTCTCCAAAGTATTATGTAGTGGTTCGGAAATAGAACTCTTGATAAAAAGCTCCAATTTCAGACTAAAATAGTCAAAATACTAATAGAAGCAACAGGACACGGAGCACCAACAATGAAGCATATCTCCCAACATTAATTAAGCCCCTAATTATCACAAAACTAATCCAAATTAAAACCACAATATTTTCTTACAAAAAAAAACCCGACTCTTAAAGGAAACTTTATTCAAGTTGCCGAGAACTAAGTGCACACGTGCTGGATCGTCTTCGAGTTTAAAATTAGACGAACGGCGGTGAGGGGTGCCGGGGAGCGAGGAGAGGCGAAGCACCTTTTTATAGAAGTTCCTACAGAACCACTGTCTGGTAAACACACGGCAGAGTCACAGAATATGTCTACAGAAGAACCACTCTTCACAGCGATTGTGATATCTCCAATGATCAGTCCGAGGTGGCGCTTCATTTTTGTTGCGATCTTCATCTGTCTGTTTGGTATCATGGCAGACTCTACCTTCTGCATTCTCCTACTCTGTGGCGTAGTCAAATGACGTATCAGCCGCTAACGAGGTAGTTAGTTTTTTTTTAACGCAAGATGTTTGGTTTCGCGCTTCGCCGGGCCAGTGTTGTGATCAATTATCGTTGGTAAATTAAAAATAGCTGATGTTTTCGTCAAATGTTTGGGTGGATCTGCTACGGAATTGGGCTTTTGGATAAGTCTCTCTAGAAAGAGAATATTTTATTCATATTGTTTCAAACTAAAACTCAAAGCATTTCTTTCAATTAAACCATTTACAGGCACTTTTGAATTGTCAAGGAGTCCGTCAGTCAGAAATATGAAGCTAGTTGCCCATTCCTAAGCGTAGCAGGTACCTATGGAGAAGAACGGGCAAGAAACTCCATGGACACTCTTTTAAATAATATTGTTGTTACAAATATATTAGTTACATCATTAATGTTGACACTATATGTGAGAACGGTGTACAAAAACCGTACACGTTAAAAGCGTCCAGAGTGCTTAAACACTGTTAACGCTGTTATGTCCAACATATTCAGATATGTTGGACATAACAGTGTTTCAGCAAGATCTGCGTATCCAAATATTTATAAAGGAAGACCGGCGCATAATCACATCCGATACCGTTCAGGAATTTACGAACATTCAGTCAAAGTAACAGCATCTTTCTTGATGTAAGCCACACAACCTGCACGCTTGCCAATATACAGGAAAACAATAAATCCGTTTGAATTTCGAACCCCACTTGGGGTGATATTCTCGTCGTGCGCGAATACCTTACGACCATAGACAAATATCGCTTTTTTGAGAAATCCGTGAAAATTAACCTCATGGGAACCGCCAATCAGGTGTGCGCGAACGGAATAAAAATGGCCGATTTTTACATGATTCTCCAGTAAAACTGACGAGAGACGTGGCCGGTCTGCTGCATCGTTGCCGCTTGAATACAAAATACATTATAAGTGCACAATATTTGCATTTTGAATTACGCGCTTGAGGCTTGGCGCCTTAAAACTGTAGGTTGCGTGGAACGGCTAACGCTATTGGCTGGGTTCGATATAATTTCTTTGTAATAAGCTTGGGAAAAGGTGCACTTTAAATGTGCAACGGCTGACTCTGCTAATTTAAATATGAACTGGATACTTATTCAGCACATCGAAGCATAGTATAATATTCTAGTTATGTTAGGAAAAACCAATGTTCGACAAAATATATGTTAAATTGGCTATAAATATTTACTTGGGATAGGTAAACTATTAGCATCTCTCAATATAACTTTGCCTTAAGCAAAAATCCGGAATAATTTACAATTTAACATTCAACGACTGAGACCTCTTTATATCTATGTACCAATAAAGCAGTCGGTGTCAATGTCAATAGGAATATATTTGAATTGGCAACACTGAGTTATCACATTCCATCGGAATAGCGGCATAAGTAGGCGAATTAAAAAAAGAACACGCGCAAAGACATCATCAGATCAGATTTGTATTGGGTAGGCGTGACGAGCGCTGGTGGTCCGGCTACTTGACGTTGAAATAAATGGATTATCTGTTTTATTATGACGTCATTTGACAGTTGGAAGTTCACTGGCGGGTAAGCTAGAAAGTACGACGAAGGAATTAAATCAGAAGCTCTATTTTTGTTGGCAGTTTTCGTCAGTGTCAATTATTTTATTACACTTATTTCTGAGTGGTTTTTGGAGATATAACTATTATGATGCTACATTGCGTCATTGCAAACACAGTTTGGTAATTGCATCTTCTTTAAGTAACTGTCTGCTACAATTTCTAATTTTGCTTAATGCTTAATAATAAGTCTTCTAGGAAATCTTGTCTTTTAATCCTTCCGCTGATAGAATGTAATTTCTTTTACGTCATACGTTTTTTTTTGTAATCTAAAGGTCCAGATCAAAACTTTCAGCTATCTTCTAAGTTTAAGTACAGTTCCTACTGTACAGTATTATTATATCAACGATAACATCTCTTAGTGCTTAGATAATGTTGCTAGATATGCTTTATGATTTAAGTTTGTCGTGAATGAGTATTCCACTTACAGTAAGTGGGTTAACAAATACTAGGTTAGGCTGCGTAGCACTGCTTTAATTTAGACTACTTACCAGGTGTTTCCTTGATTGCATAGGTAGCAATGGATTTTCTCATGTTCTGTGTTTATTATGATTAGTAGTGATGCTGCTCCAAGCTTGTCCTGGCAAAATAGTCAGGTTTAAAATAAGGAGCAGATTCTGGAATATGCTTAGTCTTAAGTGTAGGCAGGCTTCTATGGGTTGGTTTCCTTTTCAGCATTAGCATTCTTCTAAGTAAAACCTAGAGCACTCGCTTGGAGCAACAATCTACACCCGAAGCTGTCTAGAGTTCACCAGTGTTAATCAGATGATTTTTTTAACAGAATTTAGTCATAAGCCTATACTCAATATCCTTCTCAGAAATAACTTTCCAACAAAAGTTCCTTTACCTTCATTCTAAAGAACCCTTCATGTACCACAGCATTTCTCACGGAGATACCCTAAAAAATTCACACGAGTGGTTCCGTACGGATTAAGTTTATTTACCACGTGCAGCTTAGTTAAGCAGATAGGTTGCGCATGCTCGCCGCGTCTGTTCCGCGCGAGATTTCGATCGAATCGTGCGCAGCATTCGGGCACGGGCAGGGTTGACACGAAATTGGTTTAGTTGGATTGATCTGGATTTTGGATCATTAAGATGGTTGAGTGGATGGACTTATAAGGTGGGTTTAGACATGAAATGAAAAACTTCATAGGTCAGAATTATAACAAGTTGCTTGTTACACCAATGAGATTCTCTTCCAAATGTGTTTTAATCTTTCATCTTAGTTTGAAGTCACAGTTTTTATGTGTTTTTTGTCGTGTTCTGCCATATTTTCTCCGCGTGCCAGCCCTAACCGCAACATGCTGCGTGCGCGCACCTCACCTATACTAAATACATAATGGATAAATTTTACTTTGAACCGCATTCGCTTCCATTCTCATGTCGTTTCTTGAATATTTCACTAATGAAAGTGTCAAACTGGTATTTTTCTTCGCATATTTTCACGTTTTTGGTTCGAGGCATTAGCTGCATTTTTTATATCACTTCGTGTGTTCTCATAATTGGTTTCGAGTAAGAATTACCCACATTAAATTTAATTAAATATTTACTCCCAAAACGATATTTTTATTTTATTTAATTGAAAAAACATTCAAAACATTATTTTTAACCAGTGTCGCATTAATCGAGCATTATTTATATATGTGCATAAATTATCTGAACAACCTAGAAGAAATAATAGATACACGAACATGTCCCCCGCCTTAAGACTTTGCAAAAAATCTTAATTACACTCAAAGAAAAAGTTGGTCCAAAGATCCTCACTAATCGTGTTACTGACTTATTTGGGGACATACGGACAAACAATGGCAACTAAACAGGTTTAAATCGCAGCTTCGCGTACGAGACAAGCATATAATTAAAATACAAGTTTACACTTTGCTTCAACTGTACTGTAACAGGATTCGGAGGAACTCTTATTTTCTTGGGCATAAGACATAATTTTGACAGCTGAACTTTTGACTGATGATTTTATAAGTTTGTCGATGAAGATATCGCTATATTGCATCGTGAAGTGAATCTTAGTTTTTAATAGTTTTTCTAAAGAAGATCACATTTTATGACACTCACATGTGTTAGTTAATTGTGAAGTTTTTTTTGGACGATTGGCAACAATTCGTTTGACCATTGTCGTTATTGCTTTATCTTTGTCGTCGTCAACCACAATGATGAATTGGTGAAACGTATGCTAAATTCTATTTTATAACCTTTTGAAATGGTTGCG
Organism: Dasypolia templi; assembly: GCA_963555695.1. Taxonomy (NCBI): domain Eukaryota; kingdom Metazoa; phylum Arthropoda; class Insecta; order Lepidoptera; family Noctuidae; genus Dasypolia; species Dasypolia templi. Next base: position 30,774,529 of record OY743140.1, on the reverse strand, counting down.
ACAAAACCGTTTACTTTTCATGGAATATCAAGTATTTTGTGTTGAATGTTCAGTCTAAGATGCTTCTCAATTTTCATATGACGACATGTCTTAGGTTTATCATGTTTTTTGTTATGTCTGCAACATCTACTTCTGCAATAAAATTAATTATCCCATTAGTACTTCAATCTCTTTCAAGAAAAACAACTCAAAAAAATCTTTGGTTAAATCAGTCCCATATTTATTGCGTTTGTGTTATTTAAATTAATATCAAAATAAGTATGTGATAATTTTACCATCACTTCAAAAAACGCTACACTAACAAGCTACTGTGGCTCCTCATGATAGATCCTCGCGATATAAATTTCGATTCTAATTAACTCTAAGTTTCCTCAAACATTCCGGTTCAAAGAAGCGCGGAGAGTGCGCCAGCGCTGTGTCCCCATCTGTCACACGTCACAGCTACACCTACAGGCCGCTCGTGCGCAGCTAATTATAGCCGCCATGCTAATTAATTGGGAGATGGCTGCTTCTGGACATTTTTTGGAAAGTCTTTGGCGTCAGTCACAAATCTGCGTGGTTTTTCGAAATGTAGTCCAAATTTTATACTAAAATGCAATACAAAAATTTCACAAGGAATGGAATATGGTGCGGTTTAAAAAAGAAAACTCTAAGTGAAATGATATATTCTCGAGTGTTTATCGTGTGCTAAATTGACGAAGATTTTAGAATAAGTTACAAGCTTTCTCTTAACAAGACAGTTGATTCAACAGGTGTCTATCGAACAGATTGCCTTAAGAACCTACCTTACGTTGACACTTGGATTGTAAAGATAACCCTCAGAGAGAATGTTATAACAATTATAGCATAAAGTACGAAGCATGTCAGAAAGGAAACAATATTTAAAGAGCTCGCCGGGACCACCGTGATCATATTTAATTAGCAACACTCTCATTTAAAGCTGACGGCTCGAATCTTTTCTGAAATATACGAACATTTTTGAGATATTCTGCCTCACATCTTGTGTAACACTCAGATTGATAGTCCTAACTGAACAAGTTTTTGTAATAATCCAAACATATTACTTCCTTTACTGATATTTCATCTTTTTATCGGCCGTTCCCGACGCCGGACGACATTGTACAAGAATTATGACGATTTAATTTTGTTATTTTGTTACTCCGTGATATACTGTTGACGGTAATTAATAATTAAACATAACAATAAAAAGTGCGTTGTCATACTTCAAATTGCAATTTGCGTGAAATGTTCTAAATACCAACAGATAAATAGACACGTCATCATTAGACGACCGTCGATGATATAGTGCGGTACGGCGGTGACAACCTGCGAGCGAACGAGATAAAACATACAATAAATTAAGTAGTAAGAAAGGGATAGATCATATAACACGTGAGATATAAAAACCGCGGCCGTTGATTTCATAATTTATTTGTTACACATTTGTCGTTCCGTGAAGATCGAGAGAGATACATGAGCTTTTTGTGGGCGACAGGGAAATGCGCATCAGATGTGATTTGAGTAATAATTTATAGTGTTTATACAGCCGACGTCACTTACGACTTTAACAAGACACTTCATACTTAGATAACGAGGTGAAAAAAAGCATCTGAAACGCGCTCACGAAATGCTATGCTTCATATTTACCTCAATTTAAAATTGGGTTGGGCGTTCGTATTTTGAAAAAGATATTATCCAAACGCCTTGTTCTTTTTTCATAATTAGAATAGTTAGTCAATTGCTTTGAGAGCATTGCAGCGACAGGACGGCTCCTCACCAGCCATTTCGAAAATCAATCATGCGCGTATTAGCGAGAGTTTTGGAACGCGCCAACTGGCTGTCGGGCTCGACGTTGCCGCCATATTTCAAGCACGTTTGAGATATATACAGGCGTTTTATCAATGCATCGTCGCACTGATTCCGATGATATATATCTAATTATTAGTGTTGTTAATGACATTTTCACGGCACATTCCCCGTGTCTTTGAGGCCATTTGTTTGATTAAATTATCGTATTGTATCTTCTATTGTTCAAGGGATACAGATGGTTGGTCTTGATATATTAATGCTCTCCGTTCACTTTGTCTAAGTAAGTATTGAAGAAAGATTGCAAAATTATTTCAAGATGTTTGAGATTTTTCTCTGATTCTAAGGGGCGGATTATGATAAGTATAGTACATGTTGTACTGTGAAATAAACCTAAAGTAATAGCCAAGGTATGTAGCAGCATTTCCAGGCTCCTAGGAGGCTTGGTAAATGCTAACATACAATGAAATAACTCATTTCAAATTATACCAAGCATGTGGGCTGGTTCTGGGTGCCCAAAATAACACTACTCAAATACCATACTCTATGGCAAATGCACCATCCTTCTTTTTATACGCACAATATAAAATCCAAAAACAGACATCCAGACAGATTCCAACCTCTTAAAATTTCAAACTAAAAGTTGAACGTCCTGCAGATTCATCGGAATGATTCTGACAGTTTACGTTGCGGCCCAAGCCAGGGATAAAATATAGCTCATGTACAGACGGCACCGTAGCGAGGGGGACGGCACCGCCGCGCCGGGGGGCGCGGACCGAGGGGGGAAGACGTCCGCAAATAGCGACCATCTCTGCCGAGCAAAACAATACCGGTATGATATTATGGTACAGTACGCACTGCGAGATTTGTGCGGTTTTAAGAATCTCGAGTGGTATGCGGATAATTACGAGTGAGATATGACGTCACTTGACATATGAAGATTTGACTATGAAGTTGACGACGACGAAATCGCAACTGAAAAAAATGTACTCACACAAATTTTGAATAAGACAGTACAGAAAGTGGCAGATACCAAATGAGTCTTTAATTTCCAACTCAAGTCGAGACAAAGAAACGCTAGTCTCTGTTCGCTCAGCCATAACTTTATATATAATAACATAAGCGTACAAGCAGGACAGACGGACGAGCGACAGCCGCGAGACGGACTATAAATAAATAATGCGCCAACATTTTATTATTATCATAGCATGGGCACGTGCGGGGACATTCTTGAGACGAAACTGGCAGCTTATAACGAACTGAAATAAACAGAAACGTCTGCTAGAACAGCTAATACGTACAAAACTGCTAATATTGCGTCAGTACGGGAGTAAAAACGTGAAGATGACGACTTAAAACTCTTCTGGCGCGGTAAAACGTCTTATCTACACTAATATTATAAAGAGGAAAAATTTGATTGTTTGTTTGTATTGAATAGGCTCCGAAACCACTGGACCGATTTGAAAAATTGTTTTACCATTAGAAGCCGAAATTATGTCTGATGAACATAGGCTACTTTTTATTTCATTTTTCCGAAATCCACGCTGACGAAGTCGCAGGCGAAGTGCTAGCGTGATTATAAAACAAAGATTAGCAGTAATTTAAATGCAAGAAAAGTGGCATCTATTGCCAAAATCGAAGTCTTCGACATTCTTCTTACGTCCCGTCCAATTTGATGGCAAAATGTGGCATACACTGATTCTAAATATACATTTCTAATTTACTAGCTGGATTTCGATTAGTTCGCATATCAATCACAACAAAAAAGTACCTTTTTGATATACGACTTTTTATGTGACTTACTGAGCTACCTCCTCACCTGATGATGTTGCCAAAAGGAAATAAGTTTTACTGATTTAAGCCAAACCGTATAGTGAGTATCGCCAAAACTGCATTTGTAAGCAACTGACATGCACTGTTGGCATGTTTTATCATATCTGACGCCAAGGTACCTGTTGCCATAATTTCTGGTCTACACCCAGGATATTACTCTTTCTAAATACCAAAATATTTTAATCTCTAAGCCCTGCTTTGTTTAACCACAAATTCTCTCCATTTATTACGACTTAATTACTCATCAATAGTATTTTAAGTGCAATTAAAAGCCCGAAAACACGCGTTCTACGTCGTTTTGCTGGTTAATGCCATAAGAGCCGTGGCTAAACACATCCATCATAAAATGTTATTGCTGTTACGAACAATTCTCAATTAGAAATGGAAACCGAGGGAGCTACTGCGGGCAGTTAAGGAATGAGGGTAGTCTGAAGATATGATAAAATATACTTCCACTCAAGTTTAAGGAGTTACAAAAAATGGCACTAGATTAAGGATTGGATTCAAAGACGGGGTTTCACCAAATGGTTATTAATACAAATGTGATGGTGGTTTTACTGCAGCTAAACAATTTTGGGTCATAGAATATCATTTCGCACTATGCGAATACATTAGAAAACTGTCAATGAAAACAATCAATTATTAACAACTCTTGGACCTTTCACCTTTGCGTATATTGACGACTTTATGGTTATTAATTTCATGCAAAGCTGTCAGACCAGTTATGTCTCCTGCTTAAGTCCTCAGCTGTTACAAAATCTTAGTCTTCTGACGAACGGTAGTCGGAAATTCCATAAATACCTAACAATGTTGCAGTGGAACCAACCCCGTTAGAATATTCGGATATGCTCGCATTATTAGTTTCTATTTGCGAGTGGTAGTCGCCTCATTGATTATTATTTTAACGGACAATTAAAATTTGATGGTTTCCACTTCGTTCATCTTCGACTTGACTCGTATTAACTGCCTCTGCGCCTCCGAACGTATTCGCATTCAGAATTAAAATAAGACCTTATTTGACTTTTTATAGGGTTCAATTCTGATTGACACATCCCACTTGTGTGATGTTCTTCGTTTAAAATCGCTACATATGAGTGTCGAGACTAACCGTCAATAAAAATAGTCGTAAAATTTTGAAGTCTTTCTTTGATTATCCGACTTGTGTAAGCTACATAAGGTTTGTTTTTGTGTGATGTGTATACAAATTCAATACCGCACTAAGAAACGTGTGAATAAAAATCGTACGTACGCGCATTCGTTAAGAATTGACACTTATTAAGGGGGTATAATTATTTTAATTGATATGACGACATCACTCTATTTAGTGATGTTGACCATTAAAGTGCAGGCCAGCGTTTGATTTAGAATTCCTTTCTCGACATCTTGATTGACTTTGTTATTTTTTTTTGCTCATTATCATTGATAGAGACTTTGACGTAATGATATCTTTTTGTTGAGCTTTTCTCAGAGTGTTTGTTTTAAATTGTAGATGGATATTATAGCCAGAGTTTTTGACTTACTTCATTCGTTCTTACTTATCAGGATGATATAATATGAATGTGTTAAGTAAGGTCTTGGACGTTAGTAGTTAGTAAGAAATTTATCAAAGCTAACAATAACAACAGGAATGTAACAAGATGGATCAGAGAAAGTATTTCTAAGCTTTAAATTAAAAAGTGTTTCAACTTCTTTCGTAATCGGTCATCAACCTACACCAGCCTCCATTTAATCACACAATGATCATTCACAATTAAGCCTAACGATACATTTTAATGAAAACTAATCCAGTTGTCCACGTTTATAACAGTTTTTTAGTATATCACATTGTATGCAACCGTTCCAAATTCAAATTGCCCGATTCGATGCCGAACGGGCCCGAAGAGCGGCCGCGCAGCGCGTGACGAATCGCTAATTAGGAAATGTGCTCGGATATGTTCGGAAGCCGATCGGCGTTCTATAATTGAACTTTTAAATTTCGAAATTTTTGATTACACGAATGCTATTTTCACTTCTGGTGTTACTGTGTCGGCTTTTATGGTTCTGGGTTTTTTCTGGGTGGATAAGATACTAGCGAATCTTCGCGGATTCACTTGTGTACATGACTTTACTATAATAACAACAAAAAAGGCTTCAGTTAGGTAATTCCTTGTATTTAAAAAACCAATTAGCATCACTGATAAATCATGCGCAGAAATTATCTATATTATTGTATGGCAAAATTATTAAAATATATCAAATTTCTTATTAGAGACATGAACATCCTTGAACTTATTTTTCTTTTCAAAGGTTATTAGTTATCCTCTTCTTTTTTATATCTCCACTACTTATGTTGTTCTCCCAGAAAACTGCATCAAGATCGTTACCATCTCCCAAATCATTTTCCAATACACAGACCACCAAATTCTTCACCGCTTTAATATCGCACTCCCAAACAACCAGACAAATCACTGTTTTATTCATACACATTAATTTATATGAGAATTAAGACAAGCAGCACTAACGGTGGTTAAATTGAGTTCAAAATAAAATTGGTTTCTACATTCCTGTAATATTCTCACACATTTCTTTAGAGCGTAATTAATAACGCATCTTTGTCATTTTTTAATCTATGAAGTTATAAATCGTAAATTTCTTTGATAAAACGTCAATCTTCCGAAATTTCATTTCGATTTGTATGAAGCAAGTAGATGGGAATGTTGATGTAGTGGACGATTCCCGCAGTCAAAACCTATATGGCCTTCACCTACTATTTTAGGTCTAGATTTTTGTGCTCTCACGGTGCACACAGGAGAAATTTCTAGTTGAGGATAGTAACGAATCGTGGCAAAAAGAGGTTGCAAACAAAGATTGAAAATTTAAATGGGAAAATTTCAGTCCTTCTTCAGCTGAACCTAAACAAGGCAATACGATCTATCAGACATTTTCCTAGAAAATTTAGATACCCTAGATTAATCTGTCAGTCTTATTAACGGCTACATTTTTATCTAGCCTATAAATATATCGACTGATAAGATCTCTTATAAGAAATTGATGAAGTGGTTTCTTAACGGTACATACTTATGAGTACTAGTGGAATACATAGGAGGTGAGGTATTCGATTCCATGATTGGTAAAATGGTTTTTTATTTTTATTTGCAATATGCTCACCCTCTATTACATGACTTACGAGTATACATAACTGGCGAAATGTGAGTTTACCTATTATAGGTGACCTCTGCTTTACCCGTTGGAGAAAAACAGGCCAGATTTTATGGTATGAAAAATAGAATTTCGCTATGGATATTTTTATTCTACTAGAGCAATGATGGCCCAGTCGTAGGTTCAAACCCAGACAGGCGCTTTACTTTAAGTGAACTAATTCACCACTGCTCTCAAAACGGTAAAGGAAAACATCGTGAGGAAACCGGCATGTCCTAGAACCAAAAATTCGAAGACATGTGACATCTACCAACCCGCACTGGGCCCGCGTGGTGGATTACAGCTCACTCCCTCTCACCGAAAGGAGTCCCAGCAGTGGGAACATTATAGGCCGAATTTGTTTTATACTACAGCCTGAATTCTGTTTATCTTCTACTTAAAGCCGCAAATATACATGCCCATAACTCGCACAAAAGTATGCGAGTAGCATGCACATTGTGCCACAACAGGTGATTGAATCTTCTTCATAGCGTATCTATGGCAAAAAGTTCAAACATCTTTGGCCCAAAAATCAGCTGCGCGAACTCAGGACACTGTCGCAGTCATCATGTCATCAAGTGCGCCGGTGACAGGACAGAAAGCGGGCCATCGTCTGGGGGAGACACCGCATACGTACTTGAGATCTAAACCGACTAAAATGAACTCTTTGGAAATTGTCTTTGCTCCGGCCGACTCCGGTTCGAAGTCTATTTTTTAGATTTGTAAAGCTGCCATGGTAACGCGTGCCCAAGTGGAAAGCTCTCAGATGGTGGTGGTGGTATGGTTGGTGGTGATTGATCAATGCCACATTACGTGTTTTTTTTTCTTTATTTGTTTCGGGGTTTTGATATAAACAGATAAATGTCAACCCCATCGTGCCTTTTACCATACATGATTTGACTTTAACTTCTGAGGAACGTTTCTTGAAAAGTTTATGTTTTCATCTTCAGTGGCTTTGGCAATGCGTTGTTTTTCAGTTAATCTGTCTAGGTGAAATTTCTTGTTCAAATAACAGAATAACATACACTTACAGACTTATATATAATTTTCTATTTTCTCTCAACATACGTTGCTAAAAACCCTCAAGTCCCCTAAGATTGGGGGCGGAAATCCAAGCGGTTTGCAACAAATAGCGCAGCGGGGTCCCCTGCCTGCTCCCTGTTGTCACGGCGTGATGGCCAAGGTAGGGGGCGTCCAGGGGATGTTTAGGTACAATTTCCGGCATGTTCCTTATGTTTAGCTATCGGTACACTCGAGTTTTACGCTGTGTTACTCGCGGTTTTTCTGCGAGTGACGTGTTTAACAGGAGTTTTTGTTTCTCAATCAGTCAAAATTACAAAGTTTTTGATATTGATTGTCGCTGAGATGAGATTGCGAATAGATTTAGAACGTTTTGATTACGGGAATTGGTCTTCTGGTAGTATTTATTGTTACATCCATAATACTTAATCATAACTAATATTATTATAAATGCGAAAGTAAGCTTGATTGTGTTTCGTTTTCACTCCAAAACGGTTGAACGGACTTGGATGAAATTTGGCACACAGATAGACCATGACCTGGGTAAGGAGAAAGGCTACATTTCATCCTGGATCGCAGAAGAGGACGCGGGCAACAACTAGTCATTTATTATGAATGCGAAAGTTACTCTGTCTGCCTGTTACATTTACACGCCTAAACCACTGATCAGATCGTTTGACAGGTGGGTAACCTGGGGCTTGGAGATGGTCATAAAAAGGCGTTTTTTTTTTATTTGCTTGTAAGTTTGTATATATCCCTAATCTCTGGTACTACCGGTCGAATTTGAAAAATTCTTTTTATATCTGATAATCTCCAATTCTTGAAGGAGGCTATAGGTTTTTAAATATCACGCTGTGGTCGTTAGGAGCCGAGCAAACAGAGAATTAGTATAAAATAGCTTTAAGCGAAAACGAAGTGATAGCGCGGCAAGGTGACGGTGAAGGTGGATTGGTCGGGGGAACAAGAAATTTTATAAAAATCTGATTCTTGTACAAAATACTCAAAGATGAAGTTGTTATATTATACCCTCTGAAGAGTTTCTTTTTGGCAGATTTCAGATACTTTCTTGACGATGCTGTTTTAATAGCTTACGACTATTGTAGGTGCAAGTAAAACTTCGTATACCTGTATCAGGGTTCAAGATTTCAAACATAGACAACCGTTTATTCATTTCTTTATTAGGTACTACCTACTTATCTTTAACACCTACACCTCCAAATGTCACAATATTTATTTCCGTTCAGTAATTTATACTTATGAATTTGGCCAATAATTTACGGAATGCCATAAAATAATATAATGTGCATTGTAAGGCTGCAACAGCTGCTTTGCCCTGTAGAGGGAGCGTGGGCAGAGCTGCGCAGTGACATCATCGCGACCTTTTTGGCGCAAATTGATGAGTCCTACATGCAACGAGTGTGCTTCACCAAGTACATACATATTAAGATGATTGTGCGCGAATTTATGGATATTTATGTTTGGCCTTAATGGAAGGTTTCTTTTGTTGTGAAACATCTGTGAGTCCCTATTTATTTTTATTCAAGTTTAGGTAGTGAAAATGTAGCAAAGAAACTTATTTATGAGTAGAAAGAGGAAGGAAGAACAGTACTTAGTAATGGAATGTATATTTTTTAAGAGTTTATAATATTACAACTAGTAGTGAAAAGCATTCTTCTCAAGGACATAGTCCATTTTGCCATTATGATCATCATCTTGCTACCTGCCTTCAAGCAAACCAAAATCCTCCAATAATGCTCCATTTAAATGTAATGAAAATCTAATGTATATTAATAAATACACTTTAAGAATTAACAAAATGGTAAAATTTGGCTTAATTTTCCAGTCAGATCAGAGAGGTTTAGCTCTGTATGCCAATGTACAGAGGTTTTTCATCCAGTTCGACTGCTTATGCTACCATGTATTATTTTAATTATACGAGTAGTCTTCAATTTTGTTGTACAAAACAACAAAATTGAAGACTATAATGAAATGACTAATATGGTTTTTGTAACGGTATAATTTTTTGTGTCAATAAATAATGTATAATATAATGTAAGTCACGTCTGACATCATCCGAGTCCAACATCCCCATTATAAACAAAGAATCTTTAATCCAACCATCCACAATCCTATCTTCACCCAAAATCACATGCAACAAAACAGTTCCATCTACCTTTGGAACATTACTCATCCACAGATGAAGACGTCGGCACCCCGTGGACATCAAATGTACCGAAGCACATCAGAGCACAGCAGGAATGCTTATTATTGCCAAAAAAATACCTAAAACGATCCCCTTTGTAATCCATATTTTGATTATGTTGAAATAACTGAGCAAATGAAACGAATTATCGAAAAAAAGTTTTGAGAGAAAATTCTGGGGTTGTGATGATAGGTAAAGATAACTTAAGCTATAGAAGTAAGTATGTAAAATGGTATTTTAAAGAAACTTATAACCAGGTAAAAATAGACATTGATTAAAATAATGAACAAATTAAAAGAGAAATAACAGTTCTATAAGCTGTTGGTAATGGTAAATAAAGTTATTAGAAAGAATCCTTATTTATGAACGCAGTTTAGGATACTTCTTAATTTTGAAAGATTGTTGACAGGAATGCATCTTTTCTGAATGAGTTTGTAATGGGCATTAATGAAAATTTTCGTCTCCCAAACATTTTACAGAAAATTAAACACAATTTATCACCTCTCAGTTCAAACACAGTATCCGAATTTAATTCAAACAGACAAGCTTTTAAAACTTAAAAAAAACTACCTCTTTCCTTGCAAACAAGGAATAATGTTATTCTTATAAAGGAAATAATTACGCTGAAACGCAATGATAATAAATTTCAAACAGTTTACGACTAATTTATTAATAGAAATTTTGCGAGCGATCCTTTGGACAGTCGTAAATAAGAAAATGCCGGACGACCAATGGGTGGCCGTAAAATTTGCTCGCGCGACGCGATTGGTCAGCTCTTGGCCAATAAAAGCGCGTTCCAGATTTGAAAGCGACGGTTTACGACCGGCAGGCGGCGTCTTTTTGCTGTTTTGGCGCCAAAATTGACAGCTCAGTCTTTAAATTCGAGTTATAGGTCAGTCTGGTTGGGATGCATTTTAGTGTTAATTACTTAACCCAGTTCGCGGGTGATTGGGCTCGAATTCAGGATCATTTCAGCTCTAAAACAATGCTGGGCTCAATGTCAGGATCCTCATTTGTAAGAATGGTAGTCAGACTTGCCAAAAATGTTCTATGATGTGTCAACTCTGGACGTCTTTTTGTTCCTATTGACTGTTGTATTACCAAAGTCACTAAATTACCAAAAATAAGAAACCTAACAGATCAATCTTTTTAGTCTCTAACACTCAGATTCCAAAACCTCTAATTCCCTGCCCACCCAAGACATACAGAAAATAAATCCCAATGATTCCTCCAACCAAAACTGTCTCCATTAATTAAAACCCTGGCTTTATTTACACCGGATCCATGTCATGCAAAGTGATGCTGATATATAATGTTGTAAAGCAGTCAGACTAATGAGTATGCGCTTGCGCAAGCGATGTGCATCACAAACGCTGGGGCGCTGGTATTAATTATTAATAGATCCCATTTTATTGGTGTTTGTTGGAATATCTTTAACGTTTATGTCCGGGAAGGTGGTTAAGACAATTGTCCAGACGACAGGGTAGATATGTCTTAAAATAAATGACATAATATTACGTAAAACATGAACATAGATGTCCGGGATGAAGATGGCAAACACATTGTCTAGTCTGGACGACAGTTATCAGTGGAAAGGACTCTTTTGTTTTATGGCAGACATTGCATAACATTATGTAAAAACATAACATCCGGGAAGAAAGTGTTGAAGATTGTCGAACTGCATAGACATCAGTTGAAGAATCTTTTGTCAATTATATTAAACTATGAGGAATCATGGATCGTGTTGCTATTAATTATAATTAACATGCATAATTAAAATCAAAATTCAGATGCCATCGTCTCTCGTTGACCATCTGATTCTAACTCGATCAGGAATCAATTTATTCCCAAAATAAGAACTATGAAAAGTAGTTAAACGTAAGGATCGACCATAAAATTTAGTTGCTTCATTGGTCTTGGCTCTTTGCAATATTTGACTTTTATAGGGTGTCCAATGGTTTTTACCAAAAATTCTTTCAACCAAGGAAGTCTTTACAGTATTTACAAAAGCGCTCTATACGTCAAAATAACTCAATCTGGAGCTAGAATAATTCTTCTCCATAAAAAAACCATATAGCAAGTGATAGGAATCCGTGATAAACGCGTGACGAATCGTCTCTAGTCCAAATCCCTGCTTTGTCCCCAACTGTCCCAAAGCCCCCTATTTTATTATATCTGCTGATGCTCCCATACATAATTCATGGGAGATCCCCATATTGCGCTGTGTCGAATTATTGTTATTTCTGGATACCGCCATGAATAATAAGTTGTACTAATTTTGTTGGTCGTAATTACGATTGGCTGCTGTGACTGCTTTTCTCGGATTGTTATGGGTTTAAGTAGATACGTGTTTGTTGATCTGCTTGTAAATTATGTGCTTTACTGTTTGAAGTGTTGTTGTGCTTGACAGCTTTACTTAAGGAATGTGCCTTAGTACGAAGATCTATTAAATTTTTTGGAAAGATCTTTCAAAATTGTAGTAGTTACCCACTGAATTGTAATCATTGGATGTTAACATTAACATTTATGATTCGTGTTGCTTTTCACTTATTATTCTTCGTATTCGTGTGCCTCTCTTTCAGAGGTTGGTATTCAGCTCAGAGTATGTCTGTTTTTTCTCTGTTAATTAACTGCTTTAAAATCTGGCTCACTTTATTAAGTATCATCAGCTTCAGTCTCTTTTTTTTACTGTTCTGTGTTACATCATGTAATGCATTTCATTTAAACTAATTTACTCTTTTGTCTTGATCTGTAAATATACTTGATTTTACTTAATTTTAAAACCTTAATAAATAACACGCAAATTAGCTGCGTCTGTTTCAGTTTTTTTCTTGTTTGTACTTTGAAGTCTTCTTTGTATCAATAGTTGATACTTGTTAGTACTTGATTTTGACCTTTATAAGAAAGCCCCATTCAAGTCTGGAATAACGCTAACAAATATTTCATTTGAACTTTTTATTGTATCACTTAAATTATCTTTCTCACCAAGCTTTTCCTTAACACCGCACTTGTCAAAAGCCTCAAAAAATGAAAATAATAAAACATCAGATTGTCAATACTTTGGGTATATTTTAATGGCTGCTTCCCCTCCTGCAGATTAGAGGCAGCGTGTCGTAAAGAAACAATTTTCCGGCTTTTCCCACGCGCCAGGGGATCGCAACTGCTTAAAGAAATACGGTACATGATAAAACTGCGATATTGTTGGCGGGAAATTTCCACTGAGAATATTTTCTTAGAGATTTTGAGTTAAGGTGATGTTTTTTACTTGTTTCTTCTTTATGGGTGTTGAAAAGTGCAGTATTTTTTATGATTTTCTTTCTAAGCTTTATGTGTTTTCAAGTACATAATTGTACTCTTTCCTATTGTAGGAGATAAGTAGAGACTAATTTTTATTTTTGTAGGTGGATTTGTTGTTTAATTTTTTCTTGCAGTTTTTGTACCTTCGTAGGTATTGTAAGTTTTGAAAGTACAATGCCTTATATAATTGTACTGGTTTGTAAACTGCTTACCAGACGAGCTATTTAAAATATTTTAATTTTATTCGAATGTGTCGATCATAATGGTGTCTTTGAAAATAAACTCGCATTAATTTCAAACAGAACATTTTATTGTTTAATCCGTTCAGAAAATAAAACTATAAAATTATAATCACGTTGACATACAAGATGTACGTACACCAATTAGCATTATAATACATTAGGAGTTAGATTTTTAAGAAAAAATATAGTTCCCGAAGCACGGAACACTATCGCATTATATTCTAAAAACCTAACTTAGACAAACAACTACAGAAAAATTTAAATGTTAAAAAGAACTCATATACAGACAAAAAAAATAACTAATAATTGTTTTAGATAGAATTAATCGCCCCAAGTTAACATGTGCGGACTAATCCGCGCTCTTACATAAGTTAAGTATGGCTTCCAATGTTAACAATCGTGGAAAATAATAATTATATAACACAAACAAAACAATTCAGTCTCAACGCCCAAAAATATTCCTTAAAATATTAAACAATTATCTATGGCGACGAAACTGTCACCATCGACTCAAAAACCAAAGCATAGATCCGAATTATTGAACAAAAAAAAATTATGCAAAATTTCCCGCATTGTATAAAAATACAGCGAAACTTAATTCTTATTATTTGTTACTTTATATTAAAGTCGAGAGGAGAATGGGGATAAATGTACACATTAACTTTTTTAATATCAGCAACACAATGAACGCCACGATTAAATTTAATTTATTCTGTATAAGCATCTAGTTCTCTATTCATTAACGCACATACATATATTATCCGTTTATGATAATTACTCTTATCTGTACATTTGTAATAAAGCAGATGCTTAGTTACAATAATAATGTACAAGAGTAGAGCAAATCACACGGACATTCTTTACAACTAGCGTATACTGTGTACGTATTTTTTTCCTTTTTTTTTCACTAACTAAGTTGTAGTTAATCGTGCTATCCCATAGTAAACGTAAAATATCAACTATTTACGTATCATGTTTGTATTTACTAGCCAAAAACAATAACACTCTAGCAACTACCACCGTTAAATCAATTACAATAATTTAAAACTCTTAATTAATCCTTATTATCTCACTTAGGCAAGTTAAAGTTGTATTTTTACGTATACTTCGTTTTCCAATAGGTTTTTTAATACATCTAATTACGTTTTAAAATCTAAGCTCCGAAACGCGATGCTAATATTTTGTATGGCATTGTATTAACTGCCTCAAGACAAGAACAACGGCTCTCCAACTCATACCTTGAATGTATTATTTACTTAAAAGTATTTATTAGTATACACATATTACAATCAACGTTATACGTATGTTTTTTTCAATCGTATACATAAATTCCAGTGCAAAATAATAGTAACATGGACACAGGCGCGTGTGTCCAATTAGCGTAACACTAAATAGAAACAAATCGAGACATGTGCTGTGCGGAACTCCGCGACATCAATAAAATATACAAAACGGCGTTTTATCATTTCTCATAGTGTTCAATCGCACCCGTTTTCACCCCTTCACTGTAACGTTGATATGAAAAATAATTTGGAAATTTTCGTTCATTTTGTTTCATTGCTTTATTTACTTTAATTGAATCGTACAGTGTTAAGAGGTTGGCCAATTGCAAAAACGAAGATTTGTTCTAAAGGAACTTAAACTAGCGGCAGTTCCTTGACCGTCAGGCGGAGCCTGAGGGTGTCGGAGCGTCCGACAGCGTGCGGCGCCCGGCGACACTGTGCGGCTTGACCATCGAGAAGCGGAAAGAACTGGTCTCCAGCACAATATCGCCGAGCGCAACATTACAACGAGGGAGGCGGGAATTTAAAACTATTTTGCGAGCACCCCCTTTTTTATACTTCGTTTTTGCAATGGCCAAACTAAGAGCAGGGGTGCACGAGGTAGCTCGTGGTTGAGTTGGGTGCAAGCTGGGGATCACGCCTCTGAATCAGATGGGACTTGGTGTAGGGGGTACTCACGACATCGGGGGTGGAGGCTCCGTCGTGGCTGCTGTCGGGGGCGGAGCGCGGCTCGCCGTTAGTGTCGGGCGGGCGGGCCGACTCCCGCTCGTCGATCACCAGGTCTATGGGCATCTTGCCCTTGAGGCAGCTGATGTAGCGGTGACAGAAGTTGTCACACAGCTCGTGTACCTGAGGAGAGGCTCAGGGTTAGAAGCTGCTGGAGAGGCTCTTGAGGATGATGTGGATATTGAAGCTTGGGGGCTGGGAGTTGGTGTTGCTAAATGTTTGTCGTTGTCTAGTCCTTGATCCACTGCTAAGAGTGGGTCTCTTCTGTACATATAACGCCTGTGAATGACCTAAGCTTTCTGAATCTAAAAATCTATAACTTCTAAATGAAAGAAACTATTTCGAAAATGACATGCTACTCTAGTGTAAACTCTTGTAACTACTACCATTAGAAGAAGTTTGTCGACGGTAGAATAGACAAATGACAAATCCGTCATTTTGTCTAAACTTCCGTCGAAAAATCCCGGTCATTCTACGTGTACACGTACAACATTGTAACAATCGTTACAGTCATATTTATTAGTTACCACGACACTAAACCCTCGTTCCGCTCACCTAAATCTAACCTTTAAACTAATATCAGCATACAAAGCAAAAAAAAAAACACAAAACAATACAAAAAGGAATACATTTGGAATCGACCAACTGACACAAGCGTGTAAAAAAAACACGAAAATGAATCGTAAAAACGGAAAGAAACACGATTTTTTACCATTTCTGCCTATAAAGGCACCCTGTAGGGTAGATATTAATTTTGTGCGTCAGCCTTATAAATTTTCATGGGTATAATTAACTTAGAAATTAACATAGAGCAATAAAATGGGTAACGAAACTTTTAGATAGCATTTACACGGTCAGTCGTAAAATATCGGCAGGTGTAGGCAGGCCTTTGAATCTTTATATTAGATTTTTGAAAAAGGGAATGTATTTCGTCCATTTGTCGCTGTACACTCTACAGCACAGCATGGCCTTCAATGTACTACCTAAATTTAAATATCTGAATATTTCGGTTTTCGGTTAGGCCTGTGATTCACAAATCCTCCGCTGTCTGAAATATATATTATATAATTATACCGTCCTCTACAAACAAGACAAATCTAACTTATTCTAACCCCATTTGAAATGCATGCGTGACCGCTATACTATGTAAATACTAGGGCTGTCACCGAAACCACGATAAAATAATATTAAATTATTCATCATTGTATAATTTAGGAGTAATTAACGTGTCATCGCTATAGTGATGTATGAATATGCGGGGGATCGTAAATTCGGAACTCTTTTGATGACGGAGTTAAAGGCTGTCCTCCCAGTTGAATTAGACGTTGTTTATAATTTTAATGCATGAAAAATAATTATAGTAACCATTAAAAACGAAAAAATATTAAGAATAATGGAACGGCCTAGAGTTAGGACACAGATATAGACATTGAATAAAAACACAAAAAAACCATCACATACCAAACGAACAACGAACAAATACCAGAATTTTTAAGAACATTATAAATATGATTGCATAAACATCAACATAACTTATAATATCCATTTTTTTATCAAAACAGTGTAAGAAACGTCAGAGAATTTGAAAATAGAACGCTACAGCGGAAACGGATACGGTGCTCCCCGTTGACAGTTAATTATGTTTCGGGATACTAATTTCCCAATCGACAGGTTTTTATAAATTACTTGACAACTGACGAGAAATGAGGAAAAGGTCAGTAAGATACATCTGGCAAGAATGATTGAAACCAATTTTGAAAAGGGAATGGATGTTAGAGGCACAGGAGAAATTAATAGAGAAAGAAATGATGAAGCAACATAACCGTCGTAAGTTTTCATCGGAGAAAGAGATCTTTGTCTATTCTATATTATTATATTAAAGAGGTAAAATTTGTGAGTTTGTATGTGTTATATGATTTATTTTATGGCAGAAGCTAGTTTCTAACAGAACGATACAACGAACATATATAACGGATATTATAAGAAAAATCTGATGCCAATTTAACATCATTATCGGCTCAACCCTCTCGCTTGTTAGACAGACAGATTTGCGATTGCAGTTTGGAGTTTGATGTTATTAGCTGTAGAAGGATGCTTAGCTCTCACTTCATCAAGATCAATTGCTGTCTTTTCTTCTCCAAGAGAAAGCTTTTTAATATCTTTACTTGTCATTTCCTCCAATCTCTCTCGTTTTGCAAGTAATTCATGAAAAAGATTACATGAAAATATCTTCTGAACTATAAGAACTCATCATCGTCTTCCAAGCCTTCTACGAACTTTGTTGACGTCAGCTTCCAGTCCACAACCCAGTCGCAACAACCTAAGTAAGACTGGTTGTCAGAATTTCCCAGTCATCAAGTTATTTACGAGAAATATATATTACATACAATATATCCCGTACTGTATGAACTACGTTATGTTTCCATTGTTCAATAACCTTAGACCAGGTTTTTCAGCCAGTTCATCAACCGTCTGCTGTTACCAAGAGTTATATTATTAAAGATTTACATGTATAATGGTAGAAACACGTTGACCCCCGCTAATGAGATGCATTCTAATGCCGAACTATGGCAGACATCTTTAAATAACGTTATACTCGTAACATCTGCTTTATCAGTTTTATCAAAGTTTCTTACATTTTGATCAATATCGTGACTTAGAATTATTTTGTAACTATTTAAAACGCGAATTTATGCCTTTTTTGCTGTCATTTAACTTTCTTCGCTCACATTAGAGTTGTTGAACGAATGACAGTATATAATTTAATGTTTCATTTCAATAATTCTGAATTAGGTGTGACATAACATAAGCTTAAGTTGTCGTTCCTTAAACTCTTCCCAGAAGTTTTAAATTTGGAACTCGGGATTAAGATACGGCGTCTCACAGATACTTTTTATTTTTGGAATGAAAGGTGATACATAACGGCTCGTGACATTTGGAATAAGAACGTTCCGATTTTAAAAATAAACTCCTTCCTTTCTTTAAAGTAGGTACTTTAGATTATTCAGGATGAGTGTTGCCATTTTTACCTGCCTTTTAGTTTTTTCTTTATTTTTTTCCAACCTTATCCTTATCCAATACGATGTAGGATTCAAAATTTCTCAGGTTGTTAGGCAGGTGTCATATAAAATGTTGAAATGTCCCGGCGATTGCCAGAAGTGTGGGCTGAAGTCAGAAGTGGGCCACGGCCGTACGAGTGGGCTAGCCGACTCGCCCGGTTAAGGAAGGTGGGGTTATGTGTTTGAAATGGTCGAATGAGAACAATGGCTGAAGAAAGATTGGCTGTCTATTCAGATAATATTTTTAAGGATACAAATAGGGACTTAACATAAAACGTTAAAGGGCACGATTATAATAACCATTAATCCTAACAATAACATTATAACTAACAATGTAACCTCATAATCATTTGCCCACAAAAACATCCCATTTCACAAAAAACTAGACACTTTTGAGTTCAAGACACGTGGGCGCATTCAGATATAAAAACGAACATTTTTATATACTCTATGCTTTTATTTTTATTTAATCTATGCGTTTGACGGGCTGAATGCGCGGCCGCCATAGCTCTCTAAATGTCACATTATCGAATTTATTTTTGATAATTTAGTTTTTGTTATTATTTGCTGTTTATGTTTCTTTAGTAATTGGACGTTTCTTTAGATATGAGAAGTTTTGACTGCGTTTTCCTCTATTTTATTACCAATATATTTGACTCAACATGTGTACTTGCGTGCTAATATTGTAAAAATGATATGTTTTATTAATTTTACTGTAGAGTTATAAGAGTAGATGGCATCGAAGAAAGTCTAGTTAGATTGGACAAATGGGTGTTAGTCTCTATTGAAGACTATCAATTTAGGCCAAACATTGTCTTCCAAAAGACAAATTAATATTAACCAAACCGGCAGCTATTTTAATATCCAAAACTAACATCTTACAAAAATCAAACTCACTAATTAATCTACCAATTAAACGTGTTGAGAATTAACAGTAAACCAACACCAAGTCGCCACGGTACCATATAGTAATCCAACAGTATAACGGTTGTAAAAACGGGTCGGCAGTAAAACGACCCGGGTTCGAGTCCTGTAAACCAACAAATCTGACATTTTGACCGGTCGTAAATCAGTTAAGCACGTTACAGATAAGATTTTATGATACGCAAACGAAATATGAAAAAAAGTTTTTTTTTTGTTGTGGTCTGTTGTTGACGGGGTGGTGTGACGTTTGCTTGTTTTTGAAGATATCGTTTGGATCACGATAGACATTGTTCAATCGAAGGTAAAGCTACGCTCTTCGTTCGGTCCGTGGATGGGTGGGTGACCTTCCATTACATATCGAGACCGCTCCATGTCTCACGTTAAGCAGTTGATCCAGGCTGTCATCCGTAAATCTTTGACATTCGTTACTGGTAGTAAGAAGCCCAAAAAGTCTGACAACCAGTCTTACCAAGAGCTATCGTGTTGGCCAGTGACTGACTGGGTTCTGGAGGTCAGGTAGGCAGTCACTCCATGTAAAATACTGGTATTCAGCTGCAGCCGGTCAGACTGGAAGCTGACCCCGACATAGTTAGGAATCGGCTTGTAAGGATCACGATATAATAGGGATTAGGCAAAACAGTCTTCCATAAATGATCGCCAACCATAACCAATAATAGACCCAAAAGGACCTATTAATCCTAACTAGTTATGCGATGACTAACAGCTGATTCTCGATGGAGCCAAGGAATTTCCAAATAAAACAACCAGAATCACAAATAAAAATAAAACGTTCCAATTTTAAAATTACTCGTTCACAATCCGGATTCGGACGAATGAACATCGAACGGACTCCGTAATCGGCCGTTTTCGATATTCGAAAATTTGAAAAAAGAACTAGTCTAATAAAAGGCTGACATTACCGAGCTACATCACATAACGTAATTAGGGCACAGCCAGACAGCGCGACTAAAAAAAACGACCGACGACGTAAAGACGACCAATCGCAGAGCCGATCGACCGAAAAGGATTCAACATCGAGCGATGTCGCCGCCGGCCATATTTAAAATATTAAAAACATAAATCAAAACGTCATACGATATTTTCAATGTA
Organism: Dasypolia templi; assembly: GCA_963555695.1. NCBI lineage: Eukaryota > Metazoa > Arthropoda > Insecta > Lepidoptera > Noctuidae > Dasypolia > Dasypolia templi. The sequence continues at coordinate 30,753,849 of OY743140.1, read as the reverse complement.
AATGTAATTTCGGAGAGTTCGTTTAAGAGATGGCGTCCAAGAATTTTAAAAGTGTATTTTTTTTTGTCTAACGCAATGACACCTAGAGAGGGGCAAGTGCGCGGGCATTTTTAGCAAATTTGGAAATAAACATGTTTATGAACATAAATGTTATGAATTACATTAATAATGGCGCAAAACACTTGCATCGTGTGAAGGGTGCGGGGCGAAGGATGCGCGCACTGTTATGGTTAGTTGTCACAGAAGGTCACATGCGGGAGGATTAAAGAATCTATACTTATCGAGGATAGATGGGAAGATATGGAACCAGTAGCTTCAACTTCGAGACAAACTAACGATGTTCAACTCATAATTATAAGCGGACAGGATTAAGGTAATTGGCCTTACAACACATAAATTATAATAAAACATATTATATTACTAATAAAATTTTCACAATGCAGTTCCTATATTTTTTTATGATTTGCTAGTCCATATTGTTTTATTTTATGTAACATAGCACATATTTACTATTTTTAATATAAAACTATGTTGTATAATCTTGTATCCCAATGTTCACACGTAAAAGTATATGCATCAATGTTTTATTTTTAAATAAAAATGTGTTCAATCATTACATGGGACTTAAATATAACTGGCGAAAGGTGGGTGTACTATAAGTATACTACACCTCTGCCTAACCCTTCTGGGATTACAGGCGTGACATTATGTTTATTATGTTATGTTCAATCATTGGCATTCCTTCTTTTATTTCTTTATTAAGTACCATTTTACATGAGCATAAGTTCATGTCCTGAGATGGGCAAAAAACGGGCAAAAATAAATTTGTGCCCAAAATGCCAGACATTTACCTATTTTACCTGCCGGCAGAAACACATTCTCCATCTCTAATGATACCTCATTACCAACTATAGATGTTCTGTCAAAAAGTTCTCGACTGCATTCAAAAGATCTTTATTATAGACTTGTTCTTTTTACCAAAAAAGAGGTAAAAAACCGAGCAATTATAGTAAAAAGGGAGTAAAAAACAGTGCACTTAACGAGATCTTATTGTACGCGAGTTGGGCCGTTGGACGTTTTGTATTTTTAATTATTATAAAAGCTCAAAAAACCACATCACCTGTGAACGGTGCGTAGTGAAGCGGAAACGGATCGAGCTAACGGCATCTTTTTTTAAATATTATCCGACAAAAACCGTGGACGAGATAGGAGCCGACGTGTATGGGATATGAACAGAGGGAAAAAATAGCTTTTTAAATCACAGAGACAGGTAAACGAGTCTGTCTGCATCTAACTGACTTCCGCTAAGTTATGTTCTCGGCTTTCATTGCTTCGGTGCCAAAGCCCACTTTCTATGCGAGGTAGCAATCGGGTCAGCCATGATAACTGGTCCCTGGGTGTCGCGAACTCTTCACCTCCGCCAACACAAACAGATAAATAAACTCCAAATTTCCTGGCAGGTTACATGACCCACCGTCGAATGTGTGACTTTCAAAAAACAACTGCAGTTGTTCCTAAAGAAAAAAAAATCTGGACTATCCGAATTAAAAAATCGATCATCCGTCTCGTTGAATTGAACGATTTTCTTCAATCTCCGCACGGCCCTCGCTATTTTGAATTTCGAACAACGCATTATTTTTTACTTTATTTTTTTCCGAAACGGCCTTTATCTCGCCCTCCGGCCAGCGAGTTCCGTACAGCGGTATCGCATTACACGTTATCTCGTTACAGCGACCGGTATTAGTGCGTTGCGTACGTTCGAACGTATCCCCAAACATACCGCGGCTTAGACGCACGGCGCCCGATATTTTATGGAATCCGCTGTGAGAGCGACCGCTCGATGTAGGTATCTCGTTTCCCGAGATCGTTCCTCTTGATATAGACGTTAGTCAAACTAGTTTCGTTGAAACGTGACCATAATATTGACAAGCTAAATTAATTCCTCGCCGGGCGACACCGCTCGTCGTAAAAACATACCGGAGATTTGAATTTTATGCTCCTAATTAATGCGACCGAGCGCAAATTGTTCGATCTGATTGCGAATAGTAAAAAGCCCGCGTCCCGTCGCGTTACCGTTACATTGGAGAGTATAATGGCGAGAATTGGCGATGCGACACACGCAAGAAGCCGAGCCGGTCCGAACGGAACGCGCCCAAATGGGAGATAAGAGAAAAACACACAACATTCGAAATGCGAACGCCGATCCCATTCACTCGCGCGCCGACACCTCGCGCACTACGCGACATTTAGTTTTGCTCACTCCAAATTAGGGCTGGACACGGCTGTATATCTTAACTACTTTATATTTAATTAAGTGAGAAACTACCTTTAAAATCGCATGTTCTATTTTTAGATCGCGAACAATTCGTTATTTAACGAGATGGCAGTATGAACTATGCCCTTAGCCTGTTCTTGAAGACGTGTACTTATCAAATGTCAAGGATCGTTACGTTGTTTCAATGTAACATCAAATGTTAAACTGATCAAACATTGTGTTAGGTATAGTCATTTAAAAAATATCTTCTATGATTTTTTCTTCACATCCCTCGTGTGAATTCTTAATTACAAACACATTTCAAACTATTCGAAAGGTGAATTTGATTAATTTAAACATCGAACGGCCAGTGCGTGCAGTCGTTGCGTGCCCCAAGATCGATACGATATCTCGATTTAAAATCGTGCCTAAAGATAATCGAAAGGTGTTATTCTTTTTTCAAAACCGGTCCAAGTTTCGATTCCAAATGTATTTCGACAAGACAGTAGGTAGATATACTTACTTTTTCTAATTCTAATAGATGAAACCGTAGAACTTGTATCGCTTGCACCATCTGTAAAGAAAAACATCATCTTAATCACATGGTATTAATATTCGTGGTGTTTGTTCTATTTTGTAAAGCTGTCGTGGGAGTGTCTATTATTATTATCATATTCTTAATAATAACAAAACAGTATTTGGATGTCACATGTTTCTGTAGCTTTTTTGTCCTAATTAGTGATGTCACCAATTCCAGAATGACTTCTACGTCCTTCGAAATTCAAATGCTCCTTGAAACTGTGACTTATGATAATTCTGTAGTAATCTATCAAAATGGCTGCAATCTTCAGTGTTTTATTTATGTCTAACTATTGCTTTTTATCAAATGTTTTGCCTATACAGTTAAGGCTGAATATTTCGGCATGCACCTGCGTTTTAGTCAGAAACATGATACGCATAGTCTATCCATCGGCCATCTCACAATGCGAACTGAGCAACAATGGACGGACAATGTACCCCGCTGTGCGTAGTGATGTGACATGTCCATCTTGTTAACATGTTATCGATAGTTTCAAAGTTTATATCATTATCCAAATCGTGTTCTCAAAGCTGATTTTTTCAAAATAATCTAGCGTTCTGAACTTTTATAGTATTGGAGCTTGAAAAGGGTAAAATTGTTGCAACATCACAGACATTATTTTAATCAAATATAACAACCTTCTAAACAACATAATCTCTTTCGCAATTCCCAAACGTTCAAAGACAACGTATTCCTTAAAAATGAACATACCAAACAATACACAAATATGTTCACGCAGCGCAATTCAAATGACTTCGTACTAAGATCTTATCGCCTATTGTTTAAAGATCTAATCGGTGACCTTTTTCAAATCGATATCTATCTAAAAAAGCAGTTAATGCCGTTTTAATAGCGTCTTGATTTGTTTCTGATTGCCACTTGAGGACGCGAGCTGAATTCTAAAAGCGATCTTGACTTATTTCGCTTTTGATTGATGATTTTACACCGTCTCGAATTTAAATTTTGTACGTTTTCTGTTTTAAGTAACGTCATAAGTTTGAATTTGGAGGTAATTATTATGTTATTATGTATGAAATTTGTGTTTCCGGTAACAGTATAGGGTGTAGAAAATTGGTATTAATAGGAAAAGAGTATCTTTATATAATGTTAATAATACAATAATTTGTTGTGTAATATATGTACTTATTCGATTATTAAAAACTGAAAATAAAACCCTGAGATTTTAATGAGACAAATAAACACTGAATAAAATTTAGTCAAGTCATAAAATGACATTACGATGCCTGTTAATTTTATTACAACTTCATACTTTCTCCTCTTAAACCAAAAACTACGCAGTAAACTATGAACCCACAGTTCCGCAAGTACTACCGACATCTGTGCCGCTCGTGTTGCTGTTATATCAATTAAACAGTCGAAAGCGCCACCCCTGACTGTTTGTTCAGACGTTTCGTTGACACAGGCGACACTAACAGATAAAAATGTGTTTGACTTGTTTCACTCTTGCCACCGAGACGGGTTTGTTTGGAAAGGGGAGTCTATGAGTGTCCCAATGTAATCCCTTGCTAGGAAACCGAATTTTGGTTAAGAAATATCAGATTTTTGTTTTAAAATTCATTGGCAAGAAAAATACGGTACGCACTGTCAGGTTTTTAAAATTAGAATAAATTAAATGCTATTCGAAAATTATTATAAATGTTGTGTCGATAAAAGTGAGTTAATTATTTGTTACACAGCACTAAACTCAACTTTAAGTACCACTAAAGTATATTAACATGTTCGGTTTTTATTTGCTAAATATTATACTCTTAACTTGTTAAATATACTATTAGGTACCTAATAATGGTCATAACACCACGATTTCAAGAACCATAGAAGGTTTTTATTGACAAAAACATAAATTACAACTCTATTAATTAAAAGAAATTACACCATTAACCTCGTTTCTTCCTTTATTATTAATAAACAATAATAATAAAAAGTTAAGGCTACGTATTTCAATAAATAAAATATCTAGGGATTAAAAACACGTCATTCCATAACGTGTTATCGCGATATCGTTTACTAATGACTCGTAAAACACAAAACTATTCGGTTCTATTTACTCACGCTACTGCAGTTCAACTATGTTTGAGGAAGCTTAAAGCCTCAAAAGGCTGTGACACACCAAACACAGATGTGACGTGAGCAAACAGCGTCCACGGGTCGTAACCAATCGCCTCTCTAACCAAATGGGTCAATAAAACAGTCGATTCTCTGTTGGTTTTAGTCAACTTAAGTTTTTAGTTGACTCTACTTTGTTTCGATACAGTGTGTACATCACTAGACTAACAAATGTAGGGCCCACGTGTTCTTTTTTCAAATGTTTGAAGTACGTTTTTTGAAATTTGAACTTTTACCAAATCTTACACAGTTTTAATCGGTTTTTTATACGGAGTTCAGTTTCAAATGAGTTTAATCTCGTACAGTCTCGGTTCGATATAGTTTTGAGATTTTTCGCCATTTCTCTTTAAAGCATACTTATAATCAAATCCTTATCTGTTTCACCACCGAAATCAACGCACAAGCCTCAGAAACAGCCATTACTTCGTTACCCTTGGCCCACATTCGAGCATGTCTTCACCAAACACTTTAAATTCGCGACATGACGCGAGCGACAGACTGCAGGGTCCCAATTACCTACGCTCAATAGCGCACTCGGCATTGTATTAACGACAGTTGGTGATAAAGAGAAGCACCTGAGGCTGTGGCGGTGGGCGAATGCCTTTAGTGGAAGGAATATAGGCTCGGGACTTGGTTTTGCCTGGATTAGTGTAGTTTTGATGGCTTGTATCATCCTACTAATATTATAAACGCGACTGTTTGTGAGTATGGATGGATGTTTGTTACTCTTTCACGCAAAAACTACTGAACGGATTTGGATGAAATTTGGCACACAGATAGTTTATAGCCTGGATTAACAAATAGATACACATTACATTTTATCCCGATACTCCCACGGGATCAAGATTTACGCGGGTTAAACCGCGGGGAGCAGCTACTAGCATCTATCTTTGACAGCAAAGATTTTGTTTCGGTGCATAAGTTATTGATTGATTTTGTTTGTCACTGTCCCGTTTCTTTTTGGGTTTGGAATCTAGTGAATCGAACTCCAAAAATTTCAGGAAACCAGTGTTTTATCAATAATTTTCGATTTCAGTTTTTTTTTTATTTAGAAAAAAATGTAGGTAAAAGAAATACACAAATTAAAGTTCAGACAGACCAACTTTTTCCCTGTATGGAGCTTTTAAAAGACTTTTATGACGAACTCAAACGTGTCATGTGCCTTGAACAAAGCAGGAATTTTAATTATCACTATGAAAAAATTACTCCATTTCAATTATTTCAAAAAGTCAATAATATCGTATTGAAAAAGTTTTGTTAAGTATGCTTTGTACGTTTGCACAGAGGGCCAACCGCAAGTTTTTGTTGAAAAATTATATTATGAGATACTTAAGCTCGGTACTTATTCTAATTATGTAGTACCTACTCAACAGCTTTTGAGTCCTGTGTGTAAAATAGGTATGTTATGTCTCATTGCTTCTTTTGCTGTAAATACAGTAATACCGAAGGAAATCATCAAAAAATAAGTAAGTTTTAACCAGACTAACTTGAATCGATGGTCTCAATACACAGGTCATCGACCTAATACCAAGTTTTTTGCCGAAAAATCACTTTATTTCTTATTACAAAATCATTCAGCTAAGCATAACAATGACGCTAAAAACAACTGGCGTCAAAAACCAAACTGTGCAACTAGCAGATGCGTCAGTCAGTGGCACCACATGCCAGCTTCAGGACAAAAACTCTTCACGATAGTTCACCTATTCCTCGAGTAAAGTTTGCTTTTCGCCCGGATGTCGCAGCGTGTTTGGCCTTCTTATCTCCAAGCCGGTTAAAAACTCCTCCGTGTAGATGAATGACGCTTATCAACGCTACAACTGACAGTTTAGTTTTATAACTCCTACTGTTTCTCTTCTCAGCGAGTTTTAATTTCTCTAAATTTATGAGTCACGACGCATTAGGTAAACAAATCAATTTAACATCAAAGATAGGTACGTGCGTGACGGGGACACTTGATAAAACTAATTTTCAGTAACAAAGTCAAATAACATGAACGTCGCCTCCGACCGGCGCGATTCGTAATGCCTTAGATTTTATTTGTTAAAAATCGGTTAAGTACCCGTGTCGAACTGGGCTGTGGGTGGCCGCCATCTTACTTTATTATTTCACTTTTTGTCCACGCTAGCCGCGGGAGGCACACGGTGCGATTCAGCTTTTTATGAGTGACAATATAATATCTTTTTTTTTTCTACTTATTTCCCTATTTGGTTGTTCCAAGAAATATTTCTCGTTTACCTGTGGTTAATTTTGGACAGCTCTTTAGCTAATCAAATCATAAATTAAGCTGAAATGTTCCCTATTTTATGGGGTATTAAAGTTATCCCACGTTTTATTTGTCTTGAGTGTTGTATGAGTCATAAATGTGGACAATACTTACTAATGAGTCGACCTCTGGGTCCGCTATGTAGTAAGGTTTCTCTTGGCGTATCTGTGGAAGAGAGAGAAGAGTATTTATTATATATTTTTCACAATCATTATGAATGTAAAGTAAGGTTGTCGGGCAGTAGATTAATGGCGGGCGCAGTCGGGTCGTAATGCTTGTACGTGGCTAATAAAATGCTCATTCGCTTGGCTGCGCGCGCGCACACACAGATTAAAAACATAGACTCGACAATTTACTGACTGTAAATTGTAATAACTAGATAGGTTTTAGAGAAAGATTAGGTTTAGAGTTTGTAGAAGATTGCGTGGACTGGAATGCAGATAAAGTTGGAAGTATTATAATATACTGACAAATAAATGGTCAGCGTTTTATGTTAAGGTCTTAATAATCTTTTCACCGAAACTTATTATCGTGGTTGAGGTCTTAAAAAAAATCTGCATTGTCTTCAAATAGATTCTACGGTCATGCTCTTAATTCTACTTGTTCCTAGATTCATTTGCATAAAAACACCTTAGCTCGTCTAATCCCCCATTTTTTCTTCTTTTGAGTGCCATTCTTATCAGCAGTGCTCGTAGGCAAATAATCTTTCCAATCGCTTACATAATCTGTGGCCCATACTTAAGAAACGCTTTTTTTCGACATTTAAAACCCCGTGTTGCCCGGAAATGCGATACTATCATGCACACCGAAGCGGCCCGATTTTTTACATCTAGCAACACAGTGTGTATTATATGTTAGTTGCCAACAATAATAATTACACTAAGATTATGTACTAATTAAACTTACATGACATAATATTTCCAAAACAATATTAATTTGCTTCCAACATATATTTTATAATTAAAATTACTATTCTCATTATTCTACTCGTAGTCTTGTTTATTTCAGCGACATTGTTAAACATACCTCCGTTTTAAGTTCAGTGAGTGTCTGCCTGCACTTAAAATTACTTGTAACTGATTTGGAAAACAATTAGAATGTCATAGAATAGACCTGTGTAAATAAAGATAAAACTGATGATACAGTTATGAAAGAAGACAAAGATGAAACAGCTTAAGGTTGAGCACAGTCGAATATAACAAAAGATGTCGCAAACCAATCAAAACATGAAAATAAATAGACTACAAAACCTATTTTACTAATTCGTTAACACAAGACGAAGTGCCTCTTAAAAGATTAAGACAAAGCAGCTCTAGTGTGTAGGAACAAATAAACTTTAACGACAAAATAGTGTAGGCAGACAATATACGGATAATTGTGTATGCCTATTTCAAATCCAATTAGTACCAAGCACCAATTGACATATACACACAATAGAAACACAATCGATTATAGATTTTAATGATGCCACTAATGATGACCAAGACTCTAAAATTGAAAATATATATTGCTAGAATTAAAGACCAAACATAAAATTCATACTGAGAATTAGAAAGGTCGATTATGAATGACGATTAGCCCTAAACACAGAAATCTAAATCACATTCAGATGTCTGTGGCCTTAACGTTGCAAGAAATATATTAATACATTGATGTCCTCTTGTAATGGTGGAGGATATCAATTGTAATTTAAAATTTGTTGGTGACTTACAAGAAAGAATTGGGCAGACAGATGGTGAAATTAAAATTGAAATCACTAGAGGGTCCTAGACAAAGTGACGCCATCACCGATAGCGATGATGAAAAGTCGAAAACGTATGGGACTGACATAAGCTATCGAAAATCCTGTTGAAAGTCGTTTTAGATATACGAAACGCTTTGAAAGCGATTGGCGTTTGTCTATGCCCTCTGGAAAATACAGATGCAAGGAATGGAGTATGATGCAAGAGACTACAACACAACGCACAACATGCATTATGAGATTTGACAGCAGACTCAGTGATCAGAGATTTGATAAATAAGAAATAAAAAAGCTCTGAAAAAAACTAATAAGTGCCGATTTTACTAATGAAACTTAACACGATCAGCACTTTTTCTTTCAAGAGCTGTGTGTGACGTTATTCCATAACAATTTTGACACTGACAGCTCTTTATCGCGTTCTAAATGTGCTGATCGCGTTCAGTTTAATTCGTAAATTCGTCAGACTGATTGAGATAACGAGATCCAACGGGGTGATTACGTAACACACCAACAGCAGCAATGGCTTTCATTTTGACAGTTCAACAACATTCATTGCGGTATTTACGTTATTGAGCAGACAAATTTATCGAACATATGAAGCAATGTCCTTCAAAATTACTGTGATTGTAATTGAAAACGTGTAACGCGATTAGAGTGCCGGATATTTACGGAAAAGCCTATTTCCAGCAACAACAACGGCCTACAATATAATTGATTTATGACAGCTTGAAATGATTACTTTAACTACTTAATAACTTTAAAAGAAACAAGAAGACAATATACAACATATTTACAAACTGGTATTGCTAATTCGTTTTATATCTGACTAATTGGCTTAGGATTTGATAGCCAATTTATTGGAGAACATTACTTTATATTAAGTAAATCTTTCAATAATAATAAAATTTATCGTCTTGCATCGGGTTTAAATAAAGTGAAATTCATATTAATTATCACGTCAATTAATTCGTTTTTAATTTCATGTTTTGTTTTTTTTTTTTGATTTTCGTTCTTTGACAGCTCGATTATAATATTTTAAATAAAATAAAAAACTCAGTGTTTAATTAAATATTTTACCAAATAGTTTTAGTTTTTCTTTGACATTTGTTCCGGGTATTCACAAACCCAAAAGTGTGACAACCAGGCGTACCAACGGGTATTGTGTTACCCAGTTACTGGGTTGGTCAGAAAAGTCAGAAAATACTGGTATTCAGCTGCATCCGGTTAGACAAGAAGCTGATCACAACATACTTAGGAATTTTTATGTGTGAATATTTATTTATGTTAGAACATAAAATTGCACTTTTAGTATAACATAATAGTTTACATACAAATTCAACCATCGTTATCAATTTCACATGGTAAACGAGGCATTTTTCTTTTTATTTTGTATTTTGCATTTTTTTAATCTGTATTTTTTTCGCTTTACTTGTGTCAAACTGACATTATTTGTATATAAATGACAGCTGGTGCTTGAAACCCAATGATCAATTTTGTGAAATTATTGGCCGCAATTTTAATTTTATTTTTCATCTTATCGTATTAATTTATAATTTTATTAAGAACAAATAAAACAATGAAATTAATTAATATATGTTATACCTACAGTTAGATAATAAATAAAATAAAACTTTGATTAACTGAAAAGTTGGTAATTACAAGCTACTTTATGTTAAGGTCTCACTGATTCCAACTCTATTTTCATTATACCAAACACTGCTGCTTTCCCCAGATAACCAGTTTGATACGTTTTTTTAACATCATAAATTTTGATACAAAACAGCGTATCGATACGACGTTTTGCAAAAATTATAAAATGACAGTTAACCATTTAGCGTCTCCGAAAAGTCAAAATAGAATTTATTTTAATCAGCTTAAGGTAGAATTTTCACTGGTCAATCGCAATATCTTTAAGGCATGGCTATTAAAATGTATGGGATCGATTATCATGCGACTTAAATGTCACATAAAAATTATACATTTTACTTGACCATAGATGATTGATACGGTCGGTTTCCATGCAATTTTGATTGGCTTTTAATTATTATGTAACCTTTTTTTCTCCAATAATACATACATTATTTTTTATATATTTTTCTATAATCATGTGAGTTCCGTTTTTAATTGTTGAGTTAGATTTTTTGTTGAATTCGTAATAATATGTTTCGGAATCGGTATATTATAATTTTTTGTGTGATCAAAAGGTTTTGTTTTAATTAAATCTTTGAAACTGTCAAAATCCATCATAACAATTTGCATTATATTTTGAAAACCGTAGGTAGTTAGTAAAGAAGAAAATGGCTTCATGAAAACAAACACATCAAGTACCTATGTATGTTTCACGAACGACAATGCTAAGGCAAAACGCGCACTGCGATCATGCGAAAAAAATCGCAAACGCTAATTATTTTTCAACTAAATTCTCAAGCAATTTATTACCGCAGTGCACTGACTCTTGATCACAGATTTTCGATTTTTATCCGCAATGATAAAAATTCGTAGTTCGAACTTAACTGAAGGATCTGGTTGAGGGCTATCCAGCCCCATTACTGACTTTACCATGGCAAGGCATATTTTTTTTTCTAACATGACATGTACCAGCTTGACGCCTACAGACATAATTGGTCCACAATAGCTCCAGACAGAGCGGAGTAGAGAAGAGAAATAGGGCTTTGCGATGTATAAAAGAAATGTCAATTTGTCTATTCTTCTGTGACAAATCCCGGTTATGCTACGCGTGCAGTGGGACTATCATCAAAGTTTCATCTGAAAGACGTCCACTGCTGGACATATGCCTCCCCCAAGCACCGCCACTTCGACAGGATCTGTGCTACCCGCCATCCAGCGAATTTGGAGACAGACAATACAGGCTCGAAATTAAATTATAAATAAATAAAGATGCTGTCACGAACAACGTCAGAAGAAGAACCTTCGACTTATTTAGTGAAGAACACTAAGAGAAAATTAATACCTGGCCTTAAACCATCAGTTTAGTTTAAAAAACAAGAGCTACACAAAAATCTTTGAATACATCTAATGCCAACCCACCTTGAGCTACACAAGGCAACAAATCATAGCGCCCGGTAATGACCGCTGTGCACTGGGTAGCGGCTTCGATCCCGCCCACGACATAATGGTTATCATTCCGGCTTGTGTCATTATTGGACACTACAAATTGTTATTTGCCTCTAGTTCAACTGCGGATGTGCTGGTGCACAGTGGGTTAAGTGGAAAGAGTTGTAGACAAAAAACGTTTGTATTAAGATTTTTATTTTACTTATATTTTTTTGCGTTTATCAGATGTATATGTACATACTCAAACATTAAAAACACCTCAACAAAAGGCTTGTCCTTAATAAAAGTCTTGTTAAAATCCTTCAAAACTACACGTTTGGGAGCGTTGAATAAATACGGATATACAGTGACCACAACATTATTGTAATTTAACCTCTTTTAAAGTCACAAAAAAAGTGATAGATAAGTATACTCTAATGAACGTGGGTTTGCTGATTCTTAATCTTAGGGTCACTGATCTTACAATGAATCATACGTTTTATATGTTAGAAATATTCACACCTTGTATTTGAATGGGTGTAGAGTAACGCTGTATAATTTTATTGCTGTGTCTTTTTGTGCGTTAACTATAACAGTTTAGCTTGAATATTTAATTCTGTATAGTGGTAGTTCTTAAAATTTCTAGATTTTCTGTCATAATCTGAGTGTTACGTAATATCTATCTTCATCATCATTATTCTGCCCTTGTGTATATTAATTTGTGGTCGGCGCATGGTTTTCTTCATCCATATCTAACAACTCTTCTCACACTATTCATCCCCTTACTAATTTTTTCTTCTTTCACCCAATCTAACCATCATTCCTTTGGTCTTCTTAAGTACCATCCAGCTAACTAGCCATACATATAACCTTTCACCTAATCTATTCATAGTGTCCTTGGTTATATTTGTTTTAACAAAATTACCTTCAACAAGTTCGCTATCTTTAAGGAAATAATTACGTAAACTAAACCAATTTAATTGTCCTCCGTCTACCGGTACAGATAGCTTCCAAACATCTACACTTCCCTCTTTCTCCATCCTGGTTCTGTTATTATTTCAACCATGAACCAAGAACCACGGGGCCACCAGTTCAAACACAAGCGAAACCCGCCTTTAACACACAAACATGTCATTATACAAGTAATCGTGTCGATTCGTATCACAATAATGATAGACCAAAGTTACTAAAATTCGACCAATGGCGAATGTACGATCGAAAATATAACAAACGTAAATATAGCCCCTCCCCCGCCCTGGGGCAAGGAAGTGTCTCATTTAGGGGGGCAGCGACCCATGAAGCAAGACCAAAGCCCCTTTGGACACAAATTAAATGCTAATAAGACGATCGGCTGATACTCAAGCTTCGGTACAACATTTTTGGTGTCTAGAGGATGATTTTATGGGTGTTTTTAAAGGTTGGATATAGTGGCTGGTTGGTAATGTGAGCGTTAGTGATTTACATGTATTTATGATGCTTAGTAAATAGATGTTCTACAGTTTTTCCTTAACATAATACAATATACTGAATGTTTGTAGGTATGTTTCGGTGGTAAAGATGATTGACGGCATAGATCTGATTGTAGGTTGAACCACAATGTCATTTTTTGTTTAACAATTCAGCATTTTATTAATTGAGTGTTTATGGACATAATTTATCTGCCAAGGGGATCTCTTGATTTTCAGAGTGCCTTATAGTTCTGCTGATATTTGAAGACTAAGTAGCGAATAAAGTAATGAATGCAACAAAATTTTAACTCAATGCCTCCATTACAACTGACATCGGGACAAAAAACATCACGAATTGTTAGGTGTCGATACGAAGCAAAAATTCCCTTTTGAATCGAGTTATTGCATCCATATTTTTTATTTTAATCGGTGCATCGAACTGTATTCTATCGATTTAACTCGCAAAAAATGTGGGACAAAAGCGTTTTATATATGTTTGTCCCGTAAAAATAAACAGGCCGTGAACAAAATAACTTTTGACTCGTCCCAAATATCTTTGTGATACGACGATTGTCGTATTCTCTATTCATGGCGTTTACCTGAGTCTCATTGTGACCCCTCTTTGTGCACTTTCAGTCGAAATGTATTGTTTGTTTAATTGAATAAATGCCTTTCGTACACTCCTTTGTCCTCCAAAGGACCAGATCTCATGTGCATATTAACCACCTCGGAACAACACTCGTAGTTAATTGATTTAACATTTTTTTCCACTGAAAACTGGAATCGAGCAGTCCGAGTAACACTGATTTTAAGCACCGATTGCCCGCTACCTGGACTCTCGAAAAAACTACGGAACTCATCATTGAATTTGTAAGGTCCCAATCGAGACGACCACACGTCTCAATGAATATTGAACCCTATATAACACAAATTAAGGCACATTATAAATTTATGAACAACAGCAACTTACTGCAATAAGTAACGGAATAACTGCGGCACCGAAATCGCTACCAAACGTTGGACCCTGTAATTTGTAATAAAAAATCTATTTATAAGATAAAATAAAGCACCGAGACGCTACCTAAGATGCCCAGCGATCGATCTCGATGGGCTTTTTTCATAAATCAAGCGGGTTCGAGCCATTTTGACGCTTGTCAAAGTTGAACGTACGATACAGAATCGCGCGTACCGTACGCTGACTTTAATGTTAAGTTATTCTATAATTCTGAGGTCGAGTTTTGTAATTTAGTTAAGTCGCCTCCTATTTAATAACATTCTTGTACGGCCGGCGGTCGGCAGGTGTTTTTTTTTCGAATTTTTCGACTTAAAAAACGTTCGTTCGGCCGACCTCGCTACTGAAGTAGTTCGAATTTTAAAATTATAGTGTATTAATACGCGTTCCTGTTACGCAATTTTATTTATAGTGCTCGCGTCTTGTTTGTACGTCGCGTCGGATCATCGGATGGAGAGGACGGGCGCGCGGGCGCGTCGCTTGGACGCGCGTCACTCCACGATTGTTTTGGCGACCGCGACCGCTCCGCTTTTAATCACCTGTTTTGACACAAGGACGTGCGAATATATTTATTTGCTCCGCTTTACTACCGCCATAAACGAACGTAATGAACAAATGTCTTTATGGTATACTTGTAAACGTCAAATATCAGTCATTTCTCCTTGGCGAGCACAAAAAACGCCATAAATATTCTTAACAAAATGGCTCCTACTGAATATTGTGGCCATAAACGTAGGTCTATAAAATGAAGTTTGGTTGTTTTAACTTTCGTTCGAACTCTGTGTTGGAATTAAAAGAACTTAGACGCGGTCCAACCTTTTGTTTGCGTAGTGTTTCTTTCCATATGATATATGTAAATTATCTAGAAATTATTCATAACTAACTGGAATTTATAAATGTTTTACGGTTTGTTTTTGTGTTGTCAAAAAGTTTGTGTGCCAGTGACTGTAATCCAATCCCATAAAGTCCAGTCACTCGCTGTGTATTTCGCAAGAGGCGACGCTCACAAATAAAACTGTTGCTCTAAAATGTCTAAATGACGCTTCTCGTTGCCTGCGGAGCCTCATCCACATCAGAAAAGGACAATGCTCAAAGAGAAACAAGGACAGAACACAGTCGAGCGTTTTTCGTGCGTTTTTTGTCCCGAAATCCGTGCGTTCACAATTTTTATTTTAATACAAGAAAAGTATTCAAAAGATACGGGGCAGGTAGACGCAGCCGAACCGGGGTATTTGCTTAGTTTCTTTTTTTCTCGCACAAAGAATTCAAGTTGATTTATGGTGGTGGTGTGTGACGATTTGTGACCTGTAATTTCTGATGTGAGTTTTGTCACTACGGATCTTTGAGCTTGATTTATTAATTCACGGCCCGTTCGTCAGAGGGCGTGTCCCGGTTTTGACAGTTGTCAGTAACGTATAATTTTTGAGCACTCAAAATGATATTTAATTTTTTATCTCTGTTTTGTTTTGAACCAATTGAGATATGACACTAAACACTGTGAAATTTTATTGCGGCAATTTGATCAATTTATTTTATTGTCCGGAAAAAAAATCATTTGACACATTGTGTAATCGGCGACAATATTTTTGTTTGTAATTTAGTTTATAATGACCGTTGCGTACTATTTTTCTACGCTAGTGTTGATATTGCTCACTGTGCGAATCACGTGTTCTCATACAGAGGTATCATAGACTAGAGTTAGTTGCTTAACAGGTCCCGAGAGGGTCGTTTCGACCCGGAAGGTCAGTTTTTCGACCATTAACGCGATCAGAGGGTTGGCGTGGAATTAGTGGGTAGTAATAAAGGTGGTGGGTAATTACCCACTTCGGCGCAGTCGGTTAAATGGTGTCTCACTCGTTCAGACTATTACACAAGTCGTAAATTTGTGTTAATCGCTTTATTTTTTGTTCTATCTTCATAAGTTTGTGGATAATAATAATATACCGGATGAAAGGAGGCGTTTTGCAGGACTGTCCAATGTAATTTTGACGTTCGAGAAGCGCTGATTCTCAGCCTAATTAAAATAAATGTCTTATAGATTTTTGAATTAAATTAGCTAGAGAAACTCCGCAGGCATGAAGGGTAAGTATTGATAAAACAAAATGAGCAGTTGGATAGTCTTTTAATTATGATTATCTACTAGTGCAGGTAGTGGTGGTTTTGTTGTTTGTAGTATGTATGTATGGATGTACTATAGGTAAACTTCTGCTGAAACACCGACCTCCTCTAAGAGAGCGAGAACGGGCTACAATCACCATGCGGGTTGGTAGATGCCACAAGTCTTTGAATTTTTGGTTCTAGTACATGCCGGTTTCCCCACGATGTTTTCCTTCACCGTTTTGAGAGCAGCGGTGGTGAAATTATTTACACAAAGTAAATCGCTTGCCTGGGTTCGAACCCACGACATACAACTGGGCCACCACTGCTCTCACTGCAACAGGGAAACAAGACGTGAAATTAAAAAAAAAACTACTTTAATAATGAAAGAAAATCTTAGTTAGACATAAGAAAGTACAGGAAACAGTATTTAGAAATTTGGTATTTCCATAATTAATTTCTTTTGCACAAAGCAAATTGAAATAACACCTATTTTGCGTCATGGTCGACAAGCAACTACCAAGTACCTTCATCTGCAATATCAGACTTTACGGTATAACGATAAGGTCTGTAATGCAATAGCCAGGAGTTAACGATCTTGTTGACCTAGGCTGATAGAGACGTTAAATAAGTAACTACGAGATTCATTTATAATTTATGTTATTAAAGTTGTTTTTAAAATAGGGTTTGTAGAGGTTTTTCTTAAAAAAAAACAATTTTCCTGTATGAAAACGTTGGAGACAACCTCTAACTATTGATGTTCTGCTAACCGACTGCGACTTCCCGAAAACACGAAACAATGGTAGGTATATGTACCTTCCATCTATGTATATTTCTACATAAATACTTAAATAAAAAGGAAATGCTGGTCCTTGTAAGTGCATCACTCGAGAAACGGTTTTTTTTTTGTTTTCAAATGTGCGGCAGTCTGCATTAAGTTCTTCTGGAAAGAGAAATTCGAAAAGACTTCCGGAAAATATTATAATTCAAGAAAAACTGAACGTCCTTTTTTGTATGGGATTTTTATATGAATTAATTGAAAAGACAGGGTGACTAGTTTCGAATAAATAGACAATTTTGTTTGAATCATAGAAGCTTAAAACGTCAAACGGTTTGTAAGAATTCGATTGTTTAATTAAAGTTCGTTTAGTCTAATTAACACTAAGCTGTTTTCCTTTCATCTTCAAGCAACTCCACAATAAAGCTCCTCTCAATTGACTCATCAAAACACGCTCAGCAGTTTCCGAGATGGCCACTTACAAACTCACTTACTATTTACGTATGACTAACGCCATTATTCACGTACTCCAGCGCTTAAGATAACAACAATACAAAAACTTTGAATTTATAACCCTTCAGATTTCTCATGACCTCACTCGTTACACAAACAAACTTTAAGAATAACAAACACAGCAGAAACATGGTTTACGGTGAAGTGCACACTCCACACGCCGTTTTAAAAACAAATAAATACGAAAAAAGGGCAATATTTTTAAACAATACGCTTTGTACTATCGGAAAATAATGAAATAATAGTTCAACCCTAAAGCGCGATCGGTACGCGTGTTTGTACTAAAATAAACGCGATCAGTACGCACACCATTATGAATACGTAAGCATACGCACCCTTGGTTTGCCTCTTTTTTTAATCAACCCCTCCTAAATCCCAGCAGGCTAAAATTAAAGTGTAATGGTGCAGTGCTTAATAACTTATCTGCGGGTTCGCTGTGTGTTTGTTTGGCTTTTGTTAATGTAATTTTTCAAGTTTAACTTTTAAAGGGGACGGAAAATCGAAGCAAACTGCATGGAATTATCGTCCACAATACTTTTAAGGATTATTACTGCATATTTCCTCATTCTTAATGACGAACAAACATATGTTTACGATTAAAAACGTTCTCTTATTATTATTTTTATAGGACATTTGTGTTGAACATATTGTCTCTGTTTCATAACAAATTTATTGCGCGTCTACGTTTTATGGTTAAATAAATGCTTCTACTATTAAATGGTAATTATATGAACATTCAGTGCAGTTAACTTTATTAATAACATATATACATAGTGAAGTCTTAAGTTTTATTAGCAAACAAACGTTTAAATAAACGTTTGTTTGCTAATAAAACTTAAGATGTTGCTCAAAGAAGGGTCAGAAAGAGGTCTACCAATAGTGCCTATACCTACATGTCAACTTTAACTTTTACAACAGGTACAATAACCCCTATTGGCTTACTCTGAACAAATTAGAAAGGAAGAAACTAATATCAAGGGCATTACCACGTTAACCCCTAATCATCGACACATTGATGAAACAATCACGTGGCCCCCGTGGTCTCACAGACCGAAGGGTTAGACGCATTACTGGACATAATCTTGATTGATCTGCTACAAATAATGTTGGTTTCGCGCCGCGTGACGTACCAACCCTTTGTGTTTTCTTTATTCCGCGTTGGCGCAGTGAGAGGGTTAGATGCGCTTTTCTTGTCGTGGAAATTACTCAAATAATTTAGGTGCTTAATCTGTAAGTATGATGGCAAATTGTGGTTGGACTGGTTCAAATGAATGAAGAGGACAGACATAAAATGACGCCCAGCTGTGCATTTTATATGAATGACATTATAACAAAAATACCTACCAAGCTAATGTTGTTTGAATATTTAGTAATGTTTTCCGACTGCATATCATTAAGTGACGTTGTGCAATGTAATGATAAATGCACGTCATTATGCGCAGCCGTTATCTGTTTTTAAAACCTAAAGTATGAATCCATAGCAAAAAACAAATTAATAAAAAACTGTTCAAAAAACATTACTCGACGAATTACAAATGGCGGCTCCCATTTTCGCCCCAAAACCGTACAATATGGCCGTCAAACGTCAAAAAAGAATTTTCCGCTACCATAGACAACAATTACATTGGAATAGATTAAAAATAATGACGAGTTCAGTAACGTACTGTATCATTTGCGGCGGCCGGTGGGGTAAATTCAGCGGTAAATTGACGACTAAGAAATTACAGGGTTGTTGGTGCAGTACTTGATCGCTGCTACTAGAAAATTTCAATATTCAGATGGTTAAACCATAAAGTGCTGATTGACGGTAGTTATTTATTTGCCAATGCATTAGTAAGTTATGAAATACCAGGAAATTTTATGGTTCCGTAGGAATAGGGAAGGGAATTTCCTTTAATGATAATTTTATTGGGAATGGCCGAAGTTAGTCTGTGATAGTTAATTGGTTTGAAGTACTTTTGTATGGAATTTTATGGTGAGTTTTTTGTCTGGCTAAGTAAGTCGTTTTTTGAAGGGTTTCAAGAGCTATATGTTAATGATTGATATCCTGAAAGTCGGATATAAGTAAATGAGAGTATCAGAATCAGAATTTTATTTGCTATGAATCAGTTTTTTAAAATCTAAACTTAACATACTCGTACAACAAAGACGCTTAGAGGAGGGCAGAGAATGAAATTCACATTTTATTTTAAATAAGTAACATTTTTTGCACGTTTTGTAAAAAAAAATATTTTTTATACGAAACAGATGCAGGCCTTAATCTCCGTTTATAATTTAGACACACGAATTTAAATCTAATACACATGAGTTAAAGTGCATTTTTTGTGGGTGTTGGCAGATCTGTACGCCCGTTCACATAAGAGATTATAAATATTATTGTAATAAGACATTGTGATTCATGGTAGGATTAAGCATCATTTTAAGCCCCCATCATGAATGCATGCATATGCGTATTTAGGACTGTTTATCTTGTAATGGCAAACCGTGAGGGTATCGACTCTGATGCGTTTAGTATCTATTATGACATTTACATAGACAAATAAACAATCCTAATAGGAAGGGATACTGCCATTACAGCCGGTCTTATTCTGTAAAAATCTCACCGTGAAAACTTAGGTGAGGTGAACTAGAAGTGAACTTTCATTTCACCTAATGATAGGGATTGACAGTTCACTTCACTTTGATCAGCCACCCAAAGATCAGTATTAAAATATTTTTTGTTTTATTCAATACGATAAAATAGGTAGGGATACTGCTTAAACTGTTACTATAGCCGGTCTGATTCTGTAAAAATCTCGCCGTGAAAACTTAGGTGAAGTAAACTGTCATTTCACCTGATGATAGGGATTGACAGCTCGCTACACCTCACTTCACCTTAGTTTTCACGGTGAGATTTACACAAAAAACATAGGCAGGAAGTGTAATGTTCATTATTAAAATATTTTTTTGTATAAAAACCATTAAATTGGTATGTGTAGGTAGGTAAATTGTTGTTTGATAAAATAAATATACCTAATGTCTATCACAAACACTGTGATAAGACAGACTATAACATGATGGAGCCATTTTTTCCGTCATTTCAACGTTTTCTTTGCAAACTATATACACGTTTTAGTTTATATTCGGGGGTGAAAAGCGACTAATCATCGCTGCAACATTAATTTCAATAAAAGAGGGTGGGGGTGGTTTTTGTCTTCGATGTACCGTCGACTACGGAAGTAGTTCTGTCATATTTTTTTTGCTGTACGTATTGATCTAGTTCACGTATTTAAAATGTTGCTTTGATATTGAGAAGGAAAGTAATTTGACAGGGAAAATTATTAAAATTTCTTAAATAATAGTTATTAAGATCACCTTCTGTTATGTCGAGATTTGAACAATAATATTCACGGAACTGTTCAATTCAACTTACCTACCACTCTTACCAGATTTGACTCATTTTTTGCCGGCTCTATGACATCTGGTCTATTACCTTTCAGTGGAGGTCATTGCCCTATTAATAAAGTCCGAACATAAGGCCAAAGACCAGCTTACTACTGCTTCACATAATTTAAAGCGAAAGAACTAATTCAATGAAGATTTATTCAAAAGGGAAGCACTGAATTCTACAGAAGAAAAAAAAACAAAAACATATTTCCCACTCTCAGGGAAAGACTTCCTAGCCAACTTCTCTATTCTGCTGCACATTTGTGTGCCATATATAAAAAAACACCAATAAAATCAACCACCATAATCAAAACCCTACCAGAACAAACAAATTCAAAACCAAACACATGAATTTATAAAACCCATTCACTGATGACGAAATTCAACAACATCATAGGTACAGGCTACCCTACGTAGGTAAAAACTCCCTCTAATCCACGTCAGCTGCTTGTGACTGGTCGCTTCTCCCCAACCTACCCTCCGACTACCCTTATTTACACCAAAATAGACGATGAACTACCCGCTCTTGGAAAGTCTTTACAACAAGGGGTCACGGCAAACTGGTTATCGCACCGTCCAGTGTAAGATGAACAGTTTTTTTATAGGAATTCTAATTGGGTGAGGTGTCAGGGTATCCTGGCTGTGTCATGGCTCCTGTGCTGTCAAATACATAATGAGCGGTTTTATTTTTCCAAGTTATGGTTAAAACGATCGATGGTGTCACGAATCTTCGTTCGGTGTTGCCATTTTTTAAGTTTTCGAGCTAGTTTTTAGGGTAACAGGGTAGAGTAATGTTTTTGTAAAGGAATTGTAGGCTTTTGTGTTTTGCATGAAATATACGTATTATAGATAGATTTTGATCTCTATGTCTTTAGCTTTTATTACTGGTTCTGGAAATCAGTGAGAACCATAAAAAACAAATTTTCCGAGATCAAACAATACTTATGAACTATAGAACTCAGTAACAAAGCAGTTCTTAAGAAATAGGTCACAAATAAAAGCAAAACTGTGCATGACCGTGTTTCGTCGACGAAAAAAATAGACAGAATGACATATAGAATAGAGACAAAACTACAGATTCCTTTTATTCATCTGTCATTTTGTCTATACTTCTATCGACAAAACGATTTTCTATGGAGGTATGAAATTAATATTTAAGGACACTCCAATTGCTTCAAAATGTTTATCAAAAAAGAATGTAGGGTTAATGACCCTACCACTGAACATTTCGCTCGTTTTGTACCAAACAAGTATTTGTACGGTACTTGAAATTTAAAAATGGAATCAAAACGTTGGGCGTCTGTCCGGCCAGTGTCGGCGAATGCCGGGTAAGTGTCGCCGACGAAATCGGCCGACGTGTCGCGAAGAATGCGCCTGAGACTTTGTAATTGCACACCACTTGATCTACAGGTTGTTTGTTGTTACAGAACATTAATTTTACATAAAGTAATTACTAGATATTGGATTTGAAGTCAATCTCTTTGATGTATAGAACGAGAAGAATTTTTATAGATCTTAGAAAAAAATTGTATACGATGAATTATTTTTCACAAACTCTATAAATATTACTAGGGTACAGAATGTAATAATTTTATTTTGTTTTTTTAATTTGTTTAAGTCATTAAGGTTTTCATTTGGCATCTACGATTTTGAAGACTCAGACTTGTGACAAAATAGTTTGAAATGTATCTAAAAACCAAAACAACTCTTCTATATGTCATTTCCTTATACCAAGCACAATTTTCACAGTTTTCAACAGCTTTCCACAACGAACACCCTTTACACAAAAGATTGCACCTAGTTGTATTTATGTCATTATTAACCGGTGCGAATTAATACTCATTTAGCATCCATTTTTATCGCGAATGCTCTGACGGAGGAGCAAAAAGCTCATTCCTCTAGCACAGCTCGACCGGACGGCTTGGAACCGGTTTTTTTTGCGCAAAACGACCAGCTTTCTGCCGAAAATGGACTGCTAATCATTGTTGTGGTATAATTTATATTGGTAGGGTTTTGTAGGAAAGATAAAGACGGATGCATACGGTTTATTTTTTGTATTGTTGTAGAAGGCAGTGTAGGGAGATTTATTTTGATAACTTCCCCCATCTGCGAAGTCGGTTAAAACAGTCAGAACTGGTGTTAGTTTTACTTAGGGTCCTTGCGCTTGATTTGATTGTTGGTACCTACTTACATTTTGTAGTTATATTTTTGACGAAATATTATTTTGGTACACAGAACATTTAGGTACAATTAAAGCACCCTTGAGACAGACGAAAAGCCACTGACCAATCACGTCCGCGCGCGTTACGATTGGCGTATTCAAATTCGGGAACCCTTAGACGAATTTAAATTTCGAACGCGTCCCTACTGCGGCCGTGATTCGTGTTCTATTTTCCGAAATCTCGTCCAGCCGCAGTGACTTCTGTACGTCGTCGTCGTATTTTCTTTATTTTTATTTTTGTTTTCTAGTCGACGTCATAGTAAGTGATGAAAGAGCATAATGTTTAGTTCATCGGCATATTAATGCCTATAAACGGACAAAAACTCGACGCGAGTCGGTCGACGCGGCGTGTCAGGCACTAATTGAGAGGCGCACGCTATCGCATGGTGCAACCGGGCCTCAGTCAGTAAGCAAAGGTTAGAGAAAAATCTGTTAAAAATATCCTTTTATTTAGTACTGTCGGTGATCAGCCTTTTAAAAAATTGCATAGATTATCGATGTTTGTAATCAGAATAAATGAACGACTGAGACTGACCTTTACTCGAGGAATGTTTTGTATCGAGATCGAAAGAAGTCGCTTAAGTAAATTGAAAAACATTTCACATTCTTGCAATATGAAGCGGGTAAATTAAGTTTAAACTCTACTGCTCTCTACTTGGACTTAAATTGCAATGGAGGTTTTATGGAATAGTTTCGATAGCATAAACAATGTCAACATGAACTACCGAAACAAACAATACAGTAACAGGTATTTTGCTGTGCCAAGCGATAGTTACGAATCTAATAAATATTGTAACAGTTCTGGTTATCATGACAAGAATTCATTAGCCTCAATAATTGTGAATGCAGCGCGAAACGCATCTAATCGCCTTTATTATTATGTTTTCAAAGAACAACATTTATTTTATTAATGACCACTTTCACGGAGATGCCACAACAATAAAAGAGAAAAGTCCGAGTGCCGTAACCTTGTAACGGCGGCTGCTGTAATTTTTATTATCGACATTTTAAAAGTATGCTACTCGCATTTTCACGTGTGTCTTATGAAACGTTCGTTGCATAAGGTTTTTTGTCTTTACGTACGTGCCCCACTTCGTAATTAAACGGTCACATATATGTTACGCGATCAACGTCGCGGGTTATGCGTATTAAATAGGTAGTATCTTCACGCTACGAATTACGCAAAAAATACAACAGTCTAATCGACGAATTTCGATTGCCGTTGTTTTCTTCGGCTCGTCGACCGAGGCCAAACAAGGTACGAAAATTAACTGACAAATCTTGGGGACTTCTCGACGGTTTCCCACGAATCCGGGATCGAGTATATCTAAAACCCAACAATTTTTATCAACAAACGAACCCGAAACAAGATGCGTAAGGAATTCCAAACGGCAAAAACCACTCGATGGGGACGATAAAACGAAATCGCCGATGCGTTGTCGAAAAAAAAATGCAAGTGCTGCGTGCGAGCGAGATAACAAAAAACGTATCGTATCGCGGTTCCACTCTAGCGCGCGCAACTAATGAATACTGCGTGGCGCGCTGCGCGGGCGCAGCTGCGCCAGCGGACCAATCCGCCATTTCCATTATTTATTTTATTTCGGCGCGAAACGTTGAATTGGATCAGTACTACAAAGAGGTTAAATTGCGCGTCCAAATCCCATGACAATTGTCAATTATAGCGTTAAACGGAACACGGACAGATGTAAACAAATACACAATGTCCTGTCTTTTGACGCTGCGCATCACAATGCTGCGTGTGAGCAGTATCTGTGGCAGCTTGACAGTGTCGGTTCACGGGTCGGTTAGCTGGGAAGTGATCTTGTATGTTCAAGACTCCGTGCTAATCCTTTTTGTAAATGAATACACAATGTCGTGTAATATGGGATTGTTGAAATTTTAAAACGTCCGACACCTTTCATCAACTTTCGACATCCCTTGCATTGAATCATACAAATGCGTACGTGTTTGCTTTTCTATTATCTTGTGTTTTCTTCATATAGTCAATCTGCATCGTAAATCTACACTCTGCCGTAATAGAATTTCTTTACTAATCTTTGCAATCTGAAACCGTCGATTGCGTTGAAAAAACACAATCCGTGATTGCAAAAAATTAAATGACGCATAAATCTGTCTAAACCTCATATCTGCAGATAGATCATCTAGTCTGTGCGTGCGTGTGCGCTGTGCACATACTAGGTTTTTTCCTGCGGCGCTACTTGCCTCTTAATTACAAAGTCTAGTTATTAGACGTTAGCACAACTGTATATTCTTTTATCGTTTAATCCGACATTATAAGATCGATTACTAGTCTATTAATATTCAGTAAACTCGCTATAAATACTTAGAAAATGCCAGTTGAAAGTGATTGTCGGTCATCAGTCTGCCAAACAGTGGGCTTTGTAATAGAACCATCTAATAGCCAATAGCTCAAAGCGAATCATTGCAATTGATGCTGTTGTGATTTTGTAATTAATTTTCATCATCACTGATGTAACGGGGAAAGTTTAAGGTAACGAAGAACTGAATGAAAATTACATGTTCTTTGAAATGATTAGCTTGCATGTTTGCATGCGAATTCTAGTAGAAGAATACATTTCAATTCAATGAGCATGATTTTCTATACATTCTCGCTTCTGAATACAAACATAACAGCTATTAACAAGCGTAAAATCACAATACAAACATACACGAAGATGAAAACCGACGTAGGTACTCAACCACTTACGGTACAGCTAAGTACATCCCGATCCCGCAATACCAAGCCACCATGACGGCACATAACAACCAATAAAAATATACAATTAAATCGGAATGAACTAATATGAACTCAATACGGAGGAGTTTTGTGTGAACTGTACTAAAAAGCGCAGTAATGAGAACAACACCGATGTGTAACGACATCGATGCACGCCATTCATATATCGCGCAAGAATAATGAACATATTGAAATGTGAAAGAAAACTAGTTAATTGACAAAAAATATGTCTTGTAATGGTTTGGATTTGAAAGGAATCAGTTGATTATGACACGTAAAAGAAGCTAAGAATGAGCATTATAGGAATAAAGTAAAAAAAGGTGACGGTGTTAAGGTCGGCTTTCAAACTAACTGGATGCAGCTGATTACCAGTTCTACATGAAGCGACTGCCTATCTGACCACCACAACCCAGTTACTGGGTAAAACGATACCCCTTGGTAAGACTGGTTGTCAGACTTTCGGGTTTCTAACGACCCGTAACGTTGTAGGTAAGCTAGTAGCCCGTAGGCCAAAGATCCACGAGTGACAGCCATGACTAACGGCTTAAAGTTTTCGAGGCAATTATATGTAAAGATGGCCAACTATCCAAGGGTCAATCGACCCATGCGGCTGTTTACTTTTTACCTTATTACTTAGCCCTCTATACAAATATTACTAACAGGTAAAAGTGAGTTTGTTTTTAGGGGGTAATATACAGAACTACTGATCTGACTCTGGAAAAAGTCTATCACCAATGAGAAGCTACAGTATTGCCTAGTGTCATGCCAGGGATATGTTTTATGCCTTAATAAGAAATTTCACGCGGAAAAGTCGCTAGTGTACAATAATCAGATCAATGTAGGTTTGAATAGATTTATTTTTGAAAAATAATAACGTAATAATAAACGTAAACTACGTAATTATAATTGAGTTAGAACTACAAATAGTAATTTACACAAACTGGCAGCCAACAGCTTTACTTTATCACAAACAGAATCAGTTCCAGATATTTCCAATCTAACATTGACTAATGAACTAATCAGACATAGACACTAGCTGTCAAACCAATGAAGCGTTGTATTATAAATTACAACATAACAATGCATAGCTACGAGAAAAAAATGGCAGGTTCCCCCATCCCCATCATTCCTATGCATTAGTGATGTGAACAAAAAACATTTCGGAATCGATTCCCACATCGATAGATCGTCTCCCGACAATTGTCAATTAAAATTCCCGCAATTAAGTTTCATTATACTTTCCGTTTCTATAAAATATCTTGATTTATCCAGTTATTTAGCGGAGGCGTTGTTTGCAATTTTTGTATTAACTTTTCATTACACGATGGCTTAATAAGCTGTCTCGTAAATGGAATGTTGTTTGTTGAATGCTTTGGGTTTCTAAGGCTGCCATTTAGCTTTAAGAGAAATGGAACTTAAGAAGCAATTTATTTCAATTTGAAAACTGTAGTGTAGGAGGGTAAAGAAACAACTTTAACTATCTACATGACGTCATTGAGAGCTGTAGAAATGGCGGAGTACACTTAATCCTTGTCTCGATTGCCTCATTAATCCGCTGGGTGCTCTTTACTGCCAATAGACACGTCACACTTAACAGACATTAGAAAACATCTCTATCCAGCGATAAACAAACGAAACAAACGAACCATTGAAACTATAAAAATTGACTCGCTGTCACTCAGGGAACGATTAATGACAACAAAAAGAGCTAAACTCATCGTCCGTACTCGAGTATCGAACGCACAGAGCGTACTCGGTCATTGCATCAGCACGGTAGTGACGGCGAGTATCCATGATGGGATGACAGTATCAGAACTAAACCGATCGTCCACAGGGAGGGCACTATATCAATCATTTGGCCCACAATCGCACCGCACGCCACTTAAATAAATTTATAACATATTAAGTACGTTGAAAATAAACACTTTACGGTTTATGATTTATTTCGTGGTATGAATTATGGACGTCACTTATTTAGCATTAGAGAGGGAAGGCGATACGCGTTTTATCTCTATCTATTGCGATTTCACGTGCCACGGCTACCGATAAACGTTTTATTATAGTAATTAAAGCGACCGATTAGATTTCGTACGTGTTACGCGTCCAAACATTTGATAAATGTGTCATTTTACAGTGTTAATCTGTATGTGATAGTATATTTTTATGTTTACTGTCAGAGCGTCAAACGATA
Source organism: Dasypolia templi (assembly GCA_963555695.1). NCBI lineage: Eukaryota > Metazoa > Arthropoda > Insecta > Lepidoptera > Noctuidae > Dasypolia > Dasypolia templi. Next base: position 30,725,389 of record OY743140.1, on the reverse strand, counting down.
ATGATTTCGTAATTTGAAAAGTAATTTGTTATTTAATTTGTTGCGAAAGTTTGAAACAAGAGAAGGTGGAATTAGGACAATTAATAGCAAAAAATAGTCATGGAATGTCTTAATCTTAATAAATTTAGATAGCAACGAACATTATGGTATGCACCTCAAACAGCGAGACATTTTTAAAGACCATCATCTCATAGCATTACCTATAGTTATACAAAACCACATTAATAAATTTATTTGGGAGTTAAATAATTAATTTATTTTAGAATACGCCATCCCTATCTGGAACCCTTTCGACGACAAATACGGCACTAGAATTGAAAGTGTACAGAAGAAGTTCTTACGGTCTATGAACTATAAGTGTTTCCGATCAAAGGTTCCTTACGTGCAGCTATTGAAACGGTATGGTGTTCTGGATTTAGGATCTAGGCGGCTGTTACTTGATGTCATGACACTGCACGGCATATGCAATAACAAATTTGATTGTATAGACCTTACAAACAAATTGTGTTACAAGGTACCCAGAAGTGTTATCCGAAGGGGGGTGTGCGTGCCTCAACTGTTCCATACAGGAATATGCAGGACTAACGCTGGGAGACGTGCGCCGCTTCGTCGCCTTGTTGATTCTTACAACACACATTTTATAGAATTAGATATATTTTGTCTATCTAAACCATTATTTAGGAAAATGGCTTTGGATATTTTGTCTAGCGAGTAGTTTAACTTAACTCAGCAATATTGTGACAGCGACTACTGTATTCTTGTTTTATTTTAATTTTATTTTTTTATATCACTGGTCTTCAGCACCTCTTTTAACCTTTTGCTAAATCGTGGACAATGGTGTGGGTTACGTGTTTGTTAAAACTTAGTTTAAGTAGTTCTCTGTATTTTGTAGCATGTAACTGTTTTTTGTCCCTAATAAATAAATAAATAAAGACTATAATGTTTCCATCATATATTATACAAGCTAACAGCCCTAAAATAATAAATAATATGTACACGTTAATGAAAAAATAAGGAAAAGAATCATAAGGCATCAAAAAATTCGTCCGCATCGCTGTTAACAGGAAAAGTGCCCAAAAATCTGGCAGCATTGCCAGGTTGTATGGAGATGCTGATTCTGTGTCCAAGAAATAGGCCCGCCCTCTGGTCACGTGAAGAGTCGACCAAACGCTTAGCGAAAAACCAAGTGGGCACTTGGTTTCAACCCCAAACGGCTCAAATAATAACTCCCGATAAATAAATTAATGATTTTGCTTCGCCCAAGATCGATAATACATATTTTGCTCGGCAAAGCTTTAAAATAGTAAATTTTATCACTTATCAGTAGTGAGGAACCTATGTCAATAAATATATGAACACTGGTCAGTTCCATGACACTGAGTGACTGGTGCACCATTTATCTCGGCGGGGTCCCACGGGTCGCCGCCGTTTCCACTTATAAATACAATTTAATTTCAATAATTATAATACAATAAAGTCTTTGACTGATAAAGAATCGATATATTAACTTAGCTCTACGATACGGGACGGGCTTGATAGAAAAGTTATTTTTAGTGCCAACGCTTTCTAAAGCGAATTAAAAAACTTTTTATTACAAAAACACAACTAATATTAAAAATGATATCGGAAAATATTCTTCTTCATTATTTAGGCAAAAATAACCCTTCGCAAGGATATAAGTTGAATAATATAACAATCAAATTTGAAAAGTGAAATTTAAATTGCACGTCGTTACAAAGTTGCATCCGGTGGCATCGTGAATGTGAAGACATCAAAGTTATTTTTTAAATTACATATCAGCCACATCATGTCAACAGGCTATTGTGCCTATTGTTAATAAAAAAAATGAAAAACCCACAAAGATATCGCGGTAACATAATTTTGCTACAAATTACATGGTATTTGATTGTTGGTTTGTACAGATTACCAGTTTTACGAAGGCCCGAATTGTTACAAAATGACTCCATTTTCCTTTTTTAAATTCAATAATATGTATTAAGCGATCTGCCTTGTCATGTTATTGTAGATTCCTTAATGAAATATCATTTTTATAAATGTGGCAACACTTTCTTTATAATGTTGCCATTTTGAACAAGTGTCCTTCCAGGAAGTTTGTTCAGAATTTGAGAATAAACAACGTTTTTTTTTTCAACCGACAAGGGATTATGTTTGAAGGGACGATCTTTTTTTTCGTTTCTACAGACGGAGTCGTAAATCAAGCTTGTCTTTGAATGTTACTTTATCAGTTTTTCTCGGTCTTATTACAAGGTGCTTTGTTAGTTTTATGGCCATGAGTGTCTAGTTCGAAATGAAGAACGGACGCTTTCGTTCACCAATATTTTGGTTATTTTTGATGAACCATTATTATTATCAACTAACTTTTTATAGCGCAACTGCGTAAAGTGGAATTCTAAACGTTGAATATGTTGAACATATTTAAGTGCATATTTCAAAACGCATATCGCGCTATAAGACTGCACATACAATTATAAGTACATTGATAGGTAGGTCTATCTACATTCTTCCAAGAAATTAACATTGCGTAAGCCACAGAAAACTTAAAAAAACTGATTCTTCCATAACTAAACCTTTCTTATCAGGAGGTAAATGAAAATTCAAAGAAATACACGCATCGAATCGATTACAATCAATCGAAAATTAATTAAAGTACTCACAAACTCGATTTAGAAGAATCGAAAACAAACCGAATAGCGAGACGCGAGTGCGTACACAATCGATAATCGCTATAACTTGTATTTACTCGTGCTCGAATTTACCATTACTAATTAAGAGTTTATGGTTATTAAGGCATTATGCAGGAGAAATTGCCGCTACTGATTTACTGGGCGCAATTTTGAACGACATTTTAAAATTCGAATGAATATGCAAAGTTGCCAGTAGAATAGGTATGTTTTCTTCGGGTTTTGCACTTATTTTTATACTGGTATAAGGAATAATTTACTGTAGAGGTTTTTATAATTGTTTGGAAGGACGTTTACTTTTATCGTAGTAAGAATAAGCAAAAAAAACCTTGTTTTCAATAAAACAAGTTTTTTTTTAAATATTTTCAATAAAATATTTCAAAATTTTCAATCAGGTAACCCCGACATGTTTTTTTTTTAAAGTAAGCTAAAGGTAGCAGGTGTGTTATTAGTTATTCCAGCTCTTTCACCGAGTTGTTCTAGTGCGTCCATTTTTTTAAATGTCTTTAACGGTTTAGGGAAACGCAATTCTACCCTTTCATAGTTTACACTTCTGTGCTATTAATATCTTCAAATAATTAATTTATTTCTGGGGCCAGTAGACTAATACCCCTTGAGCATAATACCAATGATTATTTTCTTCGTTATGGTATCTTTGAATGAAGTTAAAATAGCAGGGTAAAGTACCCTGGCTACCCCAGGGTTAAAAAAATAAGATTGCATTTCGTAAAACAAGATAAAATATCCAAAAAGTTCTTAGCAGCTTGTGAAATACTTAACTTTTTCTTAGCGTGTCGATGGCAAATATTATTAAGTTTCTTGAAGTTTTTGTTTCGCCCTGTGATATTCTTAAACTCTAGAAAACTACAGCACTGAATAGACCCTCCTATTCCCTGCACCCTAGTTGAAGGATATGGCTAATCCATTGCTTCGTATGTTCGAAAAAGTTGACTGCTCAACAACGTTAATAACGCAATATATGTTGATGAACTGTCAAAATTAAAGCCATTCCTACTGTTAGTGTGTTACGCAATGACCTAAGCCGCAGATTGATAGTTTACCTGTTTACTGAAGACTGCGATGTCTTCATTGAAGGATTCTGACGAGCACACGTCACCCCCCGCCACGCCAGGGTCTCGGGGGGTACACGTTGCCAGCTCGCACTTCTCGAAGATCAGCGCCAGCAAGGGGAACAGTGGGTGCCTGGAAACAGGGGAAATCGGTTTAGCATTTAAGATTTTATTTTGACACTTGTTGCTGTATATGTAGTTAGTTACATTGACCTGTAAAAAATTGTGACAGATTGTCAATTACCTACATGTTTTAAAGTTTGTTTTGATACTCTTTGGACAATCTGCTATATGGCATCAAACCTTAGCCAGCAAAAAAAGGTAACTGTCATCTCAAAATGGAAATGTGCCAAAAAATTCAAATACACATTAATACTTTATAAGTTTCTTAAAAAAAATAGAAATAAAGAACCAAATCTTGGAATACCTATAACCTACATATTTCAAGAAAAATACATGAAAAACCACAATTTAAATTTAAACACACTTTAATCATATATTTTGTCAAATAAAACTTCATAAAGCATTGTAGCTGAAAAATAAAGCTCTAAAAGTTAATAAAAAAGGTAGAGATATGGTCCAATTGTGAGCTGATGACCTCTCACGCCACTGACGCGACCTGACGCGACTGATCATAGATTAGATGCAGATGTATACGTGACGAGGATATCATCTTTATAGTTTTGCTCCTGTGTCGGGTGGGGTGCCAGTGGCAGCGGGTTCGTGCAAAAATATTGTATGAGTGCTGGGCACAGAAATTGTTGCAATGGAAATGGTAGAGTAAAAAAGTATTTTTTATTTTTTTAAAGAAAAACGAAGATTCTTATCATTTAACATAATGATTACCTTCATAGTTATAAGACCATGTACAATAGATACTCGCATATGAAAAAATATTAAATCGAAAATAATTCACCGAAAAAAAAAACTTTATATCTTTGATGACGTTTTTATGATATATTTGTTTTACTATTTCTTCATTGAATTATTTAAATATTCCCAGAGAAATTCAATTAAAAACTTACAATTATTTCATTTGAAACATTTATACTTCGTACGGTAATAATAACTAACTAAAGACTTGCATATTTTACTATTGTTGTGTTTTTTAAATTATAGATGTATTGCTTATCCAACCGAGTGTGACGGAACATACGTCGTTTCCGTTCCACGCATCAGCCAATGGGAGTTTTTAAAAAGCTGCCAAGTGCGTGATAAAGGGGTTCCGTAGTGGTACATATTATAGTACAGTACTACTAGGTATATTGTTTGGCACAGTTTTAAAATTATTTTACAGCTTTTACATTCGGAATAACTTTGTTGAACGTCCATTAAAATTATTTTTTGTAGGCGGAATATTTTATTTCAGTTTTTATCAAATATCTGACCCTGTTTTGGAAAATCAACAACTTATTTTGTACTAGTTAAGTAGTAATGGAAATCTCAATAATTAATAAATGTGTTTAAAATCTGCAATTTTGCATTAGTTCATCAACATCAAGAAGAGTTCACGTTTTCGTTCAAGAGGTAATTTGTTTCATAGCTAAATAAAATGTAATCAAATCATACTAATCATAAAAATCATAGACAATCACAGTGGTTTACGATCCAAACCCACTATTACCTAAGATAAATATTAACAACGAACTTATGTATTTCTTACTATAAATTACAATTAAATTATCGTGAAAATAGCTTTGTGAATAATTAACTAGAGTAACAACGTACTATTATGTATTAGGTTTTAAGACTTAGGGTTCATTATTCTATACCTATTTCATAGACATGCACCTTTATCAGCTCAGCTGTATACCAGTATTTTCCATTGAGCGACTGCAATATCTGACCTCCACAACCCAGTTACCGGGTAACACGATATCTCTTGATAAGACTGGTGGACCCGTTACGTTTGTCAAAGATCTACGAATGCCTCTATCTTCGGGTTTGAGATATCTTTATTTCCCATATGAAATTTCACGGTACATGAGAAATTTTAACTTATTTAATAAAAAAGGTATACATTTTTACAAAAAAAATGCAAAAATATTTAAAAGTGTAGGGTAATAGCTAACAATTTAACACAACCAAAATATAAACACACTAAACGCGCGCAACTAGATGTGGTATGAAATGTAGAAAGGGTCGCTCACTTTATTTTTATATAAAAAAACGTAATTTTAAGTATTTTTAAATATTGACATGGATTTTGCTTTTTCTTAAACAACATCACATTTTTTTTCAATACGGTCATCGTGTAATTTAAAAAAACCATTAAATCCGAAGAACCCTTATAGCTCCAGTAAAATAAGTAATAAAAACATATAAATTACACTTTACTAGTAAAAAAAATTACAACGTTTGCTTATCACGCAAAAAATTGCAATCAACGCGCATACGATGGTCTTATGCTGACCTTTCCATCGTAGGAACACAACATATAACCAGGAAATTAAATAGGAAACTTTAAGGTCCACTGCCGTTAGACACACTATAAAATTACTTTTTTATTCTGTAGTGTTATAACCATACTGGGTCCATTTGAATATTGTAAAAAAGGTCTTTTTTTCACGGTTCCGCACCCAAAGACTGCCAACGGGACTTATTACTAAGACTTCGTTGTCCGTCCGTGTGTCACAGGGCTGTATCCTTTGAACCGTAATGAAAGATTTGAAATTTTCACAGAGACATGTGTATAGCAGCTATAGCGACAAATACTTTATAAAAATAACAATTATTTTATAACTAAACAGAGCCCCAACTCGCCATACAAGAAACGTGTTCTTTCGACGTTCATTTTTTATCACCTATTTAAAAATAATATTGTGTTAAATATTGAACGGAACCGCCAAGTTCGAGTCGGACTAAAACACCATGGTGTTTGATTCCGCCTCGAACTTATACTATACTATTTTTTTAAGGATCATGATAATTTCGATATATTTTCAAATTATGACTGTGATACCAAAATAAAAAATTTCATCAAAATAAAATGTTATCATCATTATGGTTTCCCTTCTTTTTAACATGTTTATAACTTTGTATAACGAGTAATTTATTTAACTATTAATTATAGGATAATGACTTAGGTAATGAGTTACTTTTGTCTTATCTTTATTATATTGAATAAATTAATAAATATTCTGTTAAGGAAGTGAGTTTTTTAGTTCTGCTTTTACACCTTGTACAAACTTGTACCTATTAAAGAATATTGATAGTTTGATACAGAGAGAAAATGTCTCCTCCTAATTGTAATAACAACTTTGAAAAAAAAAAAAAAAAAAAAACACTCGTCCACAACGCCTCAGCTTTATAACTCTCTTTTATCTGCACCAAACAGTGAACTTCCAATTCCACAATTATTGAGAATCTGTAAATTTATGTAAGTAATAAATTCCTATCATTATTTACATCTACTGAAGAGTATAATCCTCTTCTTTTGCACCTTAAAAAACGTGTGCCAAATCAAGGCACGATGTGACGTATCGGAGGTCACGTTTCATAGAAAAACCGCAGCGTATCTCTGTGAACAGCATCTGTGCCTTCACACCCTCTAACACTAGGTCCCCACCACACTTCGCTGCCAATGGCGCCTAACCTCTTCTTGACAACTTTTGATCAGATAACATTAAGATCACTGAAAACGGACGGTTAAGCGTCAAATGTGGCACCTTTATGTACTTTATCTTACATCTCAAGGGCAGACTGATAGTCAAAGTTTGGCCAAAGATTGGGCCAAGTTCGGTGTTGTTTTAAAGTGGAAACAAACATTGGTGGGTTGACAATACTTATGATTATTGAGACAAAAGCGTTTTGTATAGCCGAGGCAAGAGTAGATCTTAATAGCTGATATGCAAAACAGCTGGAGGGCAATCTAACTTGTTGAAGTCTGAGCAGGTTGAGCAATCTATGCAATTGTCTGATATAACTGTAGTTTTTGCCTATAACTTCATTCGCATCATAAACTTCAACCCGTTATTTTACCAGCTCAGGGGTGGTGTCTCGTAAGTCTTTGTTATAGTGCACCCATTGAACCTAATCTTCCAAATTTAATATTTCTATCTTCAGTGGTCAGGCTCGGCATTGTCAGTCAGTCAGTCACATCACACATCCATGCTAATATTGGATAAAGAAGCAAATTGTAACTAAGGGTCACAGATTAACCACCAGACTAGATTAATTACTGGATTGTCTTATAAATTAATATAAAGTATGAGAACCAGGATGTAATGTTCCCTCAACCTTCATAGAAAACGGAAGATCCTCCGACCAGACGAGTGTTGTGTCTGATGGGCAACTGCCCGACGATTGATGTCGGGACGTTGTATAAATGGTAGTTGTGCGATAAACTCTGCTTGATCGATGCAGGATTTTGCATGACGTCAGTGTGATGTTTAGTTCGCATGTGGAGGTGTAGATACCACCACAGTCTATTGGCTTAGAATATGAGAAAGAAGACTTAACCACAAAAATACCTCAAAATCACACGTTACCACTCACCCGTAAATAGCGTCTTTGTCCCTCTTGTGTACGAGTGGCTCTCCTGGCAGGGCATGCGCGGGCGCCGCGGGAGGGGGGTAGTGGACCGGCGGTAGGTGCGGGTGAGACAGTCTGTGTTCGTGGTACATCGCGCCGCCCTCCATGTAGCCTCCGCCGTGGAGGCTCTCGTCGTACTGTTGAAGAAGATATGGTTAGAGACGGAGTAGCTGTTGAAAAACAAATAGTTGGAAGACTTGGGAGTAAGGGTGTCAAGGAAGAGAAGGCTGTTGATGAAAAAGGAGTTGGACGAAAGGTTATTGAAGGGGAGATATTTGAAAGAAGAGTAGGAAGAATGGCGGTTGAAAAAGGAAGACTTGAAAGTAAAGGTGATGAAGAAGAGGAGAGATTTTAGATAAAGAAGGTGTAGCCGTTGCTATTGGGAAGCGGGAAGTGAGAGGAGATGGCAGTTGCTGGAAAAAGGAAGAAGGCTTTTGGGCAAATTAAGAAAGAGGATGGAGTTACTGAAAGCTCTTCTGAATAAGGAAGAAAAAGTTGGTATAGAGTACTTATCTGTTTTAGTAACGAGATGTAGTTTAACAAGAACATAATTATTATAAATAGTTTTGTATGTGTAGTAACGTGGTAGCAGTACAGTTTCAGCAACAAATTACCTTTTAATACCTAAATACTACACGTTCAAACAAACTTCATTATCCATTTATCTTTAAAAAATCTGTTAAAAGCAAATCCCGGGAATTATACTTCCTATAATCCACATTCCTCTTAAAGCAACAATTAAACGCACGTACAAAGGAGTAAAAAAAAACAAAAATAAAGATGGTCTTGAAACGTTGAATATTCATTAAAAATGTTTAAGTCATCGTGATGGCTATCTAACATCAATGGCGACCCTCAATTAAACACCGCAGGCTTTTAGAATGCGTGCCTGTGCTTTTAAGCAGATTAGAGCATTTAAAAAAATTGACAGGCCCTCTCGTGGTTCTTTTGTGTACTATTCTTTAATGACAGATTATGCTTTTAATATATTGCTTTGCTGTATGAATACTGGTTCTTTGCCTATCTTAATATTGATTTAAGAACTTTCTTTGTTTGAACTTATTTTTTCAAAACGAATTTCATCAAATTGTAAAACCTTTTTAATACATATACTGTATTCTATAAGCAGCATCACAGACAGTTTGTTTAAATATATAATTAAAAGGTACAATGACCTCCGACATCAAAATACATACACTTATGCTTTTCTTTTAGTACTTAAATAAATTCATATTCTACAATTCTTTCGACAATTAAATGTTTAATTATAACAATGATGTTGTTATAATAATGAAATAGTACATAAAATAAAAATGTAGTTATTTATATTGAGTTCAAAACCAAAACGGCCGTATTGTTCCGTATTTAAATGCACTTGATGAATCTATGGTTCTTTACAGTCTAACAACCAGTCTACTAACTTTCTAAAGGTTTTCATGTTACCCAGTAAATGGGTTGTCTAGGTCAGATAGGAAGTCGCTCCATATAAAATACTGGTTACGGACAGATTGGAAGCTGAACCCGAAAATAGTTGGACAAGACAGCAGATTTTGATGGATCTATGGAAGGTGTCTTCAAGACATTGTAGATGTCTACCGACATTAAATCTACGCTAAAGAGTTCCTATATGTGTTGAATAAGTTAAATAGCATCATCTTTAATGTAGTCTTGTCATTTACATACTTATCTTTGTAATGGCATATTAAATGACGTAACATGATATTATTATATGCAACAGTCGCATTTTTGAAACAGTGACGTCAGAAACTACAGTTTTTAATCAAATTAACTAGCAATAAATTGCATAGACCGTTGGTCTAGAAAGCATGAGGTCTTGAGCTCGACACCCAGGTCGGCCAAAGTGTTATTTGGAATTGAGTAAAGTGGAATTTCTTAGCATGGATTTGTGCCCGGTTGATGGCAATAGGCGCGCCTCCTATTACATGAAACTAAAGCTATCCTGCACGCGTAAAATGTCCGGGTTTTTTCTATGCAAGAATAGACAAATGACATCTCAATAGTGGTCATGCTGGTGAAATTTCTGTCTAACCCTTCATAGGATAACGGGCGTGATGATACCTTATGTCATGTTCAATAATTTTCAGTTGCATTCCCCTCCATACTTTTTCGTATCTCTTTTTTTTACAGACCCATTAAACCTTCATGCAGTATATTGATATCGTCCATTTTGTAAAGTCGGCCATCAAATAAAGTGACGATGCGTTTCGCGGCGATCGATAGACTTGGACGGTCATTACCGCGGCTTTGCTTCGGTTTTTTTTTAACACTACCACTTCAACCCCGCTTTGTCTGGTCTTTAAACGTTTTAATTTTTAACTAATTGAGATGGCTAGTGGCTTGGTGAAATGTTAGTGTGGATGTGTGAATTAAGAGATGACTACATTAATAATTTGTACACAGTAACTGGATTGTTGAGGTCTTATATGCAGTCGCTCAGTGTAAAAAATTGGTATTCAGACAATTTTAGACCATTACTTAGTTAGGAATAAGTTTCTGCCCTTCTATGACCAATAACATAACAGCTGATTGCCTTCAACATTTCTTTTAAAAAAAATCGTTTTTTTCTGAATTTTTCACATCTGATCGATTTTATTCTTAGATTCTTTCTAATATTATTCTGTAAAATTCCACCGCTCACTGCTCACTTCAGCTACGTTTTCACGGTGAGATTTTTACAGAAATTAACAAAAGACGGTCGTACTCATCGCGTTACCCAAAATGGCGGCCTCAAAACACTTTAAAAAATACTTCCAATTATTTTGAAGTCTATTAATGGTAATGCGTCCTATTTGCGCTTCGAAAAGGTAAAATGTATATAATGTATAGTTCTATGTATAATGTATATTAAATACGTATTTATGCGATATACTAGGCCTCGATACCCGCTTCCCTTGCCACTTTATGCCAAGTAAACACGTTAATGTACAGACAGAAAAATAGATTTAGTAAAATCATTGCAGGCTTAAATGCAGTCATTTTCATTGCTGGAGTTAATGGAACTCATAGCATTTGTGTAGAAGCGTAAGATTTGTGGCAGAGAATAAGTGGTAGCTATATTTATTTTCGCTAAAAGAATCTTAGAAGCTGAATTTATAATGTCAAGAGACTGGACAGCCTCATGTTATCTTGATCATCTCATTCTGTATTGTAAATAGATACTAATAATCAGTAAAATAATCCGCAATCTGTTTACTAAGCATGGCGACCGGTGAAGCAATACATGATTATAAACTATTTGTAGTCCATTGACAAACGTTCAGCAGTGCACCTTTACCGATTACATTGCACACCGTACCACAATAAGGGGAATGGCTTACTTCTGTAGAGACGACACGCTAACAACATTAGTACTGAAACATAATTTATAATCTTGATAACCAACGTTGAAGTAAGTGACTTTATTCCTGATAAAGCCCATTGTTTTGCCAACCGTACGTGCGCAAGAGTTTACTGCGCATTCAATACGTCACTTTATTAGTACGTTACTGATGTTAAGTTCATTGTAATTGTTTTTGTGGTGTGCACGTGATCGGTGGTATCGGCTTTACCGGTAGTTTGTGCTGCTGACTGTACTTTTGTTTGTATTCGATGACTTGGCTGGCTTACTATTTATTTTAGAGAGAGTAGAAAAAAAGATTTTCGCCTGAAGTTTATTTATATTCTAGTGTGGAGGTCGGAAATTATACCACTGGAACGTATTAAAAAGTATCATTTGTATTAAATATCCAGGTTATCAACTATCTGTCTGCAAAATTTTATAAAAATCCATGTAGCCGTTTTTGCGAGATTGAGTGACATGATTGAGTGAGAAGTAAAACATTTTTCTCAAGCTTTACGAAAATTCATCTTTCCTGTTCCATATTAATAAAAAACAAACAAGTAAAGTCGTTAACAATTTCAATTGAAACCGACCAACATTGACCAATATACAGCGTAATCAAAGTTAAACTAAGAAAATTTAAATTTTCGCACTTTAACGACTAAATTATACCAAGTGAACGGGACTGGCCACCGAACTGACAACCTTTATATCTTTAATTTAGATATTCCTCTAATAACTGCATAGTGCAGTGCAAAACTATTTACATAAAACTAGGCATTGCCCGTGGCTTTGCTCTCTTCTTGAGGAAACTTTTCATGTAACCAGATTGAAAGGATACAGTGTTAATCCAGGACATAGCCTGCTTTCATTTCATCAAAATCTTTTCAGTAGTTTATGTGGTATTTAGTAACAAACTTAAAATCTATTTATCATTAGGTATGGCAATACAAAAAATGATTGATCAATCCCATAATTCACAACGGCCAGGGAAATGGGAGCGCAGTGTTTTTCCCCTACGTGTGAGAATATTTGAGATTTTCGCTAGCACATATATACGGGCGAATGTATTATGTATTGGACTTATTTAGATTAAGTCGTGATTGCAGTAGCTTTGGAATTATCAGGACATAACTATGTCACTAATCTTTGTTAGTTTGTTTGTAATTTACAGCGTGTTTTTTTTTTGGGGCATCGAAATTTTACTGGCTTATTTAGGTGGAGTTTTAGTAAGTCATGTTGTTTTTTTTCAAGCTGGACAAAGGTCTCAAGGAAGATGACAATATTTATTATTGTAGTGGGCATACTAACCATTACAACAACCTTCATCAATAATGACCATACATACGCAAGCAAATCAATGATAGAATAAATTAATTCTAAGAAACAAGAATATTCTTATTGACTACATAATTTTCCTATTGTTGGTTGAACCTTGATGGTTGTAAATTCTGAGTACGATTTATCTGATTCATATAAGGACGTAAATGTTCTTTGAAAGGAGCTATCTCTTAATCTTCCAAAGGAGACTGTCTAATTCCTACCAATCTGCCCAACCAGTGGGACGACAAGTAATACCAAGAAGGAACTTTCGGTGGCGGCGAATTGGTTAACCTTCTATCATCTCGTATCAAACCACTGCTTGCGGACGCCTGAGATACGAAAGGCATCACTGGAGCGTTGCCATCCTAAAGGCAACAGGCACATGTGACATCTCATGTGCCTTACAACTCACAAAGAGCTCTAAGTTTTTGTACCTACATTTATTATTATTATCGTATTCTAATTCATCATTTCAAAACACAAGTAGCGTCACAGGATTATTTATTTTAAAAAAAACATGATAACAGTAATGATTTTTATCAAAATTGTAGATACGGAGTTTTTACAACATTCAATGAGTTTTATCTAAGGCCGTTAGTATCTGTGATTAAATCATAATCGCAATTATAATCTGTATGTCTTAGAGAATTTATGTGACACCTGTCAATTATTGTGTCAATTTTCGTTTCATAACTGTTTATAATAAGAACATCACGCCCGTATTCCCTGAAGGGTTAGGCAGAGGAGTACCCAGATTATGCCAGTTATGTTTGAGTTCCATGTAATAGGGGGCGAACCTGGCACAAATCCACACTCCGGGCTGCTACTAAGAAATTAAAAGATGGGAAAACCCAATACCACTTTGCCTGATCCGGGAATCGAAATAAATTCGAATAAGAAAAGGAGGATGCAAATATGCCATTGAGTCACAGTGAATGAAAAGGTAACACTATAAGGAGCAGAACCCGCACTAGCCAATTTGGCCAAAGGCACAGTAAGTTTGGATAAGATTTAGAAGAAGTACCCGGTCTATGTCACAGTGAATGAATTTGGGATTACCCCAGATAGGGTAAGACAGGAGCAGAAGGGGCATTTGACGATTGTCATATTGAGTAAGGGTAAGATTATGGAGGACTCGCAGTAGAAATGTATACATAACAATACCTCTCTAGAAGAAGACCATACTCGAGTGAATTAGAGAATATTTACCTCAGTGGATGAAGCGTATAAATGATAAAAGCTAGTATGGGTCAAGGAACAAATCTTTTCAAGGTCCATTGAGGAATGCATTTAGAGAGCTATCTAGGTAGCCATACGGGAGCCCAGAACCATTATAGTACTAGGTACTATAATGGTTCTGGGCTCCCGTATGGAGAGCACAGGGTGAAGCTACAGGCCATATATGAACCTTTTCAACTTTTCCAATACGTGATGGGGACCATGATCAAATTATATACTTGTAAAAGAGAAGGTATGTCCAAATCGTTGAGCAGTAAACCACGACACGAGTTGATATGGCTGTTTGTATATGAATGGAGCGATGGGCATTGAACGATGAAGTGTGACAAAGTCAAGCAAATGTGTAAAAGAGACAACAACATAACTAGAGCAAGGCGACGTAATCGCAAGACTATTTAGCGGAACCATGACGCGTTTTCGCTGAACTGACAATCAACTCAATTTAAATGGTTATAATTAAGCAACCGAGCTTAACCAAACGTATATAACCGTACAAAATCGCAGCACTAACTATTTACAAGCGCTCAACAATAATCGGCGTCGTAAAAGTCGCCTTAAATCATAATTACTTATAAACTGAATCGTACACACATATGACACGCATTTTGAACTCTATTACGACGTGATAAGGATTATAAAAATGTCCTTTTATAAACAAATCGTCAGAAAAAATCGTGTCAAGCGATTTCCGACTCTATTTTGTTGTGGAAGAGGTTATGTTTCAGTTTTGAGGTTATATTTGTGTTGGCGCGTTATGAAAATGGCGGCCAAGTTAGGTATTTTTATTGGAGCATGTTTGAAACAATGGATGTTTGTGAACGCCTAAAATTATTTTGTGTACGTCGAAGCTCATTTTGGACTTTTGTGAATTTGATAAACGTGTCATGAAACTTTAAGATTATACTAACAGATTGGGTACAAAACTGTGCAATTTTATGTTCAACGATAGTCCCAAGAAATAATACAGTTCGATTCAGGAGATTTTTTGAGAAAATATTGCAGACTTTCCACGAAAATAGCAAAAAAATTAAGATACGCAAGCAAATCACCTTCAAAGTCTGTCGTGGCGCCGAGAAAATTTAGCCGCCCATTTTTCCAAAATGGCTACCGTGGAAAAGGCGCGTTTCATTCATTATAATTCGACAACACGCACTGATCTTAGTTCGATAACAAAACTACGCCTACGTTTGGGGGTGATACGGGGGTGAAATTAGCGTTTATATAATCGACATTACGTCGCCATGAAACAAATTGGCCGTAGGGCAACCGAAGCCGCCATGTCTAATTTTCGAATTCATTTCAGTTGTGTGTATTTTTAGGTTATATCAAAGTTTGATAAGATTTTGAATAAATTGAGGATAGATTACTCTTTTCGACATTTATATTAGGTTTACTTTTATTATTTAATAATAATGATCTCATATAATTGCCTTTCCTTTATACGTATTTACCAAGACAAGAATTGATCATTAAGACAATTTTTCTTGGTAAATGTTAAAAACCAAAATCTATTCAGCCTAAAAGTGTATTTGATTTGGACCGAATCAAATTCAGAAGGACCTCTTTTTTTTCTTTCCTTTTAATTGCCTTCCTCTCCTTGTTGCTTGCTCTTGATGTGTTCCGGAATTTGGTCAAAAAGCTTTTGGTGTGTATGTTCCTGTTCATGCTAAAATTACGCTAAATTAAATCATTGTAGGTAGTACACGTGTAACTTCCAACACTTCACTAGCTAGGTATGAGCAATTAAGTACCTATGTAGCAATTGTTGACATGTAGAGCAATAACGGTTTGTTTTAAATGTCATAAATTTATTGTTTTTTTTTTCTAGTTACTTAAATGTAGTTTATATTCAGTAACAAAATTATACAGTATCCTATCCATAGTCTGTCGATTTCAAACTAGTCTTATTGACAACAGGATCTCTTGTGGCTATTAAATGTATCTCTAGCATAACATGCCATTAGATTATTTCCAATCATCTTCAAATAATTATTGGTCCCTTACACTAAAGTATTGTTTTAACGAAATTGTTTCTCACACAATTACCGACCTCCAGCGAGGCCCTAAAACCCTTGTTACTTCTCTGCCACAATCAATCTAAATACTGACGGTCGTCCGATGACGTCACGTTACTCGTGGGCGGTTGACACACACATGGCGGACATTCTCATCTGCTCACTCACACCAACGCCAAAGAACAACAGACAAAGATCCATAAATTATTTTCCCATATAACCTTTTGGGTCACATTACATCATGTAAGGAAAGGGGGTAATTATAATTCCGTACTGATCTTATTCACACCTCGCCACAATTATAACGCTGGCAATTAATAAATGAAATAACTCTGGAATTGCCAGCAGCAAAAAAATTTAAGGGATGTCCGTTTGGCGCGTTGGCTCTGAAAGTGTTTTTGTGGCTGCAGAGACACCTGAGGTTGATTTCCGTGTAAATCTTCAAGGTTTTGTTACGTTTGAAATGCTTGTGCAGTCCCTCTGTCTTCGGAATTTCTTGCACAGGGCGCATCATAAATTCCAGCGCAACGAGCCATAATTCAAGCTTGGTTGATTGTCTGCCCGTGTTTTTCTTTAAAAAAAAAAAACTGTCTGAGTAGTTTTTTTGGAATCAGCTGGGTAGCCAGCTGATTCCATCAGTACTACGTTTGAACTGTTAACGGTTTCTTATACGAGTATAATGTCTTAATAAGGTCGGTCTCATTCTGATATGCCAGCCACTCGACAATCTCAAACAAATGGCATAACATCAATCACCAAGCCCTGGCCCAATTGCTTCACTCCAAACAGTCAGGCCAGCGCTCACAGTCCATAAACAACATTTTTGTCAATAATGCCCCAAAATTCATAAATAGTTGTGCAATCTGCGGGCGCTAAGAATCATCTTCCACAAAACGTGTAATGACTACCTTTTGACGGCTCGAGAGCCGGTTCCGAAATTAAATGATACGTTTTAAAAATGGAATCGCTCTGCCCCGCCTTTTTTCCATCGAGATAACCTTTAGTCCATTTGGGTTACCATAAAGAAAAAATAAGCATCTTGGCGTTTTAATTTTTTTAAATGACATTCTTGTGGTTTTTTCTCGCTGGGAATCCTACAGTGTAATAAGTTTACGGAGCGGCCGGTTTTTGCGCGCCATACTGTTTCTTCGATTTGTTCCTGTGTTATCAAATTATGATTTAAAAATTTCGACGGTCGCGCATTGTCGTGGGATCAGCGCATAAGTCATGCTGTCCAACGCTGATGAGTTCAGAACCCTGTTGCGCTAATTAAGCTCGCTGTTATTAATCGCTTCAGTTATTTAAATTTTGCTTGAAACGCCCGTGGGGTTATCGTTTTTTACGGCTTGCGGTTACGAGATTATCGTAGGTCGATTCCGAGAAGTAAAAAATTAACTCTTTTGCGGCAACAGATATGAGTGATATGTTCAAACGTTGCGGTGAGCTGGGCGTCTTGCGTTACCTCTGCAACGGAAAGCGCTTATATATAAAAAGTAGATAAAATTAGACGAGGTTTTCGAACGCAGGCGGTTGGGGAAGACAGAAACCGTCACTTGTGCCCGACGCGGGGTGGGACATGATGAACGCCACCCTTGGCGTCGCTTGTCCCTCTCTCACTCGCCTCTCGGGGCCTATCGCCGTCGCCATGCCCTGTCATCTGGCAACCTATTCACACGGCTGAGGGGCCACCAGAACCGATTCGTAACAGTGAATAATGCATATGAATAGCATACATCTAATAATAATAATAGGCAATTGCCACATCAAAAAAACATTGTTTAATTCTCAAACCATACTTGTTACAGGCATAAATTGGCACTATAAAAATGATACATTAAAGCGAAGTAGGTAGCAATCATTCAGGTGTGTTTTTATGTATTCTTTAAATTGATAGTGGTAAATCAAGCGTCGTTAGACGCTGCGAGATGCTCGTATCGAATTTTACTGCATCCCGTTCGACTCCAACGTAATACGACCGTAAAACTTAGAAAAATCTTTGTGTATTAAAACGTTAGCCGGCCGGATTGAGATGTGCTAGCCGAGTCAGGGATTAACGCCGCAAGGCGACCTCTTCAATTTACCAGCGCCTCAACATTATAGCGGGCGCTAGTCATAAATTCCGCTTCATTCATGATGATACACCCAGCGTAAGAGACCAAAGAATGCTCTATGCGTTTGTTTCACAACCATAAATACTAATAAAACGGCCTCGTTACGGGGACAGTTCGAAAATCGGGCACACGACTTCTTAACGACACCTATTAGGGATCTTCTGTCTGGTCGATTTAATTGAAAAATTGTATCCAGAGCGTTGCAAGAGTTGTATCCGACTCCCGCGCCGGATGCGGGCCCAGACGTCCATTATTCCATTTGCCCATCCGCATGGGGACACGTCGGCACGACACCGACGCGACAGCGCTAACACGTGTCAATAAACCAATCGCGCACCGTATCCGAACGCTGTGCACCTACCTTAATTACTGGCAACACTTCACTGTTCTATATTTGAATTCGAATCTCGTAGGGCCCGTTCTAAATTCGAGTAAGGTTGCGCCGCTCTCGAGCTGAATCGCTTCGATATCCATTCTACGCCTAGAATGTTTTTCTTCTTGCTTTTTTTAATAATAGAACTGTGAGCGATGCCGGGCGCTCGAATTCGGTCGATTCGCAAGCAGATTTATCGTTCAGAAAGTACCGCGGGGGGAACGTTCACACTTGTTTTAAGACCGCAGATGAAAGTTTTACTTCCCATTCCATTTTTAATTTGAACTCTTTAAAAAGCAGCCGCTATAATGTCCGTCTCGCGAGCTGTGAATCTCTATCAGCTGACTTCTTGCTAAAGTATTTTTACAGGTTATCAAAGATGCGCAATTAAACTTTTTATTATATTCAAATTAATTTTAAGCGACCATTAACCCCGTAGACCCGTGATTAGGTTTACAAATTGAAACTTATTATGGCTTGGTTATCGTAATTTCTGCGTAATATGAATATCTTACGTCTGTAATGTAAACAGTGAGGTCAATAGCTGGCACATGAACCGCGGACGATAGCCGTGCCCTCTTATCGTCTGCTGCACTCAAGGGACAGTTCGAAACTCTCTCCCAGTCAGATTTCACGTAAATACGCGGTCATTAAGATAACGATTTCCTTTCGACGCGACGGCCGCAGTATCGTTTTGCTTTTATTCAAAGTATTAAAATAAAGACATACTTAACTACTTAAAGGATTTCAATGTTAATAATAAAATGAGCGCGCTTGCTACGCCTCGTTAAAATGCTTACTTACCTTTTCTAAGAATATTCCAATTTCGAGTGCCCGATAGGGATGTCGGGCAAAAAGTCCGAAAAATGTGTATCATCATAAATAAGGTTGACATAAAGCCGCCCACGCGCGTCTTATTACCGCGTCTGTCCGTTTGTCCGTTCGTTACCTCTATTGTGGCTGTGAATGCGAGATTAGCCACACCGACACTCGTGATTGACTATTTAAACTTCGAATTCTGTGAGTGATACATTTCTGAACCGAGCCGAGCATTTCTTGTCTTTTGTACGATCGCGGGTCGGACGCGTTCTCTTTAGGTATTTTAGTTTGTATAATCTGTATAAGTGCTACGGCCGCGTTCAGATTTATGTTAAGTGTGTTACGTCTGTCTTATAAATAAAATTGTTTCGTCAGATAACATTTGTAAGTGAAAAACTGTTTTTATTTTTAATCACCCGCGATAGTCTAACACCGACGTGTCAACGTCGTTAACGCCGACAAATAGTTGGCCGAAGAGAATTTTTTATTTCGTCTAAAATGTTTTATCAAGATTTACAGACGACGAGGGATCATGTGAATTGGGCGCGCGTCGGTGACCAGCCACCGCGCACCGGCGGGACTCGTTCTTGGCAATAATTTGGTCATCGCCCCGGCCGAAATGACCGAACACGCCGCCGACGAAAACAACCGACGCACGGATAACTAAATTAATCAATACATACAATACGCAGTGCCGAACAAAACGAATCTAAAAGATAAGCCTCACTAAATACCAGAAACGGCCGACCAATCATCTCACGGCGGCATTATTTCAAAAAAGTGTCAACGAAGACAAGCGCACGCTAAATAGCCTAGTAACAGACCGTCGTGATTCCAATTTCAAACCTCGTTATTGCTCCCCGAAAAAAGACGAGGCTGAACGAGATATCAAAAAAGGATTCGGAAAAAATTCGAACAACAAGTTTTTAAAAATAGAACGTTCGATTCGTACACATGGAGCGCTGGGCTGTGCCGGCCAGCCAGCACTCGACGGCGCATTGTTCCAGCCCTTCGCACGGAACCGCCGAGTCATGTTACTTCAATTAATATTATTTAATCTGTATCTAGATCCCGTCGGCGTGTTAGAGGAATTATATCGTTTCGGGAGTCACCGCGGCAGGATTTGTCGATCGCGCGATAAACTTGTAGTGTATGATCAGCAAAAGAAATAGCGTGACATGAATATGCGAGTAGGAAACATATTTCGATATGAGCGTCCAAATAAGTGTCGCCAGACGAGACCGCGCTGATTTACGACACTTAGTTTGATGGCGTATAGTATTTTGTTCAGAACAGGCGCGTATCAATCAGTAATTCTCGGGGTGTACGCGTAAAAAGGATGTCAGTCGTTCGGCCAACAATAAACCCTCAAATTAGCGATCGCGCGAATTACCGTTGAATCTAAAGTGCGCAATTAACGCGCGTCTACAAAGAGCCAATTCGAAAATGAACAGCGATATTCAAATTGAAAATGGAACGCGCAGCGAATAAAACAATGAGAAGCGGGTACCTGCCCTCGGGTGCTCGGTATGCGAGCCGAGCATCTAGAGCGCTCGGCCACGCTCGGCCCGCCGCGAATCCCAATTCAAAAATGGAATCGAACAGCGAAATTTAAATAACAAATTAGTGGGTGCGTTTATAAAGCGCGTCGAGCAACAGACTGATTTCAATTGATTTTGATGTCAGAATTATGTTAAGAGAGCGCCCGAATAGAACATTATAAATTACAGGATCAGCTCTTTAAAAGCATATTTAATAATATCTTCTATATGTTTCCTACATATTCCTACTATTTTCTTCCTAAATATATTGCATATGCAACCAATTTATTGCATACCTACATTTGAGGATGTAATCATAAATCTAACTATTATAAAATATCAAGAGTGTGTCGCCGTTCATTAAACTAGCAGTGTGTACGTCTGTCAAGAGAAAATCGTGTGTGCCATCAATATTGTTCATTATATTAAAAGCTGGGACTGTTTCAAAACAGTTTCAAGTCGGACAATCTTTATCAGACACAAGAAATAAAACACGGAGAGGAATAAAAACGTACATTACGTCACATTAGTGTAATCTCGAATGTCTCCGATCGTTTCCTTAGATCCATTAAACAATACCAATATATGTGTATTATCTACGCCCACATTCGTGGCTGGTCTTAGGCCCTACGGCTCACTGACCGGCTCCAGTAAATAGCTATATTTCTGGCCATTAAAAAGTAATGTCCCCGAACTGGTCCCACCGGTTCTTTACTTTATTATATTAATATATCATATTGTCGTATACAAGTTATATAATTCATCAAAGATTATTTATATGGTCAACTTGGGACGCTTGACCGTTTTATATTTAAATTAAAAATGGGGTTTGCAATCTAGATTTACGGTCTCATCAGAGAATGTATCCGGAACCAACTTGCTTTTCTAAGCAAATCAAGTTAATAGTATTAAAATTAGAAGTACGGAACTTGTAAATCGTTTTAAGTCCTCAGAACGATACATTTCTGTAAGTAGAAACAGAATACTATCAAAATCAACTAAGCGTAGCTCATTCCATACCATGTTATTTTAAAATGTGTCGGCATTGCATTGCATTCACTATAAAACTAGATTATAGGCTTCATTTTCCATATGGAACAATTTGTAAAAGTGTGGTAGGTAATTGTATTTTTGCTTGGACTTAACAATTAGGTTCTATCAAGTTTCTACAACATTATGATGCTACTGTTCTTGAGATTAAACTGATGATTTCTTATGTATAATAGATAGATTTTTTAAACTGTAAGGTGCAGTAATATAACGAAGAATAAAAAATATCTCTATTATTTCTATCTATTACGCAATTCTAGCGTTTTGTCTATTTGGATGATATAGTGATGTTCCACAAAAAGGCCTAATGGCAGTATTTCATATTTTTGTAGATCTAGTTTTTATGTCTATGAATAACTACATTGCCAGCCAGGTACTTATAGCTAGCCGTAATGAAAAATTAATTTTCGACATTAAATCTAGTTAATCGCTGCACATTATAAATGAAAATATAATACTACCATTTAAGCCGATAAAAATAATCGTAAGTGGCAACACTCAATTATATTTTATTATCTATTTCACTTCCCATACAACGTCGTAACTTAGCCGCGAGTTTCGCAATGTTGCCAGCGTTGAAAAATCTAAAAAAATACAACAGTAATGTTGCCACGTTATCTTATACCTCAAGCAATGGCGGGACATTTTTCAACACTTAAAACATAAAATCGAGCGTTTTTTATCGCGTAATGTGAACAGAACTGCCTATACAATACTGGTGTTATCTTTACTGTTGAAATAAGTGCCAATAATAAGTTTTAATGTTTTAGGAATGGCCGAAACGCCCGCAGATTGGCGCCGATGACTTAGAGAAACTGATACAATAAAATGGCGGTCGGCAAACATATGATTTTTGGAGGGAGTGCAATTTATATTTTTAATTACGAAAACTTGGCCTTCCTCTTTTCAGTGAACGAATTCTTTTATTATTTTTGACCAGAGAGAGGGCACCTCATTGCCCTTATCAGTATTCCTGGGAACAGGTGTTGGGACACAATAGCCATCAGCTGTTTGAGGATCAGTAGTTATAAAAGGGACCTTGGAGGATGGATAGCTGTTTACTTAAGAGTGGACATGCGACGGACGGCGTCTAGTCCTTTAATAAAATTGTTGTTTTGGTTTAAAACTTAACCCTTTGATGGTTTAAAACTTGACCCTTTGATTGATGCTTAACTTTATCTTATATTAAGCTTAATTTTTACACTAGTTTAGGCGTAGTTTTACCTACGTAAAGCTATGTTCTTATGCGTCTTAGGTGTTCCTTATTTTCTTCGTTACTAACTTCTTTATGTATTAATACTTTAACTTTTTTTATGTATTGTAGGCCAGTCAATTTTGTTACCCTTAGTTAAACTGTAACTTTGTAGAAAAATATTGTCCAGACAATCTCAAATGTATGTAATTTTTATCTATCTATCTATTATTATATTTGTTTGTTTTTATTATGATTGTATAATTTTTTTAGTTTTATTTAAAATAATTGGAAGAAAATGTGGGTCCTATTACTTAATTAATTCATATAATTATAATAGAGACAACAATTGTGCAGGTTTGTCAAGTTTTTCTGCAGGTTAACACAAAAACGACAGCATTTCGTGTAAAGTGATTTAAATCTATTTTTCGTAAAATATTTTTTTTAAACAAGTTGTTTTTAAAAATAAATAATTATTTGATAAGAATCTAAGAACATTGTTTCTATGCGTACATTATTCCTAAAGTGCATCGGAAATATAAATACGTTAGACATTTAATTGCAAAAGTTTAATGATTTTGCCGAAAATTTTATGGATCGTAAATTGTTTTTACATCCCTCATGCGTTGGCAAGATTGGTCATATGATAACATAAAATATTTTTTTTATTTAACCACTTTTATAGCGCTTATAATGGCCGTTTGAGTATTTTTGTCTTTCAACATTTTTACCGTGTTTTTTTTTGTACATTAACTGAGTATTAATACTGTTGTGTACAAATGGCGTATTATTAAACATATATTTGAGTGTATTTTACTTTTTAGGATACTCAAGCAAGAACTGTTCTGTAAAAACAGCTGATTTATTTGTAAGTACTATTTTTTTCTAGTACTTTACTGAATAAAAAGTTTATCATTTAAGAAAAAAGTATTCAAACGTTTTTTCGTGAATATACCAAATATATTGTTCATGTGTGCGTGAATGTAGCGGGACCCTATTCTTAATTGTTGTATGTTAGACGGTTCAGTACGGATAAAATTGGGAAAAAGTACAAAATATTGTTAATATTGAAGCGTATCACGCAGATACCACAGATACACGTATTTATAACAGGAACAAGTCAACACACCGTATCCAGTACACATGTTATCACGTTATTTAGTGGGCCACTGCCGAAAAGCAGCAACATCGCCGATTATGAGTAACTATTTGTAGACAAATTGATATCCTTATCGGGTATATCGTAAAATTTACGATTATACCACCGTTTACAATGAACGGACAAGTCTTGTGCAAATATAATTTGGTTCAGTTACGTATGAATTAATTTTTGTTAACTTTATTGCGTTATGGTCGATTATGACGAGAAATGGCGCCTTTTTGATATTGTTACATTGTTTTTAATTTCTGGTATACCGTTGAAATGTTAAGATATTTTGCGGTGTTAAATGTTAATATAGGATTTATGTTTTAATCTATTTATAATTGTACTTTTTGCACTTTACGTACGAACCTAACTCAATATTAAATATAACAAAACGTTGAGAGTGTTGACTTTTATTGTTGGCAGTGATTAGACAATTTTTAGTTGAAACGAAATAAAAGCACTGAAAATTTGTTCTTTTTTTGCCAGAATCTTGTCCGTCTCGAACAGAACCGACGGATTTGCAACATTATTTTTTACTACATTTAATTTAAAGTCTTTTTGTACATACTATATTTCCGACACATAAGTGCCATTGTCCGATAGACTAAATCCATTTTTTTTTTAAACTGAAGTCATCTTTACCGTCGGTGTCCATAATTGTATGAACGCACATAAATGAATCATTTTACACAAAATTATTTAAACTCAATAGCGTTATTAGATAACTTATTGTAGTAACATGATTTTTTTAAGGCCTCAGTGCAACAATTAAAGAGGTTGTCGAATTAACACACGCGTTATTATTTTCCTCTATTACTTTTTTATCTTGTTGGCTACTAGGTATAGCGATAAAACTTATAATGAATGTAAATTCGTATCATCTTTATGTATGCAGTAAGAGGTTATGCAATTAATATTTAAGTTTTATATCATACGGGAATGCATATTTGTTAATAACGTTCAGTATACTCTCATAATATGGTTTTACGTTAATTTAATATTATGGAATGAATACGTAGTAGGTACGAATACAATAGAACAGTTTCTTATAATGTGATTTTATATTTTTCTAAACTGTTAAGCGAAAAACGACAACACATTTTATGGTGAGATAATCATGGTAAAAATTTATTCAGCAGCTTAACATGATTTCTTATTAAAACATTAAACGTCAAGTAAAAATTCATTTATATACGCATGTACTCCCAGAAACTATTATTCCAACATAATTATTTTTCTCAATAATCGTTACGTCATGGGTAACATGAATATTATTTTTACTAATAAACATTTGAGTTTATTTGTGAATTAGAAGTGCTTCAAACTTTCGTCTTCCGGCTTTGTGTCCAAAACGTTACTTAAGTGAAAACTGTAATTTTAATTGCATTCCATACTTTTGTTAAATCACAATAATATCATCGATGTACACCTTTGTAACATATTCTGCAAAAGTTAAGTTAAATCTTTTGCAATAATCAAGTTTGACAACTTGATTGTTAGTATTCCTATAAAACACATATCTTCCATTCTCTTCTTAAGTCGAAACTTCTACAGCTTCACCTTTTTATATCAATTTGATTTGAATGAATCCGATACGAAAAAATCTCGACCTCAAAATTAATGGTAATCGCATACCTACCATCATAACTGGGTTAATTCTAAACGTTATGCAATTACATGATACCTATAATTTTTAAACTTAAATTATTTGAGTACCAATATGGCGCGTACTGCACTTATAATGTGTCCAATTAAATGTGCTTTAATCCAAAATTACCTAAACTTTGACGTGTGTTAAGTTATTACGGTGGAATTTGATTTTGCAATACCTACCTAAGGCTTATATGAGTAAATGTTTTATATGTTTTTCTATCGCAAGTCATTAGGTAATTTTGTCTATCCCATCAAAGTTTGCTACACATATCACAGTACAACCAGAGTTTACGAATGGTTAAAGTTGCAAAGGTATATTGATGAATTTTTAATCTACATACCTAAGTTATGCAGTTATTTCTATAAAAATATTACTGACAAACAAAATCATTTATACATACTCAATGCAAATATTTTTATGCGTTTACAATTCAAGAATCAAACAACTTAATTCAGGAATTACCAAAACTTGTTGAAAGTGTAAATTATGATATATTTTATCTTAAGTGTGTACGTTTACGGCAGCAAAGGGCCACCTATTCTTCGTCCAACGCAGAAACTTTGGAAATTAGGTATACCCACTGTATATCTAAACTATCGATTATTTAACCATAGTTCCGGTGTGCATCAATGCAGCGGGACCACTTAAGGGTATGTGACTTCAACTTAAGTGTAACCCTTTTTGTGATTTTTACCCAAGTTGTGTATGACTGTAGGTATTTCATACAGGTACTACTTGAAGAAGTTTTATGACCGTCGGAGGAATCAATGAAACGAACACAATTTGCTTTAGACGTTGTTCATCTAATTTATGAACTGCGAATCGCTTCCTATTGGGTGTCGTTTGACAGATTTTATTAATTGAAGTCGTTTTTTAATAACCTCTTTAATATAGTTTTATTGCTAATTCGCATATTTAGTTTTGCAATTTATGTGATGCTAATTTCTCTAAAGATCATTGAGAATAATTCTCTGTAACATTATTTTAAGTCCCATTTGGGTTTTAATGATAAAAATTTACAAAGTAGATAACTGAGCTCTTTCGATCCACTCGAATACGTAAATACCTATCACTGTTCACTATCCGATCTATGCATAACAGAATATACATAATGGCCATCTGTTTTGTTAGCAACATCTTCAAAATCTACAAGAACATTTCATTTGACACTTTAATGGGTTGCCAGTTATTTATTTTTAACATTTAATAATACTATTTCTAAACAAAGAAGGATTAAAACTTTTATGTTTTCTTCACCAAAAACAATACAACCCTAAATCTTTAGAAAGTTGTGTCCCCAAGAGTTCCGTTAGGGGAATCTTTGTGGCGCGCACCAAAAAAAGTTTTTCTTTTCATTGTCAATTGAATTTTATTGTCGGTTTCTGAGATACTCTTTTGTGTCAAACTGTGCGTTTAAAGCCGCTTGTAACTCCACAGATTTCACCGTGTGTCCCGTCCCCATCGCCCGTAAGAGAGCATTCAACAATAGACTCCCCGCTGCATGCCATTTTATCCCATTTATTGTTCCGATTCATAAACCGAAGTTGCTATTCCGTCAGGTGTCCAAAATATGGAGACTTATTCATTTATGCATCAATCCGATTTATTCTCATGACCGCTTCTATATCTCGCTAAGACGTCACTGCCCACTAATGCTCCCACTGAACCGTAATGGAATCACTCATTCATATCACACTTAAAAGTTTTTATTGAGTGAGAGATACCGTCGTGATTACATTATCACAAAGTGTTTTACGTTCATAATGCATTCATTTCGTTTTCATTATCACCTGTAATGTGTCGGTAGTGTAAGAGCGCGCTCTGAACTGCCATTATGTATTCCAAACGCGTCTTACTTGTTATAACAACTTCCTTGCTGTTGAACACGCCTAATGTGTCGTTACAAACGTCTGACCATTTTTGAAACATGTCTCAATTCTGATTTGCTTCAGTTGTTTGTCTTCAACAACTTAACTGTCTCTCAGTACGCGACAAACAAGTGATTCCCATAGTTTATTTTGTTTTGAACACTCGTCACGGTTGTTACTATCATTATCAACTATCATAATGTCATTATCTATGGATTTCGGATTTATCGCCTTTAGGCTATCGACTGTACTACTACCTTAGCTATCATACTTGATGGGTGAGTATGTATTGTTGTTTGTGTTCTTGTCAACAGTGTACATACCCTAGGCTGAGCCATGAAAGCTCGGCCCGAGCCCGGGTGCAAGGCTCCGCTGGCCACCACGAACGTTTTTCGTCACGGGCCCAATCTAACACAACACACTAGCACGTGAACACATACACATCAATTATTTGACACCGTCACAGCGGCCCGCTAGCTCACTAGTGTCATAATGCACTCGCGACGGATGTTAACTAGATTGAGACTTGTTTTGTATGGTTCGATCACGGGACGCGGCGAGGCCGAGCGAGGCGCGGGGAAGCGGGAGGCCCGGCGCGCTCGGCAGTCTGGCGGACACTGCCGCGGGCCGCGCGAGCAGGGCAGACGCCGGGGCGTGGCGTACGGCCCACCGCACGCTGCACCAATCGGCGGCGGGCGCCGTCAGCGCGGGCCGCCCGGCGCTGCGCGTGTGTGCCGCTCTCCCGCCCGCCACACCGCGCGCGCGCGTCGTCACAGACGGTCGTGCGCGTTTTTTCAACGGTTTTTGCGGCAATTACATGAGAGTTTTCCTCTGTTCGGATTTTCTGTTCTGTACCTAATCAAAATTGCTGAGTTCCTCTCGCACGGAACGCGTTGTGAGTTAGGTATCGGCGTTCGACGGTTTATGCTCGCTTGTGTATGTTTGGAGCGCGCCAATGGGATGACTTTGGATCTTTATTAATTTTAAACATCTTAATGATGTAAAATTTTACTCAATATTTTTCTCTGCAATCACCTGAACATTTTACAGAATCTTTTCTAATAATACAAGTGTGTCGTTGGTTGGTCTGCACGCATGCGCCGTCACCTCCGACGTAGGACGACAATAGGTAAAAGTGTTTAATGTGAAAACTTTGTGATGGCTACACTCACCCGCTTCCATTCATCGTTTAGATTCAATATTTTACACTGTTAATACTACTTAGCTCGGGATGAAAAAAATACAAATCAGTTCTCAAAACTTCCTTTTTATTTTTATGGCTACTTAACATTTATGTTATTCATAAGCGAAGCGGATAGTAGAGTAAAACAAGAAGTTTTAATTTATACGAAGATTTGAACAAATTCATAAAGGGTCACGCGTGCATGACGCACACTTCCTTGTAGATATTTTTCGAACAAACTTTACCTTTAAGATTGTTTTATTTCTCGTTATTAGTTAATGTCTATGATTTAAGTAGGTACTCACAATCATTTATCCGTCTCCTATTAGTCGTATTGACACTTTTATTTAAATACACCACACTTTTCATCCACTGTCCCACTTACTATAGTTTTGATTTATTGACAAGCAGACACTTTGAAATATAGCTATTTATTTAATAGATGTAAAAAGATATCTTATCTTAGAAACTTTTTTAGGTAAAATAATTTCACACATCTATATAATAATCTAGCACTCTCAACTTTTCAAGTTTACGTGTATTTGCTTTTGAAATCAATGGAACTCTTCGTCGTTTGGATAGGTAAGATTTTGTTAATACTGCACTGGTATCGATCAAAACTTGCAAACTGTAACTTACATTTAGACCAAAACCCATAGCTTAAAAATCCACAGTGTGTATTAAAGCCGAATAACCAATCAATATGAATAGAATTAGGGTCGGCTTTTTGCCAGATGGAGGTACAAAAGTGCCTTTAAATCTTTCAATGACTTTCAGTCGAAACCAATGGAGGTACAAGATGTCATTATTATTTTCTGACGCCTAAATTAGAGACGGGAACCATAAATATAGTCAAACCGATAAAGTTACGCATTTAATTAGTCTATGTAGATGATATTTTATTTCATGAATAGCTGAAGGATCTGTCTGGCATATTTCTATGAAATTAGTTTTACATTTGCCGAATTTATATTGTAAGCTCTATATCTAAATAAAATAACTGCAAAAGTTTTCCTCAAGTTAATTGTATGGATGATTTTGTCGTTTTAAGTAAGAAATAACCGTTTAAATTGCAAGACATGTATCTCGTATACAACTTGGCTTTCTAAGCTGTTACATACATTCCTTACGGTACTTCCAACTACCCAGGCATGTATGTGTAGTTAACGCCTCAAGACATTATAAAGAATATGCTGTGAAGATGTCTACAAATAAATTGAAGATGAACTTAGCTTAAGAAGAAAATAATTTAGGCTTAAGTATCTGATTATAATATGCTGACTATAACTGACTGCACAAACGGTTAAATATTGATATTTTTTATAATATCAAGTTTCGGAAAATTCTCTAAGTTTCATTTATTAAGTATATAGTTAGACAAAATATATTAAGCGGTGGTGATGAAACTAGGTCCTGGGTTCGATTCCCAGGTCGGGCAACGTGTTATTGGGTTTTTCTATCTGGAATTTCTCAGTAGCAGCCCGAAGTCTGGATTTGTGCCCGGTAGATGGCAGTAGGCTCGCCCCCTATTACATGGGACTTAAACATAACTGGCGAAATGTGGGTGTACTATAGGTACACCTCTGCCCAACCCTTCGGGGAAACAAGGCGTGATGTTATGTTATGTGAAGAAACTAGGTAAGTCTTCATAGTATCCTCACTTTAATAAAAGGTCTAGCCGGACACGTTTTGGTAGACAGATTGGTGATCGCATTTATTAACAGACAGAATGACGCTACTGTTAATTTTCATGACAAACATGATTTAGTCACCGCTTTGGAGCATGGAGAATTTTTTTGAACACCAAACTCTACAGTAAAATCATTCGGTAATAGTAGGAACTATCAAATTAATTTCACAGTTATTTGTATTATATCTAACCACGCATACGTAAGGCGTTGATCAACGCAGTGTGAGAAAGTAGTAAAATAGTATTTAATCATTTAAAACCTCGGCCGCGACTTACGAGTTATAGGTCGTGGGTACGACCCTAGACAGGCGCTTTACTTTGTGTAAATTATTTCATCAACACTGTTCTCAAAATGGTGAAGGACACATCGTGAGGAAACCGGCATGTCCCAGAACCAAAAAGTTCGAATACATATGGCATCCACCAACCCGCACTAGGCCCGCGTGGTAGAAAACAGCCCACTCCCTCTTGAAGGGAGGAGGTCTGTGTCTCAGCAGTGGGAACAGTACCTATAGGCTGATTATCCATTCAAAACCTAGAAGAATTAAACACGTATTGATTTTTAGTTAGCTATCCGACCCATATGTTACTCCTAGGTATTTGGCTAAAAGAAAGAAAAGTATATGAAAAGACGTGCTGCACCGACCCCAAATAGTTAAGTATTAAAAAGATGATAATGAGTTATTATGGTGAAAACAATTGCCGTCCAGTAAGTATAACGTTAACAGTAATAGTGTGCAGGATGCTATAAACGTACCTACTGAATCGTCACTCATGGAGGTTGTTCCTAAGTTTAATTCCATAATAATGAAACCTACCTACTAGAATTTGGAAGGAGGTGATTTTGTAAGCATTATACTAGGACAAAATAACAATCATGATGTTATTGGTAGGTATATAATGGAAGCATTACTTTTCATGCCGTAATGCGACTGTCTACAAAATGCAACGTTTATCCAACCAAGTTCATTAAAGATGTTGTCTTTAATGAACTTGGTTTACAAAATGGCTGACAGTATCAATGGCCGTCTTCAAGACGGCTGCATAACTATGTTATTTATCTTCCTGGTTTATAAACGTTACGTAGGTACTCTGAAGAAACAGAAAAAAAGAACACTCGACATAATACAAATTAAATTTTTCAGTATTATTACTAGTGCTACACAGTTCCATATCGTCAAATGGATCGAAAATTTAAAAAGAAGCACTTATAGCAATTTTAGGCGAATCTGAAAACACTCCTTTTGTTGATAAATCTAATTAAAATGGTTGAAAACCAGTTAAAGTGTCTATTTTACTCTTTATTATGAAACTGATAAAAACCTTCAAACAATTTTATTGTATTTTTTTGGGCTCTTGTTAAGTTTAATCGAAAAGACGTTTTAATCAGAATCGATTGAATTTTTGTTACAAAAGGGTACCGATGTTTTCTTGATGCCGCCAACTGCACCGGTCAGAAGTACCTGTTACTCACAATAATGGTTATCGTCACGGGTTTGACCATCAAAGGGAGTTTGAACCTCGGACAGCAAGTACTTCTTTCGTCCATTGCCTTTCTCACAATAACAATAATCACCAATTACATTAAAGGTATAATATATCTGTTTTGTATGTGTGTGTTTTATATGTATTTTAATGTATGTAGTAAATACGCAGAAACTGGGTATTTATTTTAGTATTTCATTAATCAAAACACAAACATGTGTGTTATTAAAACGGACACACACTTTTCTGGTGTTTAGTATTCTGGCGCATGGCACTCGTGGGTTGCAGCTGAAAACCAGCGTCAGATGGTACACCTTGTATTCTCATCAGACATTATGCTGAGCTGAGGCCCTTTTAGCATTATTTTATTTGTTTTTTGTTTTTTATAGTTTTAAGGTGTAATATTATTTGTGTTATAATGCCAATAAACGCATTTTTCTTTCTGTAGACACCCAAATGCCAATAAAAAAAAATGAGTCTCAAGTTCTCAACCTTTTAAGATAGATATAACTCCTTACATGGTGAAATTAAAAAAAGGAAGGAACAATCTGCCAGCTTTTCACAACTATTTTGGAGTAGGCTTCCAGTCAAACCCGGTATTTTATATTAAGCGACTGCCTATCTAACCTTCACTACCCGAGTCACGGTGCGTAGGTAAGTTAAGGTCGTGTCTGTAGACGTTAACAACCATGCATGAGGATAAATCCCGTTTAGGAAAGTGTGAACCATAATCAGATTAGACGTAGGACTTTACGAGTATGATTTCCTGGTCCTGTTTTTTATATTAAGAGATTACAGCTTAACATTATAAGGGCTTGTTTAGTACAATTAGCCATAAACATTGACGTTGCTTAGAATGTAGGTAATGTTATTTGGAGAAATGTATGGCCTAGGAAAAGAAGAATTTAATTTACTATTTTCTTTTTCATCATCAATCTACAGCAGTCCACTGCTGGACTTGCCTTTTCAATTGCACGCCCATCCAGCTCGACTCTCAGCAACTCTCATCCAGCTGCTACCAGCCACCCTGCGAAGATCGTCGCTCCACCTACCCTGAGGACGTCCTTCCTTACGTTTGCCGATTCACGGTCTCCACTCAAGAACACGTCTACCCCAACGGTCATCGGTTCTACGGCTAAAATGACCCTCCCATTGCCACTTCAGCTTGCTTGTTCTATGAGTTATATCGACAACTTATGTGAACAATTTACTGGTTATTATCTGATACTCATCAAGTATGTGGCGTCGGCTGCATGGTCGCTTAAGCTACGGGAAACGCTCATCTAGGAATAGAAGAGCGTTTCCGTCATTTACAATTTTTCCACAGTATTTGGCGTTAAAGTGTCACAAACACTGTGTATTTAGTGAGCCGTTATTGTGTGCCCGTTCACCGCTTTCTCAGACAATCAAAGACAACCCTCAGTTGAGAAAACGGCCACACGCGAGCGTACCCAAATAATTGAAAAAATTAAAAAAATACCAATATTTAACTGCGTTTTAAAACACAAATTGATGTTTTAAAACCGAGTAAAGTAGTCGATAATATTCGCAATGTTAATTATTACCGGGTTGCATGTTTCAGCGCGCCCCGCCTTCGTTACAATCAGCTTATAGCCCGCGCAGGGTGCGGTAAGAAATAGGAGTTTCAGTCTTATTGGCTAAAGTATGGGGTGTATTTGAAATTACAGGGTTAAAAGTTGGCACGTGATGTATTTTGTACGTTGTTTTTTTGCTTTTGAGTTATTAAAATGGTGTTCGTTGGGTCCCTACCTGTTTTTAGCTATGTGGGTTGCAAGTTGTAGATATGTTTCGTAGGTAAATCCATCAACTTTTAACAGCCTAATGTTTTCACTGCTGAGACACAAGCCTCTTCTTTGTGAGAGGAGGCTCTCTGTTGTCATTTTGTATTAAGACATATTTTTTTAATACAAATATAAAGGATGAAAAGAAGCCTAAGTCCATCAGGCCTAAGTCAAGCAGGCTACCATCTGTCTTCAATAACGATCGGTCGCCGGGTTTAGGCATGAAAAAGCCACAGACAGTTTAGAACTAACTTTCGTATTAATAATATTAGTATGGAGGTTAGGTATAAGAGGACCCTTTGTGGACCACTTTTTTTCGAATATCTTTTGGACTTTTTCTGTAAGTATAGTTTCAGTTCAGAAAATTTTTGATCGTCATGGTTCATACAAACATTATTCTGCGATTTGTCGGTCAGATAATGAATGAATTCAAGATTGTTTTCTATGTGTCAAATCCCATCTGGAGGCCAACATACTGTCTCCATACATTTTCTTCAAATGAACCTTCTTCATATCGAATATAATAATAAAAACAGTATTAGGTATTTCATTATTGTTGCTTACGCACGAATTTTATTTTTAGAACATCAATCTACAACTGTTGGGGACAGAGTTCTCGCTCGTCTGCTCTTCTTTTAACCATTCGCCTAATGCTGCACAACACAATACAATTTTAATATTCTCTTCTGATACAAAGAAGTAAGTATAACAGCGTAGATTCTTTTAAACATGACGTGTGAAAGTGATTTCAATATCCTATAAACAGAATAAATATTTTTTATTTAATTTTACCATGTTTTGGCTATTTCAGACAATTTAGTCAAACTTTTCGCACGTTGTTTTCCTTTTATCGTAGGTCAGTGGGGCCAGAAATAATCACTTTGACCTATTAAATTAAAAATCCATTAGAAAAGAATAACATAAATCTCTTGCTTCTAAGTGTTGAAAACATATTTTTTTTCTTACCACATTTAAATGTTTTGAAATAAAACGATGCATTTAATTGGCACAAAGTAGGTTTATTTTGTAACAATAATTGTGTATAGTAAAATAGTAAATATCATTTAATTAGTCTAAAGTTTAGGTACCATAACTTAGTATTGACTTATATCGGATTCCAATAAGATTATGAACAATATACAATTCTGTTAGGTAACAAAAACGATCCGTCAGTTTTTCTTATTAATGTTCGGCATTACAACGATCCGCTGAATAAACGATTGGTAAGTTAATATTCCGTTGCTCAGTAGCAGTTCTGAGTCTGGATTTGTGCCCTGTTGATGGCAATAGACTAGTCCCCTATTACATAGGACTTTAAAATAACTGGCGAAACCTTCAGGAATTACAGGCATGTTGTTACGTTATGCTTACAAATATCAAAATTTGTATTAGAAACGATTCGTAAATGTCATAAAATATTAACGATCTGTAAGAAAAACGTTCCGTAATAATAACTAACAGGTAAGGATTGCGATTACTGAGAAACACAATCGAGGCGGGAACTTCGTATTTTTAAGAACGTTTCAATCTGTCAAAAGTACAATCGATTTACATATATTTTTGACAGGATTTTGACATTGACTGTCGCTGAGATGAGATTGCTACTTGAATTTGAATGTTTTTAAGTACGAGACCTGTACCCTAATTGCGTAATACACAATCAACCGGAATCTGAATCGTTTTGAAACAGATTACTAATCCATTGCTTCATAAAAATCTGCTCAACAATGTAAATAACGCAATGAATGTTGTTGAACTGCCAAAATGAAACAGATTAGTCGTAATCGTTTACGAAAATGTGTTACGCAATTAGGCTGCTGGCCTTTAGGTTTTCTTAAAAGGAATTAGATAAAATTAATTTTGCAGCAGAATCAACAAAAAAAAAAGCTATACGTTCACAACTTACTTGCTGACTGTAATCACCATGCTTGGCAGACAGAATGGTGATGAAATCATCATCTATATCACTGCCCAGCCCTTCACGACTAAGTTGCTGGTTGGTCACCTAACCTGAACAACCGAGTTACTGGGTAACACGATACCCTTTGCTAAGACCGGTGATCAAAACAAATCATTTATTTGCTTGAATATCGGTAATACATGAGGAGATACATTTAACAAAAGTTCTTTAAACCATGTCACACGGAAACAGACAGGAGGACGCTACTTCCATTTCAGTTGATTTCATCCAAATAATATTTATGAAACAATACCTACATAATTAAAACACAGTCATAAATTAAGTTGTTTTTTTTTTGTCTCTTGTTGATGGACGATTTAATTATGTTATTATGAAGGTTATTTAGATCAGATAGGACCATAATAATTCTGTGAAATAAATACCTAGCCATAGAAGTAGGTAATCGTGAAAATTATACCTACTCGTATATACTCTTACTTAATTGACAATCAAGATTACAATAATAAGAACCTAACTAATTAACAATAAAATGGTCGATTACCTACTTTATTATTATGTGATGATAAAACGTGTCTTAAAAAATATAAAGATAAAGAAAGACTACAAATAGTTAGTGTTAAGTTGCCGTCGCAGAACTCCGAACGATAAGTTTAATCTCCGCACAAACGCACTACTAGCGCCATCTCGTATGGAGTAGCGGAACTAAACTTTTCACTGGCCTTTTCAACTTTTTTTTGGTTTCTATTTCGTGACCTGTTTTCTCTTGTCTTTTCATTCAGATTCATTAAAGAAAAATAAGGCAGTATGTTGAAATTGTATTAAAATGAAAATTAAAATACAAAAGTATCTGTTTTTAGTAGGTGCGTTGATTTTTTCACCATTAGGGTCGACAAAGTAACTTTGTCATAAGGATTTGTGCACCATCGTTTTCATGTCTAATCCGTCTGCTGTTGATCGGTTATTGAATTGGCTTGGGAGGCCCTTTGACCAGCAAAAGATATTAGACGATTACATGTTACTCTTTATAATTAATTATGGATAGCGTGACACATATAAAATTAACGTTATACACTGTTTTCGTAAGGCTTTGCACCTACACACTTAGCTAAACAAACATTATTCGGAAACCATCATTCTCTGTCAACTTCAAACGATTGACAGAAACGAAAAATGTTTAAAATTCGTTTAGCGATGAATGTATTTAGTGATTTGGATTGGCTCCACGAATCACAAAATTCGTTTACATACTTAAATCAGTATCGATGGCAATAACTCTGCTAATATTCAAGTTTGTATTTTATTTCACACCAAACCTCTGAAAGCGTTTTGCATCATTTGTTGTGCAAAACCTTTTTAAGAAAATTCTCTAGGTATTGACCAAATTGTTTCCTAATGCAGGACGGCCTAAAGGCCAATTCTCGTGCATTAAAAACGTTCACATTCAAGTCTTAATCTCACATCAGTGGCAGACAATGAAAAAAAATTTCAAAAAATTAGGTACTTATATGATTTTATTTTTGACAAATTGAGACGGAGAACAATGCGAACGTTCTTATAAATACCGAAATTGCCCTCTGCTTTCTTCAAAAAATGGAAATTTCAAAAATTCAATTTATTTTCGAAATTTCCATTCTTGTGTACCATATTAGGCATGAATTTGATCTGCATAATGATGGTTGATCCGCAAAGTTCACATGCTTCGTGTACCTGGTCGAAATAGTAAACTATGTATTTTCAAGTAATGTTTTTTGTATGGCGACCAAAGTTTTATAATAAACTACCAGATTTAAGTCTCTTAACTTTAGGACATTTCAATGATAAATTACTCAATTATCTCCTAAGAAAACTCAACTAATGATTTTATGAATGAAAAGTTAGCTTAAATTTAAGGAAATAATTATGATGTTCTCATATATTCTTTGACTAATTTAAATATTTTTGTCGTTTCTATAACTAATATTTAAGTAACAATTTAAGTTATAATCCTAATTTACTGAATTACAAACAACCAAAACCCTAAAAATGTAATTGTACGCGTATAACGGCAGAATAATATGAACTTTAAAAACAAATAAGGACTATTACTATTACTGTAGGTATTACTTTTTAAAGAACTGATTTAGGAGGAAGAGATTAAGGGAACCTAGCTATAATAGCTACACCTAAGTACTACTAGTTCAACGTCTAGGTGGTACTATTGACATTTTACTCGCCTTTCATAAAACTTCTCAATTACATTTGGATACATAGACTTCTTCCCATGGGGGTACGCTGAAACTACAAAACGCCGCCTGCTACGATCCTTACATACTCCTTTTGCGTCGTTTACGTTTCATACATCTGGTCATACACGAGCGCCGGTTGCGAGTACTACGTACCTGACCTTTCTGAAGAACATCAGCAATAAGGTCACTATATAAAAGGAAGTAAGTAATGTTCAATGTGAAATGGTACTTTTGCTGACTTGAAAACATCGTATGGTTAAGTTATCTTAATCTGAAATCGATAGCTACCACCGAGCAAGTGTGTGGTTGATGGTCGTTTCTTCTCTGTTTGAGAAGATGCAATTGTTACAGACAAGAACAGGCAGATTTTCAGCATAAAACAATCTTGAAATATGGTTTTCTTCAAACACCAATGAAAAAACGTAAGTAGGTATATTGTATGTAACAACAGGCACGAAATACATAATATTTGAAATGCCATCGACTAGAAAGTATTTAAGGTTTATTTTTATTAAATCCGCAAGGCTTATAGTTTGTTTATTGCTAATTTCTAACTTTGCAGACATTATAATTTATCGGTTTATTAGACCACAAATTAACCTGTATTGGTGATATTTGTTAACAAGAGCGACGGAGAAAAATATTGTAACGCTGCATGCTGTATTTTTATTTCCGATTTTAAAATAGTTGTTTTCGATCTTAGAAGATTGAGATCTTCGAAGATGTGCTTTTGAGATTAGATCAGAAAAAGTGCAGTAAAATATTTTTATAAAAAAAAATTTAGGCCAAGTATTAAGTCTAGTTCCACAGAATAAATAACAATAGATATTTTTTAAACGGTAAGATTGACCAGGAATGAATGAATCTTCAAAAAGACGAGTAACAGCATAAGCAGACATCGAAGTATTCCCGTTTGAGCACCTATTTTTTGGCACCTATGGATCTTTTGTGCATTGAGCACAAAAGATCCATAGGTGCCCGAAAAATAGGTGCTCAAACGGGAATACTTCCAGACATCACCGCAACGCAATTTTTTTCCTAAGAATTTCAAGACCCAAAGGTTGCCACAAGTCTCTGCCATACTAAAAACCTACACAGACAAATCTGTACGCGGAAAGCCGTGAGTTGATCCCATTACAGTTTTTTATCCGATTCTACACAAAACGAGGCTTCTCGTAATATTAATGACCAGGATTTAGTTCGTTTTTAATTAAAAACTTCTCGTTTAACCTTTTTGATTCGTTTTAGTTTGTAATAAACGATTCTTAGAAGGTTATGGGCGGACATATTGGTCCGACGGTCATTTTGTCATAAGATGTTGATTTACTTATGTGTAATACCAATTTTTCTAAAGATTCAATAAGCACTTTATGTAAAATATCTACAGTCCGGTAGTCGAGAGAATCGTCCTACACCTGTCAGCGTGCCAATTTTAGTAACTATAATAAAGATAAGTTGAACAAAATCCTGAATATAAATCCCATACGACTCGTGAAGCAAAAAAGAAGCTTATTGTAATTTGTTTTTGTTCATTTTTTTATTTTATTGTTATATTGATTTAAATATGCTGTAACTGTTTCAGGATCTAATTCTCCAGTCCCAAGACTAAGCTAACTTTTAAACAATTGTGATGAAGGGATTGATATTTATTGCACTTTACTTCAAAAATTCAAGCACCAAGTCTACCAAAATAGTTAACCATTGTATGTAATGCACGATTTCCTCAATTTTTGCCTACTATTCATGTTAAAATTGTGTAAAATTATACGTAATTTCTGTACACTGTTATTTTTCTTTATATAATATTGTTTTTGCATTATGTGTCTTTCGCCTAATATTGTGCATTTGGCTTGTATGTTGGCTTGTGTTAATTCCGTTGGTCTGAGTAACAAATGTAGCATAAAGCATAGCATAATCAGCCTATAACGTTCCCACTGCTGGGACACAGGCCTCCTCTCTTTGAGAGGGAGTGAGCCGTAATCCACCACGCGGGCTCAGTGCGGGTTGGTAGATGTCACATGTCTTCGAATTTTTGGTTCTAGGACATGCCGGTTTCCTCACGATGTTTTCCTTCACCGTTTTGAGAGCAGTGGTGATTAAATTATTTACACAAAGTAAAGCGCCTGCTTGGGTTCGAACTCACGACCTACAACTCGTAAGTCGGGACCGTTACCACTGGGCCACCACTGCTCAGTCGGGACCGTACAAATGTAGATGGACCAATAAATAAATAAATAATTATATTGTTTTAATTTTTGTACCAATTTTTTTTCAATCCTGCTTTTATTCTAATTTTGATAAGAGAAGATTATTAAGCTTGCTTAAAGTCATTCTAATTCTACTTTAAGTGCTTAAATTAAATGTTTACAATTAAACTTAATTTTAAGTAATATAATTTTATCATCTTTCGTTGCATAAAACTTAATTGTAACCTAAATGGAACAAATCCCTGGCTCCTGAATTATAGGTAGGTACTCTACCTAGCTCTGAAGCCAAGGTCTCAAATTTTTCTGTTACCTCATTTATTGGTAATGAAGAATTTATTTATTTATTATATTCGCCTAACAAGTATTCGTTTGTATGAAACTAACAGACCATGACAGGAACGCATTCTCTCGACGACGGCCGGACTTTAGGTTAGAAATTACTCCTTAGCAAGTATTTGCTCTTCAAACTATGATTCTAAACTTACCAGTTCAGTTCAGTTCACTCATCAGTTTAGTTCAGTTCACCCATCAGTTCAGATCAGTTCACTCATCAGTTCAGTTCAGTTCAATCATCAGTTCAGTTCAGTTCAATCATCAGTTCAGTTCAGTTGTACGTTGGGGTCAGACTTCAAGACTAACAGGATGCATCTGAACACCAGTATTAACATGGGGCGACCGACTGCCTAGCTGACCTCCACAACCCAGTTTTAGAAAATCTTTGGAAGACTAATTGTCAGACTTTCAGGACTCTAGACTACCCGTAACGACTGTCAAAGTAAGACTTTTTTCAGTAATTAGGTTAAAAAATAATTACCAAACTATTCACATCAGAAAAATGTGTCAAAATTTTTTGAAAACAGCCAGCAAAATGTCTCAAACAGCTTTTAGTTAAAGTTAGTTAAATGAATGATAAAACAAAAACATTTTTTTAAAGAGTACATGAGCAGTTCTGGTTCAACTACAAAACAAGTTTTAACTTCATTTTGCAGGTGGGTACTCCTTGGGTATCTAAGATAAAGTTATTCGTACGTACAGTTCTAAGATAAAGTTAAAAACGAATGTTAAATAAAACATTATCTTTTGTAAATGAGTAGGTACGTGAGCAGTTGTGGCAACTACAAAACAAGTTTGAACTATATCAATACACACAATATATCTTAGAAAATATAACACCAATATATCATTGAACGTCACATTAAGACATGACGTATGAGTAAATTATAATAGCCACACAATAATTATTACTTCAAACAGCAGTGCTTGCCACCAACCTTATCACACAAATATTGACAATTTAATACCAAATGAAGTCGGTTAAAAAGTTTTTATTTCATTTACTGACAGACTTTTCTATGGTTACTGGGTAAATATCACGCGAACGAGTTATCAGGTCTTATTGTATTATTATGTTATAGTATTATTTTATTGTGAATGTTAGGACTATGGGGGTCATTGTTTTTTTACTTTTGTGTTTTTTTGTTTTCTCAGTTAGTTTTAATCTTAATCTTGGTCTGGCGGTTTGAGTAATTATGCGGCCTACCCATTGTCCTTTCTTGTAAGTATTGTTCGTCATATCGTTGAGCTCCTTATGTTTTGAGTTGAGCTGCACGATTACTGACAAATACGTGCACTGACTGGACAGGTCCACTCAATCTGTGTGGTTCTTTCCTCAAAAGACCAATTC
Organism: Dasypolia templi; assembly: GCA_963555695.1. Classification (NCBI taxonomy): domain Eukaryota; kingdom Metazoa; phylum Arthropoda; class Insecta; order Lepidoptera; family Noctuidae; genus Dasypolia; species Dasypolia templi. Next base: position 30,683,215 of record OY743140.1, on the reverse strand, counting down.
AGACATCATTCCACATGGTCTTCATATGATCTGACCAAGATTACGTCTGGATTATAAAAGAGACTGTGACCTCTGAGTTTGTTTCGGCCTTTCTTCTCAGAGTAGTCAGATAGGAAACGCCGACCTCATATAGTTTTTAAAATATGAATGACGTGTAAAAGTGTTTGTACAAACCTGGTTACAGAAATAAAATCATTTATAATTGATGTAATAGGTACTCTGTGTTATGTCAAATAAAATTTCTGTGAAATTTAATTAATCAAGTGAACACAGAAATTTAATTTTTCAGATGCACCTATGGGTGTGGACCTGGTCTACGAAAGGATCAATCCCTGATTGGTCTAATGAGAGGTTGAAAAGTTGGCAGATAGGTGCCTAGGTTCCAAAACTAGACTGTTACAAGAGACCTTTGTCCTGCAAGAGGTAGACCTTCGTCCTGCAGCATGGGCAGACAGGCAGCTCGTTGACACGCCGTCTCACCGAATGCTCGTTGACACGCCGTCTCACCGAATGCTCGTTGAAGCCACGAGCACTGACAAGATCACCACACCCATTAGATACGTGTTGGCGATTTTATTCAGTTTGGCAAAGTTTTGAAGTCTGTTAAAAGAACTAAGTCAGGGGCGATAGCTAGTGTTAAATGTGAAATCAGTACAAATAATATATTTTTCACTTCCAGCTCATAAATCATAGGACAATGCGTTGCGAAGTTTAATACGTACAAAGTATGGTATGAGTTTTCAAATACGAGTACCAATTACAAGTACCTGCCTACATATATATACCTATATGTACCTGTATTGCGGTTGAGTAAATAATGTCGGTCATGGCCTGAATTCCCATAAGTGTTCAATTAACTGTTGTATGACTAGACTAGGTCTTGTCCGTAATGCATGCGCTTCAACCCTGTTAAGAACTGTTTAATACGATAACCCTTGGTAAGACTAGTTCTCAGACAGACAGAAATAGTATCCGCTTTTATAATAAGTTGCCAAAGTCGGTTACAGAACTTAGCGATGGAAAGTTCAAAGCCCACATTAAACGTGTCCTTATCAAAAAAGCGTACTATAACATTAAAGACTACGTCGAAGACAGGAAAGTTTGGCAATAATTCCTTCTGCACATGTGGCTTCCCTGGTACCTCAGAAACGGCATCACTATGTAAATTTCTAATAACTGCTCCCAAATAATGGTGCTTAATTTTTATTTTTTATTATTAGATATGAACTTTTACATATCTCTGACATAATTATTTTATTATTTGACATTATTTACCTACAATTTTTAATTAGTTTTTGATTTTACTTTATTAGATTATTTTATATTTTGTAAATGTGAGAACGTCGTAGGCCCTGTGGATTGTAAATTTATAGACAATTGTCTATTTGTTTAACATATGGTACTTTTGACAGGCCTACACTGTCCTCCCATACCTGTTAACACTGTAATTGGAAAACATTGTAAAAGACATATTTTTAAAAGAGTAACCATGGAGTTTCTTGCCGGCTCTTCTCCATGGGAAACGACCAATTGGAACCGTGCACCTAGAATCTGACGTTTCATAAGTGCCCATGTAGGTCTATGTGAAATAAAATATTTTGATTTTGATTTTGATTTTGATTTTGAGACTTTCGGGCTTCTGACGGTTCGTAACGACTAGACTGTCAAAGATCCAAGAATGTCAGCCGTTGAATGTGCAGTGAATGAAAAATGAGCATCGTTCGTATTAAGGTGTGGTACTCCCTGCTGGAATCTATGTGTCCCTGGTAGCAATGGTCTGGAAGTGTTCCTGTGTTCATGTCTCGAGTGAACGTTACTTCTACGCAAGCGTGCATCATCGCAGATGGCATCATCACTTGCCATCAGGTAAGAAAAATTACTTGATAATACTAACCTACTTAATACTATCTTGAATTAATGCAAGCCTAGTACTTTTTGTTACGGTTTCGTGTTCGTTCGAACAAATTCGCGTGTTCGCTCGCCCGCTCGCTCGGGTTGCTTGTTATTAATAAAACATTGGTCAGCTAATCTTAAAAGACGTCTAACGATGCATGAATCAATAATAATAAGTTGATTGATAAATATCTAGTGCATTAATTTTCTAAGACGTTTAATTGCGTCATAAAAATCTTGTGACTCTTTCAAGCTCGTAACTCGGCGATTATTTACGTCATAAAATCATAATTATTATAATAATGTCGTAATTTTACGTTCACATCGCTTTAATAGTTACGATTTTGGAAAATTAATTGCTTTTTTAATAATAGTTTTGTTATAATTAGTTACTTTTTTATTGTTATTTGGCTGTATCATGTATTTTGAAATAGAATCTATGTAGTTCATTGTTAAATGGTTTTTAATCCTAAAAAATAATCTAATGTATCTTTGACAGCTATCGTAAAAGTCAACTTTGAGTTTTACTATCGGGCCAGTGCGTTAAATAATGCGGTGACGCAACTTGTCATTTTTGTAATAAAAACTTTTTAACTATTAATATAAATATAATTTATACTTGCGCTTAGGGCTAGCCTCCTCCTGGGTGTCATTATGACCTGCATCATTGCTTTAATTAACCGAGTTTTCTGTTTTTTAATTGAGGACTTTATAATTCAAAATCAGAAAATCTAAGCTCGTGCAGGCGGCGGAACATAATGACTCAGGTAGTAAAATAAGACCCCAGTCATGTGTTTGACCTGCAACACTGAACACACAAGACCTTATGTTTTATATATTGTGGGTTACGGATGCACATGGTATAAATATTTAACAAAAGCATGTTCGAACTATCACTTGTGTTGATAGAAAAATATGAACGTTCTAGCCGCCGCATTATTGACCGTACCCGCATGTTTTTTGTTTTGTATTTAACAATAAAATTAAAATAAAACTTATCTGTGTACTTACTTTTAACAACATAGGTAATCTTTTTAAGCACAGCACTAAACTATAATAAAACAAAGAACTAAATGGATTATAAAATTGTTCACAAAATCCAATAAGGCGTCTAAAAAGACGCGCGAATGAAATGGTCAATTTTTTTTTCCTTATAAACAGATTTAAACGTAGTAGTTAAAGCATTTATAAGACTTTATCCTTAAAACAATTAATTTTACACAGTTTGAGTAAGTAATGATAATTTTAATTGTCAACTTTATTCTGATCTCCACGAAACTGTATTACGCGAAACAATGGTTTTATTACTGACACTATTAAGAAACTGAGGTAAAAACGTTTATATCACTCCGAATGAAATATAATTGTGGTTATAAGTACAGAAAACATCGTCCTTTGGTCAAATAACCCGAAACTTTAAAATGCTAGTGACTATTGGGCGGTTGGCAATGCAGAGTTCGGCCAAAACATTGTAAGAACTCTTAGTTTACAAGACGTATCCACTTGAAAACTATTTAAATGCAGGGGTTTTCAAAGTTTTAGAGAGCTTTAACAAAACAACTGAAGAAATAATCCCAGGTAAAAATAAATAATAATAGGGATAATAGGATTCCACGAAAAAATCGTTGCAAGTTATATTTCTGCTGCAAAAACTTCAGTCATTAAATAATCTTTAGGATGTGTATAATTGTTTCCTGAATTGAGGAAAGTGAACGCACAATCTTAGCCGCCCTAGAAACATGGGAAACTAATGTTCATTAGGCCTGAGAATACGCTAGTAAAGGATTTATAAATAACTTAAATATAAATGTTAGCAAGACAAAATTAGTTGAATTTAACTCCTATAATAGCAAATCATTAGCTTTGGATATTCTGTATAATGGTGAAAAGGTACAACAAGTGGAACAATTAAAATTTTTAGGAATAATTGTAGACAAAAACCTGAACTGGAAAAGCCATGTGGAGCATATATGTCAGAAACTTGATAGGTTCGTGTTTGCTTTAAAAAAGCTGAGACAAAATGTGTCTGTAGAAGCCGCTCTTGCAGCTTACCATGGTTACGTGTCATCTGTTCTAAGCTATGGACTAATCATGTGGGGTAACTCAACCGATACTGACAGAGTTTTCAAGCTCCAAAAACGCTGCATCCGGGTCATAAACAGGGCATGGTTTTTAGATAGCTGTAAACCGCTCTTTCAAAGGATGAAAATCCTTCCACTGCCCTGTATTTATATTAGAGATATCTGCACTTTTACAAAGACACATATACATTATTTTAAGCAACATACCGAGGTTGTACCACGTCAGAAAAGGGCTATGTTTCGCAACCTCTTATATCATCCAGCTGGACATAAAGATATTTATAAGAGAAATGTGTTCAATATGTGTATATTAATTTATAATAAAATACCCAATGAATTTAAATTATTGCAGGGTCATGTTTTTAAAACAAAGTTGTCAGAGTGGTTACAAAAAAAGTGTTTCTACAGCATTAAGGAATTTTTAGAACATAAAAATATTTGTTTGTAGTAATAATGAATGAAATTGTATGTAATAATAATGTGTGATAATAATGTAATAATAATCCGATAATAATGTGTGATAATAATGTGATAATAATGTAATAATAATGCAATAATAAAAATGTACTAATAATAACTATGACATAAAAACTTAAATAATTTGCACGCTTGCTTGCAGGCAGAATACAGTGACTGAAGGCTATAAGATCTTTCCTTGTAAATTATGTATTTTCTTGCAAATAAATATTTTGATTTGATTTGATTTGATTTAAAAAATCACAATCGAGTTAATTGGGAGTTGATGATTGAGTGCGAACTGTTCGAAACTTTCCTTATTTTCATTATATCTTGCGCAACCCTAATTATCGATAATAACCAACCAAAATGTCTAGAATTCAAGCTAGGGCCATCTTTGTATGTGAATGACCCTCGTCTCAAGGTACCTACATTATTGTTTAATAATATAAAAGAATTGAATCCTTATGATTCCTTATACACCTCTGAGCTGAAATATTGACTTGTGGTAATCTTAATTAACTAGGTTTTAGTCACTCACAACGTTCTTTAGCCATGTTCGCGTTAGGTAAAGCCCCAATACTTATCAGTTTCGCGACTTATTGCCCGGCATTCCTTAATGAGTCAGCAAATTCTGGACAGATCTTGCAGCTAAAACGTCAAAAATATGGTCGAAGAGGTTTAACATAAGAATTTGGATCTTATGTAAGTACCTACTTGGCTTCAGTGACGTTCAATCAAAGTTTTCTTTATTTCAAATTCAGAGTGTTTCTAATAAATACCTGGGAGATGCAGGATCGCATTATCGTGTGTTTTTGAAACCCTCTGAGTGTGGTAAGCTACAACGTAGCAAAACCACATGACTAATATGTGGCCTTACTAAGTAGGCATCCACGACAAATAAGGAATCTCCTAAATCTCCAGAGGTAACTAATGCAGTCAAAAACTAACACCATAACTTTGACAGCCACGGACAAGTTTCATATACCTCTTGAACATTTTTTCGGAGAAGTTTCAAACTTTTTGCGCATCTTTTTTGCGATTTTGCCCTACGACCCTTGGTGTCTATGGCAATATTTTGAAAGAAGAACATTTATGGACTGCGAAAGTCGTCGCCGACGATTGATGGAATATTTCTTTTGCTTTCTTGAAACATGAACATATGGCTGCAATGTTAGAGTTTAAATATCATGGATTTAAATTAGTAATTAGTGTTTTGAAATTGGTTTTACTTTTTTTTGGGGAAATGGGTCTTTTGAGAGGTTTTGGTTTATGAATGAAGATCGATTTCGTTTTAAAAATATTTTTTAGGTTACTGTTTCGTTTCTTTTTGTGCAGGGATTAAGTGTAATAAATGTTTTATTTCCTTTGTGCTTACCGGTAAATATGTAATATAATAATTCACTTAAATGACGAAATCGTATTCTTAAACGAAAAAAAGGAAAGTCTACTTTTGTATCTGCCTTTTACCTCTTTTTACTAATATACAAGCAAAATACAGCACTCGTTCATTTCACTAAAACGATGTACTTTTTAAAATGTAAATAAGCATGGCCTCTGGTGGCTTGGTAATGATACGTACCATATAATAGTAGAGGATGGCTCCTCCCCCTTCAATTTGCATGCCTTGCCTTTCGCCGTTTTCGCTTTTTCTACTAATTATGTTAAACGTACCATGTTTGTGTGCGTGACTGTTTAAATTTAAACATAGGTAGCATTATGTAATTGTTTTATGTAGGTGTTATATTTTGGTTTATGTTACAAGCTAGAGGTAACGTCTAAGATGGCTTTAGTTATTAATTGGAATCGCGCACGGATTCAAATAATTGAAACCGAATTGAATGTGAATCAGATTGGCGGAGGAGCGAGCTCAGTGGCGTGGAATTCCGTAGGTACAGAAGTACCTACAGAAGAAAAAAACATGTCCAGCAGTGAACTGCTACAAGGTGCTGATAGGGTTTTTTTATTTTTTATGTATGGCATCTCGCAGGTCAACCTGTGAGGTTGTCGTCTGCTTAAGCGGAATTGCCTGTGGTGCCTCCAGCCAGTACTTAAACTTAAATACTAACTTAAAACTAAGTGACTGCACGCTAAGGGCACCCCCTGTGGGCTACGGACCTCAGCTTATGGCGTCGCTGGAAGAGGGTAGCAAGGGACTAGCTGGATCAGGATTTATGAGATTTTGGGACGAATTTAAAGCTACAGGCTCAGCGGCGCGGGCTGGATCGAGCAAGGGTCGGGAGGGGCGTGGATATGGGCATCGCGGCGGGCATCGACGGCGAGGGCGGCAGGACGGCGATCGGGTTTTGGGCTTGTGAAGAGTGCTGGTGGCCTTACTGCTCTCCTGGAGGAGGGTAGTGGCGTCGTCGGGGGCGATGGTGCTGGTGCTCAATTCTTAATATATACCTAAGGCAACTTACATGAATACAATACTTAAGGGAACCTAAAAGCAAGTTTAATAATTTAAATGATCCTTGCAGTAAACAAAATCAGAAAAATAAAAGATATTCTTCAGGATATATGCTAGTTAGATAGTGTGTTGAAAACGTGATACAACTAATTTGAATCGATAGTTAGGTAAACCCACGAAGATACCTCCAAAAAATCCTTTTAAAGATTAAAAACCATACTAACATACCTACGTGCAATCATTCTGATTTTTAGTCAGATTAATCTACAACCAACATATTAACGTAATAGTGTTTTTTTTTTGGCCAATCAATAGATTTTTTGTATTTGGATAATTGCTTCATTTTTTCCAATAAATTACCAGCGTTTTGTATTATCATTATCGCTATTCTCTTTCTTTTCTATGCAGTCTGACAGTGACCGCGCTTCAGCTCTTGTCAGCCTCTTAATTGAATGGTTTTATAATAGTGCACTTCTGGCGCATTTTCAGCGCTTGGCTCAGCACCGATTGCGTAGGGTGGATTTCACGAATGAAGCTGAACGCGGTTAGTACTTAAACAACGTTTATGAGCTGTCAGTGTCATTATTTTCTATGGAATCTTGACGTTGACAGCTCTTGAACGCGTTTTAGATGTGCTGAACACGTTTTGTAATATTAGTGAAAACTGTCAAGACGGGCGAGAGAGAGAGAATAGATGAGTAGTCAATAGCCTACAGGAGTGGCAATATATGACCGCTGCGCCCAGGAAGTCAGTCCCACTTCCATTCTTCCTGAGCCTAAGCCTTAGCTTAGATTTTTACCAAGATTATACCAAAAAAAAATCGCGATACGCAAAGAGAAGAAGAATACATACACAGGTAACTAACACCAGCTCAGCCATCAAACGAAAAAAACTAACCACAAAAATCACAAAATACACCATTTAAACCCCAAAACATTCAACAGTCATCATTTCTCTGTCTCTAACAATAATGGATAGTTCTTTAATTGACATGTCATCTTGAAGCCCTTTTCCCGACTCAAGCACCATTGTGTCTAGCTTAGGCAAATAATAGTATAACAAAATTAATATAATCGTCGTCCAAAAGGTGATTGATTGCCATGAGTCAGCCATTTTGTGTTTTTTGTCTATGGTCCGGAGTGAAATGGCGGGCCGTGTGATGTTAACCTGTCAGATTCGTTTAGTTTTCACACTTGGTTCTAATAATCGTGGGTTTTTGCCGTGCATCTTTTATTTAGAGTTTGACGTTATATTCCAGTATCTTCAATTCACTTATAGAAAATGCACAGCCTAAACTACTGTGTCAAGAAAGCACATATCACAAAAAAGATGATTGAAAATTCATCAAAGAGATTTAGTTAATAGCGGATGAAAGTTTGTATCGCAGTTCAACATTTAGCTTATGGGATATCCCATCTGGCGCAAGTCTTCATTTATGATTTTTTTCCGGAATATCAAACTTATATTATATTTATTTATTCATAGTTAGGTATGTACTCTAAATCACGTTCATAGACCCACCGTTGGGCAAAGATCATAGGTCACCTTCTGATCGACGATAGTGCGTGCGATGCGCGAGCGCCGCCGCCGGCACAAAATATGTTCAATCTTTGAATTAAAAGTTTTATAAGTTATCGTATGGGCTCTTATTGTTTTTTTTTATTAGTAAGGTGACGCTGAGGTCAATGTGAATGATTGAAGACTTTGGTAGATAACCTGAAGATAAAAGACTATAAAACCTCTGCGAAGTATTTAAGGAAGTTTTTTTCTAATTGGGTGTGCCGCATAATGTGGGAGGCATGGTGTGCTACTAGCATAGGATAACACGCCTCCATTAAACTTGCGATTAGGATGAATTCTAGGGCAAATTCTTGAACCCCAAACCAAGCCGAAAGCCATTCAGACAGTGACATTCTATTAGCGATAAAGGTTATGGCAAAGTCTAAAAATCATTGACATAATAATAGCCTACCACAAAGCTTAATGATAATCCTGTTGAAAGTCGTTGTACAATTACGAAACTCTTTGAAAGGGAAAAAAAATGTTTTTAAAGCATATTTGTTGCTTACTCATCACTATTATTACACACTAAATTATGGTTACAAAATACCATGAATTCAGCTTCTGAGATTAATACTGGCCATAGTGCGCTCATTTTGTATTGCAATGAAAATATGGTAGTTTCGCCTACTATATTTTTTTTAAATAGTATTTAGGCCTATAATACAGTAGGATTCTATATTATATGGTTTGCAACAATGGTCTAGAGTCTAGACCCTCAGATGGAGTGGCAAAAGTTGCAGAAATCTGAAACAACGCACTGAAATCCTGTCCTGTTACTGTACAAGAGGTTCTACTTGTATTTTAAGCAAGTCAGCCCGGGGATAAGATCTAGTTCCTCAGTAATTAGATTTCAATAAGGCGAGAACATAAATGATCGCTACTTATTAAAAACCAGTAGGTAGGTGCCAATTAGTGGAGCAAAATAGAATTTGAATTTGAAAATGTGAATTAGCGCTCCTTGTAAAAGTGTTCGTTCGAGGAGGCCTAAGACCACATACTACTAGTGAAATACTATTAAATATATGAGCGTTAATACGGACGATATTAAGCTTGTTGTAAATTTTTTCAGTTTTTTTCATGCTTTTTATTGCCCAATTGCTTGAATACCATCTGTGTAAGCGCTTATCTAGACATTAACGAGTCAACTATGTCAGCCTGAAGTTTTAAGAAACGCTTTTATACAATGATTGTTAAGCCTTGTAAAAGTGTTTATCCGACGAGGACCAATCACATATTACTAGTTCTAGACTCTCCGTGGAACATGCTTTCATGTTCATTCTTCAGTGGTTTAGAGTATCCGTTGATTCCGTTGTGTGTCAGTCATGTATCCTATGTGTAAAATGTCAATTGTTCTGATGACACAGTGGTTAAGACCTCGTCTCTTATCAATGCTCGTGCATTCTGTATATGAGAAGAGGCTGTTGCCCTACAGCGGGACAATAATAGGCTGGTTGGTATTATTCCGTTCAACCGATTTTGATTTCTATTCCCTAAGGATGACACCAGTCAACCACCATTTTTCGATAGAAGTCAAAATCGATTGAACGAAATGTTAAAAAGGTTTATTTAAGGCCGACGCATCAGGATGCCCGCGAAATTAGAATTTTCTTACGTTTTTTTTAAATTGCAGGTCAGTGTCAGGTCATATATTTACAGAATGATAAATGATTTTATTTCTGTAACTAGGTTTGTACGAACACTTTTACACGTCAATCATATTTTAAAAGCTAGATGAGATCTGCGTTTCCTATCTGACTACTCTGAGAAGAAAGGCCTAAACAAACTCAGTGGCCACAGTGTCTTTTAAAGTCCAGACATAATCTTGGTCAGATCATGTGAAGACCATGTAGATTGGTGTCTGAAATGGTCTTTTGAGGAAAGAACCACACTGATCGAGTGAGCCTGTCCAGTCAGTCAGTGCACGCATTTGTCAGTAATCATGCAGCTCAACTCAGAGGTAAGGAGCTCAACGATTCGACGAACGACCAAAGAAAGGACATTTAGGTAGGCCGCATAAATTACTCAAACTCAAATTATAAACATTAGAAATATTAATACAACTCCCTAAGTTAGAAAAGCTAACAAATGTTTGGAATTCCCTCACATGTTAAGATTTCTGGAATGGCGTCAAATAAGTAATTCGTTACAAGTTATTCAAGACGTAGTGTGTTTTCTTAACTATATTGAGCCCTGTCTAGAATATAGATGGTTTGATAACGACCTCACAAGGTAACCTGAGCGGTTTTACTGCTGAATATCGTATGTGTTTTAATTTATTACCTAGTTATATTTCTAGCCTTGGAATTAGTCAGCTACAAGTTAGTTGTGTCTAAGTCTGGGGGTTCAGGAACCTGCTTGCCTAGGACAGGTTGTTCAAACCTGCTTTGTAAGCAGTAATTTCTAAGATTTTCAGTGTCCTATGTCATCTTAATGACGATCTAGTAATTCGCGGGAAAATTTGAATCATGTAACTTTTGATGATTGATGATAATGTGTTTTATATTTTTTTGTGTGGCATTTAGTCTGTTCTAAATAAATTTATATTAAATATTTCGTTTCTTTTCCTTCTTTCCAAAAAACCACAGACTTTTTTTCGTTCGACGACTTTCGACTTTACGGGAATTTTTAAATTTGTAGTGTTTTTTTTTTGTAAAAAACTTTTACTTTAAAACTTTTTCGTTTTGGTACCTATACCACACAAATTCGTGTACCACTACTAGCTTTGTAAATAACAGTGACAGAAAGTTATTACAACATCATCAGTATACACCAAGTGAAAAAAATACGTATTATTGAAGCTAACTGAAAAACTACCAAAGCTTAAAGTTAATCAAATTTATATAGGATCACTCCTGAAACATACACTCCTATCCATTAAAAAAAGAATTTTCGAAATCGATTTACAATTTCGGGGGACATCGCATTAAAAAAATACAACAAAATAACAAACGGACGAATTGAGAACCTCCTCTATTTGGAAGTCGGTTAAAAACCTACTTTGAAAGACGTAAAGCCACAAAAATGAACGTGAGCGTCGAATCATGGTGTAAAACTTTGGTGTCACGAAAAATCACAGAATCAGCACACAGGCTGTTACTAACCACTGACAACTTATGGACAAATGTAGGTCTGAATTAATGATATTTTATGAATTAATCAATGTAGATCACTAACAGTTGTTGTTCCAATACACACTAATGATTTCCACTGTGACTTCTTTTGAAAGAAATAAATATGAGAAAACGACTTTTAATAACAATGCGTATTGCACAGAGCAACGGTGGTGATCAAATGCTCATTCTTTTTTACCCGACGGACAAAGCCAACAAAGGTTATAATTTTTAACAAGTTTTGTTTCATTTCTTAACTACAGCATAAAATACAAGTTTAATATGTATATAAAAAAGGTAAACCATCATAGCACATCAAAAAAATTTTCCACATCGCTATCAACAGGAAATGTATCCAAAAGGGTAGCAACAGCTTCATTGTTATGTTAGTTATGTTTAGGTTGATACTCAGACAGATAGAGAGCCTGTTGTCCTACTGCTTAACCTCTGCCCTGTGAAAACAGGCTTGTAAAATACCCTTCATACACAATCATTTTCCTAAAAAAATAACTTCATAAAACTCAACCCAACATTAAAACCAGTGAAGAAATTTTCGACTAACAACAGCTGGCTTATGATTGGTGGAGCTAGGTTAAGTAACGATCTAATCATTCTCTGCTTGCCCCCGCGCAGTCTGTTTTGATGAAATATGATGTTCGATAGAACGTGTGCTGGTGTGGGATATAGTGGTCATAAATCGTTGGTAATTTGACGCCAGTAGTAACGTAACTTATCACCACGACTGTTTTCCGTGCAAAAGTAGGCAGAGGTGTTTAATAACTAACAGTGCCAAGATCAATCAGATCAGAACCCTAATTGCGTAACACACTTAATCACCATCTGAATCATTTGTATGATATCTAATGGGGTCGGACCTAATGGGGGTGAACCTAATGGGGGTAGACCTAATGGGGGGTGCATCTTATGGGGTCGGAACGAATGGGAGTGAACCTAATTGGGTGGACCTAATGGGGGAGTGGACCTAATGCGGGTGGAACTAATGTCGGTGGATGCCTGACTCGCGACGTCGTCGTTTTTTTTACATTTTTAGGTAATATTTACTAACTACCTCGTGTACCCTGTGGTAACCTTAAATTTATAATTATAATTAGTAGTAAGATTGCTTTAAAGTATTTCAACATTCGGAAAAACCGTTTGAGGTTTTTATTTTTATCATAGACCTCATCCATCGCTTTCTATCAGGCGTGAATGAGGTCAAGAGCTGGCCCATTCGAAAAAAAAAAGAAGAAGTCAAGTGCAATTTCATCAGAAAATTCTCCACAGCAGCCCGGTGTCTGGATTTATGCCAGCAACTGTTTGTCAAGCGGGAGGAATATAGCATTTCCCAAATAATAAGTAATTGAAGTAGACATTCTAGAAGCTACAATTAGATTCTACATTCCATAAGCACAATCCTATTGAAAAATATCGATTTTTAAGCTATTAATCGTTAACTAGATAATGTCACACTTTGAATAAAAAATCTAGTAAATTATTAACTATTATCTAACTCACAAAATATATTCTGTATCCTACCGGAAACCATTCGATTTTGAAAACCGGTGTACCTGTACTACCTACATAACATACAAAAAACAATGATACGTAGCCATTCAAAAATAGAATTCCATTTCCACAGCTCTCTAATTGTCGACAGCTAATAAGCCAAACAAACAAAGCTATAAACGTTTTTGAAAATCGAACACCTATTTTATGGCGCGTATTTCAAACCTGCCACTAAAAGTGTTCTAGCGATCGATATTTAAAAAGGTAGAAATGAAATAAAAATTTAGAGACTCGACGCTCGACTCTCGCCGCGGACGGACGTGTTTGTGCGCTCTCCCGCTCCAGTGTTGTGTTTCCTGTTCCTACTCGTCGCAACCACGTGACGTCATCGTAGTCGCCCCGACTACTCCGATTAAAATAAAATCAAGCAATTGATTTTATTTTTAAATCAATTAAAAAGTGCCTTTTTCAAGGCAAATCTCGTTTCTCTATCAGACGTTTTGTGAGTAGCTTCACTAGGCCCCTTCTGGGTAAAACCACAGTTTCGTGGTCCTCGGTTGAAACCTTACGGTGTCAACGAAGCCGAGTGGGGTGTTGACCCAATTCGCACCCGCCGAACCCCTTCAGGGCGAGGCAGTTAGTTGGACGGGTCCCAGATAACCGGCCTTGGGGGATCTCCTAGTCGGCTCTGGTGACAGTTTTGCTTTTCAGCTACTCACCTAGTGTCTTTAGGGTGTGTCTACACCCTTCGCGCTAGACTGGTCAGGGCCCCGTTCGCACATTAAGATTGGCGACGGGTTACAAGCTTAGGGCTCACCAATAGGTACTCACCTCTCTGTCTACACCCGACAGAGAGGGTCACACATCCCCGGGCCCATCCACCCGGGGAGATAGGTATAGGGTTTAGTCTACGTGGGAATAACTTTCCACCATTCCCTCCCTAATCTAGCTTCCCCTCCGACCATGGAGGACGCCTATATTTTGGCGTTCTTCAGAGAGGTCCTTTTTAAGGACCCCGATTTCCTAGCGAGATATGGCGACAAGCTATGTCATCGCTCCACCCCCACTCCGTCCCAGGGCGCACTCGCGAACTTCAGCGACGCCCTCGAAAGCCCGCTATCGCCACCTGCATGCGAACAAGGCATTCCGCCTTTTGTTCCGGCAGACAATGTTCCGGCCGAAAATTCGGCCCCCATTGTCTCACCCGCCTTTGTCTCGACAGATAATACTCAGGCCGCTAATCCGGCCCCTATTGTCTCGCCCGCTACTGCCCCGGCAGTAAATAAGTCGGCCGCTAATCCGGCTCCCTTTGTCGCGCCCGCCATTGTTCCGGCCGCCATTGTCTCGGAGACAATAAACCCGACGCAGCTGCACACCGAAACTGACTCGACTCACCCAGAGAGTATGGACACGTCAGTCCCACTCTCCGAGGAAGAAGCCCGCACCTCCTCCTCCAGCGATGACGACTTCCAAGTCGTGGTCAAAGGAGGCAAGAGAAAGGCGGCTAAATCCTCCGCCCCCGCTGGCCCGGTTACCAAGGCCCAGAAAAAACAGGACGACTTATCGTCCAGCTCCACAACCGCCCCTAGTCCGCGGGCCAGTCGCCCCGCCAGCCCTATGGCTTGCCCACCCGCTCCTACCGCGAGGAAGCAGAAGCCCCCTCCCCCGATATACGTCCAGGAAAAGTCCAAATGGACTGAAATATCTAAAATGTGTGTTGATCGCAAGATCAACTATACTAACGCCCGATCCACCCTCCAGGGGATCAAAGTTACGGTCCCCACGTCCGCGGACTTTAGGGACCTCTCCCGCGCCCTACGTGAAAGGAACTACTCCTTTCACACTTACTCCCTTCCGGAGGAAACCCCTACTCGCGTCGTAATAAGGCGCGTTCCACAAGAAATCTCCACCGAGGAGATTAAGAGCGACCTCATCGCTCAAGGAATCCCAGTTTCCGCCGTCCATCGCTTACATAAAGCGAGACAGGGCCTAGTCTACGACATGGTCCTGGTTATCTGTGACCCCACAGACGGTCACCACCCGATTTTTAAAGTTAAGTCGGTGTGTTCGCTCTCAGGCATCTCAATAGAGAAGCCTTACAGAGCTCAATTAATTGGACAGTGTCATCGCTGCCAATTATATGGTCACTCGCAGTCCAACTGCTATGCCACCCCTAGATGCGTCAAGTGTCTAGGAGAGCATGGCACCGCCGACTGTAGCCGCCCAAAAGATAGGGAACTATGTTTAGAGCCTCCCAGCTGTGTACTCTGCGGCCAATCGGGACACCCGGCAAATTACCGGGGCTGTCCTAAGGCCCCGAAGTCCTCCTCTTCCAAACTCGCGAAACGCGCGAGCGACCGCCAGCACAGGGAAAGCCCCTGGGGAAAGCCTCCTTCCGCGCTGATGCCGGAGCGGCTCAGTCCGCAGAGGCCGTCTCCCTGGGCTAACCTTAATCACCTGAAGGCTCCCGCAGCTTCGGTGCCCTCCAAACCCGCTCAACCCGCTGAAGTTCCAGCGCTGATGGCTACCGCCATCCCAGCGCCTGCGGCAACCATCGCGGCCCCTACGGCTCCACCGGTTGCACCGCAAAGAGCCCCGGGCCGCGACAGCGCCCAAATCATAATCAGTACATACGCGGCCCTCTATTCCTCCGCCGCGGAAAAAATGGCCGACGAAATCGTTGCTGCAAACGGCAACCCTCGTCGTCTTTTAGAAATCCTTAACGCGTATCCCGAGATCGCGTTAGTCCTGAAAACCTTAAAATTCTAATTTCCAATGGATAACACAAGGTTAAATTCCACCAAACCCCGATCCCTCAAACTAGGATTTTTCAACGCTAATGGCGTTTCCGGTCAACGCGATGAGATCGCCGCTTTCCTCCGCGACCACCAGCTCGACATCCTCCTCATACAGGAAACCTTCTTAAAGCCGCATCACCGCAACCCGAACATTGCCAACTACAAACTAGTTCGCAATGACAGGTCTCGATGTCACAAGGGTGGCACACTCATATACTTTAGGAAATCTTTGTATTGTATCCCTATAGACCCACCTCCTCTCTTCTCCCATCTGGAGACCTCTATCTGTCGGCTCGGCATGACCGGCCACCAACCGATCACCATCATCTCCGCTTATATCCCACCCGACAATGGTCCGGAGGATCCCATCTCGCTCCAAAAGGACTTCACTGCCCTCTTCGGTATGAGTGACTCCGTCATCTTGGCGGGCGATCTTAATGCCAAGCACCCGGCGTGGAATAGTAGCACAACCTCAACCAGAGGTAGGTTAGTTTTCAAGTTAGGAGAATCCCTTAACTTTGACGTCATCGCTCCAATGAGCCCGACTCACTTCCCAGGTAATCCTAATCACCTTCCCGATGTTCTCGATGTAGCGCTGCTCAAGAATGTGAACCTCCGTTTGCAATCGATTGAGACGTTCCACGAGCTAAATTCTGACCACCGCCCTGTAGTCATGCATCTTGCACCCTACTCGGGCCCGATCGACCCCAACCGCCCCCCTCAGACCCAGACGATAACCGACTGGAGGAAAGTAAGCGAAAGACTGAAATCCACCACGTCGCCTCACTTAGACACCATCCCCGATCACTTAGTGTCAGTCGCCGACACGACGGCCGCAATCGACTCGTTTACAGTGCACGTACAATCCGTATTGACGGATTGTTCACGGGAAGTTCCGGTGATGGAAGACCATCGCTGGAAACTACCTGCTGACGTACGTGACCTGATAACCGAGAAGAACGCGGCCATCCGTGCCTACGACTCCTTCCCTTGTGACGCGAACAAAGCCCACATGCGCCATTTACAGCGTGCTGTAAAGAAACGCATAGGGGAGGTTCGCTCTGAGGGCTGGAACAAGATGCTCAGCGAACTCGAGCCCACTCATCAAGCCTTCTGGCAATTACAGAGGAAATTGCGTTCCTCAGAAGAGGTCTCTATGCCTCCTCTCATCCGCCCCGACAATAGTGTCGCTTTCGACAGTCCCGATAAGGCTGAATGTCTTGCCGACAGCCTAGAGTCCCAATGTTCTCCCAGCTCCCAACCAGTAGACCAAGCTCACCTGAACAAGGTCGACGCTGAAGTCGAACGAAGAGCCTCCCTCCCTCCCGTCGAAGACCCTGATGATCCTCTGCCTCCCGTCACTCCAGACGAAGTGCACGACATCATTAAAGGGCTCCACGCTCGTAAGGCCCCCGGTTCGGATGGTATTACCAATAAGGTATACAAACTCCTACCTGCCCCTCTAATAATGCTCATGACCGCCATCTTCAATGGCGCCATGAGCAACAACATCTTCCCACAAGCGTGGAAAGAAGCAACAGTCATCGGTATCCCAAAGCCAGGCAAGCCAAAGTCTGAGCCCTCCAGCTACCGTCCCATTAGCTTACTCAACGTTCTCGGCAAAATCTACGAGAGGCTTATTTATAAGCGTCTCAAAGACTACGCCGAAGCAAAGAGCCTCATTCCCAACGAGCAGTTTGGTTTCCGTCCACAACACTCGAGTATCCACCAGGTCCACCGTATCGTAGAGCACTTGTGCGCCGGTATGCAACGTAACGCGACGACGGGTGTGCTATTCTTCGACATAGCGAAAGCCTTCGACAAAGTCTGGCACAACGGCTTGTTATACAAGCTTTACCAACTAGGAGTGCCAGATCGTCTCGTACTCATCTTACGAGACTTTTTGTCGAATCGCACCTTCCGCTATCGCATCGAGGGTGCACTCTCGTCCCCTCACCCTATTCGCGCCGGTGTCCCTCAGGGTTCCGTCATATCTCCTCTAGTTTTCACGCTGTTCACCAGCGATATCCCACAGAGTAAAAAGGCTCAGTTGGCTCTCTTCGCCGACGACACTGCCGTTTACTATACCGGTCATTGTCCCAATGCTATAGCTCGTACTCTCCAAACCTCCGCAAACGTCTTAGGCGCTTGGTTCCGGAAATGGAGAATCGAGGTCAACCCCGATAAGAGTCAGGCGGTTCTCTTCTCGAGACGTCGTCGAGTCCCACCCCCCCTTCCCAGCCCGATCACTATGTACGGCAAGCCAATCCCTTGGGAGAAGCAAGCCAAATACCTAGGCGTGATCCTTGATCAAAACTTAACGTTCAAAGAGCACATTAAGGCTGTTCGCGCGCGCGCCGCTTTCGCTCTTGGTAGACTCCACTTTATTCTGACAGCCCGTTGCAAACTGTCACTTAAATGCAAGCTGCGCATCTACACCGCAGTCATCCGTCCCATCATGACCTATGCCTGCGTTGTATTCGCGCACGCTCACCCACGTCATCTCCATAAGATGCAGACCCTCCAGAACCGTTTCCTCAGAAAGGTCACGGGTGCCCCCTTCTATGTCCGTAATATAAATCTCCACATCGATCTTAAAATGCCTACCATAAACCAGTTCATGAAACGCTTATCGAAGCGTTTCTTTGACTGTGGCATAAAACACCCCAACCCCTTGATCTCAGCGGCCGCCCGCTACACTCCTTCCCGTATTAGTAGTATTCGCCGACCAAGGCATACCTTAATCGCCCCCGACGACGCCACTACCCTCCTCCAGGAGAGTAGTAAGGCAACCAGCACGCTTCATAAGCCCAAAACCCGATCGCCGTCCTACCGTCCTCGCCGCCGGGGCCCGCCGCGACGCCCAAATCTACGCCCCTCCCGACCCTTGCTCGAGCCAGCCCGCGCCGCTGAGCCTGTAGCTTTAAATTCGCCCCTAAATAATATCATTCCTGATCCAGCTAGTCATTTGCTGCCCTCTTCCAGCGACGCCCTAAGCCGAGGTTCGTACCCCACAGGGGGTGCCCTTAGCGTGTAGTCGCTTAGTTTTTAGTTAGTATTTAAGTTTAAGTCCTGGCTGGAGGCCTTAATTTATTAGGGAATCCACAGGCAAGTCCGTCTAAGCAGACGACAACCTCATAGGTTGACCTGCGAGATGCCATTTATAAAAAAAAAAAAAAAAAATAAAAATTTAGAATTTCATTTTACAATAATTTTTAGTTAGTTTTACAGATGTAGTAGAAAAGATTACTAGACACTCGATTACTTATTGAGTAGTTATTATGATCATCGTTGAACCGCATCAAATATAGCCGATTAACTATAAAAATGCAATAAAATATTAACTATTAAAAATGACCAATCAAAGGAGTTTCTATACAAATTTAACGATCGATTCACATTAACGACATGTTTTAAATAATCTAGCAAGACAAATCGTGTAGCGATTGGTGTACGAGTTAATGT
Organism: Dasypolia templi; assembly: GCA_963555695.1. NCBI lineage: Eukaryota > Metazoa > Arthropoda > Insecta > Lepidoptera > Noctuidae > Dasypolia > Dasypolia templi. The sequence goes on along the minus strand of OY743140.1, from coordinate 30,663,932 downwards.
CGGGTGGGTGGACCAATTATCGTCCGTGTCCGTGAAGCATTTTTTTGTGAGTTAAGTGTTTAGGTATTGGATTTAGGCATTGGATCCGTTAAATCGATGTGCTTTGCATAAATCGATTGGTCGATTAGATTTCTATAGTTGCAACACTAAAATGTAAAATGTAATGTTCTTTTGCATCATTAAACCAGTCAGAAGTTCTCAATGAAAATAAACATTTTGGACAATTCTCATTAGTCCCCATATACATGTTATTTTCGACTCCAATAACATAAGCCAACAACCGTTGCAATGGCCCCTCGTATAATAAAGCTACCGACACAATATCTTCACCGATACAAAAGTCGTAACCTCAATCAAAATGACGATAAACTTTGACAAAAATTCCACGTTAAGCCGTCTTATAATTATCCATATATTTCCAAATCCCAGTTTAAAAACTACCTGGCTGTATGATCGCCATGTTATTGGGTGACGCGGGATAAAAGTCTTTGAGATATTTAGATTTTAAACACTTTTAAGCCATAAAGGAGATGACACTTAAATGACTTGTTGTTTGTGGTTGAGAGTTCATAAATTGTTTATTTTTTGCATGCTGCTGCCGGTTGTTTCATTGGGTGATATCGATTGTCTATTATTTTCGGGAAGATAATATGTCTTAAAAGCAATTAGGCAAAATGTTAGCCTTAACAAAATATCGTCGGTCTAACAATGAGTAGCTAACTAAGGTTAAGCTCAATAAACTTCCATATAACAAAAATCTTTTCAACATAAATATAGGATATATCCAACAATTATAAAAATTATGCGTCCCAATTTGAACAGCAATTATAACCACGCTCACCCACGTCAAAAACGACCCGCGCACTGACGTTTATGAAAGAAAAAAAACGTTAAACCTTTTAACAGAACTGGCCGGCGATAACTCAAGCGAAATGTCCAAACTGTATTGTAAAAAAAAGAAGATTTTCGAATTTCGAACATAGAAAGTGTTAGCGACAATAGGATATTCAAAATCTTGTTAATAAAGTCTCTAGTGGGTCGAGATTGTCGGCTCACAGGTGAAAAGATGGTATTGTATGTTTTTACTTAAGTATAGAATTTACCTGACATTTAAGTGTGTGAAGTACAAAATGGCTAACCATGGAAAAACTGCCTACCATAGTACTATTTTCAATGCTTTTTTTGACAGTACATTTATGTGCCGTTATGTAGATTATTTTAATCTAGACCGACAGATTTCACATTTTATCAATAACCCAGGTTAGTGCCTAAAAGCTTCGATGATTCATAAACCCCACTTCCGCAAGTTAAAAGGTGTTTATAATAATAACACGACAAGATCTGTAGGTATTATATTTTTCATAAACCTTTGCCGCCTGCACTAAATTCGCAGATTGATTCACCAAATAATATTTAAATTCTTTAAATCGAGGCCAAATACTGGCAATACTGGCATCCAGCCGTGACAATGGTTAGAAAAAAAACCTGTATTCGAAAAAAGAACGAGGCAGAGAGAATGTTTTTTTCAATGCGCTCTCAGCGTGAGATCGGTTTTGGAGGGAATTTCGGATTTAGAAGGCGTCATATGCGGATCGGTTTTTTCGAATTCATTTGAAATTGTCGGACATATGGGCCAGCGGGCGGTACCTCGTCAAGTGTCAAGACGTTATTATTATTTATATCAAAATGGTGTATAATTATATTTTTGAGGGCAATTATTGCCACCCTCAAGATTAGGATATGAGCTAAAACCGTAGAATTAGTTTAGTGCGTAAGATGTTTACCGAATCGGTGTTTGTTTCAGAACCTTTAAATTGACCCCATGGGGAGGACTTTAACATGCATCGTAATTATAAAAGGACGCGAAGCAAGTGTCTGTAGACCAGGCGACTTATTGAATAGTGCCATAAACGATTAGATTCAGTAAGTAGATCAACAAAGTTTGTTTACCCGTAAGAAGCACATTAAAAACAAGGCAAATAACAGAACAGAAAAAGTACAACAGATAGGACAAAAAATATTTGTATAGTAAATACTTGCTTCTAAACCTAAATCGCACGATACCACCCTGTATATTTTTTACACCAATCCCATATCTGGTGTTCTGCCCTTCAGAAGATTTACAAAAAAAATCAAACAAATTATAAACAATTACATTTTATCGTACTTTGAATTACATTTCTGAAAGGTATTTCGAAGATCAGTCTATAGTACACTTATGTGACATAACGTCACATTACCTATTAGAAAGTCGCCGAAGGTGGACACAGGTGTTTATATTAAGAACACCCACATCTCGCTAGTTAAGTCCCATGTAATAGGGGGCGAACCTATTAATTTCAATAGACAATGAGGCGAGAAGCTACGATAAATACTACCAGTCAATTTATTAACTCTGCCTTTATGCTGGTTATAGGCCTCTCCGAAGTTCGCTTTCCGCATCCATTTGGCACTAGACGCCATTTTGTGGTCGTCGTTGCATACAGCTGAGAGGCGTGGAAAGTCTTGTGTTTAGCATAAGCAGCCTAATCATTCCCACTGCTGGGACACAGGCCTCCTCCCTGTAAGAGGCGGTCAGCCGTTATAGACTGACGGCATCACACCACCACGCGGGCCCAGTGCGGGTTGGTAGATGTCACATGTCTCAATTTTTTTCCACACGATTCTTTCGTTCACCGATTTAAGAGCAATGGTGATGTAATAAATTACTCAAAGTATAGTGCCTGAATAAGTTTTGAGACGCACACCGCACTTTGTGAGGTTCTAATGTTCTTTATTTGAATTTGAGTATGTCATAGTGTCACTTTCTTTCTTTAAAAGTGTAATTTTTTTAATTTATCTATGTTGGCACCACCTAGGTAAATTTAGACCGTGACATGTATTTTCTATACATTTATGTTCTTTGGCCCATTTGCACCACATTTCAGTAAAATATGCGTTTAGCACTGTATAAAAAATCGCTCTGTTTCTGTTAATCGTTTGAAGAGAACAGAGAAAAAACGCTAAAAGAATTTTGTTATTTGTAGTACAAGTTTATCAATTGTAGTGTACTCTTGTCTATTTAGCTATGAATTGCCCTTCCGAAACCACCTTTACCTGCATTTAATAAACACGGGTGCCAACCAAATATTTAGCTCATAGATATACTTTTCTCAATTTTTATACATTCAATTAATAAAAAATCTAAAACTAGCCAATTCATACCTCTTACATTATTCGCAGTCATTCAACGGTTTATTTAAAGCGACGTTTTGCTGGTTTTAATGTCCGTTTTGTTTCGACATTTACTTATTCTTATATATTTAATTACCAAGCTTTCCTTGAGTTTGTTTTAGAATGCCACTTTTCATCTGCTTAGCGCTTAGCATCGGAGATAGAAATTCAGTGTACCGTTTTATTATTTATATTTCCGTGCAATAAGATTATGCGTTTGTGACGTTACCTATTGTGGTAGGTATAGTTACTTTATTCCTGGTACATCGCTCTATTGGATTTACCTTGGATTCAGTACCTACAAGATTCTGAACCCCGAAAATGTTTCGTTAGTTACTAAAATCAAAGATAGCTTTTCCATACACTTTGACCGCGTGGTAATGTTCTTCTATGAAACAGCTTTTTTTTATAACCTACGAAAAATTTCTTCTCAAGGTGGTCTAGAATTATTTGCTGAATCCATGGCTTCAGTTTACGGTTCGATCTCCCTGCCACCCCGTATAATTAATGTAAGTATACAAAAATAATGTAAGTACTACACATTTTAAAAGAGTAACTGGAGTTGCTTGCCCAATCTTCTCCATACGAATTTACCTTTTGGAAGGAAGTAGCAATTCTCTTTCCTTGGAAATGTTGACGTTCAAAAGTGCATTTTATGTGCTTAGTTGAAATAAATTATTTGACATTGACATAAAAGGCGGTTATGGTCCGTTTTCACCAAATATAATAATTGCACAAATTACATCCCACGGAGTGCAAAGTTCAACTACTCATCTTACTTTTCTGCAGTCACTACATGACGCTGGCAGAATAGTCGAAACCGACTCAGTTGCAAAAAAAAAGTTGATAAAAAAACGGTACTGTTAATAGCGGAGGTACGCGGTTAAAAATACTTCATAATTGTTATACCTACGTAAATACCCAAGCGGTCAACATGTAAACTATGAAAAATTTCAACTCAGGAGGGTTCAGAATCATGTAGGTACTGAATCCATGTCCCAGCCACCCTGTACATTTTATATCATGACCTATGCTTGTCAGATAAACTGACTCCTACTGTTTTTTCTTCTATTCTTAATTCAAATTAGCGTTTACTTATTTACATTTTTGTTAAGTGCTAAATCAACCGAGGGGGCATCTAAGAGACGTAATGCTCCCAGCATCTTGTCCCGAGCCTCGAAGAAAGGGCAGCTAGACAAGGAGGGACAAAGGGAAGGAAGCCCACGTTCCGTAATCGATGTGGCAGTAATCTGGCTGGACCAAATATGTTGCTGCGTCCTGCAACACCGTCGACGCTGTACGTATCCCGTCCGCATGACTCCACGATGTCTGGCAGACATCGCGGAATACATCAGGATCAAGACCAAGTGGGTCTTACGAGTAGAGAAGTGGGAGTCGCGCCATAATACAAACTCAGTAGCTGTAAACCTTCATCAAAGGAGAGTTTGGCCGAAAGTACTGACGTTATCGTGGAAGGTCACGCGAAACCACGCAGCGCAACACGACGCCGGCGCAGACATAGTCATCTCTCAGATTTTATTATATTTAAAATATGTATATATCTATGGGCCTGCGTCGCCTGAAATAAATGTATTATTATCTCCTTTATTACATATAAAACCTTATAAATTACATTTTTAAATATACTTTCAAAAATCTGAAGAAAAAAATAATACATTTAAAAATATAAAAAATAGTATCCCACCGGCATCGGGAACAGGGTCTAAGCTACCGGCGGTCGGGGCTCCAGAGAGAGGAACCTCCTGACAATGCGAGCCGTGTCCAGTAGTACCGCTTTCTGAATCAAGCCCTTGATCCAGCTGCCCAACGAGAGCCTCCTCAGGTGTTTGTCGAGGCTCTTGGCTATTAAGCCATTGGCTGTCACGACTATCGGCAAAATTATTGCTGAGTCCACATCCCACATGTCGACAACCTCGCGAGCCAAATCAAGATATTTGATTTCTTTATCTTTCTCGGCTTTCACGAGGTTACCGTCATGCGGGACCGTTATGTCAGCCATCATTGTGCGCCGCTCTACTCGATCCACCACCACTATATCAGTCTTATTGGCAATACTAGTCCTGTCAGTGATGATGGATCGATCCCTGTACAATGTGATATTTCCATTTTCGAGAATTGGGTCGGGCACGTACCGGGTGGGTACGGCACTTCCGATTCCACTAGGCTGTATTTCAGAGCAAGTTGCTGATGGATAATCCTGGCTACAAGGTTGTGTCTATGCAAGTACTCTTCGTTAGCTAGACGAGAACAACCGGAGATAATGTGTCTTATTGATTTCCCCGGACGGTGACATGCCCGACAGATGTCAACCGTGCCGTCTTTCACAATAAATCTCCGGTAATTGTTCGTCATCATAACTTCATTCATAATTGCACAGACAAAACCTCCAAAGAGGTCACCGAAACGCAGCCAGGCTACGGACGCTAGAAGATCTACATCGGGTCCATGTAGGGCCCGGAAAAAGCGTCCGTGAAGCTCCTTACTTTGCCATACGTCCATGCGATCATTAGTGTCAAGCACTACAGGTTTGCGCCAGTTTTCTTTAGCCAAGGAGAGCGGGGTGAGGCTTTTGTCCACCGCGACCACATCACGATGCATCCCCACGTCGGCTTCTAGGAAATATTCCCTGAGACTGCATATCTCGCGATTGTGTAGGGTCTTAGCGTTTAAAAAGCCTCGACCACCACACTTTCGCGGGATATACAGTCTCATTACCGATGACCGTGGGTGATGCATTCGGTTTGCTGTCAGCAGTGTACGGTACCCTCCTATCCAGGGCTTCGAGTTCGGTCTGAGTCCATTTGAGTATGCTGAAAGAGTACATCAAAACTGTCATGACCCAACCGTTAAAGGCGCGCACCTTGTTTCCGCCTGACAGAAGACTGTTTAACACTTTCTTCAGGCGGCCAAAGAAGCGCTCCTTCAACGATTGCTTCATGTCAGTACCATTGATGCCCAACGCTTCCGACATACCCAAATACTTTTAGGTTTCGGATGCGGAGAGGGCTCTGACGTTTATGGAATCCGAGAGTAGGGTTCCCACGGATTCCACAATCTCCCCTCGCTTTACATGCATGACCGCACATTTGTCCACACCAAATTCCATTCTGATGGCGCCACTGAAAGTTTCAGTTACTTTCAGTAGCTCCATTAGTTGCAAATTGTTGGGGGCAAAGAGTTTTAGATCATCCATGTACAGAAGGTGAGATATAACCTGACCACCTCTCCTCAGCCGATAGCCTAGACCTGAATCCACCAGCAGTGTGCTTAGAGGATTGGGAATTGGGATTATTATTATTATTAGAACCATGTAGGTCCTTAACCTCTACAGTATATTCAGTGCTTTCTAACTATTTAGTCCGTAATGTCCCACTGCTGGGCTTTTGTCCCCCTTTCCCTTTCCCACACACGTCTGTCCTCTTTCATTCCGGACCACTCCATTCGATAGGAGTCAAGTTCCTCCCTCTATCTTGACTTTCGTATCCGCGATGTCGTCTAGCATTTAATGGGACTTACTGACAAGATTACTAATATTCAAAAATGTTAACATAACAGTAACTGTATCACTATCCGTTCGTTATATATCGATATATTATATCGATACAGTTCATTCTCGCCATAACGTTGCCACATTAGAAAGTTCTAGATTGAACAAGAGCTATATTTCCTTTGTTTCCTTAAGAATGCAGTAATTATCTTTCTGCAGTACTGTTACTTTTCTTTCCGAAGCCATTTATCAAGAGATATACTAAACATTTTATGTTGTTTTTGCCTCATTGTCTAACGATGTTTGCTTTCGCAAAGAACCTTGTAATCGAAGTTTAAGACACAATATATATACCTTCTACTTCTACTACTTGCTTTTAGACGAATCGTATTTAATTATTTTAACTTATTTACTTTTTTTTTGTTTCATTTATATTTATGATCTCTAAAAGGGTTTGGATGTCTCAACCCGCAAAACTGGCTTTTGCTTTTACTTTTTACTGATTAAGTAATTTAATTTATAAATTTTACAGACTTCTATCAAAATTAAAAATCATTCATAGGAAAATTTGCCAATTACAAGGTTCCGCATGTACTTACATCTAGTTACAAGTTCTTTGCGTTGACTTTAAATATTTATTTATTAATGAAATACCGTTATATACAATATAAGCAATAGCTTCCATTAATGTGTATTTATAATTAGGCTTTCAGAATATATATTTATTTAATTGGATGCCTGAAAAAATGTCTTTTGAAACTACCAATTTAATCACCACGGCTAGCGCCTTTTCCCGGATTAGGTACAGTTTTGGTAATTTAAGTCCCCAATTCCCTCCAAACCCAGATTTTTCCAAAAATCCCTCCAAAAATATTGTCTCCCCAATTGTACCCTATATAAAAGCCCCAAATTTGGGGGGATTCCCCCCAGTCTGGTATCGCTGTGTGGAAGACAGATATAGGCAGTCGCTCCATGTTAAATACTGCTATTCAGATGCATCTGGTGGGATTGGAAGCCACCCCCAATTTAAACAGTTGGGGGATAGCCAGGAAGATGATGAGATGACGTGGTTTTTCATTTATACCGGTCATGGAAAGGTACCTGATCATCAATGAACAATTACGGTACTTGATGCTAATAGCCCATATGTTAGCTCAATAATATTCATCAAGAAATATTGTTTCCTTTTCGACACAAACGGTAATCAAGATAAATAGCGTAAATTGACATCAACTGTCCGCAGTTTTATAAACAATACTGTACTTGTACATTTAGTCAATGGATACTTTAACTTAATTACTCTTTGTCAGTTCGTTGCAATTAGTATTATAAGAAACAGGCCATCGGCTAAGATAAGCTGGTATTCTCTCCGCCATAGACAATACAAACATAAATTTCAAACTTCAAAAAAACGGATGTGTTGTCTATCCTCCTTCATGTAGACATGTCTCCCATAATATCTTCAGCGAACAAGCGTACATAAACGGAATATAACTTGAAAGAAAACTTTCTAAATTCAGACATAAACTTAACTTTACGTATCGGAAACAAAGCAACCAATCTACCTCAGTTAATACAACAATAACGCAATATACCTAACATCGCCATACTAATTAACTAAACCGTCGGTCATTTTAAACTGCCGCCATTTTGTTAAAATATTACCGCGTAAATTAATATTTAAATTGCTCTTTCAGACGTCGAAAACTAATCGAAAGACACTAACTGCCTTTTGTTTGCTGTACAAATAAAAATTATAAAGCATCATTTAAGTTTTATTTTTTAGAAAAAGGACAATGCGCTGAACTTGGGCGATTAAGCGTACTGTAATGAGGGAAATAGGTACAATGCGTTGTTTCTTCTGTATCCTTCTAAGATGAGCGATTAAAGAAAGCAATGGAATAAAAATCAATGAAAGTAAGCGATTTGATCGTTTGTAACGAGCCAATAAATGCTACCATGCACATGCCAATGTCAAATTTGAAATTCAAAGATGGCGGGCCCGTGGATTTTTTCATTTGTTTCCCCGCGTCAATTTGACGAAATGTTACCGTCAAAATAACGAAGTCACATTAATTTTGTTGACTTTTATCTATTCCATCTCGTTTTTGGACATATTGCGGTCGTAACAGACACCTTTTTGACTAAATTAGCATTTTGTTTTGTCAACGAATTTAATTTTACATAATTGTGTGGTTTTTTCATGTTTTATCCTGGCTATTTCACTTAGGCCCTACAACTTTTAAATCAACCCTTAAAATAGGTACGAAATAAAACGCTTCTTCATTTTTTTTGCAACTTAGTTTAAACGACTTGTCAAGCTCCATCAGAGTTCGTTCAGTCGTTTTCAAGTTACAAGCACCCAAACACATACCCATCATTGTCATGAATAAATAGTTTTTTAACATACGACCATAACGGATCAGAGATAGCCTTTATAAGCGTTTTTATGGCTCATAAAATAATACAGGTGGCCACAGTTCCACCTGTAGAAGTTATGTCTAATATAACACCTTTTTAATGTAATATGAACCAGGAGTATTAAGAAGAATAGAACACTTATCTATACATAATATAATAAAGCGTAATGAAGAGTATGTTTGTTTGAACGCGCTTATCTCTAGAACAATAAGTCGGATTTAATAAAATATTTTTGTAATTTATAGCTCAATTCTTGAGGAAGGTTATAGGTTATTTAACATCATGCTACGACCTTAAGGAGCCGAGCAAAAAGCAAAAAAAGTTTGAAAGAACGCTAAGTGAAAAAGAAAAAAATAACGCGGGCGGGCGATGCGAAACAACGCGGTGGGTTGGGGGAACAAGAAATTTAACGCAGACAAAGTCAAAAGCTGGTTGTTTTTATGATACAGCTTCTGTGGTTATACGATTGTATTCGAGTGTTTTTATCGAATCCTAAACCATTTAATAACTTATCGAATCGATTACAAATTATAATAATTATTGTAATTGTATTCACACTTAATAATTTACCTTGGTAATGATTTATGTGATCGCCATGGCACTGTTTTTTGTGACTGTTAATTGCGTCCATAATTTGAAAATAATTCGTCGGTAATGATGACTGAATTAGGTTATGAAGATGGATTTTAAATGTTAATAAGTATCGTAGGCGTTTTAAATAATATTTATAATAATTGGTATCTCATTTCATTAAAAGCATCTACGGGCCTCTGCGAGTTTGGCTTCGGCCCCTGCCAAGGTCCGGGACTTCAGGGATCTGCGTTATATCAATTCATAACCAAAAAAAAACTTTATTTGACTACCGGATAGTCGGCTCGCAAACCTTCCCTATCCAAAAGGCACCATTACAGCGCCTTGATATGCAATGGTCTCTGAGCACCGTGAAGCATGAGGCTTTAGGGGCTAGTGCAAATCTTAGGGTTCATTTGATTGATCGAGTCTGGTCAAACCACGCTGGGGTTCGGCGCATTTCATTCATTTATTCTAGACACAAATATCTACGTTGGTAGCCCTGACTCTTGTTCTAGGAGGTTATTAATTTTCAATACAACGCTATATCTATTACTAACACGCCTACCTTTATCACATATTGTTTATTTTCGGAGTATCTCTATTTGTCATCATCTCGATCTCAGTCCATTCTTCATTTCTCCTTTTTGGCTATAATTATTTTTATACAATCCATACCCCTTTACCCTGTTTCAAATTGAGTCATGTACGATTTCAAATCTTCAGTATTGGAGTCAAAAGTTAAACCATGATTAAGTTGGTAAACGCAATCACCATTAATTTCCCGCCAAGCGAAACGCGGCTATTTTGTGCACTTCTCAAAATGGCAGAGAGACGTCTTCATTTGACACAATGGATCTTTAGCTCTTACGTAACTGTTATTAATAATTGTGTTTGTTGTTGTTCAATACAATGTGAATATTTATTTTGATATTCTGAAATATTATAGATAAATCGAATTAATTGCAGTTATCTGTAACAATTCAGAATCAAATTTAATTGATTTCTTGTTTTTTGTGTTGTGTTGTGTGCAACATTAATGTACCTTAATAATATTTATGACGTGTGGCAACACACGTTTTCCCTTGTCATCTAACTTGCTTCTGTTAACTTCGTTGAGTGTAGCTCGCCATGTTTTTTTCTCTTAAATACAAGTTAAATCCATATTTTATTTTCTCTCTGTTTTATTTAAACAACGTTCTTACAGGAAATAGGTACATCTGAGCAAGAATCATTAACTGCTTGTTCATTGTAGCCATACAGTGGGTTAGTGGGTTATTCTATAAAGGTCACGCATTTGAACTACACCTATGTGACAGCATTAACAGCTGATCTGCACGCTCGCGCTAGCATGGCCAACTTTCAAAACTTTAGAAACGAGTTTTGTCGATAGAAGAATAGACAAAATGAGAAATGAATAAAACAAATCTGTCATTAAAGTCTATTCTTCCGTCGACAAAACTCTTTTCTGTACTTAGAAATCGTTAAAATTCAAATCGCAACCTCATCTCAGCGTTAATCAATGTCAAAAAGTTGTAAAAGTGTAGGCAAATTAGGTGTTTTGACAAGTGTGAACGTTCTTAAAAATTTTGAATATCCACACAGCGGAGAATTGTCCATACAAAGTAAGGAATTGACGGTTGTAGGTACTTATTTTGCAATTATCATTCTTTTGAGGAAGCTCATTCGGTTCACTATTTGACATCTTGCCACTAAATCAGTCATGCAATATCATCACGAACACCTTAGTATGCCAACAAAAAATGGCCATGCATGAATGATCTAATTAAGGAAAAAAAACATTCATTAACCGATATAAACCCTTTTTATCAGTTCACCCGTCTTGTAACAGACGCGGTGTGAAAATATTTAACACAGTAAAAAGGTGAACGCGTAAAGAAAGAGAGAAAAATAATTTATTTCCGCAAAACATAGATATTTCTTTCTTTTATAATCGATAGTACGCAAAACATGTCATTCGGTGAATAATTTAAAGCAACCAATATCTACAATCAATGTCTTCATTATGACTTACGAGTGAATGAGATTCGATAACGAATGCTTCAGGTAATTTTTTAGTGCTCATTTTTTTGATTTGGTAAATACTTTTAGTTTATCATTAATTTAAATTTTGCCTCGAAGTGGTGGTGATCTATTAGAAACTTCATGCGATTTCAAAAATCTGCTTTGCTTGGAAGTTAATACAACATTTATATAATAATAATGTACTAAAACTTAACGACTATAAATTAAGAAGGTAGCTACTGAAATAATTATAAGAAATAATTAATCACCTTTTAATTATAACGCATGCCAAACTAAAAGAAATTACTGAATTGCAAATAGCAACCCGGTGATCGGTTAATCGTTACAACAAATAATATTAACTTAAATAATTAGCAACAATACAAAAATATGTATGAAAATGTTCTTCATTAAAATACCTTGCTTCTTGTAAACTACTCTGTTTAAAAATGATTGAATAGGCAACTTTTAATTTGACAGCACCGAAATGAAAACGTTAGAAAACAATTTGAATCAAAGTTGATACCAAAATGTGCATGTTTGTTTGTGTATGGCGAGGTCGGCGCGCGCGGCACGCTGCGCCGGCACACGAGATAATGTCTCCCGACGACCCGACGCTTGCTCAGCCCGCTATCTCAAATCTCCTCAGGCCTGTTGTTTCATGTCTTTATCTAAAGAGTTTTCGTTTTAATAACAACATCACATTGTTTGCCAACTAATCCCCACATCCTTGGTTTGTTGGCGGATGCCAAACGGTAGCTGTTACTTGACATACGGCTCTATCTTATCGTACCCACTCTACAACATATGTTCACTAAACGCCTAATGGAGTTATTATAATTCAAACATTTCCCTAAAATCCAAATCGTTTATGCAAACGTTAAAACACTCAGAAACAGTGTGTGATTTTTTTGTTACGAAAATATTATTAATCTGTATCAATGAACCGTGAATTTAATGAACGAACAATGGGAGCGTCTTAAGGAATCATTCGGTCTCCGTCCGGCCGGCTAATTTCGCGCCCTTTCACCTGTCAATCACATGTCACAGCGCGCGTAAACGACAGCGAGGAACTGGTATTAGCCTTAAACGAAAACATACGTACAGCTATGTAAATTACGTTTTAGTACACGAAATAAGAAACGAAGCCTGTGATTTAGTAAACGGGTGATAGGGAAATGAGTGAAATTATCTGTGAAAGTGCGCGGCCATTAAAGTTTTCGCGCGTTAATATGTCAATGTGACGTTTAGTTTCGCGCGCAAACTTACCGCCGCGTTCGGCTCCGTCGCCCAGGTATTCTCGCGCGTCCGATTACATTTTATACGAGATTAATAACGAGAATGAAACAATTATGTTGACAATATGGCTTAATGTGGGACGTTTTGACAGACGAATGGCGTTCCCGGACTTCCAGAACACTTAGAATCGTGCGGTTAACAAAACCATAAATAAGTATAGTTTTTTTTCTAATGGCATCATTGCGTGTCGGCATGCAATACATTTCTAGTTTAAATGCAAGGTTTTTGCAAGATTTACGTAATTTTTTTGCGCTTTTGGTTTGTATTTTCCATTTAACGCATTAGAAATGTTTTAAATTAACGTTATAATTTATATGCGGTAAACTGGCCGGTTATTAATACTAGGCATTACTGGTTGAATATTTTTTCTGTAGCTGCGTTAAAACAATTTACGGTGTATGTTTCGTAGTGTCTTCCGTTGCGATTTTTTATGTATGGTTTAATGAAGTGGAACAGGCAGATACCTATCATAACAATACTGCTAAGTTTTCATATCATAATTTTCTCTTAATTATTATGATGATGCGAAAGTATTTTTCATCCAATCATCGATATCAAATTTACTTGCTTGTTTTGTTATTCGACACAACTCATAAAATAAAATCAAAATCCATACCTTTTACGGTCATTATAATAATAATGGATTTCTTATGAAAAAATGACAGTGGTTTATTTTCCACCTGTACCTAAGTTGAGCAGATAAGCCTGTGTTAGGAGACTACGCGCTTCCATATCTTAAAGTGTCTTTAACTTATTTTGTAAAAAAACAATTGAAGGTAAAAAAAACAATACCAAAAAAAAAGAGTTAAAACTATACATGCAAAGCATCTTATAGCAGTTTTCTTTTGCAAACCAAATCACAGTCCTCCAAAAAAATCATAAAATTAATTAACATTTATTAATAAATATGACACTAACACTTTTTATTTTTCTCTATTTTTTAAGAACACGTTTTTTTTTTAAACATCACTCTGTACTTAGTTTCCGCCAGCGGCCACTCAGGCCAGTTCGAGTGTGCCACTGGCCAGCGTAACATGTGTCAAAGCGTACTCACAGATGTCAACAAGTCGCTAAAAGCACTGATATGATAATGCATCATGGTGGTCTGTTTGTCGTTGACCTATGAAGAAGGCTTTAAATTATTCAAGATTCACTGTGTCAGATCTGGAGTTCTAAATTGCGCAATATCACGTCTTTAAAGTAAAGCAGCTGTATTTTCTGAAGGGATATGAATATTTAAATGCATGAATTACAAAATCTAAAATAAAATTAATGGGCAGTTTTGAAACGTCACAAGCTAGATGCACGATTCCAATAGGTCGTTTCCTATTGAGGAGAGCCGGCAAGAAACTCCACGGTTTTTTATTTCGTCACTTTAATGTAACAAAACTGGGGAAATGTATCAACTATGTTGTAAGTATTTTGAAATCATTCCAACACAATCCAGACTGTCAAAAACCTACATCAATTGGTATTATTTAGTTCAACTAATTCTGTTGTTTCGATAAGAAGAAAATTTTGTTCACATAAATCCCTATAACCTGAATGCCGAAAAGCTTACATCAATTCTGTTGAATGTCGTTGCAGAACTGTGAAACGCTTTGAAAGCTATTGCCACTTAACAGCAAAATAAAATACAAAGTGATTTTGTTCTTGAAAGTGATGTTGTTTTACTGCCACGTTGGTCTAGTGGTCGCAAGAGCTCTGTTGAGCATGAGGTTCTGGGTTCGATTCCCAGGTCGGGCAAAGCGTTACTGGGTTTTTATATCTATAATTTCTCAGCAGCAGCCCGGAGTCTTGATTTGTGACCGGTTGATGGCAATAGGCTCGCCCCCTGTTACATGGGACTTAAGCATAACTGGCGAAATGTGGGTGTACTATAGTTACACCTCTGCCTCACCCCTCTTGTGTTACAGGCGTGATGTTATGTTATCTCACAATTTTGTTTTTTTTTTCAATTCCTTGGCTCGAATCCTATATAGACTAATATTATCAAGAGAAAAGATTTGATGTTTGTTTGTAAAGCTTTCGCGTTAAAACAGCAAAATTTGGCACGTAGGCAGACCATGACCTGTGATATTTTTATCCCGATAGTCCTATGGAATCGAGACTTATGCGGGTGAAACCGCGGGGCGCAGCTAGTTTATAATAATAAGCATTCATAAAGATGTTTTTTATTTTAAATATCAATACCTAGAACTGGAAGGTGTCGTGACACGCGACGGAATTAATTGATATAAGGTGATGGCCAAAAAGGTCACTTGCTTAGTATTAAATGTATGAACGTTAACGGAGCAAAAGGAAGAATCGTAGCAGGTGGCGTTCTGTAGTTTCTGCCTACCCCATGGAGGCGTAAGTTTATGTCTGTATGTTTTCTATTCCTATGACATGCAGTTGTTCAATGGTTGCTTGCTACGTTATAATTTATTTGAATGCCATTGAATTTTAAGAGGGAACACTATATTTTTGTCAGCAAACCTACTTAGGTAAAATTGTAGGTACTACGTAATAAATGAATTCAAGCCTGTAGATAACTGTTAAACGCTGGGCTAAGAAGTTCTTCTGACAGCCCTAGTAGCATGGTCATGTATATCTCTACGAAAATTAGTCAGAATAATATATCTGTCCATACAAAGGAAAATTCATTGACATCGCTCCGTAAAAGTCTGCCTACAATCTGTAACGTTGTTTTGGGTTTCATCGGTGGCCGGGCTTGCTAAGAAGGGTAGAGCATCAAAGTCAAAACTCAAAGCATTTAATTTAAATAAACCAATTACAGGCTTTTTTTAATTGTCAAGGTCGGTCGGTCAGAAAGATGAAGCTAGTTGCCCATTCTAAAGCTATACCTATGGAGAAGAAGGGGCAAGAAACTCCACGGACACTCTTTTAAATCAAAATATGATTACAAAATATTGGTAACATCATTAATGTTGAAATTATGCATCGTTCATGCAGAACGTTAAAAGAGTCCGTAATAAAAATATAAAAACAATTCACATTTTAAATTAGTTTAAAATAAACCGTGGCAGCTAAGAGATGACTAGTGATCACCACATCTGCAATCCACATTAATGACGCTGCTTGTTGGTGATGGATTCGAAAAGCTAATGTTGTAACTAACGTGCAACGCCCTTGTTTTGAAACACAATCGTCGGGGTAATGGCGTAACACATGACAATCCTATTCATGTTGACAATTCAACAACCGCATTCATTGCGTCCTTTACATTGTCGAGCAGAAGAAGTTTTCTAGCATCAGATCATGGTTGTCATAAAAATTCACACCACCAGTTGGCGAAACTTTGACAAGAGGGCCATTTCGACAATGAATATAAAATTTAAGATGCCATTCATCATTCAGTCACGACTAAAGAAAATATACGCCCTACTGACGCTTTTGACACGTGCGCGTACCTGACGACTCAGTGCTGCCACCTAGTGAACGTCATTTCAGATAACTGTCATTGATGTGCTGGCCTGTAAGTGTCACATTACAGAGGAAATGCCTCTATTTACACCCGTGTAGACCCTCGTAGGTAGTTGAAATCGGCATTACCTGAGTTAGCTCTTTATTTTATTCGTGTGTCTCGTAGCGTACCTATATTTATAATAAAAACAGCTCATTATCATCATTTGTCTAGCTTTCCACATGTATATTGGGGCCGGCTTCAAGGATAACCATATTTTAATAAGAAAGCTAAGTGAAGAGTCGGTAATCAGACGACAAGCTTACAACAATGGTACTTAGAGACTGTGACAGTAAGATTATGATCGAGGTAAGTTTATTTAACAGGTGGCATTTCAGATGCAGGTGAAAAAAAAAATGCCATGCCGTGGCGAAAATGATAGTGTTGACTATACTCAGCATGGTGGTGATGGGACTGACTGCCCAGTGGCCCTACACTACACCCCAAGATCAGGGCCCCTTATCGCCACTTCTTGGTTCAATATGAATGCCCTCATAAAAATTGTTCGTCTGGGAACATTCCTTCTACATTGGTGGTGCCAACGTGCCGCGGGGGCATTGTAGAAGAACCTTTTCCCTGAAGGTAGCAAACTCCTTGGTGCAAATAGATAATCTCTTCCTCTCTCTATACATTCTGTACAAAGTAACATCGCGCTTAGTCTTTTAATCTTTCTACTATCTGTCATGTTGTCTTTCGTTTCTTCTTTCTACGGTCGTCATGCTACCGTTGCTGTTCTTCAACCTGTAACATAAGAACCAGAGATGAGGTAACAAAAGCTTTTCATTTGTTTTCCATTTTCAAACTACATCGGTTGGAATGTTGAATGTTGGTAATGAGGAACTTGTCGTGGGGGAAGTTTTGAGCGTGAATGTGAATTGCTCTAAGAGTAGGAGAAGACCAAAAATCATGGATGTCCTTTGTGAAGATGATATGCCAATGAAGGGGGTGAATGCTGACATGACGCCAGATAGAAATGTGCCTTTAAAGAAGAAGAACACGTGATGCGCAGATCCCAAATGAATTGGTTAGAAGGCTTCAAGGAATAAGTAGAGCAGACGAGTAAGTCGAGGCTCGCGGTAAAACTGACTACTTATCTATTGTGGATCAAAGTTTAAAAAGAATTAAAGTAGGTAGGTATAGAGAAGTCAACGAACTATGATCAAGATCTGCTAAACATGGTGATTAAAGCAACTTTCTAAGTCATTAAACTTTGTAGGTAAGTACTTACCTACCCTTAATAGTGGCAAAAGTAACATATTGGTTTCCGAAATGCAATAAATCTGAAGAATTACTTAGTGGATTCGGAAACATATGAATTATCGCAAATACTGTTGAAGCATAACGATATTTCCTCTAATTTGTTTCAGTTTCATTAAATACACGCAGCATTACGCAATGTTCTAAACGCATGTCTTCGCTAACTATCAAGCTATCAACGTATGAAAATGTTTAAAATAAACCAGGGGGTAGCAACCGCCCACCTCGAATACAACAGATTTATCGATCAATTTGTAACAAAACATCAAATAAATCAATCAAGGCAGACATCCTCACGTGTTAATTCACAAACATAAATCTCCCAAGATTTACCTACTTTATGTAACCCGACCAAGTTTTGATGGCCGTATGATCGATACGAACCTTCCTCGACAGGGTGTCATCAAAACTGGCGACCTTACTGCGCTGAAAAAACATTTACTTCAAAAATAGAATTCGGATTCCCGCGCTAAATTGCAGCCCCGCCAATGAGCGAGTGTTACGTGCGAGCGGGAAAACTAAAACATAGAGCGAGATAGACGGAGTTGTGCTGTTGACTCCGCCCCGTTAACAATATGGCGGTCGTGTTGATTGGCGGAGCGCGCGCCTCCTCCGGGAAAGCCGCGAGGGGAAATGGGGGGGCGGCGAGAAAATCCGTTTCGTTGCGCTCCTACAATGGCTCGGTTAATTAGTATATGTAATTTAAATGCGAATTCAATGTGTTGAGTTATGACTGATTTAGTTAAGTGGTCAATTATGAGATTCATTCCGAGATTAGGCTTCGCACGCATCTTTGTTCATACGCGTAGTAGGTATGTTTTCTTGGTAGGTAAATATCCCTATTGTAAATTTCTTTTGCAGTTTTTCTTCACATTTTTTTTTAATTCCTTGTTGATGGGCGAGATTTTGCAATTTACTTTTGCTAGTACTCACTTGTGCCGACTTCAGGCTGCTACTGAGAATTTTCTGCTGATGTTAGAGTGATTTTACCCATTTTTATTTTTATCGTAATGTACACAATGATTTCGTTACCTAAATGGATTTTACGTATTTGGCTGATATAGGTAATAATAAATGGAATATAGTTAGCTAACAATAGAAGGGGAGCGCCATATCGCTATTCCTTTTCAGAAACGGCTCATTTTCATTTTGTTTCCACTGGTAGAGAGGCATAATCAGCCTAGGTACTTATAATTTTGCAACTGCTGGGACACAGGCTCCTCTCTGTGAGAAGGAGTGGACCATCTACTACGCGGGCCCAGTGCGGGTTGGTAGATGTCACATGTCTTCGAATTTTTGTTTCTAAGACATCCTGGTTTTCTCACGATGTTTTCCTTTACCGTTTCGAGAGCAGTGGTGGTGAAATAATTTACACAAAGTATAAAGCGCCTGTCTGGTTGACGACCTACAACTCGCAAGTCGCAGACGTTATCTACCACTGCCCCCCCCCCCCCCCCTGCACTGAAAGATTGACATCTGTTTACAAAATCTGTTTCTAATTTTTACTATGCCTTCTTTGAAATAAAATTATTCTTTCGAAAAATTTTAATATTAGGCAGCATCCCTTTTATATTAACTACAGGTAAAAAAAAATGTTAGGTTACATACCTAACATTTTTTTACAGATAAACCCAATTACACATTGCCCGAGCTATATATTACAGATAAACCCAATTACACATTGCCCGAGCTTAGTATCGTACCCAGAGCCCCTGCATGCAGCAGTCACGTCCACTGGACCTTTGGGACTAGTCAATCGCTTACAAAACGTTACGTAGGTAAGTGTTTCTACAACACTGTTCAACGGAATTCAATACTCAATCATTTATTTTCATTCCACAACGTGTACTTAGGTGGTAACTTAAAATTATATGCGATCATAATGGATTATGGATTTCACATAAGCTTTTGATTTTTAAATGAGCCGTCGTGTTTCTTGACCGTTCTACTCCTTAAGAACCTACTACGATTTAGAATGGGCAACTAGCTTCATCTTTCTGACTGATCTATCCCTTGACAATTAAAAAGTGCATGTAATTAGTCTAATTGAAATAAATGTTGTGAGTTTGAGTTTTTCGGTAGCTTTTGTGAATACAATACATTTTAAAACATTTCCAATATGTATCGTTATTAACTGGAAAATAATATGTCAATTTGTCTACATGCTCTCTTGTTATTGACCCGCTGTAGAGTCAAAGACTTCTTCTTCCGTGCGAGGGAACAACCATTGATCACCACTTTGATACTTGAAAGAAAAAAAGAAACACTACCACACTTACCATCCGCACTTGATTGATTTATAGACCAGGTCGTACTCTACGTTTCTCCTCTACATTTATCATGTGCACAGTACTCAATATATTATCTGTGCCATACTTGATCTACTTATTAGTCATTGGCATAAAGGCCTAGTAGCCATGACATAAACATTCAACAAAAAAAAACTTATTAGTCACGCGTTAGTAAAATTGGTTAATAAAATCTTTTTTTTTTTTAACTCGCCTATCTCATTGTTTGGGGCGTTGTTAGAAAGGTCGTTTAAAAATAGCGCGGGTGAAAACCATTTTTCGATTCAGTGATCCGTTTGCGAAGTATTCAGCTTTAAAGTGCAATTTTTTTTTTAAAACCAGTTTCGCAAAACTTGTTGAACTCCACTACAACATGAACTTCGAGCGTGAAGGTAACATAACATTACAATGTAAAATTATAATGCCTGTATTACCCAAAGGATTTAATTTTAATTTTATTTATTTGGGAAAATAAACAGTTACACATTACAGTATTACACAAAATTTGAATTACAGAGTGAGTAAATGCATTATTATTAGCACCCACGACATTTTCCACATATTATAAAAACAAGTTATAAAATTAATGCGATGTGCGCTTACAAAATGATAGGTAACATAAAAATTATACAACAATGCCTAAATGATAAAACTAAAAGGCATGCAAATAAAAGAAATCATAAAAATACAGTCTAAGAGAATCGAATTTTGAAGGATTAGGTAGAGGTAGTATACCTACCTACCTATAAGAACACCCACCTTGTCCCATGTAATAGGCATGCCATCAACCCTGCACAAATCTAGACTCTGCGCTGCTAGGTTGCTATTGAGATTCCTATTATAATGAAAAACCCAATAATACTTGACCTGGGAATGGAACCTAGGACCCTATGCAGGTACCATGGGTTCACCTTTCTCTTCGGTGATTAGGTACAGGCGAGACGTTATGAGGTAGTCGAGTCAGTAATAGTGATGTTATTTTTAAATATTCCTCTCTTGAATCTATTTAAAATAATTATGAAAATAGCTCAGTCGTTATAAAATATTATAAGCTCGTGGCCAAGGTGTGCCGAACGTACTACCTACCTACCTACAGTAAGAATTACCTACATTTATACTTCAATATCGCTAATTGTGTTTCTTATCCAACTTAATACAAAAAGTAACAACAGTTAGTAAAAGCCTGATAAAAATGCCATAGCAATAATTGCTTCGTGCTACTGTAATTTTTCACATAACCAGTTAGTTTATCATTATGTACTGGGTTTTACTACTAGGCTTTAGTAAGTGTGATTCCTGACATAGATTATGCCACCCCTTTTTCTAGCCGTGAGCATAATGTGGATAAAATGGGACAGGTTGTTCTTCAAACACTTATCCATCTGGTAATCATTTACATAGTGGAATAACCGGACACGGAGAGAAAAAAAATTATAATATAGAGTTCACTTAAAAACTGGGATTTGAAATTTGACTCCGGTTGATGGCAATAAGATCATAAGGGGTGAGCTACATGGGCCTTAAAAAAAAACCCGGCGAAATTGGTCTCTGCCTAACTCTTCGAGGAATAGCATAAGCAGTGGATAATGTTCCCACTGCTGGGACACAGGCCTCATCTCGGTGAGAGGGTGTGGGCCGCAATCCACCACGCGAGCCAAGGCGGGTTTGTAGATGTCACACGTCTTCGAATTGTTGGTTCTAGAACATGCCGGTTTCCCTATGTTTTCCTTCACCGTTTGGGGAGCAGTGGTTGCATAAAGTAATCCGCCTGTCAGGTTTCGACCCATAACGTACAACTAGTGCCGTTACCACTGGGTCCTTACTGCTTCGGGAAATACGGTGTGATATTGTTATGTTTTGAAAGCACAAATCTACTGAGTTAGAATATTAAAGTAAACTTGCTGTTGCCCGCGACTTCGTGTGTGATCTAGGATGAAAAGTAGCCTATGTCCTTACCCAGATCATGGTCTATCTGTGTGTCAAATTTCATCCAAATCCGGTAAGACGTTTTAGCGTAGCAGGGTAACAAACAAACTTACTTTCGCATTTATAATATAACACGAGTTAGCATAAGGATCTACATTACGGAAAATATATTCCGAACCAGAAGATATTCCGAAGGTGATGAGAATCACTAAACAGATTTAACGCTAAACGTTTTAAAACCTCATTATGTCCCTGTCATCTTCAAACGATTGACAGAAACAGAACGATGTTTTATTAGGGCCCGATCACACACACGCACCACAAGCACACCATACCGCAGCGACAAAATGTGGGCTAGCGCTGGTTACTTGTGAATGGTATCACTGCAGTTTCTTGCAGTTTCGTTGTGGTAAGTACATAATAGTTGCGATGTGGGTACGTTGAGGCTACCACAACACAGAATAAATGAAGGAAAATTATGAAGAGCGCAGGCCGGACTCGTGCGCACAGTGACTTCTCGTCGACGCAACGTTGTGTAGGCGCTAGTGCATGGTCTCGCTGTGGTAGCGTTGCACTGTGGCTATGCTGTGACCTTGATGTGATCGGTATTGTCCTCACCGATGATTTTGACGGCCGAAGGTGTGAATAAACTATACTTTTTTTCTTCTGAGTTAGTTCTGATCATGATTTGGCAGTTTGAGTAATTTGTGCGGCCTACC
This sequence comes from Dasypolia templi, assembly GCA_963555695.1. Classification (NCBI taxonomy): domain Eukaryota; kingdom Metazoa; phylum Arthropoda; class Insecta; order Lepidoptera; family Noctuidae; genus Dasypolia; species Dasypolia templi. Next base: position 30,641,240 of record OY743140.1, on the reverse strand, counting down.
CAAATGTCCTTTCCTTGGTATTATTCGTTGAATCGTTGACCTCCTTAAGGTCTGAGTTGAGCTGCACGATTACTGACAAATGCTCACCATCATCATCATCATCACGCAAATGCCACTTAATATGTGTAGTTATTTCCTCAAAAGACCATTTCAGACACCGATCTACATGGTCTGTCTACACATGATCTGACCAAAATTATGTCTGGACTAAGAGAGACTGTGACCTCTGAGTTGGTTTCGGCCTTTCGTCTCAGAGTAGACAGATAGGAAACGCCGAACATGCGGTGACACTTACAGAAATGAAATCATTTATCATTGTCATACAAATTAGTACCCGACCACGTGTTGTCGTGGTGTGGTTGTGGTCGTGGTGTGGTTGTGGTCGTGATGTGGTTGTGGTCGTGGTGTGGTTGTGGTCGTGATGTGGTTGTGGTCGTGGTGTGGTTATAGTCTTGGTGTGTCTGTGTGCGGAGCTTGTGTCAAAATTAAAAAAAAATACGTGAAAGATATTAGTTTGAAGTTTCGAATTGGAACGTGTCATTGGTTTAAACCCCATTACCGTTGACACCAAAGCTACTAACGATTCATCACGAGCAGTCACATCGCCCTTTTTAAAGCCAGTCCAATGACCATTTGTCCGAACAACGGCGGTTGATAACATCGGCACATTAGATTAATTCACACGTCGAGGCGTCCCATGTTACCGGCCAATGTCGGCAGATGTGTAGACTTGTTGGTGGAAACTATTTTATAAATTAGCATAGCATAACATCTAGCTTAGGCCTTGTAGACTGTAGATTTGTAGACCATTTTCTATTTTTTAAGCACCTGGTACCAGACTGTCGTCCCATACCTACTAACACTATTCTTTGAAAACATTGTAAAATCAAATTAGTTTTAAAAGAGTAACCGTGGACGTTCTTGCCAATTCTTCTCCATAGGAAACGACCAATTGGAACCGTGCACCTTCTGACGTTTCTTAAGTGGACAAGGCCCCATATTTATGTATCCCTTCCTTGGTCTCAACTAGGGTTCTGATTGTAGGTAAGCACTACCTACCGACAGCTAGAAGCTCTGTCCAAAGCATGGGTGTCCTTGTCTTAAGATGCAACAAGCTCTTTATTGCACATTTAGCAAACAATTCAGGAGTCTATTATTTATTCTCGTATAAAATTTATGCAAAAAATATATGGACGATCGTTTAAAAAAAAATCGAAATATTATTTTTGATTCGAAATGCTTTAGAATGTAAACAAACAATTATTTAATAAGCAGTTACAAGCACATGTTGCGTTACCACCTACAGCGTTTAAACAGAAGGTTTTACATAAATCAATCCGTTTCACCCCAATTTGACAGCTCAAGACGCCATCTTGGTTTGGTGGCACACTGGTCTCTTGTGTGGTCTCGCACTTGAATAGAAATGACAATTCTAACCAAAATATTGATAAAATGTTCAAAACACATTTTGGGATAGGACACAGTTTTTAATTTGAAGTGAGTATTTTTGAAACGGTATACTTATGGCATAAAAGGTTTAAGCTAAGGGTTTGTTGTGTCAACCTGCCCGATTTCAAATAAAAGGTGAAACTAACACCCATATTCTGAGTCAAAACCTCATTATTTCCTCGACTTGACTCAAACTGACTTATGTGGCTTGATATTCGTTTCATAGTTGCCATTTTACTCCTCATCCCAAACAGTTTCCTCAGTCGTGGTGAGTTTGAGTAGAGGAACCAACTGTCAAATTAAGGTACCTTATGGCTTCCTTGAAGTAGTTAGTCAACAAAGAAGTTTTAACCAAAACACGCGTATTTAATCCGATTTTCGTAGTGTTTTTGATGAGTTTATTGAAAATCCGGGACGTATCACCTCGACTCACACTCAATCGAGGAACCTCATAACTTCCTTTATCTGACGACTATGAATACCATTTTGAGGGTCTTCCGAGGCACGCCTTGAGGTCTGTTCGACAGTTATGAGTCGAGTAGCTGTGGAGGTTACAACTGAGAACATGGGTGGAAGATTCTATACTAAAATACTGATATTCAGCTGCATCCATTTAGACGGGAATGCGACCTCGTAATAGTTGAGAAAAAGCTTGGCTGTTTGATTGACAAAGACAAATGACAAATGACAAACAAAAACATTCTCAATACGATGTCTGAGTCTTGAAAGAGAATCTAATTTGGTAAATAGAGCTTTTCCAATAAAGTACACAGATACACAAAATACACAAGAGCGCTCTTTTAACATGGCTTTCCATAGGCGTAGAATCCTATTGCTAGGAACTCTAGCACTTCCTGTACTAACTGACTCAACACTTCTACCTCGTTGGTCTACAACAGGCAATGACTATTATATTCTCTTTGACAACAGGCCACATCCGAAAGTAGTATAACTGCTGCTGAACGTAGGTTCCTAGAACTCATCCCCAGGTTGGTCAAAGTGTTAATTGATAAAACCGGGTGCCACACAGCCAGTGGCGCAGATTGGGACAGGTCTACGACCAGCGGGAAGGCAGAGTTAATTGATAGAGTGGAGCCATTTGCATACTGAAATAATTACTAAAATAAATAGGATCGTTATTACTTTATTGGAACTACTCGTATGAATGGGTTTCACACCGCATACTATTAAATTCTTCGCCAATTACCTGCACGGCAGACGTCAATACATTGACTGGGGCGGACGCTTTTCTAAGATTTACTACACGAAATGGGGCGTCAGCCAAGGTAGTAATCTTGGGCCGTTCCTCTTTATCCTCGTGGTGGTCTACTTTCGGTACTACTTACAGAAAGTAGTCAATGAGTCAACTTACCTACTGTTTGCTGATTACCTAAAGCTGATTCATGTAGTGTAGCAAAACGCCGATCATGACATACTACAGCAGGAATTAGATCGAATCATTAAGTGGATCTAGGAAAATAAACTATATAACTATATAACAATTAATCATTTATTTATTTGCAAACATGGGTCTGAGATACATGGACATTTTTCCTGATAGTATAGTTCTCCATATTTTACCATCACATGGGTATGCAAATAGTAATAAATACAATTTAAAAATATCAATAATGTCAACTATATTCAATGAATCACTATTCAAAAAATCGTTAAAAATCAATAAAAAATAATTAATAACTAAATCAAATAATAATAAACAATACATACCTAACAGTTATATTCAGAATAATCAATATTATTTATGTTTTAAATTATAAATAACAAATGATTTTCCTAACACAATAATCAGATGTAGCAGGCTTAGAATCTTTCATTGAAATACTCATTAATATGTTAATAACATTTCGCAACTATAAATTCGTGTATTTTAGTTTTAAACAGGTCTATATCTTTAATTTCCGTGATGTATTTTTAGGTAGTTTATTGTAAATTTTGGGTGCTATACCTAAAAGATTTTTACGGAAGACAGCTATATTTTATTTTTGTGACGGTGGTTGTATAGGTTTCAACGTGGAGAAATGCTCTGTGCTTTCGTTCACCCGAGCCTGCGCCCCGCGTCACCATTAGTATCTCATAAAAGGTAAACCGCTGCAGCGTGTCATGGAGGTCAAAGATTCGATTTAATTTAATTTCATGCGATTCACAGCTGATTTGCACTTCTGGAAACAAGTCGTGCAGGTTTGCAAAAAGGCATACCATAGCCTAGGTCTTTTTTTGGGACAGGCAAATGAATTTTCAAATATGAGTGCTATAAAAGCGGTTGTTTGGAGTCCCAGTGAAGCCAAATACAGTACGATGTTAGAGCGGATACAAAATAAGTATATAAGGTTTATGTATTTGAGGTTACATGGAGTTCCTGGATACAAATTTCTGTGTCCTACCTTGTTAATTGGAATGGTTGGTTAATTTAATTTGGAAATTAAGCATGAACTAGCATACATGCTTGTTTTGCATGTCATGCGCACCAATCTGCTTCAGCGCGCACCGCTGACGCGCGCGCTGGGTACGTCTCAACGTGGTAGCCGATAGAATAGACTTGTTTTCTTGTACATTGAACGACTTTACTCTGTCGATCTCTAGTGTGTTGTGTTATAATTGAGTTAAACATTTGGTGTTTATTTTATTGTGAATTAAGCTATTAATAAATTTTATATTTTAACCTAACTATCGCATTAAAGATGGATTTAAGGTTTTATAATAAATAAAATTGTGGGTGACGGCCAAAACTTATAGAAAATACCAATAGGAGATTTATTTTCCAGAAAAAAATGTTCTAGTTGAAATAGTTAATTTCTGTAAAACAAATGTAACTACTATCCAAGAATGTTAATTACTATCACAATGTCAAGTTACTCCGTAGTAGTTCAAACATATCAGTACCATCGGCAAACAGTTGCATTCGTTGCAGGTATGCAACTATGCAGTGCAGGTGGACTGCCCCTGCACAGTTTCAAATGTTGCAGCTATTGTGTCTAATTGCATTTTGTGAATTCCTAATCAGATGCTGATACAGTTTGCAACGGTAGTTTGAATTGTCGAAGTTCATTAAGCGCAAGTATTAGTAAAATAAAATTGTCTTCTGACTGTGTTTCTATATTGTTTGACCACGTTGATTGGCCGCAGGCATCAGTGGCATTCTTTAGGTCATTTGAGGTGCAGATACACTTAGGATACTCCAGCGAGTCGGACATGGGTCTGATCAGAAGAACCACACTCGCAATGGGTGTTGGATGGGTCGGTTATCCACTACATCCACGCGCGGAAACACAGGGATGCTTTTGTGTTCGAAAATCGAGTTAGAAAAAAAACTTTTAGGAAATGCGTGTCTTTGGTTTTGTATTTTCGTTTTTTGCCACCAACATACGAAGTTAAAGTTATGTTTCAGTTAGTAGTGATTTTTTGGAAATCGGTTCTTTGTTTATAATGTTTAAATTTTTCACTTTTCCGTTATGGTACAGTCGAGTTCACTAATATTATTACATTGGCAGTGACAATGTATCAAAATATTGTAAGATAAAGTTCTATACAAACTTAGACATCAATAAAATGTTATCATATAAACTGTTCATACTCGTAGTTATGTTACGGTAGTGCAGTCAAAAATTAACTTAAAAACATTACTTATAAATAAGAAAATAATGACAAACTTTTCTAATAACTCCGTAACTATTACTACAATGACTGATAATCACGACGAAAGACGTTAGAAATAAAATAATTGATAAGTATGTCATTAACAGGTTTGCATAGAGAAAAAAGTATTTAATACATTAGTTCTATTTTATTGTACCTACACGTAAGAAATTAAATAAAAATAGTACATACAAAACAAAAATGGTAATAATTCACCGAAACCAACAGAAAAAAGAAAGGAGTTCCATAATATTATAGAAAGGTATCTATTCTCCATCATTGTTATCGGAGTCCGACTCCGACTCAGAATCAGAGTCTGAGTTTAGCTGGGAAACATCTACAAAATCGAACTCAGTTTCTTGAAGTTTTAATAAAGTTTTTGTATCCTCAATGAAAGTTTTCTTTTGCTTAAAGTCCAAAGTGGGTCTTGTTGATGATATAAGTGGATCCGACGAAAGAAGAAGGAAATTAAAAATATCCACATTGGAACTCACTCTGCTCTTCTTACGGGAATTGTGTTCCCTGAATCTACGGAAGTCCTTGTTCCGGGCTCCCGACGCCTCTTCAGAAAGACTCCCGATTGGTACGATTAAGTTACAAGCAATAATATCAGCTCCATGAAGAAGCACTTTATGTACTGTTGCCGACATGTAGAACCAATTATATAATGCCACGTATCTTTCAGCAGTTTTGTAAGCATAATCTTTGAATTTCTCAACATTTACTTGCTCTCCAGAAGTTATTGCCTGAGAGCTGAGCTGATCCGTAGATTTACTGTCATCTTAACAGCAAATCTACGGATCAGCTCTGCATCCAAACCTGTGATGGCAGCAGTTTTCTCTGGATCTTTAAAGAATCTTCTTGCGGTATTTCCGTCGCTTGCTTCACAACATCAATAAGTAGGCCGAGTTCGGTTTTAAAGCAATTTTGAATAATTTTCTTCCTTGCGTCCCTTGCATCTTTATCAGCTTTTTCTTTTATTGCCCATTTCTTGATATCTAGCCGGTACGAAATGTGTAAGAGGCATTCCATCATATTTATACGAACATGCAGTGACGAGATTCCGAACTTCGTCATGTCTGCTGATGTCGTCTTTCTTCTCATAGCTCCCAAATTGTTTAGCTCAGACGGTTTAGCTAAACAAATGTAACAAGCTGCGTTCGATCTAGCTTCTGAATGGTAAGTGCATATCTTGGCATCGATCATGGTCACAAGAAGATTATGATTGATCTTATTGCTGTTGCACTTTGTTGGTCGAAGAGCTTATATTTCTTCTTTCATTTGTCTTTCTTCTTCCTTCACGACTGCCTCACTTTCTTTTACAAATGTAAACTGCACCGGACGACAAAATGCTGCTGAACAAGGTTTCGGATTTTCCCAAACGATCTTCCCCTCATATGTTAATTTCAATGGTGCTAGTGAAGTCATGAAAATACTGCAGTCACCTTGGGCAGAATCCAATTTTTGCTTATACCTGCTCTGGCTGGATGCTCCGTCAAAACCCCATTTGGATATTAAAACCATTTATTTTCCTTTTAAGTCATCGTGTAGGGATTTTAGTATTCTATTTGGTGTGTTAACAAGTAAAGCTTGCAAAGTAATTCTGGCGGATGAATCTGTTACTGTGATAAATTTACCTTGTTGAGGTGGATAACACTCCTTCTTTCCATTTTACACTCGGTAGTAAGAAGGGTATAAATCACACAAACCTTCTCGAACAGCGGACTCTCTTAAAGACCCTAATAATTATAGACCTGTGTCCGTGCTACCGGTTTTCAGCAAGGTTTTTGAAAAGATAATGCTTAATCAGATGCTCAATCATTTTAATACTAATAAAATCCTTCACGAGCAACAGTATGGTTTTACCAAAGGGCGTGGGAAGAGGCTCAAGACTCCATAGGAATCTTTAGTGACCTCTCCAAGGCATTTGATTGCGTCGATCACGAAACCCTGCTTTTGAAACTTGAGCAATACGGACTTGGAAAACTTGCGTTCAGTTTAATAAAATGTTATTTAAATGATAGACAACAGCAAGTTCAAATAAATAGTGTCAATTAACTTGGTTTAAAAGTAAAAATGGGTGTTCCACAACGCTCGATATTGGGTCCTTTCCTCTTTTTAGTATATATTAATGACCTACTCCATTTATTAATAAATCACCCACAAATGGTGTTATTTGCTGACGATACGTCCTTAATTTTTAAGGTCTATCTAAGACGTGTTTCAAATTTCGACGACGTAAATAACGCCCTACTGCTGATCCAAAATTGGTTCATCATCAAATCAAATCATCAAATCATTTATTCGTTTGCAAACATGGGTAATTTGTACATAGATGGTTTCTTATTTTAATAGTGCTCCATGTTCTACCGTCATGGGCATGCAAATCGTGTTTAACGTAAACAAATTTAAAAGACATTGTAATTTTAAATAACAATTATGAAATTATAATAATACAAAATACAGAAAAAAATGTAATATCAAATCGTTTCAATTAAAGTTAAAATGTCAATAATACAAAAATGTCAAATCGTTTGTAATACTGTATAAATGTCATAATAATACAGAAATGTCAGAATGTTAATAAGATTGCAGTAACAAAATAAAATCAAATGTCAAATGGAATAATAGCATGTCAATCAGTTTAGTGATTCATCATTAAGGAAGTCGTCAATTGTGTAATAACATTTTTCAATTAGTATTTTGTTAAGTGCCCTTTTAAATTGGAATACAGTCATATTTTTAATAATATTAGGTACTTTATTATAAATGCGGGGACCAATACCAAAAAAACTTTTTTGCATTAATGCGGTTTTACATTTCACTTGACACAATTGATTGACATATTGAGTCCGTATAGGATTCTTCCTTACTGCTGACAATTTTTTAAATAGATGTGGATTCTTTTTCACAAATAAAGCCGTTTCCAATATATATAACGACGGAAATGTTAATATATTCATAGATTTGAAATAAGGAACACAGCTATCTGTTGTCTTCAGACCGCACATTGACCGTATGCATCGCTTTTGCATCCTAAATACAAGTTCCTTATCAGTAGACTGCCCCCAAAAAATAACGCCATACCGCAAAACAGAGGCAACTAGTCCATGATATGCCGTTACAAGAGCCTGACTGTTGACTCTCTTAGAAAGTTGAAAGAGAGCATATGCCGATTTACTTAATTTCTTACACAGTTCTTCAACATGAGGTTTCCATGTGAGTTTGTTGTCGATCACTATGCCTAAGAACTTTGCTTTATTTGCTTCCTCAATATCACAGCCTTGGTAGGTAATACTAACTTTTGGATTTTCGCAGCGTTGATGAAAGTGCATTACTTTTGTCTTACCTAGGTTTATTACTAAATTATTTTTATTTAGCCAATTTATTATGTCACGTAAGAAATTATTGATGTCATTTTCGTAATTATTTTTATTTCTACACTTTATTACAGCTGTACTGTCATCTGCAAAGAGAACCATTTTGTTTAATGTTATCCTCGGGAGATCGTTTATATAAATTAGAAAAAGTGGCGGCCCTAGTACGCTACCCTGTGGGACGCCATATCTAACGTGTCTTGGGTTTGATATATAAATAGTTTCTAATTTACTCTTTGGACATATTCTAGAAATTTCTGTATATTGAATCATATTAGTTAAGTACGATTCTATTAGCTGTAATACGTTGCCTCTTATACCATAGCTATTTAGTTTTTGTAAAAGAATGTTATGGTCCACATAATCAAAAGCCTTGGTCATGTCAGTCAGAATTGCACATACAGGATTTCTTTTATCTACAGAGGACATGATATTAGCTAGTAAATCAAATAGTGCCATATTAATCGTGGTATTCTTACGGAATCCCTTTTGTTCTTTGCAAAATAATTCATACTTTTCGAAATAGGTATATAAAGAACGATAGATGACTTTCTCAAGAATTTTTGAAAAAATTTGAATTTTTGCAATAGGTCTGTAATTTTTTAAATCTGCCTTGTCATCTTTTTTATATAAGGGTTTAATTATTACTTTTTTTAGATTGTTTGGGAAAACGCCATCGGCAATACAGAGGTTAATTATATGCACTAATGGTGCTGCTATTACTTTTTTGGTAAATTTTATTACTTTTGTAGAAACGCCATCATATCCAATAGTGTTCGTGTTTCTTAGGCTACGAATTATTTTTATTATGTCGTCAATGGTAACGGGTTGCATGAATAATGAATTTAATGTCTGATTGTCAAAATTAATGGTATTCAATTTGATGTCAGGTTTTACATTATTTTCAATTGTATCAATAAAATAATTGTTGAATTCGTTCGCAATGTCCAAGGGGTGTGTAAACGCCAAATGTTCTCTCTTAACACACATTATAGGCTCCTGCGGCAAACACGTCTTAGATGTATTTATTATTTGCCAGGTAGCTTTTGATTTATTTTGGGCGTTATTTATAAAATGGTTATTCTGTGCTTTTTTTGTTAGTTTTATGATTTTCCTGTAAAGTTTAGTGTAATTTTTTAAAACTATTTTATTTTTTGTGTTAGGATTTAATCTATGTGCCCAAAGTAACTGCCTCTGCTTCTTATTACATATTTTTATTCCATGAGAGATCCATTTCGTTTTGATGCTAGTTTTTATTGTTATATTTTTTTCCGGAAAACACAGTTTGAATAAAAGAGAAAAATCGTTCATAAAATTGTCAAAAGCTTTGTTTGCGTCCATTGCATCATATACTGTCATAAAAGATAGACACCTTAGGTGCGTTTAAAAGGTAATAAGATTTTCCATGCTAATGTCCTGCTTTTTAGTTTTCCAATATTTTAGTTTGCAGGTTTTGTTAATAGGCACTTTAAGTATCTGAGATGTATGATCTCTCTCACAACTACCGAAAAGAATGTAATTCTTTTCGGTAGTTGTGAGCAAAATTGTCAATACAAGTGTGACTACTTAACCTAGTGGGCGTGTAGAGCGCTAGTTTTAAATTGTAGTTCATTAGAAAATATTCGAGTTCGAATGTAGCCTTATTTCTTTTTAAAACATCAATATTAAAATCTCCACTCAGGACTATCTTCTTATTTGAATTTATACTAACTTTTTTTTAAATATAATCTAATTTTTCATAGAACACTTCGAAAATATTTTTAGGAATCCTATAAATACAAATAATAATGAAGCTAATATCTCCACAGCGCAGCACTCAAAGATGCCTGAAACCGATTGTTTTGCTATGTCCGTGATTTCTCTAAACTGCAGTCCTGCTCTAACGAAAATACATGTTCCTCCTCTCTTAGTTTTTCTAGAAAAGAAAGCAGCAGGACAGAAATTTGCGATGTGTAGGAAATCCTCAAAACCCGTTTGTATAAAATGTTCTGTAACACAGATAACATCTATTATAGTTCCGTTGTTAAATAATTCTACTAGTTTTACAGTCAATATATCTGATTTGTTCAGTAGTCCTGCTATGTTCTGATGAAGAATGTTAAGGTAGTTAACGAAAAAACTGTGAATTTATCTGTTGCGAATCGGTAGATAATTCTTTTTGATTTTGATTTTGAGAGTGGCAGTTAACTTCTGAGTGCATAGTATTTAGGTGGCTTAAGCTTAATATTAATTCTTGCAAATCTGATACAACAATCTTCAAACCATCGTTATTTAAGTTTCCATAATGCTTGCTATATGTATCATAGTCATAAGGTAGATTAAGATTAGAGTCTAGTAGATACGCATAGTTACATGTATTTACATCCAAGTAGAGAAGGTTATTAAAAGTTTCTATGCGACTATTAAACATTATGTTACCATTTGTCATATACTTAAAAGTTGGCAAACATATTATAAAGTTTGTGTGATTCAATGGTATTAATTTGTCTCTAATATGCATAACAAGTTCTATATAATTATGTGTTGATCGAAAATCTTCGTCACCAATATAAATAACACAATAGTCAGTGTGCGTAAAGTTTAGGACTTTTCGTTCAATTCTGTCAAGAAGTTGCCGCAATCCACATGTTGGTTTACGATAATGACAGATTTCAAAGTTACACAAAGAAGTTCTTTCAGCAATAGTATATAACCTGTTGGAAGTCTCACTGCTTATTAAGCATATTTTGTGTTTTGTAGACGGTTGTTCTAAAGCTGTTGTGTCTCGTATGTTTTGAGCTGTGTTTGACGAGCTAACATTGTTTCTACTTTTACTCGTTGGTGAAGATTGGTCTTTTCCGATAGTTTCAGTTGTCTGGGTTTGTTTTGTTTTCGTATATTTTTTGGGCGACATTATTGTTGTATTTGCTTTGATTTTTCCTGGACTGTGTACAATTTTTTTAAAGATGTTATTTTTCTTATTATATTCCGCATTTTCTTTCTTTAAGCTACTGTTTTCTAGTGACAATAACTCAATTTCTTTATTTGCGCTACTCAATTGAGATGTTAGTTTGGCGATCTCATCTCTTAATATTTGTATTTGAGGGACGTCTTCATCTTCAGAACGTTCACGGCTAATAATTTAGTACTAAATGGAAATAAAACTAAGTGTATAAGATTTTCTTTACCAAACGTCAAGAGTAGTGATTGTGAGATAGTATTGAATCAAGAGAAACTAGAATTCGTCGATAAAACGGTTGTCTTGGGGATCTTGCTCGACTCAAGGCTACAATGGGGTCCTCATTTAACATCTCTAGCAGGACGGCTAAGTTCAGCAGCTTACGCTGTCAGAAAAATCAATTTACTGATGTAGATACCGCAAGGCTGGTCTATTTTAGTTATTTTCATAGTATCATGTCTTACGGTATTTTACTTTGGGGACGGGCTGCAGACATCGAGTCTATTTTTATTCTGCAGAAAAGAGCCATCAGAGCCATATATAATCTCCGCAGGCGCGATTCTCTAAGGGAATTGTTTAAGGATATTAACATCATGACTGTACCTTGTCAATACATCTATGAAAACATCATGTACGTAAGAAAAATTTTACATCTTTACAGTAAAAGAGGTGAAAGACATAATTATAGTACTAGAAATCGGGACCTATTAGTTCAACCAGGTTTCAGACTGGCTAAAGTAGACTCATCTTTCATGGGGTACTGTCTAAAATGTTATAATAAAATACCTCCCCACATACTTCAACTGAATGAGACAAATTTCAAATCCTTTGTCAAACGCACACTATGCAGGCAGGCGTATTATACGTTAGGGGATTACATAACTGATAAAAATGCCTGGCTTAATGCTGGTCCTGCTCCACACCACAACTAATTAATTGACATTTGAAACACTTGAAGCTGCTGAAGATTGTAAGAATATATTTGCATTATATAAACTCAATCTCCTTTTTATTATATAGATGCATTGCACAGATGTGAGTACTTTGTACTATAGAGCTACCATTTACCGGGTAATGTCATAGATTGACTTGAATGTGCCTTGGCGGCTGATAGTATGCCATGCTCACTCAAATGTCTCGCTGACGGTTTCGCGTGTGTCGGATCATTTAGCTCCCTTCAAAATGGTTGAGCTGAATGGTGCTGATGCATGCGTCATGTTCGTGAACGGGCGCCGTCAGTTGGGACTGGTCGTCTCTTAGCTGCCACGGCTTATTTTAATAATTAATTTGCTGGATTGTTTTTAATTATGTTTTGCTGCACTCTGGACGCTTTTAACGTGTATGGTTTTTGTACATCGTTCTCACTTATAGTGTCAACATTAATCGATGTAACTAATATATTTGTAACAACAATATTATTTAAAAGAGTGTCCATGGAGTTTCTTGCCCGTTCTTCTCCATAGTGACCTACTGCGCTTTGGAATGGGCAACTAGCTTCATATTTCTGACTGACCGATTCCTTGATAACTCAAAAGTGCCTGTAAATGGTTTAATTGAAATAAATGATTTGAGTTTGAGTTATATATTGCCATTTGGAAAGTTTAAGAGATAGAACAGCATCTGGGTTTTTCATCATAAATTCAATGACAGAAGCAACATCCTCACGACCTTCTTCCTTCAATTTGGAAATGGCTGTGTAAACAAGCTCACTGGATTCACAATCCAAATGATCAGCACTTCTTCGTTTTTTTTGCTTTACTTGTAACTCTTCAAAAGGTTTTCGAGTAAGCTTTCGTTTGGTCATAGTGCTAACAGATGATGTTGATGTAGATGGCAGTTCTTCAACATCAACAGACGTTGTCGCAGCTTCATGAAAATTTTCTTTGAGATAGCTAGGCCAGTCAACGTTTCCTTCAAGCCAGCTTCCGTACTCCTTTCGAAACATCTCCATATTCCGTCTTGCTAAACGCCAACGTTTGTCAACTGCTCTAGTGAATTTTCAGAAAAGATCTTTGAAAGTTACACGATCTTCCTCGGATAAACAATAGTTACATCGAGATAACACAGCCTCAAATAAAAATTGATTATCATTACTTTTGTCTGAGCTTTTCAGAATAACGAACAAATCAAGATTTGATACGATACTTTCCATGTTTACTATGATCTTGGTAATGTAACTATTCACAGATAACTGAATTGTCATTCTTTAAAACACTCCTATTTATTGCATGAAGACAATTTTTTTTCTAATTATCCTCAATAAGTCAATAACTAATAGACGGAATACGTAAATACGCGCCCATTGAAATCAATAACATAACGAGGACAATATTATGAGAAAAAAGGACCTTTACCTAATTAGTCTAATTAAATAGTGTATTGGAAATTTCACACTAATTATTAATGACATACTTAACAATTATTTTATTTCTTACCTCTTTCGTCGTGATTATCAGTAATTGCAGTAATAGTTACGGAGTTATTAGAAAAGTTAGCCATTATTGTTTTATTTATAAGTAATATTTTTAAGTTAATTACCATTTCTTGACGCGGTAATTGAAATTTGTGATCTGATAAATCATTTAGGCAATGCCTATAGACGTAAAGTTTATATTATGAATACAAAATTAATTTTGAAAATCAAAATTAGCTTTGTCATTTTTTTTTAAAAACTCGCACCTCTGGCGGTGTCATGGCGTGTGTCAAAAAATTCCAAATAATATATGGATTAATCCCCTGAAAAAGAATAACGGCCAATTGTGCGAGAGCGGAGATAAGATGATTTATCTTACCTTACACATTTTTCATTATAGTTATATTGACCAGTAAGGCGACGTAGGGGTGCTCGTAAGCCTGCATTCGTGCGACTAGAAGATACGGCAAATAGTGGTCGTGCGCGCACCCTACGGGTTATAGTTGTTCTAGGATCTACGTAGCCGTACGCCTTATTAGTATTATCCATACAATCACATGTGCTATTACATAAATGAAATAAAAATACATCTGGCTTTAAGATTATGTAGCTTATACTTATTTAGAGGAGCATTATATGATGCAGAAGTACGAAAACAACGAAAATGCATGCCTTTTAAAAACTTACTTAGAAATTTTTTCAATCGCGTCTGAGTATTTATTGTAGAAGGGATTCCACACTGCAATTGCATACTCTAACTGCGACCTGTACCCTAATTGCGTAATACACAATCGATCGGAATCTGAATCGTTTTGAAACAGATTGCTAATCCATTGTTTCATAAGATCGATTAAAAAATCAGCTCAACAATGTAAATAACGCAATGTATGTTGTTGAACTGTCAAAATACAACAGATTATTCGTAATCGTTTACGAAAATGTGTTACGCAATTAGGCTTCTGATCAGCGATTTGTAAAGATATAACTATGTATGTGGGCGGACGAAATCTGTGGCTGATCTCATCACAAAAGCATACATACGAAAGGCATTATTTATAACCTTACCAATATGACCGTCAAGGTGTAGTTTATTGTCCAATGGAACTCCAAGATAGCGCACGATTGTTTCTTTGGTTAAAATTACATTATTTGAAGAGTATGGATGCGTGACAACATTTTTGTTTTTAGTAAAAGTTATACAGCAACATTTAGATATGCTCAGTTGTAGCTTATTAATTGAGCAGTATGCAGAGAACCTGTTTAGGTCCTCTTGCAAGAGTAGACAATCCTGCAAATTTTGAGGTCGTCTGCGTATAGCAATAATTTTGAATTTCGGAAACATGTATGGACGTCATTAATAAATATGATGAATAAAGGAGGTCCCAAAATAGAGCCCTGAGGTACTCCAGAAATAACACTAAGGGTGATGGAAATGAAACCATTTATCACAACCCTCTGAGTCCTAGTAGACACATAAGAAGAGAAGATCACCACGTATACCGTTGAATGCAATCTTATTCAAGAGAAGCTGATGACCAACCTTGTCAAAAGCTTTGCGGAAATCAGTGTATATAGTATCAACCTGAACACGAGAGTCCATGTTGTTGAACAAGTAGTCCACAAATGTTACCAAGTTGGCTGTAGTTGACCTTCTTTTGACGAATCCATGTTGTTGTTGAATGATAGTATTGTGCAGTAGGGGGTATACTTTTTCATTAACTAGTCTCTCAAAAACCTTTGACAAAGCCGACAGTATAGATATAGGGCGATAATTCTCGACATCATCCTTAGGTCCCGACTTGTAAACAGGGGTTACATTTGCAAGTTGCCATGCTTGAGGAAAACATCCTTGAGAAATAGATAGGTTAAATATAATATGCAGAGGATACACAGATTAACGGCTATTTGTATAATAAAAATTACTGGTAGACCATCCGATCCTGGCCCCTTAGAAGGATCCAATGCCTTTAGCGCACTAAGTACTTTATCAACAGTAAACTTAATGTCATTTAACAGAGTGCAGCTCTCAGAGCAGTCGTCATAAGTGGATGGAATATTAGAATAAGTGGATGGTTCATAAACCGAATTATAAAGTCTGAAAAAAGATTGCAAATGGTTTCAGGATTGCTAGTTGACTGCTTGTTATAATTCATAGTGGATGGAATGCCAGCAGTTTTTTTCTATTAGAAATGAACGTCCAAAATTGCTTGACATTTTTTCCGAATACAACAAAAATAAATCAACAGATACTCGTATAATTTAGTTTTTATAACAGCTGTTGCATTCCACTTGGAATCTTGATCGGTTAAGTGCAAACTGCTCGTAATCCGAAATATTGTTGCACATTTTCCATCTAAACCAGGCCTTGGCCTTATTTTTACAAATGTGTATAATTGGTTTTGAGAACCACACGGGAAACTTAAAAGATTTGCAAGTAGTCAATGGTATATGTTTCTTAATAACTCCAAAAGTAATAATAAAGAACGTGTCGAGAGATTCGTCAACAGATTGATGATTCAAGGCGTCTCTCCAATCATACGGTGGAGGTCTGCCCAGCTTGGGCGGTGCACAGATCTGTGCAGACATTGCAGGTGATGCCCTGGGCGTCGGAAATCCGTATGCGGGCTTGCGGACGGCAAGCAATGGGTAGCTCACCGTCAGGCATGGACCAGGTCCGGGTCGACGGCGCGTCGTGTTCCACGCGCGCCTCAAAGAGATGTCAGCACTGAATGACGGGGTCCACTAGGTCCGATGCATGCCAGGATCGCGGGATGTTCGAAAGAGATACCGTGGCCCTGACACAGTCAATTGAAGGAACACGGATGGGTTTTAGTCAGTAAAAGTCTCACACTTCCTCCCGCTCCACCCAGACCGGGAGAAGTCATTTGATTTTTTCCCACCCAATAAAAAAGGATCCCTGAAGACTATACCTACTGATTTGTTTAAAACTTCGAGACATTTCAAATTATCAAGATATTTTCATAGAAAAATTGCATAGATATTTGTGAACCTAACTTTATTCTAATTAATATGAACAAGGGATTGCGCACAATTGCTTGAGGCTTTGTCTGTAGCAATATTATTGATATAATGTAGTCACATATTTATGATGTCACAGTTTGTTTACTATTTATTGTAAAGCAAAGCTGTTTACAGATTTATGAAACTTACCATTGCCTATATATTTTTGATTCATGAACTGATATATGATAATTCATGAATTAAAGATACTGTACTTAACCCCCACAAAAATATCTTCACTTGCTAAGAATAACATTTATTAAAACATCATCAACATAGAAGAAGTGGAAAAAAAACGCACGAGTATTATTTAAGCTAACTCAAAAACTGCTCATCAGAACTTGACCAAATTTATACAGGACCACTCGATAAGTATACCCTTTCAAACAAAATAATAATTTTTAAAATCGGTTCCTAAATGACGGAGATCTGAGGTAACAAAAAAATACAATCGAGTTAAAAAGGGACTGTTACATAACGGGCTCGTGGCTATGTAAGCCGCAGGGACCGATGTTGAAGGAAGCAACACTTGCCGCGGTCAGTCCGTCGATAGGTGACAATCTATTACATTTCAATACCCTTCCGTGCCTCGGAAAGCACGTTTGAAGCCTAATTGTTTCCGGCTGTCATTCGTGGATCTTTGACAGTCGTGGTACCTAGTCAGAAGTCCGAAAGTCTGACAACCAGTTTTGCTAAAGGGTATTAGCGTGTTAGCAAGTAGCTGGGTTGTGAATACTAGCCTAATATTCAGCTTAATCCGGTAAGCTGAATAGGTAAGCAAACATAGATGGAAACGGCTTGGCAGATGATGACTGCCTTAAATGTTAGAGTCAATGCTCGTAAAACTAAACTTGTTCTAAAACTCATGTCTTGTGCATGCGCACATGTGCCTTATTAGGTAACGACCGTGTACTGTACTTACATACGTACATACTTACCTTCGTTTTAACTGCGTTTGCTTTGTCTTCTCCATCTTGTAGTAGCCAGGTATAAAGGCGTCATCTTCGAAACTATGATGTTGGACAACATGACGAATCGGTTTCTCCAGCTTTTAAGCAGTCAAAAGAAAATTTAATTCTTATATCAAAATAATCACATGGAATGCCAACGGACTAGTCGCACGAAGAATAGAACTTGAAATCTTTCTGAACATGAAAAAAAATCACAGATTTACGAGCAAAAGCTTTATCTCAATGATAGGCTATTTACGCTACTAGCATCAAAAACGTAGAGATTAGCGCATGGAAAAACGGCAGTACTCATAATATCTGACATTAAACAACAACCGCTTGAACCTAACGCAACAGATAAGATACAAGCCACACTAATTAGAGTCAATGATTAAAACTCGGACATTACACTGGCTGAAGTTTACTGTCCTTCCAAACATCAGATAACAAGGGAAGACTATAAAGATTTCTTCTCTAAACTCGGAATTCGTTTTATAAGCGGAGGCGACTGAAACGAAAAACACTCGTTCTGGGGCGCTAGGCTAGTTACAACTAGAGGCAAACAGCTTTACCAAGCTGTGAATGATCTTAAGAGGCTGACAAGAGCTAATGCTTGTTCATTGTCAGACTGCATTAAAAAGGAAAGAGAAGCGCGATGACACAACGCGGGTAATTTATTGCAAACAATGAAGCAATTACATATTATCTTTTATTAGCTGCCTCGTTGGTCTAGTGGTCGCAATCGCTACTGCTGAGCATGAGGTCCTGGGTTCGATTCCCAGGTCGGGCAACGTGTTATTGGGTTTTTCTATCTGGAATTTCTCAGTAGCAGCCCGAAGTCTGGATTTGTGCCCGGTAGATGGCAATAGGCTCGCCCCCTATTACATGGGACTTAAACATAACTGGCGAAATGTGGGTGTACTATAGGTACACCTCTGCCCAACCCTTCGGGGAAACAAGGCGTGATGTTATGTTATGAAGCAATTATCTATTTACAAAAAATCTATTAATTGGACTTAAAAAAAACACTATTATATTAATATGTTGTTAGTGGAAAATTGCCGAAGGAATAATGATACTAGAACCAGGCTAACCAGCTAAAGATGTGCAATCATACAGACCAATAAGTGTCCTTCAGGCAGATGGAAAACAACTGGAAAAAAACCTACTATAAAGAATGCGTGAACATCCAGCAGAGATAATACAAACTCACCAGTTTGGCGTAGAGAAGACCACTGTCATTAGTGGAGCGCTGGAAGATAAAAAATAAATATAATTCAGTAGCATACTGGGACCAGTTCTGTATCTTATATTCACAGCAGATATACCTACACATGCTTATACGATATATGCAGACGATACCGCAAAACTTCAACACATGAGAACCACGACCCCGCATCCGAAAGGCTCCGACTACACCTGTCTCTGATCGAAGCATGGCTCGAGCAGTGTCGTATTAAAGAAAATTCAGAAAAGTCGGTTCCCACACAGATAAGAGATCCGACAATCAGATGACGTCAAATACCTAGGTATGCAGCTTGACCGACGCCTCTCATGGCGCAAACACACATGGACCACAAGAATACAATTGGACTCCGAACTCCGGAGTATGTACTGGCTCATCGGATTGTCGAAGTCACAGTTGGCTGACGCTAGTAAAATGGTTATCTATAAAGCTATACTGAGGCTTGTATGGACGTATGGCATACAGCTATGGGGTACATACTCGTACACTCATAGTAATATCGAAACAGTAGAAAGGTTTCAAAGTAAAACAATAAGAGCTATGTTCAATATTATATACATAAGCAACAAATATGAGAACCAAGATGAAAAAATACGAACAGTGAATGAAGAAATAGAGTCAGCAAGAATTATCAAGCCAGAAAAGACCAACACATTTCCCAGTTAGCTGCTGAACTTGCAGGGAGTGGGCAGTCAAAGATACTCTCGCCTCAAGAGAAACAGTATACCAGACCTAGCAACAAGATTCGTAGACAAAATATGAAAATAGCATCAATGGGTGCAAAAATCAGCTGAAGATGAAAATCTGACAACATATTGGATTATTGTTTCAAGGAAACGAAGTCCACGTTCACACGGTCGTAAAATATAGTAGAGGGATTTTTAGGTGATTAACGAGTATTTTCAATTTAAAAATGTTGGTTGATTGTGTTAACAAGGGATGTAAAGATTGATGCAGATGTGGAAAGGACAGTAAAAGCGGGAAATAAAGTGAATGGTGCTATACATGCTCATTGTGCAGAGAGGGGCCGGACCTGGACGAGAGCCAGTTTGGCTTTCGGCATGGGCGCTCCACCATCCAGGGTATGCGGTATCATCGGGTGCCTCTCTACCTCCGCCGCAACGTTGGGGCTTATCTGGCGTAGAGATATGTCATCTACATGGGACGCGATGGCGAAAAACAAATGTCATGCGGTGTTCAGCAGGGTTCGGTCGTAGGGCCGCTCCTGTGGAACATCGGGTACGACTGGGTGCTGAGGGGCGAACTCCCACAGGGCGTAGACCAGACATGTTACGCGGACGACACGCTGGTCACAGCCCGGGGGGATTCGCACAGGGAGGCAGCGTTGCTGGCGACGGCTGCGGTTTCACAAGTGGTGAGCCGGATTTTACGGGGCCCCGATCTGGGTAGCTGACCTGACGTCCGATAACATCTCTATCCTGCGAAAGCCACAGAGAGCAATGGCCGTCAGAGTCATAAGAGGATACCGCAAGATCTCCTACGAGGCGGCTTGTGCGCTAGCCGGATCACCCGCCCTGTGACCTCACCACCAAACACCTCACTCCCCCCCCCCCAACTGGAGGACGCCCGCCGAGGCGGGCCGGCCGGGGTTGCGGAAGAACCATATGTTCCCGCGACCCCGACGTAGGTGTGAGATCGAACACCGGGGTGGTTTTTAGTCAGTAAGAGTCTGACAGACCATCTCCGCCCGCCCCAGGGCGGAACCTCCATGAGTATTTTCCACACCGGAATAAATAAAAAAAGTGGATATATACCTTATTGATGATGTTCTTCAGAACCAGCGTGCATATGTTATGACCAGTAGTGCTATTCTGTAACCACCTCACCGTGAAAATTTAGGGGAAGTAAGCATGGAGTGAGCTGTCAGTGCCACTGATTGCTAGTGATTAACCAAGACGGGATGGCACAGCTCTCCACGCAAGTCTTCACGGTGAGATGTTTACAAAATCGACATGCAGATGTAGGAGTTTGTAAGGATCGTAACAGGTGGCGATCTGTAGTTTCTTCCTACCTTCATGGGGAGAAGGAGATGAAGTTATAAGCATGTTACGTTTACCTAGGTACGACACGCGTGCGAACAAGGCCTACAGAACTCAATTATTGAACCAAAGAGCAAACGTGGTGATCGTTCCTCATTCCTTCTTCGAATAAGGAGCGGGTTCTGCCTTGAAAGGTTTAGGTATAAATTTACAAAACTCTGCCCGATCCATACAACGCACAATCATTTATTATGTAAAAGACGGCCAACGACTGCTTTAAAAAATAAAACCTTTAAGAAGGCAGTAGTACAATAAAAAGCAGATAAGTAAACAATGCATGCGGAAGCAATTCTCCGGAAGATGGCGTGTTGCCACGCTGTGGTGTCGGGTGGGGTTCGATATAGCGCGGGCAGTTTGACCGTTCAATTATTTTTATTTTTAAAATAGAACTTTTTATTTTAAATGAGTATTAGCTAGTTTTTCTTCTTGTCAGTTTTTGTTCTGTATTGTTACATAACTGCTCTCGCAACCATAGACACACTGTTCGCGCGCTCTAGCGTGGGATCAGCACGCCCGAGCACCCTAATTGAGGAGCACGGAATCGGGAAGGGATTGTGTTGCGATCCTTTTCACTTTGACAATCGAATAAAATCCATTGCCTCATTTGTTTGAAAAATTCGTTAGCTATACAGCAAGTATAACGCAATGTGTATACTGTTTATACTGTTGTAATTTATTATAAAGGAGATTGTCATTCCAAGTGTGTTATGCAATTAAGGTGCAGGTGGGCATTATATTAATAAATAAAATCTACTTGATTGTTGTTTCATAAAATATCTAATTTTGTATACTAATTTTAATAATATAGAAAAGTTTAAATCAATAACATTGTTTTGGTTGGCCAACCAAATATTTACATTCACCTACCAACATAACCTAAAACCACCAGCTCTACTTACAACACAAAAAAAAAACAAGAACTACTTTCTATCAACTTGGACCGCGCGACAGACAATCGGACACATGTTTTTGTCCCAGACTGCGGCTACAAATTACGTCAGCATTATAGTCATAAGAAAGTAATGTTTCAGAATATCCACAACAACCAAAACATGAATCACTCAACTTTTTCTTAGTGTATGAAAGACCAAAACAATAAATTAAATTTATCAACACAAACTCCGTTAATTAACGCAGCCTAGATCATTATGTGTACAGCTGAAATTTACGATCAACAAATTGGAAGCACGACTAGGACAAGGCGGTAAAATCAGAAGCGCAACTAGAATAAGTTGGTAAAATTAGAAGCACAACTAGAACAAGTTGGTAAAATCAGAAGCACAACTAGAACAAGTTGGTAAAACAGAAGCACAACTAGAACAAGTTGGTAAAACAGAAGCACAACTACACTTGCGAGCAAAACTATGGAATCACTTAAGAGCGATCTTAAGAATTAAATGGCTCATTAAGGTTAATGAAAATGGTACCATTTTTAAGTTTATTCTGTAACCTTTAAATTAATACAATACTATCCAATCTGAATCGTTTTGAAACAGATTGCGAATCCATTGCTTCATAAGTTCCATGAAAAATGTTGTTGAACTGTCAAAATCAAATAGATTAGCCGTAATCGTTTACGAAAATGTGTTACGCAATTAGGCTGCTGGTTTAAGTGAAGGAGCAAAAGGAAGAGAGAAGGAGCTCATCCCACAAGTGCTCAATGGGATTCAAGTCGAGGCTGAGCGCTGGCCAGTCTAATGTGGCGATACCGACTTCACGCACGTGCAGTGTGACAACGGGCGTTATCGTGCATCAGGATGAAGTTATCAACGACATATCCCGCATAAGGAACATGTTCCAGCAGAATGTCAGCGATATATCGGTCTGAAATTAGACCACCTTCTCGTCGGGACCAGGCACGAAAACGAGCTCCGTTTTTCCGTCAAATGAAATGCCGGCCTATATCATACATGAACCGCCGCCACAGGGTACTGTTTCAGCGAAACAGCACCGATCAAATCGCTCTCCAGGCTGCCTGTAGACCCGGCTTTTTCGGTCGCTACCGTGAAAGCACATTCTGCTCTCGTCTGAGAACATAACTCGCCTCCATTGCTCGTAGTCCCAATTAAGATGAGCCCGAGCAAATTGAATACGTGCTTGTCGGTGAACTGCCGTCCGTTTTGAGTCTGTGGCACTTTTTGGAATCAGGTTCCCTTGCTTTAACCTTCGCCGAACTGTCTACTCACTGACAGCCACCCCAAAAATTTGTCTGAGCTCCTGCTGGACGTCGACACCACACAAATGACGGTTTCGAAGAGAAGTTGACACGATAAAACGGTCATCTCTCTCCGAAGTGCACCGGCGCCTTCCAGATCTTTGTCTCGGGATGAAGCTTCCAGTATCCCGAAAGCGTTTGTAAAGTTTCGAGACACAGGACTGGCTTATGTGGAGCTGATGTGCGACATTACGCTGACGGCAACCATTTATGCTACTTCCGTAGGAGTGGTACCCATTTTCAACTAAGGTCAAGCGTCGAATTTACAGGAGATCTGTACCAGTCAACGTGTGATAGCCTTTATAGGGTGTTAATGTCGCGCAACTCGCTGGGTACCGAGTAATGAAATAGATATTTTTTTCTTACTCCTTCAGTTAAACCCGGACAGCTCCTAATTACGCATCTAATTTAAATATTTATGGTATTAGTTTTATGGTCACAGTATAATCTTTGAAATGGTACCATTTTTATAAAGCTTCATTAGTCATTTAGTTTTTAAGATTGCTCGTAGCAAATCACAAATAGGTGATTCCATAGTTTTGCTCGCGAGTATAGAACAAGTTGGTAAAATCAGAAGCAAAAATAGGAGAATTTGGAAAAATCAGAAGCGCAACTAGGACAAATTGATAAAAACAGAAGCTAACTAGAACAAGTTGGTAAAATCAGAAGCACAACTGGGACTAATTGGTATAATCGGAAGCCATCTAAGAAAAATGGTCACATCAAAAGCACAACTAGGACAAGTTGGTAAAAGCAGAAGCACAACTAGGACAAGTTTGTAAAATCAGAAGCACAACTAGGACAAGTTGGTAAAATCAGAAGCACATCTAGGACAAGTTGGTAAAATCAGTAACACTACTAGGGCCAGTTGGTAAAATCAGTAACACTACTAGGGCCAGTTGGTAAAATCGGTAACACTACTAGGGCAGTTTGTAAAACCAGTAAAACACGAAGTATTTTAGTGAAATTTGAAAAAAGTGCATAACGTGTCGCGACGTGACAGCATTCAAATTGTAACAATCATAAAATTATACACAACCAGGTAAATGCCGAAAAATTTATTGGATTGTAATTTCGTGTGAGTCTGAATGACAATTCAACAATATTATGTCGGGCCTACCTTTTATAGCAGATCTTTTTATGTCATTTCATTATTTTTCATAGCAGCGGATAGCATAAACTTTATTTCGCAGAAAATCGTTTGGCAGACACCCATTTATCATACATTAAAAACACATAATTTTGTAAGTCAGAATCATCTTTAGGCATAAACTTAATATCCATAATAATTACACTCGGTCCCAAAAATAACGGGTCAGTCACAAAAGTCCGAATATCTCCCGAAATACGTATGCTATCATAATGAAACGAATACTGCTCGATTGAGCATTGAATGATAAAAAAATTAATAAATTTAAACTTATGTGTACCTTCATTCTTATTCTCAAACTAAAGTAAGACATTTTTTTCTGAAACTTAAAATTTATGTAAGATATTTTTATGCTTTTTTTTATTACACGCATAATTTTAATACTTCGTATTGCCTCTCCGAGCTCTTCTTGCAGCTTCCAGGCAATTCGACATGCTGAACACCAAATTTCGGTTAATTAAATTCCACCGTAAGTTTCGGTCCACCAGTGCTTGTCTGAGCTCGGGTAGCGTGATTGGTGGGGAGTTACGAGGTTGTCGCAACGTTTAAGCTCGTCCCATGCATGCTCTATGGGGTTTAAATCAGGGCTTCGCGCTGGCCACTACATCAGTTCGATACCGGTAACCTCTCCAAAGTATTCATTTACAATTCCTGCGTTATGGGGACGCGCATTATCATGCATTAATATGCCATCCCGATCCATCCTCGCCATAAAAGGTCCCACATGCTCATTCAGGATCTCCTCCACGTACCTCTCTGCATTCAGAGTGCAATTTTGAATTAGCACGGGCTCGGTGCGGGTCTCGGCAGAAATTCCAGCCCAAACAAGTACTGAGCCTCCGCCGTGTGCTACTTTTTCCACCACACAGTCTTGATGGAAACATTCCCCTGGTCTTCTGTACACCAACTGCCTACCATTATGCTTGTAAAGACCAATCGTCCAGTGTCCAGTGTTGGTGCTCGCGCACGTATCTCGTCTAGCAATTCGATGTTGCCGTTCCAGTTTGGGGCCATTTGCGGGCCTTAGTGGTTTCAAGTTTGCATCAGCAAGACGTCTCCTCACTGTTTGTGCGCTTAAATTGCTACCACCAAAGCGAAAAAAGTGTTTTTTTAGACCAACAGCAGTTTGAAAACGATTTCGGAGCTTTGTAGCCACCAGTATCTGTCATCCCTGGCCGTTGTGCATCTTAGCCTGCCATTTCCTGTTCTCCGAAGGTGCGATCCGGTCTCTCGGTATCGCTGGACTACCCGCTGAACAGTCGACAAAGATGTTGACCAATGTTTCTTGCTGTTTCACGCTGGCTCCGCCCAAGTTCCAAGAAAGTCAGGATTCTGTTACATTCATCTATCGTGACTGCCATGCTCCACCTCACAGAATACTGATTATGCACAAATTCTTTCAGACACATTTACACGTAAATGTATGAGCCAATATTTAAAAACTAGTTGCTCCACTTCACTACACTTTTACGCTGAAGTTGGTCATTATGAACCTTTTGCCCAATTTCTGTTAAGTGTTAAATGCACAACTGTAATACTATACATTCGCGTACGATCAATTAGTTAATGGCTGTGTATTTGCATATTTTTGCAATTACTCCGCGTTTTTAACGCAAATTGAGTGTTTTTAAGTAAGATGTAGACCAAGGGGCATTGTTCTTTTCTTCATTACGTAAATTTCTTAAATTACAGCACCTACCTGTGTTGTAGGTATACTCGAGTCCTCAAAACAATTAGAGGTTTTAAAATAACAAGGAAAAAGTTTAAGAAACTTCTCCTCAAGTGGATGAACGAGGGTTAACTATATTTAGAACTGAAAAAAATGCGGTCTGCCTCTATACATTTGTGTGCTATTGCAATGATTTATTTAATATATTTGGTTATAGATAAATAATTATAGCACATTGGACTTTATTGTATTGCCAAAATAAAACGGATTGTAATTCCGTGTGTGTTACTGCAACGTACTTGACGTTGCAGGGCCAATTAGCTTCGAAATAGAGATCATCATTAACGTGAACACAAACAATCCCGTCTTTATTCATCAAATGGCTAGGCAGAGGTCAGTCCACACACGTTTCGTCAGCTTTTATATCCGCAAAAGACAGGTTGTTATAACAAAAAACAAAAAAAAAACGTTCGCTACCAAATTCGTGTTCCTACCTCCTTTAATGTAAAAGTTACTTATTAAACTTTTTGGAACTACATTCACTTTTTAAATGTCTAGGTAATTGTTTTTACATAACCGACCCTAAATGAGCACCAACTCTTATCTTACGTATGTTGTCCCTTCAAAAATTTACGATCACGATCATTCTTGTTGCTATATATTTTTTTAAATAAAAAGTAGAAATTGCTGGCAGGACTAAGTCTGAAGAAAAGTTGATTTAATGAAAAATCGTAAAAACGCGAAAAAAAAAAGGTATTAGGCTGGTTTATGAGATTGTTCTAGATATAAAATGATCACTCCACAATATACGAGTATGTATGTGAGAACGAACTCGGTATTGTGTAGGTAATAGTAGGTACGCACGACGACAAAACTGAATAGTTTGTTTGAACGCGCTAATCTCTGAAACAGCGGGTCGGATTAGAAAAAATATTTTTGAATTCGATAGCGCATTTCTTGAGGAAGGCTGTAAGCATGAGCAAAAAGAAGTAGCGCGGGCAGGCGATGCGATGCGACAGGGTGGGTTGGGGAACAAGAAAAACGCGGGCAAAGTCTCATGCAGAAGCTAGTCAAGCTATAGATTTCCAGTATGGGCTGACTTCTCATTGTAGGAAAAGCCTTTTCAATGCGAGGTCAGCTAAAACTAGAAATGTGTATCTTGATATTATGTCGTCGTGTGTACCTAGTAATTGTTCAACCAATGGACCATGGTCTTCCTCCTTTTCATATGCCTCTTGATTTGCTACTGATTAGGAGTTTGTTGCGCCACTTATTCCCAGCTAAAGCACTAGGAAGTGATCAAGGATGACGTTCAAAAAGCCTAATTTTAATAAATGACTTTTAATTGATTTGGTTGTGACTGAATTAGTGACGGTTGTCCATTATCTCTCTGAATAGGTACTTCTCCTTGTACTCTGCAAAGTGGAACGGTGGCACTGGAACAGGACTCATGACTCTGGTCCACTCACGAATGGTGCAACGAATATGATTAGAAACCGCAGTTCAACTTGCCAGCCAGTATCACTTACATCTATAGAAACTAATCAGCTCTAACGCAGTGTAATAAAAGTCTACGTAACTACCCCAGTCGTAGTCGTAGTGACACTAATTTTAAATGATAAAATAAAACAAACTGTCTCATTTAACCTAGTCAGCTTTTTAATTTAAATATCATACTTTCTATCGTACATAATAATAACTTCAAAAAGAATTGAGCACATATACAGAAGAAAAAGAACAAATCAAGAACCTGGTTCGTCGAGTTCTCCATGTAGTACGAACTTCACTATCGAGTCAAATACTACCGTATAAAACGAATGTGTATCATCACATACACTGTTTCTTTAGTTCCAAAAACAAATCTGCAACCTCGTTGTAAAACCGCAGTATACATGAAACAAAGCAGCATCGTTTTGACAGATCGCAAATTCGATAACTTCATGGTGCGAAGATCCTATCACTGAATGGAAAGGCGCGTTGTTCATTTCACCAAGTATAAAACGCTCGTGGGGATCTCAGATTGCACCAGTCAATACTTAGAAGTCGACAACAGCATCTAAACTATTCAACATGATCGGTTTTGTAAGTGTTATCTTAATTATTTAATATCAAGTGCCGTAACAACAACATTAAAACGGTTCGGAAAATTGTGGCGGGTTTCCTGGCTGTATAATGTGGTTCCTTTGCGTGGAAGTTGAATCTAAAAAAGTGTTACCCTAAAACATGGCGGGTTTTTCGACCTGTCAAAATATTAAAAAAAAAAAAGATTAGGTATTACTTTTTTATGCTCTGAATGAGAATTAATAATTACATTATTCATAGTTTAAATCGGTGATTGCTTGTGACATAATGGTTCTGGGATGTTATATCATAACTTTGTTACTACCTGCACTATGGTGACTGGGCTGTGCTATTACGGTCAATGACACCAAAGTCACTTAAAAATATGACATTCCGTTTTGAAAGTAGAATCTGAATTAATTCCCTTTGCAAGTCCATTTGAAACATACATTTGAAAGGTGTCTTTGATGGCCCGGAAGTTAACTGCGCGTGGGGTTACTGGTTCGAGTCCATCAAGTACTAAAGTGATTTCAAATTCATAGTATATCGTAAATTACATTCTGTATTAATCATGGACATGACTGACTAACAGTGGAGGAAACCTGTCCTTATATTAGTTAAAAATTTCCGAAGAGGCCGTTGCAATTTAACTAAAGGAAAATACCCTTACCTTCCAGAAAACAGCAGCCATCCTTCTTCTAGCGGCCTTCGCGGCTGCCCGACCATCAGACGATTGGGAGCCTGAAGGTCACTCCCATTCAGAACACACGAAGCCGTACCACGTCACGGTGGTGAAGAAGATCGGAGTGCCGGTCCCCCATCCCGTGGCAGTGTCGGTCCCGCAGTACGTGAAGGTCCCCATCCCCCAACCTTACCCCGTCCACGTTACAGTGGAACAGCCCATCCATGTGCCAGTTTACAAGGTAAGCTTCCGATTACTATTTTTGATAACTTTTCATTTAAGATGCCTTTAAATCAGAAATCTTAATTTATAAGGGTTTTTATTTTTTATAATAATCTGTAGGGAAACGTAAAGTCAAAAGTCTATTAACCAATCCCCTACTCTGGAGTCGGTACAGACTATTATTGAAGTCTTGAATAGCTCAAGCCATACTGCCAAAGAATAGAAAATGGCAACCCAGGATATCTTCCTAAATATAAGTACCTAACGTCCAACACTCCTGGAAGCTATTTGAATACGCAGGGTATTCAAATAGCTTCCAGGAATGTTGGACCCTGGCGAAACACACTCGGAATTCAATTAGTGCAACCTGTGGTTTGTTCTTAACCGCTAGTTTTAATTTACTTCGGGCAAGGCAAAGGACTACGCCGAGTCTTCTCATCATCCATACCGCAATGCTTGAAAACTAGCGAGCTATGGAAAGAGCTATGCTCGGAGTCTCTCTGAAGGATAGGATTCGCAACGAATACATCCGACAGAGAATTAAAGTTATCGACACAGCTCAAAGAATTAGCAAGCTGAAGTGGAATTGGGCCGGCCATATCTCGCGAAGAACCGACAACCGCAAGGGTAAACTAGTTCTAGAGTGGAGACCGCGACTCGGCAAACGTAGTGTAGCACGCCCTCCGGCCAGGTGGGATGACGATCTGCGAAAGACTGCAGGCAGATGCTGGATGCGTCAAGCTGAAGACAGGGCGCTATGGAGCTCATTAGGGGAGGCCTATGTCCAGCAGTGGACTAATATAGGCTGATGATGATGATGATGATGAAGGCAAAGGACTGATTAAGCGAGCGTTTTCTATGCATTGGTGCCGATTCTCTTGTCACAAATGCCTCTAAACTAGACTAAAAATCACTAAAATTTGGTTTAATCCTGTCAAATGACGATTTTCTATTCTGAAATTGACTAAAGTGACACAAATTAACTATATTTTAGTTTGACAGCACTAAGATTGCACTGAGTTATTAGTTTAGTGAAAATGGCTATTTTGCTATTCTGAATTTTACGTTTTTCACCTAAAAATTTGATTGTCCAACTAAATCTGAACATGAATCTGACTATTTTTAATCGCGATTAAAAAGGTGTGGAATAAAATTAGGTGGCGTGAACTAAAATTCACACCAACACCTCGACTTCAGACGTGCAAAAACGGTGTTTTAACTTTCTTTTTCTTTTTTTGCTCATAACTCGAAAACGGTGTGTCCTATCACAAAAATAATGATTTTTTTGAATTTCGACCCCCTTTGTAACCCTGAAACCACCAAATCTCTACATGTAGATATTTTTATTTTATATTTTTCACACAAAAAGTCAAAACTTCCATAGAAAACACGTCGAGGCTGCCCCAGGCTGCCTCCGGCTCTAAACGTTGCGAAATCAAAAGAAAAAAAAAACACGTGGACTCGCGATTGTCAAATTCGATTATAGTTGTGTCAAAATTATTTTTAAATTTAGAGATTTTTTTTCGCAGAATAGCTTCAAGATTTTCATAGTAAAAAGTAAGGAATTTAGTGATAGTTTAGTTAGTTTAGTTCGGTGTACAAGAGAATCGGCACCATTATCTCCTTACCTATCTACTTCGTTGTCAAACTGGGCACAAATTTTTTATTGTGCAATTTGACGCTAGATAAATCTTGAAAACCGAAGTCACCTTTTCAGGAAAATAGCTACTTTTTCGCTGCTTTACGCACAGATCAAATTTCCCTTCATTTTAAACAAATTAACCTGAAATATGATACCTTACTTAAAAATATATATTTGCCGCTCAATTTGCAGCTCAGATTCGTCTTGATTCAATTGATTTGCCCTTTACATTCATTGACTCCTCCAAATAAATACAAAATAAACTCGGATCGTGTGACTGGTAACACGTAGGTAATTGTACTCATAAATTATCTGTTAATTAGTAATTAATGTCGCAGCTAGCGTGTTGCAGCAGTAGCACTTACTTGCATTAATTTTTCCTCTTAATTTAATTCAGTCTGTCTCCCTTTTTTGTTATGGCAACACTGGTAAAACCTTAGCGAAGACAGTCGTTCCGGTCAGCGTCAAGTCTACACAAATATGAATTATTTAAAATTCATTTTAAACAGAAACAAATAAAAGAAAGGTACAATTTAAGCAAATTAAATGTATACAACTCTTTATGACTTTCACGATTGGTTTCATAACAAAACGCCTTTCTTTGTTTTCCCTATAAAAAAGTAATTATCGCAATTTAAAACATTTATTTAATGGCACCTTTCACATTGGCCATACCATAAACATAGAACCAATTAGTTTTACACTTACAGGAATAACGATATTCTCCTAACATCAATTCAATGAAACTTAAACTACAAAGTTAATGCCACTCTGAAACTATACAATTATTTTACACGAAAAATAAAGAAGTACAACGTAAGTGTTATACCACAATTATTGTGTATCGATGCGTTTTTGCAATTATCTCATAACGTTACCCATTCATTGCTGTATCAAACTGTTACGTAACGCAGTCGGCCATGCCAGAAAGTAAAAGCGCGGGCAGTCAAGCGTGAGTTTGAAAAAAGAACAGTGCGTCTGGACAGTTTACAGCCAGTTACATTCAGAAACGTTCTCTCATTCCAAAATACTACACACCCAACATTAAAGTAGCAAGTTCTTCGAGATAATATTATTATGCTAACGGGTCTTCTAAAATGTTGTGCCGATTTCCTCGTAGTCCGCAAATCATACCCACCAAACACACATGCAAACAAGACTAATCCCAAACTCTTTTTCAGGTCGTGACGAAAATTGTGGAGAAACCAGTCCCCTACACCGTTGAGAAGCCCGTCCCCTATGAGGTCGAGAAGCCTTACCCCGTTGAGGTCGAGAAGAGGGTCGAGGTCCCCATTCCCAAGCCCTACCCAGTCCATGTCCCCGTCTACAAACACGTCTACCACCACAAAGGAGGCCACAAGCACTAAGGAAAAAAAAAACAAATTCAAAAAAGGGGTTAAGAGGTTCTATAGCTTATTTTTATAAGCGGGGTTGCCAGTGTAAATACAAATTTTGTAGATCTGGTGGAGATGTAATTCCATCAGGGTTGACTTATGTAATAATGTTGTGATATTTATTGTTGTTGTGTGCAAACAATGTTGTTGTCTGTGCTGTTGATCGCGTTTTTGTTGACTATTATGTAATTGTTGTTAATTATTTTAATTTTAAGTGTGTACATTGTACATTAAAAAAGAATTAAAACTATATGTTGTGTGATTATTTGCTTATGTCCTAAACACTTTTAACATACCTGATTTGAATCTGCATGACTCCGTTTTGTTCGCCAATAATGTATGCATGCAAAAATATAACATGATTCTCGTAAAAAAATCTCGTTTGATGACATATTGATTCTGTAAATCGATATATCAGCCAGTATCTTGTTTAGCGTTTCTGCAATTCAACTTTCACTGAGCGGCGGTCAAGGCTCCGGTCAGTGACTCGAAGTCTCCACGACGAGAGTCTTGATCATGCACTACATACATTGCTTTTAATGTATAATATACAACTACTCTTAATCATTGTAATCCAGCAATGTACGTTGCGTCTGGGTGGCCGATTATTTACTAGATTCATCAATTGATTGCTCGCAAATAATATTAATCACTCGTTTATTTTGTTTTTGTTTACGCTGAGTCATGGGATATTTTTAGGAGTTGGATGTAATGCTTGTAAATCAAATAATATAAAATTGAATCGTGTTGATACAAGAAGCATTCTGTTCCAAAATGGGGAAGCAGATAATGTCAGGTAGAGAATTTGACAGCAGTATGTATATATAGCTCTTTTGTTCTCCATTTTTATTAATCTTATTACCACCGAACTTTGGGTTGCGTATCATCTTTATGCTGACGATTTGCAGCTTTACTACCAGGCAAGTGTGGACAACATATCCGATGCGATTGAGCAGCTTAACCGGGATTTAGGTGTAGTTAAAAACTGGTCTGATAGATTTGGGGTGGCAGTAAACCCTACAGTATGAGGAAAGTGAAACTCGTTACTGTACCACCTGTTATGTTTGATAACTCCGTCATCCCGTTTAGCTCCGATGTTAAGGATCTTGGTCTGCATATCGACATATGTCTTGGCAGGCGAAAGCAGGTCACGACTGTAAAAAAGTCACCGGAACGTTGCGGTCGCTCTATCGGTTGAAAAACCTCCTGCCATCACACATAAAGGCTATGCTTGTACAGTCCCTAATCATTCCCATAATAGACTATGGTGATGTGTGTTACTATGACCGCCTGCTAAATAACTGCATTCGATTTGTCTTCAATATACGCAAGTATGATCATGTGTCTGCGCACCGATTGCTTTTATTATAATGGTTACCCATAAGTCAGCGTAGAGAGTTAAAGGCCCTGTCTATGTTATATTTTATACTCGACAAACCTAATTCTCGTTTTTATCTGACCCACCATGTTCAATCCTTATGCTCTGCTCATAGTAAAAATCTTCGTTCCACCAACAATCGTCTTGTACGATGTCCTTCTTACCGCTCTGGTTGTATTCACTCTCATTTCATTGTCCAGGCATTCTTTCTTTGGAATACGCTCCCTCTGAACTTCAGGATGGCAACCATTCGATTATCTTTCAAATTGAAGGTATTTAATTCCAAACATAACAACATATTTATAACTAAATTAAATTACTAAATAACTTACTAACTACCTATACAAATTAATATAAAAAATACTCAGGCGTCGAAGTACTCGTCCGCATCGCTGTCATCTGGAAAAGTGCCCAGAAGACTGGCAGCATTGCCACGCTGAATGGCAATGCTAATTCTTTGTCCAAAGAACGACTAGTCGGTGAGAAATTTGTTTAAAAATTAGATGCGCACTCGGGCCCCATGACCCGAGAGTTTCGACCCCAAACGGCTCAAAACTGTAGTTACCCATAAGGTTACAGTATTTGCGCCGCTTGAGGGTCTCAGCAGCCGCAGCAGCAGCGCCAGCACAGTTCGCCGTGCTAGGAACATGAGATGGAGCAAGGGTATCGACACAGGTTGCGTCCCACACCAGAGGCCTACCCACCTTCCAAGGCAACAACGTCATACCGTCTGGTCTCTTTCCATCGTCACGTACCAAGCCGTTTGGTTCTAAAACTGCGGTTTTACGTCGAGCCCTTGTCACCGCCGGTACGCCGGCGGTGACAAGGGCTCGACGAATAATATCGTTGATGCTAGCGTGCCGTGCTATGCGACCTGCGCTCCTGTAGCAGGACAGGCCATGGTGCCCAAGACTGTCGACAGCTTCACCGCAGTGACACTGATGCGGAGCAACACAAGGTGCACCCAAGCGGAGACATGTAGCGAGCCGAAACGAAGAGTCATCCATCATAGTGCCTATGGTGGATGACGGGAGCGCCTACATACATTGATTTAAAAAAAAAAAAAAAAAAAAAAAATTGAAGGTGAACATATTCGTGAGAAGTTTGTAAAATCATCTCAACGCTGATTTGATGGATTTGTTTTCTCATTTACCTATCGTAATTTCTCCTGACAAAGTTTAATCTGTTTATATGTATGTATTTAAGTATTCATGTTTTATTAGTGTATTCTTTGCCATGTTTTGCCTCTGCATCAGCCTGGTTGACTGGTAGAAAATGCCTCAGGCATTAAGTCCGCCTTTGTACAGTTTTTTTTTTACTTGTGCATAAAGTTTCAATAAATAAATAAAATAAAATATACATAAGACGAAAACTTCAAAAAAACAAAGTCAGCTGGGATTGCTGACTTAGACAGTTTTTACCACGTACCTAGAAGATAGCGGGCGGGAAGAACTGTACAAAATCAATGAGCAATGGTCTACTTTGTCTACCCTGGAGTCCGGCTATCTCTTCCTCTCTCCTACTTTGCCATGATCGTCTTTGTAAAACCTAGAAGCTATCAGTCCACACTGTGGAGTGCAATAAATATTATAAATAATGAATTTTAAGAATTAGCATGTCTTATGCCTATGATCAGCATAAATAACTAATTATTCAGTCTGATCATAGGTAATCGACCAAAGTAACTCCTAGCAATAGTGTTGTTGCCGTCAGTTTGGAAAGTCATAGAAAACTCATAATCGTAAGGTTAGTCAGTAGCATACAATTGCTGCAAACCTGTGTCAGTCCATGTTACAAAATATTGATATTCAGAATTTTTTTTTGTTAGTTAGAGTTACAAAAATGTACACTGTACACTAAAAATACTACTATTATAATTTGCGGCTAAGAGTAGGTAATGTGCATGTCAGGTCAAGTTGACACTACGTAGTTGAAGCGCCTAGGGAACAAAATCGCATGATAAATGGCAGTTCTCGCTGACCCTTTAATCTTTGTCCAATATTGACTCGAGACGGAGGATGCAGGGGTGAATCGAGACGAAACTCTAAAATTGATTTTAACATTGAAATAATAAAGTTTGTTGCCGTAAAGGACTATAATGTGTAAAGTAACTATAATATAATTAACGATTAAGTGCCACAATTTACTACGAAATCTGAAAGTTTGTTTACAGTAATAAGGGATTGTTCAAAAGAGCGTATGTTATAATCTCTCGACCAACAAGAGATCCCCACAGACTTGTATTAAAGGAAAGTCCCAAGTCAGCCAAGTATGCGAAAAGCTGACTTGTGATGTGTGTACGTATTTACAACAAAATACCAAAATAAATAAAATTATTAAAAATGCTAACTCATTTAAAAACAAACTACCTTTAGATATGGCTGAATTGACAAAACTTTTATGAAATTAAAGATTTCTTTAACATGAAAATATAAAATGGGTATGTACAGGTATTAATGAAAATGTAAGTGATGTATGATCTTAATGACTATTATTGTATCACCAATTAATCTGTGACATTGTTTAGTTCACTCTTAACTTGTGTATTAATTATTTTGCATGCAATTGATACAATATTCTGTATAGCTAAACATGTGGACATTTTATCAAAACCAGACTGTAACAACTTTAAAACATTTTATGACAAATAAAGACTTATCCTATCTATTATCTTATCTTGTAGGCAACTAACTATATTATTTCAACGTTAGGTTTCGTCCCAATTCTTCATGTATCTGCATCCCTATTCACCCGGTTGCAGATAAGTAATGAACTGGGGTTCCCCATATTATGGTTATAGTCCGGTTAAGTAGTTACGGCCTCACAAGGTCAACATTCGTTTCCTAATTCTTTCAAAATTTGAATTCAAACAACCAAATGATACTTTTGCGAGAGAACACACCTTCGGAAAAACCGGGAAAACTGGAAACAATAAACATTTTACAAAGAAGGATTACCTACCTGTTCACGTCATGTGCTCATAATCATAGTATACTAACTATACCATACATAACTGAGGAAAGATGCCTACCTGCACTAATTATTTAGTAGTCTAGCTCAGACAGAAATGATTGCTTTATCCAAGCACTACTTTCACATTAAAAGCGAGGCGGCAGCGAAGCAATGAATTTGTGTTTGTTG
Organism: Dasypolia templi; assembly: GCA_963555695.1. Taxonomy (NCBI): domain Eukaryota; kingdom Metazoa; phylum Arthropoda; class Insecta; order Lepidoptera; family Noctuidae; genus Dasypolia; species Dasypolia templi. The sequence continues at coordinate 30,604,578 of OY743140.1, read as the reverse complement.
TGCTGGCCGCATCTCACGTTTGAAAAAAGAAAGAGTGGATCCTCATCTCACGTTTAACTGGAGCTCACTCAGACCTTCTGCCTTTGCGAGTAGGCTTAGGCTGCAGTAGGCCACACATGCTTGGCATTGGCGGGTGTGTATTGTTGGTAGCGTGATTAGTGCATCTGTTTGCCGTTTCTTAACAGCTTCCACATACATATAGCTTGTTAACTTATTCGCTTTCTGTGTACTAAAAACCTTTAAACTGACCACAGCATAATGCATAGATTATGCAACAAAACTCAAATTATCCTAGATGTTGAGATTGTACAAGCTCTAGTGAAAGTAAAATTATTTGAAAGCAACGTGAGGGCTTCCTGTTGCGCGAGAAGATAATTATGCCATTGACATTATACCATACTTACATAATATCTATACAAGGAGTTCCGTGGGCTTTCCGGAAATATGAGGAGTGAGTACTACCTACCTAGAGTTGTTTGTGAAGGAGCTACCAGGCAAGTAGGTAGTACTTGTTCGGAACAGCAAAGCTTCCACCATACTTATTGTTCCTCAAAGCTGGCGTGATGTGATCTAGTTTAGAGGGCAGCACCCTAATGTCGTAACATACTATCAATCACAATTTGAATAATTTTGTAGGATATTGCTAATCCGTAACATAACATAACATCACGCCTGTAATCCCAGAAGGGTTAGGCACACATTTCGCCAGTTATGCTTAAGTCCCATAGAATAGGGGGCGAGCCTATTGCCATCAACTGGGCACAAATCCAGACTCCAGGCAGCTACAGAGAAACTCTAGATAGAAAAACCCAATAACACGTTGCCCGACCTGGGAATCGAACACAGGACCTCATGCTCAGCAGTGTCTTCTTTCTTAAATCTATGGGGTAGATAGTTATACTCAGACATAGAATAAATATAAAGCCGGTATTGTTTTTCAGAGCAGTGGTGCCTATTGGTGACGGCCGCGACTTACGACTTGTAGGTCGTAGATTCGAACCCAGACAGGCGCTTTATTTGTGTAAATTATTTCATCACCACTGCTCTCAAAACGGTGAAGGAAAACTTCGTGAGGAAACCGGCATGACCTAGAACCAAAATTCGACGACATGTCGATACCTTCAGGCTCAAAGGGCGTCTCCACCAAAACACGACTATTCAGTAGAGCAATAAAATGAAAAAACTAAAAGTTTACTAATTTAATTTATTTGTTCTTTTATCTATAAAAACACAAAGGTGATACAAGTTAGAAACAAAGAACATTGTAGAATAATATTAACAAGTAAATGTAATAAATAAAAAAATAGGGTTCACATACGCTCTAAAAATAAAAATAAACATGTCGGTTACACTAATTAATACACTAATAGCTCTTGTACAAATAACTAAGGTTTTAATGGCAATTCCTACTATATCAACTAATCATTTGTGATGTAAGTCACAGTCATCTTCATCACAAACGATGTAAGAGAAACATTAATGTCTAATATGCGGCGTAAGTGATGGTTGTAATATTTCATACCAATGATTTTTTATTATAAGCGTTGAATTTTGCCGAGCAGGTAATTTCGCTTGTTACACTCGCGGACAAAGAATACGGGTCAGTACGCTATAACTGAAATTACTCTTAAAATAATAGAGCTCGCGGCATGAATGACTCTACGTTTTAAATAATTTGCCAGTTACTAAAACAACACCGAATCTTGGTTTACGATGAAAAATAATAGCCTTAACAGGCTCTTATCATGGCTGCCAGGCGATTGGGCATGCTGTTTATTAAATTTCCTATGCGATGTTACCGGATATTGGTCCATTCTTCCACTAGGAACGCATGTTTAAGGTCTTGAAGTGTAGCTGGACCCGCAATTATTTCGGATTCCAGTTTAAGCTTCTCACGGGCCAGCACATGCAATTGATGCCAACGTCCTGAAAATACTCGTTTACAATTTGCCGACATGCTCATTAAGAATTACTTTCACATATCTTTCACTGGTTAGCGTATTCTATCAGCACTAACTCCATGCGACTCTGAAGAGATTTTGGCCCAAATTATAAAAGATACACCCCCGAACGGCACTTTGTCCTCAAAACAACCTGGAGTAAATCTTTCAACTGGCCGTCGGCAGACTCTTCGCCGCCCATCATATGCATACAAAATAAATCAGAATTCGTGAGAAAACACTACTCTTCCCGATTCTTTCTCCCATTGTGCGTGGTCGCGAGCGGGAAACTTAGTAATCTTACTTTTCTGATAAACAGTATCCGCTTTTATAATAAGTTGCCTAAGTCGGTTACAGAACTTAGCGATGGAAAGTTAAAAGCCCACATTAAACGTGTCCTTATCAAAAAAGCGTTCTATAAGATTAAAGACTACGTCGAAGACAAGAAAGTTTGGCAATAATTCCTTCTGCACATGTGGCTTCCCTGGTACCTCATGAACGGCATCACTATGTAAATTTCTAATAACTGCTCCCAAATAATGGTGTTTAATTTTTATTTTTTATTATTAGATATGGACTTTTACATATCTCTGACATAATTCTTTTATTATTTGACATTATATACCTAATTTTTTTTATTATTTTTTTATTTTACTTTATTAGATTATTTTATATTTTGTAAATGTGAGAACGTCGTAGGCCCTGTGGATTATAAATTATAGACAATTGTCTATTTGTTTAACATATAACTGTTGACAGGCCTACACTGTCCTCCCATACCTGTTAATCACTAATTGGAAAACATTGTAAAAGACATATTTTTAAAAGAGTAACCATGGAGTTTCTTGCCGGCTCTTCTCCATGGGAAACGACCAATTGGAACCGTGCACCTAGAATCTGACGTTTCATAAGTGCCCATGTAGGTCTATGTGAAATAAAATATTTTGATTTTGATTTTGATTTTGATTTTACGATTACACTTAGTAAACTTACGATTACGAGCAAGATTACGATAGTAATCTTGATACCCGAAGTTCCCTTTCATGTTTTGGAACACTTGCGGATCTATGTGTGGTCAAATTAGCTTACGTCGTTTCTACGGGTCTCCCGAAGTTGATTTGTTACTTCAACTGCCAACAGGTGCCGATTTCGGAGTACGGTTGTAACAATAAATTGATGTTTTAGATCATCTAAGGTTTTTATTTAATACTATATTAAAATTATCTGTATATATACAGTTAGTTTCATTCATGTACCATTATTAATTTTCAAGTAACAGGGATTTTCGTCATCTACCCGTATAATTTGATAGGGAATGTAGTTTGAACGTTACTTGCTCAAAACAAGTGCAGTGCAGTTCAGAACATAACAGTCACAAAGTACCTTCAATCTTCTCAAGCAGCTATATTACGCCATTTTTGCAACATTATAATTGTGTTGTTAGAATTAAAATAATAGAAATATTGTAACTGAAAATGTTTAATCACAGCATTAGGATCTATGACATCGTGAAAACATACATCCGCACACATCTTTTTAATTTATACAAAAGAAAAATATGTCTTAACTTTTATGTTTGTTTTTAACTGTGATCTTGTACTTTATTAGCTTAATTCAAATTAAAATTCAAAAAAATTATTTCAGACCCAGGGATCCATACAGTGTTAGTATGAACTTAGCTTATGGTAGTAAACACAATAACACAAAAATACAATAATTAAATATTAATTGGCTACATGAACATGTGCACGCACATGTCTGCCCGCCCAGAGCCTGATAAATGGTCCATCAACCTTGTCCGCCAGTGTAGCTAAAATACTGTTCGGGCTACCCCTGAATCGCCGCAACATCGATGCACACCGTTTACGCATAATGGCATGAAAGTCATCTTTTCGCGCTTCTGCAAAACTTCCCTATGCACTGCAAAACCGAGGCAGCCCCAACAATATCCTCAGCGCATTATTATATTGCACGCGCAGAGCGTTGTAAGCCTTCTGCGTATACCTAACCCACAAGCTGCACGAGTAAAACGACTGGCAATAGGCTCTGAAGAGCGACAGTTTTACCTCGTCAGTGCACCGCGCAAACCTGCGGGCAAGCATATTGCATCGGGCTGCCAACGCCCTGCGTTCTCTATATATATCCTGGTCATCCGTGAGAGAACCCGTGACCACATGACCAAGGTATTTAAATTGAGTGACGACTTTTAATGGTGTTTGTTCCCTGTAACGTCACAGGTGGAATATTCGTGGGTGTATTAGTATGTACTTTAAAAACCACCACCTCACTTTTAGTAGCATTACGAGTATACCTCAAGCCATGAGCCTCCGCGTACTTCTCACACACGGCCAGCAACTTCCTTAGTCCACAGATTGATGGGCTGAGCAATCTGTGGACTAAGGAAGTTGCTGCAAAGTAAAAGATGCTTTTGTTAAAAATATTATAATCGGACGTACAAGTCAAATTGTTATCTAATAGTTAACCACCAGACTTTACAAAACCTTGGGTTGATTGCTTTTACGAAATATTCTAATCAGACGTATAAGTCAAATTATTATCTAACAGTTAGGCGTAACCACCACTATTTTAGTAACTTGTAACTTTTTTAATATAGGTACTTAGGGACGTAACCACCAATCTTGATAAAATCTCGGATTGTTCAAGAATGGTGGTTGTTCATTGCCAATTATGAACCAAATTCATAAATGACTAGAGACGTAAACAACTCACATCGCAGTATTTTAGTTGATTTGTCTATTACGACATTTGCTGTAACGAGATATTAAATATTTTTTACTTACGGCCTTTAGCGATTCAAAAATTGTAGGTTGTATGCACCACTTTTTTGCGAATTTCGATTTTAAATATACCGATCGAAAGAGGACGGAAAACTAAGTAAGACTGCTCATTTTTGCCCAAATGGTGGTTACGCCCTTTGAGCCTAAAGGTATCGATGTGACATCTACCAACCCGCACTGGGACCGCGTGGTGGATTGCGATCCACACACTCTCAACGAGAGGAGGCCTGTGTCCAAGCAGTGGGAAAATTATATGCTGCTTAAGCTTTAACAAAAATATATGATATTTGGCAAGGGTTATAAATTCAAAGCCAATATGTACTTCACATATTCAGTTTTTAATTAATTTTAACGACATTCAAATAATACAGCAACCTTTACCGCTTTCTAGTGATCCAAAGGCCAAGGGACACTTACATTTATGAGGGCTTAAGTTGTTGTTGTTGCCATGAACGCGTCAGTTACTGCCCAAGTAATTTAAGAAATTTCCATTGATTCAAGTCACAAGTTCGATTTCTATTGGTTATCAATATGAACATCGGTGCAACACTATCACAGTTATCGATATCAAACTCGGTGCGCCACTATAGAATGTATAAATTCGAACCTCAGAGCAGCACTCACAGGTATCGATTAGGAGCTCCTGCGGCGCACGACTCACATCTATAGCGTATTCTCATGTAGTTTTATTTTACTTCATCGTAAAAATACTTGCACACATAAAGTAGCATATTATTATAAGCAAAAGCGAATATTTTATAATAAATTAACTGATGGTCCTGAACGAAACCCTAATGGACTCTATGCAAGATTTCAATAAGATAACGTGCAAAATCATCCAATTTGGTCATAATATTTTTTCGTTACTTATTTTATTTATAAGGACTCCATAGCAATATCCATCCAAGATATTGTCGAACTTTGAAGATGACCACACTCCCTGCCTGCCCTTCTATCCACATAATCTACGTGTGAACAATTATCCAGAAATCCTGTGTGATCCTGTCTGAAATCATGAAATAGTGACACCGTAACCGAACGATTGGTTCCGTCTGCTCGGCACAAGGGGCGCTGCGGGCGATACATCCTTTCTAACATATTAATCTTAACTGTTGATGGATAAGTTGTACCAGAGTTTTCTTACTGAACCACCTTTACTTAATGTTCAAAGTTCTAAAACAGGTTGTAGCACAATGGCGGATCACACTTGTCCTCACATATTCCCGGTCGCCTACGCTGTGCGCACGCACCTGCCACCCCCCACGGGGGGCCCGCTCGGCCTCCTTTCATGCCAACGGATTAATGCCAAGATTTTTTTGCTCCTTTTCTGTTTATTTAAAAAAAAAATGCATCTCATATCTCTCGCGGATCGGAGATGTTAGGGCTGGTAAGAGGTGTTTTTTTTTTTGAGATGGATTATAAGATTCTAAAAATCAATAGGAAAATGGGTTCTGGGCCAATGATCACCGTAGTTTACCGTATCGGATAAATCGGTGAAATAGTCAACCAACGAGGGCTTATAGGTTTATAGGTATACTAAAGAAAACCTAACAATACAGCAACGCAAGCCTAGCTATTCATTATAAGTATGTAAGAATCCATAATATTTTTCCAATTTTACAAAAATGTAGAGTTATTTCGTATTATCTGTTATATTTCCCAAGAAAAACGGCCGATACAGATCGCATAGTTCTAGAAATTTATTTAAATATTTAATACTTCACGCACACGAATGTACAGAGGAGGCATTTTCTACCAGTCAACCTTTGGGTGATGCAGAGACAAACAGTAGTAGGTGCAATTTAAAAATAAATATTTTTAAATATAAAGATACGCACAAACCTGTAAACATACCTTATTGTACATAAATATAAGTACAAAAAATACATACATTTAGGAATATACTCAAAATAAATAAGACAACAATGAGAAAACATTGCCGTTATGAATATACTATCAGCTCAACAGAAATCAAAGATGGAATAAGTACCTACGTATTTAGCACATAGGTAGTTCCCGATCAATCTATAGGTATACCTTCGCACTTCAGCACTCTCAATGCATAAACACATTAGACATAACAAAAACTGCTGTTATCGTAAATTAATAACAAAACAAACGAAATGCGTGCACCGACCTAACGCACAGGAACATTCACGCTACACGTAAACAAAACATTGTGTCAAGCTAAATAATCATTGAAAATACATCATGTTACACTTTAACAGTCCCTAATTCAACGAGATACGGTTTAAAATTACATAAAGATAACATTTCATCCCTCGTACCCATGGGCGACTTTTTCCCGCGGCGATTTATCGCGCACTGGATTTACAACGCACTGCTTAGCGCCGAGAGTTGAAATCTGAGATGCACTCTGTTGGATTCTCAATGGTCGGGAGTTGAAAATCCGATAAAAATCGACGCGGAAAGAAAAGCTCATGCGGACGTGGGCTTAGCCTTTGTACCCACGCGTTCTTTTATACATATGGCAACGTTTTTTAACAATACTCTGATTTTTTAAACGGTCAGCTTAGCGCCGAGGGTTGAAAATCAAGTAGGCAATAAAAATCGCTGCGGGAAAAATCGCCCGCGGATACGAGGGCTAAGCCACCTACGTTGCCACGCATTGAGTTTCCAAAGCGTGATTTGAAAACCCAAATGTGCACTTTTCAATGCGGTAGGGAACAACTCTGTTGGATTCTCCGTGCTTGATTTGACGCCGAGGGATGAAAATCGAAGGCATGGTCAAAAACATCGCGTTAAAATAACGCTCGTGTGAATGTGGGCTAACGGCAAAAACATATTTGCAGGCTATAAACAAGGTGGGAGATTTGGCTGGATAATTTCCCGCTATTCGACAACAAACATGGACGCGGTGCCAACAGCTGAAACCTGTTTGTTGAAATAACAAATTAATTACGTCATTGGAAGCTTAGATTTTTTTGGAACAATTCTCTCACTTAATTCACCGCAACTCTCTCATCAGTCCATTTCAATCCGGTTTCAAGTCTGGGCACAGTACCCTGCTGAAAGTGACTGACGATATCAGACGGGGCATGGAGGACACTAAAGTAACAATGATAGTGTTAATTGACTTCTCCAATGCTTTTAATACCGTCAGTCACGAAGTCCTTTTATCTAACCTTTCCTATCTTATGGTCTCTTGAGAGGTTTTGTAATGGGTTTCTTCTTATCTACGGGGTGTCAGCAGTCTGTTCGTGCTGGAAACTCATCGTCGAGCTGGTGTGATCTTGCAGCTGGTGTCCCTCAAGGCGGTATATTATCACCTCTTCTGTTCGCTAATCTTATTACCACCGAGCTTCGGTATGCGTATCATGTTTATGCTGACGAATTCAATCTTTACTGTCAGGCAAGTGTGGACAACACATCCGATGCAATTGAGGAGCTAAACCGGGATAAAGGTGTGGTTAACAACTGGTCTGATCGATTTGGGGTGGCGGTTAACCCTATCAAGTGTCCGGCTATCATTTTAGGGAGCCCCTATAGTATGAGGAAGCTGAATGGCTTTAGTGTACCACCTGTAATGTTTGACAACTCAGTAATCCTGTTTAGCTCCGACGTTAAGGACTTTGGTCTACATGTCGACACATGTCTTGACTGGCGAAAGCAGGTCACGTCTGTAAGTAAAATAGTCACCGGAACGTTGCGGTCGCCCTATCGGTTGAAAAACCTTCTCCCATCCCACATAAAGGCCATGCTTGTACAGTCCCTAATCTTTTCCATAATAGACTATGGTGATGTGTGTTACTATGACTTGAATGCAGAAAGGATGCATCTCCTCAATAAACTTGACCGCCTTTTAAATAACTGCATTCGATTTGTCTTCAGTCTTCGTATGATCATGTGTCTGCGCACCGATTGCTTTTAAAATGGTAACGTATACGTCAGCGCAGAGAGTTAAGGGCTATGTCTATGTTGTATCCTTTACTCGACAAACCTAGTTTTCCTTCTTACCTGACCTCCCATGTTAATACATATGCTCTGCCCATAGTTTATATCTTCGTTCCATCAACAATCGTCTTCTACGGTGTCCTTCTCACCGCTCTGATTTTATACATTCTTCTTTCTTTGTCCAGGCGGTCTTTCTTTGGAATGCGCTCCCTCTGAACACCAGAACGGCAACCATTCGGTTATCTTTTAAAGTGAAGGCTCGTGAACATTTTCGTTTTCTCCTCTACGAGTACCTATGGTTATTTCTCCTGACAAAGTTTAATCTGTTTTTGTAAGTATGTATGTATTAGTATTTTATTCGTTTTCAAGATATCTATCCCTTTTGTTGCACCTGCCATGTTTTGTCTCTGCATCATCCTAAGGTTGACTGGTAGAAAATGCCTCAGGCATTAAGTCTGCCTTTCTACAGTATTTTTTTTAACTTGTGCATAAAGTATTAATAATTAATAAATACAAAACGTGCTGTTAGACTGGTAGGCTAATTATGTGTAGCGTTGATGGCACTACTGAAGCGCAAAAGTAGCCCGCGAAATTTCAATTTAATCAAGGTTAGGGTCAACAAACGTATTAAGAATACACAAAATGACAAATGAATAAAAGAAATCTGTAATATATCGGTGATTTTGTCTATTCTTCTGTCGACAAAAGTTGGTCATGGTACGCGTGCAGGTTGTATGTTGAACAAAACATGATTCGCGACACTAACAAGTGTGTATTTACAGAATTATAATCATTAAACCCATCAATACAACCCTATATGTTCATATAATACCATTATATGAATTTTTCACGAAATCATAACATTTGAGGCCGATTCTATGCTGATTCTAATGATTATAATTTTGTAAAGCCAGATTTGTTTTCGTCGAAAATCATATTCGCGAGCTACCTCAGCGCATCCCCCTGAAATCATTCTCATGGTTTTTCTTCTTGTTCTATATAATTAGTACCTACTCGGAAGAAATCTTGCTCAAATACTTATTGAATAGTTATGCTAACGGTAAGTTACACTAAAAAAGGTAGCCATAAGTAGGTAGGTAGCTAATTCACTTCCAGGATCTGGACACACAGTGCCCGGTGTCAAGAGGAAATAATGGAATTCATAATCTTGGAAACGAAATGCTAAGGGGATGTCAGGAGGATAGTACCGCACAGTTTTTTAATATTTATAACAATACTAGACACCTATGTATAATTGTAAATCTTTCTCAAATATCAGACGACGAGCGACAATGCTAATTCTAAGTGCATCCCCTGCACTGGCACCCGCATAATAAGAAAACCATCAAAGATAACAGCATTTTAAATACCACCGCTCGCTAACAAACTACAGTGCCCTATGCTAATTTACCATTATTATAACTAAAATTCCTAGATACTAGAACTTGGACCTAAGGCAGTCCATTACAGAAACTAATTAATCAACCCTTGCGATGCGATTGCATGTGTTAACGTACTATTAACGCGTTATTAACAGGCGTTTGCGTGCGGTCAAGTAGCGGTGGCCGGACCGATGCAAATTGCACGCGATTGCCGCGCCCCGGGCTCCGCCCTTGCCCAGGGTTGGCCGGCTGACGATTAATAAGCCCTTAACAAAGGCCCTTCGCGTTAGCCGATACACTGCTATTTTGAGACGAAATTGGACGGTAAATTAAGACTAAATGTAAGACTTGCTAAAACGCGCGTTTCTTTTAAATGATTTCAACAACGTGTGCTGATAAGGGTAAAAAATTGCGTATAATCATAAGCTGGGTTAAAAATTGCGTGTATGCATACAGTTGTATTTGTTCATTAGTTCGGTATAACTGGCAGATGTTGCATTCTGTTTTTTTTTTTCGCTTTTCTCTGAACTAAGACTGAGGACACATATAAGTAGACTTTTTTGTTAGTTTTAACTTTTATTTGAATTAAGATTAAGTAAGTAAGTACTAAAGTGGTTGCCCAGTGGTATCGGCTCCGACTTATGAGTCGAACCCTGGCAGTTACTTCACTTTGTGTATTTAATTTCATCACCACTGCTCTCAAAACGGTGAAGGACAACATCGTGCGGAAACCGGCATGTCCTACAACCAAAAGTTCATGTGACATCCGCCAACTCGCACTGGGCCCGCTTGGTGAATTATGGCGAACTCATAGAAAGGTGGCCTGAGTCCCAGCAGTAGTCATCAATCCTGAATTGCGTAGGTATCTCCACGTGGAAAAAAACATTGGTCATCGAAAAAGTGTGAAGAAAATGAAGTGAATGAAACCGTGACTGTTGACAGCAGGGAATGGAAGAAAAACCGACCCCAAATAACACGGGACAAGAGCCAGAAGATGATAAAGAATCGAGTAAATAGTTAGGTAAAGGTAAATGACTATCTTAACCAATATGAAGCATAGCACACCTGCACACCACCAAAGTAAACAAATTTTTTCGACGGAAAAATCGACAAAAAGACGTCTGTGTGTCAGAAAGACACTTTTTGTCTATTCTCTCTGTAATTTTGTCTTTCTACCGTCCACAAAAAATGGTCAAACAACGCGTGCTGCGACAGTATAGCTTCTAAAGAATACTGCTCTTCTAAGATATATTTTTTTTGAATATTTCCATTGGTTAAATGCGTTTTAGACAAAAGAACCGTGGACTCAATAACATACACCGATACATTTGATAGGTACATAAACAAACACCCGACAGAACACCGGTTGACATTCCAACCTCGGAACACTCAGCCTGATAACCCATCTGCCGTCTAATCGAACCCACCGATCGACGACCAATAACAAACACGGTACTGCGATCAAAATCAGCGAGCACACGGAACTTTCGACCATAAACACAGCAGCGGAAGGGTTAGCTGTCACTAAAGTTAGTGCAGCGAATGTTTGTAGATTTAGAAACACTCGGCATACCTCTTTGTCGATGGTACGTCTCAATTCTTAGGAATATAACTCTCATAACTTCAAATAACTGCGTTGTCTTGATGTGAACATGACTGATTTGAGTTGCCTTTGTGACGCAGCACTACATCTTATAAATGCTGGTTTCCTGGTACCTTTTCTAGCTGATCCCCTTTAACATGAGGCTATTATGACATGACTGGCAAAATTTGGCAGGAATTAGTGTCACTTCTGCTGTCTTTTCCTTTAGGGAAAGGGGCGTGATGTTCTTTGTTATTCTTATTCTTGGATTATTTCGTCGAGGACTCCAGTCGAGATGCCAAATTCATAGTTTTAAGTAGGTACCTAAATATTAACAAAATAACAATTTTTAAGTCGTTTTTAATAACTAGACGCGTATTTCACAGTGAATACTTAATTGGTAGGATACCTACTCACCACAATCTATATAAATATAACAAAGTCGGGTTAGTTACACCATTTATAACTCAAAAACGGCTGGACCGATTTTTTATTTGATCTTTGATTTGTTTCTGCCCCGAATAGCAGAATAACTATTTAATAGTTTATTTTTATTTATTTATTTCCCATGTTTTAAAAATGGGAAAAAATTACGAAGAAATAATGATGAAGATAGGCGGGTACGCACTTTTTATATATTTAGCTATTTACTCCAAAAACTTCTTTTTCAACCGATAATTTAGTCGAGACAGACCTATTACTTCCAAAAGATCTATTAGATGTCATCAGTTCATTACAGGACCATTCTACCTAAGTAATAACCCAGATGTCGACACTGCCATTCTACGTCTTAATTCACCTGTCAAACTTGAGCATCGACTATAGACTTACATTAGTCAAACTGTCAAAGTACCACAGCCAACTGTCTATTAGTTATGCGCGAACACGCAAGATTGCCGGTAGCAGAAGTTTAAAAAAAATGCAGGTAAAGATGAAGTGGGACGTATGTGGTTCCGTGGCGCTGAAGTGTTCCTAACTAACTAAATAATTAGTGTCTCAATGTTCACCTGAAAGTAGGCATTCCTGAAGTCGTAACATGGGTTTGATTGAAACCAAAAACCCCGCTGTCATATTTGGATTACACGTGTTGATTCATGATTTTACTAAAAACCTCTACATACCTCGCCTCAGGGTCGCGGGAAATTCGAAAGAGATAACCGTGGCCCTGGCACAGGCAACTGAAGGAACACGGGTGGGTTTTAGTCAGTAAAAGTCTGACACGCCCTCCTGCTCCACCCAGAGCGGGAGAAGTCATTTGATGATTTCCCACCAAAAAAACAAAAAAGGCGTCTGTATACCTACATATGGCTGCGAAAAGATACGAGAATATGGATTCTGCTGAACCACCGTTACATCAAAACGTGTCCAAAAACCTAAAAAAGTCTTACTATAAACCAAATAGCAAATACTTCAAGCCAGGTCGTTTGGCTTCCTTGCTTGCCTCGTCAACATTAATCTTAAGCTCTATAATTTGACCCACCTCAAAAAGCCCAAACATTGTGGCATAAAATCAGTCGTGAGCATGATTTTGACAAACTACATCACTGTGACGCGCCGTCAAAATCGATGATAGACCCGCCGATTTAAAACATAATTAATGGACGGCAGCTAAACGAATTACCGGCAGCGGACCGTTTATCAACTTAAAAAGAAAAAAACAAATGAAACTTTGGCAGACAACAATGGCGAGATTTGAATTGAATCCTCTAAACTTTTGTTTGGACATCTAAGGTTTTTCAATGAATGTAGATAAATTAAGTCAATTTGCATGTGCTTTTGTGCCTTTAGTTTTTTTAACGACTGCGATAGCAAGCTGAAGTTGTTAAATGGCTGTGGTGGCACTGAAATGTGGGTAGTTGAGTGTGGTTAAAGTGACGTCATTCATTTACATTCTTTGGAGTATCTGATTTTTGTTTGATCAATTTCAAGAAGTCTTTTGGTTGACATTTTATTGAGATGGAGCTTTCGGTTCGCGTAAAATTATGAGTCAGTGTTTACAGACCACTGAAACAAAACATCATTATGCGATGTGGGTTGGCTTCCTGCGTGAAGTCGCACACAAAAGCAAAGTGCTTGTCTGGATAATAAAATATTAACTACACCAGCAGAATTCTGGAACAGGACGCCAACTAAAGCCAATGACCCACTCCATTTTCTTTCCCGTCAGATCACATGGAAATAAAATCCACACAATTCCGTATCAGCCATATAGATTTTATTAAAACCTCCTGAACTCCAATAATGAGACGTTAATAGTCTGTTACAAAATTATTTTATAAGACAAGCTACCAATTAAAAAGAGTAATGGCGGCAGGACTTTGCAGGTGAGCATTCGCAAGCTGCGCGCACACAGTTAAATTACACACAATGGAAATTAATGGCCATATGCGCCGGCGTCATCTGTCATAATCGCGGACAGATTCTGAAAGGCTCCGAATGTTCAAGTTTCCTGTCCTACTGGTAATGCAAAATGGACCACGGCTCATGAATTGTGGGTTGACCCATGAAGGCCAAGTACTAATGAAGATAGACCACGGATCTTTTTTTTAAATATTAATATTCCCAAACATAGGTACATATATTTTTGTTCTCACAATTTTACTCAAACTTTCTAGTTTGATGGCAAGAAGCGCTTGTTAAAAAATCGAGTGAGATAAACTAACATCAAAACTACTAACTACGGCAATACTATTTAATACACTACAAGGTGTTAATTTTAATTCTCGGTAAAGGCTGAATCCTCGTTATCGAGAAACAATTAAATTCCTTAATTTTGACTTTAACATAACAAAAACCTTTACTTTTATTTTAAATACTTTGGCACTAAACCTCATATCATCATCGCATCACACAAAAGATACATTTTTATACTGTGGTGGTGCAAAAGATTTCTCATTTCTTCAGACCATGCAGTACATGTCCAAGAGCACACTTTCTGAATCCAAGTGCATAACAATAAAGCCCCTTGGTGTTTGGCGAGGCTCTCCTCTTGGAGTCCTATGCTTGGGTGACTTATGCAGGCGGAACTAGTTTGGGCTTACGCACTACTGGGCACGTCTGTCATTGACTTGAATGGGCTAAGAGTATGTCACGCTCACTAAAATGTCTCGCTGGTGGTGGCGTGTGTGTTGGATCATTAAGTTCCCTTCAAAATGGTTGAGCTGAATGGTGCTGATCCTTAAGTCATGTTCGTGAACGGGCGCCGTCAGTGGGGACTGGTCATCTCTTGGCTGCCACGGCTTTTTTTATTTTTCTTTTCCGATTTTTATGTTTTTTATTACGGGTCTTTCTAAATCGTTCTCACATGTTTAATTTCAACAAGACTGATGTAACAAATTTTCTGTAACCATATTATTTAAAAGAGTGTCCATGGAGTTTCTTGCCCGTTCTTCTCCATAGGTACCTACGTCGCTTTGGAATGGGCAACTAGCTTCATATTTCTGACTGACCGACCCCTTGACAATTCAAAAGTGCCTGTAATTGGTTTATTTGAAATAAATGCTTTGAGTTTGAGTCTGACTCCTGTATACCCAAAGGGGTTGGCAGATGGGTTACTTAAGAATACGGTAAACATTCACTTAATACCGGCTGTCCAAATACTTGTGTTTTTGACACCCTAATGTCAAATACTGTTGAAAATTACAGATTATCATTCCAACCGTTTTAATAGGACAGAACTGCTTTCAATAAGAAACCTAAGCTGTAGGTTATTAGACAGTTGACCGTAACGCATAGCATATTATAGCATAATGATCGCCAAGTCCAATTGCTTCAATAATACTTACAGACACAATATTTATTCTTCATTGTCTCATTCATAGCGAATTTGACTAAACTTTTAACCTAGAAAATAAAAAGAATACCTACATTTTGAATTTTTGACAGTTTTCTATACTAGAACTGTCAGACGTCAGTTTAATTCCACGGATAAAAGATCTTTGGTTAAATCAGCGTCTAGTAAACCAACCTACAATTCCTAAGCCCTACATTACCCTTCATTTGACAAAAAATATATTGGAAAAAGTCGGCCATGTTAAATTTTAAAGGGCGCGGTCGCGTTCAGAAATTCACATCAATTTGTCAACGGTAGGCGTTCCAAACAGTTAATTGGTAACGAACAGCTGATGATAAAAAACTCCTTTGTTTATTCAAAATTTATGCGACACGCCCTGCGTAACTTTTTACACTGTTTCTAAATAGAATGTAGGTTGGCTTGGTGTTTATCGTCTTTGCAGTTTAATTGAATGCCCATATAAGAAATAGTTTTCAAAACATAGTAAGTAGTAGGTACCTGCTCACCTAATAGTAATAAAGTACCTTGCCTTCTACGAACCCACGTGGAAAGATGTACTTAACTCCAACCTGCTACAGTGGCTAACTCGGGGCAAAATGAGCTACCTCGACGGAACAGCCGCAGGGCGTGGATGTGGAGCTATGTCACAAACTATGCTCCACCTCCTATCCTGTCCTCTGTGTCCAAAACAAGCAGTCAAAGTGACCTCTGTGCTGCAACGGACAAAGCCGTGGAAGTTTTGGACCAATACGATCTGAAATATAATCGTGCCAGCGACCCAAAAAGAACAAGAAGAGTAACTCATCATCCTCCTGCACTTCATCCCTATTAATTTAGGGTCAACGAAGATCGTCTTTGTATTCTATACTCTCTCTTTTAGCTGGCATCATAGTTTACTTCCTACTTAGCCATCGTGTCACCTTTCTTTCCACACAATTCATCCATGTTTTTCCACATCCTTTTCTCTATACGAGCCCTTATCTCAAATTTAATTTCCTTTCCAGCAGGCTTAGCACGAGCGCCCTAGAGAAGCGTATTGTCGACGGAAGAGTAGACAAAAATGGCGTTTCTGTGTAGACAGTAGAAAGTTTTCTACTGTCTACACAGAAACGAAACGCAATTGTACGGTAAAAATGGGTAGTTATACACATCACTAGCAACTAACCCGTTGCTATGGAAAATCACTGTCTATAAAGCAACCTGAGTCTAAGTGTGTCCTCGTGCTCGCGAAAAAGAGATTTCGAGGAGCGTAGAAAGCGATTTCTATTCTACAGTAGAGTAGAAACAGAAAACGCCATGCTAAGCCTGCAGCAATGTCATCTTTCTTGTCACATAAATCAGTAATTTTTTCTTTAGCCTGCCTCTTTTGTTATGGCGAGTAGGTAACACCTCTTCATATAGCTTTCCAGATTCATAATTAATTCTTTCTTGTCATGTAGCTCCTCCTTCATCTTCACCACATGCCTGTATCAGACAGAAGCTACACTTCAGCTTTTGTGTCACCGTTGCTACCTTATTGGTATTGCCATGTTTTATTTGCTAGTTCATCATCTGCTTCAATAATTCTTGCAACCCGATAGAAAAAAAATGGTAACATTTTGATGTAGATTAGTTTCAAAAAGATAAAAATAACTACAACCTTTCTGATTCTTACCCCACATTCGTAGAGAGCAACAGCAGCACAGATCGGCACTTTTATACACCTTTTATTTTCGATTTAAATTAGATACGAGCTATCTTCAGGCGACATCTAAGCAGTGGGATCCGCAGTAAATTACCACTGAACTGGAGCGATGCACCGTGGCATTGTATGCAGATGTGCGGACATCCGACCGCGTCCTCCGAAAGAATTTGCATCAAGTTTCGGAACAAGAAATTTGTAAATAAACCGCCCTCGTACCTAATTATAACCTCCGTGACCATACACTGTAAAACAATTCACATAAAAGTAATACTGCAGATATTATCGTAAAAATACCACAAATGAAAGTAGAGATACTTTTATCTGACAATTTATCGTAGGTACGCAGGTGCCGCATGCCGCATCTAAACACAAACGTACTCACGTACCCAGCCGTCGTTATCGAATATCATTTTAAATTATATAAACAATAGCCATCGCCAGCCATTGTTCAAAATGTTCAAATCACAATAGCATCGCTCATTACTCAGACGCTCGTTAACTCACCGGCCGCCGCGAAACACTAACTTTATCAGCGGCCCACGTCAAAATATCTACAGATCTCAAACTATATCTCCGTCCGACACAATCGAACTCAAATAAAAGCAAAGAACCGAACATGACGCCTGAGACGCTCGACTCTCGCCGCGGACGGACGTGTTTGTGCGCTCTCCCGCTCCAGTGTTGTGTTTCGAATTTCTACTCGTCGCTACCACGTGACGTCATCGTAGTCGCCCCGACTACTCCGATTAAAATAAAATCAAGCAATTGATTTTATTTTTAATCAATTAAAAAGTGCCTTTTTCAAGGCAAATCTTATTTCTTCATCAGATTTTCGTGTGTAGCTTCACTAGGCCCCTTCTGGGTAAAACCACAGTTTCGTGGTCCTCGGTTGAAACCTTACGGTGTCAACGAAGCCGAGTGGGGTGTTGACCCAATTCGCACCCGCCGAACCCCTTCAGGGCGAGGCAGTTAGTTGGACGGGTCCCAGATAACCGGCCTTGGGGGATCTCCTAGTCGGCTCTGGTGACAGTTTTGCTTTTCAGCTACTCACCTAGTGTCTCTAGGGTGTGTCTACACCCTTCGCGCTAGACTGGTCAGGGCCCCGTTCGCACAATAAGACTGGCGACGGGTATACAAGCTTAGGGCTCACCATTAGGTACACACCTCCCTGTCTGCACCCGACAGGGAGGGAACTCATCCCCGGGCCAATCCACCCGGGGAGTTAGGTATAGGGTTGATAGGCTCTAAGTGGAAACTTAATTTCCACCATTCCCTCCCTTAGGCCTTCCCCCCACTCCGACCATGGAGGACGCCCTTATAGTGGCGTTCTTCAAGGAGGTCCTATTTAAGGACCCCGACTTCCTCGCCAAGTATGGCGCTAAATTCGCTGCACTGCAGCAGTCCGTCCCCGGTCCCTCTGACCTAGTAGGCACCGACGACAGCTCTGATATCGCTACGTTTAGCGATGCCCTCGAGCCCTCTCAGTCGCAACTTCTAAGTTGCCCGCCGCCGGCTGTCCACATGGACACCAGCGAGCCTTCCCCTCGCCCGACCTCGCCGTACGTAATATCGAGCGACGACCAGAGCTCCTCCCCCTCTTCCGACGAAGGCGTCTTTAAGACGGTCGGCACCAAAAAAAGGAGCCTCAAACAGAGTCCTGACACAAGGACGAAGAAGCCGAATATAGAAGCCACCTCCGCTCCCGTGGCTCCATCCGCCACCGCCACCGCCCCCTCTCA
Source organism: Dasypolia templi (assembly GCA_963555695.1). Classification (NCBI taxonomy): domain Eukaryota; kingdom Metazoa; phylum Arthropoda; class Insecta; order Lepidoptera; family Noctuidae; genus Dasypolia; species Dasypolia templi. The sequence goes on along the minus strand of OY743140.1, from coordinate 30,585,745 downwards.
GGCCGCCTCGGCCTCAACCTCTTCCCTCAGCCACAGTGCTGCCAAGCCCGCTGCCCAGCCTTCTGCGGCAAAGAAAATCGCCCCCCCTCCCCCTGTGTACATCCAGGACAAGGGGAAGTGGACAGACGTGTCCAAATGGTGCACCGACCTGCGCATTGGCTACACCAGCGCGAAATCTACCCAACAGGGTATTAAGGTAACAGTCCCGACATCTAACGATTATAGAGAGCTCACAAAGACTCTCCGCCTTAGAGGTGTGTCCTTCCACACCTACGCCCTCCCCGAAGACCGTCAAGTCCGCGTCGTGATCCGTAGGATCCCGAAGGAGATACCCGCGGAAGAGATAAAAGCCGACCTTCTGTCGCAAAACGTCCCCGTTGCGGAAGTCCACCGCATGCACCGCGCCCGAGGCAGGGTACCATTCGACATGGTCCTCGTCGTCTGCCCTCCTACTGAGGGTCACCACCCTATCTTTAACGTCCGTTCCGTCTGCAACCTCACCGGCTTGCAGATTGAGAAGCCTTTTAAGACCGGTGTCATAGGGCAGTGTCACCGCTGCCAACTCTACGGGCATTCGCAGATGCACTGCCACGCGAAACCCAGGTGCGTCAAGTGCCTGGGCGATCACGGCACTGCTGACTGCAGTCGTCCAAAGGACCGCACCTTATGCACAGAGCCGCCTAGCTGTGTGCTATGCGGCGACTCTGGCCACCCGGCCAATTATCGTGGGTGCCCCAAGGCCCCTAAGACATCATCTCCCAAGCTGACGAAGCGTGCAGACGCCCGTCAGCAAAGGGAAAGCCCCCGCTACGCCCACGCGTGGCCTACCACTCAACATCAGGAGCGACTCAGTCCTCAGAGGCCCTCGCCCTGGAACTACCTCCACCATCAGCAGGCTTTTCCAGCCTTAGCACCTAGACCCGTTCCTGCGGCCATCCCTCCACTTATGGACCCCCGCATCCGCGTCAACGCGCCCCCAGGCATTCCTGTGCCTCTAAATAAAGCCGCTCCCGCCGCTTCAGCTCCACCCGCAGCCACCCGTATGGTCGGCCAGAATCCAATGGACGCCTTCAACGTGATCTCGAGCACGTTCACGGCCTTCCTTACCCCTCGCGCCAGGAAAATGGCAAGTGAAATTGTTGCCGCCAGAAATGCCGGCAACATTTATATGATCCAAAATATATACAATGCGTACCCGGACATTACGCAAGCCCTGATGTCCTTCAACAACCAACCCAACCCCAATCATGGATAAAGGAATCCTCGCGCGAACCAAACCCCGATCCCTAAAGTTAGGTTATTTCAATGCCAATGGCATCCTGCGACAACGCGCTGAAATCAGCGAGTTCCTCCGCGACCATCACATCGACATCCTCCTTGTTCAGGAAACTTTCCTTAAACCGAGTTACCGAAATCCGTCAATTGCAAACTATCGTACAGTTCGCAATGACAGGACGCGTTGCCATAAGGGCGGTACCCTTATCTATTACAAAAAGGAGCTATACTGCATTCCCATAGACCCTCCCACACTCTCACGATTAGAAGTGTCTTGCTGCCGGCTTGGCATGACAGGTCATCAACCGATCACCATAGTTTCGGCCTACCTCCCCCCCATTAATACTTCGGAGAACTTCCAACTCCTTACTGAAGATCTTTCTGTCCTTTTTAGCCTGAGTGACTCCGTTATCATAGCGGGTGATCTCAACGCAAAACATCCCTCCTGGAATAGCACCAGGACCTCTTCCAGAGGGAGACACTTGTTCAACCTCTCCTCCTCTCAGAATTTCGATGTCATCGCGCCGATGACTCCCACTCATTTTCCCCCCGATCCCAATCACACCGCCGATGTACTCGACGTGGCGCTCCTACAGAACGTCAACCTACGGTTGGACTCTATAGAAGTGGTACAAGAGCTCGCTTCCGATCACCGTCCAGTAGTCATGAAACTGGTCCCCCGCATAGGTCTGCCCGATTCCACCCAACCCCTTCCCAACAAAGTGGTAACGGACTGGAGGAGAGTAAGCGATCGCTTAAAATCCACCACGTCCCCCCACTTGGACCCAATCCCCGACCATTTTGACTCTATCGCTGACACGACGGCCGCGATCGACTCTTTCACAGCTCACGTACAATCAGTCCTGAACGATTGTTCAAGGGAAATTCCAGCGACGGATGACCGTCGCTGGAAGTTGCCGGACGATGTACGCGAACTGTTGAATGAGAAGAACGCGGCTGTCCGTGCCTACAGCAACTTCCCCTGCGACGCGAACAAAGCCCATATGCGTTACTTACAGCGTACTGTAAGAACACGCATAGAGGAGCTGCGTACCGCCGGCTGGGACAAGATGTTGAGCGAACTAGAGCCCACCCACCTAGCCTTCTGGCAACTCCAGAGGAAGCTCAGATCCGGAGAAATAGTCTCCATGCCCCCCCTGATCCGTCCCGACAAGACCATCGCCTTCGATGATGTCGACAAGGCTGAGCTTCTAGCCGACACTCTAGAAGTCCAATGCTCGCCTAGCTCTCAACCAGTAGACCAAGCTCACCTCACTGAGGTCGACGCTGAAGTCGAACATAGAGCCTCCCTCCCTCCCGTCGAAGACCCAGAGTATCCACTGCCCCCAGTCACGCCCGACGAAGTGCACGACCTCATCAAAGGTCTTAAGGCTCGTAAAGCCCCCGGCACAGATGGAATCACCAATAGGGTATTCCAACTTTTCCCTGCCCACCTGATAATGCTACTGACCACCATCTTCAATGGTGCTCTGAGCAACAACATCTTCCCACAGGCATTCAAAGAAGCCACCGTCATCGGTATCCCGAAGCTCGGCAAGCCAAAGTCAGAGCCTAGTAGTTACCGCCCCATCAGTCTGCTCAATGTCCTCGGCAAAATCTATGAGAGGCTTATTTATAAGCGCCTCAGAGACTACGCCGAGACAAAGGGCCTCATCCCCAACGAACAGTTTGGTTTTAGAACCCAACACTCGTGCGTACAACAGGTCCACCGTATAGTCGAACACATCAACTTCGGTTTCCAACGAGGTTTGATGACCGGTGCTGTTTTCTTCGACATAGCGAAAGCGTTCGACAAAGTCTGGCACAACGGCTTATTATATAAGCTGTACCAACTTGGTGTGCCAGATCGTCTCGTGCTCATCTTACGGGACTTTTTGTCGAACCGCACCTTCCGTTATCGCATCGAAGGAGCGCTATCCTCCTCCCACCCTATTCGCGCAGGAGTCCCTCAGGGCTCTGTGATCTCTCCTCTAGCTTTCACGCTATTCACCAGCGACATGCCAAAGTGCAGCAAGGCGCAGTTGGCCCTGTTCGCAGACGACACGGCCATTTACTACACCGGCCGCGATCCAGACTCGATATCTCGCATTCTCCAAACCCAAGTCAACAAGCTTGGCGCCTGGTTTAGGAAATGGAGAATTGAAGTAAATCCCGACAAAAGTCAAGCGGTTCTATTCTCGAAGCCGCGTCATACCCCCTGCCCCCCTCGACCGATCACCATGTTCGGCAAGCCGATCCCTTGGGAGAAGCGAGCCAAATATCTTGGTGTAGTTCTCGACGAACACCTTTCGTTTTCAGAGCACATTAAGGCGGCTCGTTCGCGCGCCGCCTTCGCTCTAGGTAGACTCCACTTCGTCCTCAACGCACGTAGCAAATTGTCACTTAAGTGCAAATTGCGTATCTACACAGCGTGCATCCGTCCGATCATGACCTATGCCAGTGCAGTCTTCGCACACGCCAAGCCCGTTCGCTTCCATAGAATGCAGACCCTCCAGAACAAGTTCCTCCGTAGGATAACAGGCTCCCCCTGGTACGTTCGCAACGAAATCCTCCATGTAGACCTCAGGATTCCCACTATCCGTCAGTTCATGAAACGCATTTCAAAGCGTTTCTTCGAGACCGCCGCGAATCACCGCAACCCTCTGGTTGTGAAAGCCGCTAGTTATATTCCCTCCTCTATTAGTCAAGTCCGCCGTCCCAAGCATGTCCTCACCGATCCCGATGACCACATAACTCTCATTCAGGAGAGCAGTAGGGCCACCAGTACAGTGCACAAACACAGACCGACATTCCGACCTCGCCGCCGAGGTTCCTCGCGAAGATCCCGACGTAATTGTCCCCCCCGACCCTTGCTCGACGAAGTGCCAGCCCGCGCCGTAGCTGAGCCTGTAGCTTTAAATTCCCCGATTAATAATAATCAACTAAATTTGATCCAGCCTGTCCCATCTTGCTGTCCTCCCGTCAGCGACGCCCTAAGCCGAGGTCCGTACCCCACAGGGGGTGCCCTTAGCGAGCGTTCGCTTAATAATATAAGTAGTAGTTTTACGCCCCTGGCTGGAGGCTTTGAGTCCGCTTAAGGCAGCCACAGGATAGTCCGGTTAAGTAGTCACGACCTCTCAAGGTCAACTACGAGATGCCATACACAAAAAAAAAAAAAAAAAAAAAAAAAAAATGACGCCTGAACGCAGCCCAGAAGCCAGATGCGTATCGACGCGCCAAAAAGCAAAATTCGAGTTTCGAACCCCGTCGGTGATATGACGTTTCCCGCGTTCCTTTTTCGAAAGTGCCCGCGAATTGTCAACCGTCGCATAGACAACGAGCACATTTGAATACCGCCGATTTGAATATAAAGGTCGGCATTCACGTGTCGCCGCCATACATCAACCGAGAAGGCTTTAAGTCTTTCGAGCGCTTTTCGGACACAAATAAGCGTCTGATGTTCGACAGGACGCGCATAATACGGTCAGATTTAGTTCGGCCCCGACGCGAGCTGCACCGCGCCGCTATTTATGAGACGTACCTGATGAAAGCGCGTTTACTTTGGCGGCTATTTTGCGAACGGGGTGTGAATGTTTTAACTGCACCGGGCTCGTCTCAACCTCATTCCATCGGCGCTTATGTAAATGACGACTTCAAATGCATTAAGATAATCATTTAAAATATTTATAGCGTGTAAACGTCGATATTAAGGCGGGTAGACACCCACGACAGAGAGTCCGTATCGTCTCCGGCCATATTTCATTTGGCCACAATTACAACCATTAAACGGGGCGCAACTCTTTGATATTTCTCATTTTATTTATTGTAGCAAACTTATTAGGATACCGTGGCATTAATGATGACAGATGAGGCGGGGTATCGCGGCTTAATGCGCTCCGTAGCGAGCAATGGAGCTGCGCTCGGGCGGTTCGCATATTGATATTAAAAAAAATATTTTTGGGTAAAAAAATTTTCATGTCGAAACTAAGGCAATTACCGTGCGTGTATAGGTGTGTCTACACAAGCGTTCATGCAGATGTCTATTTTCAGTATTTTATATAGACATAGTTGGGCATAGATCTACTGGCCAGTAATTACTTAACCACTAAACGCAAATGGCAAAGATATCAAGTATTTAAAATGCGTAATGGAAAACAATATTTAATGGTATTTTATCGCGACTGAACGTTGCATTTAATTAATGATGGGGCGGCGTAATCTGCATAACAAAACTATTATGGGCTCAGAGAAAGGCATCGAGGTGTGTTCTTTTGTTTATCAGACAAATGTTCATCATTAACTGGACAATTATCAACTAGTTTTCTGAGAAGCTCAAATAGGTCTTGTAACTAATTAAATAAGGAATTAGGGGAATCGCTTTTAACACGAACCCTGAAATGTACCCGGATACGACTGCATGACAGATATTCACCGGACTGCTAACTTACTTCGTGCATTAATTGGCAACGCCAATGGACAATGGTTTTTCTGTCAATGCTTGTCCCTTGGCTAGGGTACGCTCGTTCGAGCACCTATAGTCGGAATTTATTTCAGAGTGCTGGTTCTCTCATGTTACTATTGTCTTTTAGATTTTATGCATCTTATCTTGGTACCTACTCAGTATATACCAGCCATAGTTTAAAGTCATAGACAAATTAGCACAGATCGAATCTTCCGAATTTGAATAGCGGACGCACCAAACGGAAACACGTTGTTTTTACCGCGTTTTAATTTAATTTGTTTTGGGAATGTCGTTGCGATGCTGGCACCCCGCCGCGCTTACAAATGGAGGCTATACATCACGTCGATGATATCTCTTTCAACTTTGAACGCAACCCGGCGTGGCCAGCAAATTAATAAATGGTTTAAGTAAAAAAAATAACCCCACATAGTGAAATATTAGGAGGCGAACATGTTAAAAAATACCGATTTTGACAGTAGCTAGATAATGGACAATTGGTTACGGTTTTAGAAAAAGAGTTAATTAATCTTTGGGGACGAAAGAATTGGTTGGTTGGTATTGGAATTGATCTTTGGGGAATTCGTATGATAAATAATTGTTGCAACATAATGAATTAAGTAAAATGAAGATTTGTCACAACAGATGTACCATCATAGTTAAAAGAATTAAATTTCCATACATATTGGAATGTGTAAAGTAGGTACCTGCTTCATCATCATCATCATCATCATCATCATGATGATGTTGAAGCAGGTACCTAAGGCACAAGATTATCGGACACAATCTTGCAGAAATGCAAATCAATAACAAATTGCTGAGCCAAGACGTTTAAATTCCAGCTATAATTGGTGATGGCCAAGGCTGCATATTTCCTTTTCAATGTTCACTAGCAGGCAGTAATGCCTTGAAACGCGCACTGGTTTGAAACACTTCACGAATCATAATTGAAAATATTACAGTACTGCTTCGTAATGTAGTTAATGTATGGACAAACTTGACTATAATTTTACTACGATACAAAATGTCTAACTCATAGATACTAGTTTTGTTTAATTCGATTGTTTTAGTAATCTACGCCTGCAAGATTTATTAGAGCATCGTTTTGTAATGGTAAGACGTATTGCACAGTTGAAAGTGTTAGGCGTGTTTTACACGCATTGTTTTTCCAATTCTATATAACTCTAGGCCACAAAAACTTAAGTAAAACAGTGTTGTTAGAAACAATCAAATACAACCCTGCAAAAACAGAAAAATCAAAAAAATTAAAATTCATAAATCTTTCAACAATGTATCTCAACAAGGCAACACTAAAGGCACTATGACACTGCCATGATTGTAGTCTTGTGCCTGCTCGATCATTTTTAAGATCGCTCCGTACTAGTTCATTTCGGACAGTGAACTAGTACATTCTATTAGTTCTGATAGCTCTATTCGGTCTTCGCTCTCGGTCAGGTCAGCATCTCATCTCATTCTTGCAGGATTCGGTCGGTCGGGTTCTGGTAGCATCGTCATTCGTAGGCTATTCTCTCTCGTTCTCATTCACAGACATGGAACTAATCTGACAAACAATCAACCATTTCTCATTCTCGTTCGCACAAACGATCGCGCGGTTTAAAATGTAAGAGATTGAACAGAGCTATTAGACCTAATAGACCGATTACGAGTCACCGTTCGGAAACGTTTCTTCTAGTACAGTGCGAAGATCCGGTTCCTATTCGTTCATCGTTCCCGAACTACACAAGACTACAAGATTGACGTTACTGGCTGTCACTGTCAGTTCTGTCAGAAGTGTCAACCAGTTCCACAAGTGGAAGGAGGATCCAAACAGTTCAAATTAAAATTCAATCCCCACCACGGCACGGAATTAAGCTTTCACCATGGTACTCGACTGCCCGACTTCCAGAGTCACTGCCTCGCAGTGTCATACACTAACCGCCGGCCGACTTCTGACGCTAAACCTAACTGTTTATTCACCAGGCCACCGCAATGTTCGCGAGGGTGACTTTCTATCCAACTTTACTGTACAATGTGGTCATGGAGAAGGTGACCAGTCGTCGCTGGTACGACAGGATGGACGAAACTGTGATCTTAGGAGCACTGCCTTTCCAGAATATGTCAAAACAGGTACGAATTTGTAGGTTATTTGGTTACCAAAACCTCTGTCTAAGTGTGTTTTTTTTATATTCAACCATGGTTTAAGCAGCGTGGCAAAGGTAAATCTACGTAGCCTTGAGGTTTTTAGCATAGTAAATAGTGTGATCATTGTGTACTTGGTATTTATTTCATGTTTATTATTCATGCTCACAAAGTTCTCTAACTTCATAGGAAGGTAGGTAGTTTATTGTACTGGTTCTTCCGAGATCAAAGACAAGCAATCTTCACCATCTAGTAAACCAACCATTTTCTTCTTAGGATATAAATGTAATTCTAACTTGTGTCAGTAAAGAACTTAGTTGGATATAATAGACTAGAATACTCCTTTTTATGTACTTTATCCATTCTTCAGTCCAAAACTCAATAAATGATAAATGATTTTATTTCTGTAAGTAGGTTTTTACAAACACTTTTACACGTCAATACTATTTTAAAAGTAGATGAGATCGGCGTTTCCTATCTGACTACTCTGAGAAGAAACGCCAAAACAAACTCAGAGGTCACAGTCTCTTAAAGTCCAGACATAATCTTGGTCAGGTCATGTGAAGACCATGTGGATTGATGTATGGTCTTCAATAGTCGAGGACTCTGTCCATTTAAATATAGGTCAATCAATTTCAGTCAGCATTCATACCAAGTTTTGGAGTTTTTAAAAGCTTAATATTTCGTAGCTTACTGAACCAGAAGCACACATCATCGGGGTTAAGAGTGTATTTATACCGGGACCGTAAGTGCTGACAGCCAAGCACATGGAAGGTTTAGATGTGTATTATACTAACAAGTAGATGCAATTTTTGTTTCCCTTGTTGCATCATTCATCCGTGACCAGCCTTTTGCATATTTTATAAAATAAAAAACATGTACCTATACTTCATTTGAAATAAGATCAAACATTTAAATAAACCTTTTTAACAGTCCGTTCAACCGATTTTGACTACTATTGCATTGGTGGCATAACAAATGGCAGCTGCAGTAAAAAGTTGGTATTGTTACCATGTTTTTCCTTTAAATGATATCCTTATTTCTATGGAATTAAAGTCAGAAACGGTTGAATGGACTGTAAAAAGTTTTATTTAAATTTCTTATTTTAAATAGTGTGTAAGTACTTGAAAACTTAATTAAGTTTTTCTGCATCCAAAGTTTATAAACTATGACAATTCTAAAGAATGAATAGGTATATTTTGTATATCATGTGCAATGCCTTCAAAGCAAGTAGTTGATTTATGTTGTAATTATTGAATTTGAATTTGAAGTAGGTACTTTTGCCTTCAGGCCTTAACATATTCATACTTAATAACTTCTATCACAATACTATTAGTTGACTCATCCTCATTTATAATGTTACATCATATAATGACACTTTTGAATATGTACTTAAAGTAATAATTAATATAGATCAAATTTAATAAATGACAGGAAAATTATTTTAGAAACAGACATAACACACAACACTTTGGCTTAACTAATTGTATCATCAGTGTAAAATGTATTTCATCATCATATAAATGTAATTCATCATCGTGAATTTCCTTGTACTAACTCTTTTAACATAAGTACCTAAAAATGTCCTACGAGCTGACCCGGCGAACTTCGTACCGCCTATGAATATCATGTTTAATATTACTGTTTTCGTGAATTTTTGCTAATGTTTTAATAGCTATTCTGCTGTTTGGTGCATAGACAAAACAAACATCATAAAAATCGGTCATAATCACAATCATATTCTTCCGAAAACCTTTTTGCGGTTCAGCCATTCTTGAGTAAATAGTGTTACTAACCTGAGTTTATTTTATTTACATGTTTAAACATAAATTGCACTCGGCAGTAAGAATAAAAGAGTTTTCGAAATTGGATCAATAGTTCCGAAGATTACCACCTGCATACAAACTCACAAATTGTACCTCTTTTGTTATAACGTATCTAGGCTAGCTTTTGCCCTCAGCTTCGCCTGTCCAATGTCGGAAAATATCCCATTTAATACACTGTTTTCATAATTATAACACTACTAGATTTTGCTCGTTACTTCGTCTGCGATCCGGGATGAAAGGTTGCCTTTGTCCTTACCTTGGTCATGATCTATCTTTGTGTCAAATTTCATCCAAATCTGTTCAGCTGTTTTGTCGTAAAAGCGTAACCAATAAACAAACATACTTTGTCATTAATAATATAGGTAGGAAGTAAGGATCGCTTTATGCGGCGCATGCCAGTAAAGCTCCCAGTCGATCCCAATATTTTCCGACATCTTCAACAAACATCGTCATATTTCGGCCAATTTACACCAAACTCTAATGAATTCACTCCGTCCATTGGTGAAAACCGTATGAAAATTCGTTTGGTAGTTTTAGAATTGATCGCGTTCAGTCGGACAGACACGGCGCGGCGGCGGGGGGACTTTGTATGATATATATATGTACTACGACGTGAATGATAAGAAAGAGTATACTATCGATGTAAGAGTTTCTTCAAACCATAGAAATGCAGTTTTGAAACTTTTGACCACATCTATTTCTTGAACACTCGATTTTGCCCTTAAGTCCCAGTATGATGATAAGGTATCATCATAATCGTCATCGTCATAATCGACACCGTCGACAATAACGTGTTATTAAGAAAGCTTGCTGAAATTGGCTGTACGCCAGACTTGTTACAGTTCTTTGTCAGCTATATGAAAGATAGACAGCAGTATGTTGACTACAAAGGATACGAATCCGAACCATACTACACCAGGTCCGGTGTAAGCCAGGGCAGCAATTTGGGGCCTCTTGAATTTATCTTAATGATAAATGACTTACCGGAGGTCGTAAAAAATAGCTTATGTTTGTTGTTTGCTGATGACCTTAAATTGCTGCTCGACGTTAAGGATAAGTCGGATTGAGAACGCCTGCAGGAGGATATAAACAGAGTGGTAGAGTGGAGTCTTAAAAACAAACTCTACTTCAATGTATCTAAATGCACAGTGATAACGTTCACTCGCGCGCGGACCCCTTTGTGCTACGAGTACATGGTAGAAGCAGCACCGATGCAGCGAGTGACGCAGGTACGGGACCTAGGGGTCATTCTCACTCCAGACCTTACTTTTCTTGAACGTGTAGTTAAGATCTGCAAGAACGCCTACAGAAACTTAGGATTTGTACTGAGGCAGTCACAGGGTTTCACCAATATAAACACACTCAAGGTGCTGTATGACGCTCTAGTCAGGAGTCATTTAGTGCAGTAATTTGGGCTCCACATGAAGCGAAATACAGTGTCATGTTGGAGCGGGTCCAAAACAAATTCACAAGACACTTGTATTTTAAAATGTACGGGGTATAACCGTTCTATCCATTGATGTACCCTACACTATTTGTACTGGGTATGGTGGGGTATAATGAGCTCAGGGTGCGTCGGGAATTCACTCTCGCCGCGTATCTAGTTAAGCTAATGCGTGGTGTAGCACATAACCCGGGAGTGCTGCGTCACCTGAAGCTGTGCGTGCCGGACCGATACGTGTGGAGGCGGCGGCGCCCACAACTGCTAACCGTACCGGTAGCCAGGACCAATCTCCTGGCTAAAACCCCCCTCAGCCGAACAGTCCACATTGTAAACGAAGTCCACGAGAGAATAGATGTATTTTCGTGTAGTTTGAGTGAATTCGCCAAAGTTCTATTAAATGTAATAAGTTATGTTAAATGTAATAAGTTATGTTAAGTAAAAAATTATAAGATTTTGTATTATCTTTTTAATATTATTTTGATTTTTTTTATATTTTGATGTAAACTTGTTATATTTATGTTTGTACTTACGTAGGTATTTTTTTTTAAATTGTAGTTTAGTTTGTTTTGTTTCATTCATTATGTACATATTTCATCATGTGTAATATAATATTAGGTAATAATAGTTGATAACTACACTATCGAATTAGTTCGAAGATCTGTAAAGATAGTTGTAAGAAGTAAATAAATAAATAAAATAATAAGGCATCAGTTGTGAGTGGGACTTAGCCTGGTCGAGTATATTTCTCCAACGTGACGTATTTCCGGTATGTTCCCTCCAATTCCATCCGGCAATAATGCTGTAAAAAAGCAGATGTTTCAAAAATCAAAATAAAACAACTTTTTGTGGATCCTATAAATTATTTATGTTGGTCATCATATTAAAATTGCTCAATTATTTATTTTTCAGCTGAAGGATGAAGAAAACATGAAAGGAGTAGTGTCAATGAACGAGACATATGAGCTGAAAATATTTTCCAATGATGCAGAGGTAAGGATGATCCGTTTTGCTTTTGGCAGCAAACACACTAATAATTATAACAAAAAACATGCCATAATAATCATCAATTGATAAGTTCTTTTCAAGAAAACCTATTCTTTAAACAAAATAAATCGTATTTGTTGTAAAAACATGAAATCTTTTGTGTGGATAACAATATAGTTTGTAAACATTTCAGTGAAAAAAAAAACAAATACTGTCTCATTTGCATCAATACAAAAGATTTCATTAATTCACAAGTCGCTCCTATAGAAATAAAACGTAGTATGTACAGCCACAAACAAAAGATAAGCAAATTCGTACGTTTTTATCATGTAACAGCCATTTCATACGACTGTCAAAACTGAGAAAGTTGTGAATTTACGGACAATAATTAAATAGTCAATTTGCTAAGCAGTGGTAGCGGCCCCAACTTACGAGTCGTAGGTCGTGGTTTCGAACACAGCCAGGCGCTTTACTTGGTGTAAATAATTTCATTACCACTGCTCACAAAACGGTGAAGGAAAACATCGTGAGGAAACCGACATGTCCTAGAACCAAAAATTCGAAGACATGGCATCTACCAAGCCGCACTGGGGCCGCGTGGTAGAATTCAGCCCACTCCCTCTTGAAAAGAGGAGGCCTGTGTCTCAGCAGTGGGAAAATTGTAGACTGATTAGGTATGGAACTAGTCAATTTGCTTAACAATTATTTATGTAGAAAATAGTTAAGTATTCAAGTTTGATGCAACATGCTGTAAGTGTTATTCAAGAATCCAAAATAATTAAAGAAGGTAGAATCAATAAAAGTTTGAGTGGACCATTTTTTGCGAGCGCGGTCGCGCTTCTTGTCGCGTCGCGTCACGTGACAAGGCATTACGGAGCTTCAAGAGTTTAGTAAAGTTAACATTAGCGCTGCGCTTCAGCGGATAAAGCCAGGAATTCACATGCCAGAAACATGCACAAACCTAACCAAGAAGATTGCATACTCTTGTGCCGTAACAACTGATTGGTGATAACATGGGCATGTCGCAATGGCCAAGTATATTTCTCGGTAATGGCATGTGTTACATCGCTATAGTAGATGGACATCACTATTGTGTCGCTACTCTATATCCGGTCGGTGTCTTTGGATACTTGTCAAAGTCACTTGTCCGTGTTAGATCTTGATTCTAGCTGCTATGTCAGCATGTCTGATTTTATGTTTAAATATTAGTCTTGTGTGTATTCAATATAAACACACTTAATTGAAACGTACACTGCTATCTTATTCCCGCAACATACAACAAAATGCAAGCTAGTTGCATACTTGCGTGCAAGTTACACTGGCATGTATTCCTGGCTTAGATTCAGCTCGACGGCGTCAGTTTCATACAAACGAATACGTGTTTTGCGAATTTGATCTTTATTAGTTATTAAAATTGTCGCACTGACAGATTTTAGGAACGCATTCTCTCGACGACCGAACTCTAAGGACAGTATTTTTATCTCACGAAGCGACGCGCGCTTTACTTGTGGTTACCAAGTGTACGAACACGGTGTGCATGAAGCGTTAGCACGAAACATAGCTCACAGTTCCTATGATGCCATTGTCTCAAACGGCACCGAGAGCTCCTTGCAATAAAATACTGTAACGAAATGTAATGCTTTATTATCTAGCCTTAAATAATCCTAGGAATCCGCTGTGTACTTGACAGGCACAAGTGATAATTGATCAGAGAACAACGTTTTAGAATGCCAAGCATTGAATAAACAGTCCTCCTTTGTGTTCATATCTACAGCACAGTGGTTCATCTGTACAAGGGTCTATGGCACTTATTAAAATTCGTTTTGTAATGCTAATTCTGTATATTGTTAAATAATTTGAATGAAGAAATCAACTAGAATATTCCTTTCTGTTTATTTACAAGATGTGTCTTCGGGTTTGTTCACGTGACCAGCTTAATATTTAAAAATATCGTGTCACAATGTTACACGCTAATCTCCGAAACCAGACAACTGATTTCAATTAAATTTTGTGAATGTGTGTGGTTAGTTCCGGCTTGAAAGATAAGAGAGTTTTGGACATTAATATAATAATTTTACTCTCTAGTTGGCATTAGCAAGGGAAACAGGGAGTCATAGTACGTAGTACTAACTTACAGTATAACTATTTTCTGAATGTCCCTCGGCAATCATCGCATTTTTACTATGCCTTCTTTGTTTGTCTCTGAAATTAAATTTTTCGAACATTTTTAATATTAGGCATCAGCCCTATTCATATTTACTTTCTAAGTTTATCTTGAACCGACATCGATGAAGGTTAACATCGTGAAGAAACCTGGACTTATAATTAATTAAAGACTGAAATCACCAATCCGCCTCGAGCAAGAATACAGGGCCTCGACACTAAGACTTACTTAAAGTCAAAGTCATTTATTTGCAGTAAATTTGGTACAAAATGGTATAATTTGTTAGTACGATGACACATTTCGCTGCAAATTGGCGTGCACATATTTAAGTAACAAGATGCTAGCTTAGAAACTTCAGAATAGTTTCCCCAGCAAATCTCTAACAAATGAACACAATATTATTCAACTTTAAATTAATAGCAGACACAAAATAAAATGCAGTACGTATCACAACCTAACAAGATTATCTACAATACATTTCTACAATAATGACTGATAAGTTTTTTTTGTTGAGGAATTCAGCTATGGAATAGTGGTGGCCCTAAGAAGTTTCCCTGTGGAACTCCACAGTAATGGTGTCGATGTTAAATTTGAAGCTGTAAAATTTTATGAAGAAAAAAATCTCTTGTAATTTATGTTAAGGTAAATTATTCAATTCAGAAACAAATGCGCGCAATTTACTATTTATAAACGCAAATAAACGTTTTTTCTTTCTTTTTTCGACCTTGCGCATTAGACTTGAACGAAGGCTTACGTAATGGCATCTATAATGATAATAATTTGAGGATGTATGTAGGTACCTTTTTGGAGAGACTCGTGTCTAAATGATAACAGTCGCACAAGTCGTTTGTAGGTTAAAGCTGCGCTTGCCGCAGTAGATTCATAGATTCATTACATTAACGTGCTTTCCGATACACGGAGGGGTCCGAGTCTCAGAAAGCACGTTAAGCCGATGATCCCGGCTATCATTCTTAGATCTCTGGCAGTCGTTACGGTTAGCAAGGCGTATCGTGTTACCCAGCCCAATAAGGGTTGTAGAGGTCAGAGAGGCAGTCGCTCCATAAAATGCTGTTATTTAGCTGCATCCGGTTGGGAAAAGGCTACGCAGATTACAAATACATTCTGTTAAAAACGATATAAAACTTCATGTGAGTACTGTCAGTTCGAAAACGTGACACTGCACCCCACTGCTATCACCATGACATTGATTTCGTGAGGCAATTTGTTCAATATCGATGGGCTTATAAAGAATGAAATTGAACACTTGCACTAATTCGAAACAGGAGGTTAAGTAACTGTTACGTAATCATTATAAATTGACATTTTCCAAATCTAAATTCCTGAAAATATCGTGTAATTAATGTCTTAAATAGCGCAAACTAAGTTATTTCCTTCAATTATACACCAATTATCGTCGTTCCAGTAAAAAAAAAACATTTTTGCGTGCGCCCAAAGAGCAATCCTTTCAACGCAGAGTTCTCAACATGAAGCAAGTTGGCAACACGTTGAGCTAGAGGTCATTTACAAAAGTTTTACAATTCTTACGAGAAAGAAGGGCGCTTAACGAGGTTGCCAAATCGCTTGTCTACGCGCACGTGTGTGAATCCCTTGCCTTTCTGCCGGCCGGATGACATGCCCTAAATTTTGTAACACGTTGAATTAAGTATTTTAATTTTTCGCACCTATTCAATTTCACCCTGTATACAAAAATGAACTTGAACTTTGACGAAATTCCAATTTAAAATAACATGACTTTTAGTAAAATGCCAAAGTCAAGATTTTATACCTTGACTTAAGTTTTTTTTAACGAAAAAGTGTCGTATTTTATCGATGACTATAATTTTTTAAATAATTCTCATTAACTTTTTCTCCATACAATAATACGCATACGAGGTGTGTTAAAAAAATAACGAGAATGTTCGTTTTATGATAAAAAATATTTATTTATTCATCAATATCTATTTTGTCCCCTTCAAAATAATCCCCCTCGGATATAATACACGCTTTTAACTCTTTCAGCGATTCGCGTTTAATGTCATCTATGCTTGTAAAACGACGGCCTTTTAATGTTCTCTTTATTTTTGGAAATAGAAAAAAGTCACATGGAGCCATATCTGGCGAATATGGAGGCTGAGGCATCGTTACAGTTTTGTTTTTGGCCAAAAATTCACGAACAAGCAATGAAGTGTGAGCAGGTGCATTATCATGGTGCAAAAGCCATGAATTGTTTTGCCACAAATCCGGGCGTTTTTTTCGGATTGATTCACGCAAACGGCGTTGAACTTGTAGGTAGTACTCCTTATTGATTGATTGACCTTGTGGCAAGAATTCATGATGCACTATGCCATTAAAATCGAAGAACACAGTGAGCATAACCTTCACATTCGACCGCACTTGTCGAGCCTTTTTCGGTCTTGGCGTTCCAGAATGCCTCCACTGGGACGATTGAGCCTTAGTTTGACATCATATCCGTAAACCCATGTTTCGTCACCTGTTATAACACGTTTTAGTAGTTCTGCATCGTTATTAACTTCATTTAGCGACTCCTGAGCAACTTCATTCTTTGATCCATTTTTTTTTCACAAACGAAAACCGCCGAACTCGAAAAACACGTCTAACGTTAGCGGCTGCCACTTCAAAAGTAAGCAATGAATATTGCTGAAAATTTTATCGTACTTCAGGGACATGTGTACCAACATAATAAAAAAAAATATACAGGCGGACTCTCCAAACCCGCGAAATTTAAAAATTCTCGTTACTTTTTGAACACACCTCGTACATGAATACATAAACTCGGCCTTCTTCGCATAGGGGTAGGCAGAAACTACAGGACGCCACTTGCTACAACCCTTACATACATACTCTTTCCTTGCTCTCTCTTTCTTACATCCATAACATGCATACATAATAAGCCTATTATGTTCCCACTGCTGGGAGACTGGGACACAGGCCTCCTCTCTGTGAGAGGGAATAGGCCGTAATCCACCACGCAGGCCCAGTGCGGGTTGGTAGAAGTCACATGGCTTCGAAATTTTGGTCCTAAGACATGCCGGTTACCTCACGATGTTTTCCTTCAAGTAAAGCGCCTATTTGGGTTCGAACCCACAACCTACAACCCGTAAGTCGCGGCCGTTACCACTGAGCCACCACTGCTCCGCTTTCTTACATGCAATAACGATAATACTTAATATGCAATGTTCAAACACAATGTGAAAAGTTTTATTTAAAAAAAATAGAAATGTATTTCTTTCTCCTCTCTATAGAAATCAATTTTGATATGTTTCAGAAATGGCGGGAGCAGGGCGTGGAGTTTCTCCAGCTTGCAACGACAGACATATTTGAAGCACCCGATCAGGAGAAACTTTATGAAGGAGTCACTTTTATCAATAGGTGAGGAAATCATAGATATACATCATGTTTTTTGAGGATAGATTAAGATCCATTCAAAACATCAAGCCATTTTTCGCCAGTTATGTTTAAGTCCCATGTAATGGTGGCTAGCCTATTGTCATCAACCGGGCACAAACGCAGCCTCCGGGCTGCTACTGAGAAATTCCTGATAGGAAAACCCAATAACACTTTGCCCAATCTGAGTATCGCAGCCAGCACCTACTAGACCAACGAGGCTACATATTTTGTGACATGTTAGCACCTGTTCCACCGCCGCACGGTGGGCTGAAAATCGGATTTCATAGACTTAGGGATTTCAATTTGCAAGTGCCGGATATCGCTACTATTAATTATTACTATATACAATATTGACACCCGAGTTAATTCTTCACAAAACGAAAATTATAAATTGAAATCCCTAAGTCGAGACGAGAAAACGACTATTTTCTCCCCAAGAAACGTGCAATAGATGTAGGTACCGTGTCATTAAGAGATGCATACAACCGGTTGAATGCCGTTATTACAGAAACAATTAAAAAGCCATTGTGTCTCGCGCATACGAAGGGTTTTCAAAGCAAGAGCAGGAAGGCAAGAGCTATCAAAGAAAATACGCGAAATAGGCGCTCGTTAGGCGAGCAACACTCGCTGAGAAACTCTGTAACGGCTAGCCGGCTTTGCAGGTAGGCTGCGTTGGTAGCTTGCTGATAGGTAGATGGAGATAAAAGAAACACTTATGAAAGGTTCATACATATATATTTAATAAATAAGTAGTTCACGGCTAGGTCGTGGGTAAGGTCACTTCCTCTGTTCTGAGCACTCGCACTTTGCAACTGAATGAAGTAGTATTTTTATTTTCAAAGAGTTTTGCAGACGAGTACTTAGTAATGAGAAGGTGCGTCTTGCTAGCAACGAGGTGCGGTGTTACCACACAATCCTCACCTTTAAAAATTTCATGAAAATCAAATTTGAAACGCCAAAAAGTAGTCAAGAAAATATTACTTCAGAGGGTTGTAGACTCTTAAGTGAGCTTAAACGTAAAAAAGTGTATCCAAGAGGTGAATCAAATAGCCCTACTGGTGAGTTATTTTTGACAACGCCTTGACATTCGTACCTCATGTTGAGGGCGTCATCAAAAGGCTTCTAGAATGCTGGGATTTGTTGTAAGGAATGTTGCTGGTTATAAGCGTAGTCGGACAAAGAAAATGTTGTACAATTGTATTGTTCGTAGTACCTTAGAATACTGCAGTACCGTACCGTCCTTGGTTCATCATCATACTACTGCCAGCCCAGGCTCAACAAGAGGCCGGTAAGGCCTTCCACGGGCCGCAGTTAGCGTGCGTTGGTAGAAGCAGACACCGTAGGACTCTGGTAGCGCACAGTTCAGCCACGCGTGCAGCGCGTGGCATACAGATGCCCAGCACTGAGCCTAGACGTAGTACCCTAGGTTAGGGCACACAAAATCCTTTTTTTATTTTGTCCGGGGTGGTAAATCCTCATGGATGTCCTGCGCCTTGGGGCGGGCGGAGGGGTCTGTCAGACTCTTGCCGACTAAAAACTGGGCCTCCTCGTGTTGAGGAGGGGGGAGTGAGATGTTTGATTCGCCCCGCAACGTCTAAGAGGGGTGCGCGTGGATCACTACGCGCCGCCACCCCTGGTCCTGATGTATGGGGGGCGGTGGACGTCCCTGAGTCCGCCGTCCCTGGACCCATTTAGGGGGGCTGGAAGAGGGCGTTGTCCGCCCTCCGCCTACGACCAACCCCTGCGACGAGTCAGCTAAATGGCCCCGTCACCGTATTTGTGTGTAGGAAGTCTGTGGCATACAAAAGTTTTGAGAAGAATGACTCAGGTTGTTGCTAAGTAATTTTCCTAACCCTTTTCCAAAACTATCAGAAAACATAATGGAGCAGTAACAAACTTTACTAGTACAAGGCATGGAATGCAGACTGTAATGTGGACGCAGCTTGAAAGTGTTGAAACCAAATGATAGAATAATGTAGCTATTCATCAGCATTAAAAAATCTAAAGTGCCAAACATAGTAAATGTAAAACTTATCAATCGAATCGAAAACTAACAACATTTGTAATCTGACTTACAAGTCAGATTACAAATGTTGTTGGTTTTCGATCGAGATTGGCAACGACAAATGATATTTTTATATCTCTAAATAGGTTTAATACAAACACTTTAACTCGGAAATAATACGTTTAATGCGTAAACGTAACGTTCATGTGTAGCACCATTCACTATATTTCCCGCATTTACTCTTCATCAATCTTTCCGTAACTTGTAAACAGACTCCCCAAATATACGAACTCACTTACTTGCTCTACACTCTTATAATTTATTTTTACATTACGCACCGATACATTCTCTTCTCTTTCAAACATCTTGATGATCTGTTATAAGTGTATGGTTTCCCGCAGGTTCCTGCCGGCTGACCGTAAACTTTTAGGTGTACCGACAGACTGCGAACAAGTGAACAGTGGCTCTGTGTACGTGCACTGCAAGGCGGGCCGCACGCGCAGCGCCACGCTCGTCGGCTGCTACCTCATGATGGTATGTTTTTTTTCTTCATTTATTCAAAATCTGTTTAAACAATCTATACAAACGAATAAAATTGAAGTGTGTAGTGTTTGTAATGTCACGATAACAGCTTTTTACTAAATGCTTATGAAAGAACCACAGGGTGGATTTATTAGGCGGGGCAGTAAGAGCAGGCACCTTAATCGTTGTAGCTACGGAAAATCCATAGCTTTTTGAGAAATTTAGATCGGCATTCACAGATTTTGAAAAAAACTTGTACAGCCGGCATGAAAATAGGCCATTTTCACAAAAACTTTTTTTAATGCCATTCGATACTCGAAGGATCAAAAAACTCCCAAGGGATTAACATTTTTGAGTACTAGTAAAAAAGTCTGAAATCGCAAAAAAAATCTCATATATTTCGTAGGAAGTGAGACTCCAACTTGCTTTTTATGATAGAAAGACTGGCCAACACATTTAAGACTGAACGAAAAGATTCGTTCAGTCTATATGTATGATTAAATGAAGGTATTCATTGACTGTAAGTGCACTGCAAGGCGGGCCTACCATAATATATCGAACCTTTTAAGTATAGCTGCTTGCTCCACCAAAATCTTGACCGAGGTAATGTTAAATCCGCACACACTAATTTGAATATTTCATTAAAACAGAAAAACGGCTGGTCCCCTGCCGAGGCGGTGACGTACATGCGCGAACGACGACCCCACATCCTTCTACACACAAAACAGTGGGAGGCGCTCGACATCTTCCATAGACAACACGTCACCAGGACGTGAATGTTACCAGCGGAGAAAAATATGCACAAATACTGACCTCATTTGTTTCTACTTTGGTGTCCAGTTACTGAGTTCAATAAAATATAATTTTAAACCAACTGTAACGGAATAAGCGCTGTAAGTAGTTTCAGGTATTTTAATCGTTATGCCGTGCGGCCATTATTGTTTTTGCTTTGTATGGCTGCAACGTTATACGTAACTAGCAATATTTTAAACATGACTCTTAAGACTTTGCAAGATTCAGCAATATTTTCAGTATGGTTTAGCCAACGTCTAATATTGTATGTTAATGATTTCTCGAACAATCTATTGTTGTTGAAGGGGTATGTTGTAAGTTCGGTGTCAGATTGTATTTTGATTAAAATATGAACTTAAAGAGATGTTTTAATGATATTTATGGTTATAATTGTATAAATAAACATTTCATACGACCGAGAACCATATTTAGATCAACATACAACCTCAAACTCTGACCCGCAAATTGCAAAAAAAATCGCGGGCTACCTTGGCACGTCCGCCTTAACTTTTTGCCAAATTTACAATCATGGAAATGGAAAACTGTTGTACTATAATTTATTTATACATTATTTATGTATTTAGACAATTTATTAGTTTTCGAATTATGGAGCTCACAGACGAAGTGTCATTCATCTGTCAATCTGTCAGCCGTCTAAGTAAGTAGTTTAATTATTTATTTTTCTTAAAAATAATAAAAATCAAATTGTAATATTAAATTTATTATTTTAAAATGCGTAAGTTTTATTTACCGACCTTTGAAAGGATTTATCCGGAATATGTTTCCGATATGGAATGACGCTATTTTGTAAGTAAGTTATGCGTGTATGCAAACGTATAATAAATCAAAATTGGTTTCAGTTACACAATAGATTTCTATACCGGCCGTATAGGCAATAAAATATAAGTATGTAAAAGCAAACCGCGTGTTGCTTTCCTGAAAAAAAAATTGTAGAGATTTGACACAATTTCAACAACTTGATCATGAAAAGAGGTTTAAAAGTGAGTTATTTAAACTTATATCATGTAATAAATACTATGCTCTTCTAATAACACTCATTATCAAACGACACTTTAGTTCAAGATCAGTTTTCGTTTTGTACCAGGCCACTCAGAAAGTATTACGAAAAAAAGATTTTATTTATGAGAGACTGGCCAGTTATAGTCTATTTTGAAAACATGATTATTTGTAAGTAAAAACAGGTACAGAACCATTTTCAAAATTTCCCTCCACATTGTTTGCGAGCTAATTTTAAATTATCGTGTCTCATAAAAAAATGGATCTGCGCTGGGAACATTTTCGCGCTATGGTTTTTTACGATTTCAATATTGTCGCCTGAAACCGGACGAATCGTACGATAGACTTCAAATGGCATTCATATTTGAAGGAACGTCTAAGATAAGTGTGTCGTTGGTAAAACGAATTCAAGCGCGGTTAACTAACTTTGGGGGATGAAGAAAGAAGTGGTCTCCCTTTGTCGGCTGTTACGGAAGAAAACGTGTTATCATCGAAACATTTTATCAAAGACAATAGGCGAGTTACGTATCAAGAGATTCAGCACATACTGCAGGTTGGATCGGGAAGCCTTCACGAAATTCTACACGTGCATCTTCGCGTGAGGAGGATTGTTTTACACGGGGTGCCGCACAACCTCACCGATGCTCAGAAGCTTTTTAAAACTTTCTGAGTGTCCCACGTATATTGATTAAATTACTAATGTGTTTATTATGGGTATTCCCGAATACTTCCTACTTCAAACAAAGATTTTAGTCAGATAAGTTAAAAGTAGGTAAATACAATCCTAACTTAATATTATAAATGCGAAAGTGAGGTTGTTTGTTTGTTACTCAATCACGCAAAAACGGCTGTACGAATTTGGACGAGATTTGTCAAACAGATATTTCATAACCTGGATTAACACATTGGAAACTTTTTATTCCGGTAGTACGTTGCATGCATACAAGACGGTATACCTAACAAAAAGTACTAGGCTTGCATGAATTCACGATAGTATTTCAATAATACAGCATCATCTTACTTGCAAAAGCAAGTAATGTAAAACGTATAGTAAAGCCATAATCTTAAGATAATTCCCAAACTCCTCAAAACTCGAAATTCTGTGATAAATTTGTCCACCTATGAATTTTTCAGATAGGAATTTAGGTGGAACAAATTTCAAAAGTTTGACGATTGAAATGAAATTGATGATTATTATTCAGTAAATATATAATTCCTACAGAATCGCATTTAGATCCACATACGACTTAAAAACAGCTGCAATTAGAAAATGCCAAAGATTTTTTTTTATTTGGCGGGCAACAAGATCATATTACAATAATTAGCGAAATTACACTACAACACACTCAAGTTACAGAAGTTATGGCGGGAAACAAGAAAATATGAGTTTTGAAAATCTGTGTTTTCTTTTTATACAGGGTTGCGCAATGGAACGTGCATATTAAAAAAAATAGATTACAAAATAAATACAAAAGGTACGGTTACCATAAAACTAAGGAATTGTAAAGTAAAAACTGAAGTTTTTTTTTTTAAATAACATTATCTAAATGATGACCCTCTCTACGCCGGCACTCCTCTAACCGCGAACGGAAATTATTAAAAACTTTCTTCAGTAATGCTGATGAAATTGCTGCCATTTCACCACGGATATTCTGCTTGAGCTGATCGATGTTTCTCGGATTATTACTATAGACTTTGTGTTTGAGGTATCCCCACAAAAAAAAGTCAGGAGGCGTCAAATCTGGACTACGAGGGGCCATGGGATATCACCTCTTTTCGAAATCAGTCTGCCTGGGAACATTTGTTTCAAAAAGTACCAATTATTCCTCTGCCCGAGATTGCTGTCCATACTGTCACTTTAGGACTATGCAGTGGTTTCTGGTGTTTGAGTTTAGGATTCTCCCTGTTCCAGTAACGACAATTTTGACGGTTTACGATCCCATATGGAAATGGGCCTCATCAGAGAAAAAGGTATTGTCAAAATTGGAAAATCGATTAAACATTTCATTAGCATGCGAGCCTTTCTCTGAAATCACATTCTTTCAATTATTGTGTTAATTGCAGCTTGTATGGATGCAGTTTAAGATCCAAGTTTAAAATTCGTTGCAAACTTCGTCGCGATAAGTGTAAGACAGACGATCTCTTGCGAGTAGACAATCGTGGATCTTCTCGTACAGATTGCATAACTGTCTCAATATTGTCTTCGGTCCTAGATGTTCTAGGACGACCTTTTGCTTGTGGTTTAAACGTTGAACCAGTCTCTTCAAAACGCTTTCCCCATATTTTAATTAAATTTGTACTCGGAGCTTCACTAATTCGCCGTAGTTCATATTCAGAACAATATAGCCTAGTAACAATGTATGAACGACAGTTCTCGTAAAATGCAAGCACGCAAAATGCCCAACGCTTCCCGTCGAAGTGACTCATTGTGACTAAAACTCCATGAGCCATGAGCGCGCCTACCCAACGATAGTACCTATACTACCCCGCCCGCGCGATTTTTATCCCGCAAAAAAAGATGATGCAATATGCACGTTCCATTGCGCCACCCTGTAGTTTATCATAATTATTTGAAGTTTATAGTTCGATCTATATTATACCCATGATTTCCGTGAAGTACAGCCAATTTTTTTTTCTTGATAGGTCAAGAAAATAAATTGGCTTACACCTAATTCCAGTAAGTACATATAATTGCACACTACGATACACAGCTCTATTCAATCTCTTGTAGGGCCTTATAAACGCTGTTTTATGTGCATTTTTTGTTGTTCCAAAAACAACGCATTCTACGGATATTTTCGCTGAGCTCGACAACAAACTGACCGAATACTGTACTGACCAGCGAGCTATGTGCCAGCACACCGGAAGTTTTATACACATTGTGTGTGAAAACTACGTGAGTATAAACTATTAAGTATTTAGTAGTAGTAGTAGTAGTTCCAGTTTATATGTAAAGTTTTAAATTTCCACTAATCTTTGAGCCACCAATCTGTATATAAATCTTCGAGGTTGTCAGTGTACAAGTACTTACCAAAATTAAATATATAACTTTGTAAAAGGGCGGAGACCTGGTGTGGACACTTGTGTCCTGAAAACAGGCCTAGGGCTTAGTTTAGGCACCAGTCTCTAACAATATTAAAGTGTTATCTGACTCTGATACCAAATAATATGTATTTAAGAGTGGTGAGAAAAATTAATCATCAATCTTATCTTATTCATTTATTTTATTTATTTAACCATTCATATACACATATTTAAACAGACAAAATGAAGAACAGAAACATGGGTACAAAGATGATGCTTAATAAATCAAAATCAGAATTAATTTATTCAAATTAGGCTGAGAATCAGCGCATTTCGAACGTCAAAATTACATAAGACAGTCTCCCGGCACGCCCGCCCTTCACCACTTCTTGTGCAGTACTCACACCAGTGTCTACACCAGTGCTTAAGCTGGTAAGAAGTGGCGCAACAAACTCCCTAGCAGCACAGCTGTCTGTATTTCTAAAGAAATCTCTTCCAGCATACCTGCGATAGGAAAGGACCTAGTTAAAGTGATGTAGACAGCATTTGTAAGAGAAAATAAAATACATAAAATCAAAAACAATAAAAAAAAAAATTAGAATATACTTACAAACATTCATACAAATCTATCTAAAGTGTAATCAACTACTTAAATTTGATGTTTTTTCTACTTACACAAATATCAAGTATATATCAGTGTAAATTAAGTGGATATTGGCATGACTAAGGTTGAGGTTGTAGCCCAAACTGACTGGTTGTACCTGTTTGGAAACTGAAATACGAACGCAGGAATTATAGTGAAAGTTTCACTCACAAATCAGCACTCAAATTTTCGGTACTTAGATCTGTCTCTTTCTATCAATTTGAGGCATCATTCGTCAGGGGCGAGAAGGCCACAATTATGATTATTCAAAACAATTATTTACTTCTGCAGGGAAAAACAGGATCCTCTTGCTCAAGATTTAGAGAAGTTCCCTTGGAACAAAGTAATGTGGATGAAATACTACATCGAATAAACAGGTATTTACAATACCTACTTCTTACCTAAGTATAAATTTCGTGTCTTGACTACTTACCTAAAAAATGGTTCAACCAGACTGTGGTTGATGGATGACTTGGACCGATCAGGCTGATTCAAAGTGGTGCAATAATCAGCCTATAATGTTCCTACTGCATTTTAATTTTTTTTGGTGGGACATAATCAAATGACTTCCCCCACTCTGGGTGGAGCGGGAGGGCGTATCTGACTTTAATGACTAAAATCCAACCGTGTTCCTTCAGTTGCCTGTACCAGGGCTACGGTATCCCTTTCGAATAACCATCAACCCTGGCTGGCATAGTGCTGACATCTCTTTTAGACACGCGTGGGTCGACCCGAGCCTGGTCCTTACCGGACGGTGAGCTACCCATTGCTCGCCGTCCGCAAGCCCGCGTCTAAGGTAGTCGGGAATTCGCTTGAAATCCCCGACGCCCAGGAAGTCTCCTGCGGCGAATAGGGACATGAGGGCGCAAGGTTCTCTCCCTCACGCGCTCCGCCTCCTCGGCTGCCTCGACGGCTTCCTATTCGCTCTCGCTCCGTACCATGGCCTGGACCAGGGTGGGACGCGAGAGAACGCCGCCGCAGATCGCCTCCGCGAGGATACGGTGGTGCTCCCCCAAAGCCGGGCAGACCTCTACCGTGTTCTCCACCGTGTCCTCCGGGCGATCCACACAATTTTGACACCAAGCCGTTTCCTCCCGCCTTATGCGGCAATCCGGTGCAATTTCCTCACGATGTTTTTCTTCACCGTTTTGAGAGCAATGTGCTAAGATTAAATACAAAGTGCCTGCCAGGGTTCGAAGCAACGACCAACAACTCAAGTCGGGGCCGATACCACTGGGCCACCACTGCTCCCCACTACACAGTGTGCTATGTTAAACGAGGGACATGATACTCGACATACTCATATGACATGACAAATAAGGGAGTGTAGTACTCGTGTAAATTTTTGGCTATGAGACCTACCCTGAAATTCCATTCTGCTGTTCATTCTTTATTATTTTCGTTGCGGGTTCCTATAACAGTACATTATGATATAAGTGCCGTAAGTTGAAAATGACAAGAAAGCAGAGGCTGTAATTATCAAAGCGCACGTATATCATACGACGTTTTATAACATGTTTGCGAGGAAATAAATAAAACTTGGACTTTCTTAAACGAATAAATCATTAATCACTTGTTAAAGCAGTTAGAATATTTTTAACAATTTGTAAATGTTTATTTATTATATTTTACGAGTATCTCCCAAAGTTAATTTTATTCATAAAATGTTGACCTTTTCTGACATAAAACTCACGGCTAAGATTTAAAAAAGTATCGTTCGTTTTAGACGGAGCATCTTGACAAACCGTGCATTTTACATTACAATAACGCACTAGTACGTAATAACACACATTACGATATTGAAATTGGTGAAATGACTCTTTACGAGCAAATGTGTTATAAATTTTACATTTCAGTATAAGGAGTCACGTAGCCAAAGGTGACGCCATGGGGAAGGACCAGCGAAAATTGCCACAAGCTTATGGAATGAAGAAAGTTGTAAGTACAGTAGAACTATTTAATATCTGAGCATGTTCATGAATCAAAAATATAAAGGCAAAAGTGAGTTTCATAAAACTCTAAACAGCTTTGCCTTACAATAAAATGTAAACAATCTGTGACATCATAAATATGTGTCAAAATTATATCAATCATATTGCTGCAGACAAAGACTCAAAAAATTGTGCACAATCCCTTGTTCATATTATTTAGCACAAAGTTAGGTTCACAATAGTATATTTCATTACAAGTGCGGAAAGGCTGTCATTGCAAAGAGCTCCGACAAATGTCTACCCGAGCCGAGGCGCAGCCGAAGGCGAGGGTTGACAGTCGGAACAAGTTGCAATGACGGTTCCGTAGGTGTACTGAACGACTATTTTTAATACAGTTGCGAAAAAATTAAGCAATTTAATAAAATATACTACAATATACTCTCATAGTGCAGGTATGCTGGAAGAGATTTCTTTAGAAATAAGCATTACCTTTGTACGTACTTTTCTGTTATCTTTATTCTTCTTGTCTTTTTATATGTGTGTACATAAATGGTTAAATAAATAATAAAAACACAATAAACTCAACTAACTAATCATTTATTTCTTATAAAAGTTATAGTACACATATACAACTAACATATGAAATTGGCACAGTTTTTTAAACTAACTGGGGAAGTTTTAGGTTGCATATTTACTGTTTGAGACAAACTATTATTAATTTCGTATGATTGTTCATGTATATTTGTCATACAATGGCGTTTGCTAGTTGATGGCATTGGATCTGATGAATTATCATTATCAACGAAGGTAGATGGATTCGTCCATCTACCTTCGTTGATAATGATAATTCATCTCAACATGTGAAGGAGACGGACTGGACCTTAAATTAATGGATTGTGTGATTTTTTTCCCAGTTTCTAGTTTGTTGTTTAATGAATCACCAATATAGCTTTCTGCAACTTTGTCTGATTTCCAACGTCCTAGTCGCTTTAAGGACGTCAAATTGGCTCCTGAATCTGCCAATAATGTAGCAGAGGTCGTCCTGAAGCTGTGCCCAGTATAATACTCAGCATCCGGCAGACCAAGAAACGTAGCTATTTCTTTTGGCATATTACCAAATTTGTTTATCCCGATTGCTTGAGCTGTACACTTCCCTTAAGGGTAATTTTGAATAAAAAACGGCCGGTTTTTCCTTTTTGGGACCGCTGATTCATATGTTTTTGCAATATTCTAAGAAAATCTCCTTCAACAACAAAGCTTCTCGGTACTTATCTTATTTTTTGTGTTCGGAATCTTGATTAGTAGCATTTTTCCATGGGCTTCAATATCTTTTAAAGTAATAATGGCTAACTCCTCTCTGCGGCAAGCTCCAACAACGCCAAAAATCAGAGCAACCTACAAAAAAAGGGTTTTGATTAATATTTTTTTAAATAATTTTAAATAAGCGATTTCGTAAACTGAATACTAAAGAAAAATATAAGTACTTATTAATAAATTACCTTTGTGGCTAAATAACGATCATCGGGAGCTTCGTTCAAAAACCTTTCCACTTCATTGGATGTGTGGCTGCATCTACACCGCCACATGCGAACAACGCATCACACAAATCCTGCATCGCGCAATCAAAGTTTACCGCGCAGCTAGCATATATACAACTTCCCGACAACAATCATCGGGCAGTTGCCCACCAGATACGACATCCATCTGGTCGGAGGATCCTCCCTTTTCCAAGAGTATGAGTGAACTTTACACCCTGTTCCTCATATCCCTTCACTGGTGACCCCGAGTATGAACGTTAGCGCAGCCTTCGTGCAACTACTTCAGCGTGACGTCATCATCATCACTCCCGCAAGTCACACAGCCAGCCAGCAACAACGGCTTGAACGGTTGTCCTGGCCATCAGCATGTAGCGCAAGCGCAAGCGGTTCCAACCCACTGGAACCCAACTGGCATTGGCAAGCATCGCAAGATACAAGACTTAGTCCACTATCGACCTCCGGTCTTCGGAGGGGAGTGATGTGGCGGTATCTACACCGCCACATGCGAACAACGCATCACACAAATCCTGCATCGCGCTTTCAAAGTTTACCGCGCAACTAGCGTATATACAACTTCCCGACAACAATCATCAGGCAGTTGCCTACCAGATACGACATCCATCTGGTCGGAGGATCCTCCCTTTTCCAAGAGTATGATTGAACTTTACACCCTGTTCCTCATATCCCTTCAGATGTTAATATTTTCGACTTTTTACTTGCCAAACCGTCTGATTGTCGTTTTAAGAAAGCATTTAATTTTGGGTACAGTCGCCTGCTCTGCTCTCACCACAGCCTACTGCTTCACTGGATACAGTACTGAGTGAGATTCGTGAATTAAAGCAGCAGCTGCTGAGTGTCTACCAACCTTAGTCAGCGACATAAGATCGATTAAAGACGAGTTGACCGAACTTAAGAAAAGTTGTGATTTCTCTAGTGGTAGACTCGATGAATTCGATACCAGACTTGCTGATCTAGAGAAAAAAACTTCCGAGTATGAGAAGCTTCAGGACACTGTCTCTTCATTGCAAACTGAATTAGCCACAACCAAGCTTGAGCTTTCTCTGTTTGATCAGCGATCCAGGTTAAACAATGTGGAGATTAAGGGTGGCCCCCTAAAGAAGGATGAGAACTTATTCTCAATAGTTGACGCCATCAGCAGCAAAATCAATTACAAGTGTTCTAAAACCCAGATTAACTACATTTCGAGGGTGCCTATACATAATTCCAAGGAAAAATTAATGATAGTGAGCTTCCTTAACCGGTATATAAAAGAAGATTTTATTGCGGCTGCTCGTGCTGATAAGGATCTCTCCACCTCTGACGTTGGTTACCAAGGAGCGCCACAACGTATTTATGTCAACGACCATTTGAGTGTGGAATCCAAAAACTTCTGAATGTAACAAAAATCGCCGCCAGAGAGAAACACTATGAATTCGTCTGGGTGAAACATGGTAAAATCCATGTGCGCAAGGATGTTAATTGCAAAACCTTTATAATAAGAAGGGAACTTGATTTAAACAAGATTGTTTAAACCGCTTTTGTTTACATCCAATATTGATTTGTTGCTTTTCTACTTTAAACATTTATCGAAGTTCGCACTTCAATTGTTATTTGCTTTGTTCTTGTAAAAGGTTTGGCACCTCGGCACTGCTGATGACCTTCTATTGTATTCCTTATCGCGCTGGTCTTGTTCGAGTTCCAATCCTTAAATATACATTTGTCTCGCTTTCGCTTATGCGTGTGATATATTGCTGCTTGCTTGCTCGCACAGTCATGTCCGGCCTAACGTCGTATGATTTATACATTCTTGCTAAGTTTACTTATTTTTACCCTCATTATAAATTAATACATCTTTTATGCGTAACTAATAAGTGTCTAGAAATGATTTGGCAAACTTTATTGTATTATATTGTTGTTGATGCTTATTCAACTGTTGTTGAAAATATGTGCAATGGCTAGCAATAGTGAACATTGTCTTACTGTCTTTTACCAGAACGTACGGGGATTGCGTACAAAGACTTCCCGAAGAAGGAGGAAAAGTTTTACCGTCAGGTACTACAGAATTCCTACGATGTTATTGTTTTAACGGAGACGTGGGCAATGGCATGTTGAACTCAGAGTTATTTGATGATCGGTACTTAGTTTGGCGCCGTGACCGGGATTATGCTATGACTGGTCAAACGAGAGGTGGGGGTGTGCTTATAGCGACGCGTAGGGAGTTACCTGTCACTCCGCAACCGCTCCTGCACTCCTCGGCGGAAGATCTCTGGATCAACTTACGGCTTAAAAATTCGAAGTCACGAGAATTCGTGAACCTATATATTTGCACTGTTTACTTGTGTAAACAAAACAAAGGGTTTTCGTTTTCGGAACAAATTTATAATAATAATAATAATAAATCATTTATTTCAGATCTTACGATTACATCCATATTTGTTAGTAAAATTGCGAGCTTACAAACTAGTGTTAGTAATAATTAGAAGTAAATCATTAATAATAAATAAACATAAATACATAATTAATTAAATAATATACACTAATTATTGTTATTTTATTTAAAAAATAAATAAAAGACAGTAAGCGGTAAGGTGGACTCCCCGATGATAGCGGCAAATCATTATACGACTGCATGCAGCCGTATCCAGCGCGCCAGCATCGGAGAGTCCCACCGTTCCGCTAACGCGCGCAGGATGGTGTTGGGACTGTCACGCGAGCGGCGCATGATAGAAGCGCACCGTTTGCGCATGATAGCCGCAAATCCATCTGTGTCCACCTGCGCGAACATCGCGGAGGCGCTGCAGTGGCGCGGCAGTCCCATCAGTACCCGGAACGCATTATTGTATTGAACGCGCAGATCGCTGTATGTTCGCTGTGTATAGTTAACCCACAGGCTGCAGGTGTAAAAGGACTGACAGTACGCTTTAAAAAGCGCAACTTTGACAGTCCCCGTGCACCGTGAAAACCTGCGGGCCTTAGTCCCATTGAACCCCGCCACTAGTGACGAATGTTTATTCGCGGACGAGTTATGTACGCTGGACTTTGGACAGTATAATGGGGTAGCTAATGGGTACGGGAAACTGTTAGACTTAGTCCTCTCAAATAAGTTGGCCTGTGTTAGTGAGTGTGCTGACCCTCTAGTGCCTATTGATCCATATCATCCTGCGCTGTTAATCAATATTGACATCTTTGAAATACCTCCTCTTGAGTATGCGCCGCGTTTGCGTTATATCTATAGCAAAGGCGATTTTGATTCTATAAATAACGAGATTTCTGGCATTAATTGGGAACATGAGTTTTCAATCCGATCACTGGATGAGTCGGTTGAGTACTTTATAGACACTATAAAACAGTTTCAAAACAAGTATATACCACAAAAGCTAGTATGTAAGAATACATACCCAGTCTGGTTCAGCACATCACTCGTCAAAACAATTAAAGAAAAATATAAATATCTTAAAAAGTTCAAGTTATACCAATAAATCTGATGAGTTAACTTTTAAATATTTACGTGACAGAGTCAAGACGATGGAAGCTTCTTGTTATAAATGTTATCTTAATCAAACTGAAAAATCTATTATAACTAACCCTAAACATTTTAGGACTTTTGTTAAAAATCGCTACAACTCTAACACTATACCTAATACATTATATTATAACGACATCATTCATCTTATATCTTATTTCATGTCGACTTTCCTCAACCCCACTTCATCTAATACTCCGAGTCCACCTCCTGTTTTGTCTTTAGATACTAACAGAATTTCATCTGACATTTGTCACATTGAAGTGAATGTAGATGTCGTGTCTAGTTTAATTCGTAACTTGGATCGAACTAAAGGTGCTGGCCCTGATAACATATCGTCTAAATTTCTAATGAAATGCGCGCCTTCCATTGCCATACCTATATCAATTCTGTTTTCCAAGTCTTTGACTCTCGGTGTTGTCCCCAAAGTATGGAAATCTGCTTTTATTACACCCGTGTATAAGAAGGGGTCTAAAACCGAGATTACTAATTATAGGCCTATATCCAAGCTGTGCATTCTAGCTAAAATATTTGAGAGGATTGTCTACAACCAATTATATTCCGCCCTTGCTAGCTCGTTCAGTTCCTTTCAGCACGGATTTTTAAAAGGGCGGTCTACCACTTCTAACTTGATTTTATTTAATGATTTCATTACGGATGCTATGGTTAATGGTAAGCAGGTCGATGTGGTTTACACAGATTATAGCAAAGCATTTGATCGGATCGACCACGTTACCTTGATAAAGAAGCTAAGCTACATGGGCATCCGTGGGGACCTCCTGAGGTGGTTCTCTTCTTACATTGATAACAGGTCACAAGCAGTGGTACTCAATAATTATATTTCAAGTTGGGTAAACGTGCCCAGCGGAGTGCCTCAGGGTTCGTTGCTCGGCCCTCTTTTGTTTGTAGTCTATGTGAACGACATCGATCAGTGCCTCTATTCATCCAAACTTTTATGCTTGGCCGATGACATGAAAATCTTTGCCACTATTTCAACGCTCGAAGATAGACTAGCACTTCAGGCTGACTTGCATCGGCTTGAAGAGTATTGTCGGGTTAATAAACTTGATCTCAACCCATCTAAGTGTTCGGTGATCACCTACACTAGGAAACGTGCAGTCCTAGCCACTACTTATACTTTGGCAGGCCAGATCTTGCCAAGGTGCAATACTATTCGTGACTTGGGCGTCCATCATGATAGTAAGTTAGTGTTTGATACACACATTGATGCAATTGTCAAAAAAGCCTCTAAAATGCTTGGGTTCATAATACGTCTCTCTAAGTGTTTTAGTGATGCAAAAACACTAAAAATATTGTATTGCACTTTTGTTAGAAGTCAGCTAGAGTATGCGACTCAGATTTGGAATCCACGGTATCATAAATACATTGACCGCATTGAAAACATCCAAAGACGGTTCATAAAATATCTTTGCATCCATCAAAAGATTCCGTACCAGCCGACCTGTTATTTTGAACTCTGTAATAGGTATCATTTACTACCACTGGTAGATCGTTGTAAAATTGCAGACTGTTTATTCTTGTTAAAAGTCCTCAATAACAATATTGATAACCCTGAGTTATTGTCAAAATTTTATTTTAATGTGCCAAGTAAAGCATTTCGCTTTAATCCACCCATATGTGTATCTCATACATCTTCCAATTATAGGCAGAACAGTTATATTGTGCGCGCAAGCAGAAATTTTAATGATATATGCAAGGAATTTGATTTTGATCCATTCACAGTTACCTTGAATTCGGCCAGAAGGTGCTTAAGTCTCAAATTTTTTAAGTAGCGGTAGATTGTATTGTTTTGTTTTTGTTTTCATTATTTTCTCCTTTATTTCAGTAATTAAATTGTAAAACTAGTATTTAGTATTTAGATAGCTTCTTAATTTAAATAAGGCGATGTGTTTTTTGTTTTTGTGCTCACGCCATAATGAACTATTATGTGTCTATACGTGAGGATTTGTAATTGGCTTCCTGGTGGCTATGGTCCCTTTTTTTTGTTTGTTTTTACTAGCTGTAAATCCTCCATGTACCATAAATAAATAAAATAAACTCATTCAATTAAATCTGAAATTGAAATAAATTAGTAGCTTCTTTTTAGAAATAAACGTATTTGAATGAATCACAAAAACTCTTTAGTAAAAACTTCATTGTTGGTTTTTCTTTTTAATAGACATTATTTTGACAGTTGGGAAAGAGAACGCACGAGTTCGGGAAAGGTAAAAAAAGCACTATTATGTAATAGCCCACTCAAAGAGTACTATAATTAGACGAGCCCACTTCCCGAACGCTATACGTCCCTGCAATACGCCACTTTTTGAGCAACTGTATTAAAAATATCTGCAATGTTTCTATGAAAAACATCTTAATAATTTCAAATGTCTCGAAGTTTTAAACAAATAAATAGTTATAGTCTTCGGGGACTCTTTTTGGCAGGGAAATAATCAAGGTACTTCTCCCGCTCTTCGTGTCGAACTTTACTGACTTAAACCCACCCGTGTTCCTGAAGTTGCCTGTGCCAGGGCCGCGGTATCTCTTTCGAACAACCCGCGACCCTGGCAGGTGTCGGCCCTATCGGACCCCGTCGTTTAGTGCTGACATCTCTTTGAGGCGCGCGTGGATCACTACCCGCCGTCGACCCGGGCCTGGTCGCCGTCCGCAAGCCCGCCCCTAAGGTGGCCGGAAATCTGCTGGCGATTCCCGACGCCCAGGGCATCTCCTGCGGCGACTAGGGGCGTGAGGGCGCAAGGTTCTCTCCCTCACGCACTCCGCTTCATCCTTTGCGAGCATTACTACTACGCAGAAGGAGGGGTTGGCTTCCTATTCGCTCTCGCTCCGAACCATGACCTGGCGAAAGGTAGCAGCCGCCAATCGCCTCCGTGACGACACGGCGCGGCGGCGGTGCTCCGCCCAAGCTGGGCAGACCACCGTATGCTCCGCCGTGTCACAATGGTTATACCCGGGCGTTTCCTCCCATCTTATACGGAACAGGAACCCCCCGAAACAACCTTGTCCGGTAAAGACCTGTGTCAGGCGGAAAGTGAGGACGCCGTGGCGCCTCTCCAACCATTCCAATTTAATTCTTTGTCATTTAACCTAGTTTTGTGTTTGTATGTGTAGTACTAGTACTGACCGATAACTTGTATGTGTGGTGCTTACTGTTAATATAAGTTGGTTATAAATAAAAAAAAATAAAAAAATCCTCAGAGAGGGGACTTATCGCCGTAATTGAGGCGTGCCCAGCACTGAGTTGTGAAAATCGCACCCTCCATGTCGCCATGAGATCCCGCCGGAGCTCTGTCCGCTGTGCCGCGAGAAACGGCAGCGGAGTTACGCCCCGTGTTTTGCCTACTCGCGCCACTCCCACACGTGCGCGAGGGCTTTTGCCTCTAGATCCCATGGCGGCAATCCGGCAAGGAGGCTCCTCGCAGGATACCGTTCAGTATCCCCGGACCAACCGAATTGCCATGACCCTTTGGGACGCGTTCAACCGGCGGTCTGGTCGGCGCCTCGTCTTCGGTGACCATATGATTTCCCTAAGCGTTGACCCTAAGATTTCCTAAAACTGAATTAATCAAATAATACAGCTCTCTTAGAAATTATAATAAGAATATTTGTGAGCCGTTGACGGCAAGACAAAGCGTTCATTTTTTTAATATTGACATCTGTACTTTTTGTTTACCTGTGATAAATAAATAAAAATATTTGAATTTGAACGTTTTCAGATTGGTACAGTAATTTTAATGGTAAAGACCATTTAGTTGAATATTCAAAACTGTATAGATATTTATGAATCCTAGCTTTCACTAAATATATTGAAATCCCGTATTTAGATATTTATGTTCCGAAGAGTGGTCAGATATTTTTGACTGCACTACCGTAAATACATAGGAACAGTTTATATGATAACATTTTATTGATGTCTAAGTTTGTATAGAACTTTATGATCATTTTAACGCCTACAATATGTTGAAACATTGTCACTGCCAATATATTAGTGAACTCGACTGTACAAAACAATTATGTTCACTCGAGACCTCAGACGAAGACATTTAAAACATCAATATTTAACACAGCATAGAAAAAAACGGCGTCCCCGGTCTACTCCTTGATATGCAATGGTCTTTGTAGCACCATGAACCATGAGGGCTGAGGCTTCAGGGGCTAGTGTAAACTTGGGGTTCATTCGATTAATCGAGATTAACCACAATTAATTATTTGATTATTTATATTTGTGAATGTAATGAGTTAATTACAGTACTGGGACAGCGAGTTGGCTGCTTTCGCACGAATTATGATAGCTCAGTGTTTGGCAAAACACAGATACAGTTGCGCTGCTACTAGTAAGTTAACTCTTTTTTTTTTTTTAATTATTGATTCTAATGCAGGTTAGGCAAAATCGACCTTTGATTTATCACACTAAGGTTTAATGTCACATGCATTTCATTAAACTTTTTTTTAAATGGCATCTCTTAGTTGACCTTCAGAGGTCGTGACTACATAGCCGGACTCACAGAGTACATTATATATAAGGGTATAGA
The DNA here is from genome assembly GCA_963555695.1 of Dasypolia templi. Taxonomy (NCBI): domain Eukaryota; kingdom Metazoa; phylum Arthropoda; class Insecta; order Lepidoptera; family Noctuidae; genus Dasypolia; species Dasypolia templi. The sequence continues at coordinate 30,548,504 of OY743140.1, read as the reverse complement.
GTATTCAGCCGACCTCTACGTCATGCGCCATCTGGTGACTAACGACAGAACTAATTGTACGCGTCTATACATATGCATATATGTAGGTATAGCGTACCCAGCTTGATATAGCTGTACATCTATATCATAGTTTCTTCACTTTTATTGTTTATTTCGGTAAAATGAAACAAGATCGAATATTACAAAGCTTTATTATGTTTAGAACTTATACAAACATATTTTCAATTACAAATTATACTATACAAGTAATCGCAAATCACCCATTTGCGATTACAGAAACTAACCAATGAATAATCAATGCAACTATAACTCACAATAAAACTACATTTGAAACAATTTGCTAATTGTTCAAAATATTAGTTTTATTTTGAGTACCAAGGAACAATTACAAAAAAAAACTTGTTCGTATAATTTTTAAACCATGTTTTTCAAATTATTTGGAGGACATTAGTGTTAGTAGCAAAGAAGGCAACAATGCCTCCCAAACAAAAGTGGATATGAAACAAAATTCTTGAGTTCTAATAATTTACTAAATAAAAAGAAAGAAAAGAATATTATTCATTATATTACTTAATCTGTTTATTTTTTCGTCTCTTGCTGTAATAAATTAAAGCCTGATTCTGAATTTCATCAGTCGAATCAACATCTTTCGTTGTGCTGGTACCATTTAATAATTTATTGGTCCACTTACACCAATTGTGAGCAAAGAACCTACTTGAGAAGTCAAATATAAATTCTATCAAGTCATTTTTGTGGCAACAACACTGTATAAATTGTGTATTAACAGTAATATACAATATGGTTTTCATATAGTTTTTTAAATTATCAATATGACTTTTATTCCTTAATATATGGTGCAGAATATCCTGAATCTCTGAAAAACTTTTTGTTAATTTCTCGCTTGGGTAGCATAGGTATCTTTTACCTTTTATGTATTCCCTGTGTTGCAGGTACCTGTTTGTAGCTGGGTCATCTGTATACAAAGATACTTTGCAGTCTTTGCAATTTCTATAAATTTGTTTTGCTTTACGCAATATGTAACCGGTTACATATTCGAGCTGGCCAATTATTCTAGGGTTCCTTTTTTTTGTTTCAAAATTTGTTATTATATTATCATTTAAATCACTAAAATCAATTTCGCAGGTTTGCGCCTCGTCGTTCTTATTTTTTGAAAAAAATAATTCGTCAAAAGCTTCAAAAACGGAACAAAAATCTTCTTCACAATTAGACCCTGCAGAATAATTGCTGCTCATATTATTTACAAGCAAAGAAGCAAATGCAGCTTCAAACCCAGCACAGGTGGGCGAGTTATTTCTCACCCCATGACTACGTATGCTCCCAAAAAAGTTTTCAAGAGGATCTTGGTTAAAATGTCTGCACCAAAATGATTTAATTTTAAAATCGTTGAATAGTTTGTCTCTTAAAATGCCCATATTTTCTATGGTTTTTATCCAATTGGTTATTGATGGTACAGTACCAGCATTCCCTTTTGACGTCATAAATGTCATCGACTTTAAAACAACTTTGGCTTGCACCCAAATATCCTTGTGATTTGAATTAGGTGTTACGTTTCTTAATAAATCTTTTCCAGACCGGACACCTGAGTTTTTCATGCTTCCGTTTAGAGAGTCAAATAAGTTATCAATAAAGATAATAAAATCTGCAGTATCCTTTGTTTCCTCTGGTAGAATGCCATTCTCTGAAAAGTGAAAACAAAAATATTTGTATACACTTTGCAACATATTAAAAATGAATTTATATCATCATCAGGTAAATTAATTGTAGGATTAATTGGGTCCTAGTTCTCGATTGCAACGATTTGCCTCCAGCACTACACCATCATATAACTAAGACAACAAATTGGATGTGATGTTTGTAATAAAAAGGCAAATAATTATTTATATGATGGACTTACCGGCTAAATATCCCATGGTTTTCCCAACAGTTTGGCTAAATAGTTGTGAAGCATATTTAACCTTCATTTTAGGTATTCTGTCTTTATTACAGTGATTTTCTGTAAGGTTTTTTATTATTTTTAATCCCTTATAAGTTGGATTTTTTTCATATAATTGCATAATATGCTCCCATTTTGCCACTTTTACTTCACCATCTATTGCAAATTTAAGATTTTTAGTTAGTAAATTATTTCTCATCCCTTTCAGGAGATGAGGGACATCATACAGAGGAATAATTTGCTTTCCTTCAATTTCAAATACAGATTTATTAAAATCAATATTTCTTCTTGCATAATTTCTTCTTGTTTGTTCGATCAGGTAATTTATGGCACTTGTATTAGATGTGCCTTGATCACACACTGTGGCCAATACAATAAAGCCAATGGAGTGGAGCTTCTTTACCACATCTTTTATCTGTACAGCTAAAGTCTCTTTTGGTGTACTCCCTGAGCAAAACGAGTAATAGATGGGCTGTTTGTAGTTTTTTGTTACACCCCTTATCATAAAAACCAGCACATGATCCGCCAATTTTCTTTTTGATTCGCCAGTGTAGTTAACAAAACCTGTTGTTCTATCTCTCTTTTGATTGTAATCAAAATGTGGAGAGAGTGCCATCTCATCGAAAATTAAGGTACACAACTTGTCATCATAATTCATTTTCTCAACTTTTCTTTTTAATTGTTCGAATATGTTTTTGTTTATCCCTGGTTTCAGAGAAGCTCTTGAAATCATTCTGCTTAGTGTGACAGGAGATGGCAATACAAATATTTTGCTTAACCATCTGTAAGCTTTTGGCCCCATTTTATAAATACTAAGCGCCATTATTTTCTCCTCTTTAGAAAATCGTCGTCCCATTTTAGGTTTACTTATTTCCCGAAACTGCATGACTGTGAAAATTGCGGCCAATGTTTTAAATTTCTTTAACGCCGTTTGGAATGCAGTATTTGTAGAAAGTTTTCGAGCTTTCTTCAATCTCATCTGGTAAGAATTATTCTTAGCTGTCAACTTTTTAATTTGTATTGCCAAGTGCTGTTCATGACTGACCACTTTCTTGGTTGTGTCTGAAAGCAAATGAATGAAATATTAACACACGCTCATGCCTTCAGAGTAAAAATAGGCTTTCTTTATTTCCACTAAGAGTTTGTATTGTAGCCAATTTGTAAAGCAGTGCAAATCTCATTCAAATAAAAATTAAAACTTATATTGTATTCAAATTATTAACCTGTTGGAATAGTACTCAAAGCCAATCATTATTTTATGTAATAACATATGTTTATATTTTGATATAACTATCTTATGAAATGTATAAATTAATACTACTCAAAATAGAATGTTACACTTACCTCTTTTGCTACAAGCAGCAGATTGTTTAGGAGGCAGTTCTTGAGACAGAAGAATTTCGGCAGGAGTGTTTGTTCCCTGGTTCGTTACATCCATGAGAGGTGGTAGAAGAATTTCAGCAGGAGTGCTGCTGGTTCCCTGGTTTGTTACATCCATGAGAGGTGGTCTTCTAATGAGTGCAAATCCTGTAAATGTTTTATTTTATTTTAAATATACGTAATACTTGATAGATATTACAAAATTAACTATACTCCATTTGATTTCACATTACAAAAAAGAGCCCACTAGACCAACGAGGCAGTCATATCCATACTATACGAGTCCATACTATGTTTTCAACAAATCAAATAAATACGACACAAAACACCACTAAACAATTTAGTCACTGCTACCGTCAGTCATCACATATGATAATAATTAATTGACATTGGTGGTAACAAAAGTCATTATTTTAACTATAATAATTTAGAATGAAACTACACACTATGAACACTTTCTTCAAGCTTTTTTTTTTCAAAATAAATACCAACTACGAAAATATTTTCCAGAAAAAGATGTGTAAGATGAGATTTATTGCTATGAAAGAAAAAAAAAGTTTTTCCACCTTAATGATATAATGGAGATGATAGAGTTTCAATACTAATCATTCATCATCCTCTGATGATGATGATGAAGAAGTTTCACCAACGTTAATAATAAATTTTTCTACAACATAATCCATTATACCATTGAGTTGACAAAACCTTTCCTCTTCTTTAACTGTATGAGGAATGCAAGATTGCCATTTTTCTGCAGTTATGTTTGAGTGCTTGAGGGAGCAACCGCTTCACTTCTTGTAATATATAACTTTATTTGTTTTGGGCTTCATACCCCTTCATTTGAGCCCATACTAATTTTATGGGTTAAGCTCGCAGTGGTAAACTTTTTGGCACAAATGTTTTTTTTATTTTACATTTTGTAATAAAGTGGCCCTAAGGTCTTTTTCCTCAAAAGGAATATTTTTAATAAAATTTCGTGTGGCTGTGGTTGGCAGATTCTCCACTTTCCTCGAATGATATAGAGCATTATCCAAAACATTAACAGAACCACTCTATCACTCTTTTTGGCTTTAAGTATGAATTCACCATCCATTAATAATCGGTAAACAGTTTACCGGTGGCATAGATTTCTTGGCTGCTGGAAATAGATCTTAACCTTTAGGAAGCAACCGAAATTGACTGCAACATTACTGTCCTTGATCAGGTCACCTACAACCATAAACCCATTATCAACCCATAAACATCTTTCTTTGTGGGGAGGCATTAAATTTAACCAGTGCTTGGTGACAATGGAGCGATAATTTTATTAATGAAATGGTAATGTGACAATAATTGTAGTCATAAGAAAAACATCTAAATCAAGTTTTATCAATATGGCCAATGACAAACCGTCTTCCTTTTCTGGTTGGGTTCTTTTAACCAGTTGATAAACCTGCCTGGTCTGCTTCCTTTGAAGACTTAATAGTGTTATCTTGCCATACCTTGCTTCGTGTGTCATGTATGTTTATTAAAAGTTATAGATGGAAATACAATATTATATCAACTTATGTTGAACTAATAATACTGCATAAAGGAGGTTTTACATAGCTTACCAAGTTCTGTACAACCTCTTTCATGCAAAAGAACTTTATAAATGTTAGTAGCACTGTAACTTCATTTAGCCAAGTCTCTTATAAATAATATGTTTTTCCTTGGTTCCTTAATCTCTTAATTTCATGGAGATATTTCACCCTCCTTATTACAATCTCTTGTTTGTCAATTAGTGCGCTTTTTCTACTTCTTTTAAGAGGTAAATTTTAAGTGCTTCTTTTGAAATCGGGTAGTGACTCATCACTATTATCGGCTTTCAGAATCTTGTCCACATTTTTCTTCGCATTCCACTTAACTTAATATCATCATAATGGTCACATTTTGAGCATTTCCCTAGGCAAGGAGATTGCAGGTGACCTTCTTTATTGTACTCTTCGAGTACATTATAGACTGTTCCACAAGATATGACTTTAAATAAGATTAGTAATGTATGTTATTGCCTCACAATGCATGTTACTTTCAAATATTTTTATGGTAATAATTTTATGATTTTGCAATTTCAGGAGTAACTTCGGGCCAGGTCCCCTTGATTTCTTTATAAACATTTATCGCTGTTCTTTTTTCTATAGAATGAAGCGGTGTTTGCTTTATTCTCTTTTATCAACTTTCGGGCCAGGTTTTATTCGCTGTTGATACTGATCAGTGTTACCAACACTTTCAGCATACATTTTGCGCTTGCAAGCCACTCGGGCCTGCACGGGCATCCTCCCTGTCCATCGTTCAACAAAACATACTGCTTTGTACAAACTACACAAAATTTACACAAATAACGATAAAATAACAACAGAAAAACAGTAACAATTAACAAAAAAAAACATGAAAATTCAGCAACAACAACGGGAAAATTTGTAGCATTGCCAAGTATCCACAAGTGAATGACACCTGCAGATTAATTACACCATTTGATGAATGGATGACATCATAAACCTACAAAATTTAAAACACAGATGCTTCTAGAACTTATGAAGAGAGTAGGTAATGTTTTAGACTTGGTAGAGTTATAGTGACTTGAAAAACATTCCCAGTACTGTCCGCCCTGGCTTCTTTTAGATTTTAGACATTGACACAACAATATTTTATGTAAAACTAAATAATATCAAATGAAAGCATTGCAATTTCGGAAGGTAGAGTGGTTAAATTAGTAGTGTGTCAGCTGTTATTTAAATTTATTGTATTTAACTCATCATCAATCTTGACTGTAATATTGTATGTAGTACTTTTATTACAATGTGTGCCCCTATAAGAGCCTTTTTAAACTTCTGTCTAATGCTATAGTAAATGGAGTATAGTCAAGGAGCACAGCCAGCAAACAATAAATAATAATTGATATTCAATTTTAATGAAGTAGTTAAATATATATATATATTTTAAAACTTAACCTTATTACTGTAAAATGAAGCAGCCATTTACCTGGTAAACAAAGTCGAGGTATAGCGTCAGCACTTAAGAATTTGCTCCTTGTGTGGTACTGAACTTCAAAATGCAAATGACAAACACGGCGGCGTTTAAAAATGATGTCATTATCCAAGGCCAGAACTGATCCTCCAATATTGTAAATCCAGGTTCTAAAGCGTTCAGGTTCCTTGTTAGGGTTAGGAAATTTGTGAAGGACTTCCTTTTCCGAACCTAAAAGAAGATATTTATTACTAATGACATTTGACGACAAAATCTGTACTTCCAAGCAATACCAGTTCATAAAGTCAGTATGCTTAACTAAACAACTTGTTTCAGATTTTACTATCATACTCATAGAAAGTCTTCAGTAAGGGTAGAGCCTACATACAAAGTTGAGCAGGTTGCTAGTTTTTAATATTTTAAAGTATTCAGTAAATATACTCTATAGTTTTAAGGGATAAGCCTTGTTCTGTTTTTGTTAGGGCTATGCCTTTATGAGCAATGACGTTTGTAAGAGTAGTTTTGTGTTTTGAAGTGAAAAATAATAGCCACACTTTCACTTGAATCCTTTGCCCTGATTATTTAAAGAGAAAAATCAAAATTTCTTACCGCAGTTCGGTACACAGCATTTTTTTTCTGACGACATTATAGAAAATCGGAGTCCAATAAATGTTGCCGGGGTCAACGGAAAAATGGTATGTTCGACAAAGTCCAAGAGAGAGCACAGGTAAACAGAACAGAGGGAAGTCACAATAATCCAAAAAACGTAGCCAGGTCGTAAATGATATCCACAGTTCAATAATCCAAAACGCATTCTATGGGTTCGAAACAACACCAAGATTGTGTGTCAAAAAATTGTTTTGCGACCAAAAATGACATGGCCGACAATGACGTTCCTTTCCCAAAACCGTTTATAAGATGTAAATATTTGACTTGAATTGTAATTTGCAAACCACTTATTAAATTGTCGGTAAATCTTCAAGTAAGAAAAGAATATTAATTACATATCAACTTTATCTTTTCGTGGGTGGAAACAAAAATAATTTCAATCAAACAGTATCACTTTTCTTTGGCGTTATTTTTAACTCTTGAAATGAAACGTATCACTCTTTACGTGTTGCGCGGTGTTGCTATAAGAATATTTCATGTAATGATGCATTAATTTTATTTATTTTCTTTTATAATATGTTTGTATACTATAAATTATATAAATGTTCAGAAAATATTTTATGAGATTTTTTAAATTTCATCATCGATGTGAAGGGTACAGGTACGCCATCTGTTGAGCAACGACCGAACCAAACTCCGAGTCTTTTTCTCCATACAAAATAAGAATGTACTAAGTGAAGAGACCCTGGCCGGACTATCCTGTGGCTGCCTTAAGTGAGCTCAAAGCCTCAAGCCAGGGGCGAAAAACTTACATTACTAAGCGACTGCTCGCTAAGGGCACCCCCTGTGGGGTACGGACCTCGGCTTAGGGCGTCGCTGGAGAGAAGACAGCAAGATGGGATAGGCTGGATCAGATTTTGATGATTCTTTTATCGGGGGAATTTAAAGGTACAGGCTCAGCTACGGCGCGGGCTGGCACTTCGTCGAGCAAGGGTCGGGGGGGACAGTCGGGGTCTTCGGGAGGGACTACTACTGTACTGGTGGCCCTACTGCTCTTCTAGATGAGAGTTACGTGCTCATCGGGGTCGTTGAGGACATACCTTGGACGGCGGACTTGACTCATGGTGGAGGGAGTATAACCGGCGGCCTGGACAACCAGAGGGTTGCGGCGATTCGCGGCGGTATCAAAGAAACGCTTTTTATAAATTGACGGATAGTGGGAATTTCGAGGTCGACGTCGAGGATTTCGGTGCGAACTTACCAGGGGGAGCCTGTTGTCCTACTACTAGGAATTTGTTCTGGAGGGTCTGCACTCATAAAACGACAATGTCGATTATATTTATATACCATCTGACCGGCGACCGTCATACCGCCTCAGAATGTTTTCTTTTATTTTTTGTGAATCTTTCCCATGTTTTAAGTGGAGATGTCTCTGCCCCGAATAGTAGTTATTCTGCTATTCGTGGCAGAGACTAATCCAACAAATCAAATATCATAAAAATTGGTTAAGTCGCTTTTGAGTTATAAATGGCGTAACTAACCAGACTTTGTTTTATTTACATTCTTAAACATAGACTTTGCAGTTAATTCAACCGAAATTAAAATTAAAATATAAATTAAAATGATCACTAAATAACTGATTTAATTAAGCCCTCCAAAGCGGGGATGAGATCCTAACAGCCACAGTCTTCAAAATTTCGTTGCGGCTGCCACACATGAAAGCCATCAGTGCGAAAAACCGCGAACATTCCCGATGCACTACAGAAACGTGGCAGCCCCAACATCATCCTGAAGATCATCCAGAGATCTTTTGGTGTGACAGACCCAGTGTAAAAGCTCTGACAATATGCCTTAGATTTGCCTTGTCAATATGCTAAAGGTTTTTATACCATTACCAAATAAATACTTGACGTGCGGTAGTGTTACCAGAATGACTATCTACTTATTTCTGTAAAAAAAACATTGGTTGTTTTTTCAGAAAACTTCTCGAATCCTTTGATGGCTTACACGTTTGTTAACACAACCAGTAGTGCTACAGCAATCATTGACAACATATTTTCAAGCTGGGAAACCGCTCCAACTATAACCAAGGATAAAATATTGAGTTCACCAGATTTAAAAGGGTAGGTAAATATTTTGCTAATAGTATGTATCGGGATAGGCCCTCATCAGCGATATTACACTTGCACTTTGTAAGTAGGCGTGGATTGTCGGGCGAAGAAAATAGAGATACTAGTTACAGCACAATCACTTTATTTCACTCACAATTTCTTATAAAATAATCACCATGAAGTAACCTGAAGGCAGAGGTCCGACATATTAAATGAAAGTATGAAATATAGCAGTAACCAACTTATTTATTCCAACCGCTTGTTAATTAATTAAATAGATCGCTATAATAGCTCTAGGCGCTACAGCAGGCGCACCGGGCCGAGCCTGCCACAAGAATGATCCCCCTCTTCGCTGCGCACTAGCTTACATTAAGTTGCTTGAGAAGTGGGGAGAGAGGGGAGGCGAACGTCCCGCTTTGCACAGCGTAACTCGGCCCGCTGTACCTACCGCTAACGGTGACGCCGACACGGCCATACTGACGTGCGGACGTCCTCGTACGCGTAGACTCATCAAGCATTGTCTAAAAAGACTTAACGTTATTATTAATGTTCGTTCATCCTGACTAGCAATCTCGATGAGCAAAGAATTACTGTGCAACCAACTCTGGACCGCTCAATATTGAGCCTTCAGGACTTATACTAGTAATCTGGTCCGGTTCAGCCCTGCAGAGTTTACTACTAATTCTGGACCGCTCGTTATTGAGCCTTCAGAACTTTAGCAATCTGGTCCGGTTTACCCCTCCAGAGTTATAATCTTCTGGCCCGGTCCAGCGACCCTTCAGAATTATAACCACCTGGACCGGTCAAATGACCCTTCAGAATTATAACCTCCTGGTCCGGTCTGACGACCCTGCAGAGTTATAATCTCCTGGTCCGGTTATAACAAACCCTTCAGGATTGTTACTGCTTGGTCCGGTCATGAATGACCCTACAAGATCACTCCAGTTTATACAATTTTTTCTTTTCTCTCTTTTTTTTGCTCTTTTTTTCTTTTTGTCACTCTTTTGTCTTCTTTTTAGTTTCTTTTTTTGTCTCTTTATTAGTCTTTTTTTTTCTCTTGTTAGTCCGGACTAAAATGGTCCCAGTAGATAATTTAATCAAATGTATTAAAATACTTGTCTCAACAATCCACACATTGGTAGTTTCACTACCACCAAAGTCATTTACTTTAGAGCCTTTAACAGAAACAAACTATTTTAATCTTAAGAATAGACTTGACTTAGACACTCCACCGAATGCGTAGCACGCCTATGCCGACCGAGTCTCATGTCATACAGCCAGCAAAATGTCACTTCAAGGTGCATAAGCGTTCTGTGTTGTGTCAGAGTGTGTTATGTCATTGAATGTGTCGTAGCAGACACATAATTCATGTTCACACACACATAACACTCTAAACTAACAAACGACATCTATGAAAACTAAATAACACTAATTTAAGTATTGAAGCGCCGTCACGGCCAGACTGACATTCGCACGTCCTTGTGCGTCTCCATCCCCTTAAAGTCACTGCGGGCCCATTTTTCTGTAACAAGAATAAAACTGGTAGATACAGTACTTTGTACGCTCGTCCATCGGTGACATACATTACAACGTTTTATAACCCACAAAATCAACCTTTAGGAGCTGAGCCGGACAACTTAAATAGGCCTCCCTTGAGCTAGTTATCTCTCCAGATAACATGGACCAGGCAGCCAATCAGCGTCTCTCCGATCACTCACTAGTACCACACATATCTCCATTGATCTCATTGCCTCTCAGACTAGACGATCACTTTGTAATATGATCCAGAACATTGGCCTGCATAATCCAGTTCTTTAGACTACCCAATAACACATCATAGGACGTCAACCCGCATGAGTCGGTCCCTTACATTATCCTTACACAGTTACTTTAGCTCACAGATTAGTATCAATGTTACCTTTAATTACGTTTCTTCACTCTCAGAGGCCGAGAGATTTCCAGACCTGGCTCTTAACACACGCGAACTACAAAATAGACAAAACATCACTGCCACCACCCGATGACACCCATTCCACTCCACAATCGCGAACTGCCGCCATCTCGGCCTCCTTCAAGCTACCAGTCAAGGTGATAGCTACATCCATCAAGCCCTCACATCCCCAGAGCGTGGCACGCAAACGCTTACGACTATATTTGTATGCTCTATTAGACACACAACCAAGGGAAGTCCGTATTCCCTGCAAAGCCCAGTCGGACCCCTCTGTCACATTCAATGAAGAAGGAATCGCCCCTGTAAAACGGTCTCATTTTTCCAACTGCGACGCAGCAGCTAAATCAATCCCAATATTCTCAAACGAATCTCTTACGAATTTCACCCAAATCTAACCGAAACCTAAACTCAGAATATGAAGATTCACCTTTGATTAAAATAAGTAAGCTCCCCAATGTCCGCATGACTCTCTCTGCCCGAACACCTGCTCTGCCAAAACCGGTAGCAACAAGGTGCAACTATACACCATGGTCACCATAACATTGATCTGTCTGCGCCTATACAATACCTGCCCCGATCCGAAATGATCCGCGAAGTCGCACCGAAAAGACAGACAGCATCCTTTAGAACTTCAACTGTACCAGCTGCATCCAACTATGAAGTGCACTCGAAAAGGACGCATTTAGTGGAAGAGTCAACAATGACAAGAAAACTCCTTGCTATCGATTTCTCCACCCAACTTCCCCGCGATGTCTATATGTAAAAACGTTGAGCCCCGAACAACCCCTTGAGGCTCAGCACACAATGCAGGACTTACTTTCGCACTCACCTTACCATCTCAGGGAACCAGCATTTCTCACAAACTCCAGCAAGGGCTTCGTCCCCACCAAGTAGTTAAACCTCTGTGTGAACAAGACTTATCAAAGTCCATGTTAGTGACCCCGGGACTAATGGAAGCCAACAGACACTTACCACGCTCAATCCTCCTGCACTATACTAACCCATGAACGTCGCATGTGTGAGCCACTGCCTGACTGCTACGCCCACCGATGAGAACCTGGATATAGAGTCGCGGCGGCCTCAACCCAATGAAAGCCAACGCAGATGCAATTCAACGAACTGGACCATTATCCTGCCCCCCAGACGGTGGGACGGCACCATGCACCAACTCCGTAATTCGATTTCTGGGACAGAAAATCTGCATGCTCTATGCCACTCCACTGTCCGTGGACTAGAGTCCATCGAAATCATAGACCCGCAAGAGGGTCCACCGCACCTGGAGCGCGGCTGATCACTGAACTGCTGCCTTGAGGTAGCCACGACCTGTAAACACAGTATACGCCCGTCGAAACCTTCAATAGCTTCAATGACGGCCAGGGTACACACTTGCAAAAAGAACACTGCGATTCTGTATCAGTTATTTGTCGGCTAAAGTCAGACAAGACATAAGAATCGAAAAACTTTCTTTGGATCAATTTTGCCCCGTATCCCCAGAGCTCGGTGTTTAGTTCCATCAGTGCGTTACAGTCAATTATAGTCTAGCGGTGGGTAATCTTTATTCCGGCAAGTGAATTGATTCACTTATTCCGACTCCGGGTCCGGTACCGGTTCACCTTATTTATTCCTTTGGCACCGTTTGGCACCGGCACTCACTCGCTCATTTTGGTTCCCCGGTTTCGCAGAACATTTTATTCATTTGGTTCACTGGATCATTTGGCACATTTTGAATTGAACAGTTGGTTAGTTAGAGCGATACGACGTGTTCCGAGTACTTCCGAGTGACTTGAGCGAGTGAACGAGAGTGAACAGTGAACGCGCGCTCCGGAATCATTTGGTACCGCGGTGCCGGTAAGGATTGTGAGGAATAAATAAGGTTTACGTATCCGCGTTCGGTACCGGCTCCTTTGGATCAGTACCTCCGGAGTTACCCACCGCTATTATAGTCAGAACCGGTTCTGATGTAAGTAATTCGATCACTTTCTTGTGAATATTTTATGTCTGTCCATTTTATAGGCCCTTTTGATTTGATTCAAGGTTCAAAACGTAAAACACGTGAAATATGGGACAACGAGCCGAAGACTGACCTCAAGGAGCCACAGATCGCTCAAAATAAAATTATTAAACTATTATTTCACTATGATTACCTTACACCTACAGTTACACTTCACAAAAATACATCAGGTACACAATCACAGCTGTCGTAGGAAGTATCACATTTTACTACCGCGAGTGCGGACAGTCAATGCCAAAGGAAACAACTATTTTTGCAAGAGTGCAACAATATAATAAGCTACCTAAAGATCTAAAGAATGCAAACTCGTTGGGTATTTCCGAAATTAAATTAAAAAAAAATGACATTCTAAATGATCAAACACTACTCCAATAAACAGACTTGCCCTACGGCTGTGTTGCTTTATTGTGGCACCGGGATCGCATTCCTTATCTATGGTAATTATTTCTTTTGCGGGTGGATCGAAAAGTTTTAAGTTGTGTTAGTTAATAATGTTAATTGCATCCGAAAAGAAATGGTATTACTATTTAAATGATTTAATATAAAATAAATCAATAGCTGCTTAGTTTGTGTGCCCAAGTTATATTTTAAGTTTAAAAACGTTCTCAAGTAAGTGAAATCTTTGTAATTTCTACCACCATTAAATAATTAATTATCCTTTCGCAATATTTGAACTAATTAGAGTTTATCTTCACCATGTAGGTCAGTGTTGATGTTATATAAGAATAATGAAACTCTCAGTAACGTTAACTTCTTTCCCCAAACAGAATGTAATTTTGTCAATATCTGTACGTACATAGATACCACTATCTAATAGATCCCTACCTATAATAACTGGTTCTGTAATTGAGTTAACAGGCACAACATGAAACAAAAAGGACACTGACGTGGTTAATTTCACCACGGCTCAGAATGCGATTCATATTTAACGTTTTCTTTACCTATACCTGTAAGGTAAACTATATCACAGTGCATAGTGCCCGAGAACTTTTTAACAAAGCTAAAAGCTACAAACGAACTAGCAAATTATCTATTAAAAAGAAAAGGAACGAGCTCACCGGATGATGTGGTTGTTCGTATCATGACTCTTCGTTGCTGGTGCTCGATGCGAATTCTTCACTTCGGTCAAAGGTTCGTACTGCCTCTTGCTTCAATCAATTGATTTTTGGACTGTTGTACTTCAACGTCAATGTGCCATGTATCAGTGAAATTTGACCTTTGCGGTTTAGCGGTTGCCGGAAGTCGTGATAGCAAAAACTCCATATTTTGTATAGATTAGACTTTGGTCCACACTTCACTGTCGTTATTATTTTCTTCAGGTTTTTGCCCTTCGAATCCCAATTCTGATATCGGGATAGGCCCTCATCAGCGATATTACACTTGCACTTTGTAAGTAGGCGTGGATTGTCGGGCGAAGAAAATAGAGATACTAGTTACAGCACAATCACTTTATTTCACTCACAATTTCTTATAAAATAATCACCATGAAGTAACCTGAAGTCAGAGGTCCGACATATTAAATGAAAGTATGAAATATAGCAGTAACCAACTTATTTATTCCAACCGCTTGTTAATTAATTAAATAGATCGCTATAATAGCTCTAGGCGCTACAGCAGGCGCACCGGGCCGAGCCTGCCACAAGAATGATCCCCCTCTTCGCTGCGCACTAGCTTACATTAAGTTGCTTGAGAAGTGGGGAGAGAGGGGAGGCGAACGTCCCGCTTTGCACAGCGTAACTCGGCCCGCTGTACCTACCGCTAACGGTGACTCCGACATATGCTCTGTAAAGTTTATAGTAACAAACAAATCAACAACAACAACCCAGCTAAAAGAATACAGTAGGTAGAATCAGAGAACCTAATTGCATATCAAATTGATACACTACGTCAATTCACGGATACCTACGGACAATTAATTTAAGTAGGTAGTCAATTGGATAAACAATAAACTCAAACTCAAAGCATTTATTTCAAATAAACCAATTACAGGCACTTTTGAATTGTCAAGGGGTCGGTCAGTCAGAAATATGAAGCTAGTTGCCCATTCCAAAGCGAAACTATGTACCTATGGAGAAGAACGGGCAAGAAACTCCATAGACACTCTTTTAAATAATATGGATACAGAAAAATTTGTTACATACGTCTTGTTGAAATTATACATGTGAGAACGATGTAGAAAGACCCGTAATAAAAACATAAAAAATCGTAAATAAAAACAAAAATAAGCCGTGGCTGCCAAGAGATGACCAGTCCCCACTGACGGCGCCCGTTCACGAACATGACGTATGGATCAGCACCATTCAGCTCAACCATTTTGAAGGGAACTTAATGATCCAACACACACGCCACCACCAGCGAGACATTTGAGTGAGCGTGACATACTCTCAGCCGCCAGGGCACATTCAAGTCAATGACAGACGTGCCCAGTATAGGGTAGCTTTATAGTAGGTACTACATAGTGCTCACACGTGTGCTTTGCAATTATACAATACTAAAAGATTGAATTTATACAGTGCAAAGATAGTTTTTACAATCTTCAGCAGCTCCAACAATATTTCCGAATGCTAATCAATTGTTTAGGCGCCCTTGTGGAGCAGAACCAGCGTTGAGCCAAGCATTTTTGTCAGAGATGTAATCCTCCAACTTATAATATGCTTGGCTGCATAGTGTGCGTTTGATACAATTTTTGAACTTCGTTTCATTCAGTTGGAGTATGTGGGGATGTATTTTATTACAACATTTTAAACAGTATGAAGGATGAATCTACTTTAGCCAGCCTGAAACCCGGTTGAACCAATTGGTCCCTATTTCTAGTCCCATAGTTGTGTCTTTCACCTCTTTTACTGAAAAGATTTAAGTTTTTCCTTACGTACATGATGTTTTCATATATATATTGACAAGGTACG
Organism: Dasypolia templi; assembly: GCA_963555695.1. Taxonomy (NCBI): domain Eukaryota; kingdom Metazoa; phylum Arthropoda; class Insecta; order Lepidoptera; family Noctuidae; genus Dasypolia; species Dasypolia templi. The sequence goes on along the minus strand of OY743140.1, from coordinate 30,532,597 downwards.
GTCATGATGTTAATATCTTTAAACAGTTCCCTTAAAGAATCGCGCCTGCGGAGGCCATATATTGCTCTAATGGCTCTTTTTTGCAGAATAAAAATAGACTCGATGTCTGCAGCGCGTCCCCATAATAAGATACCGTAAGACATGATACTATGAAAGTAACTGAAATAGACTAGCCTCGCGGTATCTACATTAGTAAACTGACGGATTTTTCTGACAGCATATGCTGCTGAACTTAGCCGTCCTGCAAGAGATGTTAAATGGGGACCCCATTGCAGCCTTGAGTCGAGCGTGATCCCCAAGAAAACCGTTTTATCAACTAATTCTAGTTTCTCTTGATTCAATACTATGTCACAATCAGTACTTTCAACATTCGGCAAAGCAAACCTTATGCATTTTGTTTTTTTCCCATTTAATACTAAATTATTAGCAGTAAACCAATTTTGTACCTGCAGCAGTGCGTTATTTACGTCGTCAAGATTTGATGAACGTCTACTTATCTTAAAAATTAAAGAAGTATCATCAGCAAATAACACCGTTTGTGGTTGTTTTTTTAATAAATGGGGTAAATCATTAATATATACTAAAAAGAGGAAAGGACCTAATATCGAGCCTTGTGGAACACCCATTTCTACTTTTAATCCAAGTGAATTGACACCATTAATTTGAACTTTTTGCCGTCTATCTTCTAAATAAGATCTAACTAAACTTAGCGCAAGTTTACCTAGTCCGTAATGCTCCAGTTTTAGGAGCAAGGTTTCGTGATTAACGCAGTCAAATGCCTTGGAGAGGTCACAGAAAATTCCTATGGCATCTTGGGCCTCCTCCCACGCTGTAAATATGTGTTTTAGTAAAGTGACACCAGCGTCAGTCGTGCAACGACCTTTGGTGAAACCATATTGCTGTTCGTGTAAGATTTTGTTGATGTTAAAATGATTAAGCATTTGATTGCGCATTACCTTTTCGAACACCTTGCTGAATACCGGCAACACGGATACTGTTCTATAATTGTTGGTGTCTTTGCTATCCCCAGATTTAAAAAGTGGTATAACCTTACTGTATTTCATTAAATCCGGGAAGACTCCTTGATCTACACACAAATTAAATATTAAAGCTAAGTATGGTGCTATGGTCTCGATTATGGATGTACAAACTTTGATAGACATTCCCCAAAGATCTTCGGTCAACTTGATTTTATTTGCCGAAAAGCTTTTATATTTATCATAGGGTTTATATGTTTAAATTGAAATTCAACCGGGCAGCCTGGAACGTTCGCTCTTAATAAATCAATTGAGACTTTGGGTGAGGAAATTAAAGCCTCCGTAGTTTTAGATGGTATATTAGTAAAATAATTTACAAATTCTTGAGCTACTTCTAAGTTAGAGCTTATGGCACCACGTGAAGTCTCCAATGTATATTCAGTGTTTCGTATTTTTTTCCTACAAGTTTCGTTATTTATAACTTTCCAAACTGTCTTTATTTCATCTTCGGCTGATTTGATCTTGTTGCTAATGTACAGGGCTTTAGCTATTTTGCAGGTATTTCTAAAAATTTTGGAATATGTAGCAACATACTTATTGAAAGTTTCAGTGTTAATATAAATCTTAAGGCCATACAACTCGAACAGTCTATCCCTACTAATCCTAATACCTCTAGTTGCCCAGTCACTAAATGTAAATTTAGTGCAAATATTTTTTGTTTTCTTTTCAAAAGTTTTATTGAATTTAGTGTGGACTAATGAAAAGAAATCCTCATAAAATTTATTTGCATCGTCCATATTATGGCCCAGAACATTTAACTTATTATTTAGGGCACTATTGAACCTATTTAATTTGCCAGTAGTTATTGGTCTAAATTGTATTTGCAATTTTTGTAAAGGTGTTTTAAACCTAAAAGTTACCGTTTGTCCACTATGATCTGACGGCAGATAATTTACGATGGCTTTCTCTAAATAATCAAAATCGCAGAAGACATTATCAATACAAGTAGCAGAAGTTGGAGTTACTCTAGTCGGTTCGGTAAAAACATTAAATAAATTGAACGATTTAAAAAGGCTTAGTAATCTACTGCTATTTGAATTATTTTCCAAAATATTAATATTAAAATCACAATTAATTTCTCTGACTATTCAATCAGCAAAGTGTTGATAACACTCAACCACGCGGACGGTATCGCGGGTACAGCTTAATAAGGTAATATGATAAATAATATGGTTGGCTTTAACACTCGTTACGGGTCAGCAGCTCGAAAGTTTGACCAAGGGCTTGGGGTCTCAACTCGAACAAAAAATTATAACTAGTCTTGAAAAATATCATAGATGGCAGCATAGGTAACCATTATGAAGTTAACAATCACTAGAAAGCGTTAAACGGCAGAATTTTGGCTAAAGTAAGATTTGCAAAAACTTGAACTTCCCATTCTAATGCTGATTTATCTATTTACAATCATAATGCACGTATACAACAAAATACATAAATAAAGCCTTTAACTTCGAACCGATAAAAGTAGACATCCGTTAATCATTTTGTTTAGAGTTATTTGCAATAGATGGCGTTTTTCTCAATTTGTCCTGTCATCACAGCACAGTAACCACTATCGTTAATAATTTAAATCAAACAACTATTATATTATAAATATATCTATTTCAAAATGTTCTCTTTGCTCACAATAAAATGTGAGTAGCAACAAAATGCATGTCTCGTTCCATATGAATAGAGATGGTGACTCTTGATGTACTGAAATCTTATAATATATATATAAAATTCTCGTGTCGCAATGTTTGTTACCAAACTCCTCGGAAACGGCTGTACCGATTTGTATAAAATTTTGTGTGCAGATCAGAGAATCGCCCAACATGTATTTTTCAAAAAACAAAGCAAAACAACGTTTGCGGGGTCAGCTAGTTACTTTATAAAGAAATATAAAATAAAACTAGTCACATGTTTTTCTGAACCCGGAACTATTAAATTGTACATAAAATAAGATTGCAAGACACGTTTTCAAATTAGGTCGACTCCTAGATGGCGTTATAAAACTATAGTCTCTGAGTAGTAGTGACTGTAGTGAGTCGCTGATGCTGCCATCTACCGAAGAAAAATAGCCGGCTCAATAGACAGACCTAAGAAGGTGTAATTTCTTTGTATGGGATTGGGTATCTGTGCCAAGGGGTATCGTGTTACTCAGTACCCGGGTCGTGGAAGTCAGATCTATAGGCAGTCGCTCCATGTAAAATACTGGTACGACCACTATAGAAACGAGTTATGTCGATGGAAACATAGACAAAATGACAATATAGTGTAACTTAATTTTATAATTTTTTTTTTTTTTTAGTTTAAATTTAATTCTTGTGACGTAATTTTGTCTATTCTTCCATCGACAAAAGATTGGTCGTGGTATTCGAGATGGTCGTTTGTTTTGTGGAGCTCATCCCACAATCTACGGGCTCAGCCGTGACGCCTTCTGACTGTGTCAGGGCTCCACGAAATGTTTATTTTTATTTCTGTAAGTAGGTTTGTACAAACACTTTTACACGTCGATCGTATTTTAAAAACTAGATGAGGTCGGCGTTTCCTATCTGACTACTCTGAGAAGAAATGCCGAAACAAACTCAGAGGTCACAGTCTTCCAGACATAATCTTGGTCAGGTCATGTGAAGACATGTAGATTGGTGTCTGAAATGGTCTTTTGAGGAAAGAACCACACAGATTGAGAGGACCTGTCAAGTCAGTGCGCGCATTTGTCAGTAATAATGCAGCTCAACTCAGAACTTATGGAGCTGAACGATTCGACGAACAACACCAAAGTAAAGACATTTGAACAGCTGAATTTCATTATATAATTATATTTCAATATTCATTCTTATTAACCAGAAAAGAATCTCAATTTTACATCAAGATGGTGGTGGGTAACGTCACACACGTCGGATGCGCAATCGGAGTTTATGAACATAAAATAGGACCCTTTGCAATAGCGGCTTTTTACAATATGCAATTAGTGAGTACCGACTTTCACAGACTTCTCCATTTCGTTGATCATCTCCCTAATTGCGTAAGACTCTATCAATCATAATCTTCATCATTTTGAAGGATACTGCTAATCCATTGTTTCAAATTTTCGAAAAATGTGTCTGCTCAACAACCTATATAACGCAATGAATGTTGTTGAACTGTCAAAATGAAAGCCATTCCTACTGAGTGTGTTACGCAATTACCCCGCTGTAGGTATGCTTACCTAGTATTTTTTATGTTTTTTAATGTCTTTGGATGGCAAACAAACCGTTAGGTAATATGGGACCACCAGTAACATACGAAAAAAATTGCAGTTTCCTACATTTTGATCGCTTATGTGTTACCTACAAAGTTCAATACTTATGGGTTTTTAAATCCATATTTTGGATTTGGTCCTATCGTTTCTTTCATCGCTAGGTACAGTCCGCGAAGCCTAAGCTGTGCTTTGCCTTTGTGTGAGTGCACATAACGACGCGTCTTTTGCTTGGCAATCGGACAATCGGCCTGATTAACTGTGCATACCTCGCGCGATCACATTGGTGCGATTGGCGACTCACACAAATGCGAAGCTCAGCTTAGGCCTCGCGGACTTTACTACACTTTCTTAAGGTATGTCCCTCGTATAACTTCTACAAAAAGTATGTTTTTTTTTCAGTCTGGACATATTATATGCTACACGTCACATTATTCAAGAACAGGTTATCCCGTCTATAACACCACAGCTCCTGTCAAAGGTACCGGGTGGACGAGATGCGGCTGTCCTCCGAAGTATAGAGAAACGAAAGACTGCCTTTGTGTACCTAGCCCTAGAACAGATCTTACAACAAAACAACAAACAATAACGAGTACAACAAAAAATATAAGTTTGCCAAGTAAGTTGAGAACCTACAATAAAAGAACAACGATTGTTGTTGTTAAGAAGCCAAAGATCGGCAAAATTGTGTGAGTAGTCTATGTGCCATAATAAAAGGTGGTGGTTGTTGAAGAGAGCAGTGCAAGTGGTGGCCCAACGGTATCGGCCCCGACTTGCGAGTTGTAGGGCGTGAATTGGAACCCAGGCAGGCACTTTACTTTGCGCATTTAATTTAATTACCACTGCTCTCAAAACGTTGAAGGAAAACATCGTGAGGAAACCGGCACGCCCTAGAATCAAAAACTTCGATGGCATGTGACATCCACCAACCCGCACTGGGCCCACGTGGTGGATTACGGCCCACTCCCTCTCATAGAGAGGAGGCCGTTGTCCCAGCAGTGGGAACATTATAGGCTGATTAAGAATGCTTGCTGAAGATGATGTAGATGTGATTAGTAGTATTATCATTACATTAAATACAGACCTTTTTCCTAACGGTACTGTACTTACCCCAATATCGACTTGTTACAAAAAAAATATTATGATTATTTTAACCTAACAGGTTAAAATAAAATAAAATTGAAACCACTAGGCCGTGTCCAACTCGAAAGCGATAACCGCGCGAGTACGCAATGGTCGCGCTCATTTATATGACATACTCTCGCAATCAATCAAGTCGCGTTCGTACGTCATAACTAGAGATCGGATATTTACCTGATACTTTGATACCTAAAGTTAATTTTTTGGGATGCCAGGAACACCGGGAATGCATAGTTAGTCGGGTGCCCACTGCACCCGACTAATTATGCATTCCCGGTGCCCCCGTTCCTTTCACTAATACCGAAAAGCCCGGCTTTCAATCTAACGGCAGCCTATTAAAAAAAACACTTCAAAACTTGTAAACAATTCAACTCAATCATGTTGCAATATTGGATGTGAATAATAACATAATACACCACGCGGCGCCAGCTTGTCGGGAAGCCGCGACGCCGCCGCCGCCGGCCGAACACTCACTTACGGTGCAAGGTTGCCAGGTTTACGTACTCAAAGAATAATATTTAATTTCCGCGCTGTTTTAGTTACGAACCGTTGCCAAATTTCTCCGAAGCCGCAGTTGCGAACCCCCTCTAACGCTATAGCATTAAGCAGGATGCGAGATCGTGTCAATGAATGAAAACGTCAAGTGCTCGGACATTGCTTTGCCATCTCGCTCGCACGAGCTAGATCAGATCTGGCTTTTCGGACCTTTCATGTTTTGCAAAGAAATTGTCAATGTGGTTGATTACACTAAGTACGTATTTAGTTAGCAAATTGTTCCGATGTGCGATGCCGGGCTTGCGACTTTTTATGAATGAAACGAATAACGAAGCGTGTGTGTGTAAATAGTAAAAGCATGTTTGCGTGCGCAAAAAGTTGCGCAGAGCGTGATTTTAAATTAGTTCAAATATGTTTTGAGCGGTTACTAGCGCTTTTTTTTTGCTTATCTCATTTTCTGTGTAGTTTAAGTGTCGTGGTTAGATTTTGCTGTGATTGTGACCTTTGTTTTGAAGTGGTTAAAAAGTTTCTTTTCATTCAAATGAATTCGGAAACGCATGCAAATGTTCCTTGTGAAGGATTAAAGTGTACTCGGAAATGTAAATACTTTGAGTTTTTAAGACAAATATAATCTCGTTACTTCACCGAAACCTACCCCTGATTTGAGTATTTCTCAGAAATCTAAATCACGTAGTCGGCATTTTAGTCGATCAGCGTACAAGACTCATTGGATTGTAAGCTGCTCTCATTTCAACAAGTTATTCTGTTGGTGTTGCATATTTTTTTCAAAAGATAATACCGCTTGGAATACATCACGTTGAATTAAATAACTTCACGGTGCCATTAAAAGACATCAGAATTCTCAAAAGCACTTGAATGCTGTTATTTTATTCTGTAGTTTTGGTAAAACACGAATTGAAGCTTCTTTGTCTCGTCAGCTAAGTGACTAAATTTATTTCTCAAGGACAGCTTTCCGAATTATCGATAATTGCAATAGAAAAACAGTTGTTGGTATACCAACAACTGTTTTTTCTATTGCAATTATCGATAATTATAATTAAAACGTTCACCAACTTTCTTGCTGATGTAATGAAATCATTTTTACAGAAAGATAGACGTTTTGATTTAGAATACAGAAAGTAGTTTTATACTTTGTGAAGTCCGCATTTACTGTTTTATCAAAGCCACTGTTCACACAGATGACAAATATACCTCATATTTGTCATCTGTGTGTAGTGAAGAAGCGAAGAATGAAGAGTTATGGGTGTTCACATTGAGAATTTGTGAGATATTTTATATATTCACAACATCGTAAATAATGTTTAGTTAGAAATCTATCAATTGTGTGCCATCTAGTGGCCGGATTGAAATCTTCGACAGTTGTGAGCGAGTGAACTGTTGTACTAATCATGTTAATAGATGGATCTTATCAGAGTGCGCTGTTTTCAAGTCCACTCGAGTGGATTGGACAGTTTAGAGTTTTTTTTCAATTCCACTTTTTGTACATCCTCCCCGGGGGTCGCACAGTGGGTCGAAACTATGATTTTAGTGACTTAGGGCTCAACTTTGCTTTTTTACTTTTTTCCTCATGTGGATGGATAGAGCTCATTAACCTCAACAATAATTGTTCTGATGTATTTTTTCCTAAACTTTATACTTTGGGTAGAAAAATGTGTTTTGTTATTTTTTTGTACGGAGCGGATCAAATAACCTTAAATTCCTGCTAAGTAGCGTGTGATCCCGCGTTGAAACTTTATTTTTCATATACCTTGTCTAGTCTATTATCATTTGATGCTATTAACGTGTGCATAAAGTTGCAACTCTGCCAAATAAATGGATCGAAAAAAATGAAAAAATATATAGAATAAAAAGCTACATTTTTTAATTTCGTAAGTTCTTTTAAGTTAAATTTGATATGGAATAGTAAGTAAAAGCACGTAATAATACACATAGTTACTTAACAACTAACAACAATACATTTAAAAGGTCCCTAATTAGCTTAAATTTACTAATATATGTAGTATTAGTAAATTTAAAGCTAATCACACTAATCATAATACATTTAAAAGGTCCCTAATTAGCTTAAATTTACTAATATATGTAGTAGTAGTAAATTTAAGCTAATTAGGGATCTATGAATTTCAATTTCTTTGTTTTAATGACTTTAACATGTTTATGAAATGTTATTTTAAGTTAGATTTAATACTGAATAGTGAGTAAAGATAGGTACATAATAATACAAATTAGTAAAGGTAAACTAACATTACTACAACTAACACAAGCAAACTAAAAACTAACTATAAACAACATCAAACATTACTATTTCCTTTCAATTATGAGTTTGACATTTATAAACTAATAAAAAAAACAAGAAACTTACAAACTACCAAAAAATCTTATTCACTATCGCTATGACTATCTTGTAAATTATCTACATCAATAAAATCTATATCGGATTCTGTGGGAAAAATCAGCAGAAGCTCTTTGACTTTTGGAGAGAGAACCATTATATTTTGTTTCACCATTCGAGGTCTTAGACTTGTGATCTTTGGATCAGAAGACAAAAGAAGATTGTGTATAATATCCTCATTTGTCGCCGTTCTACTTACCTTTCTAGAATGACTCTCTCTATATTTCCGGAAATCTTTATTACGAGCTTCCGCTGCCTCTTCCGACAGTTTACCTATAGGTATGGCACCAAAGTGCTTAATTATATCACTCCCATGTACTAACAATTTATGTATACTGGAAGGCATATAATACCAGGGATATAAGTGAACGTACAATTGTGCAGTATCTCTACAAAATTCGGAAAACTTAGAAAGATCCACGCTCTCTCCAGATGCAACCGTCTGAAGAATCACATGAAACCTTTCTATTAAATCTTTATCTATTCCTGTTATGCGAGCTGTTGTTTCTGCATCCCTAAAAAATCTTCTGGCAGTATTGCCATCATTGGTTGTGCCTACTCCTTGCTTGACTACGTCAATAAGTAAACCGCATTCTTTCTTAAACGCTTGCTGTATAGCGCTCTTTCTGAGTGACATTTTTTCTTTGTCATCGCCCCTGCAACTCCATTTTTTGAAGTCCAAACGATAAGCTGCAAACAAAAAGAAATATCACTTAAATAAAAATCTCACAAGTAACTATATAACGTGAAAAAAATTATGAACTAATAAAATTATATTTACCGATATGAAGTAAGCACTCCATGCTTCTTATCCAGGCATGTAAAGATGACATTCCATACTGGAACACTTCTTCGTTGTTCTCTTTTTGAGCAAGTGACTCTAAATTGTTCATCTCTGACGGTTTTGCTTTGCAGATATCACAGACAGCTGAAGATGTGTCTGACAAATATGACGATATTTTGCCGTCTATCATCGTCAAGTGCAATTGATGCTTAACTTCAACTTGATTGAACTTGATTGGCTGAAGTGTTTCTATTTCTTCGGTTATGCTAGCTTTTATAGTTACCACTGTTGACTGCGTTTCTTTGGTAAATTTGAACATTATCGGACGGCAATAGAAAGTTGATGAGGGTCGATCGTTTTCCCAAACAATTGTTCCATCACATTGTTGAAGCCTTATAGGAACTAGACTGGCCATGAAGATAGTTGAGTCATCAAACTCTGCTTCAGTCTTTTGTTTATAATTACTTTGACCTGAGGCTCCATCAAAACCCCATTTGCTTATTAGCAGTAACTCAGTTGGCGAATCCAAATCTAAAGTAATCACTTCTAAAAGCCTAGATACCGTCAAGTTGAGTAAAGCTTGCAGTTTAATAGCAGCTCCTTCTTCAGTTATAATTATGTCTTCTTTCCCTGGATAACATTTTGCCTTCGCTTGTTTTATTTTATAATAAGAAGGGTATAAATCAGACCTATTTTCACTTGCTGCTTCTCTTAGGCTTATATACTGCCACTTACTTAATTTAAGTGAAACTAATAAAGACAGTGCCTTATCGGGTGAAAATGTACTACTTTTCGGTTTACTTGTACTTAAACACTCTTTAACTTTTTCTAGATCTTCGGGGTGATTTAGTAAATGGTTCATAATTTTTCCTACATCCTCATTTCCGGTGTTTCTTAAACTAGCAATTGTAGTAGCTTTAAGTTCATCCGGGGATAACGAAAGCGATTGGTTAATTTGATCAACGCGTCGTCGTTTTTGCCTGGAGCCCAATTCCTCGAAAGGTTTTCGAGGTGTAAATGTAGATGTCGAGGCTTCTGTAGTAGATGGTGGTAGATTTTCGACATCTTCAGTATTACAAATCTCGAGCCTTTCCTGTTCAGTGTTCACAGCTTCAGGTATCATTCCTTCGGGCCAGTTTATTGCACGTTCCAACCAATCACCATTTTTTCTTACAAACTGTGCTAACGTGCGACTACTTCGTTCCCATCTTGCACTTATATTTGAACAAAAGCGCGTACAGAATTTTTGGAGCTCAACACTGTTCTCTTCGGTCACGTTTATTTTATGTTGTAGGAATTGAAAGAATTTTTGACTATCCGACAGTGACTTGACCTGCTCTCTTAAAATCATAAATAAATCTAAATTGTTAACTAAATTATCCATTATAACGAAAAAGGGACGATCAGAATCACGAGATGTTAGTAGTAGTACGAATAAACGAACACTAGTTAGTATATAATAAATTATGGTCATTTTATACTTCCAGAATCCAGTGACAAACAATGTTTACTAATTTTTCTACTACCCTCATTAACTAATTATCCTAATTAATATTACAGTAATGACTAAAAGTGAAAAACATTGTTATTTTATAAGGTAAAAGGTTAAGCTAATTACAGTAATTAAACACACAAATAGAAATTAATTGATTTCATATCCACATTTTTAAATAAAGGTCCCTAATTAGCTTAAATTTACTAATATATGTAGTATTAGTAAATTTAAGCTAATTAGGGACCTTTTAAATGTATTGTTGTTAGTTGCTAAGTAATTATGTGTATTATTACGTGCTTTTACTTACTATTCCATATCAAATTTAACTTAAAATAACTTACGAAAGTAAAAAATGAAGCTTTTTATTCTATGTATTTTTTCATTTTTTTCGATCCATTTATTTGGCAGAGTTGCAACTTTATGCATTTGTTTATAGCATCAAATGATAATAGACCAGACAAGGTATATGAAAAATAAAGTTTCAACGCGGGATCACACGCTACTTAGCAGGAATTTAAGTTTATTTGAGCCGCTCCATACAAAAAAATAACAAAACACATTTTTCTACCCAAAGTATAAAGTTTAGGAAATAATACATCAGAACAATTATTATTGAGGTTAATGAGCTCTACCCATCCGCATAAAAAAAAAAGTGAAAAAGCAAAGTTGAGCCCTAAGTCACTAAAATCATAGTTTCGACCCACTGTGGGTCGTGCCATGCATGTATTCCCATTTTAATAGCTAATAGCAACTACTTACAATTGTGAAATACGAATATTAATAAGTACTGAAACGGCTCAGTCGCTAGGTACAACTTTGCCAGGCGTGTTTATTATGTCGGCTTGCCCTAATTTTGACCCATAGGCACGCCACTGGGTACAGTATGGAAGCAACTTCAAAAAAAAAACCCGGGTTCCTTTACAATATTAGCTAGGTGAATATGCATCCGATTCTAGTCAGAAAAAAAAACAAAAATTTGTTGATTCCGGAACTGCGGGATTTTTTCGATACAAAGCGCATTCCATATTTAGCCAACATCCCAACTAAAGGTGATGGAGATGCATCCAAATATCTTATCTCTAGTCATGATGCATGTAAACGATCGCGTAATCGTGCGACGCGGTCGCTTACGTTTAGGACACAGGGTTAGCCCGGTTTTATATAATGTTCTTTTCATTCACAGCCACTTCTAAGCAAGCGTATTATGATAGTTATGAAAAATATATAAGTGATATGCACCTAATATATGACGGTATGGTACAATGCATTTATAATTACTTAGCTATCAAAGTTTTAGTTTAAAATCACACTTGTAAGTGCGCTTACGCACTGCCTTTATTCGAAGAAAGAAGATCAAGAAAACTCGGATCAAATGTATAGCTTGGATGTAGTTCATCTGCGGAAACAAAATAATTACCTACATTACTACGAACTGAATTGTACCCTTCGAAAAAAACAAGCGTGATGTTATTTTATTTTATTCGAATCGAATGCAGTGCGTTAGAACGCTTGTGCATCAATCCAAATTTGTAAAGTCAATCAGAAACCCTCAAAGCCTCGTCTTCACTAGGACGACAAATGTCCCGCAACACTGTGTCGGTAGAGATGTCGGGCGACGTCTCTCAATGTCTGGCGACATAAAAAAACTATTAAAAAAAAAGTCGTGAAACAAGACTGCAGCGTTGTTCAAAATCGCTAGGCTTCTCTAGCGAGAGCGACACATGTAGCGGTAAGTACATTTGTCCCCTATGAATACGAGGTATTTTGTGAGTGAATCGTAATCGCGCTAGAACGTTTTTGTTGCATATTGTAGCGAAGAAGAAGAAACCGGAAGTTTTGAAAATCCAGCTGTTGGATTGGAAAACGGAGAAAAAACTGGAATCTACATCGTTAAACCCAAAGCACGGGACGGGTGTTGGGACTCCACTACCAACGTGCAACAGTCAGGGAAACTGCGAACCAAAAATTGTAATGCTGCCAATATTTACCATTCAAAATGCACCCAAGAAACTCAGTCGTAGAAGGGGTCCAGGATATTACCGCAGGTAAATCGTAAATGATTTTATTTCTGAAAGGTTTCTACAAACAATTTTAAATAAGTCACGACATATTTTAGAAACGAGGTTTGGTCTGTTTCCTATCCGATTACTGAGACGAAATGCCTAAACAAACTCAACTCAGGTTTTTTTTCGTTGGAACCCATGGTGACAATATGTTCCTCAGCCGTATTTAACCATTAAGACCAACGAACAAAGGAATTAGCTAAATAATAATGTGCCTTATATTTTTGGAAACTTTTCAGATCTGGCAACACCAGTTCGGTACAGAGTGCTAAGGCAATAGATTAAGCAATTAATTGAAGCAATGGATTAGCAATCTGTTTCAAAACGATTAAGATTCCGTTTGATTGTGTATTACGCAATTAGGGTACAGGACGGGAATAATCCCCTCCAAAAAGTTTTAAGCGTTTAGCTTTTTCATATTTACGATTTTTTCGATTATTTAATTTTTACCATGCTTCTTTAAAATAACATATTTTTTTTCGAACAGTTTTAATATTAGTCATCATCCCTATTTGCACAGACTTGTCAGTGCAGCATCCCAAGAGCAACCTTAATTAAACGAGAATAAAGATTACTGTAAGTTGGCCAGTCACGCAAAATCAGAGACAAAACAACTGTGAAAGGATAAAAACCTAGACCTATATGCTTCCCTGGTATACGTCTCCCATTTGACGTTTAAATCTGCATCTTCCATGATTAGGTATTTGCCTAAACAACAAACTTTGTTTCAGCTACATAGAAACATTAGCCTAAGATCAAAACTACTGCTGAATGTAAGGGAAATTCGAAACAAAGGGGCACACTTCTTCAGTTACGAACAAAATGAACCTGACCATGAAATTAAGGAACACTGCCAACGTTTTGTGGCCACGACTAAACAATCATACGAAGACCGCGATCGTAATGAAAAGGCAAAAAGGAGGGTCAATAATCTTCTAGATCTTTTGGAACAAAAAGGAAAAAAAGCCCAGCTCACTAGCCGGGAAATAATAGAGTTTGATAAAAAAATGAGAAGGATTTATAAGACTGTGCTAGGCACACGCGAAAACTTGCAATTTTAACACGTTGCGGGACATTATATGACGTGCTAATAATAAAACTTATTTCCGTCTCGTCAGAAAACGAGCACCCTAATTGCGTAATACACAATCAATCGGAATCTGAATCGTTTTGAAACAGATTGCTAATCCATTGCTTCTTAAGTTCGATAAAAATTCTGCTCAACAATATCTAGAACGCAATGAATGTTCTTGAACCGTCAAATCAAACAGATTAGTCGTAATCGTTTACGAAAATGTGTTACGCAATTAGGGTGGAGTTCTAACCACTAAGATTATACGTTCGAGCCAGTTATTTTATTTCGAACTTCATTCTGACAAGAGATCTTAATACAAAAACTGACTTTAAAACAGAGTCTAAGGGTGTTCGCCCGAGCGGCACCCTAATTGCGTAACACATTTTGTTTTTGAATGCGATTCTGAAATGAAACAAATTGCGATCTTAATCGTTTACTATATTTGGAATTGCTTATTAAAAATGATTACAAGTCTGCCAAATTTTATAGGGATGTATAGGGTTTCTAGTCCGAACTCGCGTTTTGTTTCATCAAAAAGGAATTATTCGCTTCCGAACAATTTTGCTATAATTTAATTTTCTTTTTAACTACAAGTGATCGTCTAATAATGCATAAAAATGAAAATGTACAATGATAGCTGAAGTATTAAAAACCAATTTATAAAACAATTTCTACCATAAACTACCAAAATTGAAATACGCAACGAAACGTTCTTCTTTTTCCGTATTAGTTATCTGTGGCCAATGACAAAATCGTAGAAAAGCAATGTTGTCAACTTAGTGAGACTTCCACTAAATCTGGGAGTTTAAATTAAATCTGGACACCCCTACTGGGGCGGTTGGCGGACAAAATTTATCTAGTGGTTAATCGGAATTCAATTTGTAGAAAAAACTACAATTAACTACTAAAACTGTGCCTCTTTATAACAATAACACGATGATGTCATGTTTTATGATTTGTCTAAAACCTGTGTCAGTAATTTACCATTATTTTATTTATTTCAAATGCCGAAACGACTTGGGATTTGAACGATGATTTGTAAAGATTAAAATGACGAATATAATGAAGAATACATATTGCCTGTGTAAAGATCATTTCTGGAAAAAAAACCGCGGATATACTTTCAGGATAAAAAAAAATACTGTTGTGATATTATCTATAGTAGTTCTCAAATCAAGTTTATTCATGCGGCCAAAGTGGACTCAGGAAAAAAAGTTGGCAACACTTTAAAAAGTTATTTTATTTATTTACGATTCGTATTGTTTTGCTTTAAATTATGTTTCTATAACTTGTTTTATATTGTTCAACACATAGACTAATATTTAATAAGACACGGAATCATATTTACATCCTATTTCTATACTTATTCATGTTGGCTGTTTCGTAACATTTTTCTTGTTTTGTGTTTATGGCTGAAAACGTTTGGCAAGGGCTAGGGCTGATAGAGTTCTGTCTTCGTTTTGTACTGGCTGCAGACACACTCCACAGCGAAAAGTACTTATGTCAATATCATCACTACAAGTAAGTACCTATGCCAATATTTAAAGAAATAACGTGGTAAGGAGTGTACCTTCATATCTTATTGTAGCATATAATATATAAAAGTACTCTGTGATTGTAGCTATAGGTACTTTATTGGTCAGTCTATATTATGGACAATCATTCATTTGTTGTGTAGACACAAATTAGTAGCTTATGTTAGCTATTTACTGCAGTTAAAATAATGATTGTACTTAAATTAGTATGTCACCTTCAACTTCACCTAACAACTGAAATTGTAAATTGATGTTTTTGTTCTTACAGAAGTCCTGAAACAAACTATAATAACAACTAAGTACAAAAATTAATCAAAATATTTTTGCAGACGGTGTTAAAGCTGTAAATACAAGAATGGAACACAAATACCAAAACAATAATCTAGTTGACTCTAGGTGGAACTCCTTACAAAGACGTTTTTGTGCAAGACATGGACAACCAATCTTCTATATTAATAATTATTGAAGGTAAGCTTTATGACACTGTTATAAATTAAGCGGCAACTCTCATAATTATGAATATATTTCCTTGGGCGAACTATCTACCTACATAGCCACATCACATACTTTATGTATACTTAGCTTACTTTGTGTTGTGTTTACTATTCTAACTTAGTGTTATGTTTAATAAAAATATCTGGAGGCTGAAAAAGTGGCACTAAATAAATATGACATAATACAACCCACAGCAAGGACTAGGCTGATGGCTTTTGTTCATCCGTCATGGAACAAAATCATTATTGGCACACTAGGCATTTACTTTATTTGAGCAGCAAATAATTTGATTTTGTTTTTAAACTGTAGGAAAGTTCCCGGGGCGTTTCACCTACAAAGACAAGAAGGCAGCATGAATGATGGTGCCCCATTGCTGTCGCTTCGGCTACTGCTGCTGTTTACTTCTGACATCAATGCTACTAGTACTGAACTACTTCAATTCTCAAGCTTCTCAAGGACAAACAGAAACTGACAATTGTTCATAAAAGCTATTCATACTATTTTACAAAACCATTGATTATATTCTGCAGGGCAGCAATGTAAACATTACCTATTGTGTTAATTGATAAAAGTGTATACTTAATAATGTTTGGTTATGAACTATTATTAAAGGTACAATTAAAAATAGCTTTGAAAGAAGTATTTAAGAATACTAATATTTATTGTGATACTAATTATAAAAATTGTGGTATTTAGCTAAATTAAGTGTCATTCATTAGAGGAAACAAATAAATTAAGGTAAACAAGAAAAAACTGTTTTATTTATATTATTGCAACCATAATGAAAATAGCATTTATTCACTTACTAACATGTAAAATTTGGACATGAGGCAAAATGAAATTGGAACAAATATAATGCATGGATTGGTGGAATTTGGCAGCTTATGTCTCCCCGTGGAAGTCAACTGCTTGCTAATGCTTGCTGTGAGCGCATTAGAGAAAGTTATTTTCCTGAATAATGTAGGTACCTGTTTGAGCCTGACACCTGAAAGATAAAAAACTAATTAGTAAAACCTCATAATTTCCATCATACATCCACAAGTTAATAGGTGTCTCCCGTAAAAACTTCAATGCACAATGTTTCTACATAACTGACTAGCAATATTCTGCTATAAACAACAATAAGGTGCCTACAATTCTATTATTTTCTGTCTAACCTCCGTTATTAAATAAAAAGGTGGATGACCTAGAATATAATAATATATCTAAGTATAAATACATATACATTACTCAATGTGGGGCTCCACAAAATAAAGTAACAACAAACATTAGAAATAAATATAAAGGTAGTTCCAAAATATTATTTACTATAATATTATTATAGTTCAATATTTAGAAAACTTCATGACTACAATAGCGTTGCTAGAAGACTGATTTTGAGGATTTACACTACACACACCCTATAGGGCTAGGACAGAACACATATTTACTACATAGATAGGCATTAATACAGATTTTTTAAATTGCTTATATTTATACAAAGAGGTTTGGGTTGGGTGGTGCCTCACTTATATTATGTATTATCCAGTACCTACCCAACAAACATTGTGTGAAGCTAACAACAACAACAACATTGTTGCTTCTTTGAAGATAGAATATTTAGATTCCCTTAATGGGCACATTCAAGGTTTAACACTTAGAAATAAAATAATATTGCCATTACCTTGAACCTTCCATGGTGTGGAATAGGTATGGTGTCTAGATTCTTAGTCGTTTCGGCTTTTCCAATGAAGTAAAAGCTCGACTGGGTTGATAAATAAGCCTGTGGCTTGTTACGGTACGAATTTGTCTTTCGTTAAATTTTCACCAAAATACATCGTTTTCTTGATATAATATTAAGTATCTTTGTATATTATGTTGTAAGCATTTGAATCAGATGGAAATTTTAACAATTATTTCAAGAAATCCACTTCGCCGACTCGTTAACTAAAACACCACTAATATTGATTTATCATTGAGGTTGTACACATAAACACATTCACAATATAACAGGAAGACTACCACTTATATATTTTCGAATTATTTATGGAGATTATATGTTTAAATCCTAAAATATGGGGATCGGAAAACGAAAGCGGCCAGAAGCTTGCCTTCTCTTTCAATGCGACTAGTAATTGGTTTCATGTTAGTGATCCAAACCAATTGTCACTTGTCGTAACGGTTACACAATTCGAAAAATACTCTGTTGCCCAATTTTTCCTGGCATATCGTTCACTCTATGCGTATCAAACAGACTAGAATTGGTTTCATATGTTATTGCAGTTACGCAATACGAAAGTCGTAAAATCAAGCAGAGTTTGGTCTAAACGAAGACAATTACTCTCGATCATTTGCTGAAAATGTGTTACGCAATTAGGCTGCGGGTTTTTGCAGCGATTCAGTAGCGCGTTTCGTTCACGCGCGTCTTTGTCGCAACATTTGG
The DNA here is from genome assembly GCA_963555695.1 of Dasypolia templi. Taxonomy (NCBI): domain Eukaryota; kingdom Metazoa; phylum Arthropoda; class Insecta; order Lepidoptera; family Noctuidae; genus Dasypolia; species Dasypolia templi. The sequence goes on along the minus strand of OY743140.1, from coordinate 30,514,426 downwards.
CCGTTTGTCACATTTGCATCGCGCTATAGAAGCGATTCAGTGGCAATACATTCGCATAGTAACGATTCTGCATCGATGCAAACGCGCGACTACATTGATTAAAGCATCGCTACTAACGCGCGAATATCAATGTTGACTAGACCAAGTCCATATTATCAACCTTGCGCACGTTGAAATAAAGTTGCACCACATCCTCGGGACTTCTTCTTTGGGATTGGGATGTATTCATTTTTAACTATAATTTTATTTAGGTACCTAATTATTTCCAAAAAATGTGCTATTGGTACTCCCTCTTTTTTACTATTCCGTGGGTAAGTGTTTTTCGTTTTATACTGACTGACACAGTCTTCAAATTTTGTAGGAAAGTAAATAATTGAATTTTATGCTAAAATGAGAAGGATTCATATGATTGGCCTGGCACACCAGAAAAAGGCTAATTTTAAATAACGAATATTTAAAAAATAAACAATTTTAAGACAAAACTGTAGTGTTCCTATTTAAAAATAACCGTTTTTCAAGAGTGATAATTTACTGGTCTAAGGGTGGTCGCACATCCGACGAAAGATGCGTCGTGTATCGTCGGTCGCGTTACCCCAGATAATAAAACATTCAACCTTACACACTCAACCAATGGTGCGTTAGTGCGTCGAACGAATAAATATACGCGACCAAAGTAACGCCCGACGCATCTTCCATCAGATGTGCGATCAGGGTGATCGCACATAAGTATGTGTGAAGTGGAATAGGGAGTAGTACTTGGTTGTTTTTACATATTTAAAACATCATTCTGTATCTGCCAATTTCAATCGATTGCCAGAAACAGAGGCCCTAGTGAGTTTCTTTTATCCATCTCGACTTTACGCATAGAACGCGTTCGGCGCTGCGATTGGCACCTTTACTGATCGAAAGTTGCACTCCGATTGGCCCTTGGCAATCGCAAGCGTCGAATACGGTCGATGCGTTAAGTCGAGATGGTTAAAATAAATACACACTAAGGCCTCCAACCGGTGTTTTAAAGACTTAAAACACTGTTTAAAGTTGTAATTTTACAGTTGATAATTTATGTAAGTACCTACTTAATGTTTGTTAATGGATATAAAATAAAACGAAGCATATGTCAACTACTTATCATTTATTCTAAAAATAAATTATTCCCACCTGCAGAAGGCGCATAAAATCACAAATTTATAAGAACGAACAAATTTAACGGTAAACAATAAAATAAAAATCAATCGTTAAAACAACGAAATTTTTAAATTTTGTGCTTTTAAGTACCTAGTCAATACTTTTGCAGACTACCCTACAATCACGAACTCTGCAAAATTCAGAATTAGTATCAAACATTCATTTGTAAATTTCAAAAGAAACCTTTTATAACCAAATGAATGATCAAATCGCGTTTGTTAGCAGAGTTATTTCCTGACTGCTGAGCAGTCACAGCAAAAAGGACCTTGACTCATGGCCGAAAAGAATTAAAATTGCGAGCAACTCTTGCGTAATAAATACGACAGTCTATTCACTGTTATTTTACCTCTGACAACAGCAAACAAATAGCAACCTTATTGTACCTACTATAAAGATTATTGCGACTTTGACACACTTGTCAATGGCAGCAACCCAACAGCAACCTTATTGCAACGGCACTAAAGATCACAGTGATTGCAGTCATGTAAACTCAGAGGTAAAAGAACTGTGATCGGACTAAACAGTCAACACAGACAGAAAATCTGACAGTGACACATCAAGTTTTTTTTTTAAACCCGGATAGTAATTTGACAGGCGTCATGTCAAACTCCTATAATAAACAAACAAAGACTTGAAATGGCAGATTACTATCTAGGATTAAAGGTCCATGCAAACATGTCCGTCACGTCAAGTTGCGTCAAAAAATATAGTTACGTAGATTGTAGGACATTGGCTACACACATTAGTCACGTCCGTCACTGCCGGTGCGTCTCAGTTGACGTCACGTCACTGGCAGGTCATAACTTGTATTCCTACGAACGAAACATGGTTAAAGAAAAATGTTTTGAGGCTGTCCGAAACTATATAGTATTATACGATTTATCTAATCCAAAGTTAAATAAGGCCACCTGGATTATTGATTCAAGATATAAGAGCTTGGAGTCGACGGTAAGTGCCAGCAACATTTTTGAGCTCACGAGTGAGCAACTCTTCTTCATTTAAAATTGCGAACTGCGTATTTGTGTAACCGAGGCGCAATGACTATAACATGAGTAGAGAAAAAAAATTGAGGCGTTGCTATGACAGACTCTCTGTTCAAACACGTCCCCGAAATGACGTGACTAATCGGCGACTTGACGTTAACGTGACTAACGTGTGTGCATGAACCTTAAAACACGAACTTTACAGAAACTTTATTTTTACCATAACCGACGATTACTAACGGTAATATTATTATTCACTAGCTAGCGTAGTTATATTATCGATATACCGACGTAACCGAAATTATTTTTGGCGGTCAGCTTTGATAGCCCAGATCTGCCTGAAGGTGTTGGCGATGCCGATGTCGTGGCTGATGATGTAAAACAGACCACCGAGGGTTGCTATAGAGATGAGGTACACAAGCCCGAGGGCAATTTTAGGTAGAATGGGCCCCACAACACTGGCACGAACGTAATCTATGGCGATCGCTTCCAGTCCCCTGCAAGAGAAATGCACACAATTAGTTATATCTAAATAGCACTCAATTAATTTAACTAGGGGGGTTGGCTTCTAGTCTACCCGAATGTGGCTGACCACCAGTATTTTACATAGAGCGACTGCCTATCTGACCACAACCCAGTTGCTGGGTAACACCTCTTGGTAAGATCGGTTGTCAGACTTTCGGGCTTCAGACGACCCGTAACGACTGTCGAAGATCCACGGATGACAGCCGGGACCAACGGAAGTGCTTTCCGAAGCACGGGTAGTATGTAATGGATGGTCACCAACCCACGAACCCACCGCGTCTAGCTTGTACTGAGCTCGTAAGCTCGTAGCTTGGCCGGGTTTGTTCGACGGAAGAATAGACAAAATGACAGAGAGAAGAGACAAAATGATAGATTTCTCTTATTAATCTGTAATTTAGTCTATTCCTCCGTCGACAATACATTTCTATGGTGGTCATGCTACTCGGACTGGTGCAAATTAAACTAGCTAACGAAACTGTGAAAGTTATGGTGGGTATCGAAATCTAAACACGATGAAACAAAATTGGTACTGATCTTCTAAACTTCAAATAAATAAAATACATACGGCCGTTGACACCCAAATAATAAAACAGGAACTAGTAATGAAAGAACCGAATCAAAATCAAAAGTAATTTATTCAAATTAGGCTAAGAATCGACACAAAATGACATAAGACCATACCAAATACCTACCTACCCAGTTTCAGTGTTTATCCATTACGAATTCTTCAATAGCAGCCTGGAGTCTAGATTTGTGCCTGAACTAGATCACTGGTTTACCACTGCTTTCAAAACGGTGAAGGAAAACATCGTGAGGAAACTGGATGCATGTCTTAGAACCAAAAATTCGGAGACATGATTGTGATATCCACCACCCGCACTGTGCCCGCGTGGTGGATTATGGCCCACTCCCTCTCAAAGGGCCTGTGCCCCAGCAGTGGGAACATTGTAGGCTGATTATGCTGGAGCAATAGGCATGCCCCCTTGTGATATAAATAATATGTCTGTATGCCAAAATTCAGCCAAATCCGTTCAGCCGTTTTGCGCCAATCCGGAACATACATCCAGACAAACTACTGTATTATACAGAGTGTCCCGTAAGTCGACTTGTATTTAAAAAAATATATTTTTAAAAAAAACTTAAAAAGTTGTAGCAACAGGAGTTAAAAGACCGTCACAGGCAGTAGTTTTTTTTTTTTTAATTTAATTTTGAAAATACATGGAAAGATTTTTTTTTACATTTTTCTGTTAACTATTAAGAGTTTGACCTATCACCCGATTCCGGCTTGACGTCGTCTTACGTCACACCCAGTATATATAGATTACTCTATGACAACCGACAAAAAAAACCTTTAATCGCATTCGCTCCCTCCCTTCTTGCCCCTCTTCGCGTATTTGGGTTTTTTCATGTTCCTCCAAATCTTCCAGAAAGCTCTGCATAGGCCGATATCATTGAAGACCAGGTAGAACAGGCCTCCTAGCATGCTCACGGATAGGAAGTAGATGATTCCTATCGCTAATTTAGGAATGAAGGCTCCGAATAGGATCACACGAACATACTCCAAGACCATTGCTTCCATACCCCTGAGGAGTGGGAAAAATATTGGATAGGAACAGGGATGGGGTAGGACACACAGACTGTGGGTAAGTTATAATAACCCATCCATGCCTGAATTCTCCACGGGAGTTAGCAGAGATGCCAACATAACGCTACTTTCATGGAGTAGGTGTGATCTGTTCTACAAAGTGGAGACGACAATCCTAACTAATATTATAAGTACGCCTAAACCACTGAACTGATTATCATGAAATTTTGCATAAAAGTTGTCAGTGGTACAGAAAAGGACATAGGTTACCTTTCATCCAGAAAACAGTAGTATTGCCATAGGAAATAACACTAACGACGGTCACAATTGCTTTAGTACGCTAGATGGCGCTACGTGTCTTTCGAATCATGATTCAATTAGGTACAATATTAGAAACTTTAGTAGTGTGCATTAGATATAAGTAATACATTTTGTGTGTTTTTAACCTGGATTAACACGCAGGATACTTTTTATCCCGGTAGCACGTTCCCTTATGATAATTTTCAGCAAAAGCTAGTACGACAGTAAATTCAACTACGTATGTCTAATTTAATGACGTTTCTAGTCAGCATACAAAACTTCAATCCAGAGTAGAGGATTGTATGCAGACTACAACAGTATAGTCTTGTGCCTGCTCGGTCATTTTTAAGATCGCTCCGTACTAGTTCATTTCGGACAGTGAGCTAGTTCATTCTATTAGTTCTAATAGCTCTATTCGGTCGTCGCTCTCGGTCAGCATAACAACTCATTCTTGCAGATTCGGTCGGTCGGGTTCGGGTAGGATCGTCATTCGTTGGATTTTTATCTCTCGTTCCCATTCACAGACATCGAACGTATCTGCCAAACAATCAGTGACTGTTTATAATTTCTCGTTCTCGTTCGCATAAACGATCGCGCGGTTTACAAAGTACGAGCTACGAGATCGAAAAGAGCTATTAGACCTAATAGACCGATTACGAGTCAGCAATCGAAAACATTTCTTCTAGTACAGTACGAAGATACGGTTCCTATTCGTTCATCGTTCACTAACTACACAAGACGAGATGCAACACTACTATTTAGTTTGTTTAAAAAAATCATGTTTTTAATTTCGATGATGATTTATTTGATAGTTCCAAAACATGCGTAAGTATCGCCAGTGTATGCATTTATTGTCGTACTAGCTGATGCCCGCGCTTCGTCTGCGATTCAGGATGAACAGTAGGCTATGTCCTTACCAAGGTCATGGTCTATCTGTGTGCCAAATTTCATCCAAATCCGTTCAGCCTTTTTCGCGTGAAAGTGTAACAAACAAACAAACTTACTTTCGCATTTAGGTATTATATGAGTAAGGATTGTTATCTCCACATTGGATACGTATCTGACAAAAATGGATCATGTGTGGATGCCAATTTGTAGTGTCACCCTTAATTCTAATTTTAATTTACTTAAAAAATGTTTTTCATATTATAACCTCAATTTTCGACGGTATTTTTTCAATTACTTACAATTATCAATACATCCCTCTAAGTTCATATAATCCTATTGGAATGTATTAATCATTTTAATGATTATAGTTCTGTAAACACATACTTGTTACGGTCGCAAATCATATTTTGTTCAACATACAACCTGACACTGGCCTTCAAATTGCAAAAAAAATAAGAAATTTTGAATTTCGCGGGGAATCTGTCGCTTCCCCCTTAAGAACCACCTTGATATCCTAAGCTGAAATTATATGAAAAATTTATATTTACCAAAAAGAATGCGCGCAGATGAGAATAGCGAGGGTCGCGTCAAACAGCTTGTTTGGGAGGAGCAAGCCGAGAGGTACCAGGGGTATCAGTAAGGCAGAAACTCCCTTCTCAATCACCCACAGTTTAGAATGGTCGTGAGGCTTGCCCGACATCACAGCAGACGTACGGAATGAACGTACCTGAAAATCCCACATTTTGTCATCTTTAGTATTATTTCTGAATTTGAAAAATTATTAAAAGTTATCAAACAATTTTGCTAGTTGTAAAATTATTGTGATAATCAATAAGGACTGTTAATATTTTTATACTTTTTCAAATAAAGTATATAATATTATTACCTTTATTGTACTTTACATACATTTAATTATGATTAAAATTTATTTTAATTAAAAAACATAGTAAGAACATTTGAAAGTATAAAATATACCCAACGGTAACAGGAACCGGGTCCAAGCTACCGTAGGTCAGTGCTCATAATATGTATATTTCACAAAAAAAACATTAATAAACCACAAAATCAAGAATCAATTTCTGTTTGCGGCTGCTTCTGAATAGCCCATGCAGCTTTTTAAACCCTCACCACGCGTCCAACCAAAGCTATCTCTGTTTAATTTTGGAATTGAATATTATTTGCATGCCCATGAGACGGTAGAATATGGAGGACTTTACTTTAAGAAAACATCTATGTACGAATTACCCATGTTTGCAAAAATAAATGATTTGATTTTGATTTGAAAACACAATTTTCGCGTTCATAATGTCACTCTTGTTCGAAAAACTGGAAGGCGACATCTGTCAGCGCGATAACGCGTTCGCCGAACACGGTCGCTTTGGTTAGTACGCAGCCTTATGTTCAATTGTGAATTTCCTACCTCAAGGCAAATAATAAAGTTAACTTACAGAGTTAATGATTGGCGTGCTGTTCAAGTCCTTGAACATCTGTGTACTGACGGGCAGCATACTAGCCACGGGCCGCTGTAGGGTTGCCTGTGTTGCTAGCTTCATCATTTGTTGGCTTAACACCTGATTTCCACATACTGCAATTTAAATTGTGCTTCTGCTTTATTATTTTATCTACACCTTTACAGTTTTAACAAGTTCAAAACATGATAAATTTCACTTTTCAGTTTTAAGTCTCCCCTAGGGAAATCCTACCATTGCAAAAGGGTCCTCCAACCTTGTCCATTTTTCCTTGTCCTAGTCTAGTCCAAGTTTTCCTTATATCTTCACTATATCTTCCTACATTTTATGGGATTATCATACTTATCTGTCCCCTTCTCATAACATAGGGTTAAGGTAATTTTTTTTTCTTTTCAGTAAATACATGTTTGTTGTGTTTAATAAACATTCCAAATAAAGCCCCCATACACTTGCCGGTCTGATCAGAGTTCCTATTCTGTGTACAATTTCTTAATTACCATAATTTTTTTTTATTGTTTGGCTGCAGGCCAGCAGGCTTAGCACGAGCGCCCTAGAGAAGCGTATTGTCGACGGAAGAGTAGACAAAAATGGCGACAAACGAAACGCAATTGTATGGTAAAAATGGGTAGTCATACACATCACTAGCAACTAACCCGTTGCTATGGAAAATCACTGTCTATAAAGCAACCTGAGTCTAAGTGTGTCCTCGTGCTCGCGAAAAAGAGATTTCGAGAAGCGTAGAAAGCGATTTCTATTCTACAGTAGAGTAGAAACAGAAAACGCCATGCTAAGCCTGCTGCTAAAAGATTTCCTTTTTCTATGTACAATTGCAGATTTAAAATGCTTATTGTATTTACACTTCTGTAGCTTCTCAATGCAATCACAGCAAACAGGTTTGTAATTACTTTTTAATATAAGTTGATGAGAATGATTAATGCCTTGCAATTAGAGAGGCCTACACAACAAAACTGTTTTTTCTTTAAAATGTGACATTCTTCATTTCATTCTTAAAATTTCTTTTTTTACTACAAAATGGGCCAGTCCTTGATCTCGATCTCGCCTGGTGGAAAGCGATGGATGAGGTCAACATATTGTCACTTTTTGTTTTGTTTTAAAATGTTTTTTGTTTTTGGACTTTTATTTTTATGATAGATCAGAGTGCATACAGCATGTTGATTCTGTAAAAATCTCACCATGAAGACATTCTTGGAGTGAGCTGTCAGTATCATCCTGTCTTGGTCAACCCCTAGCATCAGTGGCACTGACAGCTCATTTCATCTAAGTTTTCATGGTGGGATGGTTACAGAATAGCACTACTGACTGGGTATTAAAAACCAGTTCAAATTAATGTCAGAAAGCAAACAGATTTTTTGATGGCAAAAATATATATTTAAAAAAAAACATGGCTTTGTAGTCTGCAACTGTACATAGATATATGCAAATTCAAATTGTAGCATATTTTTAAAGTATACTTCTAGAAATTGCAGTTGACTTTTTTTAGTACACACTGTTGTATCATGTAGGTTAAATAAGCACTATCTTTTAGGACTAGTCTTCTTTAATTGTTGCTTAGCAACATTATGTTCTGTTCTGACATCCTATGTTTAAATTTTTTCTTTTTTCATAAAATGAGATTAACTTTTTATTGACTACTGTTACAATGATTTTTTTTTTCAGCCAACACAAATATAACATGTAGGATATTTTCTAAGAGTATTTCTTTAAAATGCCGTTGACTTTTTTAGTTCATGCTGTATGGGAGAGCCCTATGTGGCTTATGGCCTAACTTGTAGTTTAATATACAACCGAAATTGCTATGAATCTGAATAGATCTGAATTCGCTTATCTAACCCAACCGAGAAAAACACTCGTGCCGCTGTTCGAGTTTTTATTATACATTTTGCAAGTAGATGATGTGATAATAAGCACTAATAAACCTAAGCTGAAGTGTGAGTAAAAAAGCTTGAATCAGCTAAGGTTATGTAATAGCAAAACAATCACTACAACTGTTTAGTTACCTGACGAGCGAAGAAACGTTGATAAGGCCATTTTCGAACTTATTTCAAAGTATTTTACAACATCAAAAATTATCCAAATATTACGCAGCACCAAGTTTCGAAATCAAATTACATCAACCGAAAAATACTTCCACATAACTATCGAAATGGTTGTCAATGTCAGCTCATCAGCTGTCACTCAACCAACACTCATTATTTTCTTCTGTTGTCAATGTCACATGAAACAAAGTCATGCAGGGAGCTTAAAAAAAAGAAAATGCACCAAAGACTGGACAACTCTACCTTCTTCGTCACTACTAGAGATAAACTACGATAACATGGCGCGCCCCTCCAAATTACTGTTTCAATGTGTGTAGTGACATCCTTACGAAGGAGTTTGTATGTAGTTGTAAGTATTCGTCTTCAGTAGCAGCACTAGCAGCCGTAGCAGGCCGGCAGCGGTCTGAGACAGTCGAGTTATTAATACTACGTCGCTCAGTAATACAAAAGTACTGATTGCAAAACAAGTTAGTCATGGAAATTTCAAGAAAAAAAATGATGCGGAGTCAGGTAATTTTGTATGTTTGTGAAATAAGTTTATGTACCTAATGTTTTGATTGACCTTTATGTCTATTAATTAATTAATGTAAAATCTTTTCTATATATTTTAGGCACGAGAAGTGATAGCTACAGTAAACCAACATATGAAGTACGAGGCTGAAAATGGAGTGGAGCGCTTGACAGACGCTAGATGGAGAACTTCAAGAGCTGTGGGGGTTAGTGAAAGGACTGTAACAAGAATTCTCAAAGAAAAAGCAAAATGTGATGCAACTGGCACACAAATGAGTTCACCGCATAAAAACAAAAATCCTCGCAAACGTTTAAAGCGTAACATTGATGAATTTGACAAGGGAGTAATAAGGCGTACTGTCAGTAACATGTACAAAATAAGTCATGGGGTACTCAACAAGGAACTGTAGCAAAGAAACAAATTTCTAAAGGGTTACGCGTCATAATAGTCCACGCTGGTGGAAGAAATGGTTTTGTCCCCAATGCTTGTTTAATTTACAAGGCCAGTTCGAAGACAGGCGACTACCACGACAATATGAACCATGACAATTACAAGAAGTGGTTCATAACACAACTACTGCCTAACATACCAGAAAAGTCCGTAATTGTTATGGATAACGCCTCCTACCATAACACATTTACAGAAAAAGTTCCCACCTCCAACAGCAACAAAGCAGCCATGAAATATTGGCTGGTGAATAAACAAATCGACTTCGAGGAAGACATGAAGAAAATTGAACTCTATGATCTCATTCTAAAGAATAAAGATAATTCTACAAATTACGCCGTTGATGGCGAAGCAAAAAAATATAATTGCGATATATTAAGACATCATCCCGGCTTAAACCCGATTGAGAATTTGGGAAGTGTTAAAAAATTATGTCGCAAACAAAAATGTAGACCAAAACTACACATCCATCATGAAATTACTTCATGAACGTCTAGACATGATCGATTGCACGATGTGGACCAACACTTGCAGACATGTGGAGGAGACTGAATCCAAATACTGGAAAAACTATGACGACGAGCAAGAATTTATTATTCACGCAGGAGAATCTGATTCTGAAAATGACACATCAAGCTTCTCAAACAGCGATGAAGAAAATTTTAGTTCCAGTGCCAATAGAGATCATTAAGATTTAAGTTTGTTTGATGTATGTTTTATTAATGTTGTGGGCCAAGTGATTAATGAGGGTATTATTATTAATGCCCGGGCAGCATGAATAATGCCTTTGTTATCACTTGGCTCGTAACATATTATAAACTTTCTTATAATAATTATGATTACGTATTTTTGTAAATGATTTTGATGTCTTAGTCACTAAAAATAAAAGTGTTATAAATTCATTATAAAGGTTTCATTTTATTGAAAACATTAAACATGCAAGATAAAGAGTAAATTACATTTCAATATTTGAACACAATAAAAATAATTCATAGTTTTTTTGCAATCAGTACTCGTAATATCTTACTTATTACCAGATTTGTTGGTCAAGTAATCATAAATTGCCGAGCGCGCAAGACAACGCACGTGTCGTTTTCATAGAATACGTCAGTGCAGCGCCATTACTAATAATAATGAGCGATTAATGACGTGACTAGTCGAGCAACAAATCCGTGTATTTGTTTTTGTTTGACGGCCGTCTCATTACGCACACATGCGTTGTGAATCTTGGTGGTGCATTGTAAATACTTTCACAAATACTTTCAAACGTTTTGAATTTTGGAGGGGCGCGCCATGTTATAGTAGTTTATCTCTACTATTATTGGGTGCCTTGGTGGTGCTGCAGCTGAGAGGAGAAAATGTGGGAGGTGGGCTACAATTGTTGCAGCAACCATATTTTTTATGAAAAAATAATTGAATTGTTTTGAGGTAAAGAGTCTTGTGGTTTCTATATACTGTGGTGTTGTATTGTCTCTGGCCGCATTCCGAGTTAGACCATAATCGCTGACAGCGCTCACATCGATACTTGCGTTCCGATTTAGATATCACGATTACGACAGCTGAAAGCTGTCAACATTTCGCTCACAGTGATATTTCTAAAGGGCATGGTCGGCGTTATCGCAAGTAGACTTGTGTAAGTAATGCGATTGTTGCATTGCGCGTCATATATCCCGACTGCGTAATGTAGCATTACACATGACTCGACCAAATTAAGCATGCCCTTTTGATTTAATTATTCCGTAGAAGGGGTTAAGTATGAAGGAAAATCGACTTTATGAATATGATAACAAAAGCAAGTGTGCAATTCGGCGACGCGAGGGCGCATTGCGCTTGACGATTGTCACATCACATCATAATTGAATGCGGTATCTCATGAAATGATGTATATCTTCTACAACGCGAGCATTTCATTACAATAGCCATCGCGTGTGGCGCGTCATTTCGCGTCATGTTTGGAGTCATGGTGTAATGCAACATTCCTCGGTACGAAATGTAATGTCATATGACATCACTTTAAAACGCACTGTTTTGCGCATGCCTAATCGCAAGATGGCGCATGTCATGACGTCATCTATGACGATTCACATGACGTCGTTATTGCGCTCACGCTAATTCGGTACGGACGTAAGCCCGCTCAAATCGATTATATCCCAATTCGGAATGCAGCCTTAGTTTGTGTCGCATCCCTTCCCTAAAACCAGAATTGATTTGACAGTCTGACAGAATGACAATTCATTTTTGTTGGTGACTCCAAGATTTTGAACAATTTCGTTTTGCATTTGCATCGATTCGGCATTATTTCTGAGTCTCTCTCAAGTCATTGAGAATAAATCTAAAAATGGCTACAACATTAGAAGATAAATCTATTTGGGAAGATGGCGAGGAGGCGCTTAGTGAGGAAGTTCTCCGCATGCCGACAGACGAAATCATCAGCCGTACGAGACTCCTAGACAATGAGATTAAAATCATGAAGAGTGAAGTTATGAGGATCTCACATGAACTGCAGGCCCAGAACGACAAAATAAAGGAGAACACAGAGAAAATCAAAGTGAACAAAACATTGCCGTATCTCGTATCGAATGTCATAGAATTGTTGGATGTTGACCCTCAAGAAGAAGAGGAAGACGGTGCTGTGGTGGACCTGGACTCGCAGCGTAAGGGGAAATGCGCGGTCATCAAGACTTCCACCCGTCAGACGTACTTTTTGCCAGTCATTGGCTTAGTAGACGCTGAAAAGCTGAAGCCTGGTGACCTAGTGGGTGTCAACAAGGATTCGTACTTGATACTGGAGACTTTACCCGCGGAGTACGACGCGAGGGTCAAGGCCATGGAGGTGGACGAGAGACCAACTGAGCAGTACTCAGATATTGGTGGTTTGGACAAACAGATTCAGGTCAGTTTGCCTCGCAGACATTATGTAGCTTTGTTGTGTTTAATCATTTTGCTTGGAGATCTAGATCTTGGAAAACATTCACCAACTTGTTAAATCATAAGATTTACTATAAACAGAGCTTGATTGAACTGTAAACACATGCACTGGCTCAACATAGGGCCATAAAACAATGTGTGTCAGACTGCTTCCACCCCTGCCTACAATAACGAATACATGTATTTTCCTACCTAGGAGCTAATCGAAGCTGTGGTACTCCCGATGACACACAAAGAGAAGTTTGTGAATCTCGGCATTCATCCGCCTAAAGGTGTACTGCTGTACGGTCCCCCTGGTACCGGCAAGACATTGCTGGCAAGAGCCTGCGCTGCACAGACCAAATCTACCTTCTTGAAGCTGGCTGGACCACAACTTGTGCAAATGTTCATTGGTAAGTGCCCTTGTAGTGGAGTGTTCCGCAAAGTATGTGCTGCGGCACACTGGTGTACAATGGTCATTAGTTGGTGTGCTGCGGAAACCAGGTTTGTTATTATTGACTTGCAATCTTACACATTTCTGGCATCATACATCCTAGTACAAATTCATTTTCAGATAGCATTTCCCTTGGACATGTACCAATAAATGAGCAGGAAGAACTCATGGAGCTAAAAACTGTTTGGACATTGACACTAACATTTTCCAAAACAGCTAGAGCATTATTGGTTTTTCCTTGGTGTACCTCAAAAATTTTCAGATTTTGTAGGTACCTTAACATAAAAAATTTGCGGAACACTGCGTTAGTGTACTATATCAAAAGAAAGAAAATATCTTTATATGGGTTGTCTTAAGTAAACATAATTGACACAATTTATATAAGAAAAAAAAAACCCACAAAACGCCCACAGTAGAGAATAAGTCCACGTTTGCACGCACGTTAAATTATCGCGGGTTTCTTACGCGCACTGGATCTTCAATACACTACTTAGCGACGAGAGTTAAAAATTCCAACAGTGCGTTTTTTCGGCGCTTTGTTGACGCGACGCGACGATCTGTTGGATTCTCAATGCTTGGTTCAACACCGATAGTTGAAAATCCAGTGCAGGAAAAAATCTCGCCGCGACATTTCTACGTCCGTGCGAACGTAGTGGCAACAAAAAATGAGCCTGGTGAGGTTTTTAAATATTTATTTTTTTATTTAATGGGTTTTATCAAAAGCATGTGCTATATCATCAGCAGAGGGCAGAATCTGCCGGTCCAACCAACTCCGCATTGAAGTGATATGATTGGGGCCCTGTTTTTAAATTGTATTGTGCCTGCAGGGTGAGGGCTACAACGGATGTCCATGGTGTTTATTGCCCTTTCTTCTTCATAGGTACCTACCACGCTTTGGAATGGGCAACTGGCTTCATAAATCCGACTGAACGACCCCTTTCACAATTAAAAAATGTCTGTAATGGGATTATTTGAAATAAATACTTTGAGTTGAGTATGGCTTTGTTTAGAATCTCAAAATAACAAGGAGTTCTTTATTAGAAATATCAGAACTTTTTGCAAAATACACACTTAACCTCTGACCTCTGATCATCAGTCAGACATAAGTAACATCTTTCTATCTAGGCTGTATTGTCCAACTGTTGGGAAACGACCTTTGCACAAGATTGGGGACACTGCACCTGCCCTTTTTCTATTGCTAATGCAGGCAAGTCGCAGTAATTTCGGTCTAATTTGATATTTAATTAGAAACATTATTTACTTTCAGGTGACGGCGCGAAACTCGTCCGTGACGCCTTCGCTCTAGCCAAGGAAAAGGCACCAGCAATCATCTTTATTGATGAGCTCGATGCCATCGGTACTAAACGTTTCGACTCTGAGAAGGCTGGAGATAGGGAGGTGCAGCGTACCATGTTGGAGCTCCTCAATCAGCTTGATGGATTCAGTTCCACTGCTGATATTAAGGTAATTATAAGAGTGGTTTTGTTTATCAACATAGCAAGGACGTAAACATATCGCGACGGGATTTTATCGCGCACTTTATTTTTAACTCTCGGTTTTGAGCCGCGCGTTCAGAATCTAATGGAGTGCTTCCCAGCGCGTCGAAAATACACACTGTTGGATTTTCAACTCTCGGCGCGAAGCAGAACGTTGGAAATCCATTGCACGAAAAAATCATGGCGCGATATTTTAATCATGTAGGGTTACCATACCTCAGGATTTGTCCTGAGATTTCAGGAATTTAAAGCACCTAACAGGATTGCGGCCGCATTTTGGAAATGTTAGGATTTTTATCAACATAAACAAAAATATATAATTATAACTGCTTTGGATAAATTCACAAATCAAGTTATTTAACATCAACATATTTAAAAAACTGTAATCCAATTTTTCCTTTTTGGTTTTTAAATTTCGAATCAGCTTTTATTAAGTGAATTGCACAAAATAATAATCGATATTTTAATTAATCTGTGAATTACGTTTGCGACAAAATCTCAGTACTTTTCTATGGAAATCAGGTTTTTTGTCAGGACTTTTCAATTTTCCATCAAGCACGCGTGGTATGACAAACTGTAAAAATAAACTTAAAAAAGAACGCCGGGTTGCACTTCGGGAGTGCCGGCAGAAGTGAAAACTTCAATATTAACGTTGTGCATTTTTGATGTTTTGGAATGGTTAGGGAATAATTTGCACGATTTATGTGGTAGAATACAATATTTATTTATTGCGCTATCGTACACAAACATGAAAATTTATATTACATTAAAAAGTTTATCTCCCAGAAAAATCAATCAAGAAAAATTAACAATCATCAGTATTAGGAATTTTCGATCAGTTCACGTGTCCTGACCCGAGTTGTAACATTTTTTACCGTGCTGCACGTGCTGGTACTTCATGTCTTCATGTCTTTGCCAAAAGTAGGTATCAAGTGTAAACTAAGTGTTCAGGTTTTATTCCACACCATCACTCACTATAGGGTATCAGTAAAACATTCATCTGTCTTTAGAAGGTTTCAACTTTAAATCTCACCGCTTTTTCCAATAATTATTGTTTGAATATTGTAAAAGAATAATCATCAACGAAAATTGAGGTTATAATCTATGGTCTCAAGGTGATATAAAACTAGGAGATCATGAGTTCAAGTATTCAAATAATCAAATTAAAGCACTCAATTTGTAAAAGTAGCGCTACAAATATTGGTTGGTATTAGGCTTGCGCATACGTCGTTCTTTTTGTTTGTCAGATACCGTCTCGAACCAGAGAAAGGTATATTATTAGTCTTGCGCCAAGCCGATAATAATTCGCGATCTGAAGCGCTCAGTTTCGTTGCAGCTTCAAATCAGATAGTTCGCTCGCTTAGCTACTGCTCCTGCATGCGATTTTTTAAAACTTTTACATGTTACTCGTAGTATTACATTTTTTAATGTTTTTTTTTTTTAAATATAAGTAATACAAAAATATTACGATAGCTCGCATTCTCTCGCTATTACAAGTCTGTCTTATCGAACGATCTAATTAACTAAAAAGGGAGGGATCTGGTAACTAGTTGGTCTGTGGGAGCGTTCTTACGATCTAGTTCGTTCGCCAAATACATAAGACCTGGCAACCTGGTATCCACAGGTCCTGTACGTTTTCTGATCCATTTGTATACATTTTTATCAGGTACATTTGGAACAGATTATGACTATGTATTTTGTTACATTAGGATACAGCTAGGCCTAAGGGATTGAGTCATTAACTTAACAAGAAAAAAATGTGGTCTATTTAGTCAGAATATAATCTCACAAATGGGTGTCCTATAAATCACAACTTTAATTTCAGGTAATTGCAGCTACAAACAGAGTGGACATTTTAGATCCTGCACTACTTCGTTCTGGACGTCTGGACAGGAAGATCGAGTTCCCTCACCCCAACGAGGAGGCCAGGGCGCGCATCATGCAGATCCATTCAAGGTACGGTCCAAATGTACAATGCTACAAAGTTATATTGGAGCGTGGCTAAAATAGGAACTAACATCGCAGTCTCGTTTTGTCAATACAAATTCTGTGACACAATTTCACAAATGTTCACCAGCAACGGCCCCCTCTCGATGTCATTTGGGCGCCAAGATATCCTTATAGCACTATATCTTTGACGGGCGTTTTTTATAGCCCATCGAGCTTTGGAAAGAGACAGACTGTCAAACAGCAGCATGCTCGGCGTGACCACTTCAGTCTCAACTCTACGAAGAGGAGACAAATCACTTTCTTAACCAATGTCATTCTTTTCTTGAATTTTGAAATCGTGCGTAGAAATCTTTCTACAAACTGTCATTATGTATTTCGTTTCAAAGTAAGCATGCTGAACTGTTTCTAACCTCGACACTCCAACTCCAAGGGACACTCGTCAGCAGCGTACAGCAGTTTTCTGCTGGACATAGGGCCTCTCCAATTGCACGCCATTCAGTTCGATTCTCGGCAACTCTCATCCAGCTGCTACCAGCTACGCTGCGAAGATCGTCGCTCCACCTAGCCTGAGGGCGTCCTACGTTGCGTTTGCCGTCTACCCGAACGATATGGCCGTATGGTATAAAACTAGTTGAGGAGCTGTCAGTGTCATTGTTTTCTGTGGAATATTGACACTGACAGCTAAAGAACGCGGTTTAGGTGTGCTGATCGCGTTCAGTTTAATTGGTGAAATTGGCACTTTGGGAATCCCCTTCGATCCTCGTTGCCAACATACTGGATTTACCAGTCCCATGTAATTGTTATGATCCACCATTGACTAATCTTATCTGCATACTCGTACCATAACGTCTGTAGTCCCCAAAGGGTTGAGTCGAAAGTTGTGGGTGTACTGCAGGTACATATCGCCATTTTAATCTTAACTAATTCCACAGAAAAATGAATGTCTGCCCCGACGTGAACTTCGAGGAGTTGTCCCGTTCTACCGACGACTTCAACGGTGCGCAGTGCAAGGCCGTGTGTGTGGAGGCCGGTATGATCGCCCTCCGTCGCTCCGCCACGTCTGTCACTCATGAAGACTTCATGGACGCTATTTTGGAAGTCCAGGCGAAGAAGAAGGCTAACCTCAGCTACTATGCTTAAGTCAACCTCCATTGTATGAATTGCGTATTAATTGTAAGTTTATTGTATAATAAAATTTGAAAAATAAAGTTTGATGGTTTTATTCAGAGTTTAGTCATGAGCCATTTCGTTGGCTGGGTGTTTGATATCTAGGATTCTATATACTCGTCCAGACCGAATTTCGCAATCTCAGCGGAGACTAGCTTTCGGCGTGGGAGATATTAGGTTATTAGCAGATATGAAGATTCTATGCAGGTAACATCAAAATAGAACAGGTTATTCTGTTTATTTGCCCTAAAACTCATGTATGAGAATCCACCATAAGTACCAATGAAACAGAACGCGACCAGCAGAAATATACCGCGTTCAAGAGCTGTCAGTGTCATCCACAGAATACACTATTGAAAGTGTCATCATTGCTGTTGCTGTGGAATATTGACACTGACACCTGAACGCAGTTTAAAAGTGCTGGTCGCGTATTACTCTGTGGTCGCGTTCAGTTCCATTTGTGAAATCCGCCCTAAGCCTAGTCTAAGTTCAAAAATATACTGGGTAATCGGTTTTATTGACTAAGCTGTTGAGCAAAGGCCTATAAAATAAATAATTAGGAACATTTAAAATCTAAATCAAATGGGTGGATTACGGTTTTTCACTGACGGTTTATGGCAAACAAAAAATTATTTACGAATGCATCGTTAAAAAATTCGCAACGCGCGTGCGTGTGTCAATTTTGAAACCTAAAAATAAAGTCAGAGATCAAAATTTTTGTAGATTTTTTGTTGTAATTAAATATTAATAAAATAGCAAAAAAATTGTAAACCGTAGAAATGTGAAATTATCAGTGTTACTAATTTAATCTTCGGTAGAAAACAAAACCACCGGCGAAAAGATACTGGCCTAAGTCGTGAGTAAATAAATATAACCTATGCTTGAAAAATAGCGATTTTACATTGGCTAAAGGAAAGGTAAAAATCTGTACTTAAACGTGATTTGTGGGTAAATGCCGCCGTTGTTGATTTGAGGATGATTTAATACGGTTTGCGGTATGTCTGCTTGGAGCTTTAATTAATTTGTTATACCTTCTGCATTGTCTTATTGCGTACTTCTGCAGTCATAATTGGCTGCAGGTATAATTCAATCATTGTGTACAAACTTTTCTCTTAAGTTTTATAGTAAGTAAACTTTTCTTGGTGCTCAACAGTAAGAGTTCAAAGTAATATTATATGTTAAATTAAGTACCTATTAAACAACTGTAGGAACCCCAATATTTTGATGTTACATATTTTATTAATTTCACTTTCCATTCTTGAGTCTGGACTGCCTAGAAAATCAGATAAAATGGTCATTATTACTATCCAACTGTCTAAAACTTCAGAAACCAGATTAATGCATATCCTTAAACAACATTTAGCTAAAACAAATGGTAATTGTAAGTGAATAATTTTGTTTTCTGCTACAAAGAGCCATGGATCAGGAAGATGAGGGTGAGCCTAGTTTTAGATTGCAACCAGGCGATTTACCCAAAGTACACTCAGTACCCAACCAACGCCGTCCACACACCAGGTTCCTTTTATATAAAACTAGTTTTATACTAAACATATTCCATTATATTTATTTCTTTAAAAGAAATCTAAAAATAACAAGAGTACCATAAACAATTAAAAGAAATAAAGACAAGAAAAATAAGCTATTGTTTTTGGATTTCACATCTACACTTTATTACTTGAATACTCACACATTTTTTTTTTATTTTCTTAAAAATACCTGCTTGCACTATTAACCACATAATACAATTTTAGTTTTTTTTTTTCAATCTGTATCTCACAACTGGGCAAAGGTCTCACACCCTTCCACCCTTCTGTAGGTTGCTTTCTCTGCCCAGTCTCCCATACATATCAAACACAAAAAAAAATGTATTTTGTTTAAAGCTAATGTATTTTATGATTTATGGTGCAAGCTTAACTGATTATAGTAATTATTTTTATATTTCAATCAAGTATAAATTTGTAGGTTTCAGTTCTACATTTAGCAACATACACAAAGATAGTTACACAAATGCGTCACATATTTTTCTTTTTTTTTTCGCTTCAAGTTTAATGTAGGCAAGTACATTAATTAAATAATACATTTGTCTCCTTAAGGCTCGTGAACACTGGTGCGACGCGACCGCGCGACACAAAAGGATCGCGGTGCCTTTGTGTCGCGCAGTCACATGCAAGAGTTGTAAGTCAGTATGCAAGATAGATGACGTATTTTCGAAAACTTAATATACAGATTGATTTATACACGAAATCTCAAAGCGGCGCATTTTCGAGTTCATATAAAGGTTGGATTAAATAAGAAAGTTAAAACTGGCAATGGTGGAGCTAAATTCCCTAACTAAAGTTTCGCTCTCGTGGTCTGGACTTCCTTATAATAATCCCTCCCTCGTACCCAAGGGCGATTTTTTATCGCGCATTGGATTTTCAACGCACTGCTTAGCGCCGAGAGATGAAAATCCAACGGTGCATTTTTTTTGACGCGCTTTGATCTTTTCGATTTTTCAATGCTCAGCTCAACGTCGAGAGTTGAAAATCCAGTGTGCGATAAAAAATCGCCTGTGCGGGCCGGGGCTTAAGAAGCAATGGACTGCGAACGAATTGCAATTGACAAATGGAAATCGTTTCAATTCCTTTTTATGTCATTGTTACAGTAAAAAAAGGTTTAACTACCATATTGCGGATTGAAGTATGTGTGTATTTTTACTCATCGAGGTCATGCTTATTGTTAAAGGCAGGGTTATTAATCCTTTGTATGTTGTGCCTGCTTTTATCGTGACAATCCATTTGCCTAGACTTTCTCCAATTGTGTTGGGGGTCGGATTCCACAGTCCAACCGCATCCAAGTACTGAATACTAGTCTGTTTAATGGAGCGACTGCCTATCGGACTAAAATTGACCGTCAAAATACTCAGTCGCAGGCGATCGCCCGCCGCTTCAAGACATTTGATGCAAAATAAACTAATAAAACTTTGAATTATCGACCATTATGGCTCCCGCAAATAGGCGCGACGCCACGGCGCGACACAAAGGCACCGCTCGTCGCGCGTCACGTGGTGCCTATTGTTCTACAGATATAATATCGTAGAATCGCTCGCGACGTCGCGTCACGTGAGTGTTTACAAGCCTATATTGGCATAAAGGCATGGCAAGTCCAATATTCTCTTTAAATTATGTCGATAATAGTTTTTTGCTTGCGACTTTGTCTGCGTGGACATCAGAATTGGGTCAAGAGCATAAATTGATATTATAAGCGGGTTAATCTGTGTGCTAAATTTCATCCAAATCCGTTTTTTGAGTAACAAATGTCCAAACATACAAGATTTCAAATAATTGTAGGATTAACGTATAATCGCAGAATACCTTTGTTTTAGGTCCGACTCTGGAACAAACACAAAGTAATGTCTAAAGTCTTAACGCTAAACCAATCATTTACCAAATAATTAAGCCATTAAATGTACTATAATTACCATAACTTTTTCAGTTTCAACAATTCATTCATTCGCGTGTTTTCCGTTAATTTCGTAAGAGCTCGACAGGAATTGTAGCCCGTAACCTGGGTAACGTCTACTGCTTGTGCTTAGCAATTATTGATTAAAAAAAATGCGGTTAGGGGTTCATCCTCTACTAAGAAAGGGTAGGCATCAAACCTAATACACTTCTTTCTAGCGACCACAGAGCGTGAAGTCCGAATTTGATCCCAAAATCGGCAGCGTAACGATTCTATGGGGAAGGCAACTGTCAAAATGGCGCTGTCGTAGCTAGTTCCCAACACAAGCTAATAATACAAGGCGTGATGTGGTTTTATTTTATTTTAACGAAAATTGACGCGTTATTGTGTTCGTAGATACTCCGAAATTCAAGTGCACCTTTTCCCGAAAGACCCTAAAATTAGAAGATTGTGGTATAAAGCTATTCGTAGAGATCTTTTGAGTTCGAGTTTGTGTCAGAAACATTTTGAAGAAAGTGATTACGAGGAAATATTCAAGGTTTAAAATTCTGTCACTTTCCATGTCAAGTACTTGATATAAAACACTAAAATAACCGAAAATAACGAAATAGTGAAATAAAATCAAACTCATGAATGAACACAAAATGGAATGAATGAACGAAATGTCAAATTTATTAAAGACCGTAGGGACCTAGCTATGGTCGCGCCATCAACAATTAGCTTTGCCCGACCTTCCCCATTGGGAAATTCTCAGAAGCAGCCCAGCGCCAGGATATGTTCGCGATTATATTTTATTTATATATTATTTCTTTATCGCCCGACCCACCCCGTCGCATCGCACCACCTGCCCGCGCTATCACTTCGTTTTCGCTAAGCGTTCTTTTTACGTCGTCTATATTTCAAGAAATTAAGTCATTCCTCAAGAATTAGGCTATCAACTGCAAAAAGATTTTTTCAAATCCGACTGGATCTTCCAAAGATTCCCCCCTACGTGCCCCTACGTGCCCCTACATACAAACATGGAAACTAATTTTAGCTCTTTATAAGAATAGTATAGCATAGACAAATAAAAACATGACTGGCGTAACGCGTGTGCTCTGCACCTCTGCCCTTTCTATGACTACCTGTTGTGTATGCTATAAAAAAATCAGTCCTCTACGTCGTCAGAGCTTTTAAATCCTCTATAATCTTGTTCATTAATCCCTTTGTTTTATTGTATTTCTGTCAACTTAACGCCTCTCCATATTGAGTAAGTACCTAGAGTCCCCCTTGAGTAGTTCGTGTTCTTTCACGCGAACCCTGTGCCAGGCACTGATGGATGTTTTTGTCTCATCATGGTGTAATAGCGAGATACACTTACTTTAGTCACGAGAATGCCGGATATACTACTTAAATACAACTTTGTTTTCGAGCCGAAACACAAACAAAAATAAAATAAAATATTGAAAAAAATTACAGTGTGTTCACGAAAGGAAGTTTCACGACACCATTATTCCTTATCTGAGAGCTAAAAGGAGTACATGAAAATACAATACTGGAGGGCAGAGAGGCGAGATGCCTGCTGCTCAAATTGTGGGCATGACTGCTAATGTCTTCGGGCCAATACCTTGCCGAAGGAGTGTGGCGAACTGCGCAAGTTTTGCAGCACCCCGGCCAGAGGTAGTTGAAGAACACCGTGGGGTTCTAGTCAGTAAGAGTCTGGCAATCTCCTCCGGAAGACATCTATGAGACTAATACCAGCTATTAGCGCAAGTGTACGCTCTTCGACCAAAATCTAGTTGAATGAACACCGTAGCGTAGATTAAAGTCGATTTGAGATTTTTCATGCCATCCTCGAAGAGTCCATGACGACGAGGCCACGAAAATTAGGTCATCAGCAGGTTCCACACAAAAATATTCGTAAACCTCTCTAAAAGGTAAATCGAAGAAATTAGGTATTCAGGAAATAATTAAGATGCAAAAATGTTACTTCGCGACCTATTTAGAAGTAATGATCCCCAATTTTTTGCATATTTTATGTAACGACATTTATGAGAATTGTGCACGGAAGCGGATTTAAGGAAATAAAGGTATTTAATATGAAATTCAGTGCTCGTTGAGGTCGATTGGATTACGGGTCGTGGCTTCGATTCTCACAGGGATGTGTGGGAATCGATTGATCCCCACTTGTTATTGTAAAGCATAAAAACAGAAGTTGTCACTCTGGCTGGTTGTCGTTGCAGTTGCAATTTGTATCTGTTGTAATATAAAAAAGAGAGAATCCCTTGTTGAGATCAATTGTAGTATAAAAAATAGAAAATATGTGTGTTTCTGAGTGTGTGTGATCTCCTAAAAAAATATGTTGAGAAAATGAAATGAAATTTCGGGCGCCGTGGAGCGACACACTATTAATGGATAGCCAGATAAAACAATAATTATTATGATTGAACAATTAATCTTAGGATGGGAGCCTGTGGTGATTAAAAGTCTCACTACCTTGAACGTTCCCAGTTTATTGTCTACTTTTAGCTTATGGAAAACCATTAAACTATTATAAATTTTAGTTCATGTTATTTCATAATTGCACCTTTTCAGTATTTTTAAATTAGCAGCTGTAGGCTGTTGTAAAAATAAGAAAAAAAGAAACTTGAAGGTGACCCCGAGAGCCGGAAGGTACCTCTCAGGTGATCAGCCCCGTGGAAGGCCCGTAGAAATTCCTCGGTAGAAGTAAAGGTAGAATAAGCACCCACAATTGTAGGCAAAATACGATAGAAATTTACTCTGGGACCATTCCACGGTTCTTTGGTTTAGGATTCTGGCATTTATAAGCCAAAATGTCCAAGATTAATGATTCCATTTAGGGAAAATCATAGACTACTATTTATGGGAAAATTAGGAGATCTGTCACCTTCACGAACAAAGATTGCAAAAGTGACTTGACTTTTAAATTTTGACGTCGAAACGTCAGCCTGAAGCCTGAGCCAGAATGTATCACAGAAAAAAAATGACAACTAGAAATCGTTCCGAAATTGACTATTATGATCAAAGACATCTCTCAACTCGTTACACTGTAAACCCACAATACAAGCAAAAAAGCGTTGGCGTTGCAAGCGTTTTATTACGTTGTATCTGCCAAGACTATCACTATTATTAAGTCATCAGATAAGGCAGACAGAAAGTCGGTTCTGAAACGAAAATACTAGGTCCTATCTTTCATGTGAACGAACTCTGAATGTGATTCAATTTGTATTTTTTTGCGATCTAAATTCATTTCGTGTAACACGAACACTTCAAACAAAAAATAAAGACCTTATTACTGGATTCTAGTAGAAAAAAAAAGAAACCGAAAGACTTTAGAACGTCACCTGCTTCGATCCTTGGTCTTTCATTCATTTTGCTTCGTTTCGTCGAAATCTAAAATTGTTCCAAAAAAATCTAACGTGTTGCTGTCTGCCTATGAAAACCATGACCATATTTACTTATTTTTCTCCAGGGTTCTAGTTCTTTCAAAAGAATGTCCATGGAGTTCCGTGCCTGTTCTTATCCATGGGAACTTACTACGCTTTGAATTTGGCAACTAGCTTCATGTTTCTGACTGACCCACTTCTTTGACAATTCAAAAGTGCCTGAAAAATCCTTTGAATTTTTGTACGTCTGTTCAAGCCCTTATCGGACTTAACCCTACAAGGTAGTCCCGCTGACAAACTTGTCAATTCATTTACCAATCACCAGTCAGTGTGCATCGTTCAACTGTGACGGACGCATTGTGCCCCCGATCATTGTTTACTTGCTCCGAACGCGAACTTATTTGGGACGCTGACTCAGTGCGATCGGTTTAAATAGCCATGGTTTTTGTGTAAGTATTGTTATATTGGTTATATTCCGCTATCGTTATTTTTATTTTATTTTAAATTAGAACTTGGAAGACAGTTTTTTTATTCTTGTTTGAATTTGAATGAGGCTTTAATTTTTTTTTTTTTACAAATATAACGTCTTTGAATCTGTATGGGTTAAGAATACCTACGTACTTACTAAGCAGTACACAATTTGATTATATTTTTGTTGAGATTCAAGGTCGCACGCAACACTGCGTTTTGCATTTAAAAAATCGGAGTTTTTGAGTCATGTGCGACAAAATAAATGCAAACTGTTTGACTGTGCAAAGGTTCTTTAGTTGGTGTTAGCAACTTGACATAGCACTTTATCCAAATTTACGATTTTTAATTTGTTATTTGAAACTTTACTCTTAAGAAGTGAAAACCTCGACAAAGTTTGACATTAATTAGGGTTATCAACCCTTTTATTAGTAAATTAGATGAAAACTACATTATTATTGTGAATAAAATCATACACACTATATAAGTAAGCTACTAAGCTGGATCAGGATCTAAACTAGAAAAGATATTTATAGCTATAACTTTAAACGATAACTGAATCGCAACTGAGCCAGTATTATTTAGATCATAGGACATATGGCTTTAAACCAACGTTTATTATTATACACCATGTTTATGTATAATATCATGACCCGGATAGTTAATGCGAAATTACCGCGTAAATCATTTATTACCATTAAAAGTTGAAGCGAAAAAGAAACAAAATACACAACTTGTACAAAGTTCTATTATTAAGGGCTCGTATTTCTAATAATTTACACTTAATTATAAACTCATGATATCTTGAGCCGGATAATTAATACGAAAATGTACGTAATTAGCACTAGGTCGGGAAGCATGCACGTTGTTCTGCAAGCGTTGCAGAGTATCGTAGCTTGCATCGGAAATCTGCACGATATATTGAGGCGGTGAGTCATTGATGAGCGGAGCGGAAAGCAGAATAGAATGCATGAGAAACTCGTCTGTTTTTGGTCTTGGTTTAAAAAGGAATCTTCTTATCCGAAGTTTTTGTTAAAAAGAAATTGGGGGTGATCAGTACGCATTGGCGTAGATAAGGATTTTGTCTAGTGGGCAGCCATCCAGTTGAACTAACCACATGTCATTTAATGAGAGATCATAAATAACGCCTACTAATAAATAATCCCACCATAAACATTTATTACCGCGTAAATCAATCAAGAGCAGCCTAGTGGTAACGGCCGCGACTTACGAGTTGTAGGTCGTAGGTTCGAACCCAGCCAGGCGCTTTACTTTGTGTAAATTATTTCGTCACCACTGCTCTTAAAACGGTGAAGGAAAACATCGTGAGGAAACCGGCATGTCTTAGAACCAAAAATTCGAGGACATGTGACATCTACCAACCCGCACTGGGTCCGCGTGGTGGATTACGGCCCACTCCCTCTCACAGAGAAGAGGCCTGTGTCCCAGCAGTGGGAACATAATAGGCTGATTATGCTAAACATTTATTGTAAATTAAGTTGCCAAGACTTAACTAACGCTTTCACTGTTAAAATGATATCAGATCTTAAATTAGAATCGAGTTAATTTTGGGCCAGATGTATCAATAAAAAAAAACAATTTATTTGTGATTTTTTTAATAATGCCACCGGACAAGGAGGACACTTTCGTTTTCAAAAAAAAATATTTTGTTGTGTTTAAGCTTTGTAAAATAGTTCCAAACTTTCAGTACGTTTCCCGGTTAGTTCAACCACACTGTTGCAAGAACTTCGGGTACTTTTCCTTCGATATTTTTATTGCCTGTCCCATTACACTTTGAAACGTCTCGTTGGGTTTGTTCTGTACTGTAGAGCTACTGGTAGGAACTAGGATCGGCGTCCATTATTTTCGAAATCTTTTCAAAAAGTCTGCAATATGGTTCTTCCATAAAAGTAATAAGTGCATTTTTACTCTAATTCGAGGTAAAAAAAATGTTTTTTGGGACTGTAAGCTTTGGTAGCCAGTGACTCGAGTCTCTACCCGAAAGTCTCGGGACCCGAGACAACTAAATTTACAAAAAATCCCAGGACTACGATACGTCCCGAGACCCAAATCCTGCTTGTGATCCCAACATTTTACTGGATAATATCGTTCAGTAGTGCTATTCTGTAACCATCTCACCGTGAAAACTTAGGTGAAGTGAGCGTGGAGTGAGCTGTCAGTGCCACTGATGCTAGGGATTGACCAAGACGGGATGAAACTGACAGCTCACACCACGCAAGTCTTCACGGTGAGATTTTTTACAGAATCGACATGCTGGTCAGCGCATTAGGTATTACTCCTGTATCGTGGGCGCGGTCAAAAACATGAAAACTCACATACACAAGACACCCAGACCCGGAACAACTATTTATAGGCCATACAAATATTTGTTGCGTGCGGGAATCGAACCCGCGACACGCAGCGCAGCAGCCGATCGCTCGACAATCAATCTGGTATTTTCATTTTCAGTGCTTTTTTCGCGATATTGTTACGTCTTGTCGCGATATACATAAAATGAAAGTCCAAGTTAAGTTAAATGAAGTCACCATTTTGCTGACTGAAATTATGAGAATGAGGTTTGAACAAAGTACTAAACAATACAATTGATTACCTACCTACTTACCCTAATAAATTTATGTTACTGAGAAATACAAAAAGTTTCTAAACCCAGCACTATATCCTCACCCTAAAGGAAGGGTGTCTCCCTCACCATGTGGCTATAAAACAAGCGATCGATAGATGAGGTACGCGTTGCTAAGGTTACTCTCATTTGGCAAACCACCCCTAGGGTTATTGGTCTACCGTCTACCGTCACGTCACGGTGGATGGACACGATTTTTTTATTGATAAGGTATAATTTTATACTTAATATGCGTATTTGGTTAAATGATACCTATTGATACCTTTGGCTGGTACCAAATCTAATTTTTAAGTTTTTGAATTAAAAACTTCTTGCTTCTTGCGGGCTTGGCTCTACATTCGATCTGATAACTCTTTAACAATGCAAGCGTTTGAGTCTTGGCAAAACTACATTTGTGGCATTTTGATTTACAAGTTACGATTTTTTTTTAATTAAGAATAAAACTGTTAAATTTATTGTTTTAAGTTTAGCAGTGCACATACTATGTTTTTTTTATCAAGTAAAACTTTTGCTGTCCTTATACTGGCAGCTTAACATTATCACATTAATTCATGTTTAATTATGCCTACATTAAACATACGAATATAAACAATCAAAGAATTTCAGCAATACATGCTGTATGTGCTAATATTGAAGTACTCGTATGCAAAATACATCGGTAACAACTTGTGCCATTCGATCGGAATTTGTAACAGATTGCATTCATAAAGTTCGACAGTTATGTAGGAAACTATGTAGGTACTACGTTTGTTTTGGTTTGTTTGTAAGTTCGCGTGCCAAAATCGAATTTATTCCTGATCTGTCGCTAAACGCCGAATTTTGAAGGCTTCGGCCATAAATTAGCCTAGTACGGTATGACTGGTGATTTGGCGCCCAAATGGGACAATCAAATGTGTTGCATACGAATCTATTAATTAGGCAAATTAATGGTGGTGAAGAGTTCTATCAAAGATAGTTATAAAATAGGGAAACGGTTGCAGTTTCTTTCAGTTATGATCTGCACTGTAATCGCGTAACACAGTTTGAATCACAATCCGAGAGTTTTGAAGGATATTTCTAATCCATTGCTTCATAGATTAACGACCAAACCGGTATCAGTAATCAGTACCTAACGGCCGAACCCATTAACGTATCTATCTTCAATTTTGGCGTTCTTAATACGTTACTGGGTTCGGTGAATTTAAATTACGCAATTACCTTGGCTGAACTATCAAAATTAAAGAAAATTCGATAATTGTCATTGAATGTGTTATGCAATAACCCCGCTAGTGAAAAGCTGGCTTAAACAATCATGGCTGGGTGGCTTTCCAGTCAGATTCTTAGTTATACTTTACTTTCCGTGCGAACCGTAGCCAGGAGCCACAGGAATACTGATTCTTGTGGCTCCTATCTACAGTTCGTTACACTCTAGAACTTTTTATTACCCTTTCCTCCCGAATAAGGATTCAGAGAGCTGATTAGAATTTCTGATGAGAAATTCGTGACATTAATCTGCACTGCAGGTCAATGCCACAGTGGTGTTGTGCTCAGATACAACGATATTTAGAAGGCTTGATTTAAAAGGACTGTGTGACTTCCGCACTGTGATCGTGAGTATTCCTGAGTTTCCAGTTCAAATAAGTAAAGGGGCCAAAGTTAAATTATGTAATAATTAAAAACTGCCATTCAAATCATATTATTAATAGATCAGACAATGCTGGTCTAGAAATAAATTGTGCAACACCTCTTAAGGTGTCGCACCATTAATTCTTGTAGGAGACGCGACACGATCTTTCGGCAAAAACTTGAATAAAATCCGTTCAGCACTTTTTGAGATTACCGTTTTTAAACATACAGACAGCTGACTTTACTTTAAACTTGTACATATACCTACACAATACAGGTCAATATGCTGTATTCGGCCAAACACACAACCATAAAGCAACTATGTAACTGATTCTATAAAATACCTACCTATTTACCTACCTACCAACCGGCCTGCACCATATATGGCGGCACAATCGCCTCATTGATTGACCGTAATGACCACATGTTGGCATGGCTGATTGCAATGCTTCTATGTGCTTATAGAATGTACTGTAGTACCTTCAGAGATTTTTGTATGATTGCATGTTATAAATTTTGCAAAGGAATTTCGTTCTCTAATTTCCATGTTTTCAGTTGGGAACGTTTGCTGTTTATAGAAAATTTCCTTCTGTCGTATTTTATTTACGCAGGAATGTTGTTGAACTGACATAATAATAGCTTAAAGTCATTTAACGCAAGAGTTGCATGCGAAATCTACGTCTAGATTTTTAACACCGTAATTGTAAGTCTCCATTTCCCAAGCGAAAGGTTTATAGTAATACATCATCCTGACTGCTAAATCACAAACTCATGCAACAAATCTACACGTTCCTTAGCACATTGCAATGTCATTAATGTAATTTTTTTCCAGTCCACATGTATCGTCAGACACCTCGAATCCGTCTACCTCAGGCCTTACGACAGCAGACAAACAGCACGAAGACAAAATGAGAAGAAATGATGAAGATGCTCCAGCCAAAGAAAACGAGGGTTCCGTGACAGACTGGGTATCCGGAGGACCCATCGGCACTAAGGGAGCTGTTCTGGTCTTCAGATCATGCGTCCTCGCATCCAGGTCGCCTTCCATAGAGTCGGAAACTAAAACAATAGGGAACAACACAGGGACTACAATACTACTAAACAAAGCTAAGAATATGGCGCGAAGACTGGTCGCGGAGCCACATTCCTTCGCGATGAGACCGAAGAATATAATGCACGATGTAATGGAGACATTTGGGACTAACAATAAGTACAATGGGACTGCTTACGTAGTGAGGCACGTGAGCGAGACGAACATGGTCGAGCCGGTGTGCAATGACGAGCAGGGCCACGAGGAGCGTGACCCGGTGAACCACAAGCGGGACATCGAGGACGTGCTCCACGATCTGAGCAAGATCACGCTGAAGAAACATCTGAACATCGAGAACACTACCGCTAACATCAAGTCGCCGGAAGAACCGCCACCTCATGCTTCTAAAGGTATAGTACATTACTGCTGCGGTCTGTCATGACTGCGTTGCTGGCAGCGTTGTCCACGCTATAATTCCAGTTTGTCCATCAAGGACTGCAATGATGACCAAGCTTGAAGGCCGAGAGCGTAGCTAAGCTATGCTTTAGACCATCATAGCGTAGCCAGCAGCGCAGTTATTGCGGACCAAGACTTGTTAGTGTTATTCACTCAAACAATGCGAGTGATTTAACGGGGGGTTATCCGAATTTGTCTGTTTTAGAATTAATTTTAAATGGCCAAACATACATTCTTGTTTTATTTAATAAACCGTTAAAACACGATAAATTGTTATTTGCTCGATTAAAAAATACTGAAACGAGGTCGATTTCAAAACCAGGTGACAAAACTCACCAGCAATGAAATTTCACACAACTTTGCTAGCGCCTATTCAAGTAGCGCGGAGAGATCGACTCTGCTCAAAGAAGGTTTTCAAAATAATGACCACAAAACAAGCATTTTAGAGTAAACTATTTTAAAGTAGATAGTTTTTTTTACTTCATGGTAAATTAATATGGACAAAGAGTTTTAGGAAATATTCGGCTTTCTAAAGCGTCTCTGACACTAAAACCTTTTAACGCTTTTTTTTTCACGCTCGAGCGCTGATATGGCACATCGGGGAATTGAAATATGACGAATATTTCACTTCCCGGATCGGGCAGATTCGGAAATTCAAATCTGACAATGTTCATTCTTTCGACGTAGCTTATCTGCCAGTACACTCTCCATTTCTAGATAGTAAAGACGATAAGAAAGTCAAGAAGAACAAGGGTAAGCACAAGCGTAAGACCTCCGTCTGTCAGCGCTCGACGTCACCAGTCCCCGACAGCGATGACTCGGAACATCTCCTGGTCAAGGAAGTCGAGAGCGTCAAGGTAACACTAGGCCCGTATTTATAACCTAACGTTTGTTTTTAATTCAAAAATAAAAAAGAGGTAGGTAAACACGTCTTCATTTGAAAGATTATGGGATGTTTATCTTTTCTCTGGAGCGCAGTGGTGGCCCTATGGTAACGGCCGCGATTTACGAGTTGTAGGTCGTAGATTCGAACCCAGACAGGCGCTTTACTTAAATAAATACGTAAATAGTTTTACGTAAATTGACTTTGAGGGGTTCTAGACCAGTTCGAAACGCAGCGCGGTATTAACTGCCAAAGAAAACAACATTGTGTACGTTCAAATATAGTAGTTAACATATTTATGTTAACTACTATATTTGAACGTACACAATGTGCCTTCGTAACGTAACGTAAACCGTGTGCCTTCTGTCGATTAAGATATTTCTCTGGCTTGTGCACCCAAGCACTAATTAATTACAACCCCAAAAACGATAAATTATATCGAATGGTGACTGCAGTCCCAGAAAATCAGAGCACAACGAATTTTCACAAAAATAAAACATCCACTTCACCACCAGGTCCTGGAAAGCAGCCACATGCCAGCTCGGCTCCTCAAAATCAGCTATAAACTGGTAAACACGGAGACCAAGCTGCTTCATCGATTACTGCAAGCCCATGGTCTTCAGGAAGCGATGGCGGACGTCAAGGACTTTAACCTTCTATGGTCAGGGCTCCACCCCAAGCCTGATGTCCTGAGGGCCTTATCGCCTTACCAGAGAGTCAACCACTTCCCCAGGTAAGGATTAGGGTACAAAAACGTGAATTACTGTCAGTATTTTTGAATTTGGTATTTAATTACGAAATTTTAGTGCAGTGTAAGACTGATGGTTATATTTTATGGTCTCTTGTCTTCACGAGTAACATGACGAGGTTTCGTCGATGGACGAATAGACAAAATAACAGATAGAATAGACAGCCTCGACCTTGACTGCCTCGTTGTTCCAGTGGTCGCAAGAGCTACTGCTGGGTTCGATTCCCAGGTCGGGCAGTGTTAATGGGTTTTTCTATGTAGAATTTCTCAGTAGCAGCCCGGAGTCTGGATTTGTGCCCGGTTGATGGCAATAGGCTCGCCCCCTATTACATGGGACTAAAGCATAACTGGCGAAATGTGGATGTACTATAGGTCTTTTATTCATCTCTCATTTTGTCTATTCTTTTTCTGATAAAACTCGTATCTATGGTGGTCATGTACGCGTGAATTAAGTAAACTTCAGTCGGAGTGTTTATAAAAATAATTTAACCGACAGAGTGACAGTAAATATAATAATGTCTTAATCCTAAAGATACAAGGTACTTATAGCAATAATATGCTAAGATGACATTAGGGATGATGCCATTTTTTTATTTGTATCCTAAAAAAATGTTGGTTCCAAATAGTGCAAACAATATTATAAAAAAGGCAAAATCAAAAAAAAACTTTTTAAATTGTGTTTTAGACAAGGACTATCGTAGAAGTGACGTCACGCTCACGACTTTGTAACTTATACATACTATGCGCCATGCATTGTCCGTACCGGGCGACAAGGACGGGAATAATCCCCTCCAAAAACTTTTAAAGCGTGTATCTTCTCGGTTTTACAGATTTTTTCGATATCTCCTTCTTTGAAATTACATTTTATATATTAGTCATCCTTTTTGTTGCTTGGCGACAATGTCCTACATTTTAATTACTTACTCACTAGATTTGGAAGAAGCTGCACTGATGACAAAGTTAATTGTAGTAGCCCGGCTTCCGCACTTAACTCGTGCTGGGTCTCCATTAAAAGTTACAAACGATATCTTTGCTTGTTTTGTTAATAGTATTCGTCATAACATGACCTCATCCGTGTGGAACACTGAACAATCAACTGTAAAATTTTGTCGAGTTCATCATTTCATGATCTATATAGGGTAAGGGAAGATGACAATTTTTAGATTTTTTATCTCACAAAAATGTTTGTTTCCAAATAATGCAAACAATGCATAAAAAGTGTAAAAGCTTAAAAATTTGCAAGGTTATAAACATTTTAAAGTAAGTGTTAGACAAGGACAGCATTACCGTAGAAGTGACGTCACGACTATGTAACTTCATACTAGCGCCGTACATTGTCCGTACCGCGCGACAAGGACGGGAATAATCCCCTCCAAAAACTTTAACAGCTGGTAGCTTCTTCATATTTACATCGATTTTAAAGATTTTTTCAAGTATGTCATTTTTATTACGCCTTTGAAATGACATTATTTTTTCGAACATTTGTAATATTAGTCTTCATCCCAATTAGTGATTGATACCACAGATATTATAATACTACGTACAGATACCCAATCCCATACAAAGACATGACACTTCCCTAATTCTGGCTATTGAGCTGGCAATTTTTCGGCATCAAAATGTTCAACAGATGGCAGCAAAAGCGATTCACTAATTGCCAGAGACTGTAGTTTTACAAAGCCATCTAGGAGTCGACCTACTTTTAAAACGTTTCGTGGCATCGCAACCCCGACTGTTGCCTGCCCGCCTCTGCGGGCCTCCTCGGGTTGGGGGTGGTGGACGTCCCTGGACCCATTTAGAGGGGCTAGAAGAGGGCGTTGTCCACCCTCCGCCTACGACCAAACCCTTGCCCCTTGCGACGGGTCTGATGAATGGCCCCGTCGCCTACCATTTTTCGGCCGCAGAGGTTAGGCAGAGCAGCCAACGACATACCGACACTCCTCTTCCCCTGCGGCCCCACCGCGTCCGCCATCGTACGGTGGCGACCCCGTTAAGGCCGCGGAAGGTAGCGAGAGCGGCGCACCGCAATACCGGCACTCTTCTCCCACCGCGGCCCCACCACGATTGCGGTGTCGCTAAACAACACCGCAACCTTGGCCGCTACGTCGTCGGCTTGTCTGCAAAAGCCTTGACGAGCGGCCCCTCCTCGGGTTCCTCTAAGCTTCACCGTGGGGGTCCAAGCCACGGCTACTGAGCCCCCCCGCCTCGTTAATGCGGGAACCCTGGGGGGGAAGCTTGGCAAGCCTTTTTTTTTCCCGCTTGCGCGGGCCCCGTCTCGGGCGGGGGGAGACCACCGCGTCCCAGGACTCGACGCTGCCGACCATCGAACTCACTACGATCGTCAGCGACAGGTCACTGCCTACTTCTGAGATGAGGACACGGCGCGGCTCCTCCCAAGCGGCACACTCTGCCAGCGTATGCCACGCCGTGTCCTCCCGGCAGTCGACGCAGTGGTGACACCGGGCGTCCGGCTCCCTGTTTATGCGACACAGGTACTTCCCGAAGCAACCATGCCCCGAGAGCACCTGCGTCGCCCGAAACGTCAGGGAGCCGTGCCTTCTCCCGAGCCAGCGGTCGAGCACTGGCCGGATCGCCTCGATGGTGCTGAGGCCGGCGGTAGGGCGTGACAGCCTCACCCGCCATTCCGCCACCAGGACCTCGCGGAGCTGCAACCGACGCTGCTCGATATGTTGCTGCATCGGTCGCTCGCCCCGCTCCCGCGCTGCCTCTCGCCACCGGTAGTGACGCGAACACCTTCGCCTCCAGGTCCCAGGGCGGGGAACCGGCCAGCGCACAACCCGCCTCGAAGGAGATCGTGCGATACCCACGAATGACTCTGACGGCCATCGCCCGCTGCGGCTTGCGCAGGACAGCTATGCTGCCGGCCGTCAGGTCAGACGCCCAATTCGGCGCTCCGTAGAGCGCCATGGATCGCACGATCCCCATATAGAGCTGCCTACAGGGGGCGCTCGGGCCCCCCAGATTGGGAAGCAGCGTTGGCAGCGCCCCAGCCGCGCCCCACAACTTGGGCACCAGCCGCCGGAAGTGGGGTCCGAAGTCCCACCGGCTGTCGAGCACCAATTCCATGGTGAGCTCGACAGCGATCCGGACCCCCCCGACCACAATGTGTGATCCGGCCGGTGGCGTCCGCCGGGGGCCATGAAACACCATGGCCTCCGACTTGTTGAGGGCCACCTCCAGGCCGAGGCGCCGTATGCGGCTCACCGTCAGTGAGACCGCCGCCGTCGCGAGCAACGCTGCCTCCCTGTGCGAACTCCCCCGGGCCGTGACCAGCGTGTCGTCCGCGTAACACGTCAGGTCTGCGCTCGGCGGGAGCTCGCCCCTCAGCACCCAGTCGTACCCGATGTTCCACAGGAGCGGTCCCACGACCGATCCCTGTGGAACACCGCACGACACCTGGCGCTGGTTTCCGCCATCACGTCCCATGTAGGTGACACACCTCCCGGCTAAGTAAGCCCCCACGATGCGGCGGAGATAGAGGCACGCGGTGGTACCGCAGTGCCTCCCGTATGCAGCTCCAGGCCCGTATGCAGCTCCAGGGCAGGGTGTTGTTTTTTTTATTTTTTTCTCTTCTTTCACATAATGGCGAAAAAAATAGGAAGACATGTTGTTTAATCTCAGGTTTGATGCCACCAATGACAACAATATCACTTTGTTGTAGAAATTTTTAGGCACATTCGTTTTTTTTTTATATTTTGTTTTCACCCTTTGTGTGTGTCGTTTTTTAAATTACCCTTTATTTGATACCCCACATGGTCATGTTTTTTTTTAGATACGTTACTTTTGACGTCTATAATCCACCATTTAAAATGTATTAAAACAAAACCGATAACCAGTAGACACCTCATGTGATAAAATCCATCCAGCCGCTAAGATGCTCTGAAGGTATATATAAAGAATCCGTGATAAAAGATATTCGTGAAAAATATAACCTGTCCTTACTATCGCGCAGTATGGTAAAAAATATAGAACGACTCTCAACCGTAACCCTAATTTAAGAATATTGACAGTAGTTCACTGTAGGCCGGCGTTCCTTCTCCGCACCCTGCTGGATGCCCACGGCTTGCTCCAAGTGGACGAAGAGTGCACAAGTTGGAGGCTTATGTGGTCCTCAGCCCTGATCCCCTTCGCCATCCTCCAATCCATGACCATTGAGCAAAAAGTCAATCACTTCCCAAGGTAAATTCCTTTTTAGTCGACTTCAAACAAACGAAAAGGTTATGGATTCGCCTAGTTTTGTTATTTTATCTTGTACACCGATTTTTGTGCCGATTTGCGATCTTTTTTCATTTCGTAGAGGAAGCCTTTATAAACTTTGCTTGAGTTATTTTTGAGCTAGCTGGAATAAAACATATTTAATGCAGTTGGTGTACGTGGATGATGTTTATAATATCCTGTCACTGTTTTAAATAGCAAATAGTGGAGCAGCGGTAGACCAGTGGTATCGGCCCGAGTTGTAGGTCGCGAGTTCGAACACAGGCGTTTCCTTTACTTTGTGTATTTCATTTCATCACCACTGCTCTCTAAACGGTGAAGGAAAACATTATGGGGAAACCGTCTTAGACCCAAATATTCGAAGACATGTGACATCCTCAAAAAGGGCCTGATTCGCGCGAATTATGGTCCACTCCCTCGCCAATGGAAGGAGGCTTGTGTTCCAGCAGTGAGAACTTTGTAGACTGAGGGCAAGTAGTGGTACACGAATTTGTCTAGGGTATGTACCACAAGTATGAAGAAGAAGACAAAGGCCATAAAAAAAACCTTTTTGGTACCATAAAATGGCATACTTCATAGTTATGGATTTTGAGCTCATAAACGTTCACCGAAACTAACCATCAGGGACCAGACTGCAATCGATCGAGTCGATCAATGACGTCATTTCATATTTTGGGACCATTTTGAAATGACATAAAGCCGTGTACGCACTATCGAACTCGAACATTGTGAACACGAACATCGAACACTTTGTTCGCATGTGCGCCACTAACAAACAACGAACTGGTGATCCAATTTCGTCAAGTCGAATTGTGTTCGTATGGTGTTCGTGTTCGCTTTGCTAATTTACGTCCACTCGTACGAACCAAATGTTCCGTGTTCGATGTTCGTGCTCACCATATTTTGTACGTTCGTGCGAACACGCCTTAATATTTGCAGGCGAATAATGCTGACTGGTCGACGAACGACGTCAAACACTATCTATCTCTACGTAACATAAGCTGCATGCCACTTTGTCTTATAAATGCCATTGTCCTTTCAGGTCATACGAGCTGACTCGCAAAGACAAACTCTTCAAGAACATAGAAAAGATGCAGTACTTCCGAGGTCTGAAGCAGTTCGACTTTATCCCCACGACATTCCTAATGCCGGCAGAGTATAAGGACCTCTGTACCACCCACTACCGTACTAAAGGACCTTGGATCGTGAAGCCGGCTGCTTCGAGTAGGGGACGTGGGATTTATATAGTTAATACTGTAAGTAGCAACGTAATCAATCTGCCTAGCCGTTTTCAAACTAAATTTGGCTCAGTTTTCATTCTAACTAGGTGATGCTGATGAATATGAATGAAGAGTTCGTATAAACGTAATATAATGCTTGTATCATCCGAAGTTAGTCGTACACATGTATTTCGCCAGGTTTGTGTCCCAAGTATTGCCATTAATGTCCCATGAACGTCTGAGGGGGCGCAGTGTAGCGCGGTTTTTACTGGTAAACAAATATCAACCTTGTTCTGGTTGAAATATAGTTGAAAGTTAATAATCTTCCATTAGTTTGAAAAAACATCATCATCATCCACAGCCTGACTTCACCCAATGCTGAGCATAGGCCTCTCTTTTCTTGTGCCAATCTCCACGCTCCGGTGCCAGCCTCATCCAGGTTCTACCCGCGATGACAACAATATCGTCGTCCGCCCATTTCGCCGCCGGACGTCCGGCCCGACATTACGTCATCCAGTCCTTTGACTCCACTCAGTCGCTGCCTTACTCCACCTGCCATCACTGCGCCTTGCCAGGGGTCCTGCTCAACTCCATTTCAGTTCCAAAAAGCATTAAACACCAAGTTATTTATTTTCGACTGTATTTTTAAAGACGCAATGTTGATATTTCTTTGGGGATGAAAACTATGCTGTACTGCGCTTCGCCAAGTCTGCGCAGGCCCTAAACCGAGCACAAAAACTAGACTCCAATCTGCTAAGAATGTCCTCATACAAAAACCCAATATTCCTCACTTTTTTCATCTTCACAATATTTCAATTTCTATAAGCAACTTAAATTTTCCAGCCTGAACAAATCCCAAAAGGCGAGAACGTCGTAGTAGCAAAGTACATAGACAAGCCTCTTCTGATCGGAGGCCACAAATGCGACCTCCGCCTCTACGTGTGCCTGACCTCCATCGACCCTCTCCTCATATACCTGTACGAAGAAGGACTGGTACGGTTCGCTACCGTGAAGTATGACAAATCGAATAAGAACCTCTGGAACCCCTGCATGCATCTGTGCAACTACAGCATCAATAAGTACCATACAGATTATATCAAGTGAGTATATTCATACAATGGCAAATTATTTTGACAGTTCAACATTATAGAAAGATAAAGGAAGAAACTTCTTTTACTGCAAGAAGCTATCTTGCGTAGTTTTGGAAATATTTAATTATAAGTTAGTGGCTTTCTTATATTGCTCGTCATTGCACATAGATACTTCTGACTCGACCTCGAACTTAAAGAATTCGGAAGCAAACACTAT
Source organism: Dasypolia templi (assembly GCA_963555695.1). Taxonomy (NCBI): domain Eukaryota; kingdom Metazoa; phylum Arthropoda; class Insecta; order Lepidoptera; family Noctuidae; genus Dasypolia; species Dasypolia templi. The sequence continues at coordinate 30,475,080 of OY743140.1, read as the reverse complement.
GAACCAACTTTTTCGCGGTAAAATAACTGATTGTTTAACTCAATTCAACACGTGCATACGAATTGTATTGTTTTATTATCCATTTTAAGAATGAAAAATCAAAAGCAAGCGAACTAAAACAACCAAATAGATCACATCAGACCTATGCCGTTTTTAATTCCCACGTTGAGTAGGCATAAATATAGGCATAGGACACAAGCATGAGTAGATACAAAAACATCAGATCACACAATTATAGAACATAAAAACAAATCAGATTTATACTTACGAACGCCATGACTGTGACAAGAAGGCTTCCACTCAGCATGATGCTGTCCTATTGGGGACCCACAGCACAGCGCTGTTTTTCGGTGGTCACCCAAAAATGACTTACGAAAACCAAGCTATGTTTAGGGATTTAACAGATTAGACGAAAATAAGTATATAATAAAGAAGCAATGGCATTAGCAATTTCCTTCAAAATCTTTAAGTTCGTGATTGAAAGTGTGTTACGTAATTAGGGTGCTGGTCTTAGAGAAGCTTAAGCGGTAGATACATGGAATAGAAAAAACAAGTGGAAGTGCCCACGCAGCTATCCCAGAAACATGCGGAAAATTTTTGTCACAAATATGCGGAAAAATATGTAACCTATTTCTGAAAGTCTAATCGACCCTAGGCGTACTGCTAATATTGCTCCGTTCGCTTTTGCTTCCTACTATATCTCAGTTTTGTTTTCCCACTTTCTGTATGAATGGTCAAAATAAAACCTGAAGACAAGGCAAGACCATTCGCAGTGAGATGTAAAATGTTTCATCCTACATTCTCTTAATTATTAAGCTTTTCTGCATAAGTCTGCGAAGTAACTCCTTGTATGAATGGACAAATAAGAACCTAACATATCCGAGGGGCAGTGCACAAAATATTGATCGAGTTCGCTTCGTAGAACTAAAAGTGCACCCCCCTGAAAATAAACTTGCCAGCGCCCATGACTGTAGCATTATCAGCCTATAACGTTTCCACTGCTGGGACACAGGCCTCCTCTCTGTGAGAAGGAGTGGACCATCTAGCACGCGGCCCAGTGCGGGTTGGTAGATGTCACATGTCTTCGAATTTTTGGTTCTAGGACATGCCGGTTTCCTCACGATGTTTTCCTTCACCGTTTTGAGAGCAGTGGGTTTGAAATGAAATACACAAAGTAAAGTGCCTGTCCGGGTTCGAACTCACGACGTACAACTCGTAAATCAGGGCCGATACCACTGCGCCACCACTGCTCTCAAGACTAAGACATGGTAACCCTCAACAGATGCGACGACCCAAACGCCGGCAACATAGGTCACAAGTGGACGTTATCAGCGTTATTACGTTACCTGCGCAAGCAAGGTCGCAACACCACGGCTCTGATGGCCGCTATAGAGGACCTGGTGGTTAAGTCCATTCTGTCTTCGGCACAGACAATCACTGCGGCAGCCAGGGTGTTCGTACCCAACTTCTTTAACTGTTTTGGTGAGTACTTTAGACTACCCATTTTTTCATGTAAATATAGGCACGAAGCATATGAACTCATTTGTTGATAAAAGTATTATAATTCCTTTATTAAATTTACATACAAGTTAATTGAATTTTTAAATATTTTTATAAAAAAAACATTAATAATAACAAAAAAAAAATGGCCCATCGGCATCAGGAACAGGGTCCAAGCTGCCGTTGGTCAGGGCTCTAGAGAGAGGAACTTCCTCACTATGCGTGCCCTGTCCAGGATTACTGCTTTCTAAAACAAGCCCTTGACCCAGCCGCGCAATGAGAGCCTCATGACGTGTTGGTCGAGACTCTCCGCAATTAGGCCTGCTGGATCGATTATCAGTACAATGATTGCAGAATCCTCGCCCCACATGTCAAAGAACTATTATTTAACTGTGTGGTCCCGGGATAAAACAATTTAAAGTAAAATTATTTATTTATATTTACTAGCGAGCCTTCCGTGTATCGCGCGTGTATGATCTGCTGATATGGCGACATGTCAAAACATCGAAAGATGTTGCATGCTTTAATTAAGTAAAACACTTCCAAAATAACTTCCCATAATGATAGTGAAAAAAGTATTAAAAGAACTAAGTCGCACGACACGAAAACCGACTTCACTTTGTACTATTTTTAGATTCACTAAGAACATTAACATTTGATAATCAAGAAAGGTAAAGCGTAAATTCATGTCAAGTACAGCCAAGCCAAGTATAGCTTGCAGAGTAAGTCTTAGTCGAAGGACCGATCGCCAGTGGAGCAGACGAGTCCTGGAGTGGAAATCGCCTATCGGCAAGCGTAGTGCGGGACGCCACCCAGCTAGATGGGCTAAGGACTTTATGAAAGTGGCTGGGACAGACTGGATGTGGAAGGCGGAGGACAGGGTGTCGTGGCGCAGCCAAGCCTTGTCTCTGGTAACACTGAACTACGAAAGACGTCCTTATTGCTACGAAGCAAAGTCGCTGTCAATGTACTAAGGTCGTTTTTATTTCAGAGTTGTTCGGCTATGATATTCTGATCGACGAAATGCTGAAGCCGTGGCTGTTGGAAATCAATCTGTCGCCCAGGTACTATTTCAATAAAAATCCTCGTTTGTGTCATTTAAATGTATCGTAATTTTTGTTTCTTATTGGCATCCCTAATGATGTATTTATCATGAATCGCGACCAATCGGCGACAAGATAAAACACTTAGCGCCATCCCGCAGCAAAGTTTTTAATAAGGAACTCCATTGGCAGCTCAGTGAAATTAACAAACACTTAGCGCCATCTACGCGGAAGTATTTTGACAGTTATCTTCCAGATTTAGTTACCAAATAAAGCAAACAAAAAGTGTTTTTGGAAAATTACTTTAATACCCACATGTTAAGTTCAGTTTGCGCTACTTCTACTAAGAACTTCAATAATAAATCTTGTTCCTTGTATAGCTTGGCCTGCGAGAGTCCGTTAGACGCGCGAGTAAAGTCGGCTCTACTAGCTGACACCCTGACCTTGGTGGGTCTACCCGCCGTGCCAATGTGCAAAACTGATATCTCCACACAGAGCAACTCGCTCAAGATGCGCATCGGCGCGGTAAGTTCATCATCATATGGCCGAAAGAGGTCCACATCTAGACATAAGCCCCCAAGTGGGTACAACGGCTAGTCCTGAGCTTCCAAAAACTCATTCCCTGGTGACGACAGACAGGCGTCTTTTTCTTCTCTGTTGAAATAATAGCTCGTTCAAACTCAACTCTTAACTCAAAGCATTTATTTCAATGAACCATTTACAGGCACTTTTGAATTATCCAGTGTTCGCAAGGTAGGGGGGCTGACTGCCCTGGGTTTATCGTCATTTGTTGATGCTATTCAAATACACAAATTAAAACATGAATACTATTCAAATTAAAATAAGAATTAAACTGATTGGTTTGTGGTCTGACTTATGAAAGCTTTACTAAACTACTAGGTCTTATGTAATCCTCTAGTTACTTACCCAACTTAACCGGTCTCCTATTAGTAACTAGCGTCTCGTAGGTTAGTGCTACGTGATAGTTACAGTTATCTGTATACAGTGTCGGCGCGTCCACTCAGCGGAAAACGTGTTCATACGCGGCAAGCGTCAGTCCTCCGATGCGGCGGGCGGCACTGGCCCCGCGGTGGCGTGCGGGGCCACGCTGGCCGCGGGTGGGGCCACGCTGGCCGCGGGTGGGGCCACGCTGGCCGCGGGTGGGGCCACGCTGGCCGCGCTTACGGGCGAGGAGCTGCGCCTGGTGCGGGCTGTGCGCGCGCAGTACGCACGGCGCGGCGGGTTCGTGCGGATCTTCCCCTCGCAGAACTCGTGGCAGAAGTACTCGCAATATTTAGGTATGTGATTTAGAACCACTCTTATTTACTACATTTATTTTAACTAAAATAAGTCGTATCATCGTTTGCATTGATTAACTTTAACCTGCTTGCACCACAAACAAAACTATGCAATGTTAAATTAAATTCGTGATGGGATTGACAGCCCGAACGTCGTGCCGGACGGTCGTCTTTGTGCCCTTTGTCGTGTCTTGGTCAATAAGTGGTCGAGTGTTGCGAGTTTAACGGTATTTCATTTGTTTGTTGTATGTCAGTGCATCTGTGTCGCAAATTTAAAACGGTGCAAAAGTGAAATACGTGCGTTCCTGATCTCCAGCCTGCGGCCGAGGACCCCGAGACTCCGAACGGGCCCATGTGATGAGATCGTTCCTTAAATTGCAGGCATTTGCCTTCGTACCAGTATCAGGCTGTGCTTTAGTTTGTTAATTTAAAGCTGCGTTCAACATCATTTATCAGCAGTATAGTGTTCAAAAACAGTATTTAAGTTCAAAAGTGCAAACATTTAGTGACCAATCAAAATAGAGTGCATTTTTTTTACGAGAGCGCATTATTTTTAGATTTTTCGTGCATTTATTAAAAACAGCATCTAAATGATGCTGTCAAAGCAGAGAGAAAAGAGCCCAGACATTATTCATTCATTCATTCATGACGAAAATGCAGACGTGATGGAAATTAATAAATAGTGACAATAAAACAAAGAGATTTTCTAATTTTTAATATCGAAAAAACGAATTATATGAGGATTTTTTTTCGGTAGTGAGCACCGAGTTCAATAATACTTTAAAGAAAAAAACAAAAACAATTTGCCCCAATTTTTTGTTCAGTGACTGGGCAACTAAGGGTATTAGGAAAAGTAGGGAAACATTGTTTGAGTTGTATGGCCTTAAGCCTTATATTAACTCTGAAACGTTTAATAAATACGTTGCTAATTACTCTAAAACTTTTAAAAAGACATGCAAGGTAGCTAAAACCTTGTACATTAGCAACAAGATCAAAACAGCCGATAATAAAATAAAGACGGTTTGGAAAATTATCAATGACGAAACCAACAGGAATAAAAGACACAATAATGATTTCACACTTCAGACTTCAAGTGGTCTCGTAAGCACTAACAAAGAAGTTGCTCAAGAATTTGTTAATTTCTTTACCAGTATCCCACTTAAAATGACTAAAACCTTAAACTCCTCGCCCCTGCGTTCTATTGACTTATTAAAAGCAAATACTTCATCTTGCCAGATTGAATTTAAATTCAAGCATAAAAACCCCATAATAGTAGTGAAAGCTTTCAAGCAAATCAAGATCAAACTAACAGAAGATCTATGAATGTCTGTTAAAGTTTGTACCTCCATTATTGAGACTATAGCGCCATACTTGGCTTTAATATTTAACTTGTGTGTGGATCAAGGAGTATTCCCGGATCTAATGAAATACAGTAAGGTAATACCACTTTTCAAATCCGGGGACAGTAAAGATACCAATAATTATAGACCCGTATCCGTGTTGCCGGTTTTCAGCAAGGTGTTTGAAAAGGTAATGCTGAATCAAATGTTTAATCATTTCGACACCAATAATATCTTACACGGTCAACAGTATGGTTTCACAAAAGGACGTTGTACGACTGACGTCGGTGTCACCTTATTAAAACACATATTTACAGCGTGGGAAGAGGCTCAAGACGCCATAGGAATCTTTTGTGACCTCTCCAAGGCATTTGATTGCGTCGACCACGAAACCTTGCTCTTAAAACTTGAACATTACGGACTTGGAAAACTTGCGCTCAGTTTAGTAAAATCTTATTTGAATGATAGACAACAGCAAGTCCAAATAAACGGTGTCAATTCACTCGGTCTAAAAGTAAAAATGGGTGTACCACAAGGCTCGATATTGGGTCCTTTCCTCTTTTTAGTTTATATTAATGATCTACCTCATTTGTTTAAAACCCAACCACATTTGGTGTTATTTGCTGACGATGCTTCGTTAATTTTTAAAATTAATAGGCGTGCATTAAATCTTGACGACGTGAATAACGCCTTACTGCAGATCCAAAATTGGTTCACTGCTAATAATTTAGTATTAAATGGGAAAAAAACTAAGTGCATAAGGTTTTCTTTACCAAATGTCAAAAGTACTAATTGTGAGATAGTATTGAATCAAGAGAAACTAGAATTCGTCGATAAAACTGTTTTCCTGGGGATCACGCTCGATTCAAAGCTTCAATGGGGTCCTCATTTAACATCCCTTGCATGACGGCTAAGTTCAGCAGCATATGCTGCGAGAAAAATCCGTCAGTTTACTGATGTAGATACCGCGAGACTAGTCTATTTTAGTTACTTTCATAGTATTATGTCGTACGGTATTTTACTATGGGGACGGGCTGCAGATATCGAGTCCATTTTCATTCTGCAGAAAAGAGCCATCAGAGCCATATATGGCCTCCGCAGGCGCGACTCTCTAAGGGTATTGTACAAAGATATTAACATCATGACGGTACCTTGTCAATATATCTATGAAAACATCATGTACGTAAGGAAAATCTACATCTTTTTAGTAAAAGAGGTGAAAGACACAATTATATCACTAGAAATAGGGACCAATTAGTTCAACCAGGTTTCAGGCTGGCTAAAGTAGACTCATCTTTCATGGGGTACTGTTTAAGATGTTACAATAAAATACCTCCCCACATACATCAACTGAATGAAACCAAATTTAAAACGCACACTATGCAGCCTAGCATATTATAAGTTAGGGGATTACATTGCTGATAAAAATCCTTGGCTAATCGCTGGTCCTGCTCCTCAAGGACGCATCAACTAATTGATTAGCATTTGAAAATACTGTTGGAGCTGCTGAAGATTAAAAACAAGAATCTTTGCATTGTAAAAACTAATTTTTTTTGTACTGTATAATTGCTATATGCCATATTATGTGAGTACTATGTACATGCTTTAAAGCTACCATTTACAGGGTACGTCTTTCATTGACTTGAATGTAATTGACTTGAATGGCGGCTGAGAGTATGTCATGCTCACTTTAATGTTTCGCTGATGGTGGCGCGTGTGTTGGATCATTTAGCTCCCTTCAAAATGGTTGAGTTGAATGGTGCTAAGCCATGCGTCATGTTCGTGAACGAGCGCCGTCAGTTGAGACTGGTCATCTCTTAGCTGCCACGGCGTATTTTAATGAAATTTTATTTTCGAATTGTTTTCATATTTAAATAACGGACGCATTTAACGTTCTGCATCGTTCTCACATGCATAATATCAACATGAATGATGTAACCAATCTATTGTAAACATAATTTGATTAAAAGAGTGTCCGTGGAGTTTCTTGCCCGTTCTTCTCCATAGGTACCTACTACGCTTTGGAATGGGCAACTAGCTTCATTTTTCTGACCGACCGACCTTGAAAATTCAAAATTGCCTGTAATTCGTTTATTTGAAATAAATGCTTTGAGTTGAGTCGAAACAACTACAGCTAATTTCGGGATCAACGGCCGCTTGTGGTGTAGTTTTTCGAAATTATAAGACTTGAATGTTTTATCGTCATTAGACATCAATACACATAAGCACCCCATCGTCCAGACAGTTTCGTCAGCTAATTAAAAACTAAACTTAATATTCAAAACATTCTATACCTGTCATCTTCAAACGCTTGCCCAGAAATCTAAATTTAAATTATGGGTATTACAAGCTGGCTTACTTTAATTATAACAGTGTTAGCTTATTGATGTTGAATCAAAAAATGAAATCCATTACTAAAATTCTTGTTTAAGACTTCATATGGTGGCATTATCTATATAAATAAAACAAAGTCGGTTAGTTACAACATTTATAACTCGAGAACGGCTATTCCGATTTTTATGATATTTGATTTCTTGGATTTGTCTCCGCCCCGAATAACAGAATAACTATAAAACATGAGAAATTTTTAATGGTTTTATACGAAGTTCGCCAGGTCAGCATATAGTATAAATAATTTTCTCCCTCAGACCCAGTAACAGGCATCCCGGTGTGCTCCACATCGCTGAACAACAACATCCCGTACCAGGTGGTACAGCACAACTACAACCTTCTGGTCCATTCCCACGTACTGCCGCACTTCCAACACGCGACTGTCGCCACCAGCCTGACAGACACGCCGCAGAGGTAAGACAAACACCTCTGGACATACACTCTGTTTTTTTTTACGATTTTTAACATAACATAACATCACGCCTTGTTTCCCCGAAGGGTTGGGCAGAGGTGTACCTATAGAACACCCACATTTCGCCGGTTATGTTTAAGTCCCATATGTAATAGGGGGCGAGCCTATTGCCATCTACCGGGCACAAATCCAGACTTCGGGCTGCAACTGAGAAATTCAGATAGAAAATCCCAATAACACGTTGCCCGACCTGGGGATCGAACCCAGGACCTCATGCTCAGCAGTAGCGATTGCGACCACTAGACCAACGAGGCAGTCAAAAAAATCATCAAAAAAATCATGTGTTACTCGCATCCAGCAGCCTATAAGCAAGGAGACTAAAGTCTCCGAACGTCGTGTTGTCTCTCCACCTTCTTTGTCATTTTCGATGTCGCCAGACACGTCGTACGAAGTCGGTCGACGTCTCGTGATTCCGCTAGAGGCGCGTGTCGCGGAAAATTTGTCTGAATACATCAGCTATTCAGTATGGTTATAGTGCTGTCATACACCGGGTATTTTTAAGACCCAGCTAAGCATATTCCAACACTGAAATATCGAAACTAAAAATCTGCTGTATGTTTTTTTTTTACATTGTGTGGACAAACAGGATTGTTTTCGATATTTAAGAGTAGGTTTCATAATAAAAGTTGATCTTAAGTACTATCACCCCCTTTTAATATTTTGAAATATTCTTTCTGTAAAACCTTCTAATTTGTGGCTGAGTTTTACAAAAATATTTCGTCTTTAGGCTTAAACGCTACGAAGCAGTGAGCATAACCTGCCAGGCTCCTGCCGTGTGGCTGGGAGAGACCACGCCGCAGCATCACGACACACGCCGCGCCAAGGAGCTGGTGAAGCGACAGCTTATGGAGGGCATGAAGCTCACGTGAGTCCAATAGACCATTCTAGATTAGACAAAAAGACGCTTACAAAAATTTGCATGAAACAAGATAATATTCCAGTCTGGTACCCTAAAATACGGCTATAGACCTAAGGAGCTCAGTGTTCTGACAAACTTTATAAAATGTTATTGTACTTGGTTTCAGAGCCATCTATATTTCTTTCTGTGTATTTAAACATGTCTATAAAAATTACAGATAACGCCTAAAGGAGCCATTGTTCAACCATAAAGCCATATTTTCGAACTTTCCTCTTATAACCACTGTATTACAATGACGTAAAAGCCAAAAAAGTTTTTTGGTACTACACTGCCCAACGTTGTACAAGTGGCTGGACAACTTCATTCATATCTTCTCATAGGTGGGGTGAAACCCAGCGTAAAGCCGTGGTTGCATGCCTTAGGCCAGCTTATTAATGTCGTCATCCGGTTGTCAAGAACCACACTCGATCGGTCTGAATGGTCGATTTATTCTCGACCGCAATCTAGTTGCACTTATATATTTATTTCCAGTATTCGATCTTTAACAGAAACATGAAATATGGACACCTCTGATCCTTCGGAGAACACCATGACCCATAAAAACACAATAAAAATTGGATACATACACACAAAAATATAAACTCACGCACTTTCCTCTCTTGCACACCAAAAAAATAAACATCTACGCGGCTATTTCCAGCCACCGCTTGTAGGTCATAATTTTAAAACTGCTAAATAGATTTAAGACTTTTTTTGTTTTTCTTTCCAAATATTGGTGTAGTGAATAAGCGTTTTTCCGTTTTACCCGACTGCGCTATGCAAAGGAGGGTAATGTGTTAGTGTTAGTTTTGTAATGTGTTAAGGAATGTGTCAGCCTATGTATGTATGTTTGTTCCTTTGTGCCACTATAAGAGACCAAACGCGTTGGCCAATATTGATGATTCTTACGTCAATTATCAAATTCAATTGGCGGCAACCACACGCTCAATTGTGAAAAAAAATACACTAGGACGTTGAATAGATCTTTGAAAATCATCTTTAGGTTTCTCTTTTCAGTTTTCATTTAGAATGACCATTTAGGATCTATAACGATTAAAAGTTGGTTAGCAACCATTTTTACTTTTTACAAAACTTTTGGTAAAACTGTGATAAAGTTCTTTATAGAAGTATAATAAGTGTTATTAACAGTGGAAAATAATATTTGTTAACTAAAAAGTCTAAAATAAAATAAAAATTAAAAAAATCTCATTTACGATCTCGGAGGCATCTTCAACAATAAATACCTATATTGCCTCCGACTTGTTTATAGTATTCAGTTTAATAATCAACCTCTTAAAATAAATTTTCTTGTTTCCATCTTTTAAAGTTCACTTTAATTTTACAATTTTTTTTTCATGTTAGGCTTAGCCAGAGTAGTTGTTAACAGGGCCGGTTGGAAACAGCATTTACTATCTCTATGTAAATTTCTAATAACTGCTCCCAAATAATGGTGTTTAATTTTTATTTTTTATTATTAGATATGGACTTTTACATATCTCTGACATAATTCTTTCATTATTTGACATTATATACCTATTTTTTTTATTTTTTTTTTATTTTTTTTATTTTACTTTATTAGATTATTTTATATTTTGTAAATGTGAGAACGTCGTAGGCCCTGTGGATTATAAATTATAGACAATTGTCTATTTGTTTAACATATAACTGTTGACAGGCCTACACTGTCCTCCCATACCTGTTAATCACTAATTGGAAAACATTGTAAAAGACATATTTTTAAAAGAGTAACCATGGAGTTTCTTGCCGGCTCTTCTCCATGGGAAACGACCAATTGGAACCGTGCACCTAGAATCTGACGTTTCATAAGTGCCCATGTAGGTCTATGTGAAATAAAATATTTTGATTTTGATTTTGACTATGTGTATAAAAGCTTTTGTCCGCTGATTCGCCAGCGTGGAGGTCGAAAAAATCCTATAAACCATTTCCATTAAAAATACATATACTTACCTAACTTTGTGCTAAGTTTTCATGGTGTTCGGCCAAACGGTGTTGAAGTTCTCTCTTAGACTCTCAAAATGTAATACTTATATTGTTTTTAATTAACCCTTATCATCCTACAAAAGTTGATTCGAAAGACATGTAGCGCCATCTAGCGTCCTAAAGCAATTGACCGTCAACAGTTATTATTATTTCCCTCGGGAATAGTACTTTTTTTCTGGATAAAAGTGTCCTTTTCTGTACCTCTGACAACGTATATGCAAACTTTCATGAAAATCGGTTCAGTCGTTTATGCGTGAAAAAGTAACACGCTAACTTAATTTCGCATTTATAATACTAGTTAGGATTAGGTACGAGTATATACACATGTCTCCAATCTCCCTGGCTGACTATATTGGTTGTTGCAGCATGGGCGAGTCCCGGCGCGCCTTCGGTCTGTTCCTGACGCACGTGCTCAAGCGCGTGTCGTCGCCTAGCAACGAGCTCGGCGCGGCGCACGCGGCGCTAGTGCTGCGCTTCCTCAGGCGCGCGTCCGCGTCGCTGCGCATGCCTTACAATGTAAAGGTGACGAGCTATACGCATGCTGCACTAGCTTCGACCACTTAACACACTAAACAATTCAAACTAACCCTGTATAACGTGTATTTCTGTTTGTGTTTAGTCGCACTCGTAATTGCTTTACCACTCGATACAACAGCTCCCATTTAACATGCATTGCAACGTAGCATGGCCAATGTAGAAACGGAAGAATCGGAAGACGAAATTACATCAAGGAAAGATTTCTAAGGAGCGCTGTTAAAATTCAAGAAAAGAATGACTTTTGTTAAGGAAGTGATATGTCTTCTCATTGTAGAGTAGAGATTCTGATAAAAGTGGTCATGCTACCGTGCTTCGCAGTGGTGGCCCAGTGGTATAGCCCCGACTTACGACTCAGTCCGACTTACGTCTTCGTGAGTTCGAACCCAGCAGACATTTGACTGCCTCGTTGGTCTAGTGGTCGCAATCGCTACTGCTGAGCATGAGGTCCTAGGTTCGATTCCCAGGTCGGGCAACGTGTTATTGGGTTTTTCTATCTGGAATTTCTCAGTAGCAGCCCGAAGTCTGGATTTGTGCCCGGTAGATGTCAATAGGCTCGCCCCCTATTACATGAGACTTAAACGTAACTGGGGAAATGTGGATGTACTATAGGTACACCTCTGCCCAACCCTTCGGGGAAACAAGGCGTGATGTTATGTTATGTTCTCTCTCACAGATAAGAAGCCTGTGTCCCAGCAGTGGGAACATTACGATCATGTTGAAGTGAGATTTAATCTTACGGTGATAAATTAATAACGAAAGGTCGACTATACGTATGCCTTTTAAACAGGTTTAATTTTAACCGGTGAAACTTCATAGACTATATGGGTATCGATATCAAATCACGATGACACTAAAATAACGTAAGTTCTAGTAACCACTCGCAGCCCTTAACCTCGTAATCAGCTGTAGTTCATCATATATATAAAACATTGTATTCCTCTCACACTCACCAAGCACTGTTGTTCCGGTGAGTGCCGTTTATCGGTTTTAATTTTTTCTTTGTCGGGTTTTAGTTTTGCACTTAAACAGTCCCTAATTCTTGTAATTATTATTAAAAAATCTAAAATTTACCTTAATTATAATAGTTTAATCATTTATAATGTCAAAATTATTCCTGTATTATTTATTTTTATATCTTACGAATCACATCACATGTTGGTGCTGCAAGATGTTTTTCTCATTCGATTTTAATTATTCTACAAGCTAGTCACAATAACAAGGCCATAATGATAACGAGGGTGGGCGATTTACGTTAAAAAATATAATAGTTATCTTAGCTTATATTATCTTAGCTTAGGTAATTGCTGCAACTCTTACATGCAGCATAAATATTTCTTTACTTCAAGGAGCAAAAATCAATTTTATTTTTATTGTTTTTATCATCTTCACCCATAAAACACCCGATACCCATAAAATCTGTACAGTTTTGCCAACTACTTTGAACTGACTTCGTTATATTACATATACTGTTGTTATTTATATTGAAATGGTTGGAATCTATGTTGTATCAAATTGGTTGTTAGTTGGTGTTCATTGTTTTCAAACTGTCTTTAGAGTAATATTGTATTTTTATTTCAGTAAGCGACGCTCGCTTTACTTGTTGTAAGCAAGTGTACAAACACGCTGCGAATGTGTGCGTGAAGACAAGTAGCGACGACACCTAACACACACACGCACACACACATTTCGACTTCGCCATTGTCATGGACGGTCCCGAAAGCTCCTGCGCAGCACAGCGTGTTTGTACACTTGGTTTGGTAACCACAAGAAAAGCGCGCGTCGCTTAGTTAGAGACTGTAATAATATTGTATTTATGTGTTGTGACCATTCTAACTATGCCTGTGTACTAATGTGTTCCTTTTCCCGCTGCCTGTCTGCCTTCCCCGGCAAGTGGCCTGGCTTGACGATACGAATGTATGTCTGAAAGCTTATTACAACCTATATGAGCCCGTTCCTATTGTGAAATGACAATTTCCTATAGTCGGGCGACTTCTACCAGAAGGGCGATTCCCGTATTTTAAAGAACGTTGTCATTCTAATAACGGTCTCAATCTGTCAAGAATACAATCAATTGACACACATTTTTGACGAGTTTTTTACATTGAGTGTCGCTGAGATGAGATTGCGACTTGAATTTGTACGTTTTTTAAGCACGAGATGCCTTCTGTTATTTAGAGATTGTCTTAGATTAAAATTGCACTGTAAAATTATCGCTGATAGCAAAACTGCGATTATTTTATTTTACACACGATTTTTTTATATTTTTATGATTTCACTTTATTTTTTCGGTACCGTCGTCGGTGCTTTGAGCTTGAGCTGCCTAGCATAGTACTGAGTTTACAATGGGAGGCCAGTTTATAGTGATATACCGGTGACGTGTAGCCTTCCGTACAATGTGAAATGCTACAGGCACGGATCTAGGTTTTCGCTCAAGGGGGGGGGGGGGCAAATGTTTGTCTGCGAGAGGCGGGGGATAACCGTGAAAGCCTTAAAAAAAACCGTTGGCACCCATTTTCCGTAAACTCAAGGATATGGATTTTTCCACTCTCCGAGGATGTGGATTACGTATCAATTTCCAATTTTGGCGTAATGGAGGTAGAAAAATCTAGCAATCTCTGGTTTTAAAGTCCCAAGAAAGCCAAAGTATACGATCTTATAACGTGTTGACAGCTACTTGTGCCCAGATGGAATTGCATTGTCTGTCATCAGTAGCTATCTGTCTTATTGGGTTTGGCCCTACACTGTAATATATGAACTATTGGGCAACTGAACCCGTTGCCCTCCTATAGCCGCGCCTGATGCCATTAAAAAAATAAACAATGCAAGGTCTCTGTATTGGGAACTGGCTCTAGCATGCTTCACAGTGGCGTTAGTTAGAACCTCATCCACACATTTATCATGATGGCAACAGTACCGTAATATGTGCAGTATAATACAAAACTGATGTAAAAAGACACTTAACAAAGCAGAGAGTCACTTGTTCTCCCCGTCATACCTGAGAATCTTCTGGTTACGGGGATATTCAAGGACAAAATTTCAACTTTTACTGACGTTTTAATGTTATAACACAACTTTAAATACACCCACGACCCCTGTACTGATGCATGCACTCACATTACTTAGGCTTAATAAAGTAAGCGTTTCATACGAATATAAACCTTAATTATATAACTTTTAATGTAAATACTTGCATGAAACGCTTGAACACAGTGGAACCTACAAATAAGGTTTATGTTATAGGAATATGAACCTTATCGCTTATGTAAATTCCGAATCCCCTTTATATATCTCAGCCTAAACCTTTCGTATTCATTCCCTTTGCATCGCCCTAATGTTCTTCCCCTATCGTACCGATTAATTCTCGAGCTTTTAGGGTCCACCGGCGAAGATGTGCGACAAAGACCGCTGCGCCGTGATAGCCAAGCAACTGAACGATTTCCTGTACATGTACTATCGAGACACAGATCTGTACACTGACAGTGAAGATAAGGAAGGCTGCGTCTCCAATATACACTTCGCGCAGTTCTTGTATTCGGCTAGGTGAGTTTATTTGTCATATTATTATGTATTGAACTGCTACAAGAAGCACGAAAGTCTAGCAACCAGTCTCATCTCTTTTGCAAAGAAATTCATAAGATTTTATAAACTTAAATAAATTTAGAATGGACAAAAAGAAGAAGAAAGAATGGCATATACAGCAGGGCTATGTTAAAACAGTATCTTTATTAAGTTACATCGCTTGATATATCACAAATAAAAGTAACAACAGCACAGGCATCCACAAATACAGGTTGTCCCGTTATTCGACGTCAAGCCGGAGTCGGGTCAAAATTGTTAATAGAAAAATATTAAAAAAAAATTAGCAAAGCATTTTAAAAAAAACGAGAAAATACCTACCCTGCCTGCCTGCGACGGTCTATTAACTCCTGTTGTATTTTTTTTTTGCTAACTATTATGACCCGACTCCGGTTTGACGTCGACTTACGGGGCATTCTGTATATACATACAATACACACACACACCCCTTACCCACAAACATAACACAGACAAACACCCCTTACCCCCACACACACACACATACTATCATATACAAGCAGCACACTACAAACATATTTTAGTGTTTTAACTTAATCACAACAACTGAAAGTGTACACATAAAATGTTTAATCTATAGATTGTTTACCAAGTAATGATAATTAATAAGATCGACACTATTTAATTATTTTATGATACCACTTAATTTACGCAACCATCTGGCCGAATACTGTCTCTTAAGATACAGGCCTCCTTGTTTAAGAGACAGGGTTTTTAAATATTTTTAGGGTTTATTTTGGGAACTTTTTTACCTACAATCATAAATCATTTAAGTGTGTGTGTAACCGTTTTGCTCAACCTTTGTCTACATAAACACACACGGATACATAAACATTATTTATTTATTATTTACCAAGGCGTGTCGTGGTATGCGGAGGTCATTTAGGCAGTCGCTCCATGGAAACAACTGGTATTCAGCTGCATCTGGTTAGTCTGGAATCGAATCCTAACAAAGTTGGGAAAAAGCTTGGCAGATAAAGAAAGAAAATAAATTGATTTGACTCAGGTTAAATCACACAAAACAAAACACACAAGAAAATAGTAGATGATGATGTTTTACACTGCCACACGGATCAGCATGTCGATTCTGTAATAATTTCGCCGTGAAGACTTAGGTGGAGTGAGCTGTCAGTGCCACTGATGCTAGGGAATTAACCAAGTCGTGTTGACACTGACAGCTCACTACACGCAAGTCTTCACGGTGAGGTTTTTACAGATACAGATGCTGGTGCCTGGTGCGGCGTTATTTCCGATTTTGACCACGCTCCAAAATAACCTTGTTGGGCTATCTACTTAATATAATAAAATAGATAGAAAGACAAAACTGTACATTGAATATTTTTAAAAGAATTTCATTGCTAAGAATAGGATCTTTGTATGTTTGTTTGTTATGCCTTCACGCATAAACGGCTGAACGGATTTAGATGAAAATTTCACAGTTTTGGCCATGACTTGGATTAGGACATATGATACTTTTTAACCTTTTATTCCCACGGCATCGAGACGTATGCGGGTGGAACTGCGGGGGGACAACTCCTCGAAATCTCTCGCATCATCATACTAAAATTTCGAATTACCAACATGATCAAAATGCATGAAACATCAGAGGAGCTATTCCCGTATTTTTAAATAACTTCCGCCATCTAATCTGTCAATAACACCATTTTTGTAAACTAGTTTTAGACATTGATTGTAGCCGTGATGAGACTGTGACTAAATTTTAAACTTTTTTAATTGCGAGTTCAGATTCTTGTTCCGATATCTCAGAACTCCTTTAATTTACGCGTTTTATTATTTTAGGCATTATTTATGAGATACTTAATTTTAATTTACAGTGAGGCCGACTTAGAAGACGTGCTTCTCCTACAACTGCAGATGGAGAACTACCAGACCACATTCCTAGGCGACACTCGCAACACGTTCTGTGTGGACCTGCCTCCCACCAAGCTGTGTGTGGAACCCACCAGACACACGCTGCTCAAACATCTGGCCTGCTTGTCTTCCAACAATACTCGGAAGTACAGGTATGTTAGTTAGAGGGTTTAGTTTCCGCACTTAGTTCATCATGTGGACCATATTCCATTTTGATTATTATTCCAACCAGCCCACCTCTCAATACAGAAGTACAGGTAACTAGGTCTAAAAATGAAAATCAGAATCTCAGATAACTGTTTCCTTTGAATTTCTTGCCCGTTCTTCTTTGGCCGCTTTCCGAGTTGAGCTGTAATCGATTTGAGCCCGCTTACGTCCGTACCGAATTAGCGTGAGCGCGATATCGATGTCATGTGAATCGTCATAGATGACGTCATGACATGCGCCCCTTTAGAAAGTCTAGTCAATCCCTATCACTGTGAGCGAAATGTTGACCGCTCTCAGCTGTCATAATCGTGATATCTAAATCGGAACGTAAATTATCGATGTGAGCGCTGTCAGCGATTATGGTCTAACTCGGAATGCGGCCTTTATATGAACCTATTACACTTTGGAATGGACAAATAGCTTCATGTTTCTGACTACCCGCCTCAAATCCAGACTTCGGACTGCTATTGAGAAATTCTATAGAAAAACCCAATAACACTTTGCCCGACCTGGGAATCGAACCCAGGATCTCAAACTCTTGCGACTACTAGACCAACGAGGCAGCCATTTTTAATATTAGTCATCATCCCTATTAGTAGTTACTTTTAATTAATTAAATGGCAATAGGCTTGCCACCTATTACATGGGACAAACATAACTGTCGAAATGTGTGTGTAGGTAGACACTATGTAGGTACACCTCTGTCTAACTCTTCGAAGAAAACAGGCGTTAGTTTATACAGGGTAGATCTTTGAAACGGGGCAGTAAGGGTGGGTACCTTTATCGTTGTAGCCACGGGAAAACGCTCTAAGGAGACTATCCATGACTTTGTGAGAGATTGGCATTCCCAGATTTAAAACAAATGGTACAGTCACCAAGAAAATAAGCAATTGTCACAAAAACTTTTTTTAAATGCCATTCAATCATGTTTCTTATAAGGATCAAAAAACTCTATGGGACCAACTGAAGTTTGAGTACTAGAAAAGTTAAAAATCGCAAAAAAAAAAGTGTTAACAACTGAAAACGTTATTTGTGATATCTGTCTTTGTAGTGCCGATTTATACGTCATAATATATCTCATAAGACCGTTTTCCCTTACAGCCGTCTCAAAAATCCACCCTGTATAATAATATGATGTGTTATTTTATGGTGCGAATATTTTCAGCGCGGTCACTCAGATTATCTCGGTGGTAATAAATTCGCTCTTTGATCCTCAGGTCTGAATGGATAACGTGGATCAACACGGCCGCTAAATTGGGGTATTTAAATTATATACACTTGGAACTGGTTTCCTTTTTTTTCAAATATTCTCTCAAACATTTTGCAACATTTTTTCTCTTTTTCATCAATTTTATCTAACTATATTTGTGTCGATGTGCTGCCTTTTTCGATAGCGATTCTATTAGCGCACCAAACTGTTTCAAAATATTGTTGTCTTTACAAGCAGACTAATTTTATTGAACACAGGAACTATGAAGGAGAACAAAAAAAACCTAGAAGTGCAGCACACAAAAAAATTAAATAAGTAACATTATATTTTAATTTTGTCTGACTGGTTGTCTTGTATTGACTAATAATTTCTTATTCCACTTCTAAGTATAAGATAACAATTTTTTTGAGTCTAGTCAATGCGTTATGGAATCCTTAACAATCTTTGAATGTCAAGATTGGCTTATCTTTGCCTTAAATGTTAGTTTTTCTTTCTCTAAGCTTACCATAAATCGTTATAGGGTTCCGTAGCCAAATGGTAGAAAAGTGTTTTATCATGAGGATAAAATACTCAATGATTTTCTCTAAAAGTAAAAATATATTAATTGAATAGCGATTTAATCAAGACATATTTCAGTACCTCTGGATAGCTTCTATTTAAATAATCGGACAGATCATTCCATCCAAATTCTGATAGACAATGCCTGTCCGGACACTGATAAACACGCCCTAAATATTAGCTAATAACTACGGAAGCTTACAACACAACTTTTACCGGTGACTTCCTTCGGCAGCTATACAAATATCCTGACTTGAGGATATTTGGTGTTTTAAACTACAATAAAGTAATGCCCCCTAGTTATCCTGTTGGGAACGGAGATCTTTTAAGTCGGGGTCTCGACAAATCTGTGAAGCGGGGAAAGAAAATTACAGCGTAACGACAAATAGTAACAAAAGTATCAAGATTGTGTAAGTCGCGGTATGATCTATTGGTGTGGCTTTAATTAATAATATTAACAGAAAAAGATGTGAGGTAGAAATAAACTACCATGACATGGCGCGTCCCTCCAAAGTTCAAAACGTTTGAAAGTATTATTATACAAAGCGCCACCAAGACTCACTACGCTTGTGTGCGCACTGAGACGGCTGTCAAACAAAAATAAATCAAAGCATTTGTTGAGCGACCGCGGCGTCATTAATCGCTCATTATTATTAGGATGGGCGCGCCATGTTATTGTATATCTAGCAACTAAATGTGTGAATGCATGCAACTAATTATAATTATGTATTTGTAGGCTTGGTTTTTCATACTACGGCCCAGCTTACAAACAATAATATTATGTGAAGAAATTTATTAGTAAGTGTAACCGTAGTTTCTTTGCCAATTCTTCTCCATAGGAAACGACCAATTGGAACCGCGAACCTAGCTCCTGGCGATTCGTATGGGTAGGTTTGTGTGAAATAAAATATTTTTCAACACACTTGCTCATAAAGTGGCGCTATGGTCACCGCAATTAGGCACAGAATGACACCCATAATCAAACTGTGACTTTTTCATTGCTATAACTCACTAGTGAGTTTTAGTTTAATAAATAACTATAAATTCAATAGTGAAAACGACTTGTGAAAAATGTTTCGCTATGGCGGGAAAAATTTATCAGTTTTCCTATGCGCGTGCATTGCGATCGGCCACAGACTAAAGGGATGAGGTTTTTTTTTTATTTTCCGCGCATAGGGTTTGCGCCTATTCTGTCACGTACAAAATGGGGAATTAAAAGTGTTCTTCTATTACAGAGAAAACAAAAGTTATATTTGAGTGAAAGTTTTATTTATTAAACACGTACGAGTTAAAATTATCTATTTAAATAAGAAGTTGCATAAAATGAGCAAGCAATAGGAACTTTAATTTATTTGTTCTATCGAACACGATCTTTTTTTGAATAAAATGAGTTTATATTGATATTTTATTCACAAGAGTGTTGAAAAACGTCGTATGATTCACGTGTGTATTGATAATTACCGTCCTCGGGTCTCAATGGCACCTCGGCGGTAATCACCAATGTTACACACTAGTGCCATAATGTACTATTGATTTGCTTTGATTTGAATTTAAAAAAAAAGTCACGCAGATTATTTTTTTTGGTTGTGTTCCCGCATTGAAATGATTTGGTCTTGGTAGTACAATGGTATATAAAAATTTAAAAAAAAATGGCAGATTAATAATTGTCAAAAACAAAGCTTTGTGCGCAATCCCCTGTTCATTTTATTTAGCAGAAAGTTAGGTTCACAAATATCTATGCAATTTTTCTATGAAAAATATCTAGGCAATTTGAAATGTCTCGAAGTTTTAAACAAATAAGTAGGTATAGACATCAAATGTCTTCTTCCGCTCTGGGTGGAGCGGGAAGGCGTGTGAGACTTTTACTGACTAAAACCTACCGTTGTTCCTTCAGTTGTCTGTGCCATGGTCACGGAATCTCTTTCGAACAACCCACGTGCTGAGATCTCTTTGAGGCGAGCGTGGAACACGACGCGCCTGGTCCGTACCGCACGGCGAGCTACCCATTGCTCGCCGTCCGCAAGCCCGTGGCCGGGAATCTGCAGGCGACTCACAACGCCCGGAGGGGGGGGGGAGCGTCTCCTGAGGCGACTAGGGGCGTGAGGGCGCAGGGTTCTCTCCCTCACGCTCTCCGCCTCATCCTTCGCAAGCACTACTGCTTCGCAGAAGGAGGTTTCCATTCGCTCTCTCTCCAAACCATGGCCTGGACCAGTACCGGACGCGAGAGATCGCCGCCGATTGCCTCCGCGTCACTGCGGTGCTCCGCCGACACTGGGCAAACCTCCACCGTGTCCTGTGGGCGATCCACACAGTGGTGACTTTCAACCGGCGGGCTGGTCGGCGCCTCGTCTTCGGACACCCTAAGCTTTTCCTATGCGTTGACCCTAAGATTTCCTAAAACTTAATTAATCAAATAATAAAGCTCTCTCAGAAATTATAATTAGAATATTTGTGCGCCATTGACGGCAAGACATAGCGTTCATTTAATAATAGTGACATGTGTAGTTTTTGTTTACCAGTGTTCTACAAATAAAAAAAATTAATTTGAACGTTGTCAGATTGGTACAGTGCTATTACGAACGGCCACATTGCATTATTGCTCGTACTTCTGCACCGGCAAGCAATAATAAGTTTAATGGCAAAGAGCATTTAAGTAACTGAATATTGAAAGCTGTATAGATATTTATGTTCAGAAGAGTAGTAAGTTTTTTTTGACCACACTACCGTTACATACCGTAACAGTTTATATGATAACATTTTATTGATGTCTAAGTTTGTATAGAACTTTATGATAATTTTACCGCTTTGAATATTTTGAAATATTTTAGTGAACTCGACTGTACCTACTCGTCTCTTGAGTGCCGTTCAACACCTCTATGGTTCAAATCGAAACTGTATCTGTAATTACGTTCCTTCACATATTATACATATTATTCTTCGTAGGGCCAGCCAACTCCACAATTATTGCAGCCTTAGCATTGCTACGTCTTTGAGAAGCACTTCACATTGAGCACTTGTTGCACACTTATTTTTATTCACACTTTAGCACTTCCACTATTAGGACACCGAACATATCTAAATCTTTTGTAAATCAAAACCTATCTATTGCCTGACCTGTAGATGATGTGTTATGTTTTTGTGTTGCGGGATGTTGCAGCAACAATGAAGCGCAGAATTTCCAATGCGTTAGAAATCTGGTAGAGCCAAGTAAGTGGCTTTAAGAGTATAAATGGCTTAACTTAAATAAATAACCAAATAAAAATAGACCTTTACCTGGTCATTTAAAGATGTTGCATTACACGAACGCGCGTCAATCATTCCAATTTATGCCTAATAACAATGACGTTAGAGTCTCAAGACGCTAGCTCGTAAATTACGGTATCAATATCAGCCTCAACATAATCTTATTACTGATTATAATAAGGACAAAACTACCTAGTCTGAAATAAACGAATTTTATTTTATTATTTATTCATAATTCCCCACCTCATTTCCAGGCCCACGGAGTCTCCAAGCCAGTTGGAAACAGACACCGAGAGCGACCAGCCATCCGCACCTTTCACCAGTTCCGATCTGGTCCTCAAGGAGTCGCTGAAGGAGGAGAAGCCTCTGCTCCAAGCCCTGAAGTACGCGCGATCATAACAGCGTTAGTATAGCAACGTCTTTCTCCTTTAATGGCTAGAGATTTTGAAGAATGGTTTTTGATTTGAAATTTAAAAGTGACATTGCAATTAAGACCAGTGCGCGTAGCTTGATGTGATTGGCTGAATTATTTATCAACAGCCAATCACAGCCGTTTCCGCGCGTTTGACTTTTTCTCACATTATTTTGCGATAATTTTCGTTCGACAACCTTGCCCTTACACTCTCAGATCAGCAATCCGCACTCATTTGCATTGAAAGCGCGTTTTCGTGCTGATGAAAGAGATGCAGATAAATACTGATCCGTGATTCCGTGCTTCTAAGTGCGTTTTCACCCTTAGACATCCTAATTATACATCTGGTTTGATGGTCCGTTGTAATTACTGGCACATGAGACATTATAGCTATGTCTCTGGGATGGCAACGCATCTGCTATGCTTGTGGTATGGCTGATGTCCATCATCATCACCATTTCAGCCGAACGACGTCCACTGCTGGGCAAAGGCCTCCCCCAAGCATCGCCACTTTGAGCGGTTCTGCGCTTCCTTTCTTCCATAGGCATCCCACAAGGTCCACCCATGACCTTGTGAAGACCGCAGGAATCCGCTGGATGTTGGTGCACAAATAATCTTCTATATTAACAAACCTTTGTCCTCGCATCACTTCAAAGCGGCTGCACCTATTCGGCTAATTCTTTTTTTGATGTGTTTGTAATTGTCAGGACAAGGTTTGTACGAAAGTTTTTTTTTTATTTTATCCACCGGGTAAGTCGGAAACTTGGACGCTTTGGATATTTTTGTATGAAATTCACCCCGGGCACGAACAAAAAACAAGCTGTGAGTTAATTATGCATAGCGCCACGGTCTGCAGCTGTTCTGACAAAAACATAGACGGACTATTCTAACCCTCAGTTTAACTATAGTATTTTTCTTCAAAATCTCTCGTCAGTTAGGCGATATCTTAAACTCCTGCTAGTCATTCCTTGCTAGATCCCTTCGTGTTTCCTTGCCTTTGCTTCTATCACCTCTTATCCACTTTAAGATCCCACTGATAACAGATTATGTCCTCATGCCCCAATGAATGTACAAATGATACGAAATCTTGGTGAAGTATTAATGTACAAATTGCAATGTAAAAGCAAACTATGGACCTAGCAACTGAATTCTCAAACCGACAAAATTTAAATCGTTAAATTCCTGGTTCCTGAGGTCCTCGATAATCTCTCAGTAGTTATTCCTTCGACTTCATCAATTTATGTAAAGTTTCGAGTGTTTAGTAACAAAATATGAACCCAATGGCACTGTCAAATAGATGGTATAGGTAATCCGCTAAGAAACCTGAGAAACCGGTGTGAAAAGGAACCTTATAAGAACGTCTTAAAGTGTCGTTTGAGAATTCGGGGGTGACACACACAACATCATCAGATCTTAATGCGAAGTTAATAAAAAAACATTAGATATTACAGAAAAAATAACCACATGATCTGGCGATATATTTGGTCTATAGTAAGCTTTACAACCATCCTAATTAATAACTATTAATAGAGATAGGACTTATGTGTAATTCTATCTCTTTCTGTCAATGTTAAAAATAGTTAATCTGTAGTGCGATGAAATCATACGCGCAGTCCGTCGCGTCTGCCTTCTTTAATAGTACAATCAATGCACGATTTGCCTTCTAATGTTAGCAATAATTAATATAAACATGATATGTTATTTAAGACATGTTCTATTTACTGTGTTCCTGGCACTAGATATAATGATCAGACGGTGCTATGTTCAACGAATCTGTTAGTAGATTAGTGGCGATCATTTACGAAGCGGTAAGCAGTACACAACATCTGTCTAGCCATTTCAAAAATATAGATTATATACAACCTATTTTTTTTTATCCCATAACTCTAGCGTTATATTCTGTAGCTAAAAATAATACTAAAACTCCTAGCATAGTTTCGGAGATATCATAAGTCATAATTAAATTAGGTCAAAAATTGTCACCAGTATGACAAATCTTTACTTTTGCGAGGTTGCCAATTTTGTTTGCTTACCTTACAAAATAGACCCTCGATGTGTCCAGGTATCTTAGTTTCATTGACAAATACGAGCAATTCATTTATATTCAATCCAATCATTCATATTTAGCGTAAGAAAATGCGACGTTATCATATTTCACGTATGGGTGTTTTACATTAATAATCGCGACTTTGTCGAATTATTTTGTTGAAAAATGAAAAAAAAGGAGGATTGAAACATAATTCATATGCCAGTTGATTATTTGCTATGGTCTCAATCATAACCTAGAGTTGTGGGATAGAAAAAAACTGGTTGTATTTACCATCGGAAATACGAACGCGCGATGATGAGATCTAATATACAGCTGTTACTACCATGGAGGTACTTGTTTATTTTGTATTATACCTTGACAAAATTATAGATTTACAACTCGAGCAATTCCAAAAAACTTTCCAAAACTTTTGACTGACAAATGACAATCTCCGAACAGAACCCTGCAGAAAAAAAAACTTCATACAAATGCGCAATGGTTGGCCCAATCTCTAAAAAAGCATCTGTAGGGGTTATACCCTGAGGCACAATGTTTGGGAAAATTCTGAAACATGAAGATTATAGAAGACCGAAGCGAATACCTTTTCTGGTTCAACTGTATGTCGGTGTCGGCTTCCAGTCTCCACAACCCAGTTAGTGCATAACACGATACCCCTAACGGCTGCCTAGCTTTAGACATCAGTCTCAGTAATACCTTCTTACAATGGTACAGTATTTCTTTCATTCAAGTAATTTCATCAACCTCGTGCGTTGGGAGTCACTTGAACTACGAAAACCAACCTTACTGCTACGCTATAAGGCTACTGTCATAGTCAAATTATAACCATGAAAGTCCGGTTGACTTTCACTGAACTGTTCAAACAACTGTCCCAAACTAAAAATACCCTCTTTGAGTCCCCAAAAACCCTTTGGAACATGTTAATTACTTAGGTCGATGGACTCCAGATAATATCTGAATCCTCGTTCGTTTCGGCTATCGAATTATTTATCCGACCCTTAAAAAGTGGAGGTTCTTCTTCTTTTTAAATAAAAGAATTATTAATGTTCCCTTTTACACCATCAATGATTATCTAAAGCCTCGCATGCCTTCTTACAGTGCGCTTCTTACAATAAGCAGAGTGGATTTAGATGCGTTTACAATTCCAAATGCTCCAGTTGATAGATATAGTATCTTACAAAAAAAAACCTTGTCATGGGATTGGACTTCCTGAAGAACGATCAGTACGGAGCGGTCCGGAGTACGTGTCGTACTTCATCATCGTAATCTGGACATTTCCTCTGTTGGGTGGGCTTCCAATCTTACGGATGAAGCTGAATGCCAATATTTAACATGGAGCGGCTGCTGATCTGACTTCCCCTACCCAGTTACTGGGAAACACGATACCTCTTGGCACAGAAAATATAATACTACGTACAGACACCCATACAAAGAAGTGACACCTCCCTAAGTCTGGCTATTGAGCTGGCCAACCTGGGAATCTTCGTCCAAATTTTCAACAAATTGCAGCATCAGCGACTCACTAATTGCCAGAGACTGTAGTTAACCTACTTTGCCTGCTTTTAAAACGTTTTCTGCAATCCTTTTATGTAAAGTTTTATATTTCCGGGTTTAGAAAAACATGTTACTAGGTTTCTTTTACATCATTAGGTAAAATAATAGATTAAAAAAAAAGTTTTATTTAAATTAGTAACGATAGTGGTTACTGTGATGACAGGACAAATTGAGTAAAACACCATCAACCGATGGCTACTTTAATCATTGTACAGGTTCGAAATGTAGTTAAAGGCTTGATTTATGTTTTTTTTTTTTTTTAAATGTGCATCATGAGTGTAAATAGATAAATCAGCATTAAACAAGGAAGTTTTGATTTTTACTAATCTGCCAAAATTCTGCAGTTTATCGCTTTCTAATGATTTTTGATTTCATAATGGTTACATATGTTGCTATCAATGATTTTTTTCAAGATTTATTATAATTTGTTCGAGTTGAGACCTCATGCCCTTGATAAGACTGGTTGTCACACAAGAAAGATCTTTGAAATGCCAGCTATTATACTTGAGGAGGCTATTTTATCTCACCCTACCTTCGTTTTTGGCAGAATGTATGGCTAGCGTTAGAATAGACTTCTTTAGATGTTGTCCATGTGCTAATTGCATCGTTGTGATCGCCTGTCAAGGATGATATAGACTGAAGTAGCGATATATACTTGCAAACAGCTCTGAACATTGTGATTTAAATTATTGTATTTATGGCAGCAGTTTAGATCACATGATCAGTCAATATGGTTGGTTTTGTTAAGTTCGGAACAAATTTCTTAGCTCTAGATACAGCACGAGTAGGTACAGCAGATTACACTAAGAAAAATCGGAAGGCCAGGTCAGGTAAGGGCTCTATTTAGGGTACCATTCTTATTAATATCTTCGTTACATTGGTCGACAAGACATCAAGCCCTTAGAATACATATTATACATAGGGAAATCTGAACTTGGGTCCTCTCATACATCACTTGTTCTACTGCCTAACACTTGATAATTAGGAGTGTTCAAGAGGATTATAAACTCGTGATTTTTTATATATAATGGCTATTATAAATTAATGTGCTACTTCTTTTAAATTCAAGAAGTCTTTAATATATATTTTTTACTGGGCAACATATGTGTAAGAAAGGATTTGAAAAAAATCAATTTGAACATGTCATTAGAAATGTAGTTATTTTATTTATCAATTTTTATATGATTCCGCGAGTGTATGTATACCGCGCATTATCCTGTGTGTAGTATTGTAACTCGTTGTGATATAACAACCTATGCTAGTCGACATGGTCACACCTTGCGCAAACGCCAGTCTCGAATTATTTATGTTATTATTTAAATGAATTACCTTTTTTTTATTCTCGAAACGTTTATAAAGTGATTATGCCATAGTCAAAGCTGTTTTCACAACTGTTATCTTTAAAATAATGAAGAAATTAGCAATAATATTTTGTGTACTTTCAACGATTTACCGTCCACTGCGCGTGAACACATTTTAAATAAGAATCTCATGAAATTATAATCTGTATTGATATTTTTTAAAGTATTACTAGTTTTAAGCGAGCAGTGTTTAGTTTAGTAGTTTTTTTTTTGTAATATTTCAAAATTAAATTATTGTTTTAGCTTAAAATCTGCAATGACTGTTGTGAAGATGCAGCTAGAATTATTTATAAATTAAATAACGATAACGATTACAGTAAGTTACAATTGTAACATATCTATGCATGGCTGTTACAATTGTAGCTGTAACCACCGTTATTGATCCCACTAAATACCGATCTCGTATACTTACATTGTATTATAATTTTAATATATTCTAAAGTTACTTTTGTTTGCAGCTGAGCTGTTTTAGATATTCCTTTATTAATTTAATGAGTATAAAACCTTATTAAAATATGCTTTTAGCATTAATATCAAATTAATATTTTAAATTTTATTTTATAAATGCTTGTTTGTAGAACTAGTGCCATATCCCAAAGATGCAAGTCTCAGTGAATGTTGTAATATTGGTCACTGATGACTTGACGAATGAAGCTTAGCTTGAGTACAAAGTGTGAAATAGTGATACATCGGCAGTTTTAATCCCATAATAATATATATTACGTGAAAATATATTTTGAATATGCTAAATAAAAGTTGGAAGCCTTTTTCTTAGTTTTATTTTTGAAGGTGTGAGATTTCCTCTTTATAATGGTATTGAGAAATTAACGGCCTGGTCACACGTACCACATCGCAGCGACAAAATGTGGGCAAGCAGTGGTGGTAGCGTGTGGATAGTGGCGCTGCCGTTTCTTGAAGTTGCTTTGTGTTAATTACAAAATTGTATCTCTAGCATAACGTCAGAAATGCAAGTGGTCAAATACGCATTTCGCCAGACAACGCATCTCGTCAGATTTGCACGAGGTCCAGGACGCAGTCCGACAAACACGCAACTTGACAGATGCGCGTCTCGACAGATACGCAACTCGATGGTCAAATAAGATTTAAACGCTCATAAATACATACGCAATTAGTCAAACAAAGTAATCTAATGTATTTATCATTAAAAACTTAATCGGTCTTATTACAAAACAAGGTTTTTCTTTGGTTTAACTTTAAACCATCAGCCTGTTTTTAATGGGATGTTTCCAAACAGTGCAAACACTATTACAAAAAGTGTAAAAGCTTAAAATATTTACAAGTTATAAGCGTATTAAAATAAGTGTTAGACAAGGACAACACTATCGTAGAAGTGACGTAACAACTATGTAACTTCATACTAGCGGCCTACATTGTCCGTATCGCGCGACTAGGACGGGAATAATCCCCTCCAAAAACTTTAAAAGCGTATATCTTCTTCATATTTACATCGATTTAACAGATTTTTTCGATTATCTAATTTTTACTGCCTTCTTTGAAATTACATTATTTTTAAGAACATTTTTATATGATATCGAAATACTGTTCCTTTTACAAAACTGTCAACTTAGTCCGGTCTTAGGTTGTCAATTTTGTATTAAGAACTTTACTGAAGTCGGCATAAAGTTCGAAATACAAAAACTGG
Organism: Dasypolia templi; assembly: GCA_963555695.1. Taxonomy (NCBI): domain Eukaryota; kingdom Metazoa; phylum Arthropoda; class Insecta; order Lepidoptera; family Noctuidae; genus Dasypolia; species Dasypolia templi. The sequence goes on along the minus strand of OY743140.1, from coordinate 30,445,879 downwards.
CTCGAAGGTTTAGGCTCCGGCTAAAGTTAGATCGTGTTTTGTAATAAGGCGGAATATGATTATGGAAACAATACCTCTAGTAAATAATACTCGTCCAGTTTATTTCATTTTATTGATCTATCTTCTTTGTTGCTTCGGTACAACACTATGGTTAACGTTATTTAATTTTTAGTAGTAGAACCACTCACTGCAATGCTAGCGCCATCTATCTCCGTGATCAAGAAAGACTTACTCAACCTTGTGAGTCTTGTGACCTATATATACCTAGGTAGGTACTCAATGTAACCCTGTATGACCCTTAGCAAAACATTTTCGGCTGTACGTTGAAATTGTAGTTTATCCCGCCCTTTTTTTGTTTGACCATTGAATGAAGGGTAACCGTTCTTAAACGTTGTTTTAGTTTGACCAATGAATGAAGAATGTCTCTTAGGAAGGATGACCCTTTTTTAACGTTGGTTAAAACATACATGTACATTTTAAAAAAAAAGTCTCGACTTTGCGCATCGACCGATTGGCCCTTGGCAATCTGAGAGCAACATTCGAATGGGAAGGGCCGATCGGAGCGCCGAACGCGTTCGATGCGCAAAGTCGAAATGGTTAAAAGAAACTCGCACTTTGTGCCTTGCCTGCGCTTGCTGTTGTTTTTTCATTATTAAAATGGATAACAAAACATTACAATTCATATCCAGTCAATATCTGATGAAATGCGTATTTCACCACTTGGCATTTCTGACATGCTAGAGATCCATAAAATCAAATCAAATGGTCGACGCAACGTTGTGTTTGCGATGTGGCCGGACGCTAGAACGAGGTTTCGATGGTGATCGCCGAAACAGTTGATTTTGACGGCAAAATGTGGGCCGCATGAAATATGTTATTATTTTTTCACAAAAATTAGCGCCCGACCACGTGTTTTCATTGCAGTGTGCTAGTAGTACGTGTGATTGGGCCCTAATTCTACTCATTGCTAGGAAGTGTAGGACTAGCCAGAGCAAAAGATATTTATAAGCGTTCATTTTAACAAATAAATGAGATTTATTTACTGGGTTCAAACTGGGTAAAAATTAAAGCACAAACATTACGGCAATACTTTTATATTTATATTATTACAATTCTCAATACTTACATGGGTATTACAAGATCCTTTCACTTTTGCAGCTCAACCACCACTGCCCTGCTAAAATGGCGCTACCACCTCACTTTTAGAAATTTCCTCCACTTTATTAGATTCAAATAGTCAGTTGACATCTTAATATCCGGTGGCGCCATTTAAGCACTTTAAACAAATCAAAAAAGTTGTTACTGTTATCAACTAAAATACTGTTAATATCTTAAAAATACTTAGTTATTTATATAAATTGCTAACAGAAGTAATTGTAAAAAAAACACGTTGTTTGCAGTAAAAACATTTATTGCGTCATGAAACACTCCGTACACGATTCTTTGTCCAACTAAAGAGTGAAGGGACAAGAAATTCTTCTAGTATGGTCACATTGTTCAGTCTTGAGCATTCTCATCAAGGCGCCCAATCCCTGTGGAACATAGAAATAGTATGAGCACATGACATTTAAAAAGCGTAAAAGTGACGTTAAGGTTACCATAAAACGGAACAGATGAATCAGGGGGTCCTACTATCTAAGTCCGTCAACGATACAGGCCCGTCCGAAAGAAGTTTGAAACTTTGGAATGAACCCTACACCCGATTAATTATCTTTTTCTCGGACGGGCAATAACACAGGAGTAGTGACAGCTGTCTAATGTGTCACTCATTCTTAGGTCGGGCGCCAAACAAGTCCGTACTAACTACGGAATAACGAACTTACGGATATGCTTAGAGAGTAGACCCCTGTTCCGAATTTGACTAAACGCTTGCACATACACGAAATAATTGGGTTGTTTTGGTTAAACGATTTGCTTCCAATCGTTCCGCGGTCATCGTAGACGATTTATCTTGTCACACAGTACGGATTATGATTCTGATCTGATGGACCATGTATGGTAGCCTTGACAGCTTACAGTTGAACGTTTACGTAAGTTTATTGAAGATATTAGATTGAAACGCCGACTAATTTAGGCCTGGCATTCGTGACTTTATAATATAAATATCGTCGGCCATATCATTATGTAGGTACTGCAGATTTATGCGTATTGCGCAATTATTGTTCCGTAACAAAACTCGAAATTTAGATCTAATGTGCAACGTTTTTGGATTATAATATCACGCACTTTGTGCACATTGCTTTGATCGACTTGCGAGCTCGAGGCTCTGTAACGCACGCTGTTAACGTCTGTTTTTTCTCAGCCGTACTTACGATTTGTAATTTTTCGCATTCCTGTGTCTTCTGTCGTTGTCGCCTAACGTATACAGCGTAACGCCGTCGCTTTAGCATCGACTACGCATCGCCGCCGTAAGCTCGTCATCGTCATGCCGCATCTAACTGTCTGAAAGGACTCGCACGCACTTTGTCGCCGTTCGACAGCGTTATGTAATGTTAGCAGAGCCGGTCATGTCGCCCTAAGCATCACTCGCTCTGGACTTGTCAGTTTGCTGTGTACACGTATTGGAGCCAAGCAGAGCAGTCAGCCTGGGGTGCATTCGCATCGAGTTACGTGGACGCAATTTTATAGAGTTGTTCTCTGGTTGTTATTTTGAGTGTAGGTTTAGAGGCGGGGTTTGAGTAGCCTAAAACGAATCGTATCGAATTCTAAGTTTTAAGAGAGATTTTTATATCTTTAAGAGACTAGAGGTTAAGAAGATCGTTAGATGTCAATGAACGCACCCCTCTACGGATCACTGCCTGCAAACAGTCATACATTTGCAACAAGTCAGAAATCGGTCGGCCCGAGCCAACCGCGCGACATTAAGGCATCCTGCAATAAAACCATACAATTTTAACAGAATTACCGCAACCAAGGAGAAGCAGTATTCGAAGCCAAAGATTTCAAGGGAACATGCATGAAGAGTTTAGTGCCAGTAGGAGAGTAATTAAAGTAAAAATGTATTTCTAAAGAATTTAATCTAAAATGTAAATATACAACTTAAACAAAATGTACCTTAACATTTAGACTTATCATTATCGAAATTGATCCAAACAATTATATAAAACTAATTCGATCGTAAATGTAACATGGAGCATGTCATCAATCAGCGGGTGAAATGAAAACGTTCCGTCAATATAATAATATCTCTCATTTATTACAATATAAAGTGATTCACATAATTTTTCACTCGTACTGGACTTACAAGCTACGTGTCCGGGACGCTCGCGCGCTCGCTCGCATGCACTGCGTCGCATCGCGAGTGCGGCTAGTTCGACCGTCGCACGGCACTAGGTACTGATTTGTTCGTGTCACGTGGTACTACTACGAGCTTAGCCTAGCGAGGTGAGCGAGGCGTCGCCGCTAGTACCGGCGCGGCCCGCCCATGCCGCTCAGCTCCCGCCCCCGCGCCACGCCGCCCCCGCTATACAAACAACACGGCATCACGACCGACCCTCAGGGAAACTGACCACACCGCCTTAGTTCATAGTGAAACCGCACCTCGACTAGATCACGCAATAAAACCGTCTTAATGTTTCGCATGTAACGTTTAATTCACTACAACCTAAGAGGCGTTACACAGTTATCTGGGAGCGAGCATTGATCAACATTGAAATTAGTTTGCGCACGTAACTTATGGAGCAATGAAAGTATGTATATATATTGTTGATCATGTTGTACGAGATATTTTCTGATAATTAGAGTATGATCCATAGTTGTGACGATGCCGTGACGCATGGAATGTAAGTTAACAAGAAGTAAACAGGTGATTAGCAAGTAATTTTATATGATATCAGTCTCACATGATAAGAATGTAAAGGAAACAGGTTTGGCCTGTTGGGGTAGGCTGCAGTTATACCAAGTTTTCCTGTTTGTTCAAATTATTACGTTTTTGTGGCATATTTGAATTGTATCTTTCCTCTATCTTCTGCTATAATAAACTGATTACGAAGGTACACGCAAACGCAAGCTTGACACGATAAAATCTCCATTCTGTCTGGCGTAGATCTACTTTCGGGCATACAAAGGTTGAAGCGTGACGGTCACAACACTGTTGTCGCATCGGTCAATTCGAGATCGCCGGTAATCGTTGGCAAATTAGAGGAAAAAGTTTCACAATAATCTTTAGTGTACTCCTAAATTTCGTGTAGATTTTGAGGCTGATTTTAATATTAGTTATGAACAGATAGGAAAACGTGACTACAAGGATGACTGTATACTCCAAGACAGCTGTTACAAGGATAATAAGTGCAAGATCTTACCGTCCCATTGGGGGGTACTGCTGCGCGTAAGGGTCTCTGTCATATCCACCGGGGGCTGCACCGCGCCTGAAATGTTACAAGTACCATCTTGAGTATGTAAGATAACTCAATTGCAGGATTCTTAATACAAGACATATTAATTAAAATAAAATAGTAGCAGCAAAGTACATAGAATATTTTTGAAAAAAGTAAATATGGGTTTAAATTTTTGTCCATTTGTTTGGATGTGCCAGATTGATGAAAAAACACCTGAATATGTTAAAATTTTGCTTTTCCTTTAAATTTTTTTTTTAAGATTCCTTTAAAGGTATGGACATCAAATAGGCTATCACACTATTTGCAGTGGGGGAATAGCAATATTGCATTATGTCCATATTCCTTAACAGATACTATGAGATCTCATCAGATGAGAAAAAATGATATTAGAATCCAGTCACATGAAGCAAACTAGCTAGTATAACAATACAGCTATAAGCAATATAATATATATAAGCAATATAGCTAGTATAATACAGATAAGACAACCCTTGGTGTTTGATTATATGTAAAAAGCTCCCCTGTCCCATTTAGTCTTGACTCGATCTTAAGCAATCAAAATTATCCAGGAACAATAAATAACAACATTATAAAATCAAGTAGTCATATAAAAAGATTCAGCTAAAAATCTTTTATAAATTATTGATGAAAAATATAATCCAGAGATAAGAACACTATGGAGGGAAATATTGAAGAGAGATCACAAAGATAAGCATGGATAAAATGTTGAAAGGATCAGATTAAATATTTGTATGAGAGAAAGTTAGCATAATGTTGGAAGGTCAGGCAATGAGTATTAGAGCAAAGTTCAGTACACAATGTATTAATAATGGTGATGGAGTGGTAATGCATTACTAGCAATCTTGTAGAATACATTAATGTGAAATATGATCAACAAAAAACGACTATCACAGCGTTTAAAAAGATGTGTTATTCAGAGGACTCTTAGTTAGGGAAGTTGCACAACATTGTTTCAGCATTTGCGCAATGGCAAATATTTTGCTGTCAACTTCGCAGTTAAGATGTACACCTTTTTTGGGGCTTAGTACTGACAAAATTATTTGAATATCAGCAATTACAAATTTCACAACTCACATAGGGGAGCGCCTGCTGAACATGTCACCGTTGGGCATCTGCTGCGGCCGCGGCGGCAGCGACCGCTCGTACGGCATCTGTTGCGGCGCCGCGCGCATCGGGGCGCGGCGGTCCATCAGGTCGCGCTCGTCCGCGTACATCGGTGCGCGGCGGTCGTCGGCGTACATGGGAGGCAGCTCGTCGTAGCGCCTTTCCTCCGCGTACATGGGCGCTGCGCTCGCGTACGGGTCCCGCGCGCCGCGCTCCATCAGAGCAAACCCACGTCGGTCTTCCCCGCCGTAGCCGTTGTACCGGTCATCGTAGGCAGGCGGCGGCGGCCTCTCAGCACGTTCGTAGGGCATCTGGGGCGGAGCGCCGGGCGGCGGGCCGCGCGGGTGTGAGGGCCGGTCGCGCGAGTAGGGAGAGTCCCGGAGCGGAGGCCCGCCTCGCATGGGTCCACCGCCGCGCCGGTCCATACCTCCCCGCATGCCGCCCCTCATGCCGCCGCCGCGGCCTCCACCTCCTGGCCCTCCACGCTGGCCGCGTTCCTTGATGCGCCCGCGCTCTACTGAGATGACGCCGCCGTTGAACGACGTATTATTGAGCGCACGAATAGCGGCCGAAGCCTGATCTTCAGTTTGCATGTGCACAAATCCACACCGGTTCATTATGTCGCATTCCGTCACGGCGCCGAAGCGCTCAAACAATTTCCGAAGCTCCTCCGGCTTCGAGCCCTGCGGCAGGCTGCCGACGAACACCTTCGTTTGCTGAAACGAGACGAAATTCATCAAGACGAGCTCAAAACATAGGTAATTGTTAAACAAGCACAAAAACTTTCACTCACCGGCACCATTGTCTAATTATTTCTCAATTTAACTTATATTATCTTAAAAATTCACCGCCGCTATTTTAGCGCAATAAAAGGAATCTGCCTTCCGATCAAAATGGCGGACCGGAACTTGCAGAATGATGCTAACCTCAATAAAGTCAGGATCCCCAGCGACGCCATTAATTTTTGGGAAGGAAGAAATATAATTGGTTAGTTTTGTTTACACCACATAAAATTGCGATTGTGATTGGTTGCCATAGAACTTCAATTTTCTATTTGGCCAATACAAAACTAGCACCACAAACAAGGACCACAGACAAAATAAAACACCATAGACAAAATATAATTTGTAGACTTGTAGTTTTTTCGACGCAACGTAACAATGTTATTTGCGTCCACACTACAAGTTCATTTCAATTTGAAATGCGTTTTATTTTATTCTAAAATCTAGAATTAGAAATAAATTAAATGCATTTTTGCATGCGATTTGGCTGGTTTTTGTTTTAAAACTTTCCCGAAAACTTACAAATTCGGGAAAAACACAAAGTGGTTTTATCTATTGAATTTTGGAATAATTGAAATTTGGATGGGACAGTAAAAGTTAGGTACTGCTATCCATATACAGCGTCTCAGGAGTCTGCTGGTTAGTAATAGTAATAAGTTTCACAACGTGTTGTGTCGTAAAAAACTGACATCTCAACGTTTCTTCAAATCCTGCAGACTATTTGCCTCAGAGTAAAATATATTTAATTATTGTCAAAGATTAAAGATTTACAACACGTCATGTTCCAGTTTTTACCCACTATACCGTAACTCTAAACAGTGTAGGTATAAATAAATAATGTGTTATGTGTGTAGAGTCTAGCAAACAAAAGTAAAGACTGAAAGAGCTCGGCAAAGAAGAAGGATCAAAATTCACCCACGTCCTACAGCAAAGTATTTAAAAAAATAGTTTATAGCGATAGCCATATCATCGAATTTTGTTTCTACAAAAACCATTCAACATCATCTCTATTGCCACGCCTTGTTAATTCGACGTCTTGTTACTGCGTTATTACACACACATTACACATACACATTACATTACGTATTTTCCATACGCATTAGACATTACGCTGAGCTGAGGCCCTTTTGGTATTACTATACTTGTTTTCTGTTTTTCATAGTTTTAAGGTGTCGTTTTTTTGTGTTGTAATGCCAATAAACGCATTTTTCTTTCTTTCTATCTCGATACGAAAAACTGTACTGACTGCGAACGATTCTACTGCGTAAATATGATACTGCGAAGCCTTGTTCAATCGACGTCTTGTTATAGTAGGCAGTAGGCATGGTTTTGGCGTAGTGGGAGTAGTTCAAGCATGTGCACTTACTGCAACATATTTTTTGCACATAGTATATTGCTTGTCATTATTTTATGGTTTAAACATCTGTTCAGAAGAGAGTTATAGAAAAGAAAAACGCATCTAACGATTCTTGCCAAGTTACGTGACGGCGACTAACCTTATATACTCTTTGGCGACTACTGCGATGGATGTTGTATTACGTATGAAAACTTACTTCGGACGGACGATCATACGGCGATATCGAAGTACATCGATTTTCTTTTTAAAAGCAGAGAGCGCCACCTGTCATGAATGTAAAGCTTGTAGATCATTGCAAAGTTGGTCTGAATTTATATCTAGCATTAGATAATTAAAAACTTTAGGTAAATACATAAACATATGCAAATTGTTCCTTTTTATTTTTAATTAACGACGAATTAAAGGTACAATTACACAAACAAAATAAATAATTAAAAATAATGAAAATCAACGATAAACGAAAATTAGCTACGCACAGTACATCTGCACTAACAAACTATTTATAGTTCGGTATTGTTTGCCACACCTCCTAAGAACGTAGGTAAGTAAATTCATAATATTCCTTTTTTTCGCATAGTAACGAAAGTGCATGTGAACGATCTCTCATTTTTTTCCGGGGCGGTGTCCTCGGAATACACGATACGGCTTTATCAATGGCATGGTTAGTAGCAGTTTGCGCTTTCATAATTTCCCGGATAGTTTCATAAAGGCCATGTCAATTTTTAGGATCTCTGCTTTTAAAGAAATGTAAAAAAATTGGTATTGTTTTGAAAAAGAAAAACGATCGAACGAAATAGCAGTGTTTTACCTAAAATAAAACACAATTTTAAATACTTACCTTATTTGAAGCTTACTAGATTGAGAGTGGCACTACTGGATTCCGCTCATTGTGTCGAAAATCTTCACCAGGTAGGAATTAAATGTAAGCTTCAAAGCTTTATATTGAGACGTGTTTGTTATCACCAGTGTCCGGAAAAGGTAGAGTATAAATACCTAAACTTGGCGGGAAGGTATAACAACCACCAACCACCAACCACCAACAACCACATTTAATTTATTTTTATTGCATCCCGCAATCCCGGGAACTGGTATTAAGTAATATTAATTGTCGCAGTAAGTTTAAAAAATTAGGTCAATGATCTCTAACGTAAATATCCTAATATAAACACGTTTTCGGGATCCCGGGATTTTAAAATTATCTACGTATTTAGTAAATTACTAACCTAAACTTTTATCAACAACACGATATAATTCTCACCAACCACAGAATATTTTATCTTTTAAATCCCGTGATGCCGGGAACTTTTGTAATAGGGATTGACAGTCGCAGTAGGTGAGCTATTTAAACGTTTACGTTTAAATATATATGCCTCCGGGATCCTGGGATTTTAGTATTGAGAATGACTGCCGCTATAACATAGACGATTCACAATTGGTACAGTATACAATTTAAACTATTTTGTCTTGTTAAAACTAAGTGAGTTTTATGTATGTTTTTGAATATCCTTTTCGTTGCCGTTTTCCCCCCTATTCTCTCTAGTTATAGTGTAGTAATAATTATTGTCTACTGAATAAATGATAATGTTAATTTTGAAAGTTTGATACTTCCAAGAATCGGACAATATTTCTTTTGCTTCTCGTACGTCGCCATGTCTATTGTTTGTCGGTTTTTTAGAATCGTGTGAAAGAGATAGCAGCTGTCGCTTCTATTCTTTTTGTGCATAGATGGCGATATATAGATTGTGCAATGTGCAGTCTCATACCATCCGTCAGTTCATGAAACGCATTTCAAAGCGTTTTTCGAGACCGCCGCGAATCACCGCAACCCTCTGGTTGTGAAAGCCGCTAGCTATATTCCCTCCTCCATTAGTCATGTCCGCCGTCCCAAGCATGTCCTCACCGATCCCGATGACCACATAACTCTCATTCAGGAGAGCAGTAGGGCCACCAGCACCCTAATTGCGTAACACATTTTCGTAAACGATTACGACTAATCTGTTTGATTTTGACGGTTCAAGAACATTCATTGCGTTCTATATATTGTTGAGCAGAATTTTTATCGAACTTAAGAAGCAATGGATTGGCAGTCTGTTTCAAAACGATTCAGATTCCGATTGATTGTGTATTACGCAATTAGGCTGCAGTACAGTGCAAAAACACAGACCGACTTTCCGACCTCGCCGCCGAGGTTCCTCGCGAAGATCCCGACGTAATTGTCCCCCCCGACCCTTGCTCGATGAAGTGCCAGCCTAAACTAAAAAGTGGGAACTTAATTTAGGAGATTCGTCAGAGTTGCTTAACGTGCAGACCACAGATTTATGCAATAAAATAGTTATATGTATAAGCTAATCCCTCTATAAGACTCAAATCTGCAAGAAAGCGAGCCTAAACTTGAACTGTTGGTTGGTTGGAAGTGGTTTAATTTATGCTTTTTTGTCCCCTTGTTTGTATGAGGTGCAATCGCGCGGGCTTATAAGTCTTCTCTCCAAAGGACTCTCTCCCACCTCGGGACTACTATTAGAAAGACACCCGACGCAGAGTTGAGGTGAGCTAGTACCTTGGGCACTGGGTAAGGTGGAGGAAACACAAAGTGGGTAAGTCCAGTTTTGGGAGAAGGCATCGTGGTACATTGCTTGAATGTCGTTCAGATCCAGTGATACATAATTTATCACGACTTTTGCCCGTTCTGACGCAAATAGATCTATCACTGGAACACCGAACTTTTTGAATATTTTCTCCGTACACTGGGGTAACAAATTCCACTCTGGAAGGAGACGATGACGAGAAAGATGGTCTGCGCGAAAGTTGTATTTTCCCGGAATATGCTGGATTTTCAAGTTGATTTGGTACTGTACCCTTATTGCGTAATTCATAAATTAGTCGGCATCTGAATCGTTTTGAAACAGATTGCTAATCCATTCCTTCATAAGTTCGATAAAAAAATCTGCTCAACAATGTAAATGTTGTTGAACTGTCAAAATACAACAGATTAGTCGTAATCGTTTACGAAAATGTGTTACGCAATTAGGCTGCTGGTCTAGGATTTGAAAAATCTCTTTCGTGAGTTTCAGAAATGAAGGATACCTGATTCCGCCTTCGTTTCTTAAAAAGGCTACAACAGTACTGTTGTCGCACTGAACTAAAACAGTTGACTTGGACATGTGTGGACCTCTCTCTTCTATGGCCTTTAGTATAGCGAGCATCTCTTTTTGATTGCAATGAAGCTGTTGCTCTTGATCGGTCCACGGTCCTGATAGTGCGTACCCATCGAGCTGAGCTCCCCAAGCTACATCCGACGCGTCTGAAATGTGATGGTGGCGGGTTGTGAGTCAGAGAAGCCCGATTACAATTTAGTAACCACCAATTTAGGTCCTCCTTTACTTCTATAGATAATACTAGACTGACACAGCCTTCTTTTAGTTTCTTGTTTAGAAACATTAGTGTGTCCCGAAAGTGAAGACTGCCTTTTGGTACGACGAAACTGGCGAAGTTTAGAAGTCCTACCAGGCTTTGTAGCGCTTGAAACGTCGTATTGTGTTTGTGTACCAAATCCAGTACCTTTTCTGTTATTTTTCTAACTTTTCGTGTGGCAATGATCTCTCGTTTATCCATGGGTTCCATAAAACACCTAATGAATACGAGGCTTTTGCGTGGAGTTGTATTAGATTTTTGAACATTCGTCTCCCACCCTAGGTAGTGTAGGCGATCTAATACTATTTGGACGTGCACTCGTAGTACCTGATGGTCCTGGTGAACTACGAGGAAATAGTCTAAATAGACGAGTATTCGAATACCCTCCTCTCTTAGTATCTGTGGTACCCAGTTTGTGAGACTCGCGAAGACTTTGGCCTCTGTGCTGAGGCCAAAAGCAAGACAGGTCATTTCCAGCAATCTCCTTCTGTAACTTAGTCGTAGGAATCGTCTGTGTGACTGGTGTATTGGCAAATTGAAGCAGGCCGGTGACTGGTCGACTTTGCACAGCCAGTCGTTTGGTTGGAGGAAGTCTGAGACACGAAACACATTTATGAGCCTGAATTGCTCCGTGTTAACAAAATCATTCAGATTCTTTTGGTTGAAAATAGGCCGGTTCGTGCCATCCGCTTTTGGGACCAGAAACATTGAGGACAGGAGACTCTGAGTATGTGAAACTTCCTCTAGCATTTGGTATCACTAAAGACGTTTTTTTTTTTGATGAAAGGTATACGTTAACCTACTATTATGCGAAGAAGTGTTTTTTTTTCTGGTGCTTCGAGTTTCTTCCATCAATCGGCATAGAATGTTAACTGGCCCGCTCTGAAGTCCTGCCTGTCAGAACCTACTTCTCTTTCCTCCTGGGGCATATTCTGTGGCTGAGATCCGCTTTCTGTTAATTCTACTCGTCTCTTGTTTGTTAGGGTGTTGGTGAATTTCTCGTGAACGCAAAGGGTCCATGATTGTTGTGGTTCGGCCCACATATTCCTTTATTTTTGTTGCCGGTTCCCTGCGTGGGATGGCAATGACCTGACCTCTGTGAGGTATGGTTGTGTCCACAGCCCTGCGAGGGCTGGAAGCATGGCATAGTGCAGCATTCTTAGCGGGCACCCTATAATAAGCTGACGCCTGCGAGGCGTAGCGAGCGGTCTTCTTAAACCCTGCTTGCGAAGTAGGTTTGAAGCCACTGGTTACATTTGGAGGTAGAAACGTCTTCTTAACTCCTCCGTTCTTTTCCAAGGTAGTTGACAGTAGCTCGGTACAAAAAACGTGCTGATTGGACGGTGGAATTTTGCGCAACGCAGACTTAAGAAGAGGATCGCGAACATCATTTATTATTCCGTCTCTACGCATTTGAATTATCTCAGCGCGATGACCGCATATCTGAAGATACTTTATAAATTCACCATCCGAAATAATTCAGAGATTTTAGTATGCAACTGATCGGGTGTTACACTGCCTTTGACACGTGCCCAGGATAAAAGATCGGTCATGCTGCACAAAAGGTTAGAGCTCCATAAGCTTTGTCAGCCAAAGCTAAATGTCGTAAGGAATCATATGGTTTGATTTCTTCATTGATCTCCAGCTCAGTAAAACCGCACCATAATTTTTTATTAAAATGCTGAATATCATTTAAAGATTTAAGAAATGTCTCGCTGACGGTGGCGCGTGTGTCGGATCATTTAGCTCCCTTCAAAATGGTTGAGCTGAATGGTGCTGATCCATGCGTCATGTTCGTGAACGGGCGCCGTCAGTTGGGACTGGTCATCTCTTAGCTGCCAGGGCTTATTTTAATAAATTATTAGCTGGATTGTTTTAATTATGTTTTGATGCACTCTGGACGCTTTTAACGTGTACGGTTTTTTGTACATCGTTCTCACTTATAGTGAACAACATTAATCGATGTAACTAAGATATATGTAAAAACATTATTATTTAAAAGAGTGTCCATGGAGTTTCTTGCCCGTTCTTCTCCATAGGTACCTACTACGCTTTGGAATGGGCAACTAGCTTCATATTTCTGACTGACCGACTCCTTGACAATTCAAAAGTGCCTGTAAATGGTTTAATTGAAATAAATGATTTGAGTTGAGTTGAGTTGAGTTGAAAATTTTCAGGAGCCTTTGGAACAGGCGGTTCATTTAATTTGACTTGTAAATCGAATTTGAATGTATGTGATTCGTTTGATTTTTCATCTACTGCATCATAATCATTTATAGACCTATAGTCATTATTATCTAATAAGGAAATTTCACCTGCATTTCTGCTGAACGCAGAGGAGAACATGCAGAATTTCTATCGCTATATAAAACACGTTCTCGTAATTCGCTAACTCTTTGCGTTAATTGTTTCAATAAATTGGCTTTACGAGAATGGCGGCCTCCCTTTTTTTTTATAGTGACGGCGACGTTTCCTTTTATTGGACTTCGTTGAGGAGCTAGAAGACGACTCGCTTGTCCGACGTTCTCGACGCAATGTAGAGCCTCGAGGTTTGTAAACCTGCTGGCCCCAGCGTTTCCATCGCAATAGGATAACTTGCGCCCTCCATCCTGATTAAAACGAGAATCCTCGATATGTTTAAGATTCCTATCACAACGTAGGTACCAGCGAGTACGAAAGCGATTAAAAATGTCACGAATCTATTGTAATATTAATGATGTAAAGTCATAAAGACGCTAAGAAAACGTTAAAATTATTATCAAATCAATCTTTAGAGCAAAGAGGGTTTCTGTTTGTTTTATTTATTATGGACAAAAAACAATTATACATTACAACATTTCCAAAAAGCAATTACAATTCAATCGAGAAAACGTGTAACCCACACTATTGTCCACGAAGTCACATCGGAATGTGTGAACGAACGTATATTCAACGAGAAGAAAAAGAAATTGGAAAAAAATAAACTTACGAAAAATAAAAAAATAAGGTTATGGTGAATAGTAATAACTAAAAATACTACACAACTACCTAACATATAAAAAATTCTAATTGCTAAAAATTCGTTCAGGGGCAGTAAACAGGCATAGCGACCACGGCTATACCTTTACCATTATAAACGTCTTGATTTTTGTCTGAAATATTTTCTTGTAGTCAGATTTCTGTTGACAAGTTCCTTGACCCTTTGAATGAAACAATTGTTTAGAATTTTTGAAATAAGAAAGATCACGCACGGTCCTTGAAAATATCCATCAAAAATCGGTAAAGTATTTTAGGCGTAACACGAATAAAAAAAAAGAGAAGAATGTAATGATTATACAACATTTAATTCCATTTATAGAAGATATACTTACTTATTATTAAATAATTAACTACTAGTACTTAGGTATACTTACTAACCAGTTTTTTTTTACAATGTTTGTACAACATCGACTGGTATATTCCAATAAGACTGAAGAAGAACTCTCTCTCGAAGAAGATCGATAGTTAATTATATAAAAAGGCTACTTTTCCCCCCTTTTTATAGGGTACATTGCATTTTATAGGGAACAGCTGTTTTCCCACAATTAAAGTTAGGTATTGCTATCCATGCAGGAGTAGGTATCACGCTACAACGGCAAATAAAATAAATTTGGTTATGTATGTATCCTACTTCATAAGCTAAACATGATATATCTTACAGCGATACTTATTATATTATTATTATTCAGTAACAGTTTTTCTTTTCCATCCTGTATGTCAAACTCAAACTCAAAGCATTTATTTCAAATTTAGGTATTTATAGGCACTTTTGAATTGTCAAGGTAGGTACCAGGAGAAGAAAGAGCAAGAAACTCCACGGACACTGTTTTAAATTAAATTACTGTTACAAAATATTGGTTACATCATACATTGAAATTATGCATGTGAGAACGATGATGAACGTTGATAATGTTATTGCTATACCTATTTATACATGTTGATGCTCATCGATATATGTTATGTTTTGCAAACAATGGAAAATGAGTAAGTACACCAAAGTATCTAATTAAAGTTTGCCTATTAGTACCCAATGTCAGCTAATACTATCTAAATACACGGACGCGTTATTCACGACTTTCATTAACTTCGTCACTTGGTAATTAATAGAGTTCCTGACGAATTCCGCTAGGTTATATTTATTCAGCGAACCGCATGGCTGGCTACAGTTGAATATATCTAACAATCTTAATTGAATCTTATCTGGTTCGTTCTGGTGAATCAGTTTCGGTGGTATCCTTTTGGCCTTTTTGTAAATACTATCTGCTATGAGGGTTAAGTTGTAAGTCAGCATGTCGCGGTCGTTGCCTTTTCTCGGTTCGGGACGGGCCACTCGCCCCAGAAGATAGCCTGAAAACATCATGAATTAGTACAAATAGGGGTTGAAAGACTTTTATCTAACACTGAGCAATATAATTTATACTTGATTGCTACCATCTTAAAGATTAAAATTGCAGGACGATTAGGTATCTCCAAAACAGAGACGTGCACTTTTGATTTTGGTGTAAATATTCGATTGTAAAATGGGGCGTCCGACAAATCGCGGACCGTAGGCAGACGGCTTAATGAACTACGCTTTGTCAAATAAGGGTCGGCATAGACAGAACAGCAAGTCAAGATTTCGTAAAAGTATGCGCGAGCATGCTCGAAAAAGCGCTGCAGGGAAACATCGAATGCAATACCATCTGAGTTGTGATGTGATTTAGTTCATTTTCAATGTATCAATGAAATAATGCTCGAGCGTACTTAAAATTCAAAACATTGACTTCTATTCATTGATTGCTTATGATTAAACTGAATTTCTCCTCACTTCACCAACAGCCGGTCGTCGTAAATAACATCACAGTATTATCACATGATTTAATAATTTATCCGTACACGCGCCAGCACACGTTGTTATACCCATTATTATAATTTATGACTGACATCGAACCATACAATTTTATTTAGTTAGTAATTTGAAAGGCGTTCTTACCTCCGAACATGCAAAGCAAGCCTGTTAGCAGTACTATGATGGCTAGGAGGCGCTGGGTGACGTGTGGAGCCTGGCTCGTGCAAGACCTGCGCTCGATACTCATAATTAAAAAGAAAAGTTAACAAAATATTCGCGGCACACGAGTCGTTTCCCGCGCGAAATGGTAATAATTTGTGAGCCGCGGTGGACGGCCGTGATTCCTATTTTATTTTTAGATAACTGTGCATGTTGTGTCTCCGTCGGTGAATGATCTGACCGTCTTGATATTTTTTGAAGAATTCCTAAATGATTTCAGTTTCCTTTTCTGTGTTGTGACGCTGGGTTTATTTTTGTTATGTATTTGGTGCTTTTTTGTGCGTCACTAGCTTGCTGTATCTGGACATGTGGTCCGTGTGTTGTCTGTCTAGCTAAAGTCCGGAGCTAAAGGGGGAAATTATTTTCATTTTCTTTTGGAGAATGCAGTTGATTGGTTTTAAGTGAATAGGTACTTGTTGTTATACGTGATAAAGATAGATCATATAATATCAACAACACCACTGGAGTAACATAACATAACATCACGCCTTGTTTCCCCGAAGGGTTGGGCAGAGGTGTACCTATAATACACCCACATTGAGGCAGTTATGTTTTAAGTCCCATGTAATAGGGGGCGAGCCTATTGCCATCAACCGGGCACAAATCCAGACTCCGGGCTGCAACTGAGAAATACCAGATAGAAAAACCCAATAACACGTTGCCCGACCTGGGAATCGAACCCAGGACCTCATGCTCGGCAGTAGCGATTGCGACCACTAGACCAACGAGGCAGTCACTAGACCAACGAGGCAGTCGCCACCACTGGAGTGTCGTTTATAATTGTTTTCTGGGAAACTACTCCACAGCCGACTGATGACAGTGATGTGTTACGAGTAATAATAGTACATTGTGATACAAGTGTGCTGTTTTGGACATTAACCCCAAGGCGGTTTTATTCGCGCGAGCCACAGTCGAGCGCGATAAGGAAGCCGAGTGGGTAATGCACACGCGTGTCACACGACGTTTATCAAAACACTTGCTAGAAAAAAAACAGACTCGTATTGTTATGTTGTTGTGTTTCTTTAATTATTTAAACAATTTGTGAAAGTACAATTCTCAAAATAATACCGAACAGTTTTTGTTGGCATTTTTAGTTTGTGTTATGGTATTGGTATTATTAATAATTTCGTTGTTATCATTTTCTTGGGTTAATGTCGGAGATGATAAAATATTCATTGTATTTAGACATAAAAACTCTTTAGAGTTTCATAAAAACTTCTGAAAGAAAAAAAATACGTAAAACACGTGCGCAACAAAAAAGCACACGTGTTTAATGCACTGCATTATGAACCTAAAAACGGTGTAATAAGAGCCACTTTATGAGCAACTGTGTTGAAAATCAATTTAATGTGTTTTAATTTTTACAATTTTTATTGAACATAAGCAAACATAAGTAACTTATTTAAAGATAGAAATGTTAAAATTGGGCGAGTTCATCAGGGATTCAAAAAACATATTATTTGTATCCTTTTAATATTAAGTTGAACCTTTACTAAAAATTAAAATAATAAGTTATTCGTTAATAACAACTAATACCTAATAAATAAATAAAAACTAAATCCTAAATTAATAATAACAAATTTATATTCTAACTAAAACTATCCACAATTTAAAAACTAGCGTCAAAAATCCATCCTCATCGCTGTCGACTGGTAATGTCGGTACCCAAGAGACTGGCGGCATTAGGTACCACAATAGATGGCAATACTTAGCTTCTGGCCAAGATAAAAGCCAGTCACGGGAAGTGTCAACCAGTCGTTTTAAAATTTCCTTAAAGAGACCATTAGCACTCGGACTCCCCGGCCCCAGTGTTTCAACCCCAAACGGCTCGAAAATAACCTATTATAATTAACTATAATAATTAACAATAAGGTTATTATACTTTAGGTTTTCCGCATCCGCAGCAGCAGTTCCAGCATAGCTCGCCGAGCCAGGAAAATGACAACCGTTGCATCCCACACTCAAGGCCTACCCAGCGTCCATGCAAATAAAGTCATACCGTCCGGTCTCTTGCCATCGTCGCGTGCCAAGGGCGTTGGGTTCTAATACAGCTGGAACGCCGACGGTGACAAGAGCTCGTCGGATGATGTCGTTAATGTTCGCGTACCGCGTTAAGAGGCCCGCACTTCGGCTGCCAGACAGGCCGTGGTGTCCGAGACTGTTGACAACTTCGCCACAGTGACAGCGATGAGAACAAAAAGGAGCTCCCAATCGTAGGGAAGCAGCGTATTGTATCCTTAAATTTCATACATGAAAGATACTTAGATAAAATAGGTATCTATCATGTAGCAAGCCCTAAAATAAAAAGGAAACATCTGCTTTATATTAAAATTTATATTGTTTTGGATTGTAATTCTACAATAATTATGGAGTGTCAAAAACAAATCATTACCAACAAAACAAAAAAAATACAATATTGCAGAATCAATGCATAAACGTCATTTCCCTATAGGCAGTTAAGAACTGCACAAAGAGATCATCTGTAAGGGGATGTCATGTCGTGATCTAATGATTATTTGATATCGATAAGTGCAAGTTAAGTATTAGAACTTCGTTATAGTGGCAGTTACAATAAGAAAATGGTAAACGACACCTCACTGGTGTCGGTAACAATACATGTGATAAGTGAATTATTATTCAATCCAATTGTGGGGTTTTCTATCGGCAAAAATGTCGATCTTCCATACATCTTTCCCCCTTCAGGGGAAGATTTTTCCTTCGATAGGACACGCACAAGAGGCGCGCTAGATTCGAGCGTTCAAACCGCGCGGGCTGGCAACGTCGCATTTCTATTGGTTTTTCGTGATCATTTTATCAAGTTTTAAATCAAAGTACAATTCTTTTCCAGCCAATCATTAGATTGTTGGTATGCTGTGCGTTGTCTGTCAGTGTTATAACAATAAAACATGAAAATTAGTTTTTTTATTTATTGTAAACAATAATAATCTACACAACATTACAAGTATCAAAATTAATTCTTTAAACCTATATTTTACAACATCATACTCATAATTATTAAATGTCACTAGCAATAAAATAATGTCATTCTGAATTAAAAATAATTTGGTGGTCCCTGCCATTTGTTATAAAAAATAATAATTAAATAGAATTAGCGAAAGCGTTGTTGTTTTGGTCCATAATCGCGAAAGCGAAAGCGTTGTTGTTTTGGTCCGTAAGATAAATCTAAAAAGAGATTTAAATCCAGATTTACTGTAAAACTATTGAATTCCTTAACTTACCATTGATATTAAGAATGGTCATATCATAAAAATTCTGTAAGCATGCATCTTAGACATTTTCATAAAACCTACAATCATTTAAAATGGCACATAATAATATTTTTTCTGGATACACATTTAGGAATGTTTTGTTTTTTTGTGCCCACCAAGCCAACAGTTCCAATATTAGCGTGACGTCATCAGCTATATGAGACTCAAATTGAATGCGAAGGCTGAGCAACAGGCGTATCTTATCTTGGTGGGCTTTACGATACGTACAGTCAACCGACACCGACAACACCGGTAACAGAACCGGTGCAGAATTAAGTGTTAACTTGCACAAAACCACAATAAGTTCTACGACCTAAAGGCGCTGTCAATGCTGTTTGACGTGTAAAATTGTTTGTAGTTGCAAGTTGTCAGACGTGCGGTTGACTGTACCATTCAAAACGAAATCACATTTTAATCGACAAAAACAGATCTTCATTGAAGATCGAACATAACATCTACTGGCCCATGTTGAACAGCACTTTCAGGTCTTCGATAGTGAGTTTGGAGTTGTTGGTCTTTTTGGCGCCTGTGAGTACGTTCTCTGCCAGCTCCAGCTTGGCTTGCTGCAGCTTTCTGATGGACTGCTCCACAGTATCAACGCACATGAATCTAAGGGAGAAACAGCTTGATTAACATAATGTAACATCAGGCCAGAAGGTGTAGATAAAGGGAAAATAAACGACCAATTTTTTTCAGTTATGGTTAAGTTCTAAAGGTCCGACCGACTCCGGGTTGCTATTGATAAATGCCACATGAAAAAAAATACTATTTTGAGTTTTCCCATGTGGTATTTCATAGGAATGCTTTTTGAAGCTGTGCCCAAACTGTAGATCGAACCTAGGACTCTACCTTGTCAATCCTGAACATGGTGTCAAATTCACAAAAGCGAGCGTATCTGTTCAAATATTTGCCTTAATTCGGTAATGCAAAATAAACGCGAATATTTGTACAAATACGACAAGTTGTGTGCCAGCATTGTCCAAACAATAATATGCAATGCAGGAATGTGCGAGTTGTTTATTATTAAGTAATTAGAGCAACTGTTTACTGACGTCACGAATACTCGGCGGTGTAAATATCTGGCATGCACTCTCTTCAGGAAGGTGCTATTTGGCTACTGAGAAAAACTTGGCAGCTAGCGGTGTAGTGTAAATCACAATGACTTTCAAACGCGATTGAGTTAACACTGCGTTGCGATGCGCTGTGACTAACTTTATATACTGGGCGTTTAAAAGTTTTTCTTGGACATTACTGACATTAATTTATGAAGGAAAACCTCGTGAGGAAACCTAGATTTATGAATACTAATACTATAAAGAGGTGAAATTCTGCAAATAACAGTCGGCTTTGAAATAATATTTTCGCATTCGATAACGGTAGAGGAAGGTTATAATAGGCTATTTAACTTGACGATATGACTCTTAGGAGCCAACTTAAAAGAAAAAAGTTCAGAAAGGAAGCTAGAAATAGTTATAGCGCGGGCGGGTGAAGCAATGCGAGGGGGTGGGTCGGGGGAACAAGAAATTGCACGCAGACGAAGTCGCAGGCTGAAGCTAGTAGTATCCTGAAATCTTCAACCGTTTCACACGTGCCCATGTAGATTTTTACAAATAACATATTTGAGTCCTTTATAGTCCTGGACATCTTTCTTTTCTATGACGTAGTTTGTAGTACCTGTATATGTTGACGTCCTTGGTCTGTCCGACGCGGTAGATGCGGTCTTGTGCTTGTTCCTCGAGCTGCGGGTTCCAGTGCGGGTCCAGCAGAAGCAGATGGTTGGCTCCACACAGGTTGAGGCCCACGCCGCCCGCGCATAGAGATAGCAGCATCACCTTACATACATTCATACATTATGTTTACACAAGAGTTTATCGAAGAGAGACGAGGAAGATTGTGTATGTACGAGTAACTTGTAGGCTAGACACGATATGCAATTTACTTGAATTATGAATTACTTTTTAAAATACTTAATATGGATTTCTGCTAAAATTAAACGACCTTTTATTTCCGCTCGTATTAGCTATTTGAGAAACCCTGTTTATGTAAATCGTAATAATAGTCACAGGTATTTATAATTTATTTAGGTCTTGTAAAATGAATTATTTACTAGTAGTACCTACAACGAATTGTTTGTGAATCGCTGTTCTACTAGCTAGATCACCGAGTAATCTATGTAAGACAGTTTGGACTCCCAATTTGAATATCACAATAAACATGTTTTTATTAAAATATGATTTTCCAACGTCAGAAATTTATCTCAGTGACTTAAAATTTACATCTTAAACTGTCATAAATTCAAAATTATTTCTTGGGCATTAATACATTCTCGGATATCTGCCGTTGGAAAAATTTGCTGTGTGGAAAGATCTGGAAAAATACTATTTGATTTCATCATAATTACCTTGACGTCAGAATTAGGATCGTTGATCTTGTCCAGCAACACCTGTCGCGCGGGCACGGGCACGTTACCGCTCAGCGTCACGCAGCGGATCTTAGCATTATGCAGCTGTGCTTCTACCAGCCGTAGCACTGCTGTCCACTGAGACACTACGACTGCCTTGTGGCCTAGGAAAATAATCTAACTTTTAAAATATGATTTACGTGTAAAGGTGTTTGTACAAACCTACTTACAGAAATAAAAATCATTTATCATTTATAAAGAAACATACGTAATATCAAAACTGAAGGCAGAAGGAACAACGGAATTGCCATTTTTTTTTTGTGGAGGTGTAGATGCTCCCACCCAGGAGGCTCGGGTAGTATTCAATTTCAACTAGCATACATAAAACTTCCCTACCCTTACCAAAAATTTAACAAAAAAAAATTGAAAGCATTAACTGAAATACAACCGTTTAAATCGATTTTAATGATTAACTGTAAGTCTGTAACTAATATTATAAATGCGGAAGTAAGTTTGTTTGTTTGTCACGCTTTCACCCTTAAATTGGTAATTGGACTTGGGTGAAATTTGGAACATGGGTAGACCATGATCTGGAGAAGGATATCGACTTTTTTTTATCATGAGAAAATATGAAAGAGTTTTCATGAGAGACCTGATCAACCACGCTAAGAATAAACCAAGACAAAAGAAAATGCATGAAATTTTAAAAGGAAAAACCGTAACCAAACGCATCAAGAACCACAGGATGTGTTATCTCGCACATGTCCACAGACGACGAAAACCACACCTGCAGTATAAGGCCAAAACCACACCTGCAGTATAAGGCCAAAACCACACCTGCAGTATAAGGCCAAAACCACGCCTGCAGTATAAGGCCAAATCCAAAAAAGTCGGCTGACCTATTTACACTTGGAATGACAACCTCAAACAGGACATGACTTACTTCGACAAGGAAATCAACTTCTGGATGGACACGGCTGTAGAACGAGATAAATTAAAAAAGGCTGCTAGCGAGATGTATAAGAAACCAGAAACGGATAGTAGCGAGACCTCAGACGAAGATATTAGAACAACACAGCATAGCAGAGGCCGGCTGCAACGTCGTTAAAAGCCCTCCAATATTACCCGTCTCTCCACTAGTCCAATGATAATTTTAGGGAGCATTACTCGATTGGCTCTCACACTCCTTCCTATCCTAAGGGCACGTCCTCCCTACCATTAAAGAGCCCGCCCGGTCTTTAATGGTAGGGAACCGAATGGTAGGGGACCTTTAATGGTAGGGAAGGGTCCGGAGGAATAGTCCTTGATATGCAATGGTCTCTGTAGCACCATGTAGCATGAGGCTTCAG
Source organism: Dasypolia templi (assembly GCA_963555695.1). Taxonomy (NCBI): domain Eukaryota; kingdom Metazoa; phylum Arthropoda; class Insecta; order Lepidoptera; family Noctuidae; genus Dasypolia; species Dasypolia templi. The sequence continues at coordinate 30,422,783 of OY743140.1, read as the reverse complement.
GGGCTAGTGCAAATGTCGGGATTCATTCGATTAATCGACTCTGATCAAACCACGCTGGGGTCGGTGCATTTCATTTATTCATTCATTCTATTAATGGCCGCCAAGAAAATAAAAGGCACCAGTGTTACTACTAACTTGGTCATGATCTTTTAAGACGGCATAGTGCAGAATAATCCAAAACGGTAGTCACTGTTAGGTCGATATAATCAATACTTTTACAATAATTAACATAAAATGATGTAAAGAACACCACAAAGAATATATTTAATATTATAGAGAGGCAAAAATAAAAAACATTGTAAAGTTTAATAAACAAAACTATGAAAAGTTGGTCCAAAACCTAAAAATGGCATATTCGTGTTTTCAATTCGTAGGCATTTACAAATTGTCGCCAGGTATTTTTTTTTTTTAAAGCTCAAATCCGCCATACATTATTTATATGGACGCGCGATGTTGAATATAATAGGCGTTACACCGATCGGGAATCCACTTGACCACAGAACCTCAGAGAGTAGTCACTTCTCATTGCGGAGCGATACGAAGGGAAAACGTATTCGCGATTATTCGTGTACGCATATCTGCTGCAAACAGCTAAAATAAGGTAAGTAATAAGTAAATGAAAATCATGAAACAACACAAAGAAAAACATGCATATTTTCAGTTTGGACTGAAGTGAACTAATAGAGGAATATATGAAGAAATTTGGTGTAAAATGGAAGAAAAATTTAAAATGTTTTATTTTGATTATTTACTGCCGGAAATTATTGATTTTCGATTAGATAAGGCAAATGGAAATTAGGGAACCTATATTCTTGACCTATAAATCAAAAGGAATTAAAAAAAAAACTGAACGAAACATAGTTGAAAATGCAACGCAAAACGCAAAATAAAAGTGCAATTTAACACACGCATACATTTTATTTTAATGTAAGGTTTTTGTATGTACCTACATAAATTATTAAATAAACAAGTTTATAAATTATTGGATTTTATTAGATACTAGCTTTACCTACTCACCTTCCTAACTACCTACACTACCTAACTACCCTACATACCTACCATACCGTTCTACCTACCCTACTTATATCCCATACCTATCTACTTATCCTGCTTTGCTACCCTTTGCTAACCATCTACCTACCCTATTTACCCTTACTTCCTAACTAACTACCCAGAACAATTCCCGGCGCACACTCAACTACGCCAATATTTAATTGCAATCGGATGAATGGTATGAGAACGCACAAAGAAACATTACTTTTTCTGATCTTGCGATTTTGTTTTGCGAGTTACATCTAATCTTTTAAATCACTCAAAACAATAATTCAAATTTTTCAAATCCTAAGTTATCTACTGTTTTTGTACAACTGCAAACGGCCTCAATAAAACTTGTCATTGTGTGCGATACGACGCACACAACTAACGAGCCGCAGTAAATACCTACTTGCCGCCCGCCTAGTTTGGTCGGCGCAGGCTTAATAATAATAATGACCTCTCTGCTAGTTGGCTTCGCCCTTCGTACGCCTTCCAGTGGTCTGAGACCCCAGGGTCCCGACATTTTAAAACCATAAAAATAAATTTATTTTCGGCTAATATAGACTTAATATAAATGGTACAAAATCCCTTCAATATCCCACCTTTATTAGCGAACACCTCCTTGTTGAGGCAGTCCATGACGGCCGTGATCTTGGAGGAGGGGTTGTTGAGCTGGAACACCGGGTTATTGGGCGACAGCACCGAGCGAATGGCCTCCGCAGCCGTCGTGCCTTCCTGCGCCGGACCTGGGTCCTCATCCTCGTCGTCCGACTTCTTATTGTGACTCTGTGACTCAAAAATAGGTATTTGAAGAGGATAGAACTTTAATGAAAACATTATGCTGATATTAAAGCCGCTTTGGTCTCGACCGGGTCTTCTTTTTCATTATTTTGTTAGTTTGTATTGTTCCTTTTTCATGGTTCTAGTTCCTATGCGTGTCCCAAATAAAACAAAATAGTTTTGTTTTCTTTAAGCCACCAGTCGCCATTATGTTTTGAGGCTCAATAAGGTACTCATGAAAAGATGGGTGGGGACATTTGAAAAAACGTTGTCCAGCGACATTATGCCCTAGTGTCACGTTGCAGAGATAGAGGTAAAGATAAAGGTAAAGATCACAAAAAAAAACACATTTGTAATGGCAGCTTGCAGCGATCACACGGTGGTGACGGAAGTAACTGGTGCTTTTAGCACAGGAGTCCTCATAGTTTAAGCCCAGTTGCACATATCTTGCCACGTTAAAGTAATTTAAGTTAAAATAATTGAAAATAGGTTTAAGTCTTGAACAAATAAATATTGTTTATTATTCTGACAACATAATGCTTCTAATATCTCGACAACATGAAACACCGTTGACGCTTCACTTTATTTTTGACAAGATTGCAAGCACTTTTAAGTTTGCCGTCGGTCAATTGTATTGATAAGTAATACCTTCCTCTTATCCTCGATCGAAAGCTTGTTGAGCTCGGCCAGCAGGTCCTGGCCGGCCGGGTCCTCCTGCACGTCGGCCGCGCTCTCCTCGTCCAGCATGGCCGCGATGAGGCCGCAGTGGCAACATACTTGCCGCAGACGTAACAGTAGGACCAAGATCTCGTGGGACTTCACTGGTTGAGCACCTGAAGGGAAAACAAGTCAATCATTGATAGCGTCGAAAATAACAGTTTGGATGCATGGATGAGGAAACCCTATCTGTTGTTCTCCCACTTGGACATTTCGTCACTGAGATAGTCGAGTTGAATAATGGGATCGCAGATAGGAAATGCAGTAGGTAAAGCATAATCAGCCTATAATGTTCCCACTGCTGGGACACAGGCCTCCTCTCTGTGAGAGGGAGTGAGCCGTAATCCACTACGCGGGCTCAGTGCGGGTTGGTAGATGTCACTTGTCTTCGAATTTTTGGCTCTAGGATATGCCGGTTTCCTCACGAGATGGTGACGAAATAAAAAAAAAAACTGTAATTTAAAATGTAAGAAATTTATCGATAAAAAAATATCGAAATTTATGCGCACGAGACGCTAGCTCATCCTCGCCCGCCCGGGTCCTCTTTAACCTGCGATTAGTCCCGGTGTGACGTCACGTTGTTTAAGTTGCTAGTACTTCAAATGTGTAATATTTATTACTGGATCAATTTCTTTTTTAGAGCAGTGGTTGCCCAGTGGTAATGGCCGCTACTTAAAAGTTGTAGGTCGTAGGTTCGAACCCAGACAGAGGATTTACTTTGTGTAAATTTATTTCATCACCACTGCTCTCAAAACGGTGAACGAAAACATCGTGAGGAAACCGGCTTGTCCTAGAACCAACAATTCGAAGACATGTGACATCCATCAAACCGCACTGGGCCCGCGTGGTGGATTACGACCCATTCCCTCTCATCGAGAGGAGGCCTGTGTCCCAGCAGTGGGAATATCATAGGCTGATTATGCAATTTCTTTGTTTATATAAAATAGAAACTATGCCATTAGCTTCTACTCCCGGTGAACCCTATTATACCCAACTTTGTACAAGACGGTAAAAAATATCATCCGGTAAATAACATACCCTGTAAAGCGATCATTTTCTTATGCATCTTGGCGTACGCATTGTCTTTGCCGGTGGTGGTGAAACCTTGCGCGTCTGCATTCTTCTCCGCGCGCTGGTGCAGGAACTGAGCGAACAGTGTCTTGGAGAACACTAGCACCTGCAGTAAAGGGAACGTGTGAAGTGTGTTAACAGTGAGAAAAGTACCGTATGGATTTTGATTTGTAAAATGGTTCTGAGGTAAAAATATAAAAAGTCAACTTCATTTTGTAAATATTCTTATTTCACCGCTTTTAGGTTCATAATGCAGTGTATTAAACACGCGTACTTTTTACTTTACATTACCGCACTCGTGTTATATATTTGACTTTTTTTTACATTACCGCACTCGTGTTTTATATTTAACTATTTTTTTCATCTCCGTTAAGAGTTTTTATGTCTAAATACAATGAATATTTTTATCATCTCCGACAACACAAGAGAATCATTACGAAATTATTAATAATACCCAATACCATAACACAAACTGTGAAAATGCCAACAAAAACTGTTCGGTATCATTTTGAGCATTGTACTTTCACTAATTGTCTCAATAATTAAAGATAAGACAATACGAGTCTGTTGTTTTCCTTGCAAGTGTGTTGAAAAACGTCGTGTGACACGCGCATGCATTGATCATTCCCCACTCGGCTCCCTTATCGCGCTCGCTTGCGGCTCGCGCGAATAAAACCCCCTCAGGGGTGAAGACCAAAAGGGCACACTTGTATCACAATGTACTATTATGCGTCAGACATAATAGAAGTTTATGATACTGTAGTATAATGAGGGGTATTAAAACACGAGCATGTGTTAATAGTATCACACGAGTTTTTAACACCTAGTTATGTGCAGTTTCTTACACTACTTTATATTCTCTCATACATTGGGATTGAATTTACTAAATAAATTATTATTTTCTTCACATAAACTGATATTAGAGGGGCAAATCCTGTATTTTGACCGTTCGCATTCTAATCTGTCAAAAATACAATAGGGATGATGATTACTAATATTAAAACTATTCGCAAAAATTATGTAATTTAAAAAAGGCATAGTAAAAAGAGATAATCGAAAAAAAACTGTTTAATCGATGGAAGTAAAAAGAAGCTACACGCTTCAAAAGTGTTTGGAGAGTATTATTCCCGTCCTTGTCGCGCGGTACGGACAATGTATGGCGCCAGTATGAAGTGACATGGTCGTGACGTCATTTCTACGATAGCTATGTCCCTGTCTGACACTTACTTTAAAACTTTTATAACTGGGCAATTTTTAAATTTTTTACTGTTTTTGTGATACTGTTTGAACTATTTGGAAATAAATATTGATTTGAGTTAAAAATTTAAACAAAATGTCATCATCCCTTTTTTGACTTTAAAATGTCGCTTTGATGAGATTGCGACTTGAATTTGAAAGTTTTTTAAGTACCAGAATTGGCCTTCAGAAATTCATGCAAGATTTAAAAAAAAAAAAACGAAATTCAGTACAACAAACCACAACAAAATGGCGACAAAACCCAGCACAACAATGCGCTAAAGCGGGCGTTGCCACAGACAATCAAAAATTGGAATCCGTAATGCGGCTGGTACAACGTGGATAAGAGTTGCCGAGGATCGAGTTGAATGGCGTTTGAAGAGGCCTACGCCCAGTAGTGGACATCTTCGGCTGAATGGTGATGAAAAATGCGAGGGAAGTCACGACTACCTCGTGAGTTCAGGTGAGGTCCCGGGTTCGATTGCCAGCTCGGGCAAAGTCTCTTTGGGTTTTCGTCAGGGATTTGTGCCCGGTTGATGGCAATAGGCTCACTACAAAACACAACACAGAAAAAAAACAAAACAGAAAAATATATGGAGGTGTCCTTATGTACTATATAGTTACATCTCTGCCTAATTCTTCGGGGATCACAGGCGTGATGCCATGTTGTGTGTAGTCGCTGCAGCTGCACCTTGTTATACTGACCTTCTGATAGACGTTCATCTCCCTGGGCGAGAGTGTGACTTCCTTGACGTGCGCGGTCCGCTGCGGCAGGCAGGCGAGCTGCCCGCGCTGCACGAGCTGCACCTTGTTATACTGACCTTCTGATAGACGTTCATCTCCCTGGGCGAGAGTGTGACTTCCTTGACGTGCGCGGTCCGCTGCGGCAGGCAGGCGAGCTGCCCGCGCTGCACGAGCTGCACCTTGTTATACTGACCTTCTGATAGACGTTCATCTCCCTGGGCGAGAGTGTGACTTCCTTGACGTGCGCGGTCCGCTGCGGCAGGCAGGCGAGCTGCCCGCGCTGCACGAGCTGCACCTTGTTATACTGACCTTCTGATAGACGTTCATCTCCCTGGGCGAGAGTGTGACTTCCTTGACGTGCGCGGTCCGCTGCGGCAGGCAGGCGAGCTGCCCGCGCTGCACGAGCTGCACCTTGTTATACTGACCTTCTGATAGACGTTCATCTCCCTGGGCGAGAGTGTGACTTCCTTGACGTGCGCGGTCCGCTGCGGCAGGCAGGCGAGCTGCCCGCGCTGCACGAGCTGCACCTTGTTATACTGACCTTCTGATAGACGTTCATCTCCCTGGGCGAGAGTGTGACTTCCTTGACGTGCGCGGTCCGCTGCGGCAGGCAGGCGAGCTGCCCGCGCTGCACGAGCTGCACCTTGTTATACTGACCTTCTGATAGACGTTCATCTCCCTGGGCGAGAGTGTGACTTCCTTGACGTGCGCGGTCCGCTGCGGCAGGCAGGCGAGCTGCCCGCGCTGCACGAGCTGCACCTTGTTATACTGACCTTCTGATAGACGTTCATCTCCCTGGGCGAGAGTGTGACTTCCTTGACGTGCGCGGTCCGCTGCGGCAGGCAGGCGAGCTGCCCGCGCTGCACGAGCTGCACCTTGGTGCGGCGCAGCAGAAGGCACTGCATGATGGTGTTCAGGCGCTCCTGGCCGCCCAAGCTCTTGTTGTCGATCCATTTCTTCCACATCTGGTGACGAAATTAATAGTAGTTTATGAAACTGTTGCATAACAAGGATGCTGACATAATTATTACAGTTCTTCCAGATAGAGGAGTCAATGCATTAAGATCTTCTTTATCTCTCTAGTAGGCCACTGGCACTTCAATTAATTTCATCCCCACTGCTCTCCGAACGGTGCACGAAAACATCTTGAGGCAACTGGCATTTGTTAGATCCAAAACGTCGATGACACAATAGGCTCTAAATCAAAAGGGTGGAAAATTGGCTTTGCCAGCAAATAAATGACTAAAACCGTAATTTTAGTTTTAATGAAACAGTCACATAAAATTGGGATAAAAAAAATCTATATCCTTCTTCAGTTTCTAGGCTACCTATCTGCCGATTGGTTCAGAGGTTTAGGCGTGAAAAGGTAAGGTCCGACAGACAGGTAGATTCGACTAGTTAGTTTCGCATTTATAATATTAGTATGGATGTCAATATCTCATATTTATACTTTAGATCAGGGTTGTGGCGAGTTGTGGTGTCTCTGAATATACTCACGGTGAGCTCATCAAAAGGCGAGCATCGTAGGAACTTAAGCAGCGCGAAGAGGTCGAGGTCCTTGTTCTGCACGGGCGTGCCCGTGAGGCACCAGCGACGTTGCGCGCGCAGCGAGCTGACGGCGGCGCACGTGGCAGACTTGTGGTTGCGCACCACGTGGGCCTCGTCCAGGATCACGCGCCGCCAGGCTATGCGCATCAGGATTCCGTTCTGGACATGACAGGCAAAAATCGATGAGAGTTCTTCAATTGTGTGTAAGTGAAAAACAACAATGCCTCAATAGATCAAATAGCGGAAAAAACCTTAGTATGTCGTATTTTTTCAAAATTAAACCTTAAAGTGTAACCATTTTAATTTATTTATACATACTAGTTCGATCCAGGCCGCCTGGGTACAGCTTAGGGTTTTTTTTTAATCATCGCTATCTTGGCATGGATATTTGACAAAGTTACGTTTGCGTCTATTTTTCGTGTAACATAAAATCACCTTATTCTCTACAGGAGGGGTGTTACTTACACCTAAACTACATTTATTAAATCATTCGGAAAAAGGGGCTCGCAGGAGTACGAAACAAACAATTTTAATAAATAATGTATGTTTTTTTTTGTAAGTATCAATAAAGCATATTCTATCTATCTACCTGTGGCGGCATCTACACCGCCACATGCGAACAACGCATCACACTGACGCCACGCAAAATCCTGCATCGCGCAAGCAGAGTTTACCGCGCAACTAGCATATATACAACGTCCCGTCATCAATCGTCGGGCAGTTGCCCACCAGATACGACACCCATCTGGTCGGAGGAGCCCCCTTTTTCAAGAGTATGAGTGAACTTTGCACCCTGTTTCTCTTATCTCTATATACTCGTCACGATACTTAGATAGGTACATGAAATGAAACATTTCTTTGTAACAATCAGTTTATTAAAAACAGCTTTATCACAATGTCATGTCCATATTATGTTTTCAACAAACCAAACAAATACGACACAAAACACCGCCAAACTATTTAGTCCATCAGTCAACCAACCCGCACTGGGCGTGCGTGGTGGATTTCGGCCCACTCCCTCTCTCAGAGAGGAGTCCTGTGTCCCAGCAGTGGGAACATAATAGGCTGATTATGATGATGACCATCAGTCATCACAAATGATGATAATTAATTAACATTGGTGGTAACAAAAGAAATCAAAAAGTTCCTGGTACTGTCCGCCCCTGCTTCTTTTAGATTTAAGACTTTGACATGACAATATGGTATGTAAAAACTGAATAATATTAAATGAAAGTCTTGTAATTTCAGATTGTAGATAGGTTAAATAAGTACAATTAAGTGTGGCAGCTTAAAACGTGTAACTGTGGCAGTTTTAAATTGATTGTATTTTACTCCACATCAATCTTGACTGTAGTAATGTTTGTTGTACTTTTATTACAAAGTGTGTCCCTAATTGAGCCTTTTTTAACTTCTGTGTAATGCTATAGTAAATGGAGTATAGTCACCTACATTACATCTGTGTTTAAGCCACCTATCTATTTTCGTTAAATATGATATCATTGTTTATTTTGTAATCAGTTGTCACTTCAAACTGATAGTGTGACGGTAACAAAGACTGCCTATTTACCTACATTACCTGGGCACTTGCCAAAAGATCAGCTTTCGATACCCACCAGTGTAATTATACTACTTGTAGGTGGCTTATTGGCGACCCGCTTGTAATTCGATTAAGTACTCATTAATTATTCAGTGAACAGAACAACCTATTTGGCGTTTTGTTGTTACCAACAAAAAACATAAACTCACTTTTTTTACTGTTCTATTTTAAACCGTGCTCCTCAGCATACGCTTCACACATAACCAAAAGTTTTCTCAACCCACTGATTGATGGGCTAAGCAGCACCATGTCGTCCGCATTACTTATGTTGTTAACACTAACGCCATCTATGCGGCATCCGACATGCATGCTGCTCAGTCTCTCAATCAGCTTATTCATATGCAGATTAAAAAAACCTCGAAGACGTTAACCCTCCTTGCCTTACACCCGATTTCATTTTATATTCATCCGAAAACTCATTTGCCCATTTCACAATATTTTTCTGATTACTATACCAGTATGAGAAGATGCCTATGATTTCTGAAGAGACCCCCTCCTCTTTTAATTTGTTCCAGAGTACTCTATAAGATACCTGATCGAACGCCTTTGATAGATGTAGGAAGCATGCGTATAATAGAGTTTTTCTTTTTACATAATAGTCAACAATATGCTTAAGTGTTCTAATTGCACTTTCTATTGACAAACCTGCTTGAAAACCAAACTGGACTGACTGCTTGAATACATCCACCAACGCGTTCGTCTAGCACCCTATCCAGCACTTTTGCTGTAATAGTTGCAAGTGTTATGGCCCTGTAATTATTCTCAAAATAAGACAAACAATACTATTTATTACCCCACCACTCATTGTGGTGGGGCGTTCAGTTAAATGTTTATAATGTTTAATGTATGGTGTAGATACCTAGGTGCTATGGGTAGGTATAGATGCATAAAAGGAAATGTACAGTGGATGACTTCCGGGTGATATAACGATGATTTTACTATTAATTTACTTTGCTAAGAAGCCAGCCATTTTTTATATAAAATAATTTAATGTTTTTTGTTAACATTCAGAAAATAAACTTACACGCCGATATTGATGCTCAAATACAATAAAATGCGGAAAAATTGGCGTTAGTTTTTTTTTTACTGCGGTAAATATATTTGATCCCGTGACGGTCGAGGAAAAATATTCTCACTAGTTCGACGATCGAACTAATGAGTCGAACTAGTGGGAACAAACGGTTTTCTTGAGGTGATATGGTCCAAATTATATGAGTAGAGAATGGATTTCACCAGGGGAGCAGAGTTTTGGTTTGCTCGCCTTTTGCAAACCTTCCCAAAGGAGGACGCAGTTAGAATGCACCTTCTAAGTTCAAGCCACAAAGAGCTTTCGGCTTGTAATACAGTAGCCCTCTCAATTTCATGGCGATTTGACGCCTGTTTTGTTTAAAAATTGTTTTTTTCCTTGTTCATAATCTGCGGCGTCCATATCCGGTCTTTCACATTCCTGTCCGTAATGAACAGGATTGTAATTTATTTTTTTACGAGCACTACCTCTTCGAGCCATTACTTCTCTCTCCCTCTTCTTCTTGGCATATCTCCTGCCTTCCAACGATTTTCCTGGACTAGCGTGACAAATTGATTTGTAAAAAGTGTATTGTGGCTTGCCGGTATTAAACGATACCACTGCTGCGTAGCATCGTGTAGTCACGGCAATAATATCATACAGTATTGTAACTCGGCCGTATCTTTAAAATAAATGCCTACAGCCGCGCGGTACGTAAGCATGCGATAGGGCTGCCCGCCTCCAGCATTTTAATTACATTTGCCTACTTTGTGTTTCGATTTAGTTTTGTGATTGTAAGTATACTTTTGTATATTAACAAATAAAATACTTTGTGAATTTAATAGGAAGTGTTCAATAAAATGCGTGATGTTTTTTATTGGTAGATTTAATTAAAAAACCATGTTTATGTTTGAATAACAAATCGGTCTTATAAATTTGCGACCGAAAAATATTTGCGCCTCGACTGAGACGTACGAAATGCTTTATTATTAAATTCTAAAGTATAACAATCTGCATTCTTATATAAAGCTTAATTATAAATTGTTTTGGGAAACTTGGACTCCATTCCTTTTAAACAACAACACCTACCTACTCAACTAAAATGCAAGAAACAGCTGACGAGTAATTTTAATAACTTTTTATCTCAGCTTATAATTAGGTACCTACAACTCGCAATAACTCAAAACAAATATTCTTTGGTCACCAATGCCAGGATGAACAGCTGGCTACGAATGTTTTAAAATCACAACCCTCTCAAACATCTAAATATTCTGTGAATATTTCATGAGTCTAGCTATTGTTGTTGTTATTAATACCGAGAAAAAAACGGTTTCTAGTGGTATATGTTGATATAGCAGCAGCAGAAATACTTAATCTGAGAAAATTTCAACTATCTAGTGTGAGGCAGACGGTCAAATTATTTTTTTCTAGTATTATTCATACACACAGTACAATAAACAACTATTATTAATAATAAAATGTTTACTTTGTCTTTGTATTTACTTTGAATAATACAAACTAACAAAACAAAACACACATGCCTAAGGTTTTAACACAAGCGTACCTACCGTTTCCTGATTCATGAACCGCCTATAACTACCTATTTGACTCGTGTCAATCACTTTCCTTTACTCTATTCATCATCATCATCATCAAAAAAAAAGTTATCTCTGGAACGCATCCAGACAACTTTTTTTAGATTATTATTGAAGAATTCATGCAACCATAAACAGCACAATATGTCATACTCGTCATATTAAATATGTACTGAACTTAGTTTTAGTGAAAAAATCGCGCGGTTATTGTAAAAAAACAACACCGCCCGTTCGTCACTACGGCACAGTCGAGACTGTCTGCATGTCGCGCGCGTGCCTTGAGCGAGGCGCGTAGGCATAGCTCGCGCTTCGTCCGTTTGTATGAAGTTGGAATACTGTATGATATTATTGCCGTGGTGTAGTCTTTCAACGAAAAGTTTACACGTTTCCCACCTACCATCTTAGCCCCGATGCTATTGAATTGTTCTGCGCGATTGTTGGTATAGCAATGTAAAAGACTCCGGGAATTGTAGGCAAGTTGAGATGCGTTCTTTCTTAGTTTTAAAAATAGAGTTGGTATCAGTGGGACTAGATTGGGCTCTTTTTTTCTCTCAACTGTACAGTAATATCTGTCACATTCTAAATGGTCCCCAAAGATTTGTCGTGGGCTATTATAATATCTTTTTGAAGATTTTCTATTTTATTTGAATTTGTAACATCATCCTGTTGTCTATATCTAATAGCAGCACGAACAGCGGTACGTGCCTTTTCAGTCGGTCCATATTTAAAAGTTTACGTTCGTTTAAAGGTATAGCTGTATTTTTTTGAAGTAACAAGTTCTTTCCATTGTAATTCCTCAACAAATGGTTTGTGCATTCTATTTTTTGTATGGGTATATCTGGGTAAGGTCGACTCTCTAATATACAATCGACATCGGCGATAAGTGTTTTATAAATTAAATTTCTTTCCCTAATGGAATTTTTAAAACCTTCAACTAATATGGTTTGCTCCATGCTGGTAGACGATCCTGAATGATTTTTTGTGCATTTATGGGTTTTTACTGGCTGCTCGAGCGCAAATTACGCAACATTTATTGCGAACGCCAATGCACTTGTCCACTATGTTCACCGATTATGGCCGCAACACCAGAGAGTGCAGATATTTTTTTTTGTAAGATTGTATGACCCAGCAAGCATCTGCTTCTACCGGTATCATTGCTATACCCGAATTGCTAACATCACCACGTGATTTTGCCGCTTCGATGTCCTGTTTCGCAGCATTTAACATTGTCACTTCGGCAGCAGTCTTCCACATGTCGGAAATAGCATCATGTGTTTGACTGTATGACCGAAATGGCATTGTTGGCAAATCCATCGATGCAGTGATCTCATTTAAGTTTGAAAAGCCACTTCCCGTAATGATTGCACCTGATACCGCTCCTGCATTAAGGTCGAGTCTTGATTGCTCAGTTGTGTCAGTCTCCGAAGTTTTTAAAACAAAGCTAGATCCGCACATCATACACTTCAAGTCAAATTTAGATATAAGACCCACCTGTTGCTGTTTTTCTATTGAAATTCAATTATACGCCTGCCATCAACGATGTAATCGTTCTAAAAACAAAAGCAACTTTGAAACATCGAATTGACATAAAAGAAATATAATATATATTGAAATTTAAAGAAATATAATAAATACAAAAAAAAAACGTCCTTATTTCTACTGTTAATATTATGAATATCGCTCTTTTTTTTAAAAACAAACATATTTTAAACATCAGCGGCTTTGCCCCACAGCAGAATGCCGTAGGACATAAAGCTATGAAACGAACTAAAATAGACTAACCGAGCAGTATCAACGTCAATGTATTGTCTTACTTTCCTGACGGCGTAGCGGCCGAACTGAGCCTTCCCGCAAGGCTAGATATATGTGGGCCCCACTGAAGTTTGGCATCTACTTTTATGACCCGAAAAGCTGCCGAGTCTACAGTTTTTATCTAAGACGATAGTGGGAGCTAGATTTCTAACATTCGGTAAGGCGAACTTTATACATTCGTTTTCAAGGCATTGAGAACTAGGTTATTTGTGGTAAAAAAAATACGTAACCATTAAGAGTGCACTGTTTACGTCGTCAAAATCTTTTCAATTCCTGTCTACTTTAAAGATAAGATAGGTATCATCAGCAACAGTACAACGCCACAGATACCCATTAAAAAGAATGGTAAGTCATTGATACTGAGAATAAGAATAGACCCAGTATTGAGCCTTGAGGTACACCTAACTGAACTGGTAGCCCGATGGATTACACGCCATTAACATCTACACATTGGTACCTATTATGTAAATAAGATTTTATTAAGTTTAGAGCTTCGGTTTGAACACCGTAGTTACGTAGTTTACGAAAAGCGTATCATGGTGCACGCAATCAAAGGCTTTGGAGAGATCACAGAAAAATCCAATTGCATTTTGCGATTTCTCCCATGCGTTAATTATGTGATTCAGCAGAGCAACATCTGCATCTATTAAATGCGTTATCAAATGTATTAAATGCGTTATCAACATGAAATACAGATATTTATTTTAGTTTTTATGTGAGCTAGTATCTCCTTTCGTGACCGCGAGATTTGAGGGAATATAGAAGAGAAGTTAGAAAAAGGGATGACACATAGGGATTATACGTGCCTAATAAAAAAATAAATTTAAAACAGACAACGCACAGCCTTTACCGCTGGGTCTAGAAAAAATATTTTTTGCACACAAGAGTTCCTAATATAACGAAGGTCCTGAGATACCTCCTTGGAGCAATAAGGAAAGATTTACTAAGGGAAAGAATAGGGGATGAAAGTTTGTATGGAAATTTGTAATTTTTGACGAGGATAAATACATCAGGCACACGGCTCGTTGCGAAAATAACTTAAAAAATATCTAAAATAATTTGGGAAGAGAACTTAGGGAAAAACTAAGTTAACTTAGGAAATATAAAAGAGGGACGATAATATCTCCACAAACCTTCTCGTTATCGCGCTGCATAATATTGTAGGTAGTGAGCACCAGGTCGTAGGTGGCGAGGCGGTGCGGCACGGTGGCGCGGCTGGCTCCGTGGTGCAGGCACACGGACAGCGCGTGCGACGTGCAGTGCTTGCTGACCTCGCCGCTCCACTGCTGCATGAGGGACGCCGGGCACACCACCAGGGTGCCGCCTTTAACCACTGGTACCAGAAAGATATGCTGGTAAGGTGGATGCTAAGCTGCAGCCCACCAAATTTAAAGATTCTTTGGTTTTTCGCAAATTGTGACTTAAGAATACGTTTTTTTTAAGTTGAACAAATTTTCAAAGTCACGATTGATTTGAAATTGATAATTATTATTGAGTAAATTTATTTACATTCGTACAGTCGCGAATCGCATTTTGATCAACATACGACGTAAAAATGAGTTGCAATTTGCAAAAAAAAAACAAAGAAATTTTTAATTTGGCGGGCAATTATGAGCTACTATCGTTTGCGCGAACTTTCGCCCGCATTGATTTCAGGAAAACACACGTACTATTGTGCAATATAAAGTATCCTTTGTCCAAAAGTTTAATTTGTTGAAAAGGTAACAGGCAGAGTTACTTTCGTATTCATAATATAAGTATGGATAGATTTATCATGACTGCTATTTTTCAAAAATGCATAGGAGTTACATAGTCGTCACTTCTACGATAATGCAGTCTTTGTCTTGCAGTTATTTTGAAACGTTTATTAATGTAATTTACTTATGTAATAACATTTGAGTTTGACACAAGTTACCCGAAATCATCTAATGACTTCTCCCGCTCAGGGTGGAGCGGGAGGGCGTGTCAGACTTTTACTGACTAAAACCCACCCGTGTTCCTTCAGTGGCCTGTGTCAGGGCCACGGTTTTCTATTATACATGTACTTACGTTTGCCTTTAGAGCGTTGGTCATCATAATCATCATCTTCGTCATCTTCAATCGTGCCTTCCTTGTCGCTTACGATCAGCGCTATCATTGTGATCGTCTTGCCGAGACCCATGTCGTCCGCTAGAGGAAGGACAAATTTCAGAAAGATAAGAAAAAAAAATGGGCATAAGACAAGTTTTGTCACCACGTGTTTACATACCATATTGTATAGATTCAAGTTTTATTCTAATTGAACAGACAGCTGTGCTGCTGGGGAGTTTGTTGCGCCACTTCTTCTTCCCAGCTAAAGCACTAGGAAGTGGTGACGGGCGGGCGTGCCGGGGGACTGTCTTATGTTATTTTGACGTTCGAAAAGTGCGGATTCTCAGCCTAATTTGAATAATAGACTTTTGATTTTTGACCATATAAAAACTACATACATATTTTTAACACCTTTCTTGTATGGAGATGGGGACCGCCTTAAATTTTTAACTTTATTTTAATTTTTGTTGTGATAGCAGGCATAATAAAGTAGGTACACACTATGTGAAAATTTCAATCGTCCGGTTCGTCCGTCGGTCCCAGGAGCGACGGACGGACCGCAGAGACTTAGTATTAGGGTCCCGTTGGCACTTTTTTGGTATAGAACTCTAAAAAGGAAGAAAAATTGGTTTATTTATAAACACGTGCATATTAAAAAAGCATATATCTAACTCGAATATAAAACAAAACAGATATGTAATTACGAGCAAAACAGTAGTGGTAGTACTTTTAGGCGGTTATCACACTGCACCGGACACCGCTCCGGTGTGCGGGGCCGCAGACAAGATTCGATTTTCTACAATGTTCAAATGTTCAATGTTAAATTGCAATGTTCAAATACAGAGCGTTTTATGACAAACCAATGTCAAATACTGATGAAGATTACAGATTTTCATGACTTTCGCTATGAATGTGACAGGAACAGTCTTCTAGGAAACCGTAACTTTACTGAAGACAACATTTTCACCCGGTGTCTGAGGAGCTATCAAGGGCACAATGTGCAACTTTTAAGGTGGATTTTACATGCTTTAATAATCTTTTGTCACCATTTTGAATGAGAATGACAGTTCGAAAAGATGACATTTTTATCTGGGAAAGGAATAAATTTTACAGTTCTCAATATTTTCGATCCTCATAAGCTTGAGCTTATACTCAGTATTTATCAGCTGAAATGCTGAAGCAGTGATTACGTTGTTGTGTGTGTTTCTGTAATTGTTGTTGTAAGTTGTATTATTGTTACTAACACTGTATGAGTCTCATGGTAACTCTCAATAAAGAATTTATTTATTTTTAATTCCGTAGTTTGTCACCCGCTAAACAATATATTACCCTCACTGCACCTGCAAACGGTCAAATTGAACTGCATACTTTCGTTCTGAGAGGTCTACTTACCCAATATGCCAGCTCGTGGTCTCTGCGTCTCCCTCCAGCGCAGCCAGGCCAGCGCGTGCAGCTGATGAGGCATCAGTTTGGACTTCATGGCTCTCGGGGCCGGCGCCTCCTGGCTCTCCGCTGGACGGGAGCCCAGCGACTCGTATAAGTCGCGCAGACGGTCCAAGATCAGGTTGCGTTCCGCCATGTGGGTTGCCATGGCTATAGACGAAGACATCCATTCCATAAGAAGGATAGGCAGAGATATTATATTATAATACAGCCGCATTTCGTCATTACATGAGACATGCAATGAGGGGCAAGCGTATTGTTATTAACTTGGAACAAATTCGGATGCTGGACTGATAATGAATTTTTTTGAATAAAAACCTGGTCGAACATTGCCCGCCCAGAGGGCCTAGACAAAGTAACATTCGATTAGCGATGACGCTAGTAGAAAAGCCAGTAAATGTATGGGGTTGACATAAGCTATCGAAATGTCACGTGATCATACGTCATAGCGTAGTGGAGTCCGCGAGGCCTAAGCTAAGCTTTGCATTTGTACATTTGAACATAGCGACGCGTCGTTTGCTTGGCAATCGGCCAATCGGACAATCTGCCTGTGGCGCTGTGCGTCCCTCGCGCGATCACTTTAGTGCGATTGGTTGTAACTCACACAAATGCAAAGCTCAGCTGCGGGCCCGCGGACTGTATTATAGTGAAGTGATAGCTATTGTAGAAATAGAATCGCTCCAAAACGAATGCCACTGGGTAGGCCTTCTAAGGATCAAACTCAGAACGTCACATTCAGCAGTCCAACCACTAGAATACCAAGGCAATCAACATAAGTCATAATGAAATCATGAATACAATTTGAATCGCGATTTGAAGTAAATAGGTTTTTTTTTGTTTGTCCACAATTTAGCTAGGAACAATGTATTAATGACATGTGTTAGATATGGGTAGGTATGCACTCACCCTGCTTGCCAAACATCCTTGGCTGCACAGCATTGCTGGCTTTTTGCAGCTCATCCCAGGTCATTCCCTTCTTGTCCGTAGGATTTTCTGAAAGTATGAAGTTATATGAAATAATGTGTATGCTAATTATGGGGAGCAGTGGTGCTCCAGTGGTAAGGGCCGCGAATTACGAGTTGTAGGTCGTAGGTTCGAACCCAGACAGACGCTTTAATTTGTGTAAATTATTTCATCACCCCTGCTCTCAAAACGGTGAAGGAAAACATCGTGAGGAAACCGGCATGTCTTAGAACCAAATAATTCGAAGACATGTGACATCTACCAACCCGCACTGTGACCGCGTGGTGGATTAAGACCCATTATCTCTCACAGAGAGGAGGCCTGTGTCCCAGCAGTGGGAACATTATAGGCTGATTATGCTTATAATATGTGCATGTTTAACTTTTGAAACAGTTTTATTTAAATGGTTTAACTAAATGCTAGGTGATCTAAGCTGCTTTCACAATTCAGTTTTCAAGTCACTATGAACAAATAATTATGCCCACAAATACAGATTAGTTGCCATTACAACTTCATTTGTGACTTTTTCAAATAAACCTGCACTTGTGGAACGTTAAGACTTTCCTTCTGAAAGTAGTGTATTGAATAATTTTGTGTCTTTTAAGATTTTATTTGTCAATTATCTGTCCCACGTTCCCACTGCCGGCGCCGGCGTCGGTTCTTCCCCCAATTTGTTATTTTTTTGTGTTTGTGTTCTTTCTCTGCGTCGCAATGCGAGTTTTACCCCAAATAAAAGTATTTTCTTTCTTTCCTCACATGCATACTTCACCAGTAACGACAAATCGGAGTATATAAAAAGAGGCTGATTGTAATACAGTCAATATCAAACAAATAGGAACGAACTTATTGTTCAAAATTATCAGAACTAAGTAAATTAAACTATAGGCCAGTGACACAAGAACTATTTCAGAATGAACACAATACCTGACCAGTGTTATTTAAACGAGAATTTAACCCAGTATAATTTCATTTACCTGGTTCCACCACCATGTTGGCCACTTTGTCTCCTTGGCGCCGCACCTGCTCCTCCAGTTGCGTCAGTCTCTCGATGAGCTTGATGCCCCGGTCCGGGAGGGTGTCCACGTCCATCTCTTCCAGAAGGTACTGGAAATCGAGGTCGGATTAGAACTTTTTTTATTTTTTTTACTTGGGATGGGTTTGCTCTTGACTCTAGTCTAGGTCAGAGGTGACAGAGACAAAGTCTACGATGGAGTGAGCTTACCCACAATAAGCCTTTCACTCTAATTTTGAAGAGATTCGGGTTGAATTCGTTCGGGAACACAGACGCAGATAGTGAGTTCCACTCTTTTGCCGTGCGCATTATGAAGGATCGGAGAAGCGCTTAGTGCGAAGTGAAATGGCAACTAGGTATGGATGGTAATTAGCAGTACGTCTGGATGTCCGATGGTAGAAGGGGGCAGATGGGATGAGGTCATGGAGTTCTTGCGCACACTCACCGAAGTACAATCTTTAGAAGACCAACAAGCAGGCAACCTTGCGGCGATGAGCCAAGCTGTGAAGCTTTGCATCCACCAGTTTTACGTCGCCAATGAGCCTCTTAGCTCAGCGTTCCACTGAGTCGAGCGCGGCAAGTTGGTGTTTAGCTGAGCCATCCCAAAGGTGGCTGCAATACTCCATGCAGGATCGGACTTGCGCTTTATAAAGCGTTAAAAGCTGTCCAGGCGTAAAGTATCGCTTCACTCTATTTAGGATGCCCAGTTTTTTTGCCGCAGTTTGGTCTTTGCGCTCATTGGTGGCGCCAAAGTTGAGACTGGACATGAACTCCATGCCTAGGAGCTCGAGTCGATCAGTTACAGGAACAGATGTACCCCGAAAAGTAGAAGCTTGGTCGAAACGACTCCTTTGAACAAAGCGACCCTGTTACTCTAGCGATAGTCAAGCGCGACTGCTGTGCGTGAGGCATTTCATTGTAGCAGCCGGAGTCAGGATGTGTGCCCGGTTGATGGCAATAGGCTCGCCCCTATTACATGGGGCTTAAATATAACTGGCGAAATGTGGGTGTACTATAGGAACAACTCTGCCTAACCCTTCGAAGAAACAGGCGTGATGTTGTTTTGTAGAACTTTAGTTAGAAAGAAGTGTGGATATCGTTGAGAAAGAACGAATAATTTTGTTATCGAAGAGAATTTTGGTTTTGTTTCATGCAACTTTCGCATTTTGAATAATATCGTCTTTTATATAAAGCGGATTATTCAACAGGCGAAAGCGTCATGTTTGCCCGCAAAATTAATTTTTTCTTACGTTTTTAGCAATTTACAGGCCCGTGTCAGATTGTATGTTGATCTAAATATGATTCACAGCAGTAACAAATATGTATTTATCCTAACGAATATTATAAATGCGAAAGTGTTTGTTTGTTACCTTTTCACACCTAAACTACTGAACCGATCAACATGAAATTTTGCATACACGTGGTCAGAGGTACAGAAAAGGACATACGGTATCTTTCAACCAGAAAAAAAGTACCGTTCCCGAGGGAAAGCACAATAACTTTCGACGGTCACAATTGCTCTAGGGCGCTAGATGGCGCTACGTGTCTTTCGAATAATGTCAGTACATTTTGTGAGTTTATAACCTGGAATAACACATAGGAAACTTTTTATCCCGGTATTACGTTTACGTGGGATAATTTCCGACCTCAACGCGAGCGGATCCGCGGGTAAAAGCTAGTAGAATTATAATAATAAAAATCATCCGTACATCTCTCTAAGTTCACATGACCCTATTGAATGAATATTTCATAAAATTATAACTACATAACATCACGCCTTGTTTGTCCGAAGGGTTGGGCAGAGGTGTACCTGTACACCCACATTTCGCCAGTTATGTTTAAGTCCCATGTAATACGGGGCGAGCCTATTGCCATCAACCGGCCACAAATCCATACTCCGGGCTGCTACTGAGAAATTCCAGATAGAAAAACCTAATAACACGTTGCCCGAATCGAACCCAGGACCTCATGCACACCAGTAGCGATTGCGACCAACGACTAACTAACTACGACTAACAACGACTATCTTAAGGAGACTAATTGCTGATTCTAATGATTATAATTCTGTAAAGCCATATTTATAACGGTCGCGAGTCATATTTTCATCAACATACAACCCTACACTGACTTGCAATATGAAAAAAACGTAAGAAAATTTAAATTTCGCGGGCAACCTTAGCGCATTCCTCATAAGTGATGAACAAATAAGTTTGAAAGAAAATACATTTAGCACAGACAGAAGGCACGCAGACACATACACAGCAGGCAAATTTAACTGGCAAGTTTTATTACGGCACCTTTTACCTAGTGAGAAGAACAAAACCATATAAAACTCACCCTAATATTCTTGAGATCTTCCTTCAGCGTCTCTAACTTAGTGAGCTCAGCTTCCCTCACTTGTTTTTTGACATACACGATCTGCTGGTTGGGATAGCTCGGAGGTGCGAGGTACTTTCTTATAGTTTGCGAGTCTGGCATCATGCCCATAGTCTCTTCTTGTTTAGGAGTCGGAGATTTGCGGGGTTTCGGGGACTTTTTTTCGGTCGACACCTGGAAGGGTGAGATCAGACAGGCGTTTATATGGCACATTGAGCCTTAGAAAGGTGCGTTCACAAGCATGGGCGTAGCTAGCAAGGGTGGGCAATGCCTACCCTAGAAACTTCTTTGCCTCATTCTAGAAAAACCGACAGTATTAAAAAAATACGTTAGAACTGTTTAATCGCTTTTTATTAGGGTTCCGTTCGCCCGTCTGTCTGTCAAGACCCTTTATCTCAAAGCGCTTGGAGGTATCAAGTTGAAATTAGTGGCATGGCTCCCAATCGATCTGACAACAAGCGTTATTTGAGTCTTGGCTACCTACTTTTTATGAAATATTTTAGGTGGGATTATTTATTACTAGGCCGTCTCATCATATGACCGGTTAGTTCAGCTAGATCTATGATCTATGATCTATGAAATGGGTCCTCGCGAGTCTCTTAGAAACAAATTCAAAGAAATTGATATACTCACTCTGCCTTCCCTTTATATCTTAGAAAGTATTTTGTATGTTCGCAAAAACTTAGAACTTTTTAAAATAAGAAGCGATTTCCATAATATAAATACACGTAGTAAAAATGAAATTGTTATACCCAAATTTAGATTAACTAAAACAAGCAAATCATTTCTGATAAACAGTATCCGCTTTTATAATAAGTTGCCTAAGTCGGTTACAGAACTTAGCGATGGAAAGTTCAAAGCCCACATTAAACGTGTCCTTATCAAAAAAGCGTACTATAAGATTAAAGACTACGTCGAAGACAAGAAAGTTTGGCAATAATTCCTTCTGCACATGTGGCTTCCCTGGTAACTCATAAACGGCATCACTATGTAAATTTCTAATAACTGCTCCCAAATAATGGTGTTTAATTTTTATTTTTTATTATTAGATATGGACTTTTACATATCTCTGACATAATTCTTTCATTATTTGACATTATATACCTACAATTTTTAATTAGTTTTTGATTTTACTTTATTAGATTATTTTATATTTTGTAAATGTGAGAACGTCGTAGGCCCTGTGGATTGTAAATTTATAGACAATTGTCTATTTGTTTAACATGTGGTACTTGTTGACAGGCCTACACTGTCCTCCCATACCTGTTAACACTGTAATTGGAAAACATTGTAAAAGAGATATTTTTAAAAGAGTAACCATGGAGTTTCTTGCCGGCTCTTCTCCATGGGAAACGACCAATTATAACCGTGCACCTAGAATCTGACGTTTCATAAGTGCCCATGTAGGTCTATGTGAAACAAATATTTTGATTTGATTTGATAGACGGCTGCCCGCTGGACAAAATCCCTAGTTACGCCAATGTTCGCAGGGCGTTTCATAAAGCCGAAGTATGTATTATAAAGCGCGATGCGCCTGATCCGCCACGTACTGTACGTTCGCAGTTTAGAGAGGTTTATTTTTTGAGAGGCTCGTGGCCAAAGGTTAAGCTAGGCTTGTCGCGGTCAGGTCGTAGATGGGTCACCATCATTGGGACACAATGAAACCCCTATGTGACTCGGAAAGCAGATTAAGCCGTTGATCCCGGTTGTCGTTTTTAGATTTTCGACAGTCGTTACAGGTAGTCAGAGACTTTAAAGCCCTAAAGTCTGACAATCAGTCTTACGAAGGGGTATCGTGTTACCAAGTAACTGGGTTGTGGAGGTCAGGTAGGCAGCCGCTCCATGTGAAACCAGTATTTCACATGGAGCGGCTGCCTACCTGACCTATCCAGCTGCACCCGGTCAGACTAGAAGACCACCCCTAAATAGTTGGGCAAAAGCCAGGCAGATTGATTTTTGTGTTACGTAGTTTTCATTTATTCCCCAGTTTATACATAGTGTTACGTTTTCGTAAACCGAACAACACAAACTACCGGGTAAAACGGGGCGAATGGGGATTCAGGGGTGAATCGAAACAAAACTTCAAAAAGGATTTTGACATTGAAATAATATAGATTGTTGCCAACAGGAGCAGTTAATCGTTAATTATACTACAGTCAATACATTAGAGACATTTTTGACAACAAACATGATTATTTCAATGTTAAAATCCCTTTTAAAGTTTCGTTTCGATTCACCCCTGCATCCCTATTAACCCCGTTTTACGGTACTTAATATAAATACTTAGTATCATTTGTTAAATCATTCATCACGAAAACTGCTACATATATTTTACGTTCACCACGACGATAAAAAGATGGTGTTGAGCGACGTAAATTAAATCGGGATTTTGGGATCCGTATGATTTCAAGATTTCATTTGGGTAGGTCTTCTACTAGAATTCTGTTGCAATTACTTTTTTTTATTGCTGAATACGCCTGATGGAAAGCGATGGATGTGGTCTATGATAGAACGAGCGTGTCTAGAAGATGCCTGTTCACTATTGCTTTGAAGGCAGACGAGTTAAATGTGGAAGGGAACACAGACACTGTCAGAGAGTTCCAGACTTTGGCTGTGCGCATAATAAATGTGGAGTAATGAACATCGATTGTTTGTTAAATACGGGCTAGGTACTAAGACGTTTTCAAATGTAATGGGTACCTACTAAAAGTTAAAACAAAAGCTGATCAGAAAAAAAATAAGAATCGATCTCTTTTCGCTTTAATCCTAAACTTTAATGATACATTTTCTAAACACGTTTACTTACTGGTTTCGGAGTCGGGCTTCTAAGCATCTTGACCTAATTTGCACTTCACCGTTTAGCACGCGAATCATTTACAATAGCATTCATGCAATTATAAGGAGTAAAAAAAACAATTTAACGACTCTTTAAATAAATAAGTTACAGGACAAAAAAATGGCTCGCGAATTATGTCCGTTAAGATTGACGTTTTGTATTTTATGAATTTGACAAATATTTCTTACTACCTTCACTTTTTCATAACATTTATTTAAGCGAGCGTACACTAGTACAAGTCTTACCTACTTAATTAGATTTTAAAGCAACACACGGAACCAATTCTCGTATTTTTAGGAATGTTCGATTTATTGTATGTCTCAATCTGTCAAAAATAACTCAAATTTTTCTTATTTTTTTTCATGTATTGAGATTGATTATCGTTGTGATGAGGTTGCGACTAGTTATTGAACGTTTCTTATTGACGTGAATACGTCTTTACTGTCTTATTGGGAGGCAATTTAAAAAAAAATTATTACAAAATCGGTGGATACAGTTCGGCGTTGCTGCTATATATCTATTATCTACATCCAAAATATAATTACTCCACTCGATAGCTAAAGATTATAAGGATTTGTTACGACGAGTCAGGACTGCGACGGCACGAACTCTACCCACCAAGTAAAACTAAAAAGTTCTCACCTCATCTTCATCATCACTGCTCAGCGCAATTATCTCTGGCTTCGTATCAATAATAGTGACGTCATCGTCATAACGTATAAAATTCTCCCTCTCCTTCTTCGCTATCAAGTGATTCAGAACTATATTCGTCGACGCAATATTCTCTGAATCATTTATTATGATACATTCATCCTTATTTTCTAAGGACTGTCTAGCATTTCTTGATACATTGGTTATATCCTGAAGTGGACTTGAGAAGGGGGAGCAGGTTATTTTTGAGGAGTCCAGGTCCTCTGTGTTCTTTTCAGGACTCTTGGGCGGAGGCGGAAGACCAGCTTCTGGGAGGTCTGTGAGGCTCACCGTGGAGCCGAGATTCGAGTTTCGTGGACTCTGAAAGGAATATTGTGTTTTACTTGCGTAAGGTTTCATGGAAAATAAAATAATAAATAGTTTACTTATTTTCCAAAACACATTCTACCTACATTACACTGGCAACTCACTTAAATTTGTCTAAATAATAGCGTTATTTGGGCGATACAAAACTTACCCAAGGTTTATTATAATAAAGTTTAAATTTTTATTCTACAGAATTGCAGCAAAAAAAGCATACTCACATCATCGGACTGAATAAAGTCTGACTCATCACTTTCATTATCCTTCGGCATCACACCCATAATACTCATGCGCGTAGCTCTTGACATCACCATCTGATCCTCGTCCGGACCGTCGTCATCACTTTCTCCGTCATCCACTTCATCTGTAGCGTCATCACTATCACCAGAACAATCATATTTTAGGGGAGCAGTTCTATCGGCCTTAACACTATCATTTTTCTTTTCATCATCATGGTTGTTCTCACCACTGCTGTTACTTTCAGACGGATTTTCTTCTACCATGCTAGATTCAAGTACTTTGTGGTCATTTCCGCTGTCAATTTTCAATGGTGTGTCTTTCAAACATTGCAATTTCTTATGCTTGTCATGTTCTATGATAATTGAGTTTTCAGTGTCGGAGTCAATGAGTATCATACGCTTCTTAGTTTTACGTCCAATGATGGATTCATTGGGGTTTAGGGATTTCTTCCTCATTGGTGGTCTGCGTTTTGGTACTATTTCTGGTGATACTTCTTCTGTTAAGGAAAATGATGGTATTGCTAAGTTATTTGTTCACATCAGAATTTATAACATTAGTAATGTTTGCAGAACAAAGATTTTTGTGAACTTTTTGGAATTGATTCTACAAAAAAATTGTGCTGAATCAAATTTCAATAATGGATAGCCAATACAGTTAATAACTATTTTAATAATCCATACCTTCATCTGAAGAACTTAAAACTAGTTTATTGGAAGACTCCGACTGTCTTCTAATACTGCCCCTGTTGCTTGCATCTTTAAAGAATTAAAAATGTTATGTTGTGTATGTATGTGTTTAAGCTATTATAAGGACAATTTGCTCCAAAAGACAAATAATATACAGTCAACTGAAGCTTTATGGTGTAGCGAAAAGGGTGGCTTTCGGAGTTCAAGTGTTTTGTTTACATTTTAAGATGTCTAACTGACTACTCTAATTAGCGCTAGATCACAAGCACTAGAACTCGTGGGGAGAGAAATTTGCCCAGCAGTGGGATAGGGGCTAAAAGATACAGCAAGACTAATAATACTATGATAACAATAATGTTACCAGAAGGTTACTACTAACTGTTCATTGTAGTCACAAGCATAAATATATTACTATGAACAGGTCTGCAAAAATATCTGATTGCATGATTCATGATTAGTATAAGACAGTTCCTATATGATTACAAATATATGTGTGTGATAATTTTTGGAAGGCATAATATCAGTGCCAGCATAAATATGTGACATTGAAGGAACACCAAAACTATCTATTCTATTGTGCTGCTATATATATATATATATAGTGATGTCAGAAGTTTTCAACCACAATGTGGTGTCACATTCTTCTGATTTTAACAGAGCAGGCAGATTTTTATGATGCAATGTATTTTAGTTACTATTGTACTGACACATATTTTTGAAGCCCATGCAGTGTCCTATATTTTCGTGTTATTTGCCTCGCCAGATAGTTTTGATGTTCCTTTGATGATCCATCAACTACTAGGGTCACCTGTTATTTGAATTTTATTATCCTACAAACTACATTTACCTTCATCACTGCTGGATATGACATGGCTATT
Source organism: Dasypolia templi (assembly GCA_963555695.1). NCBI lineage: Eukaryota > Metazoa > Arthropoda > Insecta > Lepidoptera > Noctuidae > Dasypolia > Dasypolia templi. Next base: position 30,396,124 of record OY743140.1, on the reverse strand, counting down.
AGCAGCACTGCTCTGTTTAACCACTGACTTAGACACTTTCTTTGGTGCATTCTCTTCCGGTTCACTCTCTTCTAGAACATAATATAGTAGGTACTAGTAAAAGGCTGAACACTGCACTTTTATAGTTGTTTGCACTTAGTTATATGTACACAAGTATAATTGGTTTCTCGCAATCATCCCGAATCAATTTAGTCATATTTTTTCAGATGCTTATAGAGCATATAAGCATATAGATATGCTTTTTGAAGCCTTGTATGCTTATAGAGATGAAAACACAATTACCTTTATCTGATAGGCTAGAAAATAATACGAAAAACAAGTTTGAATCGTCAGTGCTACAAAAACGTATGCTATTAATTACCGTCCGTAGTAGATTCTTCAGATTCTGCTACAAAAACTGTGTGATTTTTCTTCTTTATTGCAAAAGATTCGTCAGCCAAACTATTGTCAATAAACTCCGATTCGGAACCGCTATCGGTGACTGTCTCATTACGATATTCAAAGAATGAATTCTCCATTGTATTCCTAGATAACAACTATTCATTCACAATACACAAATTTTCATTATTTATTGAAAATAAAAATAATGACCAGACCACCATTCAAAACAATTTTTGAAACAAATTGTCGTTTACAACGTTTAGTTTTACGTCTCACATTCATTGGTTAGGGAAAGGTGAGGAAAGATAAATAATGATATATTATGCTGAATTATAAAATATATTGAACATTGAGAAAAAACACTAACTAGACTAACTACGTTAGTAACTCTGTGTATTTATGCTCTGATACAAATAAAAATTATATTTTTTATTTAGAGGATATTATGTTTCGTTTTGTTGTAGCTGTTGACATTTTTGCGTTCCAGACCATGCGAATGTCATAATTTAGAGCAAGAACAAAGTGCGATTATCGTAGACAGAGAAAGCATTCTCTGTCTACGGCGATTATTCTGAACTAGCGCTAACCATTTGAGTATTTTAGTGATATGAAACGCAGTTCCAATTCGTGTTTTGAAATTGATGCACATCTGCTTGCTGCTGAATCGACAAATTTAAAATAATTTCTGTAAAGGGATACCTGAAAATTTGTTTGATTACTCCCTAGATAATAAATAACGAAACAGATTCAGTATCGTTATTAAAATGACTGAAGTTCAACTGCAAGAGTTCAAACTAGACCCTGATTCAGAGCTTAGGTTTGAAGTTGAATCGAAGAACGAAAAAGTTGTTTTAGAGGTATTTTCTAAAGAAATCAGTTGCAATATTGATGCCATATGGCTCATTTCGGAATAGTTTGTTAACTATACGTGTTTTGTAAATGTGGAAGCATAAGTTAGGTTATTATGTGGTTCTAGGTCAAGAGTGGATATGCAGAGCTGTTTGGCACAGAGTTAGTAAAAGGGAAGCCGTATGAGTTCCACACGGGGGCGAAGGTGGCCGTCTTCACGTGGCACGGCTGCACTGTGGAGCTGAGGGGCCGCACAGAAGTTAGCTATATGGCTAAAGAAACACCTATGGTAAGTCACAAACCAACTGCCATAGTCTTCATAAATGTCTTTTTTTCTCAACCTGTTAGATAAACTACAACATTAATATATTACTTTTGCAACTGCTCAAACAGTAGATATATACTAATCATCCCAATTTACATCTTGTAGTTGCAATCATTAGATTGCAACTACAAGATGTAGTTGCAATCTAATGATTTTCCATATTCATCATAAAAAAATATGATGAATATGGGAATCGTTTTTCAGACATATATTATAAAAAAATAACTACTCTTTCCAGGTTGTATACCTCAATGTCCATGCAGCTCTTGAACAACAACGAGTGGCTGCAGAGCAGGAATCCACACGAGGACCAGTTACCATGGTTGTGGGACCCGGGGACGTGGGCAAGTCTACGCTGACCAGGATACTGTTGAACTATGCAGTGAGGATGGGACGGAGGCCTATTTACGTGGACTTGGATGTAGGCCAGGGGCATATCAGCGTGCCGGGCACTGTTGGTGAGCAGTTTGGCTATTCTTTTTACATATTACCCAGAAGAAGGGTCTCTTGATTGTTAAGTCCTAACACTAACATATTCTTGTGAGTTTTGACTAAGAATTCTTTGTAAGGGCTCTGTCAATAGTTATCTGAGTAAATAATTTAGTTAAGATTATTAGTTAAAAAGAGGGTGCGGGCCCTAATCTACCATGCGGGCCTAGGGCAGGTTGGTTGTAGCATATCTTCGAATTCTTGGTTCTAGGACATATTTGAGTGAGTAATTTAATAGTATTGATTTTCACTGTGAAATATTATGATGTTTTTAATGACACAGTCTTAAATTGGTTCTGCTTTGCTGTATTGTGCATTCCAATTCTGGGCAAATGCCTCCCTTTTCTCCCCTTCAACCGTGTCCTAGCACCCATAAATGAAATCTTACACAATTATTAAAACCTAGAATCACAGAAGCAAAAGGAAGCTTTCGCTTTTGTGGTATTAAACAAACCTCTGTTTTTATTATTTTATTGTCCTGTTAGTCACATAAATGAATCCTGCTGAAAAAACCGGGGTTTCTTCCGGAATTCTTGTTTTTGCTTCAGTGATATTAAACAAATATACCATGAACAGGAGCACTCCTGGTGGAAAGACCAGCATCCATTGAAGAAGGCTTCAGCCAGCAAGCTCCGCTGGTGTACCACTTTGGTCACAACTCTCCAGGAGAAAACCTGGAGCTGTACAACACAATTGTGGCCAGATTAGCTGAGGTCATCGCTGAGAGATGTGAAAATAATAAAAAAGGTGATTCTGATTATAGTAGACTGGATGTGAGTTAATTTCTCCTCTGTGAACATAATTAGTGCAAAATCATTTATTTGTAAAACTATAGGGACAGTTAGTCTGCTTCAAATGATTTGAATAACTATTATGTTGAAGAAATGTTAACTTTGCCTCAACTGGATGTTTACGGTTATTTCATTTATCCACCCCAATTAATCCTCCATAAGGTGGATATGCGGAAAGGCATGTCCGAGAAACCACCCTAAGCCTGTAAATTTCGTTTATCCAACTAGATTGGATTTTCATATAATTTATTTCTGAGTTCTAGTACATTATGATCTTGATATTAACAATCAGCTTCACATATTACATATTTAGCAGAAAAAACAGCTATAAAGCAACAAGCTGAAAAGGGTCGGATTTGCCTGCCAACTTACTTACGATTTGTGTTACAGCTTCAACATCAGGAGTGATCATTAACACTTGTGGCTGGATCAAGGGTGCGGGGTACAAAGTGCTTACACACGCCGCACAGGCTTTTGAGGTAAGCAGATTTGCAGGCTTATCAATGGTGGCGGAAAAGTGAAAGAACACCAAAAAAAAAATGGTTTCTAAATGTGTCAGCCAAAATAATTATAGCAGTCACAGAACCTTGATTACGTGAGCCTTGATACTCTCACTCTTGACCAGTTTTTAGAAATTAATCTGTTTCCTGTTTTAAAAACGAAATTTATCTTTTTAAATCTATTTCATAATATGAGTACAGATTATTAAACCGTTTATAGGAAAGCACTGTCATACTTATTACAAAACGCTGCCTTATGGAGGTTGTCCGCGTAATTCTAAAATTTCATATTCTTCATTTCAGAGGTTTGTATTGATCATTTGAATGGTTATAGGAATGACGACTAATGTTAAAAATGTTCAAAAATTAAAATTAAAATTTGCTAGTTGATTATAGACCAAACCTTAAGTGCCATTTACCCTTTTTCCGTTCAGGTGGATGTTATCCTGGTGTTGGACAACGAGAGGCTATACAATGAGCTCAAGAGGGACATGCCGAAGTTCGTCAAAGTCGTGTACCTGCCAAAAAGTGGAGGCGTGAGTATATTCTGTTTTTTATTATGGCCACTATCAATATAGAATAGGAGATTTATATGATTTATATCGACAAAGTAATAATTTTGGTCGACTGCTCATCAGTGGGAACACTTTGACCTTCAACTGGGTTAGCGTAGTACGAAGTTCAATAGAATAAGAGGCCAGCTTATGCAAGTTTTTTTACCGCCACGCCTACTTTGCTGTAAAAAGCACCGAGGACCTTATAGGGATCTCTTCGTTGTCCGTCTGTCAGTTTGTCAAGACCCTTTTTCTCTGGAACGCGTAGAGGTATCAAATTGAAATTAATATTAAATACGTGGTCTACGGTCCTTTGGAGCTCTAAAAAAATCAAGCTTTAAGTCGACGCAATAAAAAATGCGACATATTTTGATTCCCAAATAAATCAAAACCTTCCCGTGGACCAAGAATCATGAAATTTGGCAAGAAGCAAGGTCTCACAGCACAAGTAAAGGTAAAAGTCTTTTTTTGCGGTTATCACATAAAGAATCTTTTATTGCGGTTACAAACTTACATTTGCAGTTGGAGAATTGACCGTGACGTATAGATACAGTCACGGTCACACCTACAATGTTAAGTTTGTTCTTAGGATAAGTTCATCTCAACTACGGAACCCTTCATTGTGCGTGGTCCGACACGCACTTGGCCGGTTTTTATGTATAAATATCTTCCGCCAAGTAACGTAGCTGTGCTCCGGTTTGAAGGGTATGAGTCTCCGTCGGATTGTTTACCGTCCAATAACATGAAAAGTGTCTAAATGAATATGTTCTCTATAGGTAGTGGAGCGGTCATCGACGCAGCGCGCGGAGAGCCGCGACGCGCGCATCCGCGAGTACTTCTACGGCAAGCGCACGCCCTACTACCCGCACTCTTTCGACGTCAAGTTCACGGATCTCAAGATTTATAAGGTTAGTTGGTGATTTGGTGGGTTGTTGTTATTTATATTTAATACTAGCTGTTGCCTGCAACTTCATCTGTGATCCAAGATGAAAAATTGCTTATGCCCTTACCAAGGTCATGGTCCATGCTGTCTTGTAAAAATATGAAAATCAATCTGTCTAGGTTGTTTAAACTTTTCCGTATGATTTTTCTTTCATACAAACCTTGTCTTCGCAGAAACAAATACAAAAAAAAACTGATGCGCGGACAAACATTTGTAGCAACAGATTTTTATTTATAAGGGATTATAAATTTGAAAGTAAATCTGTCTACCTCCCTGTATATTACCTTTTCACGCTTTTACCACTGAACCGATCATAGTAACATTTAATAGTAGCTTAGGTTCTGGAGCAGTACATAAGCTAAGTTTCGTCTCGAAAAAAAATACATTCTGATAAAAGATAACCATATTGTTTTAAAAGATTATAAAAGTTACTAACATGATGGCTGCAAAGATGTTTGGACGAAAAGGCGTACTGCGCTGATTCCATGGAGGATGCTACTGATATTTGACCAAAATCAAAAGACATTTATTCAAACTGGGCTGAGAATCAGCATTTTTTTACGTCAGAAATGACATAAGACAGTCCCCCGGCACGCCCGCTCTTCACTTTCTAGTGCTTTAGCTGGGAAGAAGAAGTGGCGCAACAAACTGTCCAGCACAGCTGTCTGTTAAGTTTTCTACTTTTAGTTTATCGATGGCAAAATAAATGGACTCTGCCCAGTATTCGGCTAAGTGTTTGACGTCACCACTATTTTCCATCAGTTCCTGTAACGTGCAGCACTTGGTATCATGTCCTACCAAGTGTCCCATCGTTTGTGGAACAGCACCACATTTACACTGCAAGACTGATTCTTTTATGAATCTCTATCTGAACAGGTTTTCCTTGCCTCGGCAAACATGGGCCCGGAGTCTATTTAAAGATTTCCTAAGGCAAATCATGTCCAGGTGGAAGATCTTCAGCGGGTGGAACGAATGGTTTGGGTAAGGAAGCACTGTCTCGCACTGTCTTTCCTTAGGACGTTCTCCAGTGAGTGGGGCGACACACTTTTTACAACTGTTTCGGGTTTTGAGCCTTTGTGGCACGATAATGGTGCCGATTCTTTTGTTATAAATGCCTCTAAACTAGACTAAAAAACATTAAAATTTGTCTTGATTCTGTCAAACGACGATTTCCCATTCTGAAGTTGACTAAAGTGACACAACTTAACTATATTTTGGTTTGGCAGCACGAAGATGGCACTGAACATGAATCTGACTATATTTAATCGCGAATAAAAAGGTGTGGAATAAAATTAGTTGTTGTAAACTAAAATTTACACCAACACCATGCTTCAGACTTGCAAAAACAGTACTGTATCTTTTTTTTCTTTTGTTTAAATCTCGAAAACGGATTGTCCAATCGCAAAAATAATGAAAATTTCGACCCGCTTTAGGAAATCCTTAAACACCTAAAATGTTATGTATGGAAAATATAAAAATATTACCTACATGATCAATGTAGGTAATATTTTTATATTTTCCATACATAAAGTAAAACTTCCATATTAAACACGTTGGGGCTGCCCCCCATGCGTGCCTCTGGATCTAACAAAAAATCGCGGGGTAGGGCAAACACTTTGCGAAGCCAAAATAATAAAAAATATCACGTGGACTCTCGACTGTCAAATTCTATTTTAGTTGTCAATATTAATTTTAAAAGAGCTTTTTGTTGCAGAATAGCTATACGATCAAAAAAAAAATATAGTCAAAAGTAAGGAATTTTAGTGATAGTTTACTTAGTTGAGAGAATCGGCACCATTGTCGTGCAGATAGTCTGTTCAGTAACCGTGTCCCCTCGCAGGTGGGCGCGCCGTCGCTGCCCGACTCGTGCATGCCGCTGGGCATGCGCGCGGAGGGCACAGCTGTCTGTTCAGTAACCGTGTCCCCTCGCAGGTGGGCGCGCCGTCGCTGCCCGACTCGTGCATGCCGCTGGGCATGCGCGCGGAGGGCACAGCTGTCTGTTCAGTAACCGTGTCCCCTCGCAGGTGGGCGCGCCGTCGCTGCCCGACTCGTGCATGCCGCTGGGCATGCGCGCGGAGGGCACAGCTGTCTGTTCAGTAACCGTGTCCCCTCGCAGGTGGGCGCGCCGTCGCTGCCCGACTCGTGCATGCCGCTGGGCATGCGCGCGGAGGGCACAGCTGTCTGTTCAGTAACCGTGTCCCCTCGCAGGTGGGCGCGCCGTCGCTGCCCGACTCGTGCATGCCGCTGGGCATGCGCGCGGAGGACGCGCTGACGAAGCTGGTGAGCGTGTGGCCGTCTCCGGCGCTGCACCACCGGCTGCTGGCGGTGTCCTTCGCGGCCGCGCCCGACGACGACGTGCTGCACTCCAACCTGGCCGGCTTCGTCTGCGTGTAAGTACTACACAACACAACTGCTACTGAAGTCTCCTTCAAACAGGCACGACACAAAGGCACCGCGTGTCGCGTCACGAGCGGTGCCTTTGCGTCGCGTGTCGCACTAGCTGCACGAGCCTTGACATAACATCACAACTACTTTTAAAGGATGTAAAAAGTCGCTTAATGAAGCTGATAGCCACTTGTACTCCCTCTCATTGTGAATACATTTTTAAAGATATTTTTTTTCACGACAACATGATTTAAATGTTTAACTTAAATTTAAATACCTCCACAACTACTGTACCGTTACATGCACTGAAGTTCTTACCCAGCAATAATTTTTACTTAATGTTAAGTAAAAATGTAACATTAAGTAAAAATGGAATCGTCCCGGTTTCTATGCCTAGATTAGGTTTTTCTCATAAAAAAATTCTCCGTAGCAGCCTGTCTCGATTTGCTGCCAATATGCTCAGTGGCTCAGTCCCGATGTACTCCACAACGGAATGTTCTCAGGGGTGGGGTGGCTTCGTGGGGTCAGGAGACCCTCGTCTCTACACGTTTTTCCGAACGAAGTTCCTGACGCTTTTTCTTCAGCCCCCTCGAAAACCATGAAAACAATCTCTCTCTCTCTCTCTGTATCTTTCTATTATATAAAATAAAAGACGCATGGAGGGGGCGTAACGCTTGTTCGTTACGTGACTATTTCTACAAGTTTACTTCTACTTGCTGTAGAAGTTAAGTTAAAGAACTTCGTTCCAAAAATAAAATATCTTAAAAAATTAAATTTTATTATACACTTGGGAGCAAATAAATCGAGCCACTACCTTTTTTCACGTAAAATGGTAAATATTTTTGGGAATATGGAACGTATCAATTCGAACTATATATCGCCTAAAAGTTAAGTTAATAACCTTAACAATGAGGGTAAATTATTGAATAATAACCTTATTGAATGATAAATTATTGGCTCTGCAAGAAAAATGGTAATTTTGATAGAAAATTTAGTAGGGCTAAAACAGTCCATATAAACAATAAAAAACAAAATTATTGAAAAAAAAATATTCTTAATAACTGGTATTACCCCCCCGTACCCTGATGCATTCTTGTAGCCTATTAGTCGTCGATCTGATCAGAGTTACGATGACATATTGTGGTATGTTCTCCCACTCTTCAAGCACAGCGACTTTAAGCTCGGGAATGGATGAAACAGCGGGAACCCTGGCTCGGACTCTCCGTTTTAGCTCGTCCCATAGGTGTTCGATCGGGTTCAAATCGGGACTTCGTGCTGGCCATACCATTTGTTGAATCCCGATCGCAGACAAGTATTCCGTAACGATCTGCGCGGTATGAGGTCTCGCATTGTCATGCATAAACAAGAAATTTTCTCCGACAAAACCAGCATACGGCATTACGTGGTCTTCAAGAATGTCAGTTATGTATCGGTCAGCTGTTAATCCACGTCTACCACTGCCATCGTTGGCGGGGTCGACGAAGACAAGTTCCGTTTTTCCGTCTAGAGAAATTCCTCCCCACACCATACAAGAACCACCACCAAAACTCACAGTTTCTCGAATGCAACATTGGGCAAATCTTTCACCAGGACGTCTATACACTCGGTTTCTCCCGTCATTGCTAAAAAGACAGATTCTTGACTCGTCAGAAAACAAAACTGACCTCCAGTCTTCTAACGTCCAATTAATGTGTTCTCGAGCAAACTCCAAGCGAGATCGGCGATGAGCTACAGTCAATTTTGGGCCAGTTGCTGGTTTGTGTGATGTTAAATTTCGTTCCTTTAGTCTTCGTCTCACTGTCCACCTACTGATTGCGACACCTCGAACGTCACGTAACGCTTGCTGTAGCTGAACAGCATTAAGTCCACGGTCGCGCAACGAATTGGTTGCAATAAAGCGGTCGTCACGTTCTGTTGTTGCCCGTGGTCGGCCAGTTCCAGGTCGCCGAACAAAAGCACCAGTCTCCAGATACCTGCGGTATACCCGCTGTACCTTTGAACGACTCAAATGAAGTCTGCGTGCCACTTCACGTTGTCCGTGTCCAACCTCAAGTAAAGCTACAACTTGGGCAGCTTCCGTCGGTGTAGTATCCATTTTATCAGGTTATTTTGATTACACAGACACAGATAAAGACAACAATAACAAGTAATATGGGTATGATTAACAAAAACCTCAAATTTAATCTATTCTTAACAGAGTACAATAAAAATGTCATAAGCAAATTAAATGCGATAATTTTATTCTACCCTTTAAACTTTAATTAAAATGAAATTTTGACAACTAACTACCCTCATTGTAAAGGTTATTAAATACCCTTTTAGGCGATATATGTTTCGAATCGATGCGTTCCATAATACCAAAAATAATAACCATATTGCGTGAAAAAGGAAGTGGCTCGATTTATTTGCTCCCAAGTGTATTTAACAATAACAAAAAAAGATGTTTGGGCCCATTTTGATCTATACCCTTCCCAGAATTATCCTTTCGGATAAAAAAGCGTGATATTTTATTCCTGTATCAATAAAGTTATGTATCTCGTCCCACAGCACGGCGGTGGACATGGACAGACAGATGCTCACGATCCTGTCCCCCCAGCCCCGGCCGCTGCCCAACACAGTCCTGCTGCTCTCCGAACTACAGTATATGGACAGTCACTAGTCCGTGCTTTTTGGCACCCGGATGCGTCACGTTTACTCTAACATCTCGCTCTCCCATTGAGTGAGCTAATCAAGTTCAAGTGCTCTTTTCTTTTCTCATGTATTCATCTGTCAGCATTTTCCAAACCATGTTGATGGGGTCGGATTCTGGTCTAACCAACTCAATGTCAACGCAAGTCCACGGTAACGGTCTGACTGTGACTGTGCCCTTATTTCGTAGCAGTAAGAGCGATTTTTGCGGTTCGAGTGCTACTAGTGATGTGTGAATTGTCGACAACAAACATTTACGGTTTCGGCACGTAAATGTAATGAATACTTGACATTTACTTACTTAGTTCCGTATTGCTATTTGACATCTTGAATATCCAAAAATTTAATTCTCGTTCAATATATTCCATGAGAGCTTTATATACAACTATAAAAAAGAAAATTAGACTGAAACTTTATAAGGGTCGTTATTAAGGTCCAAAATAGAACGCCAAATCAAAAATTACATCGATAAAATAAAAAGAGCACACTGACAATGATTGTTACAAAACGTTACGCAGTCGGGAGTCAAATTTATGTACTTAAAATGATGTTTGTTAATGTTTACGGAAACTGAAGTATTTATTTCGGGGTACCACGACTTTTCGAACTTGTAATGTCGGTTAATATCTCTGTTTCGAGTCCGAAAAGTTATGCAAACTCGACACAAATGTTTGAGTAAAACCGTAAACATTATATACATAAATAAACCTCACAAAAGTTATAATAATAGAACTGGTAGTGATGTGACGATGAGTGATACGATCCAATTGGATCTCAAACTGACTGTAAATATATTTAACTAGCCTGTAATAATTAATAATAATAAATAGTTTTCTACAAGACTTTGTTGTGTTTGTTATTCGGACGGTGTTGTCAATTTATTAGATTGTATAAAGTCATTTGAATAAAAGTACCTACATCTATCAAGGATGTCTTGTTAATTTTCTGCTTTATTTTACTATTTAGTTTACCCTAACTTAATATTGCATATTGTGATTGATAATTGGGTGCATTTATGAAATGAGTCGATGAGCAGTGTTGTGTTGTGTGTTGTTGTTGTGTGTGAACTAGGGTTGCCAACTCTTATTCACAGATGTGCGGGAAACCTAAAATTAATATGCAGTACATGAACAAAAAAAGCGGGACCTGCCTACCAATATTCAGAAATGAAAGATAAACAATTGTTTTTTTTTTATTCGTTTTATTTAAATTTCTTAAGTTTGGTGGGTGATCATTTTTCCCAACACATAGAACGTATTTTGTCAAATATGCTTGGAAATTCGAGATTATTTTGACAACCTTCTTCGAAGTAATTCTCTGCTCTATATTTAACACGATTTTAATAGCTTCACTTGTAACTAACAAACAAAATAAAAAAAAATCTTAGCAGTCAATTTTAACGTACTTCTAAATGTATCGAAATAAAAGTTTGCTTATATATGTAGGTCGGATGACAAAACTATAATTTGGTATCTTGGAGCTGATTTGATGATGGAGCTAGGACGTGCATAGGTGGATAGTGGAACTCTTCAGTGGCTACTAGCAAATAGTAAACCGGTAAATTTTGGGCTCATAGGATTCGATTTAAGAAGTCCGAAAAAGCGTGGCGCGCTATTTAGTTATTTGTACTTTTAATTAGTAACATAATTTAAGCAAAGAGCTTCTCGTTTCTTAAATTTAATGTTGGGATGTTGTATGTTTCACAAGTACGCGTACTCGTACTTCATTTGAATGGGATTTCTGTCTAAACTGGGCCTGTTTTACCACTGATGCGCCTGCCTGACGCAGGTGCATCAGAACTACTCTCAAAACGGTGACGAGAACATCGTGAGGAAACCGGTATTTCCTAGAACCAAAAAGTCGAAGACAAAAGTGAAATCTACCAACCCGCAATAGGCTTGCGTGGTAGATTACAGCCCACTCCCTCTCATAGAGAGGAGGCCTGTGTCCCAGCTGTGGAAACATTATATTGATCATTCTAAGAAATGGTCGAAACTAGAGCTAATTTGAACCATTTTGAACCCCAAGTTATCGGGTCATAAATGTAGCAAAATGGTTGTTGTATAACCCTTTTCCAGAAATGCACCCAATTACCAAATAACCTGTATATCTACACTCAGACACGTACAGTACTTGGACGTTTATTCGGCGGTGACGCGGTATTTTACAAAAAGTGGGCTTTGTGAAAGACCGTAGTCACTGTAAATTATATCAAGTGTAAGTTTTACTCCGCCGCGAACACGCGATCGTTGTCACTTTCGCGGTAAGTGTCCTCAGTGTGTTCAGCTTCACCGAACAAAGTGACACGGACGTGACGAACGCGTATTCGTGCGACGATCGGCCTTCCCCTCCGCCCTAACCGAAAGCGACTGTCTCGCGAATATGCAATCGTTAACCTAAATAATGACGTAACAATGCGTGGGCAAATTCCTACAAAAGAAATTTTATTTCACGAAGCGAGCGACGGGCGCTTTACTTGTGGTAACCAATTGTACAAACACGCAGTGAATGCGTGCATGAAGACGTAGAGAGTAGCGTCAGCAGCACATATCACTCGCACAAACACTTTCGACTTCGCCGTTGTCACGGACGGTACCGAAAGCTACTGCGCGCGCAGATTGACCACCATAGGAAGTTTGGTCGACAGAAGAATAGACAAAATGACAGATGAATAAAAGAAATCTGTCATTTTGTGTATTCTTCCGTAACAAAAGTTAGTCATGCACACATTCACAGCGTGTCTGTACAGTTGGTAACCACAAGTAAAGCGCGCGTCGCTATCGCAGATATAAATACTGTACTTTGTTAGTTACAAAAAAAATACATTTATTTTTAACAAGTTTTATTAACAATAATAGAGGTCGACGCTATTATTTATTTACAGGAAGACTTGCATCAATACATTTCGAATTTCTCGCTTCGTACTCAATCAGCAGTACAACTATTGCCTTGCTATTATTATATGCCTTAGAAATAAAATATAGGTTCATGTCTTCAAAATAAATACCATTTTCAAAAACGCACTTCGTCTCATAAATTATAAATACAAATTTCAAATAACTATTATCACTAAATTATTGTATACATGGCAGGGCAAGTTTTAATTATCTTTTTAGCTATATCATTGGGAATCTGGGACACTACTGAATATAAGTTTTATCTTTCAACAAAAACGTTTAGACAAATTAAATACCTCGCGCCTCGTGACTTTCCTACATTGAAAACTACGAAATAGATATAGCCAGACAAACCGAAGTCGGTCGACTACGCACGATGTCCCTGGAGACATCATGTCGGGGGGGGACACACACATTTGTCCCGAAGAGTGAAGCATCGAATTCATTAGTAAACAAATGTCCTGCAACATAATGTCGCTAAGGATGTCGTGCGAAGTCAGGCGACATCGGAACCGATAGAAGAGGTTGGGGGACTAACGGCTCATTTGTCTCCAAGTGAGCACACGGCTTTAAAGCGACCAGTCGATATCTTTCACGTCCGTGCAGTAGGTACAGTCTCTTCAAACTCTTCAAAGTATAAGTATGATGATCAGTTCTGTTGTCTGTTCTGTGTATTTCTAGAATGTTCTGTGTTCTCTTTGACGTGGGACTGCGCGAATTTGATGGCGACACGCATCGCATCCTGGACTAGTTGCTCGCAGTTTATAAAGCTCACCTGCCAAAAAACATTACACAAGGCTATAAAAAAAAAAACAGTTGTTCTGTTCCATACAAAAGTGAAATTCCATCGATCAAAACAGGTGTTTCTTTTCAGACCTAAGTCGAAACCTAATGATACGGCAGAATTTTGGCTAAATTATGATTGGTAAAAGTCAAAACTTCCTTGTTTAGTGTTGACTTATCTATTTCCACTCATAATGCACGTATTTTAAAAATTAAATTATAATGAAGTCTTTAACTTTAATTCGAACCCTTTTTTTGATAAAAGTAGCCCTGTTAATCATTTTGTTAAGAGCTTTCTGCAATAGATGGCGTTTTACTCAATTGATACTGCCACCACAGTTTCCAATATTGTTACTTATTTAAAACAAACTTTATTTTTTATTGTTTTTTACATAGAAATACGAGATGAAAGAAATCGAATATCATGTTTTTCTGAACCCGGAACTATAAAACTTTATATGAAAAGGATTGCACGCAACGTTTTAAAAGTAGGTAGACTCCTAGATGGTGTTATAAAACTACAGTCTCTGGCAATTAGTGAGTCGCTGATGCTGCCATCTGTTGAAAAATTGGACGAAGGAAAAATTGCCAGCTGAATAGCCAGACTTACGGAGGTTTAATTTCTTTGTATGGGATTGGGTATCTGTACGTAGTATTATATTATCTGTGGTCAAGGTAAGTTTGAGTACTGTGTCAAATATAATGTACCAAGTGTCAAATATAATGTACGTCTAATCTACCTTGAGGCCTGGTTGAGGTAGTCAACAAAAGTTTTAACCAATACACGCATATTGTATCTAATTTTCATAATGTCTTTTGAAGATTTGTTGAATACCGACCGACTCGTGACGACTCACACTCGAGGGACCTCATCATTTCCTTAATCTGACGACTAGGAAAACTGATTATGAGGGTCTTTCGAGGCTCCGAGAGTTGTGAGACTATTAGCTTTCAAGGTTACGACTTAGAACATGGATGTGTCTTGTTTCTATAGCAGAAGTTGATAATTTTATGAATACTACTACTACTACATATTTGGTAGACGTTATACACGGTTATTTTTTAATAGCAATCTTTAAAAAAAACACATAATAAAACTCAAAATTTTAAAATTTGCAGCTCTAAAGCCTGATTCACACTGTGCTATTTAATGGGGATGATGACTAATATTAAAAATGTTCGAAAAACTAATGTAATTTCAAAGAGGGCTTATTTTTTTAATAAAATCTGTTAAATCGATGTAATTATGAAGAAGCTACACGAGTTAAAAGTTTTTGGAGGGGATTATTCCCGTCCTTTTCACGCGGTATGGACAATGTATGGCGCTAGTATGAAGTTACATATTCGTGACGTCACTTCTACGATAGATTAGTCCTTTTATAAAACCTAAATTAAATTAACACTTAAATTTAAATTTACACTTTATATAATATTGTTTGCACTATTTCAAAACAAATATTATTTTGAGTTAAAATTTAAAAAAAAAACATCACCCGTGTCATTCCATCCCTTGAAGCAACAATAAAAGTAGCATCGTCTAAAAACAGTGTTTCAAGACGATGCATGTCACTTGTTGCTAAGGAAAAAAAATTGTTACACAAGAAAGAAACTTGCATCGTGTAAATGGAGCTCTTAAAGGGGGAAGCAGTTGGGTAGACCGCGAAATACCAATTTCCTTACGTTTTTTGCATTAAGCAGGTCAGTGTCATGTTGTATGGTGAGCAAAATATGATTCGCGACCGTATCAAGTATGTATTGACAGAATTATTATCATTACAATCATTAATACAGCTCTAAATAAACTTAACCAAAATATGTAAAAGAAGCGACTTCACTCAACATACATTTTTAAAATGAAATTATTCACTTTTATTTACAACAACGACACACTATATTAATTGTTTTGTGTTTATTTTTGTTTAATACAGCATAATCTTTTAACTTGTGCCACCACCTTATGTTAGGAATGCTGTGAACTCTCTTCCAATTTTGTTGACAATTATCGTACTTGATTTTTCTTCTATTCGCACTGATATAATATAATTAGTAATAACATGATAATACTAGACTTTGATTTAAAAGAGTGTCCGTGGAGTTTCTTTCCCGTTTTTCTACATAGGTACCTTTTACGCTTTGGAATGGGCAACTAGCTTCATATTTCTGACCGACCGATCTTGACAATTCAAAAGTGCCTGTAATTGGTTTGTTTGAAATAAATGGTTTGAGTTTGAATATTTTCATGTAAGTGACGATTGTTTTAATAAGAATGAAGTTCTTTAAACCGAATACAGCTCTCAGTTGCAACTCTCTAAGTTAGAGAGTTGTATTAATGATTATAATTCTCAATCAACATACAACCTGACACTCCATCTGGAAATTGCAAACGTAAAAAAAAAATAATTTCGCGGGCAACTCTGGCGCTTTCGCCGTATGAATAATACCCAACAGTGTTTTTTTTAATTTAAAAAATCCCTGTATAGTAGGTTACCTTCGAAGGCGTCATCTCAGCCAGCGTGAGGCCGTCGCGCGCGCGCACGTCCGCGCCGAACACTCCGGCCGCGCAGCCCAGCCAGCGCGCCGCGCTGAACGTGGCCGACGCCATGTCCTACGCACACATTACATTACACGAACACTCCGGCCGCGCAGCCCAGCCAGCGCGCCGCGCTGAACGTGGCCGACGCCATGTCCTACGCACACATTACATTACACGAACACTCCGGCCGCGCAGCCCAGCCAGCGCGCCGCGCTGAACGTGGCCGACGCCATGTCCTACGCACACATTACATTACACGAACACTCCGGCCGCGCAGCCCAGCCAGCGCGCCGCGCTGAACGTGGCCGACGCCATGTCCTACGCACACATTACATTACACGAACACTCCGGCCGCGCAGCCCAGCCAGCGCGCCGCGCTGAACGTGGCCGACGCCATGTCCTACGCACACATTACATTACACGAACACTCCGGCCGCGCAGCCCAGCCAGCGCGCCGCGCTGAACGTGGCCGACGCCATGTCCTACGCACACATTACATTACACGAACACTCCGGCCGCGCAGCAAAGCCAGCGCGCCGCGCTGAACGTGGCCGACGCCATGTCCTACGCACACATTACATTACACGAACACTCCGGCCGCGCAGCCCAGCCAGCGCGCCGCGCTGAACGTGGCCGACGCCATGTCCTACGCACACATTACATTACACGAACACTCCGGCCGCGCAGCCCAGCCAGCGCGCCGCGCTGAACGTGGCCGACGCCATGTCCTACGCACACATTACATTACACGAACACTCCGGCCGCGCAGCCCAGCCAGCGCGCCGCGCTGAACGTGGCCGACGCCATGTCCTACGCACACATTACATTACACGAACACTCCGGCCGCGCAGCCCAGCCAGCGCGCCGCGCTGAACGTGGCCGACGCCATGTCCTACGCACACATTACATTACACGAACACTCCGGCCGCGCAGCCCAGCCAGCGCGCCGCGCTGAACGTGGCCGACGCCATGTCCTACGCACACATTACATTACACGAACACTCCGGCCGCGCAGCCCAGCCAGCGCGCCGCGCTGAACGTGGCCGACGCCATGTCCTACGCACACATTACATTACACGAACACTCCGGCCGCGCAGCCCAGCCAGCGCGCCGCGCTGAACGTGGCCGACGCCATGTCCTACGCACACATTACATTACACGAACACTCCGGCCGCGCAGCCCAGCCAGCGCGCCGCGCTGAACGTGGCCGACGCCATGTCCTACGCACACATTACATTACACGAACACTCCGGCCGCGCAGCCCAGCCAGCGCGCCGCGCTGAACGTGGCCGACGCCATGTCCTACGCACACATTACATTACACGAACACTCCGGCCGCGCAGCCCAGCCAGCGCGCCGCGCTGAACGTGGCCGACGCCATGTCCTACGCACACATTACATTACACGAACACTCCGGCCGCGCAGCCCAGCCAGCGCGCCGCGCTGAACGTGGCCGACGCCATGTCCTACGCACACATTACATTACACGAACACTCCGGCCGCGCAGCCCAGCCAGCGCGCCGCGCTGAACGTGGCCGACGCCATGTCCTACGCACACATTACATTACACGAACACTCCGGCCGCGCAGCCCAGCCAGCGCGCCGCGCTGAACGTGGCCGACGCCATGTCCTACGCACACATTACATTACACGAACACTCCGGCCGCGCAGCCCAGCCAGCGCGCCGCGCTGAACGTGGCCGACGCCATGTCCTACGCACACATTACATTACACGAACACTCCGGCCGCGCAGCCCAGCCAGCGCGCCGCGCTGAACGTGGCCGACGCCATGTCCTACGCACACATTACATTACACGAACACTCCGGCCGCGCAGCCCAGCCAGCGCGCCGCGCTGAACGTGGCCGACGCCATGTCCTACGCACACATTACATTACACGAACACTCCGGCCGCGCAGCCCAGCCAGCGCGCCGCGCTGAACGTGGCCGACGCCATGTCCTACGCACACATTACATTACACGAACACTCCGGCCGCGCAGCCCAGCCAGCGCGCCGCGCTGAACGTGGCCGACGCCATGTCCTACGCACACATTACATTACACGAACACTCCGGCCGCGCAGCCCAGCCAGCGCGCCGCGCTGAACGTGGCCGACGCCATGTCCTACGCACACATTACATTACACGAACACTCCGGCCGCGCAGCCCAGCCAGCGCGCCGCGCTGAACGTGGCCGACGCCATGTCCTACGCACACATTACATTACACGAACACTCCGGCCGCGCAGCCCAGCCAGCGCGCCGCGCTGAACGTGGCCGACGCCATGTCCTACGCACACATTACATTACACGAACACTCCGGCCGCGCAGCCCAGCCAGCGCGCCGCGCTGAACGTGGCCGACGCCATGTCCTACGCACACATTACATTACACGAACACTCCGGCCGCGCAGCCCAGCCAGCGCGCCGCGCTGAACGTGGCCGACGCCATGTCCTACGCACACATTACATTACACGAACACTCCGGCCGCGCAGCCCAGCCAGCGCGCCGCGCTGAACGTGGCCGACGCCATGTCCTACGCACACATTACATTACACGAACACTCCGGCCGCGCAGCCCAGCCAGCGCGCCGCGCTGAACGTGGCCGACGCCATGTCCTACGCACACATTACATTACACGAACACTCCGGCCGCGCAGCCCAGCCAGCGCGCCGCGCTGAACGTGGCCGACGCCATGTCCTACGCACACATTACATTACACGAACACTCCGGCCGCGCAGCCCAGCCAGCGCGCCGCGCTGAACGTGGCCGACGCCATGTCCTACGCACACATTACATTACACGAACACTCCGGCCGCGCAGCCCAGCCAGCGCGCCGCGCTGAACGTGGCCGACGCCATGTCCTACGCACACATTACATTACACGAACACTCCGGCCGCGCAGCCCAGCCAGCGCGCCGCGCTGAACGTGGCCGACGCCATGTCCTACGCACACATTACATTACACGAACACTCCGGCCGCGCAGCCCAGCCAGCGCGCCGCGCTGAACGTGGCCGACGCCATGTCCTACGCACACATTACATTACACGAACACTCCGGCCGCGCAGCCCAGCCAGCGCGCCGCGCTGAACGTGGCCGACGCCATGTCCTACGCACACATTACATTACACGAACACTCCGGCCGCGCAGCCCAGCCAGCGCGCCGCGCTGAACGTGGCCGACGCCATGTCCTACGCACACATTACATTACACGAACACTCCGGCCGCGCAGCCCAGCCAGCGCGCCGCGCTGAACGTGGCCGACGCCATGTCCTACGCACACATTACATTACACGAACACTCCGGCCGCGCAGCCCAGCCAGCGCGCCGCGCTGAACGTGGCCGACGCCATGTCCTACGCACACATTACATTACACGAACACTCCGGCCGCGCAGCCCAGCCAGCGCGCCGCGCTGAACGTGGCCGACGCCATGTCCTACGCACACATTACATTACACGAACACTCCGGCCGCGCAGCCCAGCCAGCGCGCCGCGCTGAACGTGGCCGACGCCATGTCCTACGCACACATTACATTACACGAACACTCCGGCCGCGCAGCCCAGCCAGCGCGCCGCGCTGAACGTGGCCGACGCCATGTCCTACGCACACATTACATTACACGAACACTCCGGCCGCGCAGCCCAGCCAGCGCGCCGCGCTGAACGTGGCCGACGCCATGTCCTACGCACACATTACATTACACGAACACTCCGGCCGCGCAGCCCAGCCAGCGCGCCGCGCTGAACGTGGCCGACGCCATGTCCTACGCACACATTACATTACACGAACACTCCGGCCGCGCAGCCCAGCCAGCGCGCCGCGCTGAACGTGGCCGACGCCATGTCCTACGCACACATTACATTACACGAACACTCCGGCCGCGCAGCCCAGCCAGCGCGCCGCGCTGAACGTGGCCGACGCCGTCTCAAGTTGTTCATATTGAGGATTTCAATAACCCTTTTTCGGTTTTAGTTAATACAATAACACCTTGTATTTGCCGTAGACCTGATGATCTTTAGAGTAGACTTGTTCATGAGTGGAGATCGCGAATCGGCAAACTTCCTCAAACTTGGTGGAGCGACGAAGTTCGCAGAAAGACTACAAATACAGCACAGTAGATCTTCGGCTATGATAGTCGCCGAGGATCGAATAATGTGGTTCAAGTCCTTTTGTGGTTTAAGTCCCGATCATCACACGTACCACAACAGCAACACGTGCTCGGGCGCTTATTTATACGAAAATTAATAGTTTATTTACACATAGACCACATTGGACCGTAAAAATCAACCGTGTGGACGATACCGATCACATCAAGGCGACGTCGCAACCACAAACGAAAACAAAATAATATGTCTGTTTGCAAACACTTTTCACACATTTTTGTTTATTTTTAGTTAGTTATAATCATGGTCTGGTAGTTTGAGTAATTTATGCGGCCTACCCAAATGTCCTTTCTCTGATAATGATCGTCGAATCGTTGAGCTCCTTAAGTTCTGTGTTGCGCTGCATAATTACTAAATTAAATGCGTGCACTGACTGGACAGGTCCACTCATTCTGTGTGTTTCTTTTCTCAAAAGACCATTTCAGACACCAATCTACATGGTCAGCATATGATCTGATCAAGATTTTGTCTTGATCAGATCATGTGAAGACCAGACCATCTTCTCAGAGTATTCAGATAGGAAACGCCTAATCTAGTTTTTAAAATATGAATGACGTGTAAAAGTGTTTGCAATACTTACATAATTAAATTATTTATCATTTATTTATCACACGTAACTCCTGCTTGCCCACATTTTGTCGCTGCTGCGTGGTGTGGTTGGAGTATGTGTGAACGGGGTCCTTTAGGGTAAACTAAAACTAAGCTGGTTAAGAGATATTTCAGCACCTTTGGCACAGTGCAGGCGGCTACAATAACTCCCCCGGCACAACCCAGCACCATGGTGGGCATGCTGTGCCGCTCAGTCAGCACAGACTTCACGCCGTCGCTCGGCATGAGGTATGAGCAGCGAAGGAAGTGGACTACGAAGCGTCGCCCATTTTGGGCGGCTTGGGACACCGCCTCGCGTACTTCTGCTTCTGCTATTGAGCTGAAAGATTTATAACAAAACATTGCGCTTGAATCTCCGAAGGATTAAGCAGAGGAGTACCTTAAGTACATCCACATTTAGCCACTTATGTTTATAGAGGATCCAGACTCCGGGCTGCTACTGAGACATTCTTGATAGACAACCCCACTGCGCAGACACAGCCGCCATTAAGGCGTTGACAAGAGGCAACCGTTGAAACTGGGATTATTATTAAAAAAAACCTAGGGTTCTCAGAAATATGTATGACAAGTTTCAAACACGAACAGGTTTAAAAAAATGGTAAAGGAGGGACGTTGTTGGTTAACATTAGTGAAACTGTATTGAGAAATCAAGCTCGATCGATTTTGGCCACGCGCCGAAATACCCGGGTGCATTTATAGAATGGAAACCAGAGGGACACTTCCCGTATTTACAAGAACGTTCGCATACAAATCTCAGTCTCAATCTGTCAAAATACCTGTAATTCTCCTGCATTATTGGCATGTTTTTAAATTGGCCGTCAGTTGTCGTACTAAGACTGTGTCAAGACTTTGTATCTAACAGTTAGTAGCTGGCGTCACTGAACACAATAGAGGTGATAGCAATATTTTGTTATTGTGTTAACTGAAAACTATTTAGAATATTTAAAAAAAATGAGTTTTTAAATTATTTTTTAGGCAGAGACGGCGGTATTTGTTCGAAAAGGACATGGCTAAATAAAGTATGGGCGAAAGCCCAAAGCACTTATAGAAATGTCTCACTAGCTGGCAACATTAAAATATTCATTCATTAATAGGGATGATGACTAATAAAATAAATGTTCGTAAAAATAATGTAATTTAAAAGAAGGCATAGTAAAAATTAGATAATCGAAAAAATCTGTTAAATCGATGTAAATATGAAGAAGAAAGACGCTTTTAAAGTTTTTGGAGGGGATTATTCCCGTCCTTGTCGCGCGGTAAGACAATGTATGGCGCTAGTATTAAGTTACATGGTTGTGACGTCACTTCTAGTAGTTTTGGCCTTGTCTAAAACTTATTTTAAAATGTTTCTAACTTGCCAATTGTTTAAGCTTTTACACTTTTTATAATATCGTTTGCACTATTTGGAAAACAATTTTTTTTTGAGAAAAAAAAAATGTCACCATCCCTATTTTTGTGTTTATTATTCTCCTAGATATTCGTGAACTAAACAAATCCTTAATTAAAAGGTTTTGTTTTTTTATTAGTTCACGAAAATTCTTTTAACTGGTCATAGCGAGCTTAAAACTTAAAATACTCACTTTAAAGCCAGATCATTTTGATGCACCACTCTCTTAGCAATGCTGTCTAACAGCGCCAGGCACTTAGCGTACTCTCCATAGGGGGCGCCACTTGTACCGCACAGTTCTGTCAACTGCTGCTTCATAAGGGACACTTCTTCTCTCTTTCTTGCAGGGTCTATTAGGTCTATGACTTGGTCCAGTTTTTCGGCTCGACAGAATAGCTCGCGAGCCTGTGGAAAGAGGGTTATGAGATTTAAGCTTTGCGAAAAGTGTACAACTTTTTCAAGGAAAATGACTGCTTTCCAAATAAGGGTCAGTATATCAAATCACAACTGTTAGTCGTATGAAACGATTAATTGGGGCCTCGACTGTCCACTGCAACATATTTTCAAAACAAGAGCTCGAGTGTCGGATTTTCAGAACGTATGACGCTGATTTTGATTATTGTTGTTGAAGAAATTTTTTGAAATTCTATCATTTAGTTTTTTAAAGTAAGTAGCTCTTAAAAGATAGCGATTTTACACTGATCGAACCGTCAATCGATCAAGTTAAGCAATGCTTTACGCGGTCGGTCGGTGGATGTGCGACCATCTTTACATAGTGAGACCCGCCCCTGCCTCGGCAAGCACGTTAAGCCGTTGGTCCCGGCTGTCATTCTTGAACCTTAGACAGTCGTTACGGTTCGTCAGAAGTCCGAAAGTCTGACAACCAGTCTTACCAAGGGTTATCGTACAGCAACTAGGCTGTGGAGGTCTGAGGGGCATCTCAGTTTACTGTCAAAACACAATAAATTTACAGAAATTTTTGACAAATTTTTTACATTGAGATGAGATTTGGACTTGAATTTGATTTTTTTTTAGTACAAGAATTGGCCTTCAGATACACAGTCGATCCATTACAGGTGCATTCATGTATTCAGCTGCATCCTGTTATTCTGGAAGCCGCAAGCAAGCAAAACAGGTTAGGAAAAGGTTTGGCAGATGAATCATCATCTGATGATGATGACGTCGTGCTACAGTACCTGCTTAGCCCGTTCTCCTGTGAGCGCGTGCACGGTGGGCGTGTGTCCGGCCGCGCCCTTCACCAGCGTCACGCAGAACTCTTCGAGCGCGCCCGTGGCCGGCACGTGGGTGCCGCAACACAGCTCTCTAGAGCAGGAGTTGGTAAGTCATTTTAAGTGGGGATAAAAATCACTCATTTATTATTTTAAATATTTAAGTGCAAGGTAATTATTATAAAACAAAATAGGTAGGTAACGTCTTGAGGTCTTAAGCCAGTTTTTATAGTTCGTTTCACGCGGGAAGCAGCATAATACGAAGTGTCTTCAATTTGGGCGACCTTGAAGATTCTCGAATAGTAGGCAAGTTATTTAACAAAATTTGGTGGTCCAAGTTCCGACCTTTCGCGGTCCGGGACCGCAGGTCTAAGGCAACACTTTACTATAAAAGCCAAGACATCCTTACCGCTACACAATGGCCCCTTTACTTTTCACATTTATTTTTTCGATGGGATAAGGTATTTAAAGGATCTCTTAGTGCGAGAGACCATCTAAACCGCGGTCTAACGACGACATCGAGGAATAATTTCGTGACGAATAATAATAATGAGACAACATTTGACATTGATCAACCGTGTTCTCGCTCGGCGCCCTAGCATACCAGCATAATCAGCTTATAATGTTCTCACTGCTGGTACTCCCAGCAGTGAGAACTTTATAGGCCTCCTCTCTGTGAGAGAGATCGGGCCGTAATCCGCCAAGCGAGCCCTGACTGGGTTAATTCAGCGCCCTAATTTTTATCTACTAATAACCAACCTATATTTACAGTTAGCACCACACATACAAGTTATTGGTCGATACTAGTAATTACACATCCAGAATCCGGTCGGCTACTGAGAAATTATAGATGGAAAAACCCAATAACACCTTGCCCGACCGGGAATCGAACCCAGGACCTCATGCTCAGCAGTAGCTCCTGCGACCACTAGACCAACGAGGCATGTCTTCAAAATATATTGACAAAATCTATTAAAATATGCGTCTTTAGGTTAAAACTTCCTTGTTGACTACCTCAGGGAAGCCTCAAGATACATGCCGACGTACCTTATATCTGACAGTTGGTTCCTCAACTCAAACACACCTCGAATGAGGAAACTGTTTGAGATTTTGACGTTCAAAAGTGCCTTTTTATGGGCCTATTTGAAATAAATGCTTTGACTTTGACTTTGAGATGAGAAGTAAAATTGCAACTATGAATATTAAACCACATAAGTGAGGTTGAGTCAAGTAGATGAAATCATGAGGTTTTGACTTAGAGTATGGGTATAAGATTCCTCCTTCCTTCTAAACTTTGGTGGCTGAAATGAGGTTTAATCGGTTTATTATTGAGTGGTCGATGAATGTAACCTTTTGTGTTTTAATGGTACTAACTTGGAGAAAAGTGGCCGGTCAGCGGTGACGAGTCGGAGGCCGAGCTCGGGGTACGTCTCGCCCGGGACCGTCAGTACTGACGACTCTCGAGACAGCTCCACGCTAGTCAGTACGCGGGTCTCTATGGGCGCGTTGCAGCTAATTGATTCCCTGTACACGACACGTTCATATTAAAAAGTTAGTCTAGCATATAAAAAGGCTAGTTGATGCATGGAGTTTCTCCGGAAAATGTAACACTACAACTAGGCAAATTTACTTAAACATGTGTGACATTCCATGTTGCATAAGCATTACAAGCCTATAATGTTCCCACTGCTGGGACACAGGCCTACTCTCTATGAGACGGATTAGGTGGGTGCTCTCATTTCATGTTGATTTGTATATATTCGCAAGGCAGGTTCGTTTCAATATGTTCATTTCATGTAATGTTTTACATATTATGTGTTAACATAAGTTTTTGCAGTAAAAGAATTGTTGTAATCGGATCAGTATTTCCAGAGATTATCCTTTACAAATATACAAAGTCACTAGATGTGCCAAAATGCATAGAGAATGTGTGTTGTTTTTAAATCTATTTCTGTGAAAGTCATATTTTTTCAATGTAATACCTAAGTGTAAAAGGCGTTTTAAATAAACTAGGGTATAGCTCCCTACGTTTTGCCGTTAAAAGGAGGCTTAATAAAATGAATGTTGTTTGCATTAATATTCTGAAACAGTCACACATACAATCAAAATGGAACTTTAGTACATCATTTATTGGATCTTTTTCTTTCCATGTACAATACAGTTACGTAATTGTAACATTTTCGTACGATTCATTTTTTTATCGACAGTGGTGTCGTTTTTTAAGATTATTAAATAAAAAACAAGATTGCTCGGCTCGTCTAGATCAATTAGTACTTTAGTTATAAACGAAATGAGAATTGAGTCTAACGCCATTTTGTTTCGTGGTCGAACAAGAGCGCATGCGATCTTCAACTTTATTACCGATGCTAACGCATCAGTAGCGGAGCTTGAGTGGAAATGATTGAGTGCCTGGTCTTACGGCGTCAAAATATTTAACTCACCTAATAAGATTCTGTACATCCAAAATAACATCTTGCGATAACTTCTCACCGTAGACCGACAAATTGAGACTCAAGCCTTTATCCGTAACACTAGAGCCAGTAGGACACACGGCGCTATTTGGCAAAACCCTTCTAACTGCAGCATTTAAAAGATGGACTCCTGTATGATTCTGCATTAATTTTATCCTCCTATCTTCATCAATTTCTATTTCTACATCCATGTCACACCGCACATACGTGTTAGTCCCAGACGCGGAGAAATTGCCCTTATGAAACACAAAGTCTTGGATTTTAAACACACTTTTCACATCGAAAGCAACGTTTTCATTCACGAATATCATTCCCTCGTCAGCTGCCTGCCCACCTTCTTCACAATAGAAGTTAGTGTCTTTTGTCACTATGTAAAAAGGTCGATTTTCGCATGCGTCTAAATAGTCGATCCAAACGCAGTCTTCATTTAGAATGCCGATTATTTTTGTTTTCAATGGTTTGAATTCTATGTTCTTTCCGTTTGTTGTGTAATCATATTTTGGTAAATCATTTGTGTTGCTATGGCCATTCTTTTTTAAGGTTTTAATAGCTTCTTGGAAAAGTAGTCCTTTAGAATTGTCTTGTTCTTTGAATGCAGACTTGTGCCTTGTCTTGTGCTTTGACAGAAGCTTCCAGAAGCCTTTGTTGTCTATGGTCAAGTTGTTAAGTTGTGCGATGCGATTGATGACGTCCTCTTGAAAGCCATGCGTGTCATACAGTTTGAAGACTAATTCCCCTGGAATTTCGGTCGAGTTTTGTTTGGCCATCGTCTGTGGAAGTTGGAAAGGTAAGTGAGATAAAGGATTTCAAAACCTAGAAGTAAATATAGATGCATTATTATCAAGTCACAATAAATACTTTTTCTTTTTTTCAATATCGAATTGATCAATATGAATCCGCGAAGAAATGAATTACCTTGGGTTTTTAAGAAATCGGTGCCCTCATATCACTTCCGCAAAATGTCCACCATCCATTTTTAACACAAAAAGTCAAACACCCATGCTAATTTTCATGATGGGCGTTATTTAGCGGCCGTTATATGACGGCACTTTTTAAGGAAACCCCAACCCTTACTTAGTTACATGAAAAACATCATAATTACCACTTTTAACTCTTTATACCCCTGCGCAAACCCTGACAGCTCCACATCACTCAAGTCTTCCACCTCAGGGTACTGCTTCGCCAGTTCCTTCCACTTCTTCCTCAACCCTGTCCTCAACTTGGCATAAGCCTGTTCTTCATGGTCTATGATGAGCTTGGCATCAGCTTCCTTAGCCACCAGCTCAGGGTATGTGGATCCAAGGGTCTCTGCTACCTCGTTGTACAGGATTCTCAAGAGTCGAGCGTTTTGAAACACGTCAGTGGAGATTTTGAAGGATTTCCTCATTATCTGTTTTAGATTTAGACTGGAACAAGGGTTTTTGTTTTAAGAGCAGATTCGCTAAGTGCGAGTTGGACTCGCGCACTATGGTTAAGATACCATGACACAAATCTGTTTTTTTGTTGTTGTTGAATATGCATTGTTTTTTAGGTTCTTGAATGGAAACCTCCTACTATAACTATATCCTATAATACTATTTGTTATGATAGCGACCATATTTAGTACCTATTCTACATAGTCAGTTGTAATTATATAGTTCATCACTGTTTATTTATTAAATTGTACACCAGAAAATATATACCAAAAATTATTACATTTAACACTACAAAACATACAATGGGACGCCTTAACGCTTTCTGCGATCTCTTCCAACAACAAATGTGAAGATGAAAATGATCTACAATCTGCCATTATGCTCAATCTGTAATCGCTCATTTGTGCTGGCAACTTTGGAATGGACAGTGATTGCGTGGACATAAAAACGAGGTTGCCATTGGTGCAAAATAATAGGTTTATAATATATAGTATCTTGTATTCTGATCATCAAGTATCAAGTATCTTGTGTATCACATAAAAGTATATTGTATTTCAAATGGTTTTTAAGATAATACTCAGAAAGTTAAATCTGTTGAAATTACAGACAACATCAATTTAGTAATAGCACAGAGAATATAATACGTACAGATACCACCCTAAGTCTGGCTATCGAGCTGGCTATTTTTCATCGTCCAAATTTTCAACAGATGGCAGCATCAGCGATTCGGTAACTGCCAGAGACTGTAGTTTTACAACGCAATCTAGGAGTCGACCTACTTATATAAAACCTTTCGTATTCAATCCTTTTTATATAAAGTTTTATAATTCCGGGTTCAGAAAAACATGTTAACAGATTTCATTTATATTTCTATTGAGTAAGACAGCTCTAACAAAATGAAAAAAAAAAACACATGGCTACTTTTGTCATTTTATGGGATCGAATTGAAGTTATAGCCTTCATTTATGTGTTTTGTTGAAAATGCGTGCATTATGAATGTAAATAAATAAAGGAGATGGATATTGCTCCCATACAAGTTTGGCCCAGCACGGACACAAATAAAACAATATATGATATGAAGGCATATTTGCAGTTAATAGTCCTTTTAATATTTTATTACTCCAGAACTCGGTGGTGTCGAGATTTAAGACATTTTAGGTTTATACTTCGATTTGACATTTTGACGTTTAATACAGTGCTTTGACATTGTCGTGATAGTCTAGAGGTTAAGGCCTCATTAATCAAGCACGAGGTTGTGGTTTCAATTCTTGGCTAAGTACTAGTGTGACTTTTTCCAATTCATATGTACTTTCTAAGTTTACTGACATCGGTGAATGAAAACCATTCCGAGAAACCTGGACTTATAGTTGATATATATCTGAATCGCCAACCTGTCTTAAGCAAGCGCGCAATACTCGTGCCTTCTCTGTACGAGTAGCCGTGCAGTGGGTGGGACAATAATAGGCTGGTATTATTATTATTTATAATTAACTTTTAATCATTTTTAACTACGTGTGTACAATAATCTATAGGTATCACTTAGACCGGTCCTGTCGGTCTCGCAAACAGGGAATTCCCGCGAGGGGCCTACCTATGTCTAGCAGTGGACTTTTTTGGCAGAATTATGATGATGACTATTATTTTAATTAGTTTGTTAGAACGTAATATATGAATTAGCGTGGTGATCAAAGCTCGTGCCTTCTCTGTATGAGAAGAGGCCTTTACCCTGCAGTGGGACAAGCATAGGCTGATATTAATTACTATTTAGTTAAACATTATCTTGGAACAATGATATTTTCTTGTTGTTGACTGTCGTCGTTGAAGTTGTTTGGCCACCTATGTACTGGAGATTGTGCTCTTTAAGCTCGTGGTTAACATGGGTGGCAAATAGAAAAACTTCACGCACATAATCATGATAAGACGCAGTGACCTAAAATAAAAAACCTTAACAAGTATAAACAAATACACTCTACACCATTCTAAGATATGTTGAAGTTGTTAATGAAAACGTTAAAAGTCTCCAATCGTGGTGTCATCCACTGTTTTCTATCAGATTGATTTTATGTGAATTTAACAAATGGCAAATTAAGCGAAGCGTTGCTATTTACACAGTTAATGCGGCGTCAGTTCTTTATTAGAAATAGGGTAAAAATCTGTTGTATATAATCGAGTACCCAAGGTAAATTGAAATAAAAAGATGAAGTCCGTGAGTGGGGTTGGTTGGGAGAGCAGTAACAACAGATATCCAGATACAAACTCAAAGATCTTCGTAACACCACAAGAAATCATTCAAAATGCGAGCACTGTCATGTCAATATAAGTCATGTCTTGACTTTTTCAAGACAATCGACATAAAACCCGTAACATACGTACCTAACTATAATAATGTATACAAACATATATAAACTCACTGCTTTTCCCATGGGGGTAGGCAGAAGCTACAAAACGCCCACTACTACGAAGGGTACTTACGTACTCTTTTTGCTTTGTCTGCTTTCATACATCTAGTCGTACAGGCGCGTCGTTTTAATAGTTCAACTGATAAATTGTATTGTACACAAACGGTGTCAAATATGTAATTTATCAGAAAGTGTATCGTAAATGTCAAAATATGTTTTAAATTACAATACTAAAATAATACAATGTGTCCTGCACTGAATATCTGCTAGTACAGATACTTACTTGCTAATTAATTATGTTATGTTTTATTAAATTTCTCAGTAGCTTCCCGGAGTCTGGATGTGTGCCCGGTTGATGGCAATATATTACGTGGGGCATAAACATAACTGGCGAAATGCGGGTTTACTGTAGGTATACCTCTGCCTAACCCTTCAGGCATTACAGGCGTGATGTATGTATCGGATGGATGTGTAGATAGTATGTGTATATTGGACCAATCACTATATCGAAATGTGCGTTATTTTGAAAACATTTATAAATCACTTCGTCTATACCTATCTTAAAAGAAGAAGGTAGTGTTTCCATTACTTTGAAGAACCAATTAATCTATTGATTTTTAATTAAAGAGATAAATAAAATGTGTCTTTTTAAATTTTAGTTCCGTTATCACTAAACACGCATGAAAATATTTATTTTTCTTACTCTGTTATCTAAACTATAAGTAAATACACGTCGTTTCGAACAACAAATATTTACTTATTACCATTTTTATTTCAAACAATTGCAACATTAGTAACTCACGGATGGACATCAAAATAAAACAAACAAAATAATACACTTTAAAATTGTTATTTTCCCACCGAGTTATGCGAAGAAACGAAAGCCATGATGGAAATTCAAATATTATACGTTTCTTTTGTAATATTATTAAGTCTTTGTCGGTGCTGGGCCAAAGAAAATCCATGTCCTTTGCATTAAACAAGTTTTGATTTTTACTAAAGTTACTTCAACCAAAATTCTGCCTTTTGTGGCTTTCTAGTGGTTGTTAATTTCAAAATGGTTATCTATGCTGCCATCTATGATTTTTTTCAAGACTAATTATAATTTGTTCGAGTTTAGACCTCATGGTAATAGGTTACAGAATCCTAAAATATATAAGGCGTGCTACACACTTGTTCCAGGCGGCATGATTGCGGTAAAATCAAATAAACAGGGTGGCAGGGACAACCTCACCCAAACTGTAACCATGAGTGCAGCACATGTTTGGGTGGAGCGGGAGGGCGTGTCAGACTTTTACTGACTAAAACCCACCCGTGTACACTCTTTCGAATTTCCCGCGACCCTGAATGTTTCGAGACCTAGCATATAAATTTTTCGTCGGCTTTCTCAAAAAATGACATAGAAAAGTGCAACCAACGCGGTCAAAATGTATAGAACATTTATTTTTTTAAATAACCGTTTTCAACGCATGGTGGTTCAGAACCATGTACTGGATCCGCGGCAGGATTACACCGCACACTGGATTTTCAACACTCTGCTTAGCGCCGAGAGTTGAAAATACAACAGTGTGTTTTTTCAATTTGATGGGTTGCACTGTGGTATATTCTCAATGCTCGGCTCTACACCGAGAGTTGAAAATACATTGCGCGATAAAAGCCCGTCGCGATATTATTCCGTCAGTGCAAGATTGATAATAATAATTACTTAGAAGCCGGGAACACTCCATCAGCGAGACACACGCTGATCATCCTGACGTGGTCTGCCAGTCTCCGGTACGCCGCGTCCACTACAGCATCGGCTTGATAGCTGCCGCCGTACGGCGACACGCCTTTACTGTTCTGGACAACACACAACATAACATCAACCCTGTACTGCGAAGGGGTATGCGACTGCGTAATGTTATAACACAATATTAATTAACGTAGAGTAAAGTAATGCCAGACCCAGAAGGAGATTGCGGAATGAGCTGGACTCTTTCAACAAGAACTCCGTCCTTAGCAGCTTTAAAAAGAAAGAAAAGGAAAGAGAGATAAATATAAAGATGCATTTATTTGTATAAACTTGTTATGTCATGATACATAGATAGATATGCACATATGGATGGAAACGAGTTTAATATTGCTGGTTCAAAATGTAGTTCAGAGTAGGGAGGTCATCGCCCTGCAGTGAGACATCACAGGGTTTAAATAAATTATACCAATAATAAAGCTGAAGAGTTTGTTTCTGTGTCTGAACTCGCTAATCTCTGGAACTAACAGGCGGATTTTAAAAATCGTTTTGCACTTGATAGTCCAATTCTCGAGGCTATAGGCTGTTTAACATCTCGCTAAGGCCCGAAACACTAATGCCCGTTTTCACCGATATCCCCTATACTACCACCTAACTACCAACGACCACCTTCCAACTGTCCCCTAACCATTCTTAGGGGATCACTTAAACTTAGGGCATGTCGGTGAAAACGGGCATAAGAGGCGAAAACAAAAAAAGTGTGAATTAAAGCTGAGCAAAAACGAGGTAAGCGCGGGCAGGCAACGCGATGCTATGTCAAACTTACGCTCGCTTTCTCGGGCAAAAATCTAACACATTGTCATGTGCGCGTAAACTGCAGAGAGTTGTTGACTGAATTCTCAACAACTCTCCCTGATCTGATCAAGATTATATCTGGACTTTAAAAGACTGTGACCTCTGAGTTTGTTTCGGCCTTTCTTCTCAGAGTAGTCAGATAGGAAACGCCGATCTCATCTAGCTTTAAAAATATGATTGATGTGTAAAAGTATTTGTACAAACCTACTTAAAGAAATTAAATTAATAATCATTTATTATTTAATCGGATACTTGACTCGAGTTTAATTTTAGTTTCAGAAACCAGGTGCTAATAGTCGAATAATGCATAACCGAAACTAATTTTATATAAATATACTCCCGGTTTATTGATATGGGGTTTACCTCCTTAACCATAATGTTTACGGTTTATACAGGCTGTAAAAAGACACATCACATAGCCATCAACTACGCATTCTGCACATCAAACTAAGTAACATTGCACATAAATAGTTGCTATGAAACGACTTTTATTATTAGTGTGAAAAATCGCTGTTTATGTAGTGCGCAATGTAACACACGCAAAATATTGTGTTTACCAGTGCATGTCACGGTAACGGGGTCTTGGGGGAGTTGAGTTGTTGAAGTAACATTAGAAATGTTTTCGAAAAAAAAACGTCAGTCAAAGTTGGAATTTTGACTTTGATTACTTCCGAACCCAGAAGGTTCTCTCGACTCTCGACTTCGTTTAGTGTGTTTTTACACCCGCTGTTACAGCCTAATTGCGTAACACACTTTCAATCACAATCAGAGGGATAATGGTAAATTGGTCTGCTCCACAACGTAATGAATGTTGTTGAACTGTCAAAATGAAAGCCATTATTACTACATGTGTGACGCAATTACCCAGATGTCTGTGTCGGGATTGCCTGAATAGCGCCTGTCCTTAGCTTCCAGCCCACCGAGCCGAAAAATGTTCAAGCATATTCTTCGCTGTCAACTATTGTGTTAAATTATACCTAACCACATACCACAGAAAAAAATGTTTGTTACATGCTTTTAAACTCAATTTGGTAGTAATTCAGCTCATTATCAATGTATCAATCATGAAAAATTAGCGGAGCAGTTGCTCCTGCGCGGACCATAACCAGATTTTTGTCATAGCAAAGCGTAAATGCCCTGAACAGTGACTGTTGAAAGCAAAACACGAGCGCGCGTCCCGTATCTTTTAAACACATTAACATAAGGTTAAAACTACAATGATTATATTAAGATTGCCTCTCTCTCTTTCTTAAAATGTATCAACTATAGATGGTACATGCCTTCTCTATGGCCCTGATGATTGGCTGGAACAAGTCTGTATCGTAGTTGGACGGCACGCCCTGCAAGATGGCGGCCATGCGTTCCAGACCCATACCGGTGTCCACGTGTCTCTTGGTCAAACCCTTCACCTTGCCGTTGTCATCTCTAGGAAAGTGTTAAACCATAAAAAAATTATATTAATGTCCTTCTTATACTCTGGTAATTTTCAAGGCTGAGCAAGTCAGTGACAAATAATAGTTACACCACAAATGGTTCAAAATCGGTTAACACTTCATTATATCCAATATGATGTTCTAAGAGCGTAAGAACTCCTTGTTGACCGAATCGGTAAAGCTACGGTTTCCTAGAACAGCGGTGACCGCCACATGCGGCCGTAATGTTTAAATACAGAGGGTTTTTTGACAGCTTAAAGTCAAACACTGATGAAATTTACTGATTTTCATAACGAGCATTATAAATATGACTGAAAGTGCGTGCGTAAGTCGATAAAGGTGCGTTCTCTCTTCCGTCACTCTCAGTCCTTTCGGACGAAAATCCGCTACAACTAGAGAGTGATCAGGCGGCGCACCCACGGATTTACATTATACAGGGCCAAATTAAATTAGCTAGAGAAACTCCGCAAACGCGATGGTTAACGATATCTTAACATGGTAAAACAAAAAGAAATGAATTTGATAACATTTTTCGTGGGTTGACCCCACGACTGCAGTTGGAGTAGTTGTATTATCAGTTTTAAAAATCTGGTTTTTTTTGTAAACTTCACAGACTTGATTGGTATTGATATCTCAACAAGATAAAACAAAAGAAAACAGTTTTTTTCATCTTATACTTCAAGTAACAACACTACCAGCCGTCGTTGACCCCCCCAAAGAATAAAAAATCTTTGTTTTTTTTTATTATTTCATGTTTAGACGTCCGCACCGCGTAACCGCATTAAAGCTGCCTATCCATACCACACTCCTTGCCGTGAAGGAGCCACGGCGAGTGCGTGCTAACACCTGCCTATCCACCCTCTGTGCTCGCCTTGACGGAGCCTTGGCGAGCGTTGCGTGGTCTGCAGCCCTGAGGCTTGTGGCCGCTACCGTCCACTGTCAGCCGCACTACTAACTTACGACTGAGACTGCGTGCGCCATCTACAACCTAAGACCAGTGAAATATCCTATAGACTAAGAACCTATCCCCTAAGATTATGTGCTCGTGCTCTAAGCGAATTAATGTGTTTTTAAGTGGAATTCTGTTTCCATCTAGTCTATCTTTATTTGTCCGTTTACTACCAACTAAACCAATACGCCACGATCATGTCTGAAGAGTTTTGCTAGCTAAATTAATTTTACCCTTTTATTCCAACATAACATCACGCCTGATTCCAACCACGGGTTAGGTATTTATAGTACTAGCACATCTCATCAATTAGTTGTTAGTTAAGACGCTGACAAGAGGTATAGCGCGGTCACTGTCGGACTGCATAGAAAAGAAAGAGAAGCGCGATGACACAATGCTTGTCATATAATGCTAAATGTGAAATAATTTTCTATTTACACAAAATGAGTTGAGTAATCGGAAATAACAAACAACCAAGTTTTGTATTTGAATATGATATGTAATTGTTATTAATTTTACCAATGCACGTTGATAAGTAATACAGATATTTTTGTTGAATGATCATTTCAAGAGGTTTGTTTACCATTTTATTGTATTGATAAAACTTTTTAAAAACGTGTTTTGAATACAACAGCGTTCTGAGAAATTTGTTCAAGATTAACATATATTTTTCCGCTACCACAAACTTGTGTAGATTTTCCAATTTATATTTTTAAGACTATCCTACTTACATTTGCCTCTTGTCAGCGCCATAACTATATAAACATTGTAATTTGTACTTACTACATTTTATTTATACCATTTTAACGCATTTTCTTTCTTTTAAACTCTTCAATAAATATAAACTAACCTGTTACAATGAATAAAGACTAGATTCCATATCTCAGTGAGCGAGCCATCAGGATTGACATAGTGTATCTCAGTGCATGGGCCGCACGGGCCACTGACACCCATCTCCCAGAAATTGTCTTTAGCTCCTTTGGCCAAGAGCCTGCTTTCTGCAATGCTGGAACAGACACAAGGTATTAATGCCAGGAGGATAATGGAATTCAGCTTTAAAGTGCCAGAGTATACTGGTGAACAGCAATTTTTATTAATAAGAAATATGCAACAATGTTTTCATGTAATTGAAATGAAAAAAAAAAAAATTAAATCCATAGGGTCTCGGCACTCAACCGGCTATGACAAAGCTAAAATGGCGGTGCTATGATGCTCAATGTAAATCACAGAGCACAGAACCACTGCACTGGTACATCAGCCGACTGTACTAATCAAAATCGTGGCACCGAAAGTGCGTTGGACAACTTCTCCTATGGACTGCCTTTAAAGACGTTATTTTCTAAACACCATTCGTGTCCGTAGTATGAATAAGCAGTAACATGCTTGGTTTGCATGAAAAGTGATGAGAGTGCGGCCGCTGGTCTCCCTGCTCTACGATGTCATCAACTCAGTAACTTTCGTGGTTCCAGGAAGTGTGTTTCACATAAAAAGTTTGTGCCCCTACCCAATAGACTTCCAGATATCCCTGCAGTCAGTATCTGCCTTCAGACCAATAGCAGCATCTCCTGAGAAGTACGTCACCACCAAGTTCTCCGGATTTAGTTGGTATGGACCGAGCAGCAGGTCCCAAGCCATCTCACATGCATCTTTCTGCAATATATTAATTAATTTATTAATATTAATTGAGACAAAAGGAGTTTTTTGAAAATGAGATATACCTTTTCACACCTTGTGAAGTTTGATTGAAACCAAAACACAACAATTTTTGTTAAGTTAGGAAAAAAATATTGCTGTAAACATAATATTGTTATAGCAATCAAATTTTGTTTTGTTATTGTTTCTGAATGAGAATAAAAAAATTGTGGAGAACAATGGTCCATTACTCTTGAGAAATAGGATTCAGTTCTCAGCTACCTGATGTTTATCTTCAATAAAAAACATAGTAATATCCAAACAATGACTTAATAATATCCAAACATACAGCCATATGGAGAAAAACATAATCACCTTGCATAACATGCATGCATGTATAATCAGCCTATTATGTTCCCACTGCTGTGACACAGGCCTCCTCTCTGTGAGAGGGAGTGGGCCGTAATCCACCACGCGGGCCCAGTGCGAGTTGGTAGATGTCACATGTCCTCGAATTTTTGGTTCTAAGACATGCCGGTTTCCTCACGATGTTTTCCTTCACCGTTTTGAGAGCAGTGGTGATGAAATAATTTACACAAAGTAAAGGACCTGGCTGGGTTCGAACCTACGACCAACTCGTAAGTCGCGGCCGTTACCACTGGGCCACCACTGCTCTATAATCACCTTACCTCATTTTAATTTAGAAAAAAACCTTATTAACACCACGGCGGTCAGCCCCCAACGTATTCTGGGGGGG
Organism: Dasypolia templi; assembly: GCA_963555695.1. Classification (NCBI taxonomy): domain Eukaryota; kingdom Metazoa; phylum Arthropoda; class Insecta; order Lepidoptera; family Noctuidae; genus Dasypolia; species Dasypolia templi. Next base: position 30,358,979 of record OY743140.1, on the reverse strand, counting down.
GGGGGGGGGCAACAGACTGCAAAATATCACAGCGCTCTTCAGCGCCCACAAACCAGGCAGCGACTAACGCGCCTAACTTCTCAACACCGGCCGCGACTAACGCGCCTATACACGCAAACTCGGCCGCGATCAACGTGCCAGTACCCGCAACCCAACGCATAACGCCCCCCACGAGCCTCTGGCAACAGAGTATTGTGCGAAACAGCGTCACTAACCCCGACTATGACCAAGACAAACACAGACAGAGGGCGACAGGGAAGGATGACGGAGCTGGCAGCTCTACCACCCTCCCGGCTGACGAAGTACGACTGCTGAAGAAGCGCGGAAAAATCACTGCCCGGGACGGGAAAGTAGGCGACCGAAAGCAGGGCTGCGAAGGCACTAGCCAGCGCGAAATGCGATCGGACGCCGAAATAACAGTACGCGACCATCCACGAGTACGCGAAGGGGCAACCCGGCGCGCAAAGTGGCCGGACGCGGAACCAAGCGGGCAGGGGCAAGTACGCGAAGGGGAAACCCGGCGCGAAAAGCTCCCGAACGCAACAGTGTCTGCCAGGGCCGCCAGTCGACCCCAAAACACAGACCATACCCACAATAGAACTCGACCAAGACAGCACAGGGGTAGGCGCCTTAGAGCCTCACACGCACAGGCGCAGCTGGCAGACAACTTGCCAGGCACCTCCTAACCGCAGCCTGGACCAAGCGGTACAGGGCCGGCGAAGAGAGCCCTGACGACACAGCCTCACCGAGTGCACTTCAGGGGGACGCCAAACGTGTGAGGGTCCACTCCGCCCAGGGGGAGCAGAAAACCTACGCGCGAGCACTTGGGTCACAGTCCGAGGGCAAACGATCATAGACCTAACCCTTGCAACAGAAAATGCGACAAACTTTATCACAAACTGGCACGTATCCGACGAGCCTTCTTGCTCAGACCATAGAAGGATTCGCTTTACATTAACTACCAACACAAGTAAACCAGTGCCTAGGCGGAACCCGCGGCGCACCAATGTACCCGGGTATAAGCGCCTCCTAGCCTCCCTACTAGGCAGACACCTATCACTAGTAACCATAACAGACCACGCACAACTAGAATACACCGTAAACAAACTATCAGAATATATTACCGAAGCATACCATGCATGCTGCAAACTAAGGGCGCCAAAAACTAACAGCGAGAGGAACCCCTGGTGGAACGCTGAACTTAGTAAACTCAGAGATGCATTAAGTAAGCAATTCAACAGAGCCAAAAACACCAGACTCCCGGACGACTGGGAGTCATACAAAGAGCAAATCAGAACTGCCAGAAGAACAGCATGGCGGAAGTTCTGTGAATCCATCGAAACCAATAATGAAGCCGCAAGGGTAAGGAAAATCCTATCAACTGATCAGGACCGAACCCTCGGCGCGCTGAAAAAACCCGACAACTCATACACACTAACTGACCATGAAACGTAAGATCCTCCTCGAGACTCACTTCCCAGACTGCAAACTCCTAGAGGACAAGGCGTGGGAAGCTGAACCAGAATGGACCCCAACGGATCAAGACTGGTCTAGAGCCCGCAATATAGTAACAGAAGACCGAATAAAGTGGGCCATCAACACCTTTCAGCCCTATAAGTCCGCTGGGCTGGATGGCATCTTCCCAGCCCTCCTACAATGGGGGGTTGTTATAATGACACCATGCCTGGTGGAGACCTTCCGGGCCTGTATAGCACTCAGACACATACCCCTAGCTTGGCGCGAAGTGAAAGTCATATTCATACCCAAACCAGGCAAATCCGACTACACACAACCCAAGGCCTATAGGCCCATAAGCCTCACATCCTTCCTACTGAAAACCCTAGAGAGACTCTGTGATAGATACATTCGAGACGGACCTCTTCAGGCAAAACCACTTCATAAACAACAACATGCGTACTCCACAGGCAGATCAACGGACTCTGCGTTACATGGCGTAGTTTCCAAGATTGAATGCGCGGTGGACCACAAATGCTCAGCACTAGCCGTCTTCATTGATATCGAGAGCGCTTTTGACAAAACCACGTTTGGTAGCATCAACATGGCCCTCGACAGACACAATATAGACCCGACCCTGAGCGGGTGGATCACTAATTTGCTCAATCTGAGAGCTGTACACCAACAGTGAACGACACCACAAGGGCCATTGTGGCGAAGGGCTGCCCGCAGGGGGGCGTTCTCTCGCCACTTCTGTGGAATTTGTTTGTAGACAGCCTCATCAGAACACTCAATGACAAAGGCTACTTTACTGTAGGCTATGCCGATGATATAACCATAATAATAAATGGCACCCACGAAAATACCCTATGCAACCTTATGCGCCAAGCCTTGAAAATAGTAGAGGACTGGTGCATCAGACACCAGCTATCCGCCAACCCCACAACGACCGAACTGATCCTCTTTACAAAAAAGAGGAAACTGACGACACTAGAACTACCACGATTCATCGGAACTACCCTAAGCCTATCAACCGAAACCAAATACCTAGGCATCTATTTGGACAAACAGCTGAATTGGGCAAAACACACAAACTACATCACTACAAAAGCCAGCATATCTCTGTGGCAGTGCAAGCGAATGCTTGGCAGAAACTGGGGGATTAACCCCAAGGTAACCTACTGGCTATACACTACTGTCATTAGACCAATTATCACGTACGGCTCGTTGGTCTGGTGGCCTAGGATAGACCTGAGCACAGCCCAAAGAGATCTCGAAAAACTGCAGCGGTTTGCTTGTGTAGCAATCACTAGCTGCATGAGAACTACACCCACTGCTGCCCTACAGGCAATGCTTGGGCTGCCACCCCTACACCTCATCGTGCGGGAGGAGGCGACCCTGGCTGCCTTTAGGCTCCATATATCGGGAACCCTAAGCAAAGATTCTAGGGTCAGGCACACACGCATAAAGGAGGATGCAGTCAAACGACAGCCAATGTTAGCATCACCCTGCGACAAAACCCCGAAGCAACACTACTTCCAAAAGCACTACAACATCGTTCTCTCGGAAGAACGGTGTGACTACTCACGCCCGAACGAGATGAGAGTATACACCGACGGCTCGAAGACCGGATCTGGGACCGGAGTTGGAGTCTTTTCACATGACCTCAACATAACCATATCAAATCCGCTGGGAATGATCAACACCGTCTATCAGACGGAGTGTGTGGGCATTATACAAGCGGCGTACGCCATAGAAACCAGGAAAGTTACGGACACACATATACGTATACTCTCCGACAGCGCCTCAGTCCTCCAATCATTGAGGAAAAAATATATTACCTCAAGTATAATACTAGAATGTCACAAGGCTCTAGAACGAGTAACGGTATTAAACCGCAACACAGTGACACTGCAATGGATAAAAGGACACAATGGATCGCTGGGCAATGACGCAGCTGACGAATTAGCCAGGAAAGCATCCAGCACGTCGGCATGCGGGCCTGAACTCATCATACCCATCCCCTTCAACCAGATACGCAGGTGGCTGCAGGAGTCCACCCACACACAAGCCGAGAGGTGGTGGACCTCGACACCAGGCTGCAGGCAGTCCAAGGAAGCTTTGCCATCCTTAGATGGCAGGCTAACCAGACGTTTATTACGTCTGAATAGAAATGGCCTGCACCTGGTGACGGGGACCATCACAGGACACTGCTCGCTAAATAAACATTTCTACACAATAGGCATAACGGACAGCGCTCTGTGCAGAGCTTGCATGGAGTCGGACGAGTCCGTCGCGCACGTGCTCTTTGAGTGCACAGGCGTTACCCAGATTAGAACAGAAACCCTCGGGACACTCGGATCTTACACAGAGGTTCTCCACAGACCAGAAGCTTTGATCGGCTTCTGGAGGGAGGTGGGCTGGTTGGAATAAAAACCATCGACGGCCGCCATAGCCCACGTACAATGGTCCACATGTAGGACTAAGTGCAGAAACCAAACCCTCTAACATAGAACCTTATTAACATTTAAATATACATAAAAGCAGTCATGATGATTGAATTAATATTACCTTTAGACCGTTACCTGCTCTCAATATTGGCAAAATAAAAGCTAGGCAATTGCCTGACTTGAAACTGTCTTGTTGCTGCATGTTTATTGCGCCAATGCCAGTGACATAACTAATTATGTATGTTCATCTCTTATGAACAGCAGGTATGGGTCTTCTTCAAATTCTGCATGATTGTGTCTACTAGTATGTAGCTACATTCATTGCTCACACTGTTTTAAAGTCCACTAATGTTTGTGTAGGATGCATCTATTTATAACGTCATTGCATAAAAGTAACAGTTTTACTAGTATTAACAACACATAACATAACATCACGTCTGTATTCCCAGAAGAGTTGGGCAGAGTTGTACCTATAGTACACCCACTTTTCGCCAGTTATGTTTAAGTCCCATTTAATAAAGGGCGAGCCTATTGCCATAAACTGAGCACAAATCAAAACTCCGGGCTGCTACTGAGAAATTCTAGATAGAAAAACCCAATAACACTTTGCCCAACCTGGTAATCGAGCCCAGGACCTCATGCTCAGCAGTAGCTCCAGCAACCCCAGACCAAAGAGGCAGTCTAATCTCATCTCAGTCTAGTAGTATTAACAAAACCTTACCTTATAATAATCCCCAAAAGACCAGTTGCCTAGCATCTCAAAGAATGTGTGATGGTGTCCGTCAGTACCAACCACATCCAGGTCATTGTGCTTGCCGCCGACCCTCACACATTTCTGTGAGTTCACTACTCTTGCACAAGGGGCAGCCACTTTGCCAAGGAACACACCTTTAAACTGAAAATAACAATAATTACATTTTAGGTGGCATATCTTCAACTTTCATAACTAACAACTTAACAGAATTCCTTCAGCTCAAATAAATGCTTTTATAAACTAGCAGTACATATCCTTAGGACATGTTAGTATAATCAAGTCTGATCAAGAAAAAAAAAATGAAGTTTGGCAATCTGCCACTATCTAGCGTGCATTGGGATTGGAGTACTTGGCTTACAATACTTGTGCCAAACTAAACTAGACTTCTCAAGAATCAAAGTAGAGCGTAACTGCATAAGAAAGATATTGTCAACTTACTTGGTTCATACCAGCATTTACAAAAGGCACACTGGAGTCATACAGTGGCACCACAGAGCTCGATTTGACGTGTTTGTGACCATGATTCGTCTCAAAATATTCAATAAAAGTGCTCCTTATAAAACTGCTCGAGGACTTTAAACGGACCCAGGGTTGATGGAGGATGATACTACTTCTAACCGGTGTCCGAAGCATTTTAGGTTAGGGAGCAGTAACATCCACTCTAAATGACAGATTTAATGTTTTCAACACGATTTACATTTGTTTTCAAATCAAATGCACTGTAAACATAATGTACTCTGTGCTGTAAACTAACGTTTTACAGTTCTGTAAATTTTCATAAAACTCGGCAAACTCCAGTTTTACCCGTCGTCTGTCAAAATGTCAACGTCAGTGTCACTGTCAGGGTCACTTTCTCCTTGATAAAAACTTTTTGGACACTACACTAATGTCAATAGTGAGTGCCAAGTGTAAGGTATGAGATTCGCTACTTGCCAAAAAAAAATATTCGTTTTCAAAATGAAGATTGTAACTTAGTTTGACTCATACAGTCTTATTCATAAACGTGTCTTAAATTTTTATCAATTGCTAAGCAAATGTTTAGCCAAATTCTTATTCATAAACGTTGTTTAGCGCTAAGAGTTCGCTAACCAATTGATTAGTAGCTGTCAAATTTAAACACCATCGGTAGCTTGTTAAGAGGATGCTAAGAGGCAATATGGCGGTTTTTATTTGAGTCAGCTGATCGATTCAATAGGATTATTGTTTGCCTTGAGGTTATTTTGTTCCTTATATCGAGCTGTGCCTTAGTAAATTTGGAATTCGACAATCTTTTACGACCTTTCAGAACGACACAGAAAAAAATTAAATCATTTTTAAACGCCAGGTGGAAGTAGACCAAGGAAGACCTACAAAGCTCGTTAAAATCCGTTACGAGAATGATTATCTACATTACATTTTCTTCATTCGAAGTACACATCATGAAAGCATTTATTGGGAAAACTCAAACAGGAGTAGGCTCAGTAGGTACCTACTCATGAGGTTTGAAGAGTACGAGTTTGTGAGGAAGCTCATAGGAGATAGTTATTATCCAATGTGGATATCCCATGTGCCCTTAATCTTATGACGCCAGTTCTAAGGCCATAAACTATAAGAATAGCCACGTGGCACACAAATAACAAGAGACATTTTGTAGAAACAATTTATTTTGATATTTAATAAGGGAACATTTTTGTTATAAATTCCCTATATTTTTTCCAATATTCTTCTTACAAAGTTTTGGACTGTGCCATTCTTTTCTCATGCCACTCTCATTTCTCATCAATTCCACGTAGCCTCAGCCCTAATGGTCTCCTCCCTCCCCGTCTTTGGGGTTGAATAGTATTGGTGCTAGGTGCTAATAGTGGCTTTCATAGCAGCAGTCAAACTTGTACCTGTAAACAAGCATAATAATTGTTATTAAAACACTGAAACCTCGTTGCAACAGCGATAGGAATTAGGAAGTAATATATAATAGACACAAGTACCTACATACATTTCCAAAAGAGTATTTTCAAGCTAGGACATGAAAAAGACATAGCTATAATCGGCTACTAATGTTACATCAATTTTACATTCTTTTGGTCAGTTTATATTAGTAAGTGTATATAAATTCAGGGATAAATACCTTTTCCAGTTTACTCCAATTATTGGAGCTAATTATTTTCATTGCTACCATGTCAAATACAATGAAATAACGTAATAAATAATTATATTCAAATAAAAAAATTCGATGTAAGTTTTGACATAAGTCTGTTAAAGTCACGACAGATACAAAAATCGTGGGTTTGACAACTTTATTCTTGAAATTCTGTTTTGTAGTCGACTATTTTGATTATAATCTGTGATGAATACATAATTTCACCTCTATCCCGTTTCTGTACTAATCACCCGCTAAGTAGCGTTTATAAATAAAGAAAAGTTAAGCATTGATTTAGAGCTAACTAATTGGTTAGCTAAGCAGTGGCTAACTAATGGTTAGCGAGATTTTTATAAATAAGGCTGTTATTATTTATATAATAATTGTCATCAGTCATCCCATCCTAATAATTTGCAAAAGCTTTAAAATTGGAACTTCAAATTGGTTGCATAGCAACTGATACAGGGTTACTGGTAGCTCGACGTATTCCTTGCACGACGTCATAGTATCAATCAATTTTCAATTTTTATAATTTATTTCTCCCAAAAAGGTACAAGTTTGGTACATGGTATCAGGTTACAGGCAGAGTCAAACCTTTGTGAGAGCTGGAGTCTATACTGGGTTCAGGATCTGTATGACAGATCTCCAGGCTCACACCCTTAAAATTATATAATTCTATTGCACTTACGTAATACAACATCGTAAAAGCTTCAAGTACTGAGAGGAAGATAAATCTATTTATAAAACAAAAGGGAGATGTGCTATGAGAGTCTTTGGAAAGTGTTGTGTGTCCGTGAGTCCAACATAAGTCCTCACGCCCAGCACCCACGAAGGGCACAGGACGCGAGCACCTACTTGCTTGAGTGTGTGTCTGTGTGTGGTTTAAGAAGGTGAACGCGATCTGACATTAATTTAAGAGGGTGCATATTCCCGGTAGGCAAAACTATTTTAAAACATTTAGTAAATACTCAGTCTGCTCATAATCCAATTCAAGTAGCCATTTCGTTACAGTTGTTTTACATTTTGATCTGCACATATGGTGTATATTTAAAATTTTGTTTACTTTGTTATAGACGTAGCTACTGAGGAAAGGGAAACTACGTTGGGCCGAACGACAATTTGTGCGGTTGGAAGGACAGACAGTATGTTTACGTCGTTGGGAGACAAATTTGCATGGAGCGTAGGGAGTTTGAGAGTGTGTAGTTAAAACAAGGTTAAGGATAAATAATTTGCGAACAGAGAGAACAGTACATGTATTGTAAAGATCGATGGTAGGAAAGCGGTAAGGTAGCCGCCATCCAACCTTCAAGAGTGCTCTTTGAGCACGTTCCAATTTCAGCATGTGAGTCTTTGCTGACCCACCCCACGTAATTATGCAATATTGTATTAGCGATTGGCAGAGGGCGAGATATACAAGTCTTAGAACTGTAGGGTCCGCAGCGTGACGTAGGGATTTAAAAATGTAGATCAACCTGCGCAGTTGTGAGGAGAGGCTGTTTATGTAAATAGAGAATGACAGGCAATCATCAATTTGAACACCCAGATATTTAACAAAATTGATGCGAGAAAGGCAGGGGCACTTACAAACCGTGAGGTGAGGAGAGACACAAGAGTGGGCAATCAAGGAATAAGGGGAAGAAGGTGGTTTCCCAGTGGCAGTAAAAGAAAAGGTTAGGTAATTGGTTTTGTCAGCATTTAAAGTAAGCAGGTTTCGAGCCAACCAGTTGGTGACAAGGTTGAGTCCGGATCGTGCATGCCGGAATGCGGAATGCTCCCAGGAGTCTCCATGGTATAGAAGGGCAGTGTCATCGGCATAGGTGTAGATGGATGCATTTGGAAGCGTTAGCCGGCAGAGGTCATTTATATAAATGAGAAAAAGGGTCGGACCGATAATACTGCCCTGGGGGACCCCGTAGGATATGGGAAGCTCTTCGCTTGTCCAATCACCGATCCTGACGCACTGCCGTCTACCCGTGCGGTAACTCTCGAAGAGAGCAAGTTGAATACCTCTAATACCGATCTTCTTCTTCTTCTGCTTTTTATCCAGGTTGGAGAATTAGTAGGGTTAAAATGCAACTAATTAAGCCACCAAATGTTCTACCGAAATTCAGTAGTTTTTTATGTTAGTTACATTCACAGTATTTTTATAAAAAATCCCAGATTAAATCATTTGGAGCCAATTTAAAAATGATTTACAGCGCGACTGTGCTGTGTGTCATAGTTGATGCCGTAGCAGATCTTTGTTCATAATTAAAAGTTCAAAAAATGCCAGAAACCTGGCAAATATCACTAAACAAAAATTTTTTTTTTTTTGATTTTTGCTGTTACTTCATACAAAATGTTGTCTAGTGAAAAAACAAAATACTACGCCTGATGTACAAATTACTAGGAAAATATCCTTGTCTTATCAGCTATCCAAAAAGTTATGAAAGTCAATACAAAGTTATGGACTACATTATGTGAGTCTCACAAAAAGGTGATTATTCGGAAAATCTAATAGAACAATTTCGTGAATTAATTTTCACGAAATTGTTTTTAAAATAATGCTAATGCATTATTTTTACTCAATATCAGTTTAAAAACTTTAATTACACTTTCAGACGTCTTGTTCGATGTGCTGCCCTCGGTTTCGAATACGTGTTCTTATTCGCTTCCTCACTTCGGTTTTTGTGATTCTTGATGTGATTGTTGCCCTCATCTGGTCCGCCGCATCTGTTATTCTTTCCCTTAGTTCTTCAATTGAATTAACTGGGGTCACATAAACTAGGTCTTTCATATGACCCCAGAAATAAAAGTCTAGCGGCGTAAGATCAGGGCTTCGTGAGCAGTGGTGTTAAATGATTTCTTAGGAAATCTTCATAAACTTCCCCATTTAGTGTTCGGGGTAAAAAATGTGGGCCAGTTAATTTGTCGTCGATACTACCCATCCAAACATTAAGCGAGAACCTACGCTGGGATGCGGTTGGTTTCAGTTTCTTAGGATTTGCTTCTGCTTTCGGTGCCCAGTAATGTAAGTTGTTGTAATTTGTGATACCATCACGGTCAAAACATGACTCATCGGTCAACAGAATGTTTTTTAAAAAGTTTTCACCTTCGGCGTTGGCACTTAACATAAAACTAACAACTAGATACCGCGCCCTTTACAAAACAATAGCTCCGTGAATGCGGTAAACAATTTTATATAGGTTAGGCGTAGGTTTCTTCTTTAGAAAAAAGGAAGGTATGTCTATCACTGATGAGGCAACATTTTTAATACCTTTTTATTATTATTAACACACGGCGATTTTTTTTGTCATTCATCGATCACGTTCCTTGGGGAAAGTTGTTCAATTTCATGGGTAGAATCACCCCTTGAAATAGTGTCTACAACTACAAATTTTAAATTAAAAAGATAAACATTATATAATTTAAAGAACTAGGTTAGATAAATGAAGTAGGATATTTAAAAAAAATCTAAAATAAATAAATTCACATTTTATAACAAACTCAACCACGGGGAACTTGACTCTTGTATACGCGGCAACACTGAATGACGTTTGGGGTTCATGTAATTTTGTGTTGAAATTTCGAAATTATACGATTTTTACTGATGGTAAGTGATCCCAGTGTCCTTCTTATTCCTTGTAGTATAATTTTTTCACAGTTTTACTACGCAAACTGGAATTTTACTTCGGATTATGCCCAAAATTTAATAAAACATTCGGCACGTGCACGTGACAGACAGCTTGCAGTGTGACTGGCTCGAGTACGCCAACATAGGCGTAGTATTTGTTGCCGCATTTGACAAGTACGCCGGCGGTATCTAGTCGAGTGCCGCAAGACCTTTAATTTATCTAAGACCGAATGGTTGCCTTACTAATAGGCATAAACGGAATTTGGGAGAATGTGGAAGGCAAGGCACAAAAACTGGCGAAGCCTGCGGAAGGCAGTGGGGATGCCGAAGTTAATTCATACAATACAACTTTACGAGATTTTTTTACACTGGAGAGCACAGCCTTACTGCTTATAACAAACAATGTAACGGATGAAACACTAGGGAAAGTAATAAGGTTGTCCACTCCCAAGGAAATATGGAAAGAACTCCATAAGCTGTATGAGGGTCCTGATGAGGGCAGGCGCTACGACTTATGTTTGGACTTCTTCAGACTTAAAAGGGATCCGTCAGACAACATGTCAACACATGACTCAAAACTGAAGAATTTGTGGAACAGTCTGACGGAAGAACTGCTTAAAGAGGAGAACGTTGAAATGCCTGAAGTTATCTTGATTTGCAAAATCCTGGATACGTTGCCGGAAACTTATTTTTCTTTCAAGTCCAGTTGGCTATTGATGTCCAAGAACCTAGACAACATTACGGCCCAACTGTGTGCACATGAAAAAGCGCTGAATGCATCGATGGCTGACGCTGAATCGAGCGAAAGTGCGCTTTATGACAACGAATAGAAAGGTTGCTAAAGGAAATTACCAAACAGAAAACAAATAAAAAGCTGTAAGTACAAATGCTTTATTTGTAAAGTCTGGACATCTTAAGAAGGATTGCCCAAAAATAGCAAGAAAGACCAGGAAAATAAAGCGCACAGTTCCAACATGATGTTACTGACGGTGAATTCCACAGATTCTGGCACAAACCGTGATAGTAATAATTGGTACATAGACAATGGAGCGACACATCACGTCACAAGTCGAGGAGATCTATTTCAAGATTTAAAACATTTTATTGAACCTCACACAGTAATTGCGGCTGACGGAAAGATTATAAAGGCGGTTGGCAAAGGCACAGTCCGTGTAGGGGCCAATGTTAAAGGTGTTCCCCATATTAGCAAGAACCTTTTCCCTGTGCTTAGGTACACAGGACAAGAACCGCTCGAGTATTTTTGATTCACGGGTTACAACATGTTCCATGAAGATCAATGGTATGGTTGTCTTAACAGGAAAAAGGCAAAGGTATATTTATTTATTTATTTATATTTATTTAGCAAGTAACATGACTCAAAAATTATGTTAGTAACAATATTTCTTAACAACTATGTTAGTAATATTAACATACACACTTAACCTAACACTTCCATATATATATATATGTATATCAATGAGAAACCCTGCTACAAGCTCAACACCGATGTGGAAAGCTTGCAGCAGCGATTCACACACAAGCAGTCCAGTCTGCTCGCGATACAACGCAGTATAATGTTGGGGCTGGCCCGCACCCGGCGCACCAGGGATGCGCATCTTTTTCGCATCGTAGCGTAGAAGCAATCAACACGAGCTTCAGCAAACATCCCTGATGCGCTACAGAAGCGGAACAGCCCCATCAACACCCGGAACGCATTGTTATACTGAATGCGAAGGGCGCTGTACGATCTTTGAGTGTAATCTACCCACAGGCTGCACGTGTAAAATGAGGTGCAATATGCACGAAACAAGGTTTTCTTCACTTCTTTAGAACAACGTGCAAACCTGCGAGCGATCATATTAGCTCTGACCGACAGCGCCCTTCTTTCTCTTTCAATATCATCAAAGTCCTTGAGGTCAGCGGTCAAAAGATGTCCCAAGTATCTCACCTTATATACCCTTACCAGCGGTATTCCGTTCAACTTGACCGGAGGTATAGTATCAGAACATCGACCGCTGACACCAAAGACCATGACTTCACTTTTAGTGACGTTGTAAACTAATCCGTGAACTAACGCATACTCTTCACAGATGGCCAACAACCTCCTAAGACCACAATCCTAGGCGCTCAGCAGCGCCATATCATCGGCGTAACTAATGTTGTTAACACAAACTCCGTCAATGTAACAGCCGGCACGCTCTCTGCTGAGCGCCTCGATCAGCTCATTGACATACAGATTGAAGAGCGTGGGTGAGGTCAAGCCCCCCTGCCTCACCCCGCACTCCAACCTATACGGCTCTGAAAAGGCCCCGGCCCAGCGTACCTGATTGACCTGGCCCCCATACCAGCATTTGAAAGTATTTATCAACTCTGGAGGAACTCCAGCTCCCTTTAACTTCCTCCAAAGGATACTGTATGCGACCAGATCAAAAGCTTTGGAGAGGTCGAGGAAGCAAGCATACGTAGGGGTTTTCCTATCCGAGTAGTACCTCACCGCCCACTTTAGACACATTATGGCACTCTCAGTTGATAGTCCGGATCGAAACCCAAACTGATTGTCGTGCACCTGAACAAAGCTATTAAGTTGTCTGTTAAGCAGGCTGTCAAGTACTTTTGCGATCACCGTTGCCAAAGAAATGGGCCTGTAGTTGTTCAAGTCCGCGATATCACCCGTTTTGTTTTTAATAATGGGCACTACAATAGTTTTAGTCATATGACAAGGCATATACGCGTGACTAACACAAAAGTTGAAAAACATTGCTAACACTCTTGGTAAATGAGGGCCCGCGAACTTGAGGTGCTCGATGCTCAGACCATCGTGACCTGGAGACTTGCCTCTTGTCATACTTTTGATAACACGTTTAACGTCCGTGGCTGTGAATCTCGTTCCAATGTCACCATGGTCAACAACATCAAGCTCGGATACGCATTGACCCAGAGGCGACTTAATTCTAAAATGTTCCTTAAACAGGTCAGCAATGCCTACGGGATCGCTCTGGCCACTGACCTACACAGGGAGGCCAGGCTTACTGCTCAGACTGTTCGTGTGTTTCCAGAAAGAGCGAAAATCATTGCTTGAATGTTGTAAAGCCAAAATATCCATTTTTATTTGGTCTTCATTATTTTGACACCATTTTAAACGAGATTTATACATTCTCTTGGCTTCACGCATATCACAAAATGTGGGACCAGCAGAAGGCTTACCAAGGTCTTCCCACAATTTAAACTTCTGCCTGGCGTCCCTGTAAGCCTCACCAACATGCGTATTCCAACCTACCACTACTTTCTTTTTCCCACGCTTAATGCGCCCCCGACCCACCGCAGCTGACTCAGATAAAGCACTGACTATATCTTTATACATATTATCTATAACAGCGCGATGACATAATTGTTTGCAACTTTTGCCACAACATATTCTAAAGACATCAGGGAAATCAATAAGTCTAAGTCTTTCATGACATGCCTGCGTGTAAAACTGCGACTGTTCAAGACTTCTATCTCCCCAGACAACAAGATTTTCCACATAATTAAAATCACATTGCTTTACACAAACATTGTCAAAAACACATATACGTATAGCGGTTTGTCCAAGATAGACTGCAAAGCCATATGTGCTAACTTTTCAATCAACTTAATTGAGCATGGAGATGCGCTGCAATAATGTCACGAGCGTATGGGACATCAAGACAAGGGACTTAACAAAAGATTGATAGAGAAGGAGTTAGGAGTAAAGACATCCAACAGTGAATATTCATGCGAAGGTTGTATCTTTGGTAAAGCGCACAGGAAACCATTTGGTGTTCGCGAAAAGGCGAAAAGGCAACAAAACAAGGTGAGCGCATACACTCAGACTTCTGTGGACCCTTTCCTTTGAGTGTCTCTGGATATCGATACTTCGTGCTGTTTTAGGATAAGTTCACACGAAACAGATATGTATGCTTCCTTAAAAATAAGTCTGAAGTTCCGGAAAAATTAAAACAGATGATGTCTGAGGCTAGAAATGCTGGACATACTATTTTCGAGGTTTTGAGTGTTAGTAAAGGCGGATACTATAACAGGAAAGTCAGAGATCTACTTGGACAAGCTGGAATAAAGCAAAGACTCATTATGCAACACTCACTACAAAATTACACCCATTTTGTAGTGAGTGTTGCATAATGAGTGAACGAGATAATCGCACCATAGTCGAATCTGCTAGAGCAATGATGAATGCGCATGAGGAGATTCCTCAGAATTTGTGGGCTGAGATGTTAAACACTGCTGTTTACATACTTAAAAGGACAGGACGTACTTCAGTGGAACACAAGTCGCCTTATGAACTGTGGCTTAACCAGAAGATAAAACACCTGAGGATAGTCGGTTCACCTAGCTATGCGCATGTACCAAAACAGAAGAGAAAGAAAACGGTAAAACTGACATGGATATAGGTGAACAAAATCAAAGTGTCGGAGAAGAGTTTCATGACGCAGAAAACGTAATAACAGAACAGTCTATTCTCAGTCTAGGGAATGCTAACATCAACGAAGATGTTAATGTCGTTGATGAATACCAAGATGATGCCAATGATGAAATCATCGCAGATGAACGTGTAGACGTGTTCCCGGAACAGATGATACTTCGAGACCGCTCTTTGTTACGTCCTCCAGATACTGGTTCATTACCAGAAACGTACTAAGATGCGATCAGACGCCCAGATAAAGAGCTATGGGAAAAAGCCATGGACAGTGAAATTCGTTCCTTGAAGGAAAATGACACATGGAAGCTTGTGAATCTACCCAAGGGCAGAAATCTTTACCTTGTAAGTGGGTTTTCAAAGTCAAGATGAATGCTAATGGCTCTATCGACAAGTACAAGGCTAGATTAGTGATAAAAGGTTTTCATAAATAAAAAAGGAATAGACTACATGCAGACCTTTAGGCCTGTGACCAGAATGGCAACTGTTCGATCGGTGATTAGTACAGCAGCGAGCGAAGGTACGTCGATGAGAGGGTTCGATGTTTCTAAAGAATATGTCTTCTAAAGAAGAGTCTCTATGGGCTGAAGCAAGCACCACAGTGCTGTTACCGGTGCATTCTAGATTATTTCAATGAAATCTGTTTCACGGCAAGTCAGGCAGATCCTTGTCTTCTGATACGAAAGAGAGGATGTGGAAAGCTTATAGTAGCTCTGTACCTGGATGACAGTCTGGTCGTCGAATCCAATGATGCACTGATAGACGAGTTGATGAAGGAGCTCAAACGTCAAAATAACTATGAAAACTGCGTCTTGAAAGAACAAAAGACGGTACATGGAGCGATAAGGTGGACATGAGTTTTATGAAAGATAATACAGGCAATATGTTGGAGCCTTGGCTTACTTGATGGTATGCTCTAGACCTGATATTGCATATGCTGTAGGTATAGTCCCACGAAGTCTGGAGAAGCCAGAAGAAGCAGACTGTGATCGACTGAAGCGCATAATGCGTTTTTTGCTGTACACGCCAGATTTATTTATTTATTTAATCTTTTCGAACCCAAAGAGGTGCAAAGGCGGACTTAATGCCTTAGGCATTCTCTACCAGTCAACCAAGGGTGGTGAAGAGATTAGAAGGCAGGTGCTTTAGTTGAAGGGAAAAATGACGGAAAAAAAATTATGTGTGATGTAAAATTGATTTTTAGGTTATTGATTTTTTGGGTAGGTATTATGTACAAAAGACATTAAAAACAACTCATTTTGAAATGCTATAGTGATGCTGATCATGCAGGAAATATCAGCACTGGTAGATCCACTACTGGAGTGCTGTGCATGTATGCAGGAGGAGCTATGTCATGGCTAAGCCAAAGACAGGCAAGCGTTTAAATTTCGACCACCGAGGCAGAAGTTGTAGCTGCCAGTGCAGCAGCCAGAGATAATGTTTGGCTATCTCGGCTTATGAGTGATCTTGTCGCTCTAAAGGAGATTCCATGCATAAGAATTGATAACGAAGCTGCGATCTGGCTGGCTGAAAATCCCGAATTCCATCGACGGACTAAGCATGTCCCATATTTGTTCAACATTTCTCTGTTAGAGAATTGGTGACTGGAGGTGAGCTAAAAGTCAAAAAGGTATCTAGCGAAGATTAGCTGGCAGATATCCTAACCAAGCCACTAGCAAGACCGTGGATCAGAAAAATCTCTGATCTGCAGGGCTAACATGACAGGCGCGAGAACGCTCTCTATCTCGATTTGTCGAAATTGGTCTAACAATCTGACGTTATTTAGAATGTATTGCACTGTATTGCCTGATTCGCGCGCAAATAACCGCCAAAAATAACTTACGCGCCAAAAATGACGTTTCCCGCCAAAACGACATTTTTCCGCGAATGCGCACTTACATAAAGTTTATTATCTAGCAACCTATTGCGGCTATAACAAAATAAAGTTCGTGTGTATAGCTGAAACTATACAAAATCAATCTGTGTGAAAACTTAATCACAAAAACTATTCCAAAATACTTGAAAAAAAAATGTAAGACTTGAGAATTCGGGATGAAGTTGTGTAAAATATTACTTCTACCTACATTTTTACGAATTATTTTGTAGTTAGTGTCACTAAAGTCTATGTATAATTAAACTAGATTATATAAACTTCGTTTTGATGCCCATATGTCCTTACTTGATATTTTCTGAGTAGCACAATAAACCAAAATAAACAACCCTTTACCTTGTAATTTGATGCCGACATCCGATAATGTCCGCGGTGAAAAGTAATATTTTTACGTAATTTCGTTGTATTTTTACTGTCTTGGTGTGTTAAATATCTAATTATTATCTTATTTCCCCATTCTAATTAAATACCAGTTAGAAAATTTTATAAATCAATCCAGATTGTCTTAATGTTTACAAACACCGGCCGCGCAAGGATCGTGTTTCCATTACGTAATATGTACATGAACAAACTTTTAACACTATGAAATGTTTACTTAATCTCAAAGCACGAATCTCGAGGATTGTTTTGTTAGACAGCATGTAACGAAAACCCTGTCCGATCCTGAAGGGTATTATTTGGTATCGTAGTGCGTACACAAATATGTAATCATTTAATGGATACGAGATAATTATTTTTCCCCAATGAAAACAATTAATTAAAAAAATTAAAAATAATCATTCCAAAGGCAACACTGATCGCTCGACAGGGTTCACCAGAGTTCTCCTACAGTTTCGTGTCAAAGAAGCCGCCTGAGCGCGTCGGTCTTTTGTCGCATGCCGCCAAAGAAACGTAGGACTAAAGACATCTACGTTTTGCCTACGCGTAGGTATCAGCTGATATTTTATTGTAGGCTTACGCACAATGACCCCGATTTCTGACCTTCTGTTTATCAAGAAACAATTATTATTGAGTTAATGTGATGTGCTTTTGGCAATGTACCCACTGTAGGTATCAGTTTATTAAAACATTTACTTGTTACATACCTCTATCTATCTAGAACATTAGTACACATTCGACACCTTTTTATTAAATTTGCACGTACTCTATGCTGCGCACATGAGTACGATTTGAGTGACTCGAAAGCTTCCACAATCCGAGCTGTTACTTCGATTTCCGAATCACACATTCACTCACAAATAAAAATTAACATATTCAAATATTCCTGATTGGTATACGACATTGTTCGCGATACGAAAGCGGCACGTGATACGTACGGACATCCGATCGCAAGCTATCTCCACGTGAGACTGGCGAAGTGTCCAAACAAGTCGCGACCAGTCGGCTACATCAAAGGATCGAGGACTCGTTATGAGTACTTACAATGCGGCTAGAGCACGGCGGTGTCCTTTGAAATAAAAATAGGCAAAAATAATAGATTTCGCCGGCCGGTGGAGTGTTGTCAACTTATGAAAATTTACCATATTTAGTGTTACATTTCGCATGGCAACTAAAAATAAAAAAAAATCAGTAACTTTTGGTTTTTATGAGTTACTTTTTTTTACTATTTTTTCTAGTACGTATGTTAAACCAGGAATACGCCTTTTTTGGATCGGACAGGGTTTTTGTTACATATTGTATAACACTTCAACATTGCGATAACAAATGAATTGTAAACAAAACCGATAGCATGACCACTTGAAAACTTTTTACGATGACACTACTTGAAATTTGACACATTTTTTTTGTCGTCTTTTATTTTTGGTCACTAGTGTCTGGCGGTGGCAAACGGCTTTTAGTTTAATAGAGAATGACTTTATAAAGCGCACAAAACGCATAAGTCGATTAAAAAAAGACATGTTTAAAACTTACGGAAAAATGGTATGCTTTGTATATCAAACGGCTTTTAGTTTAATAGAGAATGACTTTATAAAGCGCACAAAACGCATAAGTCGATTAAAAAAAGACATGTTTAAAACTTACGGAAAAATGGTATGCTTTGTATATCAGAGGCTGTAGGATACATGACCGAAACGCTCGAGTAAACTCAAAAACGGTACTTTGACATTTCTCTCGTGGCGAGATCCCGATGTAGCAAGTTAATGAAAACAAATATTTTTTATCATTGCAACATCGGTCGATTTTACGCATGGAAGTAGTATTTACTATATTGATTTTACGTCTACCTCTTTTTTATGTTTCTTTTTTTTCCTGAAATTAAAATACAAAATTAGTGGCTTTAGTAATTATATTGCAAAAGTTTGATATTGCCATATACCCACAACTCCCTAGTTTCGATAATCACCACAATTGGCAAAGAGACGGGTTATGTTCCTGATCTGTGGCTGAGTGATCCCTCAGCCACAGTTTTTTCGCGGCCGCCGAAAGGTACTATGTTCTTATGTAAATATAAGTTTATACCTAAGTATTTTTATCTCCTTTATTACATCTAGAACCTTCTAAATTACATTTCTTTTTTCTTTCTTCGCTTATGTCATAGTAGAATTTCTGCATTATGTTTACGTTTTTGGTTACAATCACTTTTTGCGTTGATGGTACCCAAATTCGGAAAGCCTTGGATATTTCAGAGTATCCAATGAAGACTCCAGGTATTGCTTTTGCATCAAACTTACTCACGTTTTGTTTCCCTTTTAAGAGAATGAACGCATTTGCTCCGAATTTATTAAGGTGCGCAACACATGGTTTTCTACCAACCCATTTTTCAAATGGTGTTGCATTTCCAATGCTGTTGTTTGGACTCCTGTTTGACAGGTAGTTTGCTGTGTAGATGGCTTCGCCCCACAGATACATCGGTGCGTTAGACTCAATCATTAGGCTCCTTGCTTGCTTTTTCCAGTAAATTTCTGTTTTTCCTTTCCGCAATTCCGTTTTGATGCGGCGTATATAATGCAGATAATCTTCTGGTTATACCATTTTATTTTAAGAAATTGTTGAACTCATTGTTACAATATTCCGTGCCATTGTCGGATTGTAGGCATTTTATTTTCTTTTCCATGAAGTTCTCTACTTCAGCTTTATATACCTTGAACATATCTAGGACTATTTTTTTTGTCTTTATGCAGAATACTCGGCTATATCTGGTGAAGTCGTCAATGAATGTGACAATATATTTATTTCCTGCACAAGATGCTTTTGACATCGGGCGGGCCACACACATCACTGTGTACAATCTGAAGTGGTTCAGAAGTGCAAGGTTTCGTTCTTGGTTTCCCGATCGTAGCTTTCATTTTGGCTTTAATACAAACTTCACATTCTTCCGGCTGTTCATTTAATTTGAAATCAAGTCCAATCAAACTTTCATTCTTAAGTGCTAGTTGCATGTCTTTAAAGTTCATATGTCCCAGCTTTGAATGCCATTCAGAAATATTATTATTTTTAACACTTTTTCATCTTTTGCGTTTATTACAGCCTTGGGTAAAATCGCATAGAGACCATCTTCAGTTCTCTTTGCTTTCATCACAATGTCGTATTTCGGATTTTTTACTATAGCTCCATCCTTTTTGAAGAGTACTGTATTACCAGCATCTGTTATTTTTCCAATAGGTAGAAGATTAGTACAGAGATCTGGGATGAAGAGCGTATTGTGTAAATATATTTCCTTATTTGTATTTAGTAAGAGATCAACTCTTCCTTTTCCCAGTATGTTTGTGTTGTGATCTTTAGAAGCTAATTTTAGGGTTTTATTTGTTTGTTCTATTTCACTGAAATATTCTTTTCAATAACATATATGGGATGTGCATCCACTGTCCAAAATCCATTGTTTCTGGAATGCTTCATCTTTTGCTAATAATGCAAAGCTATTAAATTCGTTTTGTTTATTTCTATTCCCTTTATTGTTGGGTATATTCTTGTTCTTATTGTTGTAGTTTTTCCAGCAGTTATTAGTCATATGCCCCTTTTTGTTGCATATTTTACAGTATAAATTAGTTTTTGCATAGAACGATTCTTGTTCGCTTGAGCTTGTGCTCGGCTGGAGTCCCTGAGTATTTTTCCGCGCTTGTGATTCCTCTATGATTTTTATTCTTAGTTCATCCGGTTTCGGAAGGTTATCACGGGATTCAATTGCAACTCTAAACGTTTCATATTCTGAGGAAAGAATGTACAGCCTCTTAGTACTTAATAAATCTTCATGAACAGCGACATTCATTTCTTCCAGTTTGTCTACAACGTCCATAAAGTTGTTTAGATGTTCCCTGATGTCGTTACCTTTCTCATATTTTGTCGAGATGAGTTGCTTCAGTAATGTTGCTTTTCTCGCAGGACATTTGCTAGCGTGAGTTTCGTTTGGCTTTATCCAAATTTCATGAGCAGTTTTGCAGCTTTTTATTTGTTTTAGTTCGGACGGCGATATTATAAGAATTAACTCGTTTATAGCCAGCAAGTTTCTTTCAATATCCGGCTCACTTGCACTTTTCAAGTCTATTTGTTGCTCTGCATATTTCCATAGTTTTCCTTTTACTAGAACGGCTTTGGCCTGTATTGCCCATGTGTCATAATTTTCTTTATTTAAAACTTTCTATTCTGTTCGACATCTTTGCCTTTCTTTTATTAATTTTGTTATCTCCGCTTTCGTGTTTTTTCACGTTTTACATTATTAACCACGCTCTGCTACCATGTGAAGAAATTACAATTAATATATTTTATTTAGACAAAGATTGTTAAAACATCATATATTTGACATAACAAAAGACAACAAAGTCAAAGTCAAAGCATTTATTTCAAATAGGCCCTTAAAAAGGCACTTTTGAACGTCAAAATTTAGGTACATTAAAAATAGAACTGATTCTAGGCGCCACTTCCAAAAAGTAGTTTCGTATGGAGAAGAAGTGGCAAGAAACTCCACCGTTACTCTTTTAAAATGTTTTGCAATATTTTGTACACAATAATTATATTTCTATATGTGAAGACGATGCACCAAGAATAAAAATACTATACCACTATTGGTACAAAAAAATAAAAATAAAGCAGAGGCATATAAACTAATCACGTGATAGGTACATTGTGCTCACATATTTACAAACAATTGTCAAAATATATGATTTTCCTAAAATATTAACTAGGAATAAGTCAGTGTGTGAGTAAAGTAAAAATAACCAAATATACAATACAATAAGCAAATAGTATGATTTTGTCTAGCCTCTAGATTGTAGACATGCGCAAAACAGTGCGTTTTAAAGTGATGATATATGACATTACATTTCGTACCGAGGAATGTTGCATTACACCATGACTCCAAACATGACGCGAAATGACGCGCCACACGCGATGGCTATTGTAATGAAATGCTCGCGTTGTAGAAGATATACAACATTTCATGAGATACCGCATTAAATTGGGATGTGCAATGCGCCCTCGCTTCGCCGAATTGCACACTTGCTTTTGTTATCATATTCATAAAGTAGTTTTTCCTTCATACTTAATAATTCAATGATTACACAATCATACAAAATAACACAATACTCAATATTTGTATTTGTTTCGTGTTACTGTTTTGTATTGTATGTATGGCGCGCGCGGCAAATCATAACGCGTAACTGTCAATACTGTCATAGTGTCATACATTACTACAGCGCGAGTCATGTCATGATTTAAAACATCACGTAGGCCTAGGCAGTCCGCGGTGTCAATTAAACGTAAACCTTAAAAGCGTCAACAAAACGGTTCTTTATAATAGTTCACTTATTTCGCAGCCAGCCGACCGGCGCATGCTCCTTCTCACTTGCTCACACAGCGAAAATTACCGAGAGAAGTTTACGAACACCGAACAGCGCGCCGCGGCCCGCGCGTCAATGCGTCATGTTTGAATGTCATGTGCCATGCTTAATTTGGTCGAGTCATGTGTAATGCTACATTACGCGGTCGGGATTTAGGACGCGCAATGCAACAATCGCATTACTTACACAAGTCTACTAGATTGTTCTATGGAGCAGGACCAGCATGTTTCCAAGCATTCTTATCTAGGATATAATCTTCTAATTTGTAATAAGCTTGATTACAAAGTGTTTTTTTAACATGAGTTTTAAACTTTCTTTCATTTAATTGCAATATTTCACCAGGTATTTTGTTGTAACATTTAACACAGTACCCCATAAAAGATCTATGTACTTTAGATAGTCTGAACAATGGTTGATCTATTTTATTTTTATTTCTAGTGTTAATATTATGTCTATCACTTATTTTATTAAATAAATGTAGATTTTTTCTAACATACATAATATTTTCATAAATGAACTGGCAAGGTACAGTCATTATATTAATCTTCCTAAATAGTTCCCTAAGAGATTCGCGGCGACGTAGATTGTAAATGGCTCTGACAGCTCTCTTTTGCAAAATAAAAATGGATTCAATGTCCGCAGCCCGACCCCACAGTAAAATGCCGTATGACATAATGCTGTGGAAGTAGCTAAAATAAACCAAACGCGCGGTTTCAACGTCTGTTAAGTGTCTTATCTTTCTAACAGCATACGCTGCCGAGCTTAGTCGCCCCGCGAGAGATGTTATATGGGGTCCCCATTGTAACTTCTCGTCTAGCGTGATTCCTAGGAAAACCGTCTGATTATTAAATTCCAGTTTTTCTCCGTTCAATATGATGTCACATTCGCTACTTCTAACATTAGGTAATTTAAATCGAATGCATTTGGTTTTTTTCTCATTTAGTACCAAATTATTTACCGTAAACCAATCTTGGACCTGAAGAATAGAGTTGTTCACGTCGTCAAGATTTTGTGACCTTCGATCTATTTTAAAGATCAATGAAGTGTCATCTGCAAATAACACCATCTTCGGTTGATTTTGAAGTAACTGGGGTAAATCATTAATGTAGACTAAAAAGAGGAATGTACCCAATATCGAACCTTGAGGAACGCCCATTGATATTTCAGACCCTAATGAGTTAGTGCCGTTTATTTGTACTTTAACCTTTCTGTCTTTCAAGTATGATCTTAGCAAATCAAGAGCTTCATTCCTACAGACACTCCTATAGACTCGTGCAAGAAGTTTTAATTATGTAGCTACAATCTTTACATCTGTGGCGGCATCTACACCGCCACATGCGAACAAACGCATCAATCCTGCATCGCGCAAGCAGAGTTTACCGCGCAGATAGCATATATACAACTTCCCGACAACACCCATCGGGCAGTTGCCCACCAGATACGACATCCATCTGGTCGGAGGATCCTCCCTTTTCCAAGAGAATGAGTGAACATTACACCCTGTTCCTCATACTCCTAAAACTGGTGACCCCGAGTATGAACGTCAGCGCAGCCTTCGTGCAACTACTTCAGCGTGACGTCATCATCATCACTCCCGCAAGTCACACAGCCAGCCAGCAACCACGGCTTGAACGGTTGTCCTGACCATCAGCATGCAGCGCAAGCGCATACCTGGTCATCACCTTCAGCCTCATCAGCAACCTTGGCACAGCACACTGCACATTCGGCCGGTCCACAAGCAGAGTGCTTAATCCCTCTCCTGGTCGACATCAGCAGTCAGCCACCCCGACTCACTGGGGCATCTTCGCAGACAGTTCCGACTCACCGCGAACTATGCGACACCCGGTTCCAACCCACTGGAACCCAACCGGCATTGGCAAGCATCGCAAGATACAAGACTTAGTCCACTATCGACCTCCGGTCTTCGGAGGGGAGTGATGTGGCGGCATCTACACCGCCACATGCGAACAAACGCATCAATCCTGCATCGCGCAAGCAGAGTTTACCGCGCAGATAGCATATATACAACTTCCCGACAACAATCATCGGGCAGTTGCCCACCAGATACGACATCCATCTGGTCGGAGGATCCTCCCTTTTCCAAGAGTATGAGAACAGGGTTCTGTCCCCCACAGGTGGACAAGTTGTCCCTACAGGCTTGAAAAAATTGGGGGTGGTTAGACCAGGTAGCTAACTGGAGTAGGGATGAAATTAAGTTATTGAGTAATAGCTGGCGCAAAAGCACTCTAAATACTTACAAAGCTCCTATAAAAAGGTGGCTATCGTTTTGTGCCATAAACAATATGAACCATAAAAACCCAGAAAGAAAAGACGTTGCAAGATTTTTAGCAGATTTGCATTTAAAAATAAATTTTTCACTGAACACAATATTATTACATAGATCGGCTATTTCTACCTTTTGTGCTTCAAATACAGAAAATCTTTCAAAAATTTTCTTTATTCAGCAAGTTTTAAAAGCCATAGCATTGGCAAAACCTCTACCTTCAAAATCCCCTATTTGGGACACAAAATTGCTGAAAACAGTTCCAAGCATAAATTCACTTTTTGAAATTTCAAGAAGAACTGCAATTATTTTACTGTTAGCATCAGGCAGAAGAATACATGACCTTACCTTATTGGATATATCTCAAAACAATTTCATAAAAGAGGAACAAAAGATTTTATTATGGCCCTAATTTGGATCAAAAACAGACTCAAGTAAATATAGACAGTCGGGATGGTCTTTATTAAAGCACCCAGATGCTAATATTTGTCCTCAGACAAATATCATCAGACATATTAAACAATTGATTGAAGCTTCACAACATAGACGTCTTAATAGTAATGTTACAAGTTTATTTGTTTCAATAAAAGGCGAAATAAAACCACAAGAACTATCATAGCGGGGTGGATTAAATCTATATTTAAAGACTTAAACCTAGAAGCTACTCCAGGAAGCGTCAGAGCAGCTGTGGCATCCAAGGGATGGTGGGAGAATGTACCTGTGGAGGAGATATTAGCTAGAGGAAACTGGAAGAGCGATAAGACCTTTACGAAGTTTTACTGTTAACAATTAGCAATTCTAATATTTATTTATTTCACATAGCGTTTACAGCCACCTTCACCAGGAGATATCAAACAAGTCTTCATACTAACGCTGTGTCTTTCTGCTAGGCATATAATAGGACTGTTTTACACTAAAATAAAACAGTCATTATGTGTCGAAAGAAAGACACAGCGTTAGAGCAAGGACCTTGCTGGTGAGCGAAGACTATGAAACCCTTAACGGGCCGGTCGCCGGAACCAGTGGTAGCGACCCCTGCCGGACGTGAGAGGTAACAACATAAATCCACAGAGAATCAGGTATGTTTTTCAATATTTATGCTCCTAGAAGCCAGAATCATAGACAGCTTCTTCATACTAACGCTGTGTCTTTCTTTCGGCACATAATGATTGTTTTATTTTAGTGTAAAACAGTCCTATTCCAATTATTCGTTTTCTATCAATATATTTTATCCTTTCTCTTGATAACTGTTTTTCCTATATCCCTACCACCTAACTTTAATACTTCTATCTTTACACAACGCATAAACATGAATATCGTGGTGTCGAATTTAGTGCGGGCGTCGGGTGTCATTTTGATAATTGCGTGGAATACGCAACCGGGTCGTTCTTGCGCCCTTGGAGAATTGGTTGAACAAACCATCAATGTATACACTGGTTAAACTTCTCATACTAAAATAACTAACTTTTTTTGTTTTCGACGCCATATTTTAGTTTTTTACTAAGTTTGTAATTTTTTTAGTTTTGATGAGTGACAAAAAAAAAACAATCCTCATTGGCCCACCACGCTCAACCCTATTTGACAATTGACTTGACATTTGACACTTTTGACAGCTGTAGTTTAGTTTGACAGACCATCACCATAAAATGCAATTTTTCGAGAAAAATTGTAAAATACATTAGTCTTAGCAAATTATTTAATATATAGACAATTTAGATTATGAAAGGACACGTGTACGTTGGCTAGAGGTGAAATTTCTTGCTCTTATTCATCATAAAAACAAAATTCAGGTTACGAAAAGTGTCGGGTGTAAGGACACGTAAGTCTTTATGACTGATACGTGATAATAAATTGAAAAAATGAAGCGTTTGGTACTTTATGTCTTGTATCTGTGCGTTGTTTTATCGGCCGGTGAATTGTTAGGGCCTGAATCTCGTAAGAAAAGTGAGAAAAATGATGAAGAGGAGGAAGAGAACGACGGTTTGGACACTAAATATAATATGGTGGATTCCGACTACTTCAAGGACCTGAAAGATGCTATGAATAAGGAAATTGTGACGCTACAGGAGTATGCGGATGCTCTGAGAAATACCAAAGATGTACCTAAGGATGAAGAAAGTAGTAAAGGTATAGTTTTATTGGTCATTCTATAGTATGCTTAGATTTCCAGAAAGTACTGTTATTGTGGGTGCCATTCTATATGTGACTTACTGCTGAAAGATGTCCAATGCTGGACACAGGCTGGCCTTTAATGTTCATTTGACAACATATGAAAATAAATTGATTAGGGAAGTTACTTGTTGGCAGTTAGAATTGAATGAAAGTATGAGAGAATATTATGGTTTTGCAGATAGCCACCTAGACCAAATGGAATACACTCTGAAGCTGTTAAAGAAGAGCCTCCTGAGGCATCCTCCGGAGTCTGTCTGGATACATGACTCTAAGGCTTCAGAACATACAGAACATGAAATTGAGGTAAATAATAGTATTTGTTTACTTATTCAGTAGCACACATACACTTATATAATGTAAGTTAGTGGCAACATAAACTCATTCCTACAAAATGCTACACACATTCTCATAACTTCTTACATTTTTATGTTATTTGCGCAGTTGTACTTTTGTTGAACAAGTTTTTCATTATGATGAAAAAAATTAAGTTTTAAAAAAAAATTCAATTTGCTATTAAGTAAAAGTAGTAGTAATAGTATTAAGTAAAACTCGCAGCAGATTAAATTGGTGTTTAAGTAACAAGAATCAAACCAATTGATGAATTAATGTGTAAATATTTTCCTGTGTCATTAAAGTTCCAAAGTTACTTATTACAATATTATTATCAAAAATTGTTTTTCTCATACAGACATTGGATGAAAACCCACAAGACATCTTGGATACTCTACCACCATTGCCCGTGGAGGAAGAACCTGAACTGTCACCAGAACTAAAAGAAGGTAACATCAGCTACTTCCACAACCTGTTACTATGGATTCGGTACATGATTAAGGGATTTGTGGTGGAAGGCATTGGTTATAAAAATAACACAAAGTTTCGTACAAAATGCGGTCAAAATCTAAATGTATCTTTTTTTTTTAATTACATGAAAAAAAAATACAATAAATTTATTACGAAATAAAAATATGTAAAAAAACAGTGTTCAGGGGTCCAGAATCATGCACTAAATCCATAGTAATAGATTGTGTTTTGATATCCCTGCCACCCTTTTTGTCTTACTGGCTTGTAGTTTCTGTTAAGATAAGATAAGATTTTTTATTTGCATACAACATGGTAGGTATATAAAGGTGTTAAATACAAATTATACACAAACATGTTTAGCTGAGATAAAAATTAGCATGCAAAATTATTACACACACACTTTTGAATATAACTTTAAATTGTTCTGCTTTGTAATGAAGAATTTGTATTGTAATACTTGCATGCCAGCCAGGGACATTGAATATGTGAAATTCCAGATTATACAGTGTATTAAGTTGACTTGGTGGCTGATGGTTTTGTCTTATCCTAAGTAATCCTAATCCTAACTAATATTATAAATGTGAAACTAAGGTTTGCTTGTTATGCTTTCACGCTAAAACAGCTAAACGGGTTAGGATGAAATTTGCCATACAGATAGACTATTACTTTTTTAAAAACATAGGCTATTTTTCATCCGGGATCGCTGAAAAAGTGGCGGGTAACAGCTAGTAGTAAATATAGGCTCAGTTGCCACGCCGCTGCAATGCAAAATCAGACCATTATGGTTTTGCCTACTTATTACTAAATGGAATGTTTAACCCTAAACATATTAAAAACATCACTTTGTCTCTGTTATCTTCAAACGATTGCTAAAACTAAATTTGTTTAGTATTAAAAAATTTCACTGGCAATTTTTTTGCACTACACACTCCTGCCTATGCCTTCTTGAACTCCACACATGCGTGATATTAAGTTATGTTAACCTTACAGCCAAGGAACTCTACGACGTTGCAATGGTCAAGCTGAACCGTCGTTCACCCGACCTTCGAGGCGCCATCCTGCAGATCAAACAGGCGGCCGACATAGGTTACGTCCCGGCTAAGATCAAGCTGGCCTGGTCCTATCTTTTCGGGGAGGGAGTCGAACTCGACCTGGATAAGGCGAAGAAGATATTTGAGGTGTTAGCTGAAGAGGGGAATGCTGATGCTCATGCTGTAAGTTTCTCACTCAATTTACAAATATAGATTCTATTATGTCATGATGTGGTATCGTCATCCAGTCGTTTGTAGTAACTCTTGAACTATGAAAACTGCCCTTGTGGCTGCGAAATACAGATGCTGCTTAAGTCAAATTTTTACCATAGATGTTGGATTGAAAGCAAAGAGAAAGTCAGTCAGCAAGGTGCAAAGTAGTGCCTCAAAAGTATTTTGGCAGTATGTTATTTAACATTGAGGCAGTATGTCAAACATATTTTATAAACTAGATGAGGTCGGCATTTCGTATCTGAACACTCTGAGAAGAAACACCGAAACAAACTCAGAGATGTGATATAGAGTTTTTCTTTTAACTTCATTTAAAAGTAGGCACAATAATTTCACAAAATTCTGTTAGAGAGTATGGCGAAACTATCCCAATAATTTTTTTCTTTTTCTGTTAAATTCCTACTTTCTTTTAGGGCATGGGTTTCCTCTACGCGACCGGCATCGCAGTCCCAGTATCCCAAGCGAAAGCCCTGGTGCACTACACAATGGGGGCAGTCGGTGACAGTGACTACGCACAGATGGCGCTGGCGTACCGATACTGGAGTGGCAACACTGTGCCTAGCTTGTGTCCTAAAGCTATGGACTTGTATATGAAGGTGGCTTCTAAAGGTAGGTATCTTGTGACAGCTACTACGC
The DNA here is from genome assembly GCA_963555695.1 of Dasypolia templi. NCBI lineage: Eukaryota > Metazoa > Arthropoda > Insecta > Lepidoptera > Noctuidae > Dasypolia > Dasypolia templi. The sequence continues at coordinate 30,329,318 of OY743140.1, read as the reverse complement.
ACAGATGGCGCTGGCGTACTGATACTGGAGTGGCAACACTGTGCACAGCTCGTGTCCTAAAGCTATGAACTTGTATATGAAGGTGGCTTCTAAAGGTAGGTGTCTTGTGGCAGCTACTACGCACAGATGGCGCTGGCGTACTGATACTGGAGTGGCAACACTGTGCCTAGCTCGTGTCCTAAAGCTATGGACTTGTATATGAAGGTGGCTTCTAAAGGTATGTGTCTTGTGACAGCCACTACGCACAGATGGCGCTGGCGTACTGATACTGGAGTTGCAACACTGTGCCTAGCTCGTGTCCTAAAGCTATGAACTTGTATATGAAGGTGGCTTCTAAAGGTAGGTGTCTTGTGGCAGCTACTACGCACAGGTGGCGCTGGCGTACCGATACTGGAGTGGCAACACTGTGCATAGCTCGTGTCCTAAAGCTATGAACTTGTATAAGAAGGTGGCTTCTAAAGGTAGGTGTCTTGTGGCAGCTACTACGCACAGATGGCGCTGGCCAACCGATATGTTTGAAAGAGATACCGTGGCCCTGGCACAGGCGACTGAAGGAACACGGGTGGGTTTTAGTCAGTAAAAGTCTGAAACGCCCTCACGCTCCACCCAGAGCGGGAGAAGTCATATGATGATTTCACACAAAAAAAAATAGTTCGTAATGATGAGTTCAATGACCCCTTAAGAAGTTTTCAGTTATTTAAATTAGAAATTGTAATTATGGGTGTTGTTTTTGTGTTACAAAAAAAACATCAAAATATGATATCTGATCTGTTGTTCAGTGGCAAGTCAAGTAACATTCAGCGGGGGGCCCGCCATCCAGCGAACACGCCTCATCGACGAAGCTGAAGGCGGCGGGCCCGGCACGCTCGACACCGACCTCATCGAGTACTACCAGCTGCTGGCCGAGAAGGGCGATGTGCAGGCGCAGGTATGAATACCGCTTTAAATTTAGAAATGACGTGTCAAAAACAATAAATCAGTTTTTTGCGAATTTCTCGTGAGCGATTGGTTTTTAATACATTTAGGTAAGTCCAAGTTTATCTTGTACAAGTGAAAATATGCACAAGTGTTCCTATACAAAATTCACGTAGAATTCTCGAAATAAAAGATTGAGACAAGTTGCCAAAAGTTCCGCATCATCATTGACACGGTGGCGTAGACCTAATCCATCAGTTATGTAATAAATAATAAAAGCAGGCATTGAAGGCCAATAGCGTGTTAGTATTACAAGTACTTAACTTAAAAACTATGTTTGTAGTAATAATTTAGGCACACAAATACAATATTAAAACATTATAAACACAAAGCATCGAATTACAGAAAGGTTTATCAAGCCCCATGTCTGACATGTAGCTGGATAAACCTGTCCATTGGAGGCGCATTTTACCTTTCAGAAAATACCTTCAGAATAGTATGTTGTTATGAAGCGATCGTTCAGAAATGGATTTTAATTATCGGGGTTATGTTAAAACAGTCGGTACGATTTCGGATAGCATATCCGGCTCGAAGGACCAATGTTCGCGGTTGGGGTGAGATAAAGATAAAGTAAGATTAAAGATTATAAAGATAGCTATATTTCAATAATACAAATGGAATAACGATTAAAACTATAATATATATTTATTCAAAAAGACTAATAATAATACTAATGAGGTGAATGAGATGCGATTGATTCAAAGCATAGAGCGCAGTGTCGCAATTACGATGACATGTTTATTATTGTTCGGTGATTGACCCGAACAGAATTGTCGGGCGAAAACCGAACTGCCGAAAAATAAAAAAATAATTTCAGTCGGAATCGAAATATTAGCAAATGTCACTTTTTTCATTTAACATCACGTCCAGGTCGGTCTGGGTCAGCTGCACTTCCAAGGCGGGCGCGGCGTGACGCTGGACATCAACAAGGCGCTGCACTACTTCCAACAAGCCGCCAAGGCGGGCAACGCCGTCGCCAACGCGTTCTTAGGCAAGGTATGTATTCATTTTGTAAGATACTATTTCACTACTATCTTTGAAAAAAAAAAGCAAACGACATATTGGTAAAATCTGTTGTCCTAGGGGTCATCCATAAATAACGTCACACGAATTTCATGATTTTTTGCTCCGCCCCCCGTCCTTGTCACAGCTGGTCACATTTGTGAGACTCCCCCCTCCCTGTGTGACGTGACATATTTTGCAAATTTACATTTAGAAATTATTGAATGAAAACAGCGGTTCCGAAATCAGTTTTATTTCCATTAAAATGATTAAACAATTAACAAAACAAACAACGATAAATTAAAGAAATTTTCAAAACAAAGTTTACCTAAATCACTTTTTTTGTTCATTTTACACTTGTTTCGTAAGTTTAAATCACAAAAATAGCAGAACTAAGAACGACGTTGTTCATCCGCGAAAGTCAGTGGTCAAATGAAATGGAAACAAAGAAAGCATCGCTAGGCGCAATCCGTTTGGCGGCATTTATCAAATGGCGCCTAGACGGTCGGCACGTAACACTAATAGAGCGAGTGGATGTTTTTGAGGTTTCCCTCTTTTCAGTTCTTACGGAACCTGTTCAGCTAGGACATCCTGTATGACCGAAGAAATAGTTTAAAGTTCGTGTTTTAACACTTCGATTATAATAGATTTTGAAATGTGACGTCATAAAATGTAGGTCCCCTCCCACCCCCTTGTCACACAATGTCACACTTCGTCGACCTCCCTTTGTGACGTGTTAGTGTTTATAGATGATGTTATAATAACACGCTGTCAGTGTTATTTACATAGCAATTAGTGGTATAAAAATTTCTGTGGGTAGGTACCACAACAAAAAAAGTGAAAAAAACAAATTTGCACAAAAAAAAACCCGACTTCCAAAAAAATTTAATTATATTCGAAAGTCGGGGGCAAAAAACGAAAATACAAAACCTAAGACACCAACTTCCGAAATTATAGTTATTTTTCACTTTCTAGTGCTTTTCTTGGAAGTCGTTTGTTTTTTTGTTTTGAAAAAGAGATTTTTGACAATTCAACAGTTAGCATAGCATTGTTTCTGTTGTCGCGCCGACGAAGTTTACAAACAAATGAAGAAATGGATTTTGATGTAATGTCAAAATGAGACGGACTGACTTTCTGAGTGTGTAAGGCGTGATACATAACAAGGGTGCAGGTTATAGCTATGTATATGAAATCATTTTCATCACTTATTGCATTGTTTCTGTTGTCGCGCCGACGAAGTTTACAAACAAATGAAGAAATGGATTTTGATGTAATGTCAAAATGAGACGGACTGACTTTCTGAGTGTGTAAGGCGTGATACATAACAAGGGTACAGGTTATAGCTATGTATATGAAATCATTTTCATCACTTTATTGCAGATATATTTGGAAGGCGGCGATGGTATCAAGGCAGACAATGAGACAGCTCTGCGGTACTTTAAGAAAGCTTCTGAACTAAACAACCCAGTTGGTCAGAGCGGACTAGGCGTCATGTATTTACAGGTGAATATATTAAGATATAGACTAAGTTTTCTGTGAAGTGACTGACAAGGGAATCTTATGATATTGTTTATGACATTCAGTTGTCATGACAATCAATTTTTATAACTATGGCTCAAGTTCACGTAACGGTGGCGCCGGGAGGGGACGCCCTTTTAGGACTTAATTATAGTGACCTTATTGGTGATGTTCTTCAGAAAGGTCTGGTGCGTAGTACTCGCAACCGGTGTGCGTGTATGACCAGATGTATGAACGTAAACGAGGCAAAAGGAGTATGTAAGGATCGTAGCAGGTGGCGTTTTGTGGTTTCTGCCTGTCTCCATGGGAAGAAGGCGTGAGTCTATGTATGTATGTATATTTGTGTCGTAATATTGAACCCCAAACAAACAAACATAACTGCCTAATGTGGGTGTACTGTAACGGGTGTAAAAAGACACTTGAAGCCTCGAGTCACTTGTACTGGACCATACCTGAGAAACTTCTGGTTACGGAGATATTGAAGGTCAAAATTACAACTTTACTGACGTTTTGAATGTTATATACACAACTTGAAATACCCCAACTACCCCTGTACTGTTCCATGCACCCATAAGCTCAATGGTTTGCTAGAGTTACATTGAGCACTACCGTAAACAGCAATTTTTCACACCAAAAGTCGTTTCCTAAGTAGGGAAACGACTTTTGGTGTGAAAAATTGCTGTTTGATGTACGGAATGCGTAGTGGATGGCTATGTGATGGGTACTTTTACACCCTACCTGAAAAAAGGCGTGTTGTAATGTTATTGATCCATGTTCTATGTTAGAGGGTTTGGTTTCCGCACTTAGTCCTACATGTGAACCATTGTACGTGGGCCATGGCGGCCGTCGATGGTTATTATTCCAACCAGCCCACCTCCCTGCAGAAGCCGATCAAAGCTTCTGGTCTGTTGAGAACCTCTGTGTAAGATCCGAGTGTCCCGAGGGTTTCTGTCCTAATCTGGGTAACGCCTGTGCACTCAAAGAGCACGTGCGCGACGGTCTCTACCGACTCCATGCAAGCTCTGCACAGATGGCTGTCCGTTATGCCTATTGTGTAAAAGTGTTTATTTAGCGAGCAGTGTCCTGTGATGGTCCCGGACACTGCTCGCTAAATTCCTGGTCATTTCTGTTCAGAAATGGCGCTGCGCCATTTCTGTTCAGGCGTAATAAACGTCTGGTTAGCCTGCCATCTAAGGATGGCAAAGCTTCCTTGGACTGCCTGCAGCCTGGTGTCGAGGTCCACCACCTCTCTGCTTGTGTGTGGGTGGACTCCTGCAGCCACCTTCGTATCTGGTTGACGGGGATGGGTAAATGTTATTGATATACAAGTGTAGACGGATAATAGTACATTGTGATACAAGTGTGCCTCTTTGGTCATTACCCACTCGGCTCCCTTATCGCGCTCGTAGCCGTTGCTCAAGCTTAAAATCGCCTCGGGGGTAATGATCAATGCACTCGCGCACCAAATGCCCTTTTTCAACACACTTGCGAGGGAAAAAAACAGACTCGTATTGTTACTATCTTTAACGAGTGCGGTAATGTAAAGTAAAAAGCACGCGTGTTTAATACACTGCATTATGAACCTAAATTCGGTGTGATAAGAGCCACTTTATGAGCTAGTGTGTTTAAAAGTAATTTAATAAATTATTTTAATCACAGGGTCGAGGCGTGCCTAAAGACACGACCGCGGCGTTTAAATACTTCACGATGGCGGCCAACCAGGGCTGGGTAGAGGGACAGTTGCATCTCGGATTCATGTACTTTGGTAAGAATATTGTAATATTTTTATTTATTAACTGCCACTCTTACATCCATCATATAGGATAATATATTGAGATATTGTATTTGTTCTTCTTCGTGTCGATGATAGCACGAAAGGTGATTAAATATTTTTGGCCCCGAAACTTCGCCTTTACCACGGCGTCGACGGTAACAGTTCAGAGGTCACTCTGGCTTCATTTTTTGGGGCATTTAGAGGGTGGAATATAGTTCACGACACAGCTCCACATCCACACCGTGGTAGTGTACTATATGTTGTAACAAGAAATTGAAGTTGTACATCTAGGTACGCCTCTCAAAATATAAAAAATCTGCGCAATGTACATAATTTATGATGAAAGTATCAGTATTGTCTTTTCATTCTCTTTCTCTCTTTGGCTATTGAACGCCACGCGTGTCGACAAAGAATCGACAAGTACACGTGTTGCATATTATCTGAATTATCTTGGATAACAGGTGGCATCGGCGTCCGTCGCGACTTCAAGCAGGCCAACAAGTACTTCTCGCTGGCGTCGCAGACAGGCCACGTGCTGGCGCTGTACCACCTGGGCCAGATGCACGCGCAGGGTCTCGGCGTGCTGCGCTCCTGCACCACGGCCGTTGAGGTGACTGCTCAGAGGTTTTAACTTTATTTTGCGGCATCAACACCCTCGTAAACCTTAATAATGCACCTATACAGAGAAAACTTGCCGCCATCTTGGATTTCAATTTCGGCATCAGCACCTCTGACAATGAAAATGTCACATAAGTCGAAAATTTTGAACATTACTTTTGACCTCATTTTCGGAGTCAGTAGGCCATCTACTTCCGAAAACCTTGAAAAGGTATTTATTTATTTGTAATAATGAAATAATAATATAGGTTAAAAAAAAACATCTTATGTTTAATGAACAGAGCGCTATGTTATGCCAGAAGGCGTACAAATAATGGTGTGCAAATCTAGCTGAGGATTACAAATTAAAATCTACTAAAAGTTTTTCAAAATAATTCATAATTATTGTACTGTAATAGGGAGCGAGCCTATTGCCATCAACCGGGCGGTTATGGTATTAAATTAGAAAATATATTGAACAATTACTTATTATTTAATTCTCCAACTATGTCAGACCTAAATGTGGAATAATTTTAAATTTCAAAAAATCTATGTTAAAAATGATACCCATGTCAAAAAAATTGTCAGCCTTCATCTTGGATTTTGTTTAAGACGTTACTTTTGGTAATTCTTCTCTTTTCCACACTTCTTCTCTTTTCCACACTGCTAACGATAAAATTAGTGTACCTCGAACATGCAACTTTTTTTTTGGGTGGTATTTTTTTGTTTGGGTGGGAAATCATCAAATGACTTCTTTCGCTCTGGGTGGAGCGGGAGGGCGTGTCAGACTTTTACTGACTGAAACCCACCCGTGTTCCTTCAGTTGCCTGTGCCAGGGCCGATATCTCTTTCGGATTTCCCGCGAACCTGAGGCATCGGCCCCCGTCACTGTGTGCTGACATCTCTTTGAGGCTTGTACAAGTACACTTCATTGTCGACTCGACGCCGATGTGAACCCCTCCTGCCGTTATGAGGGAACCCGACTGTGGTGCGTTCCGAGGACAGGCTTTCAGGCTTGCCCACCTCGTCGAGCAACACGATAGGCCGGTAAGCTAACGGAGAGTCCGCAGGATGCCCCGGCTTGTTAATGAGGACCAGTTTCCCCGCCTTCCAACGAAGTGGGAACTGACCCCCATCCCAGCATGCGCTTAGGAGGCCCGAGAGCCACGAAGGTCAGAACCCAGGTTTTTCCAGGTAACCCGTCGGGTCCTGGGGCGATATTGTTTGCACTATGCCTATGTATGGCCACTCTCAGCTCTACCCCGGTCACCTCCGAAGCATCGTCGTCGTCGTCGGCGGTGTGGTCCCCATCCGGCACCGTAGTCTGAGTAGTCATGGGCGGAGGAGAATGCTCCCCTTGCGAAGGGAACAAAGTGCTCACCACATCCTCCACGAGCTGGGGCCGGAGACTCTGCGTTAGTGGGGGAGCCCATAGGCGGAGTTTATCCCGCACCATTTTGTAGGTGCGTCCCCACGGGTCCCTGTTCAGAGTCTCCAGCGACTCCTCGCGGGCCAGTGGGCCGGCCCGCAGGATCTCCGCTCGGAGGGCGGTCTTCGCCTCTTTGTACTCCTCGTACAACTCCGCCTTAATGGTTTACATATCCGGATGGCGGATACGAAGCCTGCGGTGCCTGGTGTCGCTGACAGTTGGTGTGGGTGACAGCTGTCGCGCAGCCACACACGCCTCGCGCAAAGCCGTCAGCTCCGGCGACCACCAGAACACCTGGCGCCAGGCAAGTTCTGGCTGGACCCGGGGCATTGCCATGTCACATATTTCGGTCATGGCCTCTCGGAACCACTCCGCCTCATCGTTGATGTCAGCAGGCCAGTCCGGTGGTGACACCTAGGCCTGCACGATCGAGGCTTCCAGGAGGAGCCGAGGAGTTTCCCGGTCCAGCTGATTCAGCACCCACCGCGGACCACTCGGGGCCTGTCGGACCGGCGCGCTATCTCGAATGCATAACACTGCATTGAAGGTTGACGCGTTATTTCAGTTATTGCTAAGTTATGTTTGTTGTCAACAGTTATTCAAAAACGTGTGCGAGCGCGGCACGTGGGGCGCGCGCCTCATGCTCGCGCACGCAGCCTGGCGCGCGCGGGACGCTGACTCCGCGCTGCTGCAGTACCTCGCGCTGGCCGAGCGAGGGTATGAACTCGCCCAGACTAACGCCGCCTTCCTGCTTGACACCGGTAAGTAGTGTACAGTAAACAGATAATAGCACGTATGCTGTAGAAATGATATTAGGCAAGATACAGATAAACTTTGCAAATATGGGGACAGTACAGTGTGATAGGTTCAGCCATATTTTACCAGTAGGCATGCTAAAGTTAAAAAATTATAAAGTAATCCACTAAACGAATCTATTAAACTTCAACAAACAAAACACAAAAACCAATGTAAATCTTATATTAAACATTATTTAAACAGTCTCAAGTTTTAATTCGAAATTCGATTTTATTTCATCGTCATGTCATCACCAAAAATTTTGCAAATGTGACTAAAAGGTTTTGAGTTTGTTTCCGTCATTCTTTTCTGAATAGTCGATTAAGAAACACTGAAGTGACATAACCTAAGTTATGCATAACATCCCGCCTGAAATCCCCAAATAGTTAAATATAGATGTACACATGGCCACACATCAATAATTGATAATGTTCCCCCTCCCCAGGCGAGGTGCGTCTGTTCAGCTCTGAGGAGCGCTGGGCGCGCGCGCTGCAGCTGTGGGCGCGCGGGGCGGCGCAGGGCTGCGGGGCTGCGCGGGTCAAGCTCGGAGACTACCACTACTACGGGCTCGGGACCGCGCCGGACCTGGAGGCCGCTGCTTATCACTACCGGTACGATGGACGAAGAAAATCCTTCATCAGTTCATTATTGCTCTGCTGTTTTAATTTTTCAATGTTTTCGTCTGAGGTCTCGCTCCTAACCGTTACCGGTTTTTGTAAATCTCATTAGCAGCGAACTTGATCTTAACGCACTTATTCCACTTTTGCACCGTTTTAAATTATTTTAATATGCAACACAGAGGTACAGACAAACAACAAGTAAATAAAACAACCAACAAATGAAGTACCGTTAAATTTGCACCCCTTGATCACATGTTGACGAAGACACCAGGTCGGCCGTCTCGCCCGACGGTTGGTTGGGCTTTCTTTCAGCTTAATTTAATAAAAAGGAAAAGAACTTATTGGGACTCGCACAGGAATATCACAAACTGAACTAAACACACTTTAAAAAAAAAAAAAAAAAAAAACGAAATTAAAAGGAAAATAAAAACAGAAAGTCCTGTGCGGGTCCAAAAGGTGTCACAGCTCTGGTATTCTGGTTAGATATGAGCGCCGCGCTAGCGCGCCGCCGTCGCCGCGAGTTCATGTCGACGCGTCGTCGCCGAGTGGAGCATGAGGCGCGCCGTCGCGACGAGTTCATGTCGACGCGTCGTCGCCGAGTGGAGCATGCGGCGCGCCGTCGCGACGAGTTCATGTCGACGCGTCGTCGCCGAGTGGAGCATGCGGCGCGCCGTCGCGACGAGTTCATGTCGACGCGTCGTCGCCGAGTGGAGCATGCGGCGCGCCGTCGCGACGAGTTCATGTCGACGCGTCGTCGCCGAGTGGAGCATGCGGCGCGCCGTCGCGACGAGTTCATGTCGACGCGTCGTCGCCGAGTGGAGCATGCGGCGCGCCGTCGCGACGAGTTCATGTCGACGCGTCGTCGCCGAGTGGAGCATGCGGCGCGCCGTCGCGACGAGTTCATGTCGACGCGTCGTCGCCGAGTGGAGCATGCGGCGCGCCGTCGCGACGAGTTCATGTCGACGCGTCGTCGCCGAGTGGAGCATGCGGCGCGCCGTCGCGACGAGTTCATGTCGACGCGTCGTCGCCGAGTGGAGCATGCGGCGCGCCGTCGCGACGAGTTCATGTCGACGCGTCGTCGCCGAGTGGAGCATGCGGCGCGCCGTCGCGACGAGTTCATGTCGACGCGTCGTCGCCGAGTGGAGCATGCGGCGCGCCGTCGCGACGAGTTCATGTCGACGCGTCGTCGCCGAGTGGAGCATGCGGCGCGCCGTCGCGACGAGTTCATGTCGACGCGTCGTCGCCGAGTGGAGCATGCGGCGCGCCGTCGCGACGAGTTCATGTCGACGCGTCGTCGCCGAGTGGAGCATGCGGCGCGCCGTCGCGACGAGTTCATGTCGACGCGTCGTCGCCGAGTGGAGCATGCGGCGCGCCGTCGCGACGAGTTCATGTCGACGCGTCGTCGCCGAGTGGAGCATGCGGCGCGCCGTCGCGACGAGTTCATGTCGACGCGTCGTCGCCGAGTGGAGCATGCGGCGCGCCGTCGCGACGAGTTCATGTCGACGCGTCGTCGCCGAGTGGAGCATGCGGCGCGCCGTCGCGACGAGTTCATGTCGACGCGTCGTCGCCGAGTGGAGCATGCGGCGCGCCGTCGCGACGAGTCACAACTTGCTTAACCACTCGCACGCGCGGCCCGGCCGCATTAGTTCGCCTAGTCGCCTCGCCACGCTCGTCGATCACTCAATCGAGTCGAATATTTCACCGAGTGAACGTGTTGTTGTGTGTTGATAACAATGGCAGCAACTTCGACTACTATTGATGTTTCATCATCATCATCATCATTTCAGCCGAAAGACGTCCACTGCTGGACATAGGCCTCCCCGAAGCATCGCCACTTTAAACGGTTCTGTGCTTCCCGCATCCAGCTGATTCCTGCGGCCTTCATTCACAAGGTCATCATTCCCCCTTATGGGAGGCCTTCCAACGCTACGTCTTCCGGTACTCGGTCGCCACTCCAGAACCTTTCGGCCCCATCGGCCATCTGTTCTGCGAGCAATGTGCACTGCCACTTAATTTGTCAACTCTTCGGGCTATGTCGGTAACTTTGGTTCTCCTGCGGATCTCCTCATTTCTGATTCGATCACGTAGGGAAACTCCAAGCAAAGCCCTTTGGGTGACTTTCATGTTTCTGATAACGCCCATTGTGAGCGACCACGTTTCAGTGCCATAGTTCATCTGGCACTGGCAACACGCACTGGTCAAAGACTTTCGTCTTGAGACACTGCGGTATGTGGGACGAGAAGATATTGCGTAGCTTCCCGAACGCTGCCCAGCCGAGTCGGATTCGACGATTGACCTCTTTCTCGGAGTTGGACCTATCTAACTGGACAATTTGTACTAGGTAAACATATTCGTCCACGACTTCGAGTGTAGCGTCTCCGGTCTTCATGAGAGTGGGTGTTACATGGGCATTTGACATGGCCTTTGTTTTTTCCATGTTCATTTTAAGACCCACTCTTTCAGAAGCTCTACTGAGGTCATCGAGCATTGCACTGAGGTCCACCATGGTCTCAGCCATGACTACTATGTCGTCAGCAAACCAAAGATGAGTGATGTACTCGCCATTGATGTTGCTGCCAACCCCTTTCCAGTCCAGAACCTTGAAGACATCCTCAGTGCAGCGGTGAACAGTTTCGGAGAGATAACGTCTCCCTATCTCACACCGCGCTGCAGAACGATAGGTATTGAGGTCTGGTCCTGGAGTCGGACTGACAAAGTAGCGTTTCCGTACAGACATTGCAGCGCCTCGATGTACCGGTAGTCAATCTGGCACCGTTGAAGATACTGCAGTACAGCCCATGTCTCGATCGAATCGAAGGCTTTCTCGTAGTCCACAAATGCTAAGCAGAGAGGGACGTTATACTCCTCGGTATTCTGTATAACCTGCCGCAGCGTATGTATGTGGTCTACGGTGCTAAAGCCTTTACGGAATCCGGCTTGTTCGGAAGGCTGCAAGTCGTCAAGCCTGCGCGCAAGACGGTTCTTTATGACTCTTGAAAACAGCTTGTAGACATAGCTCAGAAGTGAGATTGGCCGATAATTCATAAGAATGGCATTGTCGCCCTTCTTAAAGAAAAGTATCACCACACCTCTGTTCCATGCCTGCGGCGTTTTGCCCTCGATTAAGACGGAATCAAACAGCTTCTGGAGGGCCTTAAGAACAGATTTTCGTCCGGCTTCAGGAGTTCAGCCGTAATTCCGTCATCACCGGGCGCCTTTTTGTTTTTGAGCTGCTTCAGAACCATCTTAATCTCGTACAAGCTGACGTCCGGGATGTCTGCGGTATAGATGTTTATAAAACGAATAAAACATACACGTAGTTTTTGCTGGACAGAATTTGGCCAACTAGCGGTAGAAGTAAACGGAAAACGAAGGACTGTTCTTGGTGAAAATGTGTTTTGTGCAGTGTGCAATTTTATATGATTGTTTTACATTCTTAGCTTTTTTTAAGTATTATAGAGTTAACAATGATGATATTTGACAATGGTTTATAAATATTTTAAATTTATTTAGTATTTATTATAAAGATAGAGAGTGCTGCGATTAAAAAACGCTCAGAAAATGATTATTTTTCAGTAATCGTGATATCCAATTATTTAGAAGACTAAGATTGTAATTAACCAATAAGTTCCTGTATTACAAATGATAAAAAAGCGTTTTTCGGTAACAGCAATATGGTTATCTTTCTTTTTTTTTTTGAGAAGTCTTTCCCTAATAAAAAATATCTAAGGCCCACGGCCGGCCACGCCGGGCCGCCGCGACGCCCCCGCCGCTGTGGAAATTTTCAGGGCACGCCGCCGCCGAGGATTTGGCCATCGGCGCTCATATCTAATTCTGATAGAGCCGCTGTGATATCACGGACAGATACAGAAAAAATTAAAATGAAATATAATTTGGCCAACTTTTAACCTGGTTTCCGTCTTACAGGATAGCATCAGAACAGCTCCACAACGCGCAGGCGACCTTCAACCTGGGCTACATGCACGAGCGAGGCCTGGGGCTGGCCCAGGACGCGCACCTGGCCAAGCGCTGCTACGACCTGTCGTCCGACACGTCGCCCGACGCGCGCCTGCCCGCCGCACTCGCCCTCGCGCGCCTCAACGCTGCCACCGCCATACACCAGATACTTGATGTTAGTATACACTGATTAAACTGCACAAGGATCTTTTAGCGCGTGGCCTAAATCGAAACTAGCACCTCCATCTTGTTTTTTCAATTCATTTCACCAAACAATCGGATAAACGTTTAGCGCCCTACGTCAACTTCTTTCTGGGCCTTAGCACACCTCCGCTGCTAAAATAATTATGGGAAACCTATTAACGAATTCCGCTAAGAAACATTACTACATGTTAGTTGAATTGTAGCAATTTGAGCAAAATGTCGTCGCTTTGGCCTAACTAAATACAGTATAGGTTTACTTCAAACCTCTTAGATTCGTTTTTCCGTAAAATCAACATCAATTTTTTTTTTTAATTGTCAACTGCCACAACTGGTATTTTAACTGGCTTTCAAACAGATCGGCGAAATCACGCGGGAAAGGGATAGAATCATAATCAAGCCTGTGCGTTAGAACAGGCAATTTCGCATTTTTCGCTTGTCGTACAACGGACAAGTCATGGCGGAACTACTGCGGTTTCGCGTCGGAGATGTGATGCTGCCTCAAGCGCCAAAAAATCTTGTAGCAGTGGAGTGATGCAAGGATCTTTTGGCGCTCGAATCTTGTAAACATTTGTGAAATTGTATCACAGAAATTGGCAGAAACAAGATGGTGGCGTTCGTTCTGAATTTAGTCACAGGCCTCAAGATCTACGCGACTGACTTACCGATACGTCGCTCAAAGCACGTCTTCCTAAGATAAACCTCAAAAACAATAACGTACTTGCCCAGATTATAGAGACATAAAAATTACCTTATTAAAATCAATTAATGTTGAATATTAATAATAAGTTAGTTTACTAATTACTGAAATACTGTTCATATCGAAAAAAGCACTTTTGAAAAATCACTCATTTATTTATTCAATGCTTTAGTATTTCGAACTTTACGCTGGTTACTACAAAGTTCATAATACAAAACTTCGACCCGGTTCTAAAGACAGTTTTTGTATTAAAACTTTAGTAAATTGATTAATAAGAAAGTAAGTGAGTGTAATTTACTTTGATTCACAATAACCTCACTGAAGTCGATAATCATCAGTCATTCTTTCAGAGTCCGCTGGCAGTCCTGTTCCTGACAGATTCCACGCTGCTTTCGAACTGGGACCTCTACCTCATCACGGCACTCCTGGGCACCCTGGGCGTGGTGGTCTACCTGAGGAGGCCGCCTCAGCAGCCAGCTGCTTAGTCGAAGCTAGAATAAGGGCTTTAACGGACATGCCTAGCAAAGACGATTTAGTAGCTTTCGGAAGCTCGATTCAGCGACTCAGCTTTAAAACTTGCATTTTTTAGCAACGCTTTTCGCTTGTTACAAATGATAGAAAAGCGATCCATAGAAAAAATTCGCGATTTTGATAACGAGATACAGCAATCACTGAAAAGTGAGATTTTGCTATCGCGACCGAACGTATCAGTGTCGCCAAAACGCGATGCAGGAAAAATTAAGTCTTAAAATCGCCGATGCTAAAAGCAGCATGTCTGCTAGGGCCCTATGACTCCTGGAATAATAGTTTTCTTGTGATGTGTTGTGAGCGTACCTTGTGAAGACAAAACCGTGATTTGTACATAAAAGTGAACATGATTATGTAAATAAAATGTGAAAATGTTTTAATTAAAGTTGAGTGCGTTTCATTCAGTATTTTGTAGTTTCAGAATCAACTAATAATGTATTCAAGTTATCATTGATTTTTGGGCTTTTATTACATTGTAGAAAACATGGGAGTTTTAAGTAAACAATTATACTTTTATTAAAGTTTATTTATACCATTAACATAATGTGATGATACCACAGTTGTTCGATTCCTACATTAAAGTTTCTAAGTTAATTTAAAATGCATTTTTATTTTAATATAGTACATTAACATATCATAAGGATACCTCGCTTTAAAAACAAACAACAAATATTGTACCAAGTAAAATACGTGTAATTATTATACTCATTCTGGATCAACGTACCATCACGGAACTTGATTGATAAGAAAATTGACAAACTACATCAATTTACACAACAACAGAATAGAATAGAACACACAACAAATAGATAAACGGTTGTAATTTGAGTTGGTAGTGCATTTGCAATCCATCTAGTTCCCTGCCTACATAAAAAGTCGATCCATGAAATCTTTAATAGTGGCATCAGTGATAAATAATACAGTTATCTTCTTTTCTGCTATACAGGATGACTTTGAAAACAAACGACAATA
The DNA here is from genome assembly GCA_963555695.1 of Dasypolia templi. Taxonomy (NCBI): domain Eukaryota; kingdom Metazoa; phylum Arthropoda; class Insecta; order Lepidoptera; family Noctuidae; genus Dasypolia; species Dasypolia templi. The sequence goes on along the minus strand of OY743140.1, from coordinate 30,314,250 downwards.
TTTAAGGGGGTGTTCTACCCATCAATATGAACAACTTTTACTATGGGACCAAAATCGAACTCACAGAAAAAAAATAAAAGGGACATACCCGATTGGACCATTTTGATAAGGTCGATTGATTTTTGCGAATTCGAAATCAGTCCCCATAGTAAAAGTTGTTTATATTGATAGTAAAAGTTGCTTAAATTTCGTTTATTGTTTTCAAGGTCATCCTGTTAAGATAAAAAAGCATATATTTCTTTTTAAATTGGTTTGGGGCTACATATCGAGCTTTGCGTTTCCAGTTTAATCTGAACTCTCGTTGCAAGGAAATCCTATACAATGCCAGATCAGCTTACACTGGAAATTATATCTTGTTAAGCAGGCGTGTGTACTAGTATATCATCAGACCAAGCCCCTTTCAAGCTGTTCAATCTTTCTAGCGATGTCATCAGCTGAGAACGCGTAGTCCACCATCCCTTCTTGTTTCGGGTCCGTATCTCTTGCAGTTTTCTATAGTTATTAAAATAAAATAAAAACTTTAAATTGTTGCTATATTATAATATAATTTGTTTTCACAGCGAAACCTGTGTTTATGGATACACCTGAAAAATGGTATGTGGTATAGTCAGCGATAATAATATAGGGGTTGAAACTTACCCAGAATACCTTAGCAAATTAAATTAAATTGAATATAAAATTATGATAAAATCACAGTTATCGTGTACTATGTTAATTCTGAAAAAACCCTTGAGAACAGACTGTTCGTCCCTATATTATAGTCAGTCATAAAAAAAATGGCGGCGTCTCGCCCTCCACCGCACGCGGTACGTCACAATCCTGATCTGACGTAACAAATTCTTTGATTCTCTAGCTATCGAGTGGTGTAATTACAGATTGCCTCTTTGGTCTACTGGTCGCAAGAGCTATTGCTGAGAATGCGGTCCTGGGTTCGGTTTCCAGGTCGGGCAAAGTGTTATTGGGTTTTTCTATCTAGAATTTCTCAGTAGCAGCCAGGAGTCTGGATTTGTGCCCGGTTGATGGCAAAAGGCTCGCCGCCTATTACATGGGACTTACGCATAACTGGCGAAATGAGGGTGTACTATAGGTACACCTCTGCCTAACCCTTCTGGGATTACAGGCGTGATGTTATGTTATGTGTTGTAGACCATAGATATGTAGCTGCAACACCAAACTGTATCCCCCGATGTTATCATTTTTTTTTATGTCCTCATCCTTCTCATGTTGTAAGTGTTGACGTGAATATACGTACCCAAAACTGAGCATACTCGGGCGACACAGCCTGCAGGTCCGCGATCTTATCCTCCATGTCCTTCAGTCGTTTGTAGATGTCCTTCGACACGGGGCCGATGTTGAGGAACTTCTCAATGCCCACAACTCGCTCAGCGATGGACGATGGAAGGCCACCGTTGTCTGTGTGTTCGGGGTACATGTCTGCTGCTGATACGGTTTGAGGACCCCATTCGTTGTGGACTTTTCGAACTGGGAGAAAAATGATTAATTTGGTTAACTATTTTGGCTGCCCCGTTGGTTTATATGATAGCAAGCGCCATTGCCGCGCACGGTATATTGGTATCCAGGGCTCGATCCCCAGGATTATTACATCAGGAATTTCTAAGTCGCAGCCCGGAGTATCAATGTTTGCTTAGTTGATGGCTATAGGCTCGCCGTCTAGTCTATAAGGTCAAATTAAATAGCTAGCGAAACTCTGCACATGTGATGGGTACCGATATCTAAGCACGATAAAATTAAAAACTGATGTTTTTTTAGAGGTCAGCGACCGCTGGTAGTGTTGTTACTTGAAGTATGAGTGATGTTTAGTTATTGTAAGAATCACGTCTGTGAAGTTTACACAAATAACGGATTTCACTTTTTTTTATCATCAAGTTAATTTCATTTTTGTGTTATCATGTTGAGCTATCGATACCCATCACGTTTTCGGAGTTTCCTTGTATAACATGATACATAATATAATTGTGAAAAATGGGTGTACTCAGAGGCGTAGCTACCGCCGTATCTTCCGTATCAATTATACGGGGCCCTCGGGCCATGGGGGACCCCGACATGAACGCCTGTCAGACCTGTCACTATTGTCCATAGAGGCAGAAACTGTAGAAAAACTAAAGTCATCATCAGCTATAAATGATTTTATAAATCAGTTTGCCGAAAAAAAGGCAAGAGGAGTGTGTATTTAATTTGAATTGTTTGTAAAATTTTTGGAAAAAGTGACAGAGATAATTTTATGCAAATTTTTTTTTTCATAAGTGGCCCCCAAACAAATTTTTACACAGGACCCCGCCAAGGCACGCTACGCCACTGGGTGTACTATACACGTACCACTGCCTACGTCTTTGTGGAACAGGCGTGATCTTACATTTATTTTATCATCTTCATCTAGTAGCTTTTTCCCCATTCATATATGTCTGGTCTACATAACTGGATGCAGTATTTTATATGGAGTGACTGCTTTTAAGACTGGCATCCTCATGTACGTACTACAAGAATCTTACGACGCTCGAATGTTTACAGAGAGGCAGTGTTGATAAAAACTTGTCCTATTGTTTTGTGATTGAAAAGACAAGATAGCGCCGTTAGTTCGAATTTTGGCCACGCGCCTAAATATCACCGAATACGTATGTAGTGGTATGTAACCCACACATGCACAATCCTGTGAACTCAAGTGCCCATGACGTCACACGTCTGCTAAGATCGAATACAGAATCAACGTTCAACACGACAGTTGTTTACTGGCGCACCGCCCGCGTTACTCGCGTCAAATATAATTTACCTTATTTTAGTTATTGTACATTAACTGTGTTTAGTCGTATTAATTCGTGATACTGAAGAAACATTTAATTTTACCTCACTATAGAACCTAAATCACGTCCTAACAAAAGTTCTATACCTACAATGATAAGCTGACTTCGGACAGCACGTTATTTAAGCCGTTAGCCCCGGCTGTCTTCTTTGACAGTTGTTACGGGTCGTCAGAAGCCCGAAAGTCTGTCAACCAGTCTTACTATCGGGTATCGTGTTACCCAGGTAGCACGATAGGGGTTTTGGAGGACAGATGGGCTCCAGGTAAAATACTGGTATCTGGCGGCATCCAGTTATTCCGGTTAGGCTTGACAGATAATGATGACTCAAGTTCGTTATAGATAAAAGAAAACAACTCACTTTTCAAATGTCCTTTCGAGTCGCTCCTCTTAACGAACTGCGTTCTCACTCTAGCGCACGTTTCCGTCTCAGCATCATCCTGCTTGTCCGGTATGAAGTCGTGAATATTGCTGATGTTCACTTGTTCTCTCTTTCGTTCTATGAAGTTATTGATACGGTGCTGTAGTTCCTCACAGGAGACGTTGATCTGGACTAGGGTTTTGTCCACCGGTGGCGCTGGGTTTGGGGCTGGTGTTGGTAGTGGTGTCGAGTCTGGTACTGTGCCTGTAATGTTTTGTGGGGTTAATGTTTGGATGTTGTGGCAGTGGAATTTGAGGCTGTGTAGCTAAAGCCTATCTGTAGTTTCTTGTTCTGTGTGTCACAGAGTGTGATCCGCCTTAGATATAAGGGTAGAATGCCACTCGTCATATATCTTTGTCCAAGATTGTTTTTTTATATGAAGGTTGTTAGTGTGTAAGTTCTTTGATCAAAGTCACGTTGGAAAAATAAATTTGACCAGTAGCTTAATACCCTTTTTTTTGGGTGGGATTTCATCAAATGACTCGGGAGGGCGTGTCAGACTTTTACTGACTAAAACCCTAAGAAGATAGTGTTGTTCCACTCACAATAATTGTTAGAATATTATGGTTTATGACTTTCGGTGACTTCATTAGTTGATCAGCTTGCAATGTTCTAACTGCTGGGAACCATGTCACCACGTCTTCGTTGATAGGTATTAAATCTCATTATAATGTTCTGGTCTCACAGACTTTTCAAGGTCGTTTGTGTTCTACCTAAGTTCAGGTTCAAGAGCCAGATTAAAATGTATTGGAATAGTTCAGCCTATTATTTACTTGGCTTGTTTTGTTATGTAAAATTTCTATATAGTCGCCATCAGTCAGCCTCTTTAAGAAATTTTCGTATTACCCGTTCGCGCTAAGTTTGCCGCTGACCGTCATTAAAACTAACAAAATGTCGAGAAATTATAATCGAATAAATAATACTCACACGCCCTTGCGATGATTGCTTACTGTACTTAGGGCGCGACTCAGCGGTGCGGTAAGCGGTTGGGGGGAAGGGACGCGCATTCCACAGACCGGCAAACTTGGCGCGAATGTGTTGTACAGTGTTTTCAATGACTTGTCTACGTGTGTGCACATGCACGCAGTCTTATCAATCTGGTCAATAAAACTTTTCCAATATTTTATCTTTTTTCATCATAATTATAATAATGCTTGGAATTGTACCCACAAAATCAATAATGGGAAAAGTGAAGGTAGGTGGCTGTAAAGTAGCTATGGTATTAGTAAGTACTGTTATTTCCAATTGATTGAATTAAAGAACGTAATTTTATTACAATGATATTAAAAAGGTTAAAATAAGGTTAAGTGGACTACCTAATCATGTATTTGTATAAAATACTCTACTTGCAAAGGTCTTTAAAACCTTTATTGTACTTAATAGGAAACTTGTCAATAAAATTAACTATTAAACGTCGTTAACTATTAACTACGCAGCACATTAGAAATCGAACTCATGACCTTACCGGAACTTTATCACCAAAGCAGATCACCCGGTTATCAATGAAAACTACTTGAAACAATATTAAAATTTTATTTTGAATTACTGCATTGCTCACTTAAAAACTAATTGCGTTCAAACAAACAACAAAAAAAAAAAAAAAAATACAAAAAAAAGAAACAAATTGCCGCAGCCCAAACTTTTTATTAAACATCAAAAGCATTTGGGTTAAAATGTAAATTGTGTAAATAGAAAGAGATCTACTTATAAATAGATAAAAAACTCGACTCAACTCACGAAAACATGATTACTGTGAGAAAAAAAAACTTTTAAACATGCATTTCATGCTGTGTGCATTTATAAAAAAAAAAAAAATTGATATAAAACATTACTTTGAAGGGTTCCGTTAACTACTTATAATAATTATAATTTTTAAGCTCAACGTATAACTCAGCGAAATTGGTTCATACATCTTTTTTTTTCTTAATATTTTTTTATTTATTATTTATACAGCATGTAACGAAAACCCTGTCCGATCCTGAAGGGTATTATTTGGTATCGTAGTGCGTACACAAATACGTAATCATTTAATGGATACGAGATAATTATTTTTCTCCAATGAAAACAATTAATTTAAAAAATTTAAAATAATCATACCAAAGGCAACACTGATCGCTCGACAGGGTTCACCAGAGTTCACCTACAGTTCCGTGTCAAAGAAGCCGCCGGAGCGCGGCTGTCTTTTGTCGCATGCCGACAAAGAAACGTAGGACTAAAGACATCTACGTTTTGCCTACGCGTAGGTATCAGCTGATATTTTATTGTAGGCTTACGCACAATGACCCCTATTTCTGACCTTCTGTTTATCAAGAAACAATTATTATTGAGTTAATGTGATGTGCTTTTGGCAATGTACCCACTGTAGGTATCAGTTTATTAAAACATTTACTTGTTACATACCTCTATCTATCTAGAACATTAGTACACATTCGACACCTTTTTATTAAATTTGCACGTACTCCACGCAGCGCACATGTGTACGATTTGAGTGACTCGAAAGCTTCCACAATCCGAGCTGTTACTTCGATTTCCGAATCACACATTCACTCACAAATAAAAATTAACATATTCAAATATTCCTGATTGGTATACGACATTGTTCGCGATACGATAGCGGCACGTGATACGTACGGACATCCGATCGCAAGCTATCTCCACGTGAGACTGGCGAAGTGTCCAAACAAGTAGCGACCAGTCGGCTACATCAAAGGATCGAGGACTCGTTATGAGTACTTACAATGCGGCTAGAGCACGGCGGTGTCCTTTGAAATAAAAATAGGCAAAAAATCAAAGATTTCGCCGGCCGGTGGAGTGTTGTCAACTTATGAAAATTAACCATATTTAGTGTTACATTTCGCATGGTAACTAAAAATAAAAAAAACAATAACTTTTGGTTTTATGAGTTACTTTTTTTTAACTATTTTTTCTAGTACGTATGTTAAACCAGGAATACGCCTTTTTTGGATCGGACAGGGTTTTTGTTACATATTGTATATTATGTATGTATGTCCAAAAAATATATAATTTGAAATAACATTTAAAATATATAGGTCTACAATTTAAATCAGTAAACATAAACCTAGAATCAGTTCTATTTTTAATGTAAATTTTGACGTTCAAAAGTGCCTTTTTATGGGCCTATTTGAAATAAATGCTTTGACTTTGAAATGCATACATACAGTAAAGTGTAAAACTATGGTCTAGAATTATGACAGTTTTTTATTATTATTGTTCTATTTTTTTCGATTTTATACACTCGTGTACGATTCTATTTTAAACCTGCACGTATACAGCGTATATGTCTGGTCATATACAACTTTCTCCACGGGATCAACAGCGTAATTCGTAATCACGAACAAATAATCAGCTGTCCCATACAAAAATTCAATACCTTCCCGAAGCAAGTGTAAGGAACAGCTGATATTTTTTCGTAGCCAAGATGTTCCCATAGAGAATGTTGTTTATTTCGATGGTCAGTAACCGTTAAATATTAGTACACTTTCCTAATACACGCTGTAGGAAGACAACTATAAATCGTGTGTTCGAATCCTGAAATATTCGTCTACAAACATCACAAATAAAGTAAGTTTTATATCAATGATAAAATAAAAATAAATAATATTTAAATAAAACAAAACAAAGCAGCCCATCCTTTTCCCACAGTAAGGAAGCGGTTACACGATTGGAAATTGTCCTAACTGGTGTTAAACTCAAACTTGTCCAATAAAATTACTCTAGAATACATTTATTCACGGACTAACAGTTGGCACAATTTCCCATTTTGTAAACGCTCTTAAAACTTAGCATATATAAAACTCATTAAAGTTTATGACAGTTTTTGAACAGCTCCTTCTGAAAAGTCTCAGAATCAAAATTAAAATTATTAGACCGTAAAACAACCGGCTAATGTGACGAAGCGAAATATATTTATTCAAATATCAATCGGTTTAATAGTATCATAGCTAACATACCACTCTTATGACTCTTAATTGCATTGTTATTTGCGAAATTTGGCAGTCTGACAATTGGGCTAATATTAGCAACAACTGAAGAAAACATTTATAAAAGGTATGATGTCGCCATTCGCCAAAATATGTACCATTGACACTGAATCTTGAGCAATCTTGTCGCATTTCGTTAGTTTCTATTTCTTTATTTTACGGCAAAAAAAAAACACTTTTTTCTTTATACGTTATACATTTAAATAGTGCAAAATACACGTATTTAATTCAACCCTACTTTGCTCACAGCCTTCCTTATCAACATCCTTTATAGACTTTTAAAGCCCAAAAAGCTCTACCTACTACAGCACTAATCAACATTTTTAATTTATAATATTCAAAACCTAAATAACAACCTTTAAACCACTAACAATAGAGCTCTAAATTTCTGACCTTGGGCATTTATCTCGGCATATATTATTATTTACGACATTGATGTGAGCTTTGGATGCTGGCTGAAAAAAATATGTTCCTGTTATCCGATTTTCACATGAAAAAGTATATCATTTTATAATAAAATGTATTCCATCATTGAAATTCCATCTTTTATTTTACATGAAGAATTATATTAAATCACGTTTATGCCCTGCGATTAGGCATATATCGGGCAAAAATAATATTATGCCCAAAATGCCAGGCATTTATCATTTTTTCCTGCCGGACAGAAACGCATTGCCCATCTCTCGTTTTATCTAATCAAAGACATAAATGTTTATTTATTAAAGTTGCTTTAAGTCAAGTTATGATAAACATCTGCTTAACCATAATTTCTTTGACGTTTAAATGTATCTTAACTTTAGGCAACGTTTATAAATATACCCCATAAATTGGTACCTAATTAGTCGTAAATCAATTTAAAACGCCCTATGAGCGAATAAACTAAACAACAGAATAATAGAAGCCCTCGACATGAAGATCATTTTTTATACTTAACGACACACCTAACTTTTGAAGTGAAACTTATTGCCTCGGTATTCTATTAATAGGACGAGAATTGATATTGAAATTTCAAGGACGAGTCACTATTAGGCACATTTCGTTACATGAGAGAGAAGAAAGATATAACTCTCTCTGTCTCTCACACTAAATCTCTCTTTTCATATTTTTTTAAAGAAGTTTCGCTTCTACTACGCGTACGGTGCCGCAAGCGCAATAAAAAAAAGTATTTCTGCCGCTATAATACTGGCTTAAAATTGAAACCAAAATTAAGCTGCGTTCAAGTATTCAGCCGCAACAGCTCTAAAAAATCTACGAAGAAGCTATTCCAAAACTCAGCCAACGAGACCGTTACAAGCTGTACGTTTAGTAGACCACGCACATTCAACGTTCTCCTTCCAGACCGGGGCGTCGCCTTCGTACACCTCTTTCTTCCAAATAGGCACGCTGGCTTTCAGGCTCTCGATGCAATGGGAGACAGCATCGAGGGAGTCCCTCCTATGGGGACTGCTTACTGCTATGACCACTGATGATTCTCTACAAGAGACGAAGCCGAGTCTGTGGAAGAATTAAATAAAACCTCAAACTCGAAGCATATTTCAATTACCAATTGCAGGCACTTTTGAATTGTTAAGGATTCAGTCAGTCAGAATCAGAAAGATGGCTGCACCTTCCTGACTGACAGAGACTTCAACGAATCAACGACTCGAAAAGATTTAAACCGTTAGATAAATCTAAGGATGGCGTCAAAAAATGGCCGCGTTTCTGTTTCGTTTTGAAACCTCTGACTCAGACACGCATTATTATTGTTCAAGCTCAATCATCTCAGTGTCGACACTTTTCGCGCGTCTTAGTACGGTGAGGATAAATATAACGACTTAAATTTTTGACGAAACGGGGCTGCGGTAGACCCCGAAGGAGATAGCGGGAAGAATTGGATGTCTTCCTTAGGAATTTGCAAAGAATGAAGGGAAGCCCAACAATACGGGCGAGTTATCTTTATCAATCTCATTAATAAAAATCTTAAATTCACTGACAGACAACGCAAAGCCTAAACCACTGGGTCTAGCTAGATGCATGAAATTTTGCCCAAGAGTTCCTTATACAGGGTAAATTTTTAACCAGAGCGGAAACTGTAACTATGAATCCAGTATATGATTCTCGACCCCCTAGCGTAGAAAATGTAGAAATTTTTCGTCGGTGCAGTACATTTTGACCGCGTAGGCATTTTTGTATGAAATGAAATGAAATGACAACGTTTATTTCGACCAACAAAGGGTCATAAAGGCACAAAAATTACAAAAATAAAAATAAAGACAAACACTTAAACATACAACACAACCATACTACAGATCTCGATTGGTCAGTTTGTGAACCAGGCAATGGTTCAGGTACGGGCAATCGAACCTCTGCGCGAATGCCCTCAGGTTGCCGTTGGAGCTAGCCAGAACCCTGCGCACCAGGGATGTGCATCGTTTTCGCATAGTAGAGTAAAAACAGTCTACTTGCGAACATCCCTGATGTGCTGCAGAATCGGAGCAGCCCCATCAGCACCCTGAATGCATTATTATATTGCACACTAGGCTTTGTACTCTCCGCGCGTGTATGACAGGCTGCTCGTGTTTGAAAGAGCCGTTTTTTTTTAATTGCCGACGAAAAATTTGTACGATGTCCCTGCCACCCTGTATAATAAAGGGAAGCACTAACGGTTTTTGAAAACTCACCCCCTGAAGGAGTTAAATAAGAGACGAGAGTTTGTATGGAACTTAGTTTTTTGTGGTCCATGGGAATGCCTGTCGGGCTCATGGCGTTTAATTCCATCATTCTTATTTGAATATCACGTCTCTACTTCTAGAAGGTGAGAGGGTTTATTAATTAGCTAGTTGTGTTTTGTGGCTGAAAAATTCCGAAAAACTTAATAACTCTTTGCCCTACTTTTTTTTTTGGGTTGTAAATCATTAAATTACTTGTCCCGCTCTGGTTGGAGCGGGAGGGCGTGGCAGGCTTTTACTGACTAAAACCCACCCGTGTTCCTTCAGTTGCCTGTGCCAGGGTCACGGTTATCTCTTTCGAATTACCCGCGACCCTGAGGCGTCGGCCCAATCGGACCCCGACATTTTGTGCTGACACCTCGCGAGGCGCGCGTGGAACATGACGCGCCGTCGACCCGGGCCTGGTCCTTACCGGACGGCGAGCTATCGACTGGCGACTCCCAACGCCCAGGGAGTCTCCTGCGGCGACTAGTGGGGGCGTGAGGGCGCAAGGTTCTCTCCCTCACGCGCTCCGCCTCCTCCTTCGCAAGCATTACTGCTTCGCAGAAGGTGACGGCTTTCCATTCTCTCTCGCTCCGTGCCATGGCCTGGACCAGGGCCGGACGCGAGAGATCGCCGCCGCCGATCGCCTCCGTGTCTTTGTCCTACTTGGGAATCGAACCCAAGACGCCATGTTCAGCAATCGCGCTTACTATCTAGAATCTCATTCAAGTTATTTCTTGTTTTTTAACAAGCTAATATTAAATAACTTTTTATAAATCACAAAAACGTTGAATCGAGGTCGCACATCACTTTGAAACTGCATTCATACATATTACACTTCTAGTGACTTCTACTTACAACTTGTTCAATTATGAACCTTACTTAAACGCGATATAGTTCAAAATAAACACTACAAAAGTTTAAAGAGGATGTAAGTAATTTTCTATTGATAGCTAATAATGCTGTTTCACTGACCCTGGCAACGTATGTACGATGGATTTATAAGCATGTATTTTCTGTACGAGTTTTTTTGTGTGGGAGTGGTTTTCTACCTTAAAAATGTTGAGTAGGTAGGGTAGGTAAATAATTTGTAGTACTGCTGTGACCACTGCAGAGCAAGTGTAACAAACAAGAATTAATATTATGTGTAAACTAGCCGTTGCCCCGGACTTCGTCCGCGATCCAGGATATAAAGTAGCCTGTGACCCCCATTATGGCGATTTTGGTGTGCACTAGCCAGTGGCTACCCCCGTCTGCATTGTTTTCGTCCACCAATAGCGCTTCAGCGCACATTAACGTTTAAAAAAACAGTTACCCTTCATTCATTGGTCAAACAGAAAAAGGGCGGGATAACCTACGATTACAACGTGCAGCCGAAAATGTTTTGAAAAGGGTCATGCGTGGCTGTCCTCGATAGTACCTACCCAGGTCGTGGTCGATCTGTGAGCCAAACTTCATCCAAATCCGTTCAGCCGTTTTGGCGTGAAAGCGTAACAAACAAGCCAGCAAACTTACTTTCGAAGTTGCCAGTCTGCCATTGCCACAGAAGAAAACGTGATGTGCCTACGGGGTAGGCGCATCACGTTTTCTTCTTTAATTCCCTCCTGTCAACGGTCAAGCTATCATTCACACCCTTTTTTCATCAACAAAAAACTTGGACCTCAACAAAATTACGGTTATACCTACCGATAAAGAAAACCTAGCCTACCAAATGACACAGGAACACAAATACCTCATCGTCAATTTATTTATTTTATTTATTTATTTGTTTTCTCACCACAATATAACAAAAATACATATTACATGGTATCAGAGTCAAACAACACTGTAATATTGTGAGAGATTGGTGCCTAAACTAAGCTCTAGGCCTGTATTTCAGGACACCAGGTCTCCACCCTTTTACAAAGTTTTAAATTTAATTTTGATATGTACTTGTACACTGACAACCAACAAAAGAATTATAAAAACATTGGTGGCTCAAATATTAGTGGAAGTAATTTTGTTAAATTAAATAAGTTATGTAAGTGTGGAGTTGTGTGTGTGTGGTGTGGTGTTGGTCAGTGTGAGCGACGTGTGGGTGTGTGTATGTGTGTTAGGCGCTTTTTGGTAGGTTTATATTTTGTTAGGTTGCTATTGCTGCGATATTAATTACACCAAAGAGGTAAGTAAGTTTTCAGTATCCTCGTAATTTAGTTGTTGTAGTAGGGCAGTAACTTTCATTTTGCAAATGGTTTTAGTGAGGTTAACTATAGGTGACATCCTGTTTATTTTATTATATAGAAAACCACCTAGGTGGCAGAAAAACAGCTTAGAACACTGGGTAGTTGATTGGTGTAGTAGACGGCTGTCTACGGGGTTGTATCGTCTTTTGAGATGTGAGGCCGTGGGATGATAGGTAATTAATGAGTGCTGTTTTAAGATGAGAATAAAAAGTTGACGCACTGTCAAAACTTTAGCCTCCTTGTATAAGAGCTCTGTGGGATAGCGGTAAGGCAGGAATGAAGACACTTTTAAGATAGCTCTCTGGGCTCTCTCCAACTCAATCATTGTAGTATTGGAGCACCACCCCAGACAGAGATACAGTAGGTAAAGAGTGACTGAGCCAAAGCAAAGTATACTGATTTCTTTAACTTGTCATCAGCCACCAGTCTCAAGGTGTTGAATATATATATATTAGCTTGCGCAACCTGGTTTTTAATGTATCAATGTGTTCCTGGAATCTAAGGGTACCATCGATTATAACTCCCAGATACTTAATATGTCTAGTGCTGCAAAGGTGAGCGCAGGTGCACATATGGTAATGGTGCGGTTCTGGACAATCGTGTGCTATTATTGTGTAGGGCGCTGTGGTGTTTGGGACGTTACCATTTGCTCTAAGAGAAAAGGTTATATAATTGGTTTTCTCCGCGTTGAGTGTTAGAAAATTACTGCGTAACCAACTTGACACAGTATTAAAGCCCGATTGCGCGTTTGAAAAAACTTCGTCCCATGTATCAGCGCTAAAGAGGAGCGCCGTGTCATCTGCAAATGTTATAATCCTACCCCTGGGGAGTGTGAGCATACCCAGGTCATTAATATACATAAGGAACAGAGTGGGACCTAACACGCTTCCTTGAGGGACGCCATATGAGACAGTTTGTTAGTCACTAATGTGTTTATCTCTTTTAACGCACTGGGTACGCTCACTCAAGTAGTCCACAAAAAGTTCAAGTTGAAGCCCTCTTATTCCCAAACTCTCCATTTTTTGGGTGAGAATAGGCACAGAAACCGTGTCAAATGCCTTAGCAAGGTCTAAAAATATGTCCAGCACCTTTTTCCCCTTGTCCAAGTTGGTGACAACATAGTTTGTCAAATCATGTACTGCGTCGGACGTTGATTTGCCAGACCGAAAACCGTATTGTGTTGGAGATAGGAGGCTATGTTTTTCGAGGTACTCAACAAACCTTTTGTTCATTATCCTCTCTAGAACTTTTGACAGGGCTGGTAAAACAGCTATGGGCCTATAATTGCTGACACGGCTTCTGTCCCCACTCTTATAGATCGGGTGTATGATTGATCTTTTAAAGATTTTAGGGAATTTACCTGTTGCGAGAGCCAGACCGCAAATAAATATAAGCGGAGGTACAATTTAGGCTTTATATTTCTTAAGAAGACTACTTGATATTCCATCCCATCCCAGTGCCACAACCCACAAGGTCCGCGGGCAGAGACGGACAGCGTAGAGGAGGCAGATAAATGGCAGGCTCGTCCCCTATTACAAAATTCTTAAACATAACGGGCGAAATATGGCTACATCTCGGCCTAGGTCTTCGGAAAAAACAGACGCGATGTTAAGCTGTCAACTTAATTATAACAGAGATAATGCTTATAAACAGCGTAAATATGCAGTGAAGTCTTATGTGTGCATGTAGATGCAAAAGAAGCCGATGTAAACAACGCGATTAAATTGAAGTGTTTACTTTAAACTATGCCATTCTGTATTTAAGTTAGGTCTGAGAATGTTATCGATCAAATAGGCATATTTGGGCTATTATTTACTTATAACGGGTGTAAAAAGACACTTACTTTTCGTTATTGTTTTTATTTGTACTGGACCGTACCTGGGAAACTTCTGGTTGCAGAGATATTGAAGGTCAAAATTCCAACTTTTACTGACGTTTGATTTTATACCACCACGACCCCTGTACTGTTGCATGCACCCATAGGCACAATAGTTTGCGTGCGTTACATTGCGCACTACCGCAAACAGCAAATTGTCACACCAAAAATAAAAGTCGTTTTCCAGCAATTATTTTTGTGCAATGTTACTTAGTTTGATGTACAGAATGCCTATATACCTACTAGTTTAGGAATATGAGGAACAGGGTGTAAAGTTCACTCATACTCGTGGAAAAGGGAGGATCCTCCGACCAGATGGATGTCGTATCTGGTGGGCAACTGCCCGATGATTGTGGTCGGGAAGTTGTATATATGCTATCTGCGCGGTAAACTCTGATTGCGCGATGCAGGATTGATGCGTTAGTTCGCATGTGGCGGTGTAGATGCCGCCACATCACTCCCCTCCGGAGACCGGAGGTCGATAGTGGGCTAAGTCTTGTATCTTGCGATGCTTTTTGCCAGTGTCAGCTGAGGTTCCAGTGGGTCGGAACCAGGTGTCGCGTAGTTCGCGGTGAGTCGGAACTGTCTGCGAAGATGCCCCCAGTGGGTCGGGGTGGCGCTGCTTGTGCTCCAGTGAGACGGATGTGGTACAGCGCCGGGTTGTGGCTGGCTGCTGCTGTTCGACCAGGAGAGTGATTAAGGCTCTTCTTGTGGACCGGTCGGTGTGCTGTGCCAAGGTTGCTGATGAGGCTGAGGGTGATGACCAGGTATGCGCTCGCGCTGCATGCTGATGGTCAGAATACCCGTTGAAGCCGTGGTTGCTGGCTGGCTGTGTGACTCGCCGCTCTAAAGCTTGCGGGAGTGATGATGATGACGTCACGCTGAAGTAGTTGCACGAAGGCTGCGCTGACGTTCATACTCGGGGTCACCAGTTTAGAGATATGAGGAACAGGGTGTAAAGTTCACTCATACTCTTTAGAAAAGGGAGGATCCTCCGACCAGATGGATATCGTATCTGGTGGGCAACTGCCCGATGATTGTGGTCGGGAAGTTGTATATATGCTATCTGCGCGGTAAACTCTGATTGCGCGATGCAGGATTGATGCGTTAGTTCGCATGTGGCGGTGTAGATGCCGCCACACCTACTTAACCCAAATGCGTATGTAGTAGTAGTAATGTATGAGGAAGTTGTTCAATTTGATGGTCTGCACCACGCCCTTAATTTTGGCCAGAGCTTTCTGATACAAACCTCATGGAAACCAGTTACGTAGTAGAATAAAAAGCCCTCATGGAAACCCCGTTTTCCTTGACGGCCGAAGCGATACATGCAAGGGACAAGAACATAACATTCTGCCTGTATTCTCCGAAGGACTAGGCAGAGGTATATGCATAGTCCAATTACATTCCGCTACTTATGCTTAAGTCCCATGTAATAGGGAGCGACACAACTCCAAACCCCGGGCTGCTACTGAAGAATTCCTAATGGATCAAATTGGGTTATCTGTATTCCTTGGATTTGAATTTCACAGTGTCCTAACTTGTTCTTGTAATTTGTATCTCTCTTCTGCATTTGATAGCCCAATTCTAAAGGAAGGTTATATGCTGTTTAACACCTCGTTTCGAACCTTAGGTGCCGAGCGAGGCGGGTAAAACCACGGGGCACAGCTAGTAAAAAAAAATACAAAGAGTCTCTACAACCATTCCTTCAGCTGTCTTCGAACGAGGCGTAAGTACAACTCCACAATTTTTTTTATAAGCAGGCGACAATCTTCTTGGTTGACATGCGAGTCAACCAAGAAGACTGCTTAGGACTCAAGTCAGAACTATGCGACTACACGCTAAGAGCACCCCCTGTGGGGTACGGGCTTTGCCTTAGATGCGTGGCATACGTAAATATACGCTGTTGGAACGGTCGTAGAGATTTGGTGACGAAGTGAAATGTGCTTGGGTGGACTTCCCCGACTTCCGTGCCAACGTTTTTTTCGTTGTCTGGCAACGAATTGGATACCAAAACTGGATGTTGGGCCCAATATGGCTGATCTGCTTTCTACCGGACTGGAGACTTACCAGTAAACATTGTATCAACTGTTTTTTATGTGTGGCGTTATCTCGACCAGGCTACGAAGTTGTATTTAACAATAAATATTATTCGTTATCATTACGATATTGCGTATCACGTTCATTTACACTGATTTCCTAGTGACTTAGTAAGCTTTAAGTGAGTTTTTGTTATAATTAAAGAACTCTATTGTGACACAAGCCGACCGCATAATGAGATTTCATTATTGTTTCAGTGGGACATTGTTTCTGGTTTAATCATGATGTCGCTGTTTGAGTAATTTTTCGGCCTACCCAAATGTTTTTTGTAATTTCTTTGGTATTGTTCGTCGAATCGTTGAGCACCTTAAGTTCTGAGTTGAGTTGCACATTACTGACAAATGCGTGCACTGACTGGACAGTCCACTCATTCTGTTTGGTTCTTTCCTCAAAAGACCATTTCAGACACCGATCTACATGGTCTTCACATGATCTGACCAAGATTGTTTCTGGACTTTAAAAGAGACTGACCTCTGAGTTTGTTTCGGCCTTTCTTCTCAGACTAGTTAGATAGGAAACGCCGACACCCACTGGTTTAAAAATATGTCTGGGTTCGAACTCACGACCTACAACTCGTAAGTCGGGGTCAATACCAATGGGCCACCACTGCTCTAGACAAGAAAAACAGGGAGGTTTGGAAGGCTCAGCTGTGGGATACAACGTAGACACAAAAAAAGAAGATGGTATGTGATATTTTAATTTCTTTCACACATAGACTCACGCCTTTTTTCATGTTATGGACGTTAGCAGAAACTAAGGAAGATCATATGCTATACGGCCACTTGAAACAAGATTTGACACTAATATTAAATCGAATCATTTACGCTGTAAAGGCAGCATCATGTTGAGCAATAGCCGAATTGCGCGGATGTGACGCATATTTGCTCCATATTTTGTTATATTTTTATATTTGTACTTTATTTGAATTTTATGCGTTACTTTAGGATATTTTTTTTCATACTTGCAGGCATGCGCCAAAAATGCACTGCCCACAACGGTTTATTTGATACTGATATTGATAACTGTACCTAATGCTAATGAGTGCAAGCGACTCATTAATATTTATGCACGTGAACTTGAAACACTAAGCGCGCACCTACGTTTAACATATGAACAAAACGCTGAAATTTCCTGTCATCTGTATGAATATTGACGCTCGAATAATTTAAAAGAATCGTTTACCCAGGTGTTCAACAAGGCTTATAAGATATTCCGTATTTTTAACATATTTTGAATAAAATATACGAATGCAAAAGATTATTTAAATGTGCTATTATGGTTTTTTTCATCATCCTCGTCAGCCTTATAACATTCCGATGCTGAAGATGGGTGTCGTTCTTCGTCTCCTCTATATATTTCATCAAGCCAACCCGAGAAGTAGGTCGCTCTACCTATTTTGAGGGCGTTCTACCTTACTTTTGCTGATTCCCGATCTCCACTCAAGAATACGTCTACCCCAAACGGCTATAGGACTTAACACTAATTTGGCCGGCCGTTGGCCACGTCTGCTTGGATTGGATTACATTATGAGGTATATCGGCGAGAATCCAGATCTCCGAGCAGAAAGCCTTTGTGGTGAATTTAACTCATTGTCGATGGTTCCCATTGTAAGATATAGAAGTGACAACGCTACGTCTTTGTTTTACGAGAGGAAGAATTAGTTGGACATGATTCTGAATGTAAAAACATCAGGAACATTGAAATTACAGTAATAACTCGATGGATCGTGTTAATGTGACATCCCCGCTGTCGCTCGGGTACTGTGCTTCATTTATGTAAAATGAATATAATAGACCAGCATGTTAAGACCAGTGGCACTGACAGCTCACTCCGCGCTCACTTTACCTAAGCACTGTGATTAACGCTACTAATGCTAGGGATTGGCCAAGACGTGATGACACTGACAGCTCACTCCACGCAAGTCTTCACGGTAACATTTTTACAGAATCGACATTCTTGTCGTTTCATGTCCTGCTAGTGACATTCAACCAAAGGGTAATAAAGCAATTGCGTAGGCGACTACATAAATAACACGAACCTGTGGAATATCGCTATACTGTGGATAGCAGGCCACTTGTCCCGGACTTCGTCGCAGATAGCCTTCATAGCCTTGAGAGCCATGGGCTCGTAAGCTTCATACTCCAGCCTCACCACCTGGATAAACAAAATTACAGATTAGGATTCATATAGCTCTGGCTACACTGAAGTGAATCCCGCGCGGGACGCGGGACGCGACTGCGCGTCTATTGTTGTGATGTAATGATTAGGAAGCCACGCGAATATTCGAGCCAGTTTTAAAACCTCCATACAAATAGGGGTTGGCACAATAGGCGCCAGCGAATTCCGTCCCGCATCCCAAGCGGGACATACCTCATTTCGGAAAGTTTTAATCTAATATAAAAACGTTTGGCGAATATTACACGATGACTGAGGGTTCACCCTGCGCGGACTGACAACGTCGCATTTCGAGTGGTTTTTGGTGATTATTTTATGATAGATAAGTTATTATATTTAGATAAGTTTAAATTAAAGTAATTTTTAAAAGCCAAGCACTAGATTGTTCGTATTTATAATTATTACAATTATTTTTAAAGAATTGACAATAGTTATGTAATTACCAACACAAAAATACTAATGTTTTAGTGGTTGGCAAAAAATATATACTCTGATTTAAACTTTATAAGATAACCACCAACAAGTGTAAGTAGGTATTTAAATTATTGTTCTACGGTAGCCTATTCACTATATGAGAAAAGCATGTAAAAACTCCTAATTAGATAAGTGAAAAACGTTGTTGTGTTCCAAAACCTGTTTGTGTTGAAACTAAATAAACTTGTGACGTTATATGTACAAGTGATAAATGATAACGCTTGTGTTGATCCAATGTGTATTGTCACTTCATACGCCAAAAAAATGGTTAAAAGGAGGCTCCCTAAAATATATGTTATTTGCCTATATATTCTGAAACAGTCACACATCAGACTGGTACAGTCGACCTCGTAACTGCTTTATCACCCAAGGTTGAATGTCACTTACACGTCATAAAACGAATGAGTCTTTTTGTGTGTGTGACAGTTAGATAGTTTCAACCTTAATATAGTTTCACTTTAGAAGTTAAAAAGCAATTACGATGGTTATTATACAAGACAAGTAAAAAGTCTAATTGACCTCAAAAGTTCATGGCGATATAATAATATCAATAAAGGTAGACGTTACGCCTGCGAAGCGTCATTCAAACCAAAGAGTATTATTGAGTTAAAACCTAGCACAATACTTACCAAAACTATTTTTTTTTTATGTTAACTTTTATTATTAAGAAAATCGTGTTCATTTCTAGCATTAAATTATCCATTTAAAATTGAGTCTTATGATGAGCCTAGAAATAAGATTTAATTTTCTTTGGCTCAGTCTGTTACACCTTGTATAACGGTCTTCTTGTGTAAAGGCGAAACCCTAATAAGAAAAACAAGATAACATACCTATTGCATTACCTACATGCCTATCTATCGTTATCTTACTGTATATTACACAATATTATTGTTTCCAACGTCGGATTTTCAGTCAGTTGCTATGTTATCACCTCTCACCGAATTTGTCTTCCGAATGACTTGCATTTCCAATTCCACACATGTGGTATTATTTTCTTTTATATTTCGCTCCTTATTTTTAACACGCTTTTATTAGCTTCACTTGTAACTGTTGTGAGTTACAAACAATGTCATTAAACCTTAGAAGTCCATTTATACCTACTTCTTATTGTCGTATCGAAATTAAACTTTGTATGTATATGTAGTTCGGATGACAAAACTATAATTTCGTATCTTGAAGCTGATTTGATGATGGAGCTAGGAGGTGGATAATGTAACTTTTCAGTGGGTAAACCCCTCCAGTTTGGGCTCATATGATGCGTTTTGATGAGACCAATCAATTAGGCTTGGTAACGAGGATCTGATGATGGAGCCAAGAGGAGATAGTGGAACTCTTCAGTGGCTCCTAGTAAACCACTCAAGTCATAACTTAGTTGACTTTAGACTTATTTACTAAATGAAGAATAACTAGTACCAAAAAATCGCTTTCATCACATACTACAAAGAGTTTTGTTTAAATTAATAAAAAGTTAAATTTAAATTAAGTAAAGAGCGCTCTTCGCTTTTTGATTGAATTGTTGGATATAAAAAAGTGAAATGTTGCATAGGTTACTTATACTCGTATCACAACAAATACAAGCAAATGTAATTATTTATAAATTTTTGTTCATGATAAAACTGTGTGTTTTTTTTTAAGTAAGTTTTTATCATGATAGGTACCTACCTGAGATGATGTTTACCTCAAAAGATCATTTCAGACACTAATCAACATGGTCCTCAAACGATCTGACCAAGATGATGTCTAAACTTTAAAAGAGACTGACCCTTTTTTTTGTTAGGAAATCATCAAATGAATTCTCCCGCTCTGGGTGGAGCGGAAGGGCGAGTCAGACTTTTACTGACTAAAACCCACCCGTGTTCCTTCAGTTGCCTGTGCCAGGACCACGGTATCTCTTTCGAGCAACCCTAACGGACCCCGTCACATAGTGCTGACATCTCTTTGAGGCGCGCGTGGAACACGAGGCGCCGTCGACCCGGGCCTGGTCCTTACCGGACGGCGAGCTACCCACTGCTCGCCGTCCGCAGACTTTGTCTATAACTTGAATAAAATGACTTAATTTTTGCCCTTATTAACAATTTCACAGCTTGGGTTTTATGGTAGCGTTTCATACAGGGTGTCCAGTAAATAGTACGACATACTGCAGGGGGTGATAGCTTGGGTCAATGCCTACCAAAACAACACAATATATGTTTAGCAAAATCTTACGGATTTCCAGTTTTACAAAAATTTCCGTTCGTGTTTCGCTCTATGAAAATTCATTTAATTATTATTTTACAAAAAATATTCAAAAACATTCTTGTTTTGGATAGAAAAAAGACTTTTCAATGAGTAAATTAACTATTCACGAATAATTAGCTATTCACGAATAATTAGCAGTAAAAAAAAATTGAAAAGGAATTTTTCATTACGAGATGCATAAAAATCTATTTCAAGGTCGATATTTAAGATATAAGTAAGATTTTGCTGAACATATATTGTGTTGTTTTGTTAGGTATTGACACAAGCTATCACCCCCTGCAGTATGTCGTGCTATTTAATGGACACCCCGTGCAAAAGCCAGGGTACAGAGTTCATCATCTTTCTGCCGAGCTGTTCCACAACTATATTGGGGTTGGCATCCAGCCTAACCGGCTGCTGAAAACCAGTATTTTACATGGAGCGACTGCCTGCCTGACCTCCGGAACCCAGTTATTGGCTAACAAGATACCCCTGGATAAGACTGGTTGTCAGACTCTTCGGCGTCTGACAACCCGTAATGACTGTCAAAGACCCACGAATGACAGCCGGGACTAACGGCGTAACTTTCCGAGGCACGGCGTGGTCTCGATATGTAATGGATGGTCCACCCATCCACGAACCGACCGCGCCAAGGGTAGCTTAACCTTCGATCGACCCGTGCGGCTGTTATGTTATGATAAAACGTGCATTTCACCAATGAAATCGAACGCGATCAGCACACAAACTAAGTTTAAGAGTTGTCAATATCATTAGTAATAAATAAATAGATTATTTTGTGTTTTTTAAAATTATGTATGTTAGGCTATAATGTATTTATGTTATGGGTCTTAGTTACCTGAATTAAATGAATTATTATTTCGGTAAACAATTTTTGTTTCTTAGCTCTTTGGCTAGTTTAAGCCACATTAACGGGCCCAAGCCAAGTCAATGTAGCGTGTGTGGTGATTTTTGTGTTATTTACGTAGGATTAATGTTATGAGGACTATTTCATTTTCCTCAATTTGCATGAACTTTTCTGCAGGTGTTTAAAATTGCTGCTTTTTGGAGTGTTATGTAAATTGAGTCTTTCAGGTCTATTAATTTAAGGCTGTGGTGGAGGTGATTGGGTATAACACCCGTCGTGGAGACAACTATGGGTACCACGTAGACTTTTTCTTGCCTCCAAATTCTAATCACTTCTTCTTTCAGTTCAGCATATTTACTGATTTTCTCGCCTATTGTTTTTTGTAAATTATGTGTATTAGGGACTGCAACATCTATGAGATATGTGACTTTATTAGCTTTATCTAAAAGGGTTATATCTGGTCTATTATAGTGTACGGCCCTGTCGGTTAGTATGGCGCGATCGTAGTAGAGTTTGTGTGTAGTACTTTCTAAAACTGTTTGTGGTACGTACTTATAATAAGGAGTGTCTGTATCTTCTATGAGTTTATACTTGAGTGCTAGCTTTTGATGGATGACGTTTGCTACCTGATTGTGTCTGTGTGTATAGTCTGTTTGTGTGAGTGTTGTGCATGCCCCTGTTATGTGTTGTATGGTCTCTGCTTGGCTGTGACATTTGCGGCATTTGTCGTTTGTTATTGTGGGGTCTTTTATGATGAATTTCCTGTAGTTTTTAGTATTTATGATTTGATCCTGTATTGCGATTATAAATCCCTCGGTTTCCGGAAATAAGTTACCTATTTTAAGCCATTTATTTGATGCTATTGTGTCTATATGAGGTTGTTCTAGATCATGGGGGTGCCGTCCAAGCAGCACTTTCTTAATTATTATTATTATTTTCTAAGGAATAATGACGCTGACAAGTTTTGAACGAGTTTTGGATGTGCCGAACGAGTTCAGTATCACTGGTGAAATCGGGACTTAGCCAATATTAGGGACTTATAATTTCTGTCTGAGCATTGAAGGCCATAGTGCCATTACCCTCGGATTTTGTTTTCGATGTTAACGCATTATAATGATTAATGGGCGACCGAAGTTACGATTTCCGCCAATCTCGGGTAAAAAAAAAAAACTCACGAGGTCAAAGTAAACATGTGAGAATCTTGTAGATTCGTGTTTAAAATGGTCTTTTGAGGAAAGAACTATACAGGTTTGAGTGGACCTGTCACAATTATAATTACTTTAAGTGACGTCTGTAGCTCACTTGTTATCTACTACGAAACATGTTTTTTAAAATAGTTTTCGATTATAGTTCCTTTTTTTCCAGTTATAAAAATAATCTAGAATTACAATGTTGCTATTGTTTGTGTAGCATTTTACAATACCAGTTTTAAACACGATATTTTAATATGCTGCCAACATAGCATTAAGCACACAATGCTGGTAGTTTATTTCTTAAATGATAATCCTTACTTGATGTTTCATTAAATTTGTTAGTAAGTTACATGCTGTCCATAGAAAATTGTGGATACAATGTTTATCTATCTTTGTTTAAAAAAATAATAAATTTTCGTGGCTCAAAAGGCTGCCCAACTTAAATGGAACTGGCAGGATATGTTTGCCGCATGCCGATCAAAATGTGGGCCCAAATAACACAGAACTGGTGCCCTGAGACAGTGAGGCGGGGTCGCGGCAAACGTTACGAGCTGGACCTGGACAGGTTCCGTGAGAACTGGAAAGAGAACGCGCGGGCTCGCGAAAGATGGCCTTTTCCCAGCAGTGGGACAGTGCAGGCTAGTAAACAAAAACTTTTTCTATACTAATAATGAAGCTGAAGAGTTTGATTGTTGTTTGATTGCGCTAATCTCTGGAATTACGAGTCGGATATGAAAAATTATTTTTGCATTCGATAGCCCAATTCCTGAGGAAGGCTGTAGCCATATTTAACATCACGCTACAACTCTAAGGAGCCGAGCTAAAACCAAATAGGGTTTAAAATAGGGGTTAAAGAATGGCAAGCGAAAAGGAAGTACTTAATAGGGCAGCCGATGGAATTTCACGCGGAAAAAGTCGCGGGCAGAAGTTAGTTGATACAAACTTATCTACTAACCTGAAGAGTTTGTTTGAACGCGCCTATCTCAAGAACTACCAGTTGGATCTGAAAAACTCTTCTAGCATTGGATAGGTCAATTCTTGAGGAAGGTTATAGGCTATTTAACATCATGTTAAATAGTGTGTGTGTGTGTGTGTCAGGAGCCGCGCAATACGAAAACAGTCAGAAAAAACGCTAATCAAGTGTGGGATGGGGGAGTTTTATAAAAAATGTGGCTATTATTTTAGTATATTGTGTAGTGATTGATATTGACGATCACATTGAGCCCTTTTAAAAGTAAAAATTAATTTTTACCAACCTTTTTGCCATCAAAATTGTCTCTAGTGGTGCCGATGAAGACAGATATAGCTCCACAGCTGTCAGCGGTCACTAGTTCTGTGATCTCATCAACTGACAGCTTGTCCACCGTCAGCTTTAGGTGATCCATCTTGATTTTAATTTCCTTTTTGGATATGAAAGAGGTTGAGGTTCTGTTCTATTGCTACAGCTATGGTATTCAATTTTTTTAAAATACTGTAGTTTAAAGATTCAATTTGTTCCAAACAGGTTTCCAAATTTTAACCACCACTGATTGGAGGAATCACTGCAATACTGTCTCTTTCCTTGAATTCTATATCAACCTCCTCTTCGCAGACCTCCTCGTTTTTAGCCAATAATATATTGTCTTTTATAGTTTGCAAATTGTAGTTTTCACTAATAATGTTCAGGAGTTTCTTGTAGCTGATCTTGGTTGGTAGACGGATTGTGGACTCCCTGGTTCCTGCTAACTCCTTAGAGCGCGCGAAAAATAATAATTTCACAGTTACGCCATGCTCTATTTCCATATTTTACACTGTTAATAAAAGAAAAATAAATTAAAAGGTAGCCACATGACACCATTAGCTTGGGTAAGTTAAACTATTTTTTTCAATATATACATGATAAAAATGTCAGCATATTATGTTCTTTTGCATGACAAGGGATAATATCCTAGCTGTTATTTTAAATTACACTCAGGTTGCAAATATGATGACACACTTATAGGTAATTAATGTGCCAATCTACTACCATTTTCATAAATGCAAGTCTACATGATTTCCACATTCAGTTATTGGAAGACAGTTAAAATATTACATACATAATGAAAATTATTCAATACATTCTGAAACCTTAAAAGAAACTTAATTTTAAGGAAGGTAAAAGTTTTACTTGTCAGTCAGTCCGTCATTGCAAACAAATATACTAATAAATAATAAACAGCATTCTTTATTCTATCAATTTAATGTAGATATGTAAGTGTAAAAAAACTATACCAGAGCATGACCAGAAACTTTCATTATACACCTTTCATTGATGTCACTCATGAACCAGTTACTAAAAGTAAAAAAAAATATAGAAGACAAAATAAGTAAACAAACATACTGAAATACCTGCTCCCACGCACTAGTCCAATATTTAAATTTAGAACTATATAGTAAGTAAAAATAAACTGGATAGGTACTTATTGCGCCGATTGTATTGGCGTATTATTATATTATACTTGAAGGGAACGTGTGTCGTATGACACAGTCGCACATGCACTAGATATAAAATTACTCTTTGCACTAGAGGCAGGGCAGCAGAGGTAATGACTTGGCGGCTTACAACTGGTTTTTGCCGTTTAGCGATCTCTGAACCATGTCCAATGCAAAGTTTTTTAATAAAAACAAACTGCAATAATCGACAAATAACCATAGTTAGAGTTAGTGTTTGTTAATGATGTAATAGTTATGAAGTTTCTATAAGAAGATATTTATTTGATTACATCGATGAGGTTATTTTTAAGGCACCTAACCTTGACATTTATATACGTTCAAATTAAATTTTACTAGGTGTACTTACAATGTTCATTTTAGTTTCAATATAAGATTTTAAACAATAATCCTACAAAATATTCACTAATTCTGAAATATTAATTTATTTGTTTTCCTAGTCCGACGATTCGAACACAGAAACATTTATTGTAGCAAGCTAAAGTGACAGGAAGGACAGTCAGTAAAGTTTCGTTTTTAGACTTAGTGTCAGTCTGCAGTCTGACAGTGACTTGCTATCAGTACCTATTTACATGCATGTTTTTAAAACATGCACCAAAGTTATTGTCAATAAATGTTGATAATCACTGATAAATTAAAACCAATTTCTCTTCAAATTACTTTAGTTTGCTGTTTCTTGAAAACTTAAAGCTTGTTTCGTTAACGAACTTTTCAACAACTGACATCAGAAAGTAAAGGTGCTTGCACGACTGCATGTTATAATAAAAATAAGACTGTATTTAGGTATCTGTTTTTTTTTGTACCTACTTCTTTTAAAGGGATTGGTCAGATTGCGGATCTGGATGTAACATTTAGACTATACTAGCTGTTGCCGCGACTTCGTCTGCGATCCAGGATGAAAAGTAGCTTACCCAGCACCCTAATTGCGTAACACACAATAAATCGGAATCTGAATCGTTTTGAAACAGATTGCTAATCCATTGCTTCATAAGTTCGATAAAAACTCAGCTCAACAATGTAAATAACGCAATGAATGTTGTTGAACTGTCAAAATCAAACAGATTAGTCGTAATCGTTTACGAAAATGTGTTACGCAATTAGGGTGCAGCAGGTCATGGTCTATCTGTGTGCCAAATTTCATCCAAATCTCCCTTTTGGCGTGAAAGCGTAACAAACAAATAAAACGTCCTTTCGCATTTGTAACGTATGCTAGGATTTAGAATCATAGCCTGATTTATTTCTAAAAAAAAAATATAACTGAATGTTTCCGTAAGATAATTTCCTACACGCAGACACTTTTAAATTGTTTTATGAGATATTTAAACTACAACAATAAATTAGATGTCTAAATTTAACAGATATGAGACTGCCCGAATGACTGGCCACTAGCTTGCTTCCACTAAAGTAATCTGTGCTGGCAACGTACAATCTAGACTAGTGAAGATATTCAGTGAAGTTAATTCTGTAATAGAAAACGCAGTCTTTGTTTCATCATTATTGACGCATATCCTGTCTAAGAAGAGTAATAAGAATAAGTCATCGTAAATTAACTAATGCGCAGCAGTTGTATTCCTAACATCGTAATTCATAAAATAACAGTTATAAACATACAAGTATAACAAAATTATCAGTGACTGGTTATTTTAAAAAGTAACGAACCTGCTTTGCCCGCATTCCGAATTGCGCTGCAATCTATTTGAGCGCGCTTGCACCCGTTCCGAGTTAGCGTGAGTGCGAAAACGATGTCCCGTGAATCGTCACAGATGACGTCATTACATGCGCCATCTTGCGATAACGCCGACCATGCCCTGCAGGGCTAACATGACAGACGCGAAAATTACTCACTTTCGCGTTTTCTCGTCGTGTCTGTATCAACACTTTACTCGTTTTTTGACAGAGCTGCAATACAAAATATTCAACTCGTTCTGTCAAACTTAATTTTTTCTCGTTAAACCATATCATGGCACTTATGTTATCTCGCATTTTGACAATTTAATATGAGAGAATAGCCGATTTTCTCTAATTTTGTCGTCCTCGATTATGACGACGAGAAGAGTAGACATAAAGATACAATAAAAGAATAAAAATAAACCAAAATAACATAGCAAATTCATAATTATACTTATTTTAGTCATCATTTTATTATAAAACATAATAATAAAAATACTTAGTCTAAAACTACTACATATTTACATTGGTACGAAGTTCCTTTCGGCGGCCGCGAGAAAAACTGTCGCGGAGGGGAGCACTATTGCATAGATGAGCATCACGTGCCGTACTGATTGGCAAAGAGACTGGTTACAGTCTCTTTGCCAATTATGGTGATTATCGAAGTTAGGAAGTTGTGGGTTTATGGCAATGGTGCCTATTCTCTTGTACACCGAACTAAACTATCACTAAAATTCCATACTTCTGACTATGAGAATCTAAATCTATTCTGTAACAAAAAAGCTCTAAATTTAAAAATAATTTTGACACAACTAAAATAGAATTTGACATCATGAGTCCACGTGGTATTTTTTTTTCTTTTGGCTTTGCAACGTGTTTGTCCTACCTCGTGAATTTTTGTTAGAGCCGGAGGCGAATTTTTGTTAGAGCCGGGGGCAACCCCGACGTGATTTTTATGGAAGTTTTTACTTTTTGTACCACATGTTCGGTTTTAGGGGTTTGAGGGTTTTGCTATAGGGGGTTGAAATTTTCATTATTTTTGCGATAGGACACACCGTTTTCGAGATATAAGTAAAAAAGAAAAAGTACCGTTTTTGCAAGTCTGAAGTTGAGGTGTTGGTGGCAATTTAAGTTCACGACAAAAAAATTGTTTGTATGTTTGGCATCTCGCAGGTCAACCTATGCGGTTGTCGTCTGCTTAAGCGGACTTGCCTGTGGATTCCCTAATAAATTAAGGCCTCCAGCCAGGACTTAAACTTATATACTAACTAAAACTAAGCGACAACGCTAAGGGCACCCCCTGTGGGGTACGAACCTCGGCTTAGGGCGTCGCTGGAAGAGGGCAGCAAATGACTAGCTGGATCAGGATTGGTATTAATTAGGGACGAATTTAAAGCTACAGGCTCAGCGGCGCGGGCTGGCTCGAGCAAGGTTCGGGAGGGGCGTCGATTTGGGCGTCGCGGCGGGCCTCGGCGGCGAGGGCGGTAGGAGACGACAAAAAAAAATATTCCACACCTTTTCATTCATATTCAGTTTTAGTTAGAAAATCAAAATTTTAGGTGATAAACGTCAAATTCAGAATAGCAAAATTACAATTTAAACTAAACTAATAACTCAGTGCAATCTTAGTGCTGTCAAACCAAAATATAGTTACGTTGTGTCATTTTAGTCGATTTCAAAATGGGATATCGTTATTTGTCGGGATTTAACAAAAAAAATTTGATTTTTAGTCTAGTTTAGAGGCATTTGTTACAAGAGAATCGGCACCAATATCAAACTTTCGCAACATAACTAAAGCCAATAATTTTTTATTTTAATAAATTTTAGTAAAAAAGTCGGTTACAAGACACTAAACATAAATTAAAAGAGGTAGACGTAAAATCAATGTAGTACATACTAATTCCATGCGTAAAATCGACCCATGTTGCAATGATCTGTCATTCTGTGTGAATGTCATGTTAGGCATTCTATCTAATAACGTCAGATTCGTAGACAAATTTAGAAGAAACAATTGTCGACATCGGCACCATTGCCATAAATAAAAATAGAATAGAATAGAGAATAGGGAGCGTTTTCGCGCCTGTCATGTTAGCCCTGCTGGTATCACTATGAGCGAATTGTTGACAGCTCTCAGCTGTCATAATCGTGATATCGGAACGCAATTATCAATGTGAACGCTGTCAGCGATTATGGTCTAACTCGGAATGCACCCTTGGTGTGCACACACCTTTCTGTAAACTGACATTTCAAATTATAAAAAGTTTAAAGTTACCGGAATTCAAACGGTCTCGGAGCGGGCGGTGTATTTGTGTTTGGGTTCAACAGCTCTGCATTGCATTTTGGCAAGATTCCCTCGGGCGCGCGCGTTACATAAAATGAACGTCGCGTTTCGTGCCACACAAAAAGGATAAAAATAGATTTTCAGAGTGAGTTGCGTGTTCACATCACCGACATTTTTGTTTTTAAATGACATACATACGCGCGTCGCCGCTTGTACTGCGACGTATTAGAAATCTTAGTGAAACCATCTGAAATCGTCTAACTGTAAACATTGGGCTGATTTTTCTTTG
The DNA here is from genome assembly GCA_963555695.1 of Dasypolia templi. Taxonomy (NCBI): domain Eukaryota; kingdom Metazoa; phylum Arthropoda; class Insecta; order Lepidoptera; family Noctuidae; genus Dasypolia; species Dasypolia templi. The sequence continues at coordinate 30,284,496 of OY743140.1, read as the reverse complement.
TATCTCGCTCCAAATTGACGTTCGAGGATCGAGTGCGGGCGAGATCTGTAGTGACTGAACTCCGTGTGTTGTGTGACTGGTGATAATCCAAGTGTGTGACTAGTGGGCGTGCGAGATGGCTCACCACGCTGAGCCGATGGAGATAGACAGTGATTTTGAAAACAAAGAGAACAGTTTACATCACAACAATGTGCTGCCCTTCACAGAAAAGGGGTACGAAGAGCTAGACGTGTCGGAACTTAACATGAAACTCAGGTATTCCATCACTCCGGCCTCGTCGCCTATGTCTAAGAGCTACACCGCTAATTGTGTTGATAACAGGAGCCTAGAATCAGGTGATGACACCCTTAATGTCACAATTAATGACAATTGTAATTTAACTCGCTCACTAAATTCAAATATGACTAAAAATGACAATGTAGTAAAATCTCTCAAAGCTTTACCACTCCAAGCAATTTCCATGGAGCAATTTGGTGACAATAATAGAAGCACATCAGTGCTTAGGCCTCCCAATACCACAGATACTCAAGACAATGGAAATATAACTGTCACAGTAAGCGGTCCAAGTGATATTGATGAAAACTCTCTGTTGAGTTCATCATCATCTGCTGTTCAGACCCCTGAAGCAACAACTCCAACCAAGGATAACCTAAAGAATGATGGTGGCAGTTCTCCTATTATGCGAGGGATCAAAACCGTCCTCAACATGTTTAGATCATCACAGAGTCCCATACCACCAGGTGATAGTGAAGATATTGTAAAACCTGACATACTTAGTCCAGTAGTGGCAACACTATCAACAGAGGAAGCCAAGTCACAGGCAATGTTGGCTTCAACACCTATTTCTGCTCATCGGAAGAAGGAAACAAGTCCAACTAAAAGACACAGCCCGCATAAAGAATCAATTGTTTTCAATGAGGATCTTGAGAAGGAACTGCAATGGAAAGATGAGACAACCATCCTATTCAGTCAGGAGCGTATTCCAATACACAAGCTATTTTTTCAACATCCTCAAACTGGAATTAAAAACATCAACCAAGATGTAGAATTACCAACACAAGAAATAAAAGATGATATGAATTCCACTGTGGAATATATGGATATTTCATACAATGATTCTTTTAGAGATAGAACTATGACTGATATACACAACAAAACTGACTGCACTTTTACTGGTGAATCAGATGCTGAGTTTCTTGATTGTGAAACAACATTTTCTAAGAATAATGATTCAGTGCTAGAAGATAAGGACAAGACTCCAATGAATGACAAAACACAAGATTTGGACTTAATAAAAGAGGTAGAATGTACAAACGAAAATACAAGTGCATCTCGGCTGAAACAAATAATTTTGAACACTACACAAGATATATTAGATGCAACCCTTTCAATAACACCTGAAGATTTGCTTCCTGAAGCATTACTCAAAGTAAAAAATAAACCGGGACAAGATAATAACATATTGGATCAGATACCTCAGTTTGGAAACACAGTAGTAATACCAAGTGATATAACACTTGAACAAGTTAATGAAACAATCAATACCAAAGTATTTGATGAAACCTTAGAAAATTCTATAACATCACATAAAAATCTTCCTGCACTGAATCAAACTGTAGATGTTACAAGCCCATTTGTGGATAAAAGTGAAGAATCAAATGTAACTGTAACCATTGAAAACGCAAATCAGCCAATATTAGATCAAACAGTTGAAATTACAAATTCAGAAACCAATTCAGAATATAAAGAAGAACCCAATGTTACCAAAATAATGGAAAAGATTTCGTCTGAGACTATTACTACTTTTGATAACCAACTTAATATTTTAGGATATCCTGATTCATCATCAAGTAGTGAAACACTTGTACTGAATGAAAAAAATATTGAAGATATAAGAAGACAGTCCACAAATTACAATGACCATAATTTAATTCAAGATATTACCCAAGACACTGAACCAAGTAATACTTGTGGTCTTGATACCACAAATGTCAGCAAACATAGCTCTACAAACTTTACTGAAACTATAAACACTACAATTTATAATCCTGAAACCCTAGAAGAAATAGTAAACAAGTCAGTACTTAATCCTGATGATGAAGGGAAGTCTAGTCCTATTAGAGAGGCATCAATGACTGAATTGGCTGCTGAAGTTCCACTTCCTGATGAAGATGACCTTGAGAAAGAATTCAATATGCCTGCTGATACTTCTACCTTACCTCATAGTCTGCCTCTTGATCTGGTAGACAATATCAAGGTTCAAACAGAGATCACAGAGATGATACATAACCTGACACTTGAAAAAGAACAACAAAAAATGGAAGTAAAACGAAACAATGAAGACAGGACTGTTCTGCCTCAACCACTACCATTAAACACTTCAAATTGCGAAAGGGGCGATAACATACAGAATGAAACAACTGTTTTGGATCAAGATATAGTTAAAGAAGTGCCAGAAGTTATAAAAGAAATAGATGTTAAGAATGAAAAGCCACCATTAATTGAAGAACCAGAAATTGTCACCACTGATGTTTTACATGAAACTGCACCATCATTGAATATTGATACCGAAACTGAAAATAAAATTGATCAATTGAACCAGACAGAAACGGTTACAGAGTGTCTGAATGCAACGATTACGCATAGTTCTGAAGACGGTATAAGATTGAGTCAACCCATGGATAACAATGAAAGTGTAATTGCGCTGAAACCCTTGCCTGACATTATTAACCAAACAAATATTATGCCTAATGTCGAAAATCTCGAATCGGCCCAAAACATTTCTGAAGCAGTAACAATAGAACAACAAGCGAGTTTGCCGGAAAACCTCAAAATGGTGGCAAATGAAGTAATTAGTCCAGAAATTGTGCCGGAAAATAACAAATTGGTGGCAAATGAAGTAATTAGTCCAGAAATTGTGCCGGTAAATCTCAAATTGGTGGCAAATGAAGTAATTAGTCCAGAAATTGTGCCGGAAAATAACAAATTGGTGGCAAATGAAGTAATTAGTCCAGAAATTGTGCCAGAAAATCTCAAATTGGTGGCAAATGAAGTAATTAGTCCAGAATTTGTGACAGAAAATCTTAAATTGGTGGCAAATGAAGTAGCTAGTCCAGAAATTGTGCCAGAAAATCTTAAAAAGCTGGCAAATGAAGTAATTAGTCCAGAAATTGTGCCAGAAAATCTTAAAATGATGGCAAATGGACTAGTTAGTCCAGAAATTTTGCCTGAAACAGCTTACAATGTTGTGCCAGAACTTTTATCAGATGTTTTTGAACTAGTGCAACATGCAAACGAATTAACGAAAGAGGAACTGCCTATTACTCCAGCAAATGATGATATAGCTAAGCCCGACGGTATCGCACCTATTGCCACTGAAGACGTAATTCTTACAGAGCCTGTTATCCCTGACAATGAAAACCAACCTATTAATACAAATCTCCCCATCAGCGAAAGTGCTGACATTAGAACTGAAGATGACGAAATCATACTTTCTGAAAATAATAGCACATATGTATCAGTAATTGCTGAAGACATTCCTGGAATGAAACCTAAAGAAAATGTTGATGTTCAAAATATCGACCAGCGATTAGCGACAGCCGGTAAAGTCGTCGTTACCCCACCGGCTTCTCCCCCAATCGCTTCTAAAGGATACAACTTCAATTTTGATGAAATGGATGATCCATTTGCTACGAAAACTAAAATAAGGATGTCGCCATCTCTGGATACTACAACTATACATGTTGAATCAAAAATGAGCTCTAGAAGTGTTGAAAAGCCTATGCCGAAAAAGGAAATAATGAACAGGCGAAAGTCACAATCTGAAAGGAAGAAGCCGGTTGCTCCTAAAAGGAAATTCAATTCGACTTATAGTGATGCAGTTACCGACAAAACAACTGAGAGCGCTATTGAGAAATCCGGTGTCGGTGACATAAACCTGGAACAACCTAGTGTAGCTTTAGAACTTAGCAATGTTACTTATGAAGACAAATTAATTGGTAAAGCCAATATTGTTCACGAAATGACACTTAATGTAGCGAAAGAAGCATCTAAATTAGAGCAAGAACTTAAACCTAAAGATGAAGTCGAACAACCTTTTAAAACATCCTCCACCGAGGTTATTGGAACTGATGAATCTGCTACTCTTCTACCCAAAGATTCGAAATCAACTTCGTCATCAGAACAGTCTGCATACTATTCTGCACGCACATCCTCAACCGAAAGCTTTCATTCAAGAAATGTTTTTAACATACCTGAGATTGATGACAAGAACTTCAATCCGTTTGCAAGCAAATCTAAAATGCGACAGTCTCCACCTCCGAACTTTGACCCGGAAAATCCGTTTGCCACCAAAAGCAAAATAAGAAGTTCTCCTGATTCCTCCTTGATTATACCTCAAAATGATGAAGTTAATGCACAAGATATTACAAAAACTGCTTTACCTGACAACAAAATGGAAACTGAATTAATGGAAAAAGATGGTTCAGGAAACCTAAGTAATACGACTACTTCGTCTAAAGCTACTGATGAGAAAAACTGTACAGTCAAAGAAGTCAATACTGAAGACGAGGACACAATAGAGGGACCATTCCTGGAAGCTGAAGATTTGAATACCGACGATAAAATGTCAGATTTTGATGGTGAAAATATGGACATGATGCAATTCCATGATTTACCAACTCAAGGAAATGACGAAAATGGCGACAATGGTGAATTGTTCATAGATGCGGAAGCTTTTGAGTTCCTCCTGAATCAAAATAAGAGTAACACTGTTGTTGACAGCGGTAAAGAGAGTTTGTTCCTAAAATTTGATCCACTCTTCGCAAAGAGGATGTCATCTATGACATCTGAGAGTTTAGTTGCTTCTTTAAATAAGTTTCAGAAAAGGCAAAGTACCCCTACGAAAACGGTGATGCCAGAAAACATCATCAAGTCTCCTATCGCTGGGCCTTCTAACTTGAACATAACCCAAGACATGGACATCACACACAACTCAAGTGACGAATTCAACGAAGACCTTAACATCACAATATCTAAGCCGATGATGGTCGTACCTCCTGCCGTCAACCCAGTAACACCTAGAAACAAGTCATTGACCCCAAATAGATCGAATAGGCGTTCTCTTACATTCACGTCTCCTGCCATGGCCGTTATTGACAGACTACTGTCTTTAAGCGGCAACAATTCTCTCCTGCATGACACTACTGTGACACATGCCACAAAAGAGCAGAAAGAAGCCGACTTAGCTCTTGTTCAGCTAAGAGAGCTATTAGCCGAAAAAGAAATTAACGTTTACAGTCTAAGATCTGAAAGTAAAGAACTAAAGGATAGATTAACTTCATTAGAATCTCATTTAAAAAGTTTAGAGGAAGAAAGTAAAGATAGATTAAAAAAGATCAACGATTTGAATGATCGTCTGGCTGAGAAGACTAAGATCAATAAGAGCATGGCGGCTGTTGTCGAGGAATATGAGAGAACGATAGCTAGTTTGATCTCGGAAACAGCTCAGGACAAGAAGAGGCACGCGGAGGAGAGAATTAAGTTAATTAATGAAAGAGACGAACAGACGGCGCATCTAGCCAGCATGGAGGTGTCCTTCAGTGACCTCCATAGCAAATACGAAAAGAGCAAACAGGTTATACTCAACTGTAAGGCTAACGAAGACGCCTATAAGAAGTCTATCAAAGAGTTTGAAAAGAATCTCACCAAAATGCAAAACAATTACGAGCTTCTCAAGCAGCACGCAACGTCCAAGCTCAACCACGCCAACCAAGAGTTGGAGAAGATGAACAGGACACATGAGGCGGAAGTGTTGAAGCTGAACGCCATGATCAAGAGGAAGGAACTGCACATCACGTCGCTTGAAGAGTCACTTGTGCAGAAGACGAAGGCAAACGAAGAACTCACAGCTATATGCGATGAACTCATCAACAAAGTCGGCTGAATTAATAGGTATTAGGATTTTCTACATTTATGGTGTCTGTGATCTAGGCGTATACTCCGAGACTAGCTTTTGTGCTTATCTTAAGATAAGTAGCATTAAGATTTAACTAGTCTCTACGATATTGTGCCAAATCATTTTAGTGTAACGACATTTTATTCCTGTTGTTCGTTATATATACTCAAAGACTGCAAAATGTGATAAAATTCGAGTTCTACAATCATGTTACAGTGTATACTTCTGTGTAATTTAATTCAGATCACAATATATTTCAATCAGTGTATTGCACTATTATATTATGCCGGCCATAATTAAAGTGTGCGCGGAGGACAGTAAGTCAGATACATCTTGAATTAATTCATAGAAATGTATATTTTTTGCATGTATAACTGTTGTATTTAAAGTGCCCAGATATTTATTTTGTATGTTAAAATTTTCGTCAATATTGGAAAATGTAGAAGTTCATCTAATGATATTTTTGTAGATATATATTCGTGAAAAACTACTATAGGTTTGATATTTAGATGTAATTATGATTATCTTGTGTTTGAGCAGTTGACTATTTTAGACAAACATCATAAACAAATAATTATGTTGCATGTTACTTTATTCCGGCTGATCGACCTTGCGTCGTGTCAGCTGGCATGCGTTAATCTTGCTGACTGGCTTAGATCCCTTAATTAATTTTGATATTGCATCGTATTTTGTTCCGTAAACATAACCGACCTCTGACATTCTCACATTCAGTTAGATTTTAATTTCGTCGTTTGAAACAAAACAAAAAAATTGTAGCTCGACTTTCCAGTAACGGGTTGTTTTCTCAGTTATTTTTGTATGATATAGAATTTAGTAATTATTTTAGTTAATAAAGTTGACATTTTCAAAACCTTGTTCTTATTATTTGACTAAGTTTGCCCGCGACTATGTCCACGTTGTTGTCAAAATAATTTGACTCAAAATCGCAGAGTAAGAAAAGCGAGATCGAGGAAAGTGGCGATAAAAATAAGGTCGTCTAACCCAACCGTTACTCTAGTTGTACATAAATGATAGACATGATTATTGTATTTAAGATTTGTCAAATTCTGCCTCTACATGGTTAGATTAGACGACATTCTGGTGCCCAACCACACACATTTATCTACAATAGCTAAACACCTAAACTTGCCATTTACTTCCATTCTAAATTTATATAGACAACTAATATCCATGCTGACGATTATAATTTAGAATTTCCGGATAAGTACTTATTTTTATTTTATTAGAGAAAGATATTGAATTCTACGACTGGAGGCCCCGATTTGCATTTTTTCGCGTTGTTCGTTCCTGACAATTCGATAAACTTTTCGAACATGAACCATCCATAAAAATCCGTGCACTATTATTTTGTCTACGGCGTGCTCCGAGCACATCTATTTTAAACGAACAGCTTTATGGGCCTTTTTTGTGGACAGCGCATTTTATATACCAATAGTTTATTTATGAACAGTCGCAGTGGAATTCTAATGAAAAAGTGACTATAGGTAATAACCGTTTTTACTGAAATCGAATATCAAGTAGGTATTATTAGTCTGCAGTAATAGAAGTAGCTAAAGTGTGTTCACTTTTCACACGTTCTCATAATTCTAGTTCACTGTTTTGTGATTTTTACTTTGGGCATCATTCACCTAGAGCTGACAAAATAAAAACACATCACATGTGTGGTGTAATACAAACAACAGGAAAACATTAGGAAAAGGGGTAAACCGAGAGTGTAGGGCTGCCATGCTAGCCATCAGCTAAATTGCAGTATTATAAAAGTTAACCGTATATTTTTTGCCCCTCTACGGTAAACAAGCAGGAACAATTTTTGAATCTTAAAAACAATACGACTTCCAGGACGCCCTTGAAATCAGAGCCAATCCGAAAAGAGAAGGAAACAGGTTCCTGCCTAAGTTTTCTTTTTTTTTGTTTCGGTTTGTGGTAGGAGTGAAAGAAAAGATTCTCGGTACTGTTGCACTAATTAAAAGGTTTTCTTCAGTAGGCTAATTTACGCGTCTGTTACTAGATAAAATTCCAATTACGAACATCTACTTATAAGAAGGTGCATTTATAGGAACGTAAGCTTATATACATATTATGCGGTGGTATGTATCATTCATCATACACCTCCGTCACCTTGGGACTAACAGGAGAATAAAATTAACATTAAATTGCACGCGAACTCAATGTCTGGCGAAACCTAGCAGAATATTATTCACGACCGGCCCTGTGGCCCCTACATACGTTGATAAATGTGTGAAATATGTCGTTCTAATCAGTGCCAGGCGGTGCCACGACTATTTTGACGAAAAAAAATGCAATCTTTGAGACTCCCGCCTTTCCTCGTTAGGATCCCAAGCGAGGAGGTTCTTTAACGTTGCCATGGCAACGTGCGACAAACACTGTCAAACATTTTCACTGATTAGCGATCAAAACGGGTCGGCTAGTAATGATTATGCACGAGTAATGTATGACGAGACGGTCAACGTGGTGAACGCTAGAGAGATCGACAGCCCGTCGAGTGAAGAGGAAGTGGTGAAACCAACGATGTCCAAGTTTAATCCTCCGGTGAGGCATACGGCGAGGCATGACTTCGATTCAGACAGCGAAACTGAGTCGGAAGGTGACAAGTTTTTGGAGAATCTCTCTGGGCAAGATCAGGTTGGTAATTTTAGTGTTATTTAGGTCTACAATGGTCCAACAGCCATCAATGGCTATTGTTTTGTTATTGATTAAGGTCCTTTTTCTTTGTTACCTTCACATAACACTACGCATAACTTCCAGACATAAAACAAATTTCAAATAAATCTGTCTCATAGGTTTGGCACAAAACGTAATGAGAGAATAATAATGTCCCGAATACCTTCATTTATTTGCCAACTATTCCAATTATTGTTCGTTAGGGTATAGGGTAATAAATAATATATTACACGCTCAAATTACTGTTCCTATTGTTTAATTTCACCGCTAGGGATTTACTTTTACTGTAGACTGTCCGTCTATATGATGTACTCTGTGCTGTAGACAACAGTAGACGTACAAATGCATTTATTTGCGCTACGGCATTCAAGGAATTTAGATAGACAGCCGCTAGAGAGGCGGCCATATTGCGTAGATTTATTTCCCGCCATAGTTTGCATGGCGCCACCTGTTTGCCGCTCTGTTGTTTACGCCCGCTGTAAACATAGACAATTTTGGAATGGGTTCATTGATCAAACTTTATTTATTCCGGGTATGGTTAAAAATGTTTTATAAGCTTGAAACTGTCGTAAAATGAAAACAAGGAAGTTGGCAAGGGAAGTCTTCGTAGTACCTACTAACAAGAATATTTTAGGCCAGAATACATAAAAGTTTTAACTAGTTAGTCGTGTAGAATCTACTTAATAGTCGTTTGCACTGCATTATTATCCAGCGATAGTTGTGCGATCGTGCGAACAAATACACGACCATATTAATTTATTCACGGTATGAAAAGCGTGTTGATTTTACGCTAGTGAGTCCGTGATTAGCCTCATGAAGATATATGGGGGATACCTACTTTTGATTAATCGTGTGAGTATTCATAGGTAGGGCGGATGATACCTTCAAGCCTACAGTGCATAACTTCTCGCGGGCGAAAAAGCATAAGTCGACGTTTGCAGGGACGTAAAAATACCGCGGCGTTTTTTGTTTTGCGCACTGTATCTTCACTGCACTGCTTAGCGCGGAGAATTGAAAAGCCAACAGTATGTTTACCGACGTGCTGTTCACGCGACGCGATGCAATATATTGGATTCTCAATGCTCGGTTTTAGCACCGAGAGTTGAAAATACAGTGCGCGAAAAAATCCCGTCGCGGTTTTATTACGTCTGTGGGAACGAGTGCTTACCATCAAAATCACGTTGCATTTGGCTGATTTAATCATGTGAACCGCACTCGATGCAGAATTAGACCGAAATTAGGTCAAGTGTCGAACGTAAATGATCGAATACGTACTCATTTTAATTTGTGCCGCAAATTACGCGAGGTTACCCTCATGTCGTAAGTAAGGCGGCAACTATGTTAGCATAGTTGCCTCCTTACTTAATCAAGTTATCTGTGCCACAGTCGCCGGACAGAAAGTCCTCCCAGCCTTCTGACAAGTCTGTGGAAGTCCCGAAGGTGAACCGGCCCGAGCTGTTGAAGACGACCAGCGGCAGGACCAGACCCATCACCAAACGTGATGACTCTTCTAACTCAGGTTAGTTTGTCAGACTACGTCATTGGCTGACTCGCATGTATAAGCGTTTTTTAATCGCTTTCATACATTTTGTATGAACCATCGCACTCTACAGGCGCCGCACGTTTTTGGTATGAAAATACGCTGCATTGCAGACCCTTTGCAGCAGTAATGTGCGGCACTCAAAAGTCATTTCCACGCAAGCTCCGCTACGTTCTAATTGTGAGTTTATTCACGTGACTTTATTCACTAATCGTGAGCATTCGGTAATAGCTCTTGTTCGAGCACTAAGCTAAACGTCACGGTGTTAGTCTCAATTCTTATTTCGTTTATAATTAAAGTAATCTTTGAAAAGGACACGATTTTCGAGAATGTTACAATTGCGTAAACGATGCGAAAAGGACACGATTTTCGAGAATTGGTAACTGTCTTTGTACATGGAAATAAACAGATCTAATAAATCGTATACTGAAGTTCCATGTCTTTGTACATGGAAATAAACAGATCTAATAAATCGTATACTGAAGTTCCATGTCTTTGTACATGGCAAGCAACAGATCTAATAAATCGTATACTGAAGTTCCATTTTGATTGTATGTGTTCAGATTGTTCATGCCAATAACATGCATTTTAGGGAGCTTCGTCTTAAGGGTGGTGCAGTTTTTCGAATCCTCCTACATCACTTTCCTACATTTTGTATGAAACATTGCACACTGCAGACTCGCGCATATTCGTTTTGAAATGCGAGGCGCTGTAGCCCGATGCGGCTGTCATCTCCACTTGCCTCTAGCCGAGATTAGCCTACTCATGTCGAATTTGATCAGTTTTATTTATACTTGCGAGTAAAAAAGTTATGTCTGATAGTTTTGACGTGAAAAAAACTGGCGAAAATTCAGGGTATTAGTAGTTATAAGAGATCAAACTCGCCCTTAGTCTTTGCAGCGACTGCTAGCGCTACGCGTTTGTATTGGGTCGATTCCCGATTCAGGCATAGCTACCTATATTGTTAAAGTGGCAGGTCAACGGCTACAGGCTCGACTATCCATGAGGCTGGATGCATAACTGGCAAACATCCTGCTGATTGAAGTACCTCGTGAATATTTACTTGCTGACTGAAATAGATCCTGAATATTCATTATTCACCACACTAAATGAAATAACTCGTGCTCCCAATAGTCCGATGCATGTTCCGCTATTTTGAAAATACCAATTTTCTATTAGAAACAATAGTATAAAATGTATTCAGCTATTTTAAACTCGCGCAAACAGTCTTTGTTTACATGAGTTGGTAGATGTAGTAGCAATGCTGTGCGTTGTTCTAAATATGGCCTACAAAATTATGTTACATTAAAATACCAATTCACAAAAAAAATCGGTTACTCTTCCCACCCGTCTGAGAATACAGTTCTCAGACGGGTGGGAAGAGTAACCGATTTTTTTCCGGAGATGTTCAGACCCATGTAATAGTGGGTGAGTCTATTGACTTGTACTGAACACTAATCCAGTCTCTAAGAATATAAGTAATATCCAGAATATCCGTAGTATCCCGAATATCGGTAATATCCAGAATATCCGTAATATCCACAATATCCGTAATTTACAGAATGTCATTTTTTTTCTCTCTAATAAACCTAATAACATGAGCCATCTATCGAACTCAAGATGTAGACCACTTTACTATTTCAGTCGGCTGAGGCAGTCTATAGGTTCCTTGTCGAGTTGGGTGCCGTCGTGGGCCAGCTCCATCCTCGCCCGGTGCTGTTGCTCGGGGATCTCAACGCCAAGTCTGCGGCGTGGGGATCCCCGGTGACCGATGCTAAGGGTGAGGCATTGGAGGAGTGGGCGATCACGACTGGCCTGGTCGTCCTGAACCGGGGCTCGGTCTACACGTGCGTGCGGCAGCGGGGCGGGTCCATAGTGGACGTGTCGTTCGCAAGCCCTGCTGTCGCGAGCCGTGTCCGCGACTGGCGTGTCGCCGCGGAGGTGGAGACGTTGTCGGATCACCGATATATCCGATTCGACGTCTCCGCCCAGACCGCTGGCGGCCACAGGACATCAGTCCCGCGTTCGGACGGCGCGCGCTGGGCGCGTAAGCGCATCGACAGGGAGCTTCTCGAGGAGGCAGCCATTGCTCAGGCCTGGTTCCGGGGGTCGGTCACGACCGGACCCGATGACATCGAGCTGGAGGCGCTGTGGTTCCGCGGGGCAATGACGCAGATATGCGACGCGTCCATGCCCCGCGCCCACGCACAGGGTGCAAGGCGCCAGGTGTACTGGTGGTCCGCCGAGATCGCGCAGCTGCGCGTCGCATGCGTGGTGGTGAGACGCCGGTACACCCGTTACCGGAGGAGACGTCGTCGGGTACCCGAGGAGGAGGCCGCGCTGTACGAGGTGTACCGCGCGGCAAAGCAGACTCTGTGGCTGGCCATCGACGAGGCGAGGACGCGATCCCGGGAGAGGATGTTGGAGACTCTGGACGGGGATCCGTGGGGGCGCCCGTATAAAGCGGTTCGAGGGCAACTTCGAGCCGCGGCGCCCCCACTTACGGAGAGTTTCCAACCCGAGCTGCTGGAGGAAGTGGTGGTAGCCCTCTTCCCGGCGAGAGCGGAGCATGTTCCGCCGCCGATGGCTTTGCCCGCAGCCGCAGAGTCTGCAGAGGAGGAGATGGAGAACGCCATCAGCGTCCCAGAGGTGACACAGGCAGAGATGAGGGCGGCCGTGATGCGGCTCCGGGCCAAGAACGTGGCTCCGGGGCCCGATGGAATTCACGGCCTGGCTTTGGCCCTCTCTCTGAAGGAGTTGGAGCCCCAACTGAGAGGACTCTACACAGCGTGCCTTGAGCGGGGCCAGTTTCCCAGTCTGTGGAAGATTGGACGTCTGGTCCTGCTCAGGAAGGCGGGGCGCCCTGCCGACTCGCCGTCTGCGTACCGGCCCATAGTGCTGCTCGACGAGGTGGGCAAGCTGTTCGAGCGCATACTCGCAGCCCGCCTCGTCGGCCACTTGTGCAGAGAGGGGCCGGACCTGGACGAGAGCCAGTTCGGCTTTCGGCATGGGCGCTCTACCATCCACGCTGTGTCGAGGGTGAGAGTCCTGGCGGAGGAAACAGTGTCCCGGGGCGGGGTGGTGGTGGCGGTGTCCTTGGACATCTCCAACGCCTTCAACACCCTGCCCTGGAGCTGCATACGGGAGGCACTGCGTTATCATCGGGTGCCTCTCTACCTCCGCCGCATCGTTGGGGTTTATCTGGCGGGGAGGTGTGTCACCTACATGGGACGTGATGGCGGAAACCAGCATCAGGTGTCGTGCGGTGTTCCACAGGGATCGGTCGTGGGACCGCTCCTGTGGAACATCGGGTACGACTGGGTGCTGAGGGGCGAGCTCCCGCCGGGCGCCGACCTGACGTGTTACGCGGACGACACGCTGGTCACGGCCCGGGGGAGTTCGCACAGGGAGGCAGCGTTGCTCGCGACGGCGGCGGTCTCACTCACGGTGAGCCGCATACGGCGCCTCGGCCTGGAGGTGGCCCTTAATAAGTCGGAGGCCATGGTGTTTCATGGCCCCCGGCGGGCGCCGCCGGCCGGATCACACATTGTGGTCGGGGGGGTCCGGATCGCTGTCGAGCCCACCATGAAATATCTGGGATTGGTGCTCGACAGCCGGTGGGACTTCGGACCCCACTTCCGGCGGCTGGCGCCCAAGTTGTTGGGCGCGGCCGGGGCGCTGGCAACGCTGCTTCCCAATCTGGGGGGCCCGAGCGCCGCCTGTAGGCGGCTCTATATGGGGATCGTGCGATCCATGGCGCTCTACGGAGCGCCGATCTGGGCGTCTGACCTGACGGCCGGCAGCATAGCTGTCCTGCGCAAGCCGCAGCGGGCGATGGCCGTCAGAGTCATTCGGGGGTATCGCACGATCTCCTTCGAGGCGGGTTGTGCACTGGCCGGATCACCGCCCTGGGACCTGGAGGCGAAGGTGCTCGCGTCACTGTACCGGTGGCGCGAGGCAGCGCGGGAGCGGGGCGAGCGACCGATGCAGCAACATATCGAGCAGCATCGGTTGCAGCTCCGCGAGGTCCTGGTGGCGGAATGGCGGGTGAGGCTTTCACGCCCTACCGCCGGCCTCAGCACCATCGAGGCGATCCGGCCAGTGCTCGACCGCTGGCTCGGGAGAAGGCACGGCTCCCTGACGTTTCGGGCGACGCAGGTGCTCTCGGGGCATGGTTGCTTCGGGAAGTACCTGTGTCGCATAAACAGGGAGCCGGACGCCCGGTGTCACCACTGCGTCGACTGCCGGGAGGACACGGCGTGGCACACGCTGGCAGAGTGTGCCGCTTGGGAGGAGCCGCGCCGTGCCCTCATAACTGAAGTAGGCAATGACCTGTCGCTGCCGGCCGTCGTGAACGCGATGGTCGGCGGCGCAGAGTCCTGGGACGCAGTGGTTTCCTTCTGCGAGACGGTCATCTCGCGGAAGGAGGCTGCGGAAAGGGAGAGAGAGATCTCGACTCTCGACCCGGCCCGCAGCAGACGCACCGGGCGTCGGAGGAGGGCGGACAACGCCCTCTTCCGGCCCCCCTAAATGGGTCCAGGGGCGACGGATTCGGGGACATCCGTCGCCCCCCAACATCAGGACCCGAGAAGGCGGCGCGCGTAGTGTTCCGCGTGCGCCGCTCACAGACGTTGCGGGGGGAGTACACCTCACTCCCCCCGCCCGAGACGGGGCCCGCGCAAGCGGGCCGGCACTAGCCGGGGTTGTGGAAGAATAATGTGTTCCCGCGACCCCGGCGTAGGTGTGAGATGGAACACCGGGGTGGTTTTTAGTCAGTAAGAGTCTGACAGACCCCTCCGCCCGCCCCAGGGCGGAGGACATCCATGAGGATTTTCCACCCCGGGAACAAAAAAAAAAAAAAAAAAAGGCAGTCTATAGGTCATAGGTACTTAGTGGATAAAGTAAGGTAACAAAACTAAGTTCACCTTTGCACGGACTTAAATATAACATAACATCACGCCTTGTTTCCCCGAAGGGTTGGGCAGAGGTGTACCTAGTAAACTCACATTTCGCCGGATTTGTTTTAAGTCCCATGTAATAGGGGGCGAGCCTATTGCCATCAACCGAGCACAAATCCAGACTCCGGGCTGCTACTGAGAAATTCCGGATAGAAAAACCCAATAACACGTTGCCCGACCTGGGAATCGAACCCAGGACCTCATGCTCAGCAATAGCGATTGCGACCACTAGACCAACGAGGCAGTCCGTAAAAATATGTTTTAAAAAAATATGATTTTTACGCGCACTGTATTTTCATCTCTCGGTGTTGATCGAGCATTCAGAATCCAACAGAGTGCATCGCCTCGCGTCAACAGCGCGTCGAAAAAACACGTTGGATTTTTGACCCTCTGCTCTAAGCAGTGCTCTGAAAATCCACTGCGCGATAAAATCCCGTCGCGATAGTTTTACGTCCGTGGGACGTGGTCTAATTCTTAGTGAAACTGAACACGTATAGGTACCTACTCGTACATATATGTGATGTAAGTGTAATCTGACAAAGTATTACAAATGGTTGAGGTTTTGTTGAAACTGAGACGAATCCAACAATGAGAGTTTACGCTCTACTTAGCTAAATCTGTCACAAGCCCTTTACAGTGTGTTTGAAATCGAGGGACCTAGTTTAAGGGAGTGTAGTACTCATTTACAACTTCTATATGAAAATTAAAATAAACGTGAGCGGATAATAAATGGGTCATTCTAAGGGGTCATTGTCCTCATCATTATGAACAACTTTTACTATGGGAACAAACCTGAAATCGCGAAAAAAACTGCTGTTCCCTACATTTATGTTCGCATAACTCGTCAAAATTTAGGGAACAGCAGACTTTTTTTTCGCGATTTTGAGTGCAATGACCCCTTAAACGGATGCCTATGAATTTAATTTCAACCTGCACCCTAATTGCGTAACACATTTTCGTGAACGATTACGACTAATCTGTTTGATTTTGACGGTTTAAGAACATTCATTGCGTTCTATATATTGTTGAGCAGAATTTTTATCGAACTTAGGAAGCAATGGATTAGCAAAACGATTCAGATTCCGATTGATTGTGTATTACGCAATTAGGGTGCTGTTTAATAAAAATATACACTACTACTGAAATAAACATTTCATCTTGTTTCCGGGTTGGCAACCAATGCCCCTGCTGATATTGCAGATATCACTTCCCATCAGCAATCGTGGCATCACTTCGGTCTCTACTCTACGAAGAGAAGACAAAATAATGAAATTCTTTTATTGAATTTTGACATCACGCCGTAGAAATCTTTCTACAAACTGTCATTTTGTTTTCCGTTTTTACTGATTATATAGAAGCCATACAATAACATACTAGGCATAATATCTTTCCCTCGGCTGGGCAAAGGTTCTAGGTACTCTCCTGCCAAAAACCAATATTTGTTAAAGGAGTTCAACACATCCCGCTATATCCGTTCGGCCTGCCACGATGTCGCTTGCCATTAGGCCCAAGTTCGCACGGGTGATTTTTCAGTCCGGCCCAGTCCCCTTTGAGCTTGGCTGCTTTTTGGGTGACGTCTGCGATTTGGGTTTAAGAACGCAGTATCTTTTTCCGTATCCGGTCGGTAAGTCAAACTCCAAGGATACTGCGCTCCATCGCTCGCTGGCAAACCTCGAGCATGGTCCTCTGCTGAACAGTCAAAGACCAGGTTTGAGCGCCGTATGTGGGGAGAATGCACATGTTCATTAATTCGCGCTCATGGCAAATCGGAAGATCTCCTTTTTAACACAAAGAAACAATATTCCTAATTCCAGATACGGACTCAGTGGATTTGGAGCCTGAGCGAGTGGATCCCATATTGGGCAGCGGTCGCAAGCGTGGTGGCGGGGTGGTCATACCAGCGGAGGGCGCCTATGACCCAAAGAACTTTCTAGACCTGAAGGTGCCTCCGGAAATGGAGAACATCTTCCAGTATATCATGAAGTAAGTGTGAATTTTGTAGCTACAGGTTACTAGCAACCATCAATCGCTTTCATTATGACTCTACAAAAACAATTTAAAGGTCTTTTTTCACATTTAGTTGGGTAGGAAAAACCGACCTCATCTAGTGTGACTTCTAAAATTTACAGAAACAATATATCATTTATTTGCTTGCTAAAGTCGTGTAAAAAATTCGTCTGCTACCGTCAATACACAATAATGTTAAATGGTCAAAATGAAAGGGATTGGGGATTGTCATTCTGAGTTTTTATTCCTACTGCTGGGCAAGGGTCTCCCCCAAATCCTTTCAGAGACTCTTTTTCCCGCGCCACCTCGAACGAGGCGCTTAAAACTCTCCATAACACTTTTGATCTATCCTCGATGTCAGTCTATCCGTGAGAGGGATCGAAAAAAAGCTGTTGCTGATGCTGTAAACCAGGGATCCCCAAACTATTTTGGACAAGTGACCCCTTTTCCAAAATGAATTGTTACCTCAGACCCCCATGGCCAAATTACCTACTTTTAAGATCAACCCCCTTATTCATAATGGTCCGCTTACTTAAAACAGCTGCTACAGAGTGTTATTTTTCATTCTGACTTAGGCCAACAGAAGAAGACAGAATGAGAATTAGCAATGCTTTAAGTTAGCAGACTATTATGAATAAGGGGGCCTATCTTAAGTTTTTTCCTATTGATACAATATACCTAGGTACTAATATACCAATTGGAAAACTTTGCACTTGGTTAAGTGAGTAAAGTTGACTTCATTTTCTCATCAAAATTAACAAAATAAAAAGACATCAATTCAGTAAATATCAAGTTTAATTTATAATGATTATTACAAATTAGGTACTTAAAGAATCTTAAGTAGGTAGGAAATTATATTTAAAAAGTTTTAATTCGCAAAGAGAAAATTAAACATTCAGTGTGATGGATGAACCTGGTGACTATCTACCAATCTAGCTACATCCGGTTCAATATTGGTGAGTTGCAGCCTTAAATCTCCAAGTTCGTTTATTTTCAAACGGTTTCTTTGTTTCGTCAAAATGTTTGTTACCACACTGAAGCTTTTTTCAACTAGGTATGATGATGGAAAAGATATAAGGTATTTTTCAGCAATGTTCCACATTGTAGGATACTGTGTTTCAATGTTGCGTTGCAACCAGAACTTCTGATAGCCTTGGTTGAACTTCTGCTTAAGCTCTTCGTCTGTGCTGATGGTAATCAACTCTTCTTGCATTATCACATTGGCTTCTTCTAGGGCTGTGGTATTGTACGGCTTTATTATCCATTGAGGTATTTGTAAATTTAAAATATCCTCAAACCTCTCCGTAAAATCCTTTTGTAATTGCATCCAAGTGAGTGACATATAATAAATGTCATCATCTTGAAGCATTTCTGGTAATTTTGACAAATGCAGAAACTGCGAATATTCTTTTCTGCCTAAATTTTGTTTATAAAGGATTAGTTTACCCAGTAAGGCTGATATTATTGATTTTGTTTTAATCAAATTAAGAGCGTCATCCGGCAGCTGCAAATTAACTTTGTTGAACATTCCAAAGATTTTCTTTCAAATTCGGATCTTTTTCTTGTAAAAACTTGGAGTTTTTTTCACAGATTCAAAAATGGCTGAAAATCTTTCTAAGCAATAGCCTCTTGATAGCCAGCAATATTCTGTGTGCAGAAGTAATCGAGTAAAGACTTCGTCGTTTTCCTCACATAGCTGAGCAAATAACCGAGAGTTCAAAGAATTGCTTCGAATCTTGTTGATAGCATTTATTACATATTGTAAAGACTTATGCAATCTAGGACTCAGCTTTTTTGCTACTAAATGCTGCCTGTGAATCACGCAGTGAATGACCAGTACATCAGGCAGTTGTCTCTTTAAGTGAGCTATAAAACCACGATGACGACCAACCATAGACGGTTCACCATCAGTCGCAACAGAAACAATGTTCTTCCATAGAATATAATTGTCAGTAAAAAAATGTTCCATGGCCTGAAAAATCGATTCTCCTCTGGTATCAGTCTCTAAATATGTAGCAAAAAGCAGTTCTTGGCACATATTTTCATCTTTGATATATCGAACATATCCTAACAACAGAGCTTCATTGCCGGGTAATGTAGACTCGTCCAACTGGAGAGAGAATCTATTAGTCTGTAAGAACTTGCATAAAATGTTTTCCACATCGCGTCCTATCTCGTCTATGCGTCTCTGAACGGTGTTATTGCTCAAAGGTATTCTCTTTAAAATATCATATGCGGGTTTGTGCAATACATTGTTAAGGACCTCCGCAATGGCTGGTAAGATAAGCTGCTCTCCAATTGTGTGGGGTTTCCCCGACTTCGCTATTAATAAAGATATATTATAGGACGCTCGTAAACCAGCATCGTCTTTAATAGATGATGACGCAAACATCAATCTTATGGATGGCCTTTTGTCTAGTTTTTCTTTAAGTGCTTGAAAGACGAGACTAGACTCTTGAGAAGTGGTCATCCATTTTTGAAGGCTTCATGGCATCGTTACTCAATACTTTTTCACATATGAGAGACATCGGCAAGTGTTGATTTGATGGAGATGCAATAAATCCGAACTTCAAGTAGTCCAAACTGTATTGTCTGGATTTTTTTTTCATCATAAAACTCTCAGTAATCCTGCAAATAAAAAAATAAGAAACTACCTAAATAAAAAACAATAATAAACTGTTACATTTACTGGTTTTTTTTTTACAATTGAAACAACTGAGGCAACTGCAAACTGTTGCACGCAATCTACAGATAGCTCAACTGATCACTATCACACAGTGGGGCAATGCAGACAGCGACCCCAAGACGCTGGCTGCATTGCCCCACTGTATGGCAATGCTGATGCCCTGTGCCGGATAAAAACTGTTTGGTACTTACCCTGTTAATTTTTCATATACTGCAGTTATTGTATGGTTACACTATTAACTCGCGTAGGGAGCTCAGCATTTTGTAAAAAAAAAATCAGTCACTTAACTTCACTTACATTTTGTCAATTCTTTTTCAGTCACTTAACTTCACTTAATTTAGCTATGTAATAACTTTGTAATCTCTTGAAATAAATGAGTACTTACGAGTACATGAGTTATTATCGTTCAAGCTCCATCGAATTTCAAAACGCAAATGAATTAATGAACTTTCAACCTAAGTGCAAGCTCGTTAAATAGTAAAATATCAGGAACATGTTTGGACTTGCAACTTGATCATGAATTCGTTCGTGTTAAATCGCGTAACCGTCAAATTGAGAGCAAATCAAAACGCGCCTGAAAGACGTACGCTCGAACTCATTATCTTGCACAAACATGTCCACACTGACTTGCCGAGTTTTTCATCTTGTACGAACTTTTGAGGCTTTACATTACTACAACAATGCTATTTGCTACAAAAATATTAATTTTAAAATTTATTATTAATTCGTGTACTAACACGTACCTAACACAACATAAACAATACCGCACCTACCTACCTATCTTGAAAGTTTTAAATAAGAACTTGTGTTAAATTAACACAAGTTCTTATTTATATATGGGGGTCGATTTTTAGACCTCGTCGACCCCCAAAATCAGTTTTCGTTTATGTCGACCCCTAGGAAACCGATATCGACCCCAAGGGGTCGAAATCGACCACTTTGGGAATCCCTGCTGTAAACCTTACCGTTTATTTCGGATAGCCACATTTAACAGAATTCATGTTATCGAGACCGGTTGCTAGTGAGTCACCAGTGAAATATTTGCAGTCTCATGTTTGGACGGTGCGAATGCAAGGAAAGCAGGCGTTTGGTCTGTGCCATACGTAACATATGTTATGCAGGTGCACATATTCGATTCGGCGTTGATTAAATGTTGTACAACAAAGATAATTGCACCGGTTGGTTGTGTAGAGTTCTCTTGACCCGAATATGTATAGGACAACTAACTGTTTCCCGCGACTTTGTCTGCGATCCAGGATGAAAAGTAGCCAATGTCCTCACCTAGGTCATGGTCTACCTGTGTGCCAAATTTCATTCAAATCCGTTCAGCCGTTTAGGCATGAAAGCGTAGCAAACAAACTTACTTTCGCATGTATAATAATAGTTAGGATAGGATAGCACGCTTCGGGGGGGTCCGGATCGCTGTCGAGCCCACCATGAAATATCTGGGATTGGTGCTCGACAGCCGGTGGGACTTCGGACCCCACTTCCGGCGGCTGGCGCCCAAGTTGTTGGGCGCGGCCGGGGCGCTGGCAACGCTGCTTCCCAATCTGGGGGGCCCGAGCGCCGCCTGTAGGCGGCTCTGTATGGGGGTCGTGCGATCCACGGCGCTCTACGGAGCGCCGATCTGGGCGTCTGACCTGACGGCTGGCAGCATAGCTGTCCTGCGCAAGCCGCAGAGGGCGATGGCCGTCAGAGTCATTCGGGGGTATCGCACGATCTCCTTCGAGGCGGGTTGTGCACTGGCCGGATCACCGCCCTGGGACCTGGAGGCGAGGGTGCTCGCGTCACTGTACCGGTGGCGCGAGGCAGCGCGGGAGCGGGGCGAGCGACCGTTGCAGCGCCATATCGAGCAGCGTCGGTTGCAGCTCCGCGAGGTCCTGGTGGCGGAATGGCGGGTGAGGCTGTCACGCCCTACCGCCGGACTCAGCACCATCGAGGCGATCCGGCCAGTGCTCGACCGCTGGCTCGGGAGAAGGCACGGCTCCCTGTCGTTTCGGGCGATGCAGGTGCTCTCGGGGCATGGTTGCTTCGGGAAGTACCTGTGTCGCATAAACAGGGAGCCGGACGCCCGGTGTCACCACTGCGTCGACTGCCGGGAGGACACGGCGTGGCACACGCTGGCAGAGTGTGCCGCTTGGGAGGAGCCGCGCCGTGCCCTCATCTCAGAAGTAGGCAGTGACCTGTCGCTGCCGACCGTAGTGAGTTCGATGGTCGGCAGCGTCGAGTCCTGGGACGCGGTGGTTTCCTTCTGCGAGACGGTCATCTTGCGGAAGGAGGCTGCGGAAAGGGAGAGAGAGATCTCGACTCTCGACCCGGCCCGCAGCAGACGCACCGGGCGTCGGAGGAGGGCGGACAACGCCCTCTTCCGTCCCCCCTAAATGGGTCCAGGGGCGACGGATTCGGGGACATCCGTCGCCCCCCAACATCAGGACCCGAGACGGCGGCGCGCGTAGTGTTCCTCGCGCGCCGACCACAGACGTTGCGGGGGGAGTACACCTCACTCCCCCCGCCCGAGACGGGGCCCGCGCAAGCGGGCCGGCACCAGCCGGGGTTGTGGAAGAATAATGTGTTCCCGCGACCCCGGCGTAGGTGTGAGATGGAACACCGGGGTGGTTTTTAGTCAGTAAGAGTCTGACAGACCCCTCATGGATGTCCTCCGCCCCAGGGCGGAGGACATCCATGAGGATTTTCCACCCCGGGAACAAAAAAAAAAAAAAAAGGATAGCACGCTTCTTCAGGACCTACATTCGTATAGTCCAGTTGCCATTGATTCCTAAATTAATGTTACGTGTTTGGTTTGTAAAACGGTCACTGATGACTTGGGCAACTAGCTGGTCCCAACGCAAGACAAGATCCTGAATTGAATATGATTTGATTCATCTTTAAACTTTTAAAACGACAAAGCTTAGACAAGACACCACTGTTTTAATCGTACCTAGACCGTGAATCTATCCCGTCGACAATTTGGGTCATAGCGATCCTATTTAACAGTCATCGTGGGAGGACTACCCACAACCCAACCTTGCACTTAGTACATTAAACCTAGATCTTAACCAACACTGATTTAAACCTTATCCCATAAAACATACAGTTTATATTTGCAGAGCGGTTATGACCATTATGATAACTAGCAGATCTCGAGCGGTATCAATGAGGCCAAATTAATCTAATTTTGTGCACGTAATATAAATGAATGGGGCACTTTCCAATGCTCAGTTGTTAAATATTGAATATCATTCATTATTGAGATATCAGGTGACTCGGAAGTTTAGTTGCAGAGATTGGAACCTTGAATCGGATACCAATGTAGCATTTTTTATTATTATTTAGTAGCGCCGCCTCTGGGTTTCGTAAATGGGTTTTAGGGTGGTACAGAACCTAGGGTTTCAACGGGACCCTATTATTATGCCTACGCCGACTTACTAATACTTTTCATGATCTGGCAGTTTGAGTAATTTATGCGGCGTAGGTACCCAAATGTCCTGACCTTGGGATTGTTCGTTGAATCGTTGAGCTCCTTTAGTTCTGAGTTGAGCTGCACGATTACTGGCACTGACTGGACAGGTCCACTCAATCTGTGTGCTTCTTTTCTCAAAATATATGATATAATAAATAATATATATAAGATCTACATGGTCTTCACATGATCTGACCAAGATTATGTCTGGACTTAAGAGACTGTGACATCTGAGTTTAATTTTCATCCATTGTTCTCAGAATAGTCAGATAGGAAACGCCAACCTCATCTAGTTAAAAAAATATGATTGACGTGTAAAAGGGTTTGTACAAACCTACTTACAGAAATAAAATCAATTTTCATTTACTGTCACAGAACCTTGAGTAACTTTATTTTATTTTGTTATATCTAGTTTACGTCTTCGAGTCAAAACTATTTAATTATCTGATAAGAAACATAAGGATTTCTCAGAAAGCTGTGAGATAATTTCATGAACACTGCTAATATTTATATAGTACACTACAAAGTTGCTTTTCGAGCCTGTTTGTTTGTCTGCTTTGTTCTTCAAAACTTCACAATGGACTTTAAAGCGGTTGACAGGATTGTTTAGATAATTTATTCCTAAAGTTTTATATACGTTATTTATTCAAATCAAAATAAATCAAATCAAACGTTTATTTGCTAGAAAAAAAAATGGTAAAGGTGAGATCTTATATCTTAAGTGTTATTGTAATCTGCCTGCAAGCAAGCGTGCAAATTTTATTAAGTTTACATATATTCTTAATGTACTATTGTATTATATCCTTTATTTACTTTAAAAACTTTGGATATTGGTATCGGGAATAGGTTCCAAGGTACGGGCGGTCAGGGGTTCAGAGAGAGGAACCTCTTAACAATGCGAGCCGTGTCCAGAAGTACCGCTTTCTGAATCAAGCCCTTGATCCAGCTGCCCAACGAGCTCCTCAGTTGTTGGTCGAGGCTCTTGGCTATTAAGCCATTGGCTGTTACGACTATCGGCACAATGATCGCTGAGTCCACATCCCACATGTCGACAACCTCGCGAGCCAAGTCAAGATTAGTATTATATATTATTACCATGCAAGTATTTGAAAAAAATCCTTTTTTTTTGTTTTGTTAATATTCTTATAATCATACTAATTTTTAAACTTTATTCTATAAATTCCTTAATACTGTAAAAACCACACAAGAATCAAGTCTGTCAATTTTGACTTGAACACATTGAAAAAATTGTCTGAAAATGATCGCGTCCAGAGAGGACTGTCCCTTTCAGGGGCACGGGGTGGCCACAGTATAGGAGTAACTAAATAATTTAATTTGGTAAAAACTAACAATACTAACCTAGTAACCTAAGCACTATTGTTACTAACATCAATATACTAACAGAATATGGATAAAGTTTTATTTAATTTAATTTAATTACCGTGTAATCATGTCAATTTCTTAATATTTATCTTAGTTATACGTAACTGGATATAGCACAGAAATCTCGTTTTTTTTTATGTCGCCACATCAGAAGATTGCACCCGTGTGAAGCAGTATATGTAAATTATTAATATTAAAATGTTCGCAAGCTGAACTGAACAATCAAAGAGATAGCATCAGACTATTGTGCTCAGTCGTTAACTCTGTTGAGAGCTTTCAAAATAGCTTCCAATTATCTTGGTGATTTGAGAAACTCGCGTCCAAAGCGGACGATTTATAATGTGATGGTCATTCGATATAATAAGGGACGATTTAATAGGGGAGTGTCAGATAAACCAACTAATATTTAGATGATGTTGGGTATAACACTCTTTTATGATTTCTGTAAGCAGGGAAAACCCTGTTAATATTTGGGCCATTGTTATGCTTTTTATTGGGTTGATTCTTACAGAACCTATTAAGAGGCAAGCGTCAGGGTAGCCCTCGGAAAGTTAATAGAACTTAGAGGGTTGTATTAATGATTTTAATTATTATTATTCTGATAATTAATACCATGTGGGCTAGACTGAATACATAACCTTATAACTGTCTGACGATTTGAGTATTGAATATGGCCTACTCAAATGTCCTGCAGATCTGGTAACGTCGTGTGACGGGTCGTTGAGCTACACGAGGACTGACGCATGCATGACGTCTGTTGGGACAGGTCAACTCAAAGCTGCAATGGATCTTTCTTCAATTGTTCGTTCGTTCAAATGTTTCGGCATAGCTTCTCAGGGATCAGTTAGCAAGGAAATGCCAGCGACATCTAATTTTTAAATATTGACCAACAAGATGTTGACGTGTAAAAGTGTTTTAAAAGATGTACTTACAGAAATAAACAATTTATTTAATTTAATTTCATTTCTGTAAATACATACTTGTTACGGTCGCGAATAATTTTTTGTTCAACATTCAACGTGACACTTATCTGCATATTGCAAAATACATTAAAAAAAAAAGAATTTCACGGGTCTATTAAAAGTTTTTGCAGAAGCAAACACATCAGCATGTCGATTCTGTAAAAATCTCACCGTGTAGACTTGCGTGGAGTGAGCTGTCAGTGTCGTCCCGTCTTGGTCAATCCCTAGCATCGGTGGCACTGACAGTTCACTCCACGCTCACTTCACCTAAGTTTTCACTGTGAGATGGTTACAGAATAGCACTACTGGTCTGTCTTAGGTTATTTGGGATACAGCAAGGATCTCTTGAAATTTTTTAAAAGTGATGTGTGCCTTTATTAGTATCTACATAAATATTAATTTTCATTGTTCTCTAGCAGTGGATTGCTAAAGTCTGATGATGATTCTTCTCCATCTCTCCAACAGGTATACTCCCCAAAAGATCGACATCGACCTGAAACTGCAGCCTTTCGTGCCGGAGTACGTGCCGGCGGTGGGCGACATTGATGCCTTCATCAAAGTGAGCACTCCGGCGTGCAACGTGCGCGCGGCGCCGCTAGCGGACAATGTCTTAGAACATATTGATAATTTAGGTGAGATTCTAGACTACCTGCACACAGATCACCGTGAAAATGACAAACAGTAGGCTTCGATGGTTTGGTCATGTTGAGAGGATGAATGAAAGGCGACTAAAAAAAGGTATATACAAGGTAGATGTGAGTAGACACGCTCGGAGGGGAGGTCCTAGAAATAAATATCGTGACTTCATTGGAGATGTTCTTTAGAAAGGTCAGGTGCGTGGAACTCGCAACCAGCGGGCATGTATGAAGGCAAAATAAGTATTTAAGGATCTTAGCAGGTGGCGTTTTATAGGTCTTGCCTACTCCATGGGAAGGAGGCGTGAGTTTATGTGTGTATGTAGATCGGCAGCTGTTACCATGCACTCAATACAAAAAGCAAATTAATATTTAAAAGCATCATGCGAAGCGTCAATCGGTTTTGTATCATTTGCGCTAAAACTATTTTTACCAAAATCTGCCTTGCAAATTGTTACGGTTTGGGCGCAGCACCCTTAAATTACAAAACGGATTTGGATCGATGGTCACTTTCATTTTCACAATACAACAAAATACAATAGTTCATAATACGGTTGAATAAATGTGGCCATGGCTAACAAAAAAAAAAAAAGAATATTAGTAGGTACTTAACTACCTTTTAATAACTATCATGTTATCGATGAACTTTGGCCAAAAATGTATATAATGTTTTAATTTGGTTATGAATAGTTATGATAGTCGTTTTTTACAATAAATAACACTGATTTTAATTAATTATTGTTTTGGATAAGGTACCTCAAGTAACGCCGTGCTCAGAGAACATCTCACAGACTTGAATAGAAATGCATCCTAATCCTAACTAATGTTATACATAATGCGAAAGTAAGTTTGTTTGTTACGCATTCACGTCAAAACGGCTGAACGGATTTGAATGAAATTTGGCACACAGGTAGACCATGACCTTGGTGAGGACATAGGCTAATATTAATTGGCTACTGTTTACCCTGGATAGCAAACGAAGTCGCGGGCAACTGCTAGTGGTTGTATAAATGTTCACTAAATCACTAAAACACCAAGTTAACTAGTCCGGGTAAGGTGGTAGTACCACCTATTTCTGCCGCCCAACAGCGTTGCTGTTGCGGTTTGAAAGGTACGGGGTGCTTCTGTAATTGTAATAACAGGCACATGAGATATTTCAGTGTTGCAGATGGCCATTGGTGGCGATGACCGAATGCGTTCGCATTTATAATATTGATTTGATGGTTTAGCCATCAAATCAATATTATAAATGTGAACGCTAGGTACTTTGTTTGTCTGTCTGTAACCGTTTCAAGGATTTGGATGAAATTTGCACACCACCGCCAAGTTTCATCCAAAGCAGTGACTAAGACGAAAGTCTTTGACCAGTGCGTGATGCTTTGATGACCTAGGTATGGCACTGAAACGTGGTCGCTCACAATGGGCTTTGTTGGAATGCTCAAAGTCACCTAAATGGCAATGGAGAGGGCTATGCTTGGAGTTTCCCTACGTGATCGTATCAGAAATGAGGAGAACCAAGGAAACGGACATAGCCCGAAGAGTTGCCAAACGTAAGTGGTAGTGAGCAGGGCACATTGCTCGCAGAACAGATGGCCCATAGGGCGGCAAGGTTCTGGAGTGGCGACCGCGTACCGGAAGACGATGCCTTGGAAGGCCTCCCACAAGGTAGACCGATGAACTTGTAAACGCCGCAGGAATCCGCTGGATGCGGGAAGCACAGAACCGGTCGAAGTAGCGGTGCTTGGAGCCTTGGAGGAGGCCTATGATGAGGCCTAAAATGATGATGATGGCTCATGCCCTGAGTTAGGCCATAGAATATTTAATTTTATACCGGTAGTACGTTCTCATTGGACAATTTCCGACTTCCACACAGGTAAAACTAATATTTTATTGTTAAAAAATTATAACTCGTCGTATTTAATGTTCCAGGTCTAACAGTTCTGGATGAGCCAGCCGCTGAACAGAGTGACTCTGCGCTACTTCACCTTCAGCTAAGAGCCATCTCCAAGACTAGCAGTGCCAAGTCAACTGTGGTAAGTGCAGCATGTTTCAAAGTGGTCAACATTTAAAGTGGCAATACCTACGCGGTCAAAATGCCTGGAGCAGCTAAGTTTTTTTTAATTAATTAACCGACGATCAGTTTCTACGCAGTTGGGTCCAGAATCATGTACTGAATCTATAGTAACAGGGTGCGCGTCGATGTTCTTCCTGTCACCCTGAATATTAAATTAAAGCCGCTGTTCGTGTGTATCTGTGCGACCGCGTTGTTCTTGTAAACTACGAAACGGATTTTTGTGCTGTTTTAGATGGGCGCCGGCAAGTTTATTTTCAGGGAGTGCATCTTGAAAATAAACTTGCCGGCGAGCAATGGCCGGCAATGCCGTCCGGTTAGGACGCGTCAGTTCCACGCGCGCCTCAAAGTGATGTCAGCACACAGTGATGGGGTCCGATAGGGCCGATGCCTGCCAGGATCGCGGGTTGTTCGAAAGAGATACCGTGGCCCTGGCACAGGCAACTGAAGGAACACGGGTGGGTTGTAGTCAGTAAAAGTCTGACACCCCCTCCGCCCAGAGCGGGAGAAGTCATTTGATGAAAAAAGGGGTGCATCTTCAGCTCGATCATTTTTGCACTTCAACTCGGATATGTTGGGTTATCGTTTGTCCATTCAAGTCCATGCAAGGAGTAATTTTGTCGACTTTTGCAGAAAAGAAAGAAAGAAAGAAAAACCATTTATTAGGATTCGCACAGGAATACACAAAGCGAGCTCGATCATTTTTGCATCTCGCAACGAATCATATAGGTTTTATTTTGTCCATGCATACCTAGACATATAACAACATAACATTTCGCCAGTTATGCTTAAGTCCCATGTAATAGGGAGCGAGCCTATTGGCATCATTCAGGTACAAATCCAGACTCCGGGCTGCTACGGAGCAATTCTAGATAGAAAAACCTAATAACACTTTTCCCGACCTGGGAATCGTACCCAGGACCTGATGCCGACGCCTCGTGTCGATATATCTAAAGAAGCTTATGAATTAAGATAGAGTAGGATGCAAGCAAGTTCGATTATCTTAGCACAGGCCTAGGGTCGATTAGATTTTCGGAAATAAAGAGTGCGGTACTTTGTCGACTAATGCACAAAAGCTTTAGAATTGAGATCAAATTCTAGGATCTCATTTAAAATTGGTTAAGGTCTCTATGATTGTTTTATTCAAGGATGTTTAAATGAATAATACGTTCATGTTAAACTTAATATAATTAAGAAATATATAAGTTTTGTCAAGGAAAAACATAGAGATTTCTTTATTTTTAAAGTAAATTAAAAAAAATATATATATTTACGTGATATGGTGTGTATTTGCTTGTCGAAAAAGGCGTTTACCTTATATTTAGAACTAACAATAACAAATAGGAAAATAAGTCACGTTATCAAGCTTTAATCGCGGCGGCATTTAGGACTGGGTCTTCAACGGACTGTTTCGCGCCGAGAGTTGAAAATCCAACAGTGTGATTTTTCGACGCGCTGGGATGCACTCAGTTGGATTCTCAATGCTCGTTTCAATACCGAGAGCTGAAAGTCCAGTGCGCGATAAAGTTCCGCAACGAAATTTTTACGACCGTAGCGGGCCGCACGTCATTGGACAATGACTTTTGCTGCTGGCCTTGCGTTGTACAGAGTTTCACTGGAATAAGAGGCCAGCTTATAATGGTTTATGTAGTTTGTTTTATGTGCCCACTGACGTGCGGCTTACAGTACCAGTCAGCGCCCGTCGAGCCCGTTGAACGACTAAGAAAATTGAACTCTTTCCCGATTGGATAAGGTTCTTGTCTCATCAACAGTTCTCGTGAACTGTGTTTTTACCGAACATGTTTTTTTAAATAAATATTTAAAATGGAAAACCTTCATTATAGGGCCCCAAGATATGTATCTTAAGGGCCCCTAAATTACCTAGTTTGGGGCCAATGTAAAACCCTTTGTATTTTTGTTGGTTCTGAGGTTTTTATTATTTTAAGCCAAACCCAACAATAAAAGCATCTCATTAATAACAATATAATAATGAATAAAAATAATTAACAAACTATTAAATACTTACAGCTAACGAAAAAGATAGAGAATGCGGAGAAGAACCCCAAAGCTATAGAGCGTTGGATCAAGGACGTGAGTGAGCTGCACTTATCCAAACCGGCGCCCTCTGTGGCGTACACCAGGTACACATTGACGATAAATTATTATACATAATGATACCAGCCTATTATTATTCCACTGCAGAGCAAATGCCTCTTTTCATAGACAACGACGAAGCAAAGTGGACGGTTATGATTTTGACATGTATGTATGTATGTATGTAAGTGGACATGTATGTATGTTCATCTGTTCCCTCAGAACTTCTAAACTACTTATCGTCCGCTGGTTACAGGCTAAATATGCGACGTCACAATTCACATTAAATTGAATATGGGCTCTCTAGAGTACGTAAAGTCATGAGCTAAATAATGATGCTGTGTTGGATATTATTTTGTACCTGTCTGAAATATTTTCTTGCTTCGTACTTTTTGGAGCGTGATTTTAAAGTAGTCGGGTTTTAGTAATAAACTTACATGTTTTTATATTTCAAAACAAAGTTCGATTGCAACAAAAAAAAAGACAAGCAGTCCGAGGGGCGATTACCGTATTTAGAACGTTAAAGAAATAATGAAGTCTCGATTCCCTCTGCACATGTGGCTTCCCTGGTACCTCATAAACGGCATCACTATGTAAATTTCTAATAACTGCTCCCAAATAATGGTGTTTAATTTTAATTTTTTATTATTAGATATTGACTTATAAATAACTCTGACATAATATTTTCATCATTTGACATTATATACCTACAATTTTTTATTAGTTTTGATTTTATTCTATTAGATTATTTCTTTATTTTGTAAATGTGAGATCGTCGTAAACCTTGTGGATTGTAAATTTATAGACAATTGTCTATTTGTTTAACATATGGTACTTGTTGACAGGCCTACACTGTCCTCCCATACCTGTTAACACTGTAATTGGAAAACATTGTAAAAGACATATTTTTAAAAGAGTAACCATGGAATTTCTTGCCGGCTCTTCTCCATAGGAAACGACCAATTGGAACCGTGCACCTAGAATCTGACGTTTCGTAGGTTTATGTGAAATAAAATATTTAAATATTGTTTTTGATATTGATTGTTGCTGAGATAAGACGGAGACTAGATTTTGGACGTTTTTAATTACGGACGGCCTTCTGATGTGTCAGTTGTTGGCAGTTATTTTCGTTCAATCTCAGTTTTGATGCCACCAATTGCATCAGACTGCTTGATAAATGAGCTTTATATGATAATGGTTAATGATTTTTTTCAAACACTTTTACACGTCAAAAATATATTAGGTTATTAAGCTAGATGAACTTGTTTTGTTATTTTTTACTTTCTGTTGGGTTTTAAATTTTTTGAAATAGTGTTTGCTGTCGCTCTGTCGGGGGGTTAACATTTTACAGTAACCGGGCGTTTTCATAGCACATCGACTTTCAGAAAAAGTTCAGCTTTTCAGACTAAAGAACGTCATCTTTGTCATTCATACTATGAAAGTGTCTTTCTTTCGCTGGATATGTCATTATTTACGCACGGCTGACGAGAGTTAATGTGGAATCAACCATCTACATACACACTTAAATATTATGTAAGTAAGTAGATATGAGATCAACCACTTACATCCATCACTGTCATGCAAATCAACGAGGAAAAAGACCGTCCTGAGAGCCTAGACTAATGACATTCGCTTCGGGGCGATTCCATTTCTGCAACAATCGCTATCGCTTCATTAGGATACTAGAAAGAAAGAAAGAAAATACGTTTATTTAGCACAGACTAAAAGGCACACAAAGCAGGTAAAATTTATAAGAGTAACAAGAAAAAAAAAAGTGTATAGTGCGAAGTATGAAATTAGCAGCAGGGCGAGCATGGGCGTACCCAAGATGTTTGTGACAAGATGAGATAAATTATGTCATGTCTCACAATTTGTCATAAATGCTAGCACGGGTCAACTATGTGACATAATCAAGAGGCGCGACATTCCTTTCTTGTTGCTGACTTCATAATGTGACACAGTAAATTAAAAAAGTTAAAATGTCTATGGCCATCTGAATATGCGACCAAACAAAATAATATAATGTATGGGTGCAGTTCATAAAGTTAAACAACTTTTTAATTTGGTTGGGATCTAACTCATTTTGACACTCGCACGTCACGTCTTTCCAAAGAATATAAATTTTTTTTCTAACCGTCTTTGTCAAAGAGTAATTTAAGTTATATAGGTCTTTGTTGTTCCGTTGTTCTTGTTTGATAATTCAGTGCCGGTTGCAATATTAATAATGGAAGCAAACCTTAATACATTTCGAGAAATCTTTGCGGTACTTATATACGACGCTATTGACGAATCCATTGTCTTGTCAATTTACATTTAATTTTGTAAGAATTCTCTTCACAGAACCAGAAGCACGATGGTCAATTAAAAAAACTGAAGATTTTACTAATTTGGGCCTCTTGCCTTCTGGCAAGAACATAATTATAATAATTTACTGCCATTTGGTGCAGTAATTAGCAGAAACATATTATTTTATTAATATTTTTTTTTATCACCACCTCTGACCGAATGTGATAAATTTTTCATAACCATCAGTCAAACTGTGACCTTTGTGACAAAATGGCTGCGCCCGTATTAGCAAATAAGACATAGAGAGTCCCAATTAAACGTCAAGACGTTATGTCACATGTCGAGAGAATTATCTCACGACACCGTGCTAGCATTTAAGACAACGTTTTTATCGCCCAAAATGTGATAAATAGCGTGACTTTTGACTTGTCACAGTAGGCCATGCTCGCCCTGCAGGGTAGTGTGCCTCACGGCTGCGCCAAAAAGCCCCAGTACAGCAAAAAAAAGTGCAACTAGTGCCTGACGCTGGTTTTCAACTGGACCTGAATTGTAAGGTAACGGGTGTATCAGTTTTATACTGCAACGTAACGTGTGTATGTATATAAAAATAAAATTGTTTCAAATAATAATATGTAGTGATGATTAAGTACATAAATAGAGTAAAATTGCAAAACAAAAAATACTGATAAATAAGTGAGACGGAAATAATGAAATACTTCGAAACGAGCCGGAACAAAACAAAACCTGTTTTAATTAAACGATGAACTACGCTATTAACTATGATCACGTGACATTTCGATAGATTATGTCAACCCCATACATTTTTTGACTTTTTACTAGCGTCATGGCTAATCGAATATTACGAATGTTACATTGTCTAGGCCCTCTGGTCTACTTATTGGTAGAAACAAATGTGTTGGTCTAATCGATTCACATGAAAATATGGTGCTATATGAGCGTCCTTTTAACGCTTGAAAAATCTCGCTTCGAGAGATTTTATACATTACTAATCTCCAATTTCGTTGTCCACTCAAGTAAAAAACTTTTGTTTCCAGTAAAATGCCCGACATTGACACCCTAATGGAGGAATGGCCGGAATCGATGGAAGAAACCCTCAACGAGGTCGGATTCCCTTCCGGAACTCTAGACTGTTCCCTCTCTCAATACGTGGACCTGGTCTGTGGGCTGTTCGACGTGCCCATAGCTGGCGACACCCTCAACGATAGAATCCAGGCCTTGCACCTGCTGTTCAGTCTGTACTCCGCTGTGAAGACCTCGCAGCTATATGCTGAACGACAGAAGGAGAGGAGCGACAGTAACGCTTAGATGGTTAAGAATAAATAGGTTTGTTTTGGAATTGTTTTTTCATTAATTTTAAAGCGACTAAAATCACTTACACTCTTGAACAAACAGCAAAACCTTAACCGCTGCGCTAACCGTACTAGAAAGAAAGAAAGAAAGAAAGAAAAATTGTTTATTCTGCACAAACAAAACGCACATTACAAAAAGTTGACACAAATTTCACATATATTCACAGTAGCCAAAGGCCTCGTATTCAGCTTTTAAAATTTTGTATTTTGTCCATTGCCTGATGTCACTCACTCTCAGCACCAAAGACAATACACATTGCTCTGTTTGTGTTGCGACACTGGCAAATGACAATAAAACAAACATTATTTGTACAAAAACATGCTGCCGATTGCAAAGTGGAAGAATGACTACTTTTCTAACAAAACAAACAACAATAATAAGAACAATAAGTAAGTCGTGCGTCGCATCTGTGCAAGAACAGGTCGCTGCTCAGCAAAATGCTGTGACTTCGGACGAACCTATCGTCAACAGCGCTGATTTTCAGCAACTACCTCTCGAAATGACGTAATGACGTCCCCTGGTGTGACATAATAAATCGGGTAAGTTTATATCAAAGAATATAGCTACTACTAAGAGGTATAAATACAATTTTCTACATTGTGTGTGATTCTTGCTGAACATAATGTGTACTTAAATATATAAATAGATGTATAAACATATTTATCTGTATATATATAAACGTAATTTAATTAAATAAAAAACTTCCATAAGTATAGGTAAGTACATTACAATGAAAACAAAAATGCCAAATAATAACTCTAGACGGTACATACAACAGCGTTGTGTTTATTCCCCATTTATGCAATTCAATACCTAATAGCTGTAAAGTCGTTACTATCAAAACAAAATTAATTAAAAGTAGTGAAGTCTTCATTGATCATTGATACAACATACTAAACATTATTTCAATGCACCATGGGAATCGCGACAGCGGCCATTTGCATAACGCCATGTTACGAGGCATGGCGTCGGCAAACGACGACCAAGCTTTTTCGATCAAAGCGATAAATCAGCCAATTGGTACAGCTCGATAGTGTTTTTCTGATCTTCATGGTAAGTATTACTATAGGTTTATTAGGCACTGCATTACAAAAAATAAATTGAGTCAGAAGCCCAGCTTAACATTAAACGAAATTGGTACCAAACTGTCTGACGCTTTATAAAATGCTATACCTAATCTACCTATTGTCCCACCCAGATAATGCAGCTTTAGAAAGCCACAGCTAACACTACCCAGATAATTGAAGACTACCATTCCTCCTGCAACAATGTCACGGACCTAAACCGGGAGAAATCAGACAGAGGCCACTCACGCTGCTGGAAATCCATATCCATTGCCCATAGGCCATGACCCTTGAGGTAAGTACAAAAAGGTCAGCTATTGTTTCTAGAACTAGTTTTACAATGTGGATTGCTGTATCTGCATGAGATATTTCTTTAAAATCCTCAAAAAATGCTTTTTTGTTCTCAGGACTCTTATTGGTGGAGGAATGTTATTCCAGCAGTGTGTGGCAGCATATCTGAAACTCCCCCTGAATGCTGCGGTCCGATGTTGTGATGTACAAAGGGGTTTGGTAGAAAAACGTGGTTCGTATTTGCTCTGTCTCCAACTTAACTTTTCAAACAAATAGAATGGTTTCTGTGTAGTGACCACCCCAAAAAGTAAACCAGCCATGTGCAACTTTCTCCTAGCAGCCATTTTTAAAATATTGTTTTCATTTATATAAGGAGTGACATGACTTCTACGAGGTATCACTACACAGAACCGTGTACACGCATTTTGTATGCGTTGTATCAGCTTCTCTGTTCTTGCTAACAGGCATGGGCCATACACGGTATCACAGTAGTTAAGTCTTGATAAAATAAGGCTATCCACTAATTGCTTACGTAGGTCAACACTCAGGTAGTCTCTAATTGAATATAGCAGTTTTAGTCTATAAAAACAACTCCTCATGGAGTTACTGATGTGTTTCTCAAATTTTAGTTCTGGATCCATGATTAACCCGAGGTTGCATGCTATCTCTACTCTATCAATTTTTTCTCCCCTGATTACAACTTCTGGATTGACTGACAGTATCGCGCCGATCATTTTCTTACTACCCAAAACCATAAATTTAGATTTCAGTGGGTTCAATACTAGTGAATTATTATACTGCTACTGCTATTGTACTGCTAAACCTCAAGTGTCCTAGTAAAGCGGTGGCCGAAATCAGCCCTTATCCTACGGTCTGCTTAATACGTCAGACGCTACTGTCAGCGTGCGGTGACGTCACGACCGACGACCGTCGATCGAGGATTCACGGTCCGCCTCGTCCGTCAAGATCGCTTGCTTGCGACGTTTTTGACTACACCTACCTAAAGCCGATTTCATCAATGAAACTGAACGCGATCAGTATATCTAAAACGCGTTCAAGAGCTGTCAGTGACAATACTCCATAGAAGATAATGACACTGAGTGCCAATTTCACCAATGAAACTGAACGCGATCATCACTTTTAAACCTAGCTCAAGAGCTGTCATCGTCAATATTCCATAACATTTTTGACACTGACAGTTCTTGAACGCGTTTTAGTTGTGCTAAACGCGATCAGTTTCATTGGTGAAATCGGCACTAAGACATCTTAAACGTAGTTTATTTGCTGATCGCGTTCAATTGCTGACCGAGTTTAATTTTTCTCGCCAGAAATAAAACAATACTTCTAGCACTTTTGTTGTTGGAAGAAGAAGAAGATGATGATGATGAAGTTCTTGCAATGCTGATAGGCAATAAAAGAGTAAAAAGTAATAAGATTTTTAAGAATTGCAAGAAACCTAATATTTAGATAGATAAGATTATCCTTGATAAGGATAAGTGGTAACGGAACCGTCTTACCAGTTGTAGGTCGTGGGTTCGAACCCAGACAGGCGCTTTACGTTGTGTACAACTCGGGCGAATTAACAGGGTACCCGGCTCGAAAGTATTAGTGATATTTTATATAGTTTTTATTAATAATATTAATAGCGAATGTTAAAAAACTTGTTGTCAAAGTATAGTGTAATATATTTAACAAAATAAAGCTAAAACTTTTATTTTATAACTATGCTCAACATACGTCATTCGAGACAGGTGCCATGTTAATTCGCCCGAGTTGTAAATAATCTCATCACCACTGCTCTCAAAACGGTGAAGGAAAACATTGTGAGGAAACGGACATGTCCGGAACAAAAAAAATAAGAAATCGAGGACATGTGACATCTACCAACCCGCACTGGGCCCGCACGGTCTTTTCCCCTCTCGAAGAGTGGAGGCCTGTGTCCCAGCAGTGGGAACATTATAGGTTGGTAATGCTATCCTTGCTAAATGTCTCCATTTTAGACAAAAAAAGTTACTTGAAAACACCTCGCACGTCGCGGCGCCCAGCCGTCTCTATGCTTCGTTCTGATACCGACGGACGCGTGCGGCGTGTGACCCACAGAGAACTTTTATTACATAGGTGTGACCTTGGGCCGTCGCAACTGGACGTCGCGGGCGGCATGCTACATGCTAGCGAGACCGCGACTGTGTATTTACGAACATAGCATTCGCCGGAATTCGGCCATCGTCGGTGACGGACGTCTACACATCGCCGGTCGCGGTCGGCGTGTGGTCAGATAGACCGCAACTTTAGGGACTGAGCCAGACTGTTCTGAACGATAGCTGTATTCCTTTCAGTCGCTCAAAGCCATCCGTAACTAGAGTCAGACGGAGACGAACACGGAATCTTCACAATGATGCCGATGAGCGCTATATTATAAGAAGGTTGTGGGCGCCAAAGGGTTGACAGTTACGAGAAAACTCGTATTCGGGCGGACAGCTCTGGGTCAGCCCTAGAGGAACATGAACGTTTTAATAGGGATGAGGACTATGTTCGGCCAATCAATGTTATTTCCTAGAATGCATAGTAAAATGAGATAATCGTAAACATCTATGAAAATAATAAGAGCTTTTAAAGTTTTTGGAGGGGATTATTCCCGTCCTTGACGCGCGGTATCGCGCTTGTATAAAGTTCCATAATCGTGACGTCACTTTTACGATATTGCTGTCCTTTCTAGCAGTTCTTTTAAAAGGTTATAATTTGGAAACATTTTAAGCCGCTTTTTATAATATTGTTTGCACTATTTGCCAACAAAAATTTTTTGAGCTAAAAATAAAAATATAATGTTATCATCCCTATTCTGGATCTTGAACAAGGAATAACATTTCAAGACATAGTGCAAGAGTTTGTGTTCAATATCTCTAGTCAACACTGCTCTTTTATGAGATCACTGTTTCGTTACACAGGCGGACGAGACATCAACGCGCAACGATGAATTCCGCAAATTATTCTATACGTAACATAGCGTAGAAATAATTCTTCGGTTATTAAAAAAAACTGCTGTCCCTTAGAAAAGTTCAATAACTACGCGGTTCCGAATCATGCCACCCTGTATACCTTTAAATAAAAAACATGTATTTCATGTAAATTATATTTATTATAACTCAAATGAGATCTACATTAGGGTATCTGGAAGACTACATAGGACTAAAATATTAAATCTACACTACTCATGTACGATAGAAAAATATTTTGTTTAAATATACTATGAATGATTATTTAATCATTTTTATTCACAATAATAATTATATTACATTTTTCTAGTACATGGCTGTATAACTAGTTTCCGGTGACTTCTCGTGAATTTTTTGAAATAGTCCTTTTTTAGAAGCTAAGTAATAAAAGACTTGATGAAGGAAATCCCACTTTCTTACATTTTCGACCCTTGATTTAAGAAGAAAAAAAAGATTGGTTAGCTTTGTACAAATAAGACGCTCATTATAAAATAAACTTATAATACACACACACATTACGGATTTAAGCAGTTTGCATTAAAAAAAAAACTAGTCTGTGAGAAATATGCAGGGATCAATGTCGTTCTAAAAGTGAGATCTTCGTTTAGTAACTTCATTTATTTTGACCCTTTGAACGTCGACATTTTAATAATAACACAACACACACGTTCATTCAACACATTGACATTTTCGCTATTTTTTAATACTAAATTGTATTAGTAACATTTGAAAATTTTTTTTTAATGAATAATGTAGTCTGTATGTTGTCACATAATTCGGCCAGTAGCCAACTTGCTTTATGTACAATCTTAAATAATGAAGGTGCATTAAGATTAAAAAAATGCGAATAACTTTATACAATTTTAGGCTAGCGGTCCTCATTCAAAGGGTCTCCGTCATCGACACAATACAATTTACAATAAATCCTAAAATATATGTACATATTACAGCAAATTTACAAAGCTTCTTTATCACAGTTTTCCATAATTTGCACCCACTCTTACACACATACAGACAGATAGCTACATGCGCCATTATCGTTGAGAGATGCCATTGAAAAATGGTTCCATTCGGATTACAGCGGTTTCGCAAGTCAATGCCCATGCTTCTTAAATTACACAAACAAACATACATAGCGGCCCTTAGGTATCCACTGTCCATGGGCGTTCCCACAAGTAATCTCGGGGTTAATGAAGTAGTAACACAACTACTAACTAACCCGCGTCGCATGCGTTTTTTTTCGTGAATGTTGTCCTATGTTGTGGGTTCGCGAATACGTCAAAATGTCAGGGAAAACACGCCAAGTTCCGATGTATAGAGGGTGTAAAAAGACCCTGATGGCTCCTAGACGTTAACTACGCTTTCTGTACATATTAAAGTAACATTAAACAAAAATAATTACTAGGAAACGACTTTTATTTTTGGTGTGATAATTTGCTGTTTGTAGTGGTGTGCAATGAAATGCACGCAAAACATTTGCTAATGAGTGTATGCAATGGTGCAGGTCGTTTAAAGTTTTGGTAGAACATTAAAAACTTTTTTTCGTAAAAAAAAAAAAACGTCACTTGAAGTTGGAATTTTGACCTTTAATATCTCCGTAACCGAAAGGTTCCCAGGTTTGGTCCAGTACAAAAATAATATCACAATGACCGGGAGTACATGTGACTCACACCATCTATGACACCTGTTATGTCATAAATGGATTGTAGAATCAGCTGTTTTACAAAACAGCTCCAATATGTATAACAGCTAAACAACAACATTCAGCTGGATTGTCACAATAAGCGTTTGGTGTGGCTTCTAAAGCCGAATTTACCAATTGAGTTAGGTTACAACTATGTCCAACGACGCGCGAGTCGAGCGAGCGCTACTTCCAAGTTGATCGCAGTAACAGTGGCTATTACGACTGACTTTTACTCGTTTTATTTATTTCTGTTTCGGGCGCCATTATTGGTGTTATGACACACACGAGCCACGAGCGACAAAATTTAGAACTAAGATCTACATTCCGACATGACACCTCTAATCGGTAAGTTCAGTAATTATGAAAAAACGCTAAACACCGTTCAGCAGTTTTGTGAAACAGCTAGCGGTTTTCTAAAACAGCTAATTTAGCAATCCATCTGCGACAAATATACAGGCTGTAAAAAGTCCCATCACAATGTTCATCAAACTAAAGTAATATTGTGCTAAAATTATTGCTGTAAAAACTATTTTATTTTTACGGTAGGGTGCATGCAACGAGAAAGGGGTCGTGGGAGTAACGTTTAGTTAACTTGTTTTCGTAACAACGTCAATAAAAGTTGGAAGTTTAATCTCCAATATCTGTGTAAGCTCACTAATTATGGTTCCCAGGTATGGTATTTTTCATTACGAAAAATTATCATAATGCCAGGAAGAACTAGTGACTCTCGGCTTCGTTTTGCGTCTTTTTACACCCAATAAGTTTATGATAATATTATCACACCCAAAACCGTTCGATAGCGAGCTTGAATAATTTAACTACTCGTATTTTGGTATGACTTGTAGGTAATTCCTACGGTATCTTGTCACTCATCGAGCTGCGAGTGCACTCAGCATCGAATAGGCAGAATCACTTCACTTATTCACTCACGTATCACGTCATAATCACACATAAAATTTCACTTTAATTATCTTAATTAAACAGTCTCGAAACAGTGTCTTTTTTGTAACGTATTTTTTTTTAGTTAACTTTTTTATCATCAGTCGATTGTTTTTTTTTTAACAATATTATCACTGTAACTTCGAGCGAGTGGCAAGTCGAAATGACATTGTTAATGTTCTTGCACATTGTAATGTACGTCAGTCACTCTCTTGATTACCTGTAACAAAAATATAAATTTATTATTTGGGTTTGAGATCACGAAAATCTGGTAGATAAGATAGATACGAGGCATCGCGGGGATTTGAAGAAAAAAATCGACGCCTTTGATAGAAAATATAAAACTGACAATAGCGATGAAATTTTATATATATTTTTTTAAATAAAAAAATTGTTTGTTTCCAAATATTGCATATTAATATCTTATTTTACTATGCCTTCTTTTATGTTGCGTTGAAGTTGTTCAAACATTTTTAATATTAGTCATCATTCCTCTCGCGAGACTTGCACGCACGCACTCACACTCGTATATAATAGAAAGGGACACAGAGAGAAAGAGGAATTTAATACGCATTTTAGTACAGAGTCATCTAGTATAAGTTATAGAAGCTCTCATAAAGTTGTCGCCATCTTGGATTTTCAATTAGACCTCACTATTGGCACCCACGAAAATCATGGAAACGACTTGAAAATTTTCGCAACCGCCATCTTGGATTTTCATTTAGACCTCGGTGAATTGGCTTCTGCACCCCTGAAAACCACGAAAACTATCTCTCTCTCTCTACGCTTTTACGTTGCGTGACTATTTACCAGTATTACCAGTTTACTCCTACCGCAAGCCGAGTTAAAGAACTTTGTTTTCAGTGACAGACGTACAAAAAGTGAACCATTTTTTGACGCATCCTAAAAAAATTGGTACTTATAGTAAAGGTTACCTCGCTAGTGGTAATGGAACAGGTTGAATAGTCTCCGGTTAAAGAACCGCTGCTGCTTGAGCTCGGACAGCTCTCGCTCGTCGTCGTTGCGGATGCAGAAGTAGCTTGTGATCGCGCTGCGGCATATCGGGCACTTGTCTAGTTTTGCTGGGAAAGAGAATAATTAATTAGTAACAATTCAAAATATTTAATTTTACATCAACCATATGGCAGATAAGGAACGTCAGAAGCTAGATGCGCGGTTCCAATTGGTCGTTTCCTATGGAGCCGGTAAAAAAAGTAATTGGGTTTTACAATATTTTTGAAATACTGAGTTAATAAGTATGGGAGGACAGAGTAGGGCTGTCAACAAGTACATAACAAAATTGAAATTGGTCAACCAATCGAATCATCTGTGATTCTACAAGGCCTAAGTTCTCACATTCTTGAAAATATAAAAGAATCTTCTATACAGGGTCAAAATTAGTTGTTTCGATGGAGGCTCGGATACCGGTTAATTTTTCAAACCGTTATTATGCCCTTAACACAAACTTTTACATTCGGCTTCGTTCGAATAAACTCTTTAAGCGGTTCCGAGCCTTGGTTTCGATATCTAAACAATAAGATTTGGATTTTTTGGAGGTCACCCACTATCGGTAGTGTAGTTATTTAAAGTTATGTGTTGAGAAAATCAGTTTTTGTTTTGTTTTATCGTGTTGAGATATCGATACCCTTAGCATTCGTGAAGTTT
Organism: Dasypolia templi; assembly: GCA_963555695.1. NCBI lineage: Eukaryota > Metazoa > Arthropoda > Insecta > Lepidoptera > Noctuidae > Dasypolia > Dasypolia templi. The sequence goes on along the minus strand of OY743140.1, from coordinate 30,241,748 downwards.
AGACAAAAAAATATGATTTCATGTAACTTACTTTAAACTTATATTTCAAGTAAATCATCAATACATTTTTTACCCGACTACGGCAAAGCCAAGAGGAAGGGTTATGATTACAGCAGTCTATATATGTGAGTATGTTTGTATTTACGTGTGTACCACCGTAGTGCCTATACTACTGAATCTATTTTCTCGGATGAGGAATCAATAGATTCGTAATAACAAGAAATGCGTGCACTGACTGGACAGGTCCACTCAATCTTTGCGGTTCTTTCCTCAAAAGACCATTTCAGACATCAATCCACATGGTCTTAACATGATCTGACCAAGATTATGTCTGGACTTTAAAAGAGACTGTGACCTCTGAGTTTGTTTCGGCTTTTCTTCTCATAATAGTCAGATAGGAAACGCCGACCTCATCTAGTTTAAAAAAAAAATGTTTGACGTGTAAAAGTGTTTGTACAAACCCACTTACAGAAATAAAAATCATTTATCATTTAACGGTCCGGGTAAATTCTCCCAAAATTAAATATGGTGGTGGACTTAACACGTCAATTTCAGGCCTCGTTTTTCACCGTTTGGTATCAAATAAAATATATATCATATTGCCTAAGGCCCACTTGCACGTTTATACCTTGACCATTTTTGTACTTATGTCTTGATTTTTGTCTGAAATATTTCCTTGTTTCGTACTTTTTAGATCACTTGGGTTACAGTTTTTTGTTTTGTTTTGTCTTGTGTATATATCGATACCCATAACGTCTGCGGTATTTCACAAACTAATTTTACCCTAAATGAGATTTAAATATAAAAACAACTTATTCAAATGTATTTAAACTTACAACTACTATAACATTAACTACTTCTCAAGTGGGAAGGTGTAAGTCGAACCTCATAAATGGCTGGAATAAATATGTTAAACATGCACACAGGGAGGCCCGGGATAAATATCAGCAATGGAAATTAAATGGTATGCCAAGGTCAGGACTTAGTTACTTAAATATGAAATGTAGTAAGAACAGGTTTAAAAGTAGGTTAAAATATTGTCAAAATCACAAAGATCAAATTAGGATGGATAATATAGCTCAACAGTATTCTCAGAAAAATTTCGTAAAGTTTTGGAAACAGACTAATAAGCTAAATCCAAAACCGGGCCTTCCTGTGAGTGTGGATGAGATGACGGACGCAAAATGTATAGCCAATATTTTTAAAGATCACTTTAGAGTGCAGTCCACGTTGACTCAGGAGCGTGGTGCGACAGAGGTAGGTATGTCTGACTTGCAGGCTCCCTGGGGTTTCAATGCTAAGGAAGTTAAGCAAGTAGTGACCAATTTATCAAAGGGGAAGTCTCCGGGGCATGACGGATTGGGTGTAGAGCACTTGTTGTACGCTGGACCTCATATATACCGCATACTTGCAATGCTTTTTACATTTTGTGTGCGTCATACCTATCTTCCAGCAGATTTAGTAGAAAGTGTGGTAGTACCCGTAATTAAAAATAAAGACCGGTGATGTCTCTGACAAAAACAATTACAGGCCTATCTCCTTGGCTACGGTAGTAGGAAAGGTATTTGATGGTCTGCTTGCGCGTCAACTTGATAGCTATTTGACGTTGAGTGATGCGCAGTTTGGCTTCAGAAGCAAACTTTCGACGGAAAGTGCTATCCTGGCGCTCAAGCAGACTGTAAGCTATTATACGGACAGAAAGACGCCAGTTTATGCTGCCTTTCTTGACCTAGTATCCAATGAGAAGCTATGGTCTAAACTTCATAGCTTAAATTTTCCTACAGAGCTAGTTCACTTGTTGAAGTTCTGGTACGGCTCGCAAACAAATCGAGTGAGGTGGAATAATGTGTATTCCGAGCCGTACTTGTTGGAGTGTGGAGTGAGACAGGGTGGGTTGACATCGCCTGCTTTGTTTAACCTGTACGTAAATGACCTGATTGATGAGCTCAGCAGAACCAATGTCGGCTGTTCAATGGATGGTGTAATGGTTAATAATCTGAGTTATGCAGACGATATGGTGCTGCTGAGCCCATCAATCAGTGCACTCCGGAAATTGCTTGTTGTATGTGAATCCTATGCTGCGACACATGGGCTTACATACAACGCCAAGAAATCGCAAATGGTGATTTTTAAGGGTAAACATGCATCGTTAGGTAACGTTCCTCCAGTGACTATAAGTGGGACACCAGTGCAGCGTGTTGCTCAGGTGAACTACCTAGGACATGTGATCACGGAGGACTTATCTGATGATGCAGATTTGGACAGGGTGCGTAGGGCGATGGCGGTTCGCTGCAATATGGTAGCCCGCAGGTTTGCACGCTGTAGTGGGGCTGTGAAGGTGTATCTTTTTAAGGCCTACTGCCAAACCTTCTACACGTGCAGCTTGTGGGTGAAGTATACTCGGAGGGCCTACAACGCCCTACGCGTTCAGTATAACAATGGATATAGGATGTTGATGGGGCTTCCGCGCTTCTGCAGTGCCTCGCAGATGTTCGCGGAAGCCCGTGTTGATGATTTTCATGCCATAATGAGAAAAAAGGCGGCGTCAATAATGGGTAGGTTGCGCGGAGGCTCCAACAGCATCCTAAAAACATTATTTGACAAGGTGGACAGCCCCTTTATTAGGCACTGGGTGCAGAGGCACGTGCCAACTTGTGTTGAGCCACGTAGGTATTAGTTGTTGTTAGGTTAGGTTGTAAGTTTTACTAACATAGTTTTTAAGTCGTTGTTACTAATACTGTATGGATTGTGTGTTAACCAATGTATGATCCGAAATAAACGCAATAATAAAAATAAAGTTGGGCTACTCCGACGGAACGGCAGCGGGGTGTGGATGTGGAGCTAAGTCACAAACTATGCTCCACCTCCTATCCTGCCCTCTGTGCTCAGAAACATGGAGCTAAAGTGGCCTGTGTGCTGCCACCGATAAGGCCGTGGAAGTGGCAAAGTTTTGAGCCAACACTATTTAAACAAGTGTCGAGCCATTGACACGAAGAAGATGAATACTACTATATAATATAGAATGGAAAAGCAAAACATTTTGCGCAAAGCTCCAATGAGATGGGACTAGGTCGTCAGTTGTTAAAATCTGTTTAAACCGATTAACATATTTTTGGGTTTTTGCGTATCAGCAGAGCATATTACTAACACAAGATATTTTTTTTACCAGTGCAGCAACTGTTACAATTAATTCAGCACACGATTCTAGACCCCCTAGCAAAGACATTTTTCGTCGGTTGTTAAAAATAAAACAGCTCATTCATAGAAAAATGCAATACCTTCGCGGTCAAAATGTACTGAACAGCTAATTTTTTTTTAATAACCGACGAATAATGTCATGGTTACAGCTTGCGCACTGTTTTAAAATTTATGTATTGCTTCGTCGTACAGTTGGTTACAAGAAGACTCGCGGAGCTAAATGTAACACTATTCCAAGAGTTCATTTAAAGTTATGTTGTTTTCAAGCAAAAATGCATCAATGTTATCAATGACAAGGGTCCTTTCGCCTTGCATTAAATGACAAAGAGTGCTACAGGCCTATGTCTTCTCCATATGAAACTACCCTTTGAAGGGGCACCATTTTTTTTTTTTTTTGCAAATATCGACGTTCAAAGGTGTCATTTACGTGCCTATTTGAAATAAATTATCTGAAGTCCACTTTCCGTAATTAAAAACTTTCAAAATCTAGTCGCAGTGTTCCTTCGGCGACAATCCAATGTCAAAAATTTGTCAAAACTCTATGAAAATTATAGGTATTTTTGGCAGATTAAGACTTATGAGAATGCGTATGTTCGTAAAAATACAAGAATTGCCGCTCTGACTTGGACAGGGATCTTTCCGCGCCTGATTAACAACGCGCCCCGTTGTTAGTAAATATTTGTGAAAGTGAATAAAGAAATCATTGGTGCACCATTTTTTAATTGAGTTTAAAACTCTAATATCCTGCCTTGATCCAAAAAGGTTAAGATCCGCCCGCTAAGGTCGAGTTCCCAAGGCGCCAGTAACATTGACAGCCGCTGCATTTGTATTGATAGCCAGAACGCAGATGCGGCGTGCGATCAGAATAACAATTTATCGGTAAGTGGCACAGTGAAGGTTGCAAGCGATGCTGATGCTAAATAAACTTAAGCGTTTGCAAAATACATATATGTATTCGTTTTGTTTTAAACCTTAAGAAGCTGGTATGATCACGTTTACAACTTTCGCAAGGAACTCTCGTGTATTGTGTTTGATATTCAAACCCCTTCACAATCCTATAACGGCTTTCTATCTGCGGGAGCGTTTTCCTTACGCTCGTCCTTCTGGTAGAAGCCTTCTCCAGGCCATTTCCATCCACCGACTCCAGCTACTCCTAAGGAGTAGGAGCTGGAGTCGGTGGATGTGCACGCGGTGCGGTTGTGGAATTCACATGCTCCTGACATTAGAGACTGCTAAACTGTTGCAGTTTTTACAAGAAGAGTTAAAGAACACTAACTTTCCACTTCGTTATACTTGCGTATGTATTTTTTTTTTAATTATTAATATTCTAGTGATATTTTTTGTAGAAGTATGTATTTATGTAAGTATATTCTCATATGCTTCGTTTTATTTTATTAATTGTTTTTGATTTTATGTATTTTATTTGTTCTTACCCACGCTGTCTGCATCTTTATCTACTTTCCTATTGTAGATATGCTGGAAGAGATTTCTTTATAAATAAATATCACCTTTGCACCTATTTTTCTGTTCGTTTGTTCTTGTCTGTTTAAATATGTGTGTACATTAATGGCTAAATAAATAATTGTCAACTATTATATTAGCAATAAATAATGATTGTTAGTATAGTTCTATTTAAGCCGCGATTTCGTGTTATTGGGTGGCAACCGTGCAGCAGTCCCAGCTGATGAGTCGTGGTCATCTCCGCTTATAGATATCTACCATATTCCATTGCAATCTCAGAGACAACGCTGAAATGTCTCATTTGCCTGTAATTGCACTCTTCACAGAACACAGCAACGCTATATGTTATGTTATAAAACCAAGCACTCTTTTATGAAGCAATTATTGCTAATAATTATTCTTGTTATATCGCCGTTAAAACAATAAGCTATAAAATATATCTCTCCTGTATAAGGAGGTGTGGGTCCAAATTAATTGCTCACGGCGCGGCGTACTGTATAAATCACAGTGCCGTGACTGGCGTAGACAATAGCCTTTATAAAAGTAACACCGGCTGACAATAACATCAATATTTATGTCTGTTTTTGTTATTTACATCTTTTGTATACTGTTGACTAAGGTTCATGTTTCAGGTTAGATTCCAGATCAAAACAAGTATGAGGAGAATGCCTAAGGCACGCTATAATAATATTAAAATGTTTATTACAAGTTACCAGACTCATTTTTGTTAGTTAAACTATACAGTGATAAAAAAACTGCTGTTTCATAGAAAAAACAATACCCACGCACGCGTATTTATGGAATAGTATTTTTTTTTTTAATATCCGGCGAAAATTTCAACGCAGGAGGGTTTAGAATCATGTACTGAATTTATGGTACCAGCACCATAATTGCGTAACATATTTTCGTAAACGATTACGACTATTCTGTTTGATTTTGACAGTTCAACAACATTCATTGCGTCATTTACATTGTTGAGAAGATTTTTTTTATCGAACTTATGAAGCAATGGATTAGCAATCTGTTTCTAAACGATTCAGATTCCGATTGATAGTGTATTACGCAATTAGGGTACTGGTTGTGCGTCGATGACCCTGCCATCTTGTATTTTTAGAAGAAAAATATGACCATGGCGGGAATGCTATAGAAACTGCGCACCAGAAATGCACCCCGCTTGCATATTATGTGGCGGTGGTTACGTATGTACTCACAACGCGTTATGTATGTATGTACTCACGCAGGCAGTCGGCACACAGACAGGCGTGGCGGCACGGCAACAGCGCGCGCGACAGCGGCCCGGCGGCGCACACGCAGCACAGCGCGTTATGTATGTATGTACTCACGCAGGCAGTCGGCACACAGACAGGCGTGGCGGCACGGCAACAGCGCGCGCGACAGCGGCCCGGCGGCGCACACGCAGCACAGCGCGTTATGTATGTATGTACTCACGCAGGCAGTCGGCACACAGACAGGCGTGGCGGCACGGCAACAGCGCGCGCGACAGCGGCCCTGCGGCGCACACGCAGCACAGCGCGTTATGTATGATGTATGTACTCACGCAGACAGTCGGCACACAGACAGGCGTGGCGGCACGGCAACAGCGCGCGCGACAGCGGCCCGGCGGCGCACACGCAGCACAGCGCGTTATGTATGTATGTACTCACGCAGGCAGTCGGCACACAGACAGGCGTGGCGGCACGGCAACAGCGCGCGCGACAGCGGCCCGGCGGCGCACACGCAGCACAGCGCGTTATGTATGTATGTACTCACGCAGGCAGTCGGCACACAGACAGGCGTGGCGGCACGGCAACAGCGCGCGCGACAGCGGCCCTGCGGCGCACACGCAGCACAGCGCGTTATGTATGATGTATGTACTCACGCAGACAGTCGGCACACAGACAGGCGTGGCGGCACGGCAACAGCGCGCGCGACAGCGGCCCGGCGGCGCACACGCAGCACAGCGCGTCGGCGTGCGCCGCGCCGTAGCCCTCCGCCGGCGGCCCGCACTCGCCGCTCACGTACAGTTGCTGGAACACCACATACAACATGATAATACTAGCCCGTAGAGCGCTGAGCAGACGATGCACTATTTGTCTGGCGGAAAGAAATGACCTCTCTATTACTGATTTCATTTGGCCTACGTGTGCGTTTCTGCACAGATTTCCATACGTTCTAAGGCCTCGGCCCAATTGTCCATCATCCGCTCTGCGCTGAACTGTCCCAATACCGTGCATTGGGACAGTTCTTCTAATATAGGGATAGAACGAGCTATACAACGTTATTTGTTACTTGATGGGTTTGTAACAGCTACGTCGTGCCAGTAAAGCGGGAATACTTTAAAATCCAGGATAAAATGTTACAGCAGCTGATGAAGTCCCGTATAGTAAAGCCTTTTTATCTTTAATCTGGCACAAATGCAGACTCTGGGCTCAAACTGACAAGTTCCAGATAATAAAAGCTAATTGAACTTTGCCCGACCTTTGGAACCCAAAACCTCACGCTACTACAACAATCGCTAACTTAAACGTTGCCAAAGATCTAGACCAAGTAACATTCGATTAGCGATGACGCTAGTAGAAAAGCCAACAAATGTATGGGGTTGACATAAGCTATCGAAATGTCACGTGATCATACATCATAGCGTAGTATCATAGTGAAGCGATAGCGATTGTAGAAATAGGATCGATCCGATGCGAATGTCATTTGTCTAGGCTCTCAGGGCTTCAAGGATAAATTGCTACGGACAAACAAGTATTCTCAGTTACCATAATCCTTTGCGATAATAAGCCTTAGAATAAACAATAACATTTACATAATAAATATCGTTGTTGTTTACGTTTATTGTTATTTACTAGACGTTCATAAATCCATCACAATTACGGTAATCGTGTTTTACTATACTATCAATAACATAATTATGGTGAAATTAACATGATTGCATAAAACTAAGGAAACTGGAAACAGTAAGAGACAATATTTTGGTTACTTAATTCAATTGTTTGTATAGATTGGGATTAGTGTCCATTTGATGCTATTTCCATTTTAACTTAAAACAAGTTTGTACTTCCTACGAGTAGGTCATGCGCACGTGTGAAATGTCACTCAGAGGCAAAAAGTCTCATGCGCCAGTACCTAATTGTAGTCTTCAGCCAACCGTAACTATCGTCATTATACTAGGTGTAATTGTACTAACTGAAAAACTAAAAGAAAACTTTCTAAGGGACCAAAATTTTAATCACGAAAAATAGCACTTGCTCTATTCATTTATGTTCCTCGACAAAATGCAGAGAACAGCTGTTTTCTAACTTCAGAGTTGGCATGAATGTGCTCCAGCTGCTATAACTGTGGCCGGGCACAAGGTGGCAAATACCAGGACACTCAGAAAGTATAACGAAAAAAGATTTTTGTATGAGAGACTGGCCAGATATAGTCTATTTTGAAAATATGGTTATTTTGTAAGTAAAACAAAGTAAAAATTTCAAAACTTCCCTCCAAATTGTTTGCGAGTTTAAATGATCGTGTCTCATAAAAAAATGGATATGCGCCGGGAACATTTTCGAGCTACGAGTTTTTACGATTTCAAGTGTCGCCTGAAACCGTACGAATCATACGATGGACTTTAAATTCATGGATGAAGGCCCTTCAAAGGCAACCGTGTATCGTGGTATAACGAATTCAAGCGCGGTCGACTAACTTTTGGGTATGAAGAAAGAAGTGGTCGCACTTTGACGGCTGTTACAGAAGAAATCGTGGTAGGAGTGAAAATTTTTATTCAAGAGAATAGGCGAGTTACATATCAAGAGATTAGAGAGAATTACTACATGCGCATCTTCGCGTGAGGAGGATAGTTTCACGCTGGGTGCCGCACAACCTCACTGATGCTCAGAAGCAGGCCCGGGTGGAATGTTGCCGTGATATAATAAACAAATTTGAAGCAGGCTCGTCTCGGCGTGTTTATCATTACAGGTTGTCAAACAGTTGAAGGTTTGGGTGTTTCAAAACGAATCAACGCCTACCAAAGTCAAGCGATCTAGAAGCGGGGGGGAAATTTTGATTGTGAGCTTTTTCAATTTGACTGGCTACTTGGTGTCAATTCCTTTACAGAACCATTGAAGCGTCAACGGTAAATGGTATACTACCAAATACTTGGCAGAAGTTTTCTCTGTTGTGAGCGACACGCGACCAAACACAGGGCTCCGCGGACTACTGCTCCACAACGACAACGCGCCTTCGTACACCGCGCTCAAAACGAGGGACTTCCTGGACAGCACACCGGTCAAACTCCTGGGTCACCCTCCTTACAGCCCTGACCTAGCATCGTGTGACTTCTTTTTTATTCCCTTAAATAAAAAATCTGCTCAAAGGGATACAATTTTCGTCGCCGGAAGATGCGCTGTGGCAATAATTTTGAACTCCCTATTCAATTTCAGTTACGTTCCATAAAGCCCAGGTGAACCTGTGAATTTTAAACGTGGTACTTGAATTATTGAGATGAATTATCACAAAAAAAAAACAAGTCCACCAGAAAGCGGGAAAAAAATTTCAAAACCCATGACAGGTGAAAATTATGAAAAACAAAACATTAGATTTTTTTTTCTAAACTACTAATAATCGCGGAACATACATTGGGGTGATTCGGAATAACAGGCATCGAAATTTTTCCTTTAGACGTCACTTTTACGGCCTCTTTGTATTTGGATGGGCCAAATAAATAGATACATGTGAAGGCCTTCAGTTAAAAGCGTGTGAAAAGGCACAAACGTCTTACCTTCAAGCAGGACAGGTGTCCGTTCGCTTGTTTCAAGTACTGGGCGATGACGCCACTCGGCAATGGACACTGGTCGTCCCTGATGTGAACTACGCTTATCAACGCCACCTGCAAACACGAGCATATATTTAACACACATAAAACAGGCTGGCAGGGACAACGAAAAAATTCGCGGGAAATGAGTATAGACCACTAGCGTAGAAGTTGTATAATCAGCCTATTATTATCCCACGGCTGGGACACAGGCCTCCTCTCTGTGAGAGGGAGTGGGCCGTTATCCGCCACGCGGGCCCAGTGCGGGTTGCTAGATGTCACATGTATTCGAATTTTTGGTTCTAAGACATGCCGGTCTCCTCACGATGTTTTCCTTCACCGTTATTAGAGCAATGGTGATGGAATAATTTTCACAAAGTAAAGCGCCTGTCTGGGTTCGAACCTACGTCCTACAACTCGTATGCGTCGGTCGTTACCACTGGGCCACCACTGCTCTCGTAGAAGTTAACCGTCGGTTATTAAAAAACTGCTGTTTCATAGAAAATTACATTAAATTAAATTAATTTTTTGTTTGAGTAGACGACAATGATCCATATTATGTTAGTTAGGTACAAACAACTTAACAGCTATGTTAGTGTGTTACAATTAAAAATAAGTACCTAGAAGTTCTGGCAGTAAGCCTTAGGTAAACAACGTAATTTTAACCTCTTCACTACACAACACGCAAATCTGCGAACCAGCATATTGTTTCTCACAGCAAGAGCCAGACGCTCGCGTTCGATGTCTTATCCTATGCCTATATCTACGCGGTCAAAATGTTAGGAATAACTTTTTTTTTAATATCTGACTGAAATTTTAAAGCAGGTGTCAGAATCATGTACTGAATCCTGAAGGAAATGGTAACAGGTCGCAAATCGATGTTCTTGCCACCATGTATTATGTCTGTATTCCTCGGATGGGTAGGCCAATTTAAGAGAAAGTTGAAATTCTCATGCGCCTGTAGTTAGGCGTGCTATATTTTTGTTCGGGTCGATATTTATCGGCACGGCTGGGTGGTCAAAATCAACTGCAATATGCCATTTCAGTGACGGTAGATGCCGAACGAAGGAATTGCTTCGGCTTGGCTTTGTGGTTCAACAAGGGCTGCCGAATAGAATGATTGCAATTAGCGAACACACTGAAATAACGCCAACGTAAATAACGCTATGAATGTTGTTGAACTGTAAAAATGAAAGCCAATCCTACTGTTAGTGTGTTACGCAATTACAAGTTTATAGCACGCCGGGAACCTGGCCCTACAGCCTTCAAACACAAACACAGCTGTTTGGTGGCAAAAATATGTCTAGTAATTATTCGGGCGAGCACCTTCCGTCCAAAAATAGCTCTACTACTACTCAAAACTACTGTAAGCCGCTAACTTTATGCGTACTATCGTTATCACCCAAAGCGAAATACTGTAAAATACCATTCGTAAGGCATTCTGCGCATTAATAGAACGCTACGCCTCACTTTAAAATATTAATACGGCTGCAGCAGCTACGTGCGGCACGTGTTTGTGTAAGAATTTTACGAGTATTTGCAGAGAATTATTGAACAGCCTTGGGCTACAGAGGTCCAGGTGTTCATTTAAGTTTTTTTTGTCAGAAAAATGTGTTGGATTGGACATATATCGATCACAAAATTAACAGGGCTTAATCAGCAAAGATCGAGCATTTCTGAAAGTGCCTGAACATTTTCTTCGCAGTCAACGTTTATACAATTGCTTTTGAACATTTAATGAAACACAAGCCCTATGAGATTTCTCTTTGGCAAAAATTACGATCTTGCATTTTTCATCCTCTATTTTAACTCATTTGCTTTCCTAAGTGCTCATCTTCGCTAGCTAAGGAACTATTGTATAAAGTTTAAATTATTTCAGATTTGAAAAGAATTATCTTCAAGAAAAATTCTGAGGGCAGTTTATTCTTAGGTATGTCATACCATACTGTCATTATGTTTCCCGTGAAGAATTGGTGGTGGACACGGGAACCTAACGGAGCCAGGAGGCCTACAACCGGTCTATATGGCAACGTTTGAGGATAGCATTGGATGTCTTTCAGCTAAATTATGATGCTTACCGTATCATCAGGCCTCAGCTCTCCGGTGTCCCGTAGATCTCGCGCCAGGATCACCACCAGAGGGTAGCAGGACCGGGGAGGTGGGCCCAGGTGGAGAGGTTCCTCCGTCGATAGCCTGAGGGCCTTCTCGTCATGAGGGTTGCTTCTGAAAAGAACATAACGGTCATCATGAAGTTGTTAAAACCGAATAATAACAGGATGTTATGGTTGATTTTAAGACTTACTCGTCTGAAATAAGGGACTGACTTATTACACTACGCTTTAAGGCTCGCACACACTGGCACGACGAGACAGCGCGACACAAGTTAACGGTGTGTCGCGCGACGAGCGTTTCGAGCGGTGCCTTTGAGTCGCGTTGTCGCGTTGCGCCTGTTTGTGGAAGCCTTTAGGGACTCGGTGCGGATCGGACGTGCGTAGATTTATAATAATATTATGCAAATAATAAAATATGATAGATGGCTGTTCTCAATATAAAAATATTCAAAGAATTTTTTGTAAAATAAAATTAATAGCTAACAAGTATTGAGTGTCAGTGTCACATAAGTAATTTTGCGATATCGACAACACGATATCGAACACAATAATTAATCAAGATTTAGAGATACCGATATATCGATCGATAAAGAAGCTGAATAACAGGTCTTTAATTTTATTTCCCTCTCTTGGTAACTTCCTGTGCAAGTCCCAATAGATCCATATTTTTTATTTCAAGCTCTTTTTCTGAACAATAAAATGGTACTGATTAAAATTTAAAATTCAGCACTCAGGTTTCAGGTTCAGGAAAATAAATTTAAGCTTTTTATCCTCATGGATTATGGAAACGATAGCTAGTGCAAGCGATAAGTAAACAAAACAAGGTAATATAAGATTAATACACTGTTACTTGGCAAAATACAAAAAAAAAAAGTTTCAATCAACTTTGTTCCTACGAATCAGAAGCCTTTTTGATTATTAAGTTTCCAGACGTCCTAATGAAAAACGGAACCCGTATAGGATCACTCGTGCGTCTGTCTGCTGTCACAGCCAATTAGCTCGGAACATACAAGACTGATAAAGTTGAAATTTGGTACACATATGAATTTCTGTGACCCAAACACGGTCGTAATCAGCCTATTATGTTCCTACTGCTGGATCACAGGCCTCCTCTCTGTGAGAGCAGTTGTGGCCCAGTGGTAAAGGCCGCATCTTACGAGTTGTAGGTCGTAGGTTCGAACCCAGACAGGTGCTTTACTCTGTGTAAATGATTTCATCGCCAATGCTCTCAAAACGGTGAAGGAAAACACATCGTGAGGAAACCGGCATGTCTTGGAACCAAAAATTCGAAGACACGTGACATCTACCAACTGCACTGGGCCCGCGTGTTGGATTACGGCCCACTCCCTCTCACAGAGAGGAGGCCTGTGTCCAAGCAGTAGAAACATAATAGGCTGATAAACGAATTTTGAATATGGTGGTCACTTTTGGGGGGAAAACTAGAAAATTAAAAACAAAAGTTCTGCAAACTGTACCTTGTGGCATATCAAATGAAAGGGCTTAGAAACTACCGAGCCAAAAATTTTGGAAAAATACAGAAATTAGTTCAATACTCATTACATTCAAACTTACAATGCGATATTTTTTTACCTACTCGTAATTATTGTAGTTTGGATTACAAAACCATAAATTGGTATCTTGGAACTATCTGATGAAGGAGCCAGGAGGTGAATAGTGGAACTCTTCAGTGGCTGCTAGTTAACCTGTCGAGTTTTGGTTCATATGATTCGTTTTGACGAGTTCAATAGATTGGGGAGGGTCTGATGATGGAGCCAGGAAGTGGATGGTGGAAGTCTTCAGTGGTTACTAATAATTATACTTCGACTTATGGGTCATACGATTTGTTTTGAAGAGTCCAATATAGTGCACTATTGAGGGTCTGATGATGGAGCCAGGAGATGGCTAGTATAACTCTTCAGTGGCTGCTAGTAAACCTGTCGAGTTCAGGTTCATATGATTCGTTTTGACGAGTTGAATAGATTGCGGAAGGACTGTTGATGGAGCCAGGAGGCGGATAGTGGAACTCTTCAGTGGTTACTAGTATACCGCTCGAGTTTGTGCTCATATTATTTATTTTGACGAATAGATTTGGCTTGGTAACGAGCGTCTGATGATGGTGCCAAGACGTGATAGTGGAACTCTTCAGATGCTCCTAGTAAACCGCTCAAGTTATAACTTCGTTGACTTCAGACTTATCAACTTAGTGAAGAATATACTAAACTAATTAGAAAAAAAAATCACAGTACGTGCTTAAAAAAACACGCTTTTATAACGCACTGAATTTTTTTTTTTTGTAACCTACATTTTTATCGTTGGCTATGAAGAAAGTGACTGCTGACGTGCAAGAAATAATTTTTTTACCCGATTATGCTACGGTTAATGGTTATGATTTTAACATGTCTGTGTAATATTAGTACAATATCACCGCTAAAATTAAGAGGAACAGGGCACCCTACAAAGGGCACATCGGAACAATATCAACGACTTGAAGATGACTCATTCACATGATAGGTACAATCGATGAAAATTAATTTGAGTTGAATAATTTAGTTAGATGTCCTCAAAACAATATTCATGTTGACGTTGTCGAAGCATAGGTAAATGTTTGATGAACTCGTTGTTAATAATAATCAAGGAACAGAAATACACAATTTTGTTAAAGTTAAATTAAAATGAGCTTGTTATACACTCATCGGCACGGAAACATGGCCACTTGTGAATTTGCTAATTATATATTTTTGACAATAAATTAAGGGTGGATGCATTCAATAAGCGTCTCTTATGCTTTAAGAACCTAGAAATTAAAAGATACACGATACACTAATATTTAAGTTAAAAAAAAACGCACATTTACACAAAAATAGATTATCACACTGTCAATTTAAAAACAATGCAAAATGAAAAATTTGTTAAATTTATCAATTGTCTATACGTTTTAGTATCGGGTGTTTCGTCCCATAGCCCTGATAACCACCTGCATTCGATCTGGCATGCTTTGGATGACGTTTGCTGTACTGTCCCAAGCGGTTAAAAGTACTACTATTTAAACGGTTAGTGGCTTAATAGCGGAGAGCCTCGACCAACACCTAAGGAGGCTCATATTGCGCGCCTGGATCAAGGGCTTCATTGAGAAAGCAGTAAGTACTCCTGGACACGGTGCGGATAGTGAGCAGGCCTGGACACCGGCAGCTTGGACCCTGTTCCTGATGCCGATGGGTTTCTAACCGTCAAACCTATAGGCCCAGGATCGAGTTAAGTGGAAAAAGGGAGGGGTGCCTTTGCCCTGCAGTGGAACAATACATACATAATTGACTAGCTGGGACGCCGCGGTTTCACTCGCCTTAGTCTCGATCGTGATCGAAAAGTGGTCGCTCACAATGGGCCTTATCAAGGCTCAAAGTTACCCAAAGAGCAATGGAGAAAACTTGGGAGGTTCCCTACGTGATCGAATTAGAAATGAAGAGATCCGCGGGAGAACCAAGGTAACCGACATAGCCCTAAGAATTGCCAAACTTAAGTGGCAGTGGGCAGGGCACATTGTTGGCAGAACAGATGGCCGATGGGGCCGAGAGGTAGAAGACGTAGCGTTAGAAGGCCTCCCACAAGGTGGACCGATGACCTTATGAAGGCCGGAGGAATCCGCTGGTTGCGGGCAGAAACGATCAAAGTGGCGGTGCTTGGGGGTGGCCTATTTCCAGCAGTGGACGTCTTTCGGGTGAGATGATGAAGACTCGATCCCGTGGGAATATCGAGATAATAAGTATCCTATGTCCTAATCCAGGCCATGTTCTAACCATGTGCCAAATTTCATCCAAAACCGTTCAGCCGTTTAAGTGAGAAAGCGTAACAAACAAACAAAAAAAAACTTTTCTCTCTAGTATATTATTACTTACTTTAGATTACTAGAACAATCATGCAGACTTATAACTTTCATCACTAAATCGATTTTCAAAGCGTCAAATGGAAAATTCTTCGTAACTACTCCAAGAAATAGTCTTGCGAGTTGTGGGAATGTAGCCGGTGTTATTTTTATCGAAGTATTCAATCAAGACACGGTTGTCTTCACTCGCATTGTCCGTCGATTGAGGTCATCGTTGTTTTTCTATAAACTAGTCTAAATAATGGATGGAAAACTTCTGGGATTTCTTTGATGGCAGTTTTTGCTTTAGTTGCCATAGACTTAGTTATCAAAGGAAATATTTTTTTTATCATGTCATATTATGTGGCTAAGATTGTTTGAGTAAAATATGAAAGCCTAACTGAGGAGAATCTCGCGCGGTATGCGGGAGGAAATCCGCTTTCGCCGATTTGGCAACTATCTTTTACCTATGAAGGTTGAAGACGTTCAAACTTGCGCGAATAGTCGTGAAACTTCCTAATCATTATAACAATCGAAGCGCAGGGGATTCGCCTCAGTGTGGCCAGATCTAGTGTAGCAGGTAGAGACATTTATTTAATATTTATAATTTTTCCGTTGACAAAATTAAGCATAGTTTCTCTCATTTTAATACGTGCCCATTATGAAGACTCACACTGTATAAATTGGTGGTGTCTTCTCTGTATCGCATCACCTGGGTTCTGAAAATACTGGTATTCAGCTGTATCCGGTTACACTGGAAGCCGGCCTTAACAAAGTTGGGGAAGGAGTAGGCAGATGATGAGGTCTTACGCACATAGGAAATGTCTGTGAGAGGCAAACATTTTATGCCACCACGGAATTGAAAAAAACAAGTGGAAGTGCCTGTCAGTTAAACCTCGTGTGTCACAATTATGCGGAAAATATGTAAAATAATAACAACCTTCGTCCGTTGTAATAAGACTTAATTATGTATAAACAAATTCAAGTTTGACGAAGAGCTTATTTGTTGTTCATACAAAATTAAGACTTTTTACAACTCATGAAAGTTATTATTAACATTTTCCGCATTATTGTGACACGCGCGAGATAGCTGCGTGGGCACTTCCACTTGTTTTTTCTATTCCGTGAATGATATTCTTCAGGCGACCATAACTCAAGTACCTAGGTACCGAGAGTACCTACATTGTGACTGACACCTTGAAGGATGACCACGATGTAGAGAGGGAACGGAAGGCATTGTCGGTAAGGGGAAACATGCTGACTAGATTCGCTCGTTGACGCTATAAGGGGATTATACGACACAAACACAAGTTTTATAGTGCCCATGTATATGACTCACTGCAGTAAACAAAATCAAAAAAATATATGATATTCTTCAGGATATATGCTAGTTGGATAGTGTGTTGAAAACATAATACAACTAATTTGATAATACTCCTAAAATTTTCTTTTAACGATTAAAAACCATATTCAAATACATGCAATCATTCTGATTTTTTTGTCAGATCATTCTACAAGCAACGTATGAAAGTAATAGTTGTTTTTTTTTGTCCATGCAATGGATTTTTGTAAATAGATAATTACTTCATTTTGCAATAATTTGCCAGCGTTGTGTCATCGCGCTGTTCTTTCTATTCCAACCGCGCTTTAGCACTTGTCAGCCTCTCAAAGCGTACTGTCTTATACACGAGTGGCTTATGGGTTAAGTCCACACAAAGTGCCTACAATGCCCTCAGAGTACAAAATAATAATTTTTCAGAGCACTGCCGCGGCTCCCCCGTTCTTGTAGTGCTTCAGGTATGTTTTCTGACGCCCAGTTAGATGATTTCCACGCAATATTGCGGGAGAAAACCGCGTCAGTCTTGAAAACTGTGCGGGGGAGTAGCAATAGCATCGTGGAAATGATAGCAGATAGGTTGGTCGCGATTGTATTCAATCGATCCATCAATCTGCATGTGAGGATTGATGAAACATTTTTTTCCACTTTTATTTCTGCACCTACTGACATACTTAAGTGTTTTTAGGCCTTGGTTGCCTGAAATATAATTTTTTTACTTAACTCAACTATATATTTTTTTACTTGCCGTCATGAGTTTTTTTTTAAATCTTGAGTTATATATAAATGAAGGCTTTAAACGACTCTGTTTGTATAAATTGTATTGAGCCCGGAAACTACTCACTTAATTTTGTTTAATTTTCAGACCAAAACTTAAGTCGAATTCCGAAGTAGGAAATGTAGGACTGTTGACTGTCCTGTTCAATATTATTTTAAAACCATGCCAATTTATCGTTTGCTTCGAACAAATCTTTATTAACAAATAACGCAGCATAAATTGAATAGGTTTTCACATGTACAACCCAAAGCCAAACTTTATCCTTAAACTAAGAACTACGTGCCAAGAGTTTTAACGCTACTCCTCAAATATCCTTCGAGATGATCATTGCTGCTTATAGGGAAAGTCCGTCCGTACCCGTAACGACTGTCAAAGATACTTGCTAGTGATCGTGCTTTCCGAGGCACGGAGGGTCTCGATATGGAGTAGATGTTCACCCATCCAAAACCGACCGCGGTAAGGATAGCTTAACCTGAGCGACTGTTAACATCCAACCACGAGCCTCCTCTATAGGGAAAGTCCGTAAGCAGTAGATAATAGATCAATGTTCATCGTTCCTTCGACCATCCTCAATAACATCGTGTTGTGTGAGGTCATGGCCACTGGTACAATGGCAGACCGTAACACGTATTCGATTAGCATAGGTACGTGACAAGTGCTGTTTTCAATTTTCCTTGCGGGATCCGAAGTTATAATAATAATAAATTCTTTTTTCACACAAAATACAGGTGTAACATACAATTTCATACCCTGGCTCCTGAGCTAGGTAGCAACCTGTGTTACAGGAGCCAGTGTCTTCCTCCGTTTGTGGAATAATAATAGTAGCTGTGCAATAAATTAATTTAAAAACAAAGTAAAATAAAATAAATAAAGATATACGCAAGAACTTTTGGTATATAATAACTGTGCATAAATGTGTGTGAATGTGTGTGCGTGTGTGATTGTGAATGTTTAAATGGGTGCTGGTGTGTGGGTTTGTGTCTTATGAGTATTGCTGTTGAACTAGATCTTCCGTCCGGTGATAATCCAGTATTCGAAGCCAAGTGGAGATTTTCTTTTTACTTTCTCTAGTTGTTAAAGGGTTTATGTTCAGTGCATTGTTTATTTTATTATAAATGTACATAAATGTTATTACAATAATGTACAAATTACTGGTCTGCATAATATACTGACATATTATGTCAGTACGAGTAATCGTTCACTTTAATTTCGTGGTGTGATTTACCGGTGTGAAATATAATGAGTACCTAGGGTATTCAACGTAGACTGCAAATGCAAGACAAACCTAACCTCAATGTTAGATGACTAAAAGAAATCTGTCATTTACATTTAAGCTACATCTCTTTTTATCTACGTTCTTCCTATCGAAGGTATTCTAGAAAAAAAATCTTTAGAGATAAGCATCACTATTGTATAGAGTTTTCTGTTCTGTTCTCTTGTCTGTTTATATCGGGTCTAAAAAGACACTTATAGAGGCCGAGTCACTTGTACTCCCAATCATTGTGAGCATTATTTTGTACCGGACCATACCTGGTTACGGAGATAACAAATCAATGGGTAAGAGCGGAGCCTGTACCATTGCAGGGGGAGCATGCAATGGTACAGGGTACCATTGCATGCTCCCATACGCACAATGTATTGTGTGTGTTACATTGAACACAACCGGAAACTACAAATTTTCACTCAAAAATAGAAGTCGTTTCCAAAGCAATTTTTTTTAGCAATGTTACTTAGTTTGATGTTGGTACAGAATGCGCAGGCTTTATATGTGTACATAAATCTATATGAATAAAAACCAATTGCCAATAAAGTTTGTTCGCGACATCGCGTATCACTTCAAAACGGAAAAGGACAAGGTTTGCATGAAAGACCGGCAAGGGCGGAAATTTAGATGCTATTACGGTTTGAAATTTACCGCGGGCGCGGGCGAAGCCGGGCACGAAATGCTAGTGGGTAAATAAATAGTTAGGTGACGAGGGAGGCTGCGGCCTGAAAGAACTGTCTAATAATGAATCAGTTTGACTCGATAATTGATCGTGGAATGAGCAGATAAATTAAATAAATATTTAAATGATAATGAATAAATTAATGTTCCAGAATAATCCGGAATATTTAATATTCAGCATAATCAGCCTATTATGTTCCCACTGCTGGGACACAGGCCTCCTCTCTGTGAGAGGAGGTGTGCCGTAATCCACCATGCGGGCCCAGTGCGGGTTGGTAGATGTCACATGTCTTCGAATTTTTGGTTTTAAGACATGCCGGTTCCCTCACTATGTTTTCCTTCACCGTTTTGAGAGCAGTGGTGATGAAATAATTTACACACAGTGAAGTGCCTGTCTGGGTTCGAACCTACGACCTACAACTCGTAAGTCGCGGCTGTTACAACTGGGCCATTTTGCAAACAGCAGACCTCTCGGGGCCTACTCTCTGGTCTAGGGTTACCAGATGGAAAATTGAAAAGTCCTGAGATTTTGTCACAAACATAATTCGCAAACGTTATTCACCGATTTATGAAAGTATTGATTATTATTTTGGCAATTCACATAATAAAATATATTCTAAATCTAAAACCCAAAGAGGATTAATTAGATGTCCTGTATGTTTTTAAATATGTTGATGTAAAATACGTTGTATTGACTGAATATATATAAAGAAGATTTAATCATATGTTTTTTAATATGTTGATTGTAACTTAATTTTTATAATTTATTTACCAACTTAGGAACACGTATTACAAAATAGAATAAGGACAATATACACTAAATAATGGCTTAAACTTTGAAATGTACAAAGTTTGGGACTATCTGCATCGGAACTAGGTGGTAAACCTGTATCGCGACAATGATGTACTGTTTTAAAAAAATGTGACAAATCTACTGTATTTTATTGAAAAATCGAAAATTCCGTTAGAAGCCTAAAAATTTCTGGACAAATCCTGAGATATGATAAAAAGTTAATTAATCGGTAGTAACCGATTAATTAACTTTTTCGGAACGGCAAAAACACGACGGAAGTACCGTCAAATCGTGTCACAAAAAAGTCATCAGTTTACTACTTTTGACTTTTTTTTTTTTCCAAATCTTTAGTACCTATCTTTAGGACATTACAGGGATCGAGGCTTCTCCAGTTACATGGATCAGCATGAGAAGGCTCAGACTAAATACAGTTTAGTGATTTTTGTAATAATGAAAATATATAAAATGAAATGAGATGAAAAAAGGTAATGAACAAAAAATATTTGATACTTCTAAAACATAATTATTCTGTTTTTTGAATAGAAATGGGGTAGTATGTATATGGTGAGATCTGTGAGATCTGTGATGGGTGTGTGAGAATGTGTGTGCACCCTTTGTCTGTCCACTAGGTGAGATTACTGATAAGGTGTTCAGTATCATCATACGTAAAGCTTTCAAGTAAGATTTCCCGTTATATCAGGAACGAGGAAATTGCTTACGTCTCTAACTAGTTTGAACTGGCTAAATTTGCCGTAGAGGAGGGGCGCTATGCTGTTGTAGTGCTTTCTGTCAAACCAGTAGTGCTATTCTGTAACCATCTCACCGTGAAAACATAGGTGGAGTGAGCTGTCAGTGCCACTGATGCTAGGGATTGACCAAGACGTGATGACACTGACAGCTCACTCCACACAAGGCTTCACGGTGAGATTTTTACAGATTCGACATACTGCTCCTTACCAATACTGGAGGATATCGTGTTTATATGATTAACACTCAGTTTCCAGTTCCAGTTTCCAAAAAAAATGTCCGTTTATTCAAATCACTACAGTTAGTACACTACTCTTGGGCAAACATTAAAAAAAATGCGTCCTCCAACATCCAGCCTGCACGCGTAGCACCTTTATAAACGAGATTTGTCGACGTAAGAATAGATATAATGACTCGAACTCGACTTGAATCTGTCACTTTGTCTGACTATTTTTTGGTGGGAAATCATCTAATGACTTCTCCCGCTCTGGGTGGAGCGGGAGGGCGTGTCAGACTTTTAGTGACTAAAACCCACCCGTGTTCCTTCTGTTGCCTATGGTGGCCCTCACGGTATCTCTTTCGATCAACCCGCGACCCTGGCAGGTACATCGACGGCCTAAACCTTTAATATTTGTGTAAGGTAAAAAACAAATCACAAAGTTTAAATGGATAAAGTTTTTAGGTATTATCCAACCTTCATCTTTACCTTTCATGGACCACAAATAATTATGAAAAGTTCTCGTGGTTGAATAAATGCCTCAAGCTTTACCTTTGGACTTTGCTTGGTTTTTATTTGAAATTCAAAATATTTTATGTCGCATAAACCTACGTGAAGCCAATGACGTATTATACAACCTGGTTTTTTTTTGATATCCCATAACTCTAGGGCTTTATTGTGTAGGTAAAAATACTACTTAAACTCCTAGAATAGGTGGTCCAAAAATGAATAGTTTCGGAGATATCATCAACCATAATATGTGTGTTTATCAAGTCATTTTTATTCAAGCCGTTGTCATATTTCACTTTTTTCAACTAACACCTAAGGGTGGTAGTTTTACATTATTAATCGTGACTTTGTTGAATTGTTTTGTATGAAAAATGAAAAAAAAGGATAATTGAAACATAATTCATATGCTTCATTCTTTGATATGGTCTCAATCATACCCTAGAGTTATGGGATATCAAAAAAAAACACCTTGTATATAGACGCGTCATGTGCGAACATTAGTGCACTCAAAAACAGCGTAAGCCATGAATGTAGCTACGTTCTAGTACACACAATCATACAGAGCGCGAAGTAAAGGAAAGACCAATACCTAAACCTGTTATAGAAATAGATGAAAATACATAATTAGTTATGTCACTAGCTGCTGCATGTTAATTTCCGCAATGAACATGCATCAACAAAACAGTTTCAAGTCGGGCAATTGCCTTGCTTTTATCTTGCCAATATAGGGCTGGTAATGCATCTAAAGGTATACATCATTGCATGAAGCTAGGTGCACGATTCCAATTGGTGGTTTTCTATGGAGAAGAGCCGACAAGAAACTCGACGGTGACTTCATCACTTAAGTTTTATCACCAAGACCTACCCTACTCTATGGAGCCTTATTTTTAAAGGGAGTACGAAGATGAGTAGCTGATGCTGAGCGTAAGGTCCTGGGTTCGATTTCAGAGGGCCTATACAAAGTAACATTCGTTACATTTGATTAGCGATGACGCTAGTAGAAAAGCCAAAAAATGTATGGGGTTGACATAAGCTATTGAAATGTCACGTGATCATATGTCATAGTGTAGTATCATAGTGAAGCGATAGCGATTGTAGAAATAGAATCGCTCCGAA
Source organism: Dasypolia templi (assembly GCA_963555695.1). Classification (NCBI taxonomy): domain Eukaryota; kingdom Metazoa; phylum Arthropoda; class Insecta; order Lepidoptera; family Noctuidae; genus Dasypolia; species Dasypolia templi. The sequence continues at coordinate 30,218,876 of OY743140.1, read as the reverse complement.
GCGAATGCCATAAGTCTAGGCCCTGCTAGGTTTTTCCATTAGGAATTTCCCAGCAGTAGCCCCAAGAATCTGGATAAGTACACGGTTGATACATAGGACTTAAACATAGCTGGGTAAATATAGGTGTAGTTACTATAAATCTCTGCCCAACCCTTCAGGGCATACGGTCGTCATGTGTGTACAAAGATATAAACAATGAACTGTAGGTCATTGGTGCGTATTTTGACACAATGGTAAGAGTGTTTTGAAACAACGGTGAAACACAATGGAAGGCGATGAGACATTTAACGTCTGTAGACAAAGCATTTGATGTGTTTATTGACGATTATAGATTTAATAAGCAGAAGCACTGTCGGCACAATTGTAAATAATTATATACATTCGCTTACACTATACAGTACATTAACCACTGTTATACAGCGTGTCCCGTAAGTCGAAATCAAGCCGGAATCGGGTGATGGTCAAGTCATCACTCAGAGGCAGGCGTATTAGTAATCATTTTTATTTTATTTGAGGGTTTCAATTAAATTATATGATGTTAACATTGATAATTATTTAATTATTTTTATAAATACTTTACATGTTGCGATAGAAATTTTATTTTAATTTTAAATGTATAACATAATTATGTAGTACAGAAATGATTTTTGAATTTGACTACATCTAAGGATTTTATTCCAACGTCAAAAGTTACAGATGCTATTTTTTGGGAATAAGCATAAGCGGCCTATAACGTTTAATATATAATGTTTAATTTAGCTGTGGGAACACAGCTAAATTAAACATGATTTTATTTATATAAGTAGCTTTTTACAAACACTTTACACGCCAATCATATTTTAAAAACTATATGAGATCGGCGTTTCCTATCTGACTACTCTGAGAAGAAAGGCCGAAACAAACTCAGAGGTCACAGTCGCTTTTAAAGTCCAGACATAATCTTGGTCAGATCATGTAGATTGTAGTCTGAAATTGTCTTTTGAGGAAAGAACCACACAGATTGAGTGGACCTGTCCAGTCAGTGCATGCATTTGTCAGTAATCATGCAGCTAAACACAGAACATAAGGAGCTCAACGATTCGACGAACATTACCGAAGAAAGGACATGAGGGTAGGCCGCATAAATTACTCAAAGTGCCAGACCATGATCTAGGACACAGGCGTCCTCTCTCTGAGAGGGAGTGGACCGTAATCCACCACGGGACATTTCACAAAGTGGGTTAAGACTTCAGTGTCAGGGATTGATGTCTTATTTAATCCACTATGTAGCTTACCATTCTGGTTGGCACTGAAACTGTCCTTCATCATATTTCCACCTCACCAGCAGTCACCATAATATTTAAGTTAACTACCTAAGATTGATCGTCAGCTCTTCAAATTCCTCATTTTTCACGCCAAACAAGATTTTCTAGAATCAATACTGTTATTAAAATAGAATCCATGTACGGTCAGGGTAATGTAATGTATATGTTTTGACGCGTATGTGTGTTTTTGTTTATTAAATCAAATGTTTACTTTCATACAAACCATGTCCTGACAATAACTACTACTGTTACTTTTATACTCTTTTAACTTGCTCATTGTATTTTGTTTTTCTATGTTTGTATGTTACCTAACTTGTGTGTTACAATGAATAAATAAAATAAATTACAAATACATCAAAAAATAATTAGCAAAATAGGTGCAGCCGTTTTAAAGTGATGCGTGGACCAAAATTTGTGGCGATTGATTTTTATTTATATTCTAGCTAATGTCTGCGCTGCGATGCCTTTTTCTTTCTTTTCAAACCATTCAGCCGTTACGCCTTTTTTTTTTTGCTAGACTAACGAACAACAATTGATTTTTATATACAGGGTGGAAGAAACATGATTTTTTTTGTCGGTTATCAAAAAATAAAATGTTGTTTCATAGAAAAATGCAATACCTACACGGTCAAAATGTATGGCAGAGCAATTTTTTTTTTATAACCGACAAAAAATTTCAATTTCAAGGTTCAGAATCATGTACTGAGTCCATGGTAACCGGTTGTGCGTCGATGTCCCTTCCACCCTGTATATATATAAAGAAGAAGAAGATAGATCGATGTACATAACTAGAACTTTAGCAGATTATACACATTTAACAAGGACAAAACTACAGGGTGGCGCAATGGAACGTGCATATTTAAAAAATAGATTACAAAATAAATACAAAAGGTACGGTTACAATAAAACTAAGGAATTGTAAAGTAAAAACTGAAGTTTATTTTAAAAAAATAACATCATCTAAATGATGACCCTCTCTACGACGGCACTCCTCTAACTGCGAACGGAAATTATTAAAAACTTTCTTCAGTAATGCTGATGAAATTGCCGCCATTTCACCATGGATATTCTGCTGGAGCTGATCGATGTTTCTCGGATTATTACTATAGTACTGATATTCTCACTGTTCCAGTAACGACAATTTTGACGGTTTACGAACCCATTGATATGGAAATGGGCCTCATCAGAGAAAAGGATATTGTCAAAATTGGAAAACCGATTAAACATTTCATTAGCAAATGCGAGCCTTTCTCTGAAATCACATTCTTTCAATTCTTGTGTTAATTGCAGCTTGTATGGATGCAGTTTAAGATCCAAGTTTAAAATTCGTTGCAAACTTCGTCGCGAAAAGTGTAAGACAGACGATCTCTTGCGAGTAGACAATCGTGGATCTTCTCGTACAGATTTCATAACTCGCTCAATATTGTCTTCGGTCCTAGATGTTCTAGGACGACCTTTTGCTTGTGGTTTAAACGTTGAACCAGTCTCTTCAAAACGCTTTACCCACATTTTAATTAAATTTATACTCGGAGCTTCACTAATTCGCCGTAGTTCATATTCAGAACAATATAGTCGCCTAGTAACAATGTATGAACGACAGTTCTCGTAAAATGCACGCACGCAAAATGCCCGACGCTTCCCGTCGAAGTGACTCATTGTGACTAAAACTCCATGAGCGCGCCTACCCAACGGTAGTATACTCCCCCGCACGCGCGCTTTTTACCCCGCAAAAAAAGATGATGCAATATGCACGTTCCATTGCGCCACCCTGTACAAAAATCTGAATTTATGGATACATTTTTGTTAGCACAATTAGCTAAATAATCCTCTTTCCTGACCGTACTATTGCAGTTGTATACAGTACCCACTGGCTTGGATTTGCGACGACGGCATAATGAAGCCTACGAGTATATATACCTAAGCATTAAGTGTGTCGCAACAACGGTTACTGTAAGACAATTACTGGTTATGCGCTTCCACGTTCTTTAGCTTAAGAAATAATGACCTCATTTTATCATCTTTCTGTTATCGTCGCGGGTCGTAATTACTCTGGCTGTTTTATAAATCAACTGTTATCAAGACTCGATGTCGCTTTCATTTTCATTCAAACTTTGTCAATCCGTTCAAACTTGGTGAGTTTGAATTTCGCAACTCATTGGACCAAACCATAATGTTTTCGGTAACAGTACATATAACCTATTTGCAGGCGAGTTCAGAGTGGCAATTCTCTTATTTTTATCTCAGTTTTAATCGGTCAATAATACATTTTTCTTCCAACTATGCTTTAATTTCATCACAATCACACTAAAAACTCAGTACAAAGCGAGTCTTTAATGCTCTAGAGCAATAAAAATATATGAAGTTTCATTATTGCACAGTTTTTTTTTTATCGCACCAGAATGTGCCAATCTCAATGGATTAGCTCTATTCAGCCAGCCGATATCATTACTTTTTTTTACGTACGTATTATTCGTTTCTATCCTACTTGTTCCAAATTTAAATATAGATTTGCCCAACAAAACTCTTAACCTTACGTTTAATAATTGCTCAAGTATAACTTTTAATTTCAATAATTGAACTTCTATTTTAACTGTTTGATATGAGTTTCTTTTATCTACTATTCCTATAGGTAATAGTTGAAAGAAAAGCAGATTATGCACCTCGCCTTAAGTAATTTATATTGCCCTTGTGCCTGTTAGATTCAGAAATCAGGCACTGGGTGCAATAATAAATTACTTTGTGCTCGATGCAATAATCTACTATAATTTCACATTTTTGAGAATTTTTTGACATTTAATTGTTGCCGAGGTGAGAAGCTGCGTCTAGATTTTGAACGTGTCTAACACGATTTTATTAGCATCACTTGTCGACTTCACACTTCAAATAACTAGCAAACAACGTCGAAAAATCTTAGAAGTCAAGTTAAACCAACTTCTAATTATTGTCGTATCGAAATCAAACTTTGTATGTCGTAATTCGGATGACAGAACTAAAATTTGGTACCTTGGAGCTGAGCTGATGATGGAGCCAGGCGGTGGATAGTGGAACTCTTCACTAGCTATTAGTAAACCGCTCGAATTTGGAATCATTTGTTTCGCTTTGACGAGTCCAATAGATTGGTTTTGGTAAAGAGGGTCTGATGATGGAGCCAAGAGGTGATAGTGAAACTCTTCAGTGGCTCCTAGAAAACCGCTCAAGTTATAACTTCGTTGATAAAGTCAACGAAGTTGAAGACTTATTAACTAAATGGAGAATAAACTAGACTAAAAAGTTAAAAATCAAAATAATATGTGGAAGAAGAACTAATACTAGTACAAGTCAACTTTTTTTTGTGCGTGATTAAAGCGTGTTTGTTTTGTATTAATTACGGTAATAGGCCTACTGGAGTGACTGTCTATCCCTTTCAAGAAAAAATCGCTGTTTCTACTTGCTACTTTGGGAATTTAGGAGAAAAAGCAGGCTTTATATCCATCATTCTCACACATACACAAACACACACTATCACACAATTACACATACTTACATATTTCGCGCAAAAAAAGAACCATGTGTTACTATGTTGTATTATTTTATTTTTACTTTATTAAAATACATACATACATACACTCACGCCTTCTTCCCATGGGGGTAGGCAGAAACCACAGAACGGCACCTACAACGATCCTTATATACTCCTTTTGCCTCGTTTACGTTCACATATCTAGTCATATACGCGCGCCGGTTGCGAGTGCTACGCATCTGTCCTTTCTGAAGAACATCACCAATAAGGTCACTATATGTCCTCCTAGGGCGTCCCCTCTCGGCGTTTCCACTCACATCTGCCTTGTAAATACTTTTTGTTAGTCTCCTTTCATTCAAACTCTCAACGTAACTAAACCATCTAAGAAAACCCTTTTCAATTTTTGTCACTACATCTTTTAAACCACACCGCTGCCTTATCACATCATTCCTCAGCCTATCATTCAAAGTCACACCACACATGCTCCGCAAGGAACGTATTTCCACAGCATTTATTTTGCTTTCATGCTTCTTTTGCCACACCCAACATCAACATTCACTTCCATTCATAAGCGTAGGCACCAGCACACCATTGTGAACAGCCAGTCGTGCCTTTTAGGACATCAACTAAAAATTCTAAATTCTTCATGTAAATACATTTTTAAAATTTTTGGTTCCTTTTTTTTGTGGTTTCATACAAAACAAAATTAGTGTCTTAGTATTACTATTAACTAGCGCAGTAGTCAGAGAAATCTATATTTTTTGTACATCTTGTTAGTCAATTAATAATTTTGGTATTTGTATTTTTTTTATTTTGTATTCTATCGTTGTGTCCAGAGCATTACTTGGACCAACTATGTCAGATGGATTAAGCATCCTAATTTTGTCATGTTTCTATGCAAGTTACGAATAACTCAAAATCATACATTTACACTTCAATTAGATAGTAGTCGTGAGAAAACTACTCTATCCCGGGAGTTTAATCTGAGCCCAGCCCAAAGCCAAGTTCAAGTTATTCACAATGTATCTATGTCAGTCAACACACACTAATCAGAATAAGTTTGCTTTTCAATTAGCGCTCTTGTCATTACAGTAAATATGGGAAAACCCGCAAATAAATGTGGCTCGGGCAACCGTTAAGAACCTACGTGCGAATTTTGAGCGAAATGCAAACTTAGCTGTACGGTTGTGACTAGTATCGTGTTTTACTGTATAAAATATAAACGGCGGTATCAAGATCTTATCTTACAAATTGATTACAGTTTCTAGTAAAATTTCTTCGGTAGATCATAACTAGAGATCGGATATATGCGGGCTCATATTTATATATAAAATAATCGCACTACAACCTTGCATAACGCTAATAGAAGAAGTTCAGAAATGTTGTTATATTTCCCAAAAGATAATTTTTGGCCATGAAAATATTAAAGCGGCTTCTTATATATTTTTTTTGTGTTAAAAATACCCGAGATGCCAGGAACAACGGTAATGCATAACTGGTCGGGTGTATAGTAAGGAAGCGACTTAAAAAAAACCCTGGCATTCTTTACAATATTAGGTAGGTAGATATGCATACGATTCTAAAGTATCGTACACACTGACGCGATGCCACAGCGCGACGAAAGGCACCGCGTTTCGCACGACGAGCGGTGCCTTTGTGTCACTCTGTGGCGTCGCGCCTGTTTGCGGGAGCCTTTTCTGATTTTTTTGTATGAAAAAAAAATCTAAATTTGTTGTGTCCGGAACCGCGGGATGTTATCGACATGAAACCGCATTCCATATTAGCCGACAGCTCAACTTTAGATAAATATGCGCCCGAATCCATTGTTCATCTTCAATTCATCATTCTTAACACCACTTGTGCAGGTTTGATGACATTCTCACTCTTCGACTCTCATCGCTCTAAAATGTTCGAGATGATCATCATCTGTCTAAGCTTTTTCAATCTGTCGGCCACCCGCAGTATCTGACCTTCACAACCCAGTTACTGGGTAACATGATACCCATAAGTCAGACTGGTTGTCACTTTCAGGCATCTTTGCGTACATAATTAGCTATTTGCTAGGAGACAGACCTCCTCTCTCAAAGAGGGAGTGGGCTGTAATCTACCACGTAAGCCCAGTGCGGGTTGGTAGATGTCACATGTCTTCGAATTTTTGGTTCTAGGACATGCCAGTTTCCTTACGATGTTTTCCTTTACCGTGGGTTCGGACCCACAACCTACAACTCGTAAGTGCGTGGCGATACCACTGGGCCAGCGCTGCTCGTGTCTTTGCGTAATGACTGCCAAACAAATAACAGAAGGGCCTGTACTTTCAGAGGCACGGAAGATTGTATATCCACGAGCCTCAAGCCTAAGATCTCTGTGTTAAAACAGTTTTTGAAAAAAAAAAAACTAGGATAACAGATTCAATATTTTATACCATTTCTATTACGTGTGCTGATGTTGTGACCGTCTGTCATCACTGAATTGACTCGTAGAGTTCCATCAGGTTTTACACGAAAAACATCAGAAAAAACATGGAAATTCACAACAAAGCTGGCCATAACTCTATAAATTATGGCTTCATCGATAAAGGTAACTCATGATAAAGTCAGGGAAATTAATTGTTCAGATAAAGCCTTGATATCAGACTTCGTTCGAGTGAATTGTTCGCTCGAGCACAGGTTCTTTTGTTTCATTCCACAAAAGGAAAGAAATGTTTATTCTGTAAATATCGGAATCACTTTTACACGTCATATAAAAAAAAATGGAGTCGACATTTTCTATTTGACTACCCCTGTGAAGAAAAGGCGAAACAAACTCAGGAGTCTTGTTTGCGAGCAAATTTAAATTATCTGGATTTTAATGGATCTGCGCCGGGAAAATTTTAGCGCTATGATTTTTTACGATTCAAATGTCGCCTGAAACCGGACGAATCGTACGATAGACTAGCCAACCGTGTATCGTTGGTATAACGAATTCAGGCGCAGTCGACTAATTTTGGGGGATGAAAAAAGAAGCCTTGTGACGGCTATTACGGAAGAAAACGTGCTAGCAGTGAAAATTTTAATCCAAGACAATGGGCGAGTAACGTATCAAGAGATCCAGCACATACTGCAGGTTAAATCGGGAAGCCTTCACGAAATCCTACACGTGCATCTTCGCGTGAGGAGGATAATTTCACGCTGAGTGCCGCATAACCTCACCGATGCTCAGAAGCAGGCCCGGGTGGAATGGTGCCGTGATATGATAAATTTGAAGCAGTCTCGTCTCGGCGTGTTTACGACATCATTGCAGGTGATGAGTCTTGGATTTATCAATACGATCAAGAAACGAAGCGTTAGTTGACGGTTTGGGTGTTTCAAAACGAAACAACGCCTAACAAAATGAAACGATCTAGAAGCGGGGGGAAGATTTTGATCGCGAGCTTTTTCAATCTGACTTGCTACTTGGTCAATTCCTTTACAGAACTAAAGAAGCATCAACGCTGAATGGCTCCGCAGGCTTCTGCTCCACCACGACAACGAGCCTTCGCACACCGCACTCAAAACGAGGGACTTCCTGGACAGCACACTTATAAGAGAAAGAACCAGACTTGGAAGATAGTAAAAATGATGAGGTTTTATTGGAGTAATTATTCGACTTGAGTGAAGCAAAACTAGAGGTTGCGAACACAAAACAGAAAGCGAGGCAGAGCTTAAAAGTGACTTAGAAAATGAAGAAATAGAGAACATAGAAGATCAAATGACAGCTCTGATGATGTTTACAAAGAAAAAAATATACAGGACAACGCCGTCATCACGATCAATTCCTGCAAAGTGATTATTTTTAAAAGTTTGAAGAATTGTATGAAGAAGAATTTTATGACTGTTTTGTTTAAATAGGTAGATTATAAGACTTACAGAAAAAGGCTAAATTAGTAACTAATTTAGTATTTGGCCTTTTTGAAACTAGACACTGAAAATGTGACAGGGTATTTGACCAGTTTTTTATTAGACGCTCTAAATGTCTTTATTATGTTTTTTTATTTAACTTACACATTTTTCCTACTTTAATAAAGCGCTTTTAATTTATTTCACGAAATGTAATGTCTTTAAGTCCTTAAGTATTTGCTTGGGGGAGTTAGGTCCCCGACGAATGTTAGACAGGAAAACGTTTCCCTTACACGTTTTCCGTAACTCTAACTATGTTTTATTAGTTTTTTTTCTCTAAGAAAACATCATTTTAGCAGTAGTTGTTTGTATGGACAGAATTCTTTCTTTCCGGCTTTTTAGCCCCCCATCCGGAGCTTGTCCAGCCTTGTCGTTTCTCCAGACATTTAGACTTAAAGGGATTTTTTTTTAAGAAAAACAAATTACGTAAATGTGTACCGAAAAAGAAAGATGAAAAAAGAGGGCGTGTGCTGTGACAGCACGATATCGACGAGGGCTGCACTAAAAGTATCGAGAATGGAATATTTCCACTGTTCCTGTCATATTAAAATCTTTTTAATTGAAACTCCTAAAAATCGAATATCATTTATTTATTTAAAAAAAGATTCTCGGTCTTGGCTTGTCAAGGCTTTGTCAAATTTGTTTAGTCGTTGAGAAAATGGAATTGACTGGAGAAAATTCAAGAGCGATGATTTATTATGACTTTCGAAGTGGTTTAACATAAAAGCAGTGTGTTGACCGGATGATTTCTGCATTTGGTGATGAAGCCCCATCCAAAACCACAATTTATCGCTGGTTTGCTGAAATTCAACGTGGACGTGTCAAGCTCAGTGACGATCCCCGTCAAGGTCGTCCAAAAACTGCAGTCACCCAAGAAAACGTTGATGCTGTGCGTAAGCTGATTGAGGAAGATCGACATGTGACATACCGCGAAATTCAGGCAACTTTAGACATTGGCATGAGTCAAATACAAATAATCTTGCATGAACAATGGGTGTAAAAAAGTTGTTTTCCCGATGGATACCGCATTCACTCTGTGAAGAGCAAAAAGCGGCTCGCGTTACTTGGTGCATCAGAACTCTCGAAAGATTCCACGCAGGATCCTCAAATGCTGTATACAACATCGTATCAAGTGACGAATCCTGGATGTACGCGTACGAACCCGAAACAAAAAACCAGTCACGAGTTTGGGTGTTCGAAAATGAGTTAAAGCCAACAAACATTTTTCGTTCACGGAGTGTTGCAAAAAAAATGGTGGCCACGTTTGTCTCCAAAACCGACCATGTTACGACTATTCCTCTTGAGGGACAAAGCACGGTTAATGCAGAATGGTATGCTAGCATTTGTTTGCCACAGGTCGCTTCTGAACTCCGTAAAGAGAACTGCAACCGCCGCATCATCCTCCATCACGACAATGCGAGTTCTGACAACGCACACAGAACAGAAGAGTTTTTAGAGCAAGAAAACATAGAATTATTAGACCATCCGCCGTACAGCCCCGACCTAAGCCCTAATGATTTCTATACATTCCCTGAAATAAAGAATAAATTGCGTGTACAGAGATTTTCATCACCTGAAGAAGCTGTGGAAAAAAATTGTAGGCGACAAAACGGCCATTTTGGAGACCCCAACTTCCGAATGGAATGGTTGCTTCAATGATTGGTTCCATCGTATGGAAAAATGTGTCAAATTTCGCGGAGAATACTTCGAAAAGCAATAAATACATTTTTAAATAGTAATGTTGTGTCACTTCCTTGATTCCCGAAATTTTCAGTGCCTCGTAGAAGTGAAAACTTACGACTGTAGCCGAACAGGTATACGCGATTCAGCGTCACCAACACGAGCGTGACGGTTCAGTTTTGTTCACAGTTCAGAAAGCACTCGCTTTGAGTGTGACTAAAAAAGTTTTGACTTCAAAAACGAAAATATCCGGACGTTCTTTGCAATTATCCGGCTTTTTGTCAAATGTAGTCCCTTTCCGCAATACAGTAATCCGGACAATTACAGAAGTAAATAACGCCCACACAGTTAACTAATAAAACGTGCTTAAAATAGACATCATCCAATTATTTTCGCGACGTTTATGCGGCCCAGAAGTTATTAAAGACGCCCCCTCTTAGGAGTATGAGTTCATTGACCCATCAGACAATGGACAAGGACATGTGAAAATAAAGTGTAGGATCAGACCTTTGATCTACAACTCTAGATTAATTAGAAAAGTCTGTCTCAACTAGGATTGCCAACTTTTTATATTAAATATAGTATTTTCGAAGCCAATTCCTGTAGAAATAAAATAGAAAGCTTGTTTTTCAATGCATATTTGTTGCTTTTTCAGCATACAGGTTTATCTTTTTTTATGATAACTATTATTCAACTCTAAATAATTATGGTTACAAAATACTATAAATTCAGCTTTTATGAAATTGTCACTAGCTCCTTTATTGCGCTTAACTGGACATTTTGAATTGAAATGAAAATTAAGTAGTTTTGCCGGCTATTTTTTATTATTTATATATATATGTATTATAAAGGCCTCTAATATAGTAATATTACGAGGAGGATACTATATTATATAGTAGGGTTAGCAAACATCTTGAAACCTCAACCTGAACCAATTGACAGTGAGTCTGTGACTTCTGAAATTTATTGATTGATCGCAATTTTTTTGTCCAAAATTTATATGCAATAATTGGCATTGTATGATACTTAGGTTCTATTTAAGCTACGTGTTTAAAGTCAATAATGAATGATGAACTTAAGGTGAAAAGTTCACCTAATTTTTCCGGAAATGAGGTTTTTAATTGACAGATTTCTAAGGCCTTTTTGAACTGTATAGATAGTCTAATAATAAAAGAATAAATTAAAATAAAATATCAGTTTCTTTGAGTGATTCAACATGTGTTAATTTTTTGAAAAAAAAAACAAACATTTCGCTTGACCATGACTATGATTCATGAGCTCAAGAAATAACAGTTTTATAAAAATAAACATGTGATGAAACAGTAGCTATTTATTCTATGCTGACTAATTTACAATGGCTTTTCCTTAATATAAAACAATAAGTGTTAATTCAATTCATGTACGCCTATTTTTTTTTTGATTGGATCAGAATCGATTTGGGGCATTTTTAATAGTATTGATTATGTATGTAAATTACCATTATCGATAGTTTCAAATAGCCATTGTTTCTCCAAGTTGTTTTATGAGTATTAAAGTCAGTTTAGCGTAAATAAATGAATAAATTGAATACATGATGTCATTACATCACAAACAAAGAAACATTTCACCAATTGTATGCAAATGTTACTATTGCTTAAACTCTAATTAACCTATATCTAATTTTGGTGTACAATAAATGAAGTAGGTATATTTTAGATAATCTGAACTTTAATGAAAATATTCGTAGTCACAGGTTTTCTGAAAAAGATCGAACTGCTTTTTATCCCGGATCCTTTCCACTTTCGGTTAATGGGGTGCGCCTCTTTCGGTTATTTGCAATTTGCAGGTCAGTTCTGTGGTTGTTTGTTGAACAAGATATGATTCGAGACCTTAATAAGTAGATAGCAAAATTGCAATCATTAAAATCATCACACAAAGACAAAAGTTCATATACTCCTATTTATTGATTGGTATTTCAAATATCAGTCAATAGGATTACATGAACTTAGAGAGTTGATTTGATGAATTTAATGATTATAATTCTGTTATCTATTTGTTGACATGGACCTGCAAATTCCAATAAAAGTAAGAAATGTTGGCGCTTCCCCACGAAAAGGGTACGCAATTCAACCTTTTATTTAACCTTTTCATTCCTCGACTGTACGTACTAGACTACTTGAAGGATTATTATAATGATACGCTAATAAAGTTATTTTATATTGACTCAAAGATCGATGTATGTTTCGGTGTCAACGTAACGGTTCTCTTCGCAAATAATGTTCATTTGACTATTCGTCACGGCTGGCCATGAATCATAGTAGTGTACCTACTATGTTATCATTGGTGCAAGCCATGAGAGGGTATTGGGGTTTATTTGTTCGCTTTCGAGTTTCAGGTGTATTATTCTCTTAAGACGTGAAGGTCTCATGCGAATTGTCGAGGAGGAAAGTCGTGAAGGCTCAGCCTTCACGACTTTCCTCCTCGACAATTCGCGATGCGATGCGACAAGAACGTGGATTAGTCGTTAGTCCGATTGCCATCTTTTGTTAGGTAGTCTAAATCCGGGAGGAAAAAAACAGCGATTTATTAAACTTTTTATTTTATTACGAACGTATATTTTCGATTTGAACGTACAGACTTCAAAATATCTGTTCTTGGAATAACAAATTCAAAAAATCTTCGCAGACTATTTTAAACTGAAAAACATTTGGATTTCTGCCTAGACATGCTCTTCATTAAGCGGTTTCTTTCTTTTATCCATTTATCGAATACTAAAACACGTTCGCAGGCAGTGTTTGATACAGGTATGGACAAAATATATGAAACTATGTTCTTCGATGTCTCTAACTCCGTTTTTAACTGTTGAGATTTTTTTTGCCCACCTCTAATTTACTCTTTCATTTGATTCAACAATGCCGTCTTGACCTGCCAATTATTCCGCCAGCGCGGGTGTATCTTAAATTCTGGGAGGATTCTGTTTATTGAAAATTCCTTCCGGGAGCCGGGAAACTCCCGGAATACCGGGAAAGGTGGTAGCCCTAGTCGTGAGGGAAGTTTTAAGTATGAATATTGATGACGTTAAGAATAGGGGAAGACAAAATACACGATGGATAAACAGTGTGAAAGAATATTGGAGGAGCAAACACAAGTATCAATGCTTGTCTCAGCTCTTAAATAGACGATTCTGCCTGCCAATGCAAGACCCTTAAACAGGCGGCCAAGTCTATTTGGCCTCCTGTCTGTGAGAGGGATCATAATTGTTTATATTTTATTAATACTTACCAACTGATACCTGTACTTTATGGATTGCAATAAATAAAGATTAATCGAATTAAATGTCGCCCAAATAAATCACACATACATGTTTTAAATGACAATATTCTCTTACTTGTTCCTTAAAGTCTCGTGAACACTGGCGCGTCACCACAGCGCGACACAAACGCACCGCGTGTCGCGCGACGAGCTGTGCCTTTGTGTCGCGCTGTGGCGTCGCGCCGTTTTGCGGGAGCCTGAACTTGCAAACAAATCAATTCATTGTTTTGTAATATTGATGTCAGTTATTGTTAAAATATGCTTTAATAATTTGTAATCATCTAAACTTATTTACAACTTTTTTTGTTATAGGACTGTTATCATAATTGACTAGCCAGCGTAGCGACCTAGAGCATGCCGGAAAATACAGATTTTGTAGTGTGTATTGCTACGTTCAAGCGAAAATGTTGTAAATATCACAAACTTTGAATACGCCTATGAGATCTTTATAATAATAACGTATACTACAAATGTATTGGATGTTACGAAAGGCGTGGTCAAATTTAAAATGTCAACTGTCCCATACAAAACTTCAATGATGTTGGTCAAATGGAGAAATTTGTGCAGTTTGATTGTCTGTATCAGAAGTGTGTGTGGCCCTATGACCACATTTCTGATAGATACCATCCATTCAATAAACTTTGGCATCGAAAAACAATTAGTCGTCTCATTATTTATTTATTATTATCATAATAAAGCAGTTTTATTTTTAAAAGGTCACCTAATAGTTGAATTAATTACTCGTGAAATGGCTTCTTAAATATCGTTATGAATCATTTTCATAACAACGTCTCTTCCATTAGCGATGTTGTTCGGTTTACATTAAATGTCATTTAGGTACATTAGTCAGCCTTACTTCCCGTGATGTCATACAAGCTTTTAACTTATAAACTCACGCCTTCTTCCCATGGGGGTTGGCAGAAACTACAGAACGCCAGCTGCGAGATTCTTACATACTCCTTTTGCCTCGTTTACGTTCAAACATCTGAGGCCCTAGTGTGTTTCTTTTAACCATCTCGACTTTACGCATCGACCGGTTTCGGTGCTCCGATTGGCCCCTGGCAATCGGAGCGCAACTTCCGAATCGTGAAGGTCGTACACGCACGCCGGTTGCGAGTACTGCGCACCTTACCATTCTGAAGAACATCACCAATAAGGTCACTAAATATCCTTCCAGGGCGTCCCCACCCAGCGATTACACTCACATCTGCCTTGTAAATTTACCTTTTGTTTGTCGTCTTTCTGTCTTTTAACTTTCAACATTAGTGCTGTGTCACCAAGCCTTGCTTATGCGGTTTTACTAAACTATTTAGCCATTCTGGATATACTCGTAACATTTTTAATACGCTACTGCTTAGCGGCCTGACTAACCGACCGACTCTTTGACAATTCAATGTTCCTGAATTTAAAAAAAATTAAATAAAAGCTTTGTGTTTGACATTTGGCCGTAAAAGGTTTGGATCACACGTCTAGGTCTACATCCTAGTGTTCATGCGGTTCAAAACAAATGCAGTATGAAACTGTCATGTGATCCCAAAATTCATCATCTGCTACTAATTAACGCCGAATTAATCGGACCTTACTGTCAGCCTCACTGTTGGGTAAAGACTTCCCCACATAACTTCCAGCTATTTCAGTTCAGACCTAATTTGGAACATTGCTTTATAGGGTTCGTACCCGAAGGGTGCCAATGGTACCCTATTATAAAGACCCCGGTGTCTGTCCGTCCGTCATTATGTCACAGGGCTGTCTGTATATTTAGAACCGTTATACACACTTGTAGACACTTGATTTTTTCTCAGTGTGTGTAAGTTCTACTGTGGCCGCTATGATAACAAATCACATTAAGTTAAAAAAAGGGAACAACAAACAAGAAACGTGCTTTTTAACGGAACTTGGCCGCTTTTTAGGGTTCCATAGCCAAATGGCAAAAAAGGAACCCTTCTGGATTCGTCATGTCTGTCTGTCCGTCCGTATGTCACAGCCACTTTTTTCCGTAACTATAAGAACCATACTGTTGAAACTTAAGTGTATTCTGTGAACCTCATTAAGATTTTCGCACAAAAATAAAAATAAAATATTAATTTTGGGGGTTCCCCACACTTAAAACTGAAACTCAAATATTTTTTTCATCAAGCCTACAACATGATACCCATGGGGTATCTACGTAGGTCTTCAAAAATGATATTTAGGTTTCAAATCTCTTTTTTTCTAAACTGAATAGTTTGCGCGAGAGACACTTCCAAAGTGGTAAAATATGTCCCCCCCCCCCCAAAAAAATATGGTGTACATTAACATGCAAACTTCCACCGAAAATTGGTTTGTACGAGATCTAGTAATTAGTTATTTTTTAATACGTCAAATAATAAACCGCAATTTATAAATAAAAAACCTTATTTATTATTAAAACATCGATCAAAGTTACAACGAACGACAAGAACTTATATATTCTGGTACTTGCTGCTACGGAACCCTTCATGGGCGAGTCCGACTAGCACTTGGCCGCTTTTTTACTCGTATTTGTGTTGCAAACTGTAAGTATATGTTGGTTGTTTTTTTTTTTATCTTTATTTATTTGATAGGGTTTTATCACATAGTGATAATGTCACCCCCGTAACTGAAAATATTCAACAAATTAAATCTAAAACAATGCGTAATAAACAGGTAATGTGTGACAGGTGATATGTCCTAATTGAATAGTGTTGTCCCTATTCGTTTTGGTAAATAATCATCAAAAGTCGACTCAACATCCTAGCGTCCTCCGACAAAGGGGACGCTAGAATGCTGTTACATGCCCCCACTTCAAATCTCACCTCAAGCGAATAGTGCCTATCGTGTATATTCCGGTCACATTCCATCAGCACGTGGTAAATATCTTCAATCACCCCACAAACTTCGCAGTTTGGGGAGGTACTTTTGCCCATTAAATATTTAAATTTATTCAATGGGATGTGGCCCGAACGCATCCTCAGCAGAGCTACTACATATATCCTATCCATCTCCCTTCCTTCAAACCATGGGTAACGAAGCAGTTCAGACTGGATGGTTTTATACCAGATTCCCTTTAACTTTGATCGTTCATCAAAATATTCGTGCCATCTTTGTCTGCATAGATCTTTGACATGACCAAGCCAATCTGAGTATAATGGTGTGCATGTGTAATTAATACCCTCATAAGATGCTTGTTGGGCTGCTAAGTCTGCTTTCTCGTTACCCATGATTCCAATATGTGAGGGAATCCATTGAAAAGTGACGGTTTTATTCATAGACTGCATCTTACAAATTGAATCTAAAATATTTATGGCTATCGGGCTCCCTCGAAAACTCGAGGGTACTCGAGCCAAATTTTGGAGGCTGCTTTTTGAATCCGAAAATATGACAATGTTCTCCTGATCTATACTCAGTAAATACAACAGGGCTTCAGAGATAGCTATGAGTTCACAATACATAATAGAAATCTTGGCATTAATTTTGAATTTAGCTTTAGTATCGAGTTGAGGATCAAAAAAAGCAGTTCCTAAGTCTGAACCAACCTTGGAGCCGTCCGTGAACATTTTATAGTGTCGACTAAACTTATCATCTATCATTTTTACACACGTGTTGTTAAGATCCGTTACATTATTCAGCCTTTTTGCCGAACTTATACTCTCAATTGTATCATTTATTACATTAGATAGATCTATATTGGTTACCCAAGTGTCCAAGGAATAAATATCTAGCATCGGACTAGAGAACAAAGGCATTTCTGAGTAAACTCTGTGGACATCCACTATGGCAGTTATTTGTTTCTCCAGTACAAACCTTGGCATTGGTCAGACAGCTCCCCCAAGGTATTTATTAGAGTATTATTACAAACCGATTTAGTAACCGATGTTGGTTGTTAATAAATAAAATGAAAATTTCCCACCTTTGGCGGTTTTTTCTGTTCATCGACATTACAATCGCGGGAAAGTAGAATACCCGTCTTAGTTTTCTAGTCCTTCTCTGTTATACGGTCTCGTTGTGAACAGTTGTGTGGATATGCCTCGATGAAGTCGATTATCATATTGTCCCATTAACCCTCCGCCTCGAATTCTCACTACTGTTATACAGAATGTAAACATAGTTGAGTGTGTTTACTTTGCATGAGCACAAGTGTAAAACTATGGCGTTGAGCGGTTACTATAGCAACAGAATAACAGCAGCTGTTTGAACCGAGCTTGCAACCTTGATATTATTGAAGTCCCTAATTGGCAAGCAAAATATTCATACTCATTTCGTTTATTAATTGCATTCCATCTTGTAAACAGATGTTACAAATGACTTAATTGGACCCTGTAAGGACACAGCTAAAAGATAAATTTAAGATTAAAACTAACAAAATTGAAACTGCTACGAGTACTAATATAAAAATAAAAAACAACATTATAATTATAAAGATCTCATAAGCTTAATCAGTTTGTGATATTTACAACATTTTCGCTTGAACGTAGCGACATACACAACCTGTATTTTCCGGCATGCTCTTGGTCGCTACGCTGGCTGTCTGTATGATAACGATCCAAAAAAAAAAGTTGTTATGTTTTTACGAACGAAACTGACGCACTATCACATCATAATATACATTGTACATAATCAACAAACATCATTCTTACTAATGAACATGTAATTCTTAGGATAATAAGATTTTATAAAACAAAAATCGAATGATGAAATCGTCACTAAGGCTCCGCTGTCCTTCCGTCCATCTGTCACAGGACTTTATCTTTTGAACCGTAATAGGTAGACATGACAGCCTATTATGTTCTCACTGCTGCGACACAGGCCTCTCTGTGAGAGGGAGTGGGCCGTAATCCACCACGCGGCCCC